>OX637391.1:9593716-10992883 GCA_951799425.1 Ilex aquifolium | reverse complement strand
TTAAGGGGTACAATTATTTTTTGTTTTCTTAACCCCTTAACCCATCTTCCCAAACCAGCCCCCTTAGGCTTGAGGAAACCCATGATTATGAGTTTAATATTCGGGGCAGTTACGGGCCCGGTTTGGGAACCCATGATTGAATTTTCAATCTAAACATGGAGTTTAGGGATCCTTTGAACTATTTTTTTCAAACTCATCTTGCCAAACCTCCTATACTCCCCTTACCAAACAGCCCCTAAGAGTTATGTTTGGTTTAAAGAAAAGAGAAGGGAAGACCAACAAGCGGTTGGTCTAGTGAGTAAGAACTCAAATATTATTACTCAATGTTTGAGTTCGAGTTTTAATAGTTACGACAGTTCGTTGGGGCTAAATCTACTCTTCAGCGCTCAGATTATGTGATGAGACTTTAGTTTCGGGCCCAATGTAGGTGCGATGGAGTTCCCTATAAATAACCGTGTGATACTGAGTGACAATGATCATTGACAGATATGTGGAGTGAATCTACAATTCTACATATCCATTTTGTGTATAAAAAAAAAACGAAGAGAATGTAAGAAAAGAATGAGAGAGATGTTTGAATAACGAAATAAAATAAATTATTGAATAATAAATTTTTTATATTTTGAGATGTTTTAAAATATTTTAACTTATTTCAAAATTTTAATTAATATTTTAAAAATAAATATTTAAACTTTTACTCTTATCATTCTGATTTCGAAATATTTTTGTTGTTGAACTGGTCAAAATTATACGCGACAAACAAATAATAGTGTGGTAGCAGACGCTTGTACGTTGTCAAGCAAAAGTGACGCAACCAACCTTGTGATCTCTATCTCTCTAGGTTTATATGTGATAAGGTTGTTGGTGGGTCCAATCACTAGATTTTTCCATTGTGATGATCCATGTCAGAGAAGCTTATTAGAGCTACAAAGATCGTCAAAATTTTTATTAAATTTTAAATTAATGTGAATTATCATATTAATGAATCCCACAAATTTTAATTAATTATCTAATAAATAATAATGTCCTACATCATGTAACATCTAAAATTTAATAAAAATTTTGGCTCACAAAGCTTTTTTTTTTTTTTTTTCGACGATTAGGAATATCTGGAGTAATTTACACGCACCTATACTAATCTCTTATTTGATCAGATTAAAAGCATGTTATCTACGTCGAGACTAAAGTATTTATGGAGAATAAATCTTTAACGTCTAGATTTACAATTTTTTCTTATTACCACTTAAACTATCTTTAAAATTCTGAGCATTTTATCTAGAAGGATGAATTGGTCTAGCAATCTGTCAAAAAAATGTCAAGAGACTTTGCTTATAAGTGGAGAACATGAGGGGGTTCACCTCCAAATTTTTGGAGTGAGTTTTGCATTATGAGAATTAATATGTGCGTAACCCTTAGAGGTGGTTTAGTGGTTAAGTTTGCCATTTTGCGAGCAAGAGGTCTCGGATTTGATACTTCCAATATTTTCTGAGGGTCAATCACCCTTGTTCCTCATAGAATATGTCTTTAAATTAGCTCGAATTATGGTGATTGACTCAAAGTTCGATGGAATAGTCGACGTAAGCCTTGACATTTTGTAACAATAAAAAAAAATCAATATGTACTTAGAGGAGTTCTTATGTTGCTAGACAAATAGATTTGAATCCTAAGATTAATCAACAACAATGAATGGACTAAACAAATTAGATAATGTAAAAAAAAATAAAAAATATTTTGGCGTAAGTACTTATACTTGCAAAGAAAGTTGAATATATTTTTTCTTGTAGACTTAATCCTATACAAAGCCAAGATTCCCGCCGGAGTTTAACAACTTCCATAGCATCAATGGAAAATAAAATTGCAGATAACATTGCTTTGATGTATGTAAAACTAAGGGTAATTCGTGTCTGTAGGTACGGTGCAACGTAAACTAACCAGTTAATTTGAAGAAGTGATGAGTGAAGATCTCAGAAAGAGAGAGTAAAGAGTGATGAGAGCAAGGTAAAATTTAATGTGAATGATTTTGAGAGGGATGTTGATGGCCGTTGGATGAATCTATTTGAGACCGTCGGATAAGGTTATCGAAACTGACATGTTTTACATACGAGCAATGCTATTGGAACCTAATTCATTGACATAATTTGCTGACATAATTCACTGTGACATTTGGATTCACTGTAGACCTCACCAAACATTAGAACTTGGTGTTGATCTAACGATTTCTATGAATTCATATCATTATGTCAACAAATTAAATCAAATTTTTAAGTTTAAATAGTATTACTCTTTACATTATAGATGTCAGGCATGCATGGGGGAACAAATCTACCTCACTTATTGGGCGCCAAAACGTTCTTTGTAATGAACTCTAGATAAAGAGTGATCGAGATCTCATTCAATATTGACATTTATTCTTCATTTTTTTTTGGCTAATAATTTCACATATATTTAAGTGAAATTCATTGTATACAAGTGGACTTTTTATTTTTTAATGATAGATACTTTGCCAAAAAAAAAAAACGAAATATATTAGATATGATCTCATTCCGAAAACGAATAGAGAGAGCATACAGTTCTTAAAACGCCTAGAGGTGAAGGCGTCATATTGGAGTTCCTCAACTCTAATGGTAGTTCAAGCAGTAATAGAGATGAACTGTAAATTCAGACGTTCTAAATTCAAATTTTGGCAACCCCTTGGGGCCAGGTCATGAGGGATAAATCCCTCACGAATACCCTAGTCCCGGAGTAGATGATCTGTCTTTGACTAAACTGGGGAAGGGATTAATCGAGATATGCGTAAACTAATCCGAACATCCCTGACCGTTGAAAAAAAAAAAAAAAGAAAGAGAGTTCCTCACTTGTGCCTCACCCTAAACCTCACATTTTCTATTCATTTGAAAAGGCACAATTTGACCCGAAAGAGTAATCCAGTTGTATAGGGTTGGACTTGAACGAATCATAAACTCGGACGTCAAGATTTAATCCTTGTTGGTGTCTTCCAAACTTAACTACTTGTGATTTGCAGGTGATTATAAGTATTTTGAATTTACTTTCATAATGATGGGTCTAAAGTAACCCCGTCTTGTAGGGATTAAAATAAAAAAGAAGGCACATTTTTTTTTCTTATGAGGGACTAAAAAATATGATTTGTCATTATTAATGTCATTATCCCATAACAACGTTAACAATATCCTTGATCATGCCTGGAAAAAAAGAGTAATTGTTCACGGAAACATATGTCCCTGACCCCAATAGAAAAAGTCATGACCTATATGGGTTTTTGGAGAAAATATCGAGAGTTCAACAGTGGTGACAGTATACATTACCTAAAAAAATATTATACATTCTCAATTAATTATGTCTAATAAATTAGTATTACAAAAAAACTCCATTAGGTGTGAACATCAAATAACATTGTTACGTGGTAGCCTATAAATACTAAATATTTTGTTCGAGTTTTAGGGCTCGATTATTGCACGGGAGAATTCTTGCAATGAATAGAGATATCGATCCTCTCAATAATGAACCTGAAACAATCAAAGGGTCAAAAAATGGGTCGGATGAATACCCGACTTATCCCTTTCGAAGCTTAAGTCAGTAAGAATTAGAGGCTTGAGCACAGTGTATTTCTTTTTCTCATTCTAGTTTGCGTACATTTGTTCGTTTTTCTGATGAGTATTTATACCTGGATTAGTAATGAGTGCAAGGGCAGGGAGTCCCATCTCGAAATTTAATGACTTGCACTCTTATCCATGCGTAATGAGTGTTCTCCACTTAGATTCTCGTGACTAGTCACTCGGGCGACAGGATGACTACTCGGGGCCTGCCGATCACTTATGATCCTAACCCCGGTCATTAAAGTCCATCTGATCGGCGCTTGACACCTACTCCCAAGTGTTTCCATAGGCGTGATATAGGGTGCGTAGAGTTCATGCTCTTCTATACCAAAGCCATTATGGAAGGGGGAGTTATGTTCCCTCTCCATCCCCTCTTGCTGAGGATGATAATGCATCTGAAGCTTTTCTCCCTTCAGTGTGGCGTCAATTTCTTTACACTGGTCAAGGGCGTAGTCGCCCTAAATGCTCGGCTTGGGTTAAACTTGGGGGTAGATGAAATCTTGTTCTGCTATGACTTAAAATTAGTTGCCGGGGGCAGGTACTACCTTCAGGCTAGGGACAATTCCATGTACCTGATGACCCACATGCCGGATTTGAACAAGGGGTATGTCCAGGATTTGATCATGCTCGGCGGTAGTTAGGAGAAAGGAGATGGGCCCGAGTATGACGGATTATACTGCCCCAAAATGCCGAGGGATCTAGGTGTGTATTGCACATATTCTGAGACTGCTCGGCTCTGATTACTGTCTCTGACCTCCTTGCTGGTTTTTCTTTGCAGACGGATACAAGGCCGACGCCGCTCAACCCTTAAAGTCCCAAGTTAACTTTGAGGACTTACTGAAATTCTGGTCCCACAACCCGGCTGACCCTTTCGCCTGAGCAGCACACACACTACTCGGCTACCACCCGACCTACACCAGATTCTCACAAGTCCCGCCGCCGTTCGATCCTTCAATCTGGACGAACCACTCCTCTGAAGAGGAAGAAGAAGGAAACCTCGAGGCCGACCCAGACAGAGACACCGAGTGCACTCCCTCCCCTGACAACATGTTCAACCTCCTGGATATAACTAGGGAAAGCCTGGAAGTCGCCTCCAGGGCAAGGCAACAAAGGCTCTCGAGAGCGGGCGGGGCGTCCGGGACCGCGCTGGCCGTGATACCTCCACCTCCCCCAACGCGCCAACAACCACCCCCACCACCAGAACAACAGTGACAGTAGCAGGATCCAGTGATCCCTTTGGGAGATCAGCTTCGGCGGCGACACCAAGGTCCACTTTCGGACCCGAACGACGAGCCGAGGAGAGACCGGCGCGACCGAGAGCCCGAGTCTTCCAATGAACGCCGAGTAAAGTGGCGACATGACACCCCGATGCCCGATGTCCCCGCCGAGTGGGCTCCTCAAGCCGTCACCAGAAGGGGACAACCTGTTTTGGAGTCTGACTCCATCATCCACTTCCCTAATGTTGCCTTGGCCGTCAGCGGGAGTTTCCACTTCGAGGCCGACATGGCCGTTTATCGGGACTATGAGGACAATAGGCTCCAATAAGGAGTTGTCCAGCACAATCTAATGGTGAATGTGTCGACTGCTCTAGCTTCAAACTGTGATTGTTATTTAGCCACTACCGCCTCGGGATCACGTTCATGAGCCCTACTGCTGACCCCAGTCTTTACAACGGCGTAAAAACAACTTTACGATGCTGCCTAATCGCCACGAATCTCCATGACTCCCCTCGGAGTGGGGAACTTAATCTTCTGCTGATAGGACAAATGCACTGCCCTCATTGCACGTAACCACGTCCTGCCCATGATGGAATTATATAGTGAATCAGAGTCTATCACCACGAATTCAACTAGGACGGTGACGACCCCGGCGCTGACCATGAGGGTGATCTACCCGAGTCCACTAAGATCCTCCTAACATCAAACTTATCGACTCGGAGAGTGATCACCAAAGCGTCTTCATGCGGGAGTACTAACCCTCCTAGGTCGACATCGAAAAACTAGATGACTTCGGCGTCAGTTCGAGGCCTTTTAGACGACTGCTCTTCACTCTCATCCACTTTGAGACCCTCTGGAGGTCGGCCCGGAGGGACTTATATGTTGGTATGTCAATTGTGCAAGAATGTATTACCTCAATCACGGTTGTCGCTTCCTGACATATGGTGGGACCTCCCCCCGCTGACCCCCTGGCGGGCTTCTCAATGAACTCCCTGAGATGCCCATCTCGGACCAATTGCTCCAAGAAGGACTTGTATACCCTACAATCCTCAATTAAGTGTCCGACATCCCGGTGATAAGAACACCGAGATGTCAAATCCCTCGATGATGGGTCTCCCTGCATCTTTGGCAGCCACTTAAAGAAAGGCTTCTCTTTTATCTTGTACAACATCTTATAGATGGGTTCTTTGAAGACTGTGTTTACCCCTTGAAAGGAAAATCGGCTTGGCGCCGAGGTTGATGCTCCTTTCCTTGTTGGCGTTTCCCTCTCCCTTTTCCTTGGTACTGGGACCCTATTCTCAAGCATCATGGACTCTTCCTCCACCCTGACGTACTTATTTATCCGAGCCATCAGGTCCTTCATATCTCCTGGGGCTTTCTTAGTAAGAGACTTGTAGAGGTCGGTGTCTCGGGACAATCCCAGACGAAATGTCAATGCAGCTATTGCTTCTGAGCAGGCCTCGACCTCATTAACTTCCTCCCAGTACCTAAGCGCGTACTGCCGAAGGGATTCTCCATTCCTTCGTCTGAGAGTCAGCAACGCGCAAATATCTTTTGGCCTTTTGCTACTGGTGATGAACCGAGCCACAAAGAGCTAGGTCATTTGCTTCCACGATTTGATACTCTCAGGGGCCAAGTTCTCGTACCATTTCATGGCGGTGTCCCCCAAGCTCATGGGAAAAACTCGGCACAACAATTTTTTATCAGTGTCATAAATGGACATCAGTTGTTTGTATTTTCGTAGATGGCTTTCGGGATCTGTTCTTCCATCATAAACCTTGAAACAGGGAACGGTAAACTTCTTTGGCATCTCAGTCTCCCGGACCGCTCGTACGAATGGGAAGATGATTTGCTAGTCCTTTTCATCCTCCTTGGGGTTGGGTATTCGGCACTTGGCATCCAAACGGGCTCGGAGGTCTTCTCGGGGCCTTACTTTTCTAGGCCCCCTTGCAGTGGACTCCGTATGGGACTCGGTTGCCACGGCAGTCCCTAACAGTCCATGGCAGAGATCCCACCAGGACAGGCCTGCCCTGTGGTGATCCCACTCCGATCTTTCCTCGGGAGCAGGCCTTCCCCAGCTTCGTGGGTTGTGCTTCTTGGCCGTTCACCTACGCAAGCTCCTCCCGGGGGCACCCAACCTAGCGCTCATGGAATCGCCTCAGCTAGGACTTCGGTCATCCCGCTTGCTGCTTCGCCAACTGGCACTCCCCGACTGCTCGAACTCATCAAGCCGATCCTGTACCTTGGCATTATCATTCTCAAGTTGTTTAAGGCAGTCTCCCATCCGCCTTTCCACCAATTCAACAATTTCACGAGCCAAAAGGCCTTGCCCCCAAGGCCCTGACCCACAGGGAATGTCCGTTGTGAGACATGCTCGCCCCCCTTCTAACTAGCTCAAAGAGTCTGACTCTGTGACTGCGGGGAGCCGGGTAGCTTCCGCATTTCTCACGCATAAGCTCCCCCCTCCCCAATCACCTTGGGATCGTGTGTTCACCATGAAGTAATCGCTATGGGGAAAGCTCGTATGCTTCCCACAGACAGCGCCAAATTGCACGGGAGAATTCCTGCAATGAATAGAGATAGCGATCCTCTCAATAATAAACCTGAAACAACCAATGAGTCATAAAAAGAGCCAGGTGAACACCCGGTTTATCCCCTCCGAAGCTTAAGTCAGTAAGAATTGGAGGCTTGAGCACAATGTATTTCTTTTTCTTAGTCTGGTTTGCGTACCTTTGTTCGTTTTTCTAAGAAGTATTTATACCTGGATTAGCAATGAGTGCAAGGGCAGGGAGTCCCATCTCGACATTTAATGACTTGCACTATTATCCATGCGTAATGAGTGTTCTCCACTCAGATTCTCGTGACTAGTCACTTGGGCGACAGGATGACTGCTCGTGGCCTGCCGAGCACTTATGATCCTAACCCCCGTCATTAAAGTCCATCTGATCGACGCTTGACACCTACTCCCGAGTGTTTGATGCTCGGGGGAACAGTACCTCGGGGTAATGCTCTGCAATCATGACTGCCAATTTGGTTCTAGAGGATGCAGGGGCTCACTAATAGTCCTATCATGGTCACTCAAGTCTTCATTAATAAGCTGTCAAGTCTTCTTAAATGCAGGTGTCAGTATGCGTACTCGGCTCTTCTGAGCCATTGCTCCTTGGCGCCACCTCTCGGCGTCTTTTGAGTTCCATAACAGCTACATCTTTACACGTGTCAATCTGAGGACTGCTGAGCCGCTTAAAATACCGTCAATTATTATTGTAAAAAATAACTTTTTAATATCATACATTCACTATTTATCTAATAAAATTTTGATATGTATAAAATTTTATTATTTTATTTTTACAACTACAAATCAATCAAGTTAAAATCAATAACTCTTGATAAATTTCGACATAGTATCCGCATTTTTTTTTTGGGTACTTACTCATACATGGGATTTAATATAAGACGCAAAATAAAAAGTCTGATCTCCGGATCCACCGAACTATTAAAGGAAAATATATATATAATTAATTTATCCCCCACACTTTCTAATTTTTTTTGCAATTAAATCATGTTGTTAGTTTTTGGCTGTTAAAAGTGAAGGTATTAAATCACGTTACAGTAAAATGATCTAAAGTTTGTTGAAAATACAAAATTATTTATCTTTGGATCAAAAAATCTAAAAATTAGAAGAAAAAAAACCCTAATCCCCTTTCCAGCCAACGACGGTCGACACTCCATTTTCACCGTTGAGCCCTAATTCCTATTTCCTTTGCCTTCCTCTGCTTGCAGAATGCTCCCTTCTACCCCGAAAAATAACATGATAAAATGTATCATGTAAGGTTGATCTTAATATGTTATATGCACTTAAAATTTTGACATTAACGATCTTATTGAATAACTTACATTAAACAAAAATATCCTTCATTGGATTATTATTATCCTTCAATGGATCATTATTTAACCCCTCTCAAGACAAATTCTTGACTTCGTCATTGAATTCGAGGGAAGTGATTTTTTATAGTCAAAGAGAGGAGCATGATTAAATAGTGGATCAGACTACACTACCGAAATGGAATGTTTCGGTACCATACTGAAAAGTTGTTATTAAGTCAATTGAGGGCAAAATTACAACATTAGTGGCAAATTTACAACAACAATGTGCAAAATTATAATATTAGTGAAAAATTTATAAGTGTAGTGGGCAAAATTACCACAATAGTTGGCAAAATTATAACATTAATGGAAAATTTACAATAATAGTGAGCAAAATTATAACATCAATGGACAATTTACTACAATAATGGATAAATTTGACATAATAGTGGGCAAATTTTTACGACCATTTGAAGTACCAAAACTATATTTTGTGGGTTTGTGATCGATCATTAATATTAACTCATCGATCAAGTAGTTGCACATTAAGGACAAAATTACAATATTTGTGAAAAATTTATAACAATAGTGAACAAAATTACAGCATTAATGAAAAATTTATAACAGTAATAGACAAAATTACCACAATAGTGGCAAAAATTACAACATCAGTGAAAATTTTACAACATTAGTAGAAAATTTATAATAGTAGTGGGCAAAATTACCACAATAGTATGTCAAATTACAACATCAGTGAAAAATTTACAACAATAGTAGGTAAAATTACAACATCAATGGACAATTTATTATAGTAATGGGCAAAATTACTACAATAATAGACAAACTTTAACCACCATTTGAAGTACCAGAACTATATTCAGTGGGTTTGTAATCGATCACTGATATTGACTGATCGATCAAATAGTTGTACATTGAGAGCAAAATTACAATATCAGTGAGAAATTTACAACAATAATGGACAAACATTAGTCAAAAATTTACAATAATAGTGAGCAAAATTACCACAATAGTGGCAAATATTACAATATCAGTGAAAATTTTATAACATTAGTGAAAAATTTATAACAGTAGTGAGCAAAATTACCACAATAGTAGGCAAAATTACAATATCAGTAAAAAATTTATAATAATAGTGGGCAAAATTACAATATCAATAAAAAATTTACTACAGTAATGGACCAAATTACTACAATAGTGGACAAACTTTAACCAAAATGCTAGTAAAACTTTAACCAATATTGGTAAACATTCGTAATAATAATTAGAACAATCGTAAATTAACATCACAACTAGTAAATTTATCCATAATTGTTATAAATTGACCCCTCAAATGTGGTAAATTTGCCTTGAATTGTGGTAAATTGCTTACAATTTTACTAAATCTCACTCTAGTGACTTGTGATCGATCACAAATTTACTGTTTTTCAAAAAGTTTTGGGGGAGACTATTGCAACCTTGCGATAGATCACAAGATCTTAGGTTAGATTGCAAATATTTTGGAGATAAAAAAAATAGTAATTTCGATATATTCCAAATAATAATTTTGATATATTCTAAAAAAATAATAATTGCGATATATCCCAAAAAATAATAATTGGGATAGATCGCAAAATTCACTTTCACCAAATTAAATTAATAAAAAAATCACCTTTAATTTTATTTCTAAACATTGATTTCATAAAATTAACACCAAATTGACCACCTATTTTATTAAATAAACATTAAAATTCATGAATTTAATGACTGCCAACTTTATCAAATTAACATTGAAATTTCAAATTTTCAAATTTAATTTCATCCAAATAAACACCAAATTAACATTCGATGAAATTATTTTTAAATTTGATTTCTACCTTTAAGTTTCCAAATTTGAATGAGGAAAACCACTTTTGGGGGAGATTACCGTAACTTTGCGATAGATTCAAAGCTTTTGGGATAGATAACAAACATTGTGAATATAAAAAATAATAATAATTTTGATATATTCCAAATAATGCTAGCAACACCAAAAAACTGCAACATTCGAATTAATATAATTAATATTTTATTTTATCAAATTAAAACAGAATAATCATTCAATTTCGTCAACTCAAAATTCACTTTCACCAAATTTAATATAAAATTAACCTTTAATTTTATTTATTAAGCTTTGATTTCATAAAATTAACACCAAATTGACCGCCTATTTTATTAAATAAACATTAAAATTCAAGAATTCAATATTTATTTTCATACAATTCATCAAATTAACATTCAATTTAATCAATTTAAAATTCATATTCATCAGATTAACACTAAATTCACCTTCAATTTTATTTATTAAAATTCAATTTCATCCAAATAAAACCAAATTGACTGTCAATTTTATCAAATTAACATTGAAATTCTAAAATTTAAAATTTAATTTCATCTAAATAAACACCAAATTAACATTTAATTCATTCAATTACAATTAAATTTCATCAAATTAAAAATAAATTAGTCTTCAATTTAATTTATTTATAGTTTCATAAATTTAACACCATACAGACAACCAATTTTATTAAATTAACATAAATTTTTAAAAATTTAACATTCAATTTCATCAAATGGAGATCCATTCTATTAAATCAACACTAAATTAACATTCAATATCATCAATTCAAAATTTAATTTCATCAAATTAATATCAAATTCACTGTCAGTTTTATTTATTAAAATCCAATTTCATCAAATTAACACCAAATTGACCATTATTTTTACCATGTCAAATTAACACTAAATTCACCTTCAATTTTACTTATTAAAAATTAATTTTATCAAATTAATACCAAATTGACAGACAATTTTATCAAGTTAACAATCAATTGCATCCAATTTGATGATCAATTCATTAAATCAACACTAAATTAACATTCGATTTTATTAAATCAACGCCAAATTAATTGTCAATTTTATCACATTAATATCAAAATTCATCAAATTGACAATCAATTTCATCCGATTAAGATTCAATTCATTAAATCAACATAATTTAATATTCGATTTTATCAATAAAAATTTAATTTCTTCAAATTCACACGAAATTAATCTTCAATTTTATTTTTTAAAATTCAATTTCATAAAATTAACACCAAATTGACAGTCAATTTTATCAAATTAACATTAACATTGATGAATTCGACATTCAATTTCATCCGATTGAGATCCAATTCATCAAATAAACACCAAATTAATATTTAATTTCATCAATTCAAAATTCAATTTCACAAAAACCAAGAATCAAATGTTAAATTGATTATTTTTGGTGATAATATGATGTATTAAATGTTAGTTGGATGAAACTAAATGTTAATTTGATGAATTGGATATTAATTTGAAGAAATTTAAGGTCATTTTGAATGTATATCAGATGAATTAAATGTTAATGAAATTAAATTGAATGTAAATTTAGTAGAATTGAAGGTTAAATTACGAAATTTGGTGCTAATTTGATGAATTGAATATTAGTTGGATTAAATTTAATGTCTAATCTATGAATTAGAATATTAATTTGATGCAATTGAATGTCAAATTGATTTTTAATTGTTAATGGGATGGAATTGAACATGAATCTAGTGTTAGTTTGGTGAATTGAATATAATTGGATGTTAATGTGATGTCAACTTGAGGAATTTAATGTTAACTAGTTGAATTTGGATGTTAATTTTATATCAATTTGATGAATTAAATGTCAATTGAATGAAATTGAATGTTAATTTGGTGTTGGTTTGATGAACTTAGTGTTTAGTGGATGATTTTTAATGTTAATTTGATGAATTGAATGTTAATTTGATGATAAATTAGGTGTTAATTTGATGATTTGAACTTTAATTGGATAAAATTGAATATTAATTTGGTGGAATTAAATTGTAAATTGTTGAAATTAAATATCATTTTGATAAAATTAAATGTCAATTTGATATTAATGATTTGATGAAAAAAATACTTTAACTTGGTGACATTAATGTAAAGAAACAAAATTGAAGATTAATTGCCAAAAAAATTAAGTCATGGATACCTACGATCGATCCCAAACAGTTGGGATCGATCCCAAACATTCTTTTAACATTTTAAGGTATATTCTAAACTTTTGCGATAAATCCTAATCTATTGAGATAGATTAAAAAAATAGTATTATGATCGATCGTAAAAACATATGATCGATCACAATTTTTATTCTTAGAACAAAAATTGTCATGAAATACAATGATCTATCGTTTCACTATATGATCGATCACAATCTTTCTAGTCAACAAAAAATTCTAATACTTTTATCCATCGGTGTTATAAATATGGTCTTAATTATAGTACCAAAAAAATACTTTTAATTAGCATGAATTTTACTCAACAAAAAAATACAAATTCAATCGACTAATCAATCAGATTTTATATCGATCGATCACAACCCCACAGTAGATAATTCTGCTATTTCAACTATCAAATCTGTAACTACTTCTATCGATCATCAATATTAATAATCGATCACAAACCCACAAAATATAGTTCTGGTACTTCTTATGGAGGATGAATTTACTATAATTGTGGTAACATTACAACGGTATATTATAATACAGTAGAGGTGAATCTACAACAAATGAAATAAGATTACTTCATATTATAGTAAGGTTACCACCATTGTGAGTAAAGTTACCACATTTAAAGGTCACATTACAATGATTATGAGTTAATTTATGACATAACTGAGTTAATCATTGTGGACAAATTTACAACAACTTTGGTAAAACTATAACAATTAAGGTACATTTACTATAGTTTATGATTTAGATACAACAATAATGGAAAAAATTACAAGAGTATATGCCAAAGTTACTACTGTATTGGTTAAAGTTACAACATATGTGGGTAATATTACAAACATAAAAATAAGTGTACATCAGTTGTGGTATTCTTACTCAAATGGTGATAAAATGGCTCTAAATACTACTAACGTCACATAAAATCATCACAATATTACCTTAAAAGTGGTAATATCGTCTCAAATAGTGGTAATATTACACCAAACAATAGTAACATTACCAGAATAGTGGTAAATTCACCTTAAATCATTGTAATATTATTACAAACGACGGTATTTTCTATCCAAATGTCATTCAATTCATCAAATCAACATTCAAATTCTTCAAATTAACATTTAATTAATCAAATTAACACTAAATAAATATTGAATTCATTTAATTAACATTAAAATTCATGCAATTAATATTCAATTTTATCAAATTAACATTCAATTCATCCGATT
Organism: Ilex aquifolium; assembly: GCA_951799425.1. Lineage (NCBI taxonomy): Eukaryota > Viridiplantae > Streptophyta > Magnoliopsida > Aquifoliales > Aquifoliaceae > Ilex > Ilex aquifolium. The sequence continues at coordinate 10,978,886 of OX637391.1, read as the reverse complement.
AATATTCAAATTCATCAAATTAACATTCAATGTCTCAAATTAACATCTCAAATCATTCAGTAAACATTCAATTCATTAAATCAACACCAAAGGACAATGCAATTTCATCTGATTAACACTCAATTACATTCAATTAATATTCAATTCATCAAATTCACATAAAATTATCATTCAATTCATCAAATTAACATTCAAATTCAACTGGTTAACATTACATTTATCAAATGAACATTCAATTCATCCAATTTATATTTTATTCCTCAAATTAAAACCAAAGTAACATTCAATTCATTCAATTTATATTCAAATTCATCACATTAACACTCAATTCATCAAATTAACATAAAAATCATCCAATAAACATTCAAGTCATCAAATCAACGCCAAAGTAATGCAATTTCATCAAATTTATATCAATTTAACATCAAAATTCATCCAATTCAAGTTCACCTAATTAATATTCAATCCACCAAATTTATACCAAATTAACATTTAGTTTCATCCAATTAATATTTAATTCGTCAAATTAACTTTCAATTCATCAAATTTATATTTAAACTCCTCTAATTAACAATCAATTCATCAAATTAATATCCAATTTCACCCAATAAATATTCAATTATTAATGTTATCGGGACATATTTAATCCATAATCACTAATAGTCAATTTTATTTAATAACATTCAATTTATTAAATTAAAATTAAAATTATTTAATTAACATTCAAATTCAACTAACTAATATCAATTTCATCATATTAACATCCAAATTCACTCAATTAATATTCAATTCATAAAATTAAAACCAAATTAACATTTAATCCATCTAAATTATATTTAAATTCATCTCAATAACATTATGTTCATGAAATTAAACTACAAAATTATCTAATGAACATTCAATTCGTCAAATTAACATACAATTTCATCAAATTAACACACAAATTAATTCAATTAGCATTCAATTTATCAACTTAACAATAAATTATCACTTAACTTCATCAAGTTAACATTCAATCTCATTTAATTAATATTCAATTCATCAAATTTAACTAGTTCTTATTAACTTCATCAAATCAACATCCAAATTAATCTGATTAATATTCAATTCATCAAATTAACACAATTTTAACATTTAAGAATCCAATTTATATTTAATTCACACAATTAATATTCAATGTCATCCAATTAGCATTCAATGTATCAAATTAATATTCAATTTTAAATAATTAACATTTAATTCATCAAAATTAATATCCAATAAACATTAAATTCATCCAATTAATAAGAAATTAATATACAGTTCATCAAATTAATATAAAAATAATATTTAATTCATCAACTTAACAATAAATTAGTATTAAAATACCAAAATTACCAATACATAAACCCCAAACAATATTTCAACAGAAAATTCGATTAAAATTCGTTTTTCTACATAATAAAATTTCAGCCGATTAAAATTTAGATTCAAGTTGATTAATTTTTTTTATATATATATTAAAGTTTGAGCCAATTAAATTTTTTTTACGTATTAAAATTCGAGTTGATTTGACCTCAACCTGAACTACTAGCGCCTAACACTGATTAAAATTCGATTCGAGTTAAAATTCGTGCTAATTAAAATTCGATTCAAGTTGATTAAAATTTATTTTTTACGTATTAAAATTTGAGTCGGTTAAATTTTATATTTTTTTATGTATCAAAATTCAGGCCGATTAAAATTCAATTCGTGTTGAGTAAAATTTGATGAGAGCCGATTAAAAATCGAATTGAATTTTAATTGACTCAAATTTTAATAAGTAAAAAATAACTTTTTGTTAGTCCGTTGATGAAATTTTGTATTAATGTGGTTACCAAATTAATGTTTATTTAGTAAAATTGGCGGTCAGGTTGGTATTAATTTTATGAAATTAAATTTTAATAAATAAAATCGAAGGTGAATTTTATATTAATTTTGGTGAAAGTGAATTTTGAATTGGTGAAATTGAATGCTTATTTGTTGTTAAATTTTAAATTTTATTTTGAATTTACGAAATTTTTAATTGGTGAAATTAAATTTTATGAATGTTTACGATCTATCATAAGAACTTGAGATATATCACAAGGTTACAGCAGTCTCCCCAAAAAGTGGTTTCCTGAGAGATTGTGATCGATCATAGAGTGAAACGATAGATCATTGTACTTCATGAAATTTTTTTGCTGTAAGAAGAAAAATTGCGATCAATCAAATGTTTTTGTGATAGATCATAGTACTATTGTGATCTATCGCAATAAATTTGGATCTATCGCAATGGTTTAAAATATACCTTAAAATGTTAAAAGAATATTTGGGAACGATCACATGAATCCTTGACTTAATTTTTTTGAAAAACTATAAATTTGGAATCGATCACAAATGTTTATGATCGATCACAAGGTTATTAGAGTGAGATTTAGCAAAACTGTGGACAATTTACCATAATTAAGAGCAGATTTATTACCTTTGAGGGTAAGTTTAATTGTGGATAAATTTACAAGTTTAGAGGTTAATTTACGACTATTCTGATTAATATTACGACTGTTTTGGTTAATATTACGACAATTTTGAGTAACATTACTGTAACGACCCGTTTCCGGGACGTGTTACTTGATTAAATTAATTGATCACAGTAAACCACAAATATCTTCGAATACAGAAACAGAGCTCTAATTGCCTCAATAAATTTATAATCACAATTTTGATCTCCAAATACCAATAAAAGTTAAAAATAATATCAATATTCGTCCATCTTCCATTTCTCAAATATCAACTTTGGTCATTCCCTCCGAGATTATCCAGAAAAAAATATTAAAAGCGTGAAAATATACAATATGACAGGAAATAATATGTTTAACGAGAAAAATATTAATGAACAAATACCAAATAATTCAGATGATAAGAATCATGGATAAAGAAATCAAGAATCACATTCGACAGGCCACATAACTCAACTGCTATCAAACATAGTATCATACTCAGTTCATCTTGGTGACATGACAAGTGATACTTGAGCATATAAATCCATACTTATAATATATAATCACACTCCACAGAGCTGTAATCACAATCGCACCCCGCAGGGGCCCTAATCATATTTCACCAATTATGCCCCAAGTACATTTCATATATGTACTAATCAATCCCAAAGTATTTAGCCCAAAATATAAGTCAACCAATAAAAATATCAAAATTTCGTATTAATCAGAATAATCAATAGGAATACAAATTTCAGATAATCAAATGACACTCTTTGCAAAGAAATTTAAAAGACAAGAGAACATTGTATACTACCCCGTACCTCAAAATCATTAATAACTTCAATAAATAAGAAATTTGAAGTACCCCGAACAAGACACTTTAATTTGGTAATGATCGAAAGTAAAATTTACTATTTAATTTTTGGCCCCAAAATCTAATAAATTTCTCTCTCCTTCTCTTCCTTCTTCTCTCTCTCTCTCTCTTCTTTTTTGCCATGTTGTTCGAATGGCCACTACTAGGCTTAAATCATCTTGCTTAAGTCACCTAGCTTGTATCACATGGACAATTGTCCATATTTCCTTCATGCATTTTTTTTTTTTTTTGAATAGAACACATGTCTATTTTTTCCTCTAACACACTTGTCACCACTTATGTACATGGCCATTTTTTTTCTTTATTTCTTTCTTTGACACTTGTATATCTAAAATATATATACACACACATATATTATATGTAACAAACGTATTACTTATATATTATATTATTTTAACAATATGACATTTTATTTTAACACGAAATATGACCTATATTATAGTCATTCAACTCGTTTTCACGTAAAGAATTTATATTTGAGGTTCATTTGTTCATTTAAAATTTCTAAAAATGATCATTAATTATATAAAATCATAATTAACGACATAAATTACATGTTAACGATTAATTTTAATACGGGTTGTCACAATCTAGTCCCCTTAAAAAGAATTTGGTCCTTGAAATTCATACTCCTTAAACTAATTGATTCTGATGCGCACTCTGATATCATTTTCAACGATTTCCTATATAACTCAAAGTTTTGATACCAATTCTAACTCATGCACTTGTGCAATGTAAACTAGTTAATTCACACCCCATAATAACACATATATGATCTGAAGCCTGTACTTTAATACTTCAAACTATTATACCTGCAACAAAAGTTGATAGTCTCACTTTCCACAATGCCCATATAAAGATCTGATACCTAAGCTCTGATACCACTTTGTAACGCCCCGTTTCCGAGAGGCGTTACTTGATTAAATCAATTGATCACAATAAATCACAAATATCTCCGAATACAGGGACATAACTCTAATTGCTTTAATAAATTTATAATCACAAATTTGATCTCCAAATACCAATAAAAATTAAAAATTATATCAAAATTCGTTCATCTTCGATTTCTCAAATATCAACTTTGATCATTCTCTCCGAGATTATCCTGAAAAAAAATATTATAAGCGGAGAAGTATACAATATGACAAAAACAACATGCTCAACGAGAAAAATATGAATGACCAAATACTAAATAATTCAGATGATAAGAATCATGAATAACGAAATCAAGAATCACATTCGATATGCCACATAGGTCAACTGCTATCAAGCATAGCCTCATACTTGGTTCATCTTTGTGACATGATAAGTGATACTTGAGCAAATAAATCCATACTTATAATATCTAATCACACCCCGCAGGGGCCCTAATCACATTTCATCAATTATGCCTCAAGTACACTTCGTACATGTACCAATCAATTTCAAAATATTTAGCCCAAAATATAAGTCAACCAATAAAAATATTAGAATTTCGTATCAATCAGAATAATCAATAGGAATACAAATTTCAGATAATCAAATGACACTCTTTTCAAAGAGATTTAAAAGACAGGAGAATATTGTATACTACTCCGTACCTCAAATCATTAATAACTTCAATAAATAAGAAATTCGAAGTACCCTAAACAAGACACTTCAATTTGGTAATGATCGAAAGTAAAATTCATTATCTAATTTTTGACCCAAAAATCTCATAAATTTCTCTCTCTCTCTCTCTTCTTTTTTCCCCTTTTGCCGTGTTGTTCAAATGGCCACTACTAGGCTATTTATAGCTAAAGTTTTTGGCCAAAGTCACATGTCAATTGGCTTAAATCATCTTGCTTAAGTCACCTAGCTTGTATCACATAGACAATTGTCCATATTTTCTTCATACATTTTTTTTTTGAATAGAACACATGTCTATTTTTTCCTCTAACACACTTGCCACCACTTATGTACATGGCCATTTTTTTTCTTTCTTTCTTTGACACTTGTATATCTAAAATATATATACACACACACACACACACACACACACACTCTTACATATATTATATGTAACAGACGTATTACTCATATATTATATTATTTTAACAATATGACATTTTATTTTAGCATGAAATATGACATATATTATAGTCATTCGACTCATTTTCACGTAAAGAATTTATATTTGAGGTTCATTTGAAATTTCTAAAAATGATCATTAATTATATAAAATCATAATTAATGACATAAATTACATGTTAACGATTAATTTTAATACGGGTTGTCACAATTACTATGATTAAGGGTAAATTTTATGACAAAAAGAGATTAAGGGTAAATTTACCACAATTGGGGAAATGTTATGACATCGAAAGGAAAATTTATTATAATTCAGAGTTAAATACAATGATTATGGATAAGATTACTAGTATATAAGAAAATTTTACCATTAATTAGGATAACATTACAACATCAAAATAAAAATTTATTATAGCTTAGGGTTAACTTAGAATGATTGTGGATAATGTTATTAGTATGTAGACTAATTTTACTTTAATTTTGGTAAATATTAAGATAACCGTGGATAATAATACAAACTTAAAGATAAATTTACGACATTAGTGGGATGCACTAGTGTCGTATTTATGACAAATGTGGTTAAAGGTGTCAATCGTACTTTTACCACCGTATTGATTAAAATTTGCCCACTACTATTGTAATTTTGTCCACTGTTGTTGTAAATTTTTCACTGATGTTGTAAATTTGCTCACTACTGTTGTAAATTTTTTCACTGATGTTGTGATTTTTCCACTGATGTTGTAAATTTGTCCACTATTGTTGCAAATTTTTCCACTGATGTTGTGATTTTTCCACTGATATTGTAAATTTGCCCACTACTGTTGTAAATTTTCCACTATTATTGTAAATTTCCCACTAATGTTATAAATTTTTCATTGATGTTGTAATTTTGCCCATTACTGTGGTAATTTTTTCCACAAATATTGTAAGCTTAGAATGATTGTGGTTATGGTTATTAGTATATAGACTAATTTTACTTTCATTTTAGTTCATATTATGAGAACCGTGGATAATAATACAAACTTAAAGGTAAATTTACGATATCAATGTGATGCACTAGTGTTGTATTTACGACAAATGTGGTTAAAAGTGTCAATCGTACTTTTACCACCATATTGATTAAATTTTGCTCATTACCGTTGTAATTTTACCCACTGCTGTTGTAAATTTTTCACTGATGTTGTAAAATTTTCGTTGATGTTATAAATTTGCCTACTATTGTTGTAAACTTTTCCACTGATGTTGTAATTTTTTCATTGATCGATCAGTCAATATTAGTGATCGATCACAAACCCACATAATATAATTTTGGTATTTCAAATGGTGGTAAAAATTTGCCCACTATTGTAGTAATTTTATCCATTACTGTAATAAATTGTCCATGGATGTTGTAATTTTGCTCATTATTGTTATAAATTTTTCATTGATGTTGTAATTTTGCCCACTACACCTGTAAATTTTCCACTAATATTTTAATTTTGTACATTATTATTATAAATTTGCCACTCATATTATAATTTTGCCCTCAATTGACTTAATAGCAATTTTTCGGCATGGTACCAAAAATATTTCATTACCCTAGTCTGGTCCTTAAATAGTGCTAAAATTGAGAAGAAAAGAAAAGGAAACCTAGCTAGGGCTGCTTGCGTGTGTTGAAAAGATGGAGAAAGAGACGGTTGGAGAGAGAGAGGTTGAATAATCAAGAATCAAACGAAAATGTACGTTGAATGATCAAGAATCAAATGAAGATAAAGGGTGTAGAAAGAACCATAAACGTTGCTTTCATTTGTAAATGATGATAGCTGTATGCTGACTTTTAGAGAACTCTTTTTCTGATTCAAGAAGATGGAGTGTGAGTCTAATCTTATCATATGCTTGGATCATATTATTCTGATTTTATCTTATTTAAAGTAGTGTCACATATTTTTTTTTTTGGTAAGTAGTAGTGTTACATTGACTTGCGTTATTTTCAATCTATCTTTTGGAATGAAAATTACAAAATTAGAACATTTCAGAAAAAGAAAAAGAAAACTACAAATAATCTATTTAATACACAAACTAGCAAAATCAATGGACAATCATTTACTTCTATCATAATTCACCTAATAATAGATCAAGAAATAAAGCAATTATCAGCCATTCTTCTTCCAATACTATTCAAATATATGAGTTTATCATATAAAAATCGAATTATTCATGTCTGATATTTTAATTCAAAACCATTAATGATTTTTTTTTTTTTTTTTGGTTTAATGGTGTGTCCCGATCAGCTTACACGTACCTCGACTAATCCCTTATTCGCTCCAATCAAGGACAAGCCATCCATGCAGGAACTAAGATATCCATGAAGGATAAATCCCTCCTGGCCTGACCCTAAGGGATTGCTAAAATTCGAATTCAGGACGTCTGAATTTACAGTTCGTCCTTGTCACAACTTGAACTAACTTGTGTTATTGGATGTTCATGGCCATGACGGGCCTTGTGCTAGAGGCGGAGTTTTAAATGGGCCCGCTAGACATTTGTAAAAGAAACTTGAGTTTTTTTTTTTTGTGGGTACAATTTTTTAGACTTATTTGAGGAAAAGCGTATGAATAAGTTCTTTACTCTATTAAGTTGAATTTTAATAAAATATATTGTGTTTAGGTATAAAATTCAAAAGAAATCAAAATTATTTTACCTAAATACTCTCCCTTAAATTATGCATTCTTGATTGACAGTTATGTATCTAATCAAATATATAAAAAATTTATTAGATATTATCATTCTTTTTAAAATTTTGAATTGCAATTTGTATTAAGTCTCTGCCTTAAACCGTTTCCTTCAACGTCTGGCTTTCTGGCAATTTCTTTCAACGTCCAGCTTGACGATTTTATTTCTTCGATTGTGGCATCTTCTTGGTTTATTTTCGTTTGCTTCCAAAGTTTATTTTCTTAATCAATTGAGAATTTCTCCAAAAAAGGGAATTGAAAATATTGATCACCATCATCGGCTTGAAGGTAAGTTTTTAATAATTATGAATTTTCTTTTATTCGGCCATTTTTTATTGGGAAAAACAATTTCAATTGGCCACGTTAAGGTGTTTGTTGGATTTTATGTATTGTTAGTTGTTGTGATGTAGGGAAAAAAGAACTTATTTGTTTTTTTTTTTTGTGACATGTATAATGATTTTAATGGGGGTAATTGTTTTTTGTATAAACGTTTTACGCCACAATTTTTTAATTAATTTATGATATTGTATTTTCTATGTAGACAGAAATAAACAAATTTTTTTTGTTGATACTGTATGTCTGTGTGTGTAAAAAATCATAGTTGTGTTTGGTTGTATATATGTATTTTGTTTATGTTTTTTAGGTGCTTTTTTGGTGTAATTGTTGTTGTATATAACTTTTTGACAATTTTTTTATGTTGCTTTGTATAACTATGTTAAAAAATTAGAGTAGCGTCTGGTGTAACTGTTTTTGTATACAAGTTTTCAGCCACTATCTATTTGTTTGATGTCGATTAGGTGTAAATATTTTTTTGTATTAGTTTTCTCCCAGTTTGTGATTAACTAATTTAGACTTTTGTATTAATGGGTATCATTGTTTTTCTTTGATGCTGTTTTTTTTTAAGATTATCATGGGTGAAACAGTTTTTTAAGGATTATCGTGGGTGAAGCTCTTTTTTTTAGAAATATGTTTTCTGTCAATTTTTTCTTTAGTTTCAATCGTACACCATAGTATGATAAAACCTATGAAGCACGGATACGGATACGGGTACGATACGATACGGATACTGCGATACGACAAAGTCTAAAAAAGTAGGATACGGGTACGGCCAAGATACGGCTATAATAAAATATTTTTATTATTTTCAACCAACTTAATACTTATATATTTTGGTAGTTCTTTAACATATAATAAGAAAAATTAGTAATTCTTTTTAGTTTCAAGAAAATATATATCGTATCGCTGTGGTATATTCACAAAGTGAAGTGACAAATTAAAGGAATCAAAGCTAATATTTACCTAGTATTTAGAAGTAATTTTGCTAAAATTATAATGTAATAACTTTATTTTATACTCTTTTGACATATAATTTTAGATAATACTTAAAAAACACTCATGAACCTTTGAAGTAATATGAATTTTTTGTTAATGTATTGTATGGTATGTAAATTCGAAAAGAGATGTTAAAAGTTCAACTAAAAAATTATATATGTTGGTCGACTACAAAAGTATCCGTGAAGTATCCTAATATTTAATTATTATCGGATACGTAGAAGGTGTATCCGACGAGTATCCGACGAGTATCGTATCCGTAAAGTATCCGATACGGATACGTCAACCTCAACGAAGTATCCGTGCTTCATAGGATAAAACTGCATGTTTTACGTTCTGCAAAAAAATAGAGTAGCATTTTATGTTTATAAAATATCTAAATAATGTTATTATTTGATGCTCTTTGGTGTAATTGTTTATGTTATAAGATAGAATGTCATTTATTTTTTTATTGTCATACTAAAGAATGGAGGAAATAATGTTGCTTTTATGCAAATATGATGATGAGACGTTTGTTACCCATTGGACGAAGCTGAGATTTTGCCCCCATCAACTAAAAAGCAGCCTGACCGACCCCAAAAATGTAGAATAATGCCAACGGGAAACTTATTATGCGAATTCGATGTGGGCATTGTAAACGGTTAGGGAGCCAAAATAAGAAAATTTGTAATGAGTCTATGTGATTGGATTACTTTTTAAAATTAATAAAGTTCTATTAACATTTTTTTTATTAATATCATGTCATTTTTTAGTCATTGTTATATTATTTTTTTGTTATTCTACGTGGACATGTTACTGTGGAGCTTATAATTTAGGAAAACCATACCATATGGTGTATCTTTTTTCATAGTTGTAATAGTAAACTCTATTATGTACTGGTAAGTCTTGCATAATGTCGTATTGATGCCAAAAGCCGACAAGGCAAAGAGTTACACCAATTACTTATTTTGTCATAATCTGATATCAACGCGCCAACAAACAAGTACAATAATCAGTTATACTAGCCAATTGCACTTGCCATATGATACACCAGATAATTATTCATGTGTTTTGAAAACAGTTACACTAAACAGTCACTAATTATATACGACACCAACCAATTACAATTGTTTTATCATACACCAATAATTTATTCATGTGTTCTGAAAACAGTTAGATCAAATAGTTACACCAACGACAGAGATAATAATGAAATCCTTTGAATCTCAAAATAGTTACTCCACCCTGTTACATCAAACAAACAAAATTTGTAACTATTTAAAATTTGTATTAAAAAAATTCAAATTTTGATGTACTCATTCAATAGAAAAGAATTCAACTTTGTTATTTTCATCTCTGAAATTAAGGTTTTATAATTTTGTATTTGGTTTTTTTGAACAGAAATTGTTGAGTTTAAAAAAAACAAAAAACCACAAAAACTAAATAATAAAATTCATATATGAAACCCGAAGGGAAAGTGTAATGTCTGGTGACGATTTTTTCGGCGATGCCAAACAGTTACTTGACACCAAAACTCCGAGTTTTTTCTCATCTTCTTGCTCGTTTTTTTGGACAAAAATCATTGTCGATCTTCTCTAAGGTGAGAACCCATTTTGTACAGTTACTGTGTGGAGAATCTATATAAAATCTATCCCAATTTCAAATTTGAAGAAGAAGAAGGGTCATAATATTTATTACCCCTTTAATTACCGCCCCATTACTTCACTGTTGCCAAATATGTCAGTTGGCATCAAATGGGTTTCATCTTTTCCCTTTTTACTGAATGACATTCTCGTCATTTTTAAAAAAAATTCACTTTAGGTCAAATAAGATTTGGTGTTATATTTTTGTTGAATTAAGTCTAAAAAATTGTACCGGCTTCCGTTAAAAATAAAAAAGAGTCATAAAACCAGGGGCGGAGCCAGGATTTTGCCTCAGTGGGGGCAACCTAAATTTTTAAATTTTAAAGTATAATTGTAACATTGTTTTCATCAAAATACGTATTCTTGATAAACTGTTTATAAGCATAGTTACATCAAAAGAATGTTATTTAGAGGTGCAACTCATGTATATAGTATATAGACGCAATCTGAACAGGGCTTCAATAAAAATCCAAAATAGTTGAGTGGTGACCTAAGACGAAACAAAGAAAACCTACATAAGTACATAAATAATACACCAAACAACCATCAATTCTACAAGAACTAAACTAATTTTCTAATATAAAAAATCTGATTTTAGATTAGTGCTAATACTACTATCAAAAAATTTGGTTAATGGATTACCTCTCCTTAGCTTCAACATAATCTTTTAGGGTTTCTTCAAATTTAATTTGCACAATGATTGAATCTAATAAGTTGATTTGTTGATGAATACACCAAAGGAACTAACAAAGAAACTAAATAAAAGAAAGAAGAGGGACTGGACTCTTGGACTGGACTGGAAGTCTGGACAAAGAAGACAAAGGCTTACGGGAAAAAAAAAAAAAAAAAAAAAAAGGGGAGGCGTGACAAGGAGCTAGCAAAAGTTAGCTTAAAAGTTGAAAATTATATTAATATACCATATACTTTAAGAAAATTTCAGTGGGGCAAGTTTAAGAAATTCTTGAAATTTTTAAAATTACAAGTAGGTCTCAAAATTTTTTAAAATTTCAGTGGGGGCAACTGCTAGGCGTGAAAAATGAGAAAGAGCTGCCAAAAGTTAGCTTTTAAGGGTTGAAAATTATATTAATATATCCTATACTTTAAGAAAATTTCAGTGGGGGCATGTTTAAGAAATTCTTGAAATTTATAAAATTATACCTAGATCCCAAATTTTTTTAAAATTTCAGTAGGTACAGCTGCCCCCATACTAAATCCGCCACTGCATAAAACAGAAAAATAATAATTGATCTTCATACGGTAAAATTCTATTTATGGGTATACACGGTTTAATCAGCACTTTCCCGACATAATGCTTTAATTTTTATCTTGATTATTATAAAATCTTTTTTTTTTTTTCTAACGTTGGTTTTTAAAAGTTCACTTTTTTTTTAAAATTTTTTTCCTAATCCGAGTTTACTTACTTTCTCCAAATTTAATCACACGAATAGTACTACATATATACACACACACACACACTAAGAGAGTTGGGACACTTGCTCTCCTGCTAAATCATTGGTGCCCATACGTACATTGAACTTTCCTAAAGTGATTATATATATATATATATATAATAAAATAGCTTACAATTCAAATTTTAAATGATAAACAAAATGACTTTTATTTTTCGTGGTTCAGATCGCTTTAAATTTTACTTTAAAGTTAATCTAACGGCTAATATTAACACCCTAAATTTAATAGAAAAAATAGGCCCCTAAGGGTGTGTTTGGAGTGACTTTTTAAAATTATTTCTAAAAATTATTTCTCATAAGTACTTTAAAAAAAAAAATAGTGTTTGAAACCGTCCCACCGCTACCACTACCTCTACCACCACCACCCCCACCACCACTACCTCCACCACCACAACCACCACCACCACCACCGCCCCTGCCCCCCCCACCACCACTGCCACCGTCGCCGCCACCACCACCACCACTACCACAGTCATTGCCGCCACCACCACCGCCACCACCATCACCACCACCTCCGTCGCCACCACCACCACCACCATCGTCGCCGCCACTACCACCACCGTCGCCGCCGTCGCCCCCACCGCCGCCGCCACAGATGCCATTGCCGTCGCAGCTACCACCGCCGCCACCATGGTCATTACCACCCACCACAACCATCACCGTCTCCTACCACCACCACCTCTTACCCCCACTACAACCGATACTTAAATTCATTTATCTCTCCTCTATGTTTGTGATTTGATTTTGGATATGAATACAAATATGTTTATTGTTTATCATTTTTTATTACTCTGTACCTTTCGGCACATGCAATAACTAGTATATATATATTATCCTTACATAATTGTGTATAATAATAATAGTCAATTTGTGCATTATACCACACAATTCTTTACTAATTACATCGAATGTCTTCCTGGTATTGCACATGCAAACGCTGTGTGTTTTTTATCATCTTTAACTCTATTGTGTTTTTTTTTTTTTTTATGGTCAGTCAACTCATCTTCCTTAATTCATTACGATCGAATATATGAGAATTTAGTCACTATAAAATTCAAAATGATCTTATTTGCACAATTTAATAAAATTCGGTGATACAATGATATTCCAGATTCGTGACAATCATGCACAGGGCTTCAAGGGCCCACACCTCTAATAATGGGATCACTAAATCATCAAAATGAGCACGTGGTAATCGTATGGTGACAGGTAGGAGATTCCTAACTTTGATATATAATTCAGTATTAACCAAACCTTAGATTTCTCGCTGCTTCTGAACAGTTCACACAGCTACAAAGATGCTCCAATCTTGGACCTCGGGTAGGTCATATCTAGCTTGAAGTTTGGGCTGGGTTGCCTCTGGGCAAGCACACAGTGCCTTTTTCCATGTTGGCCCAGCCTAAACTCGGCCCAATCCAGCCCGTGGCTTGTCTTGTATAGTGATAGTTTTTTTTTTCATTTTTGAGAAAGAGAAGGGAAGGCCAACGAGCGGTTGGTCTGGTAGTTATCAATGTTTGAGTTCGAGTTTTTATAACTACAGTAATTTGTTGGGGTTAAATTTACTCTTCAACGTCCAAAATATGTGGTGGAATCTTAGTTACGGCCCCAACATAGGTGCGGTGAGGTTCCTTACAAATAACTGTGTAGTGCTGCGTAACAATACTCTTGATGAATATGTGGAGTAAAACTACAGATCCATTTATATCAAAAAAAGCGAAGAGAATGTAAGAAAAGAAGGAGATAAAGATGTTTAAATAACGAAACAAACTAAATGATTGAATAACGGAATTTTTATATTTTGATATGTTTTAAAATATTTTAACTTATTTCAAAATTTTAATTAATATTTTAAAAAAAGTGTTTAAACTTTCACTGTTATCCTGCTGTTTTGGAAATATTTTTTGTTCTTAAACTGGTCAAAATTATACACTACAAACAAATAATGGTGTGATAGCAGACGTTTGTACGATGTCAAGCATAAGTGACGCAACCAACTTTGTGATCTCTATCTCACTAGATTTATAATGTGATAAGGTTGTGGGTGGGTCCAAACACTAGATTTTTCCATTGTGATGATCCATGTCGGAGAAGCTTAGCTTGTTATAGTGGTTGGTGAAGCTTTTCCATTTTTAAAGCTATAAATGCTAAGATCATCAAAAAAATTTATTATATTTTAAATTAATGTGAATTATAAGATTAGTGAGTCCCACAAATTTTAATTAATTATCTAATAAATAATAATGTCCCACATCATGTAACATCTAAAACTCAGTAAAAATTTTGGCGCACAGTGCTTTTTTTTTTTTTTTTTGTTCAACGGTCAGGGGTGTTTAGGACAGTTTACACGTACTTTAACTAATTCTCTCCTCGATTCGATCAAAGACATGTTATCCACGATAGGACTAGGATATTTATGAGGGATAAATCTTTAATAGTCTGGTTCTAAGGAATTGCCAAAGCTCAAACTCAGTACGCCTAAGTTTACAACTCTTTCTTATTACCACTTGAACTACCCCTTAGAATTCAGAGCATGGATGGATTGGTCTAGCAATCTGTCAAAAAATGTCAAGAGACTTTGCTTATAAGTGAAGAACACGAGGGCGTTCAACTCCAAATTTTTGGAGTGAGTTTTGCATTATGAGGAGAAATATGTACATAACTTTTAGGGGTAGTTTAGTGATTGAGTTTGTGATTTGATATTTCTTACACTCTCTAAGGATCAGCCACTCTTGTTCCTCAAAGAACATATCATTAAACTAGCTCAAATTACGGTGATTGGCTTAAAGCTCGATAGAGTAGTTGACGTAAGCCTCGACACTCTATAGCAATTAAAAAAAATCAATATGTACTTAAGTTCTTATGTTGCTAGACAAATAGATTTGAATCCTAAAATTAATCAATAACAATGAATTGGACTAAACAAATTAGATAATGTAAACAAAAAAAAACTTTTGGGGTAAGTACTTACAAAGAAAGTTTTTTTTTTTTGAAAGAGACTTACAAAGAAAGTTGAATATATTTTTTCTTGTAGACTTAATCCTATACAAAGCCAAGATTCCATTTGGAGTTTAACAACTTCCATAGCATCAATGGAAAATAGAATTGCAAGTGCTATAAAGCAAGGTGACCATACAGTTAACAAGAAGAATGGTGATAACTTTGGTTTGATATAATCAGATAACATTGACGAGCCCGAAATTGACTGGGTCAAGCCCAATTTGAACGGACCAAGAAAGTCCGAAGGAAGTTCCAAATCAAGGTTGGGTCAACCCTTCTAGAAGGATGCCAAAGCACTAGGAGACAAGTTACAGGACACCCAAGGACCCAAGTGGGCGCTGCCCACCTGGCCCCAAATGGGCGCCGCCCACCTAGCCCCATTGGGCGCCGCCCAGTGCAGGGCTCTCCTGGTCCGTTCTGCTTCGTTCTCTTTCACTTCAGTGCGAGCCCAAACGAACTCCGAGTCCAGTCTCAAGATCAAGGATGAACCCAGTCCAGCTCAGGACCTCCTCCGACTAAATAGGAGCACGAGGAAGAGAATACCGGGATAAAGATTGAGAAGATCAAGTCCTACCTAAATAGAACCTTCCAAAATGGTAGAGTCCTACCATAACTGTACTTACTAAATTATAGTGACCGCCTCACCACCTCTCTCAACCTATATAAATGTAAGTCCTCTCCATATGAAGGAGGGACACACATCTAAGAACCTCGGCACGCCATGAAACCCCTACACTTACCCTCATACACACTGCTCTCTTTCTAGAAGCACTGTAACTCCGATATACACCGTCCGATGACAAAGGTTCATCACCTCCTTGAGACCTCTACACCAAGTCTCTCTCCCTCAATGCACTGTAACTCTCCGGAGTACCATTATTCATCAATAAAGAACACCAGGCCACCGCTGCCGTTCCCGAGAGTGGACGTAGGTCAACCGGACCGAACCACTATAAATCCCTGTGTTGATCTATTATTTACTGCTTTGCCACTGATTGTCATTGATTGCTTATTAATTGCTTATTAATCATACTCGTACACATTCTTGACTGTTGATCTTGCACGAAGACCAATTTGTGCATCATCAGTTTGGCGCCGTCTGTGGGAAACGACAAATTTCCTATTACTCTATTTATGTACTCATTGAATCCATGGCAATCACCACGAGATCAAGGTCTCAACAACCGGGAGAAAACAACCAGGTTCACCGGGAAGAGGCTCTGCCTCCCATCGTACCTGGGGAACCTTCTACTACTGTTACTCCCGCCACTGGACAACAACAACTCCTCCAGACCATGCAGCTGCTGGTGAGCCAGAACCAGCAGATCATCCAACTCATGCTCTCCCAAGGAGGAGTCCCACTCCCTCCACCAGAAGAGGAACATCTTGTCCCTTCTGGACGCTAGACTGCCCCCCACCATGAGGTCCCTCACCATAATGCTCCAAGGCCACGCCAGGGAGCCTCTCGTCCGGTAGTCCCTCCTCAGCTTACAGGGAACTCACGAGTTCCCCCTCCTCATGTACCTGCGTAGGAGGACGGGAGAGAATGTCAATGACTCTCATCTATCCTTTATCGTTTTAGATTATTTATTCTGTTATTTATTATTTTATGAAATAACTTTCTGCGAAGATTATTGTGTCCAGAATTGTTGTGTTTTCCTAAAACTTACAGACAGCTTACAAAAGTCTGAACATAATCTAGCAACAAGGTAGACAAAAGGACCATCGCCAGGCGCCCAGCAGCAGGCGCCCTTTAACAATAGATGCCGACGAGGTGTCTCGCCCTCTCGACCTTGGGCACCCTCCATGATGCCAACGAGGGATCTCAGAGGTGCCTCCATGATGCCAACAAGGGGTCTCACTCTCTCCACCTTGGGTGCCCTCATGATGCAGACGAGGGGTCTCGCCCTCTCGACCTTGGGCGCCCTCCATGATGCCAACGAGGGGTCTCAGAGGCGCCCCCATGATGCCAACAAGGGGTCTCACCCTCTCCACCTTGGGTGCCCTCATGATGCCGATGAGAGGTCTCGCCCTCTCTACCTTAGACGCCCCCATGATGCCAACGTGGGGTCTCGCCCCCTCTCACTAGGCACTCAGCACCAGGTGCCCAATCTCAGGTGTCCAACAGTAGGCGCCCTGCCTCAGGCGCCCCACACCAGGCACCCAGCAGCAAGTGCCCAGCACCAGGCGCCCAATCTCAGGCGTTCCACACCAGGCACCCAGCAGCAGGTGCCCAGCACCAGGTGCTCAATCTCAGGCGCCCCACACCAGGCACCCAGCAGCAGCAGGGGCCCACCAGGCACCCAGCTCCTCAGCATCATCTCTCATCTCCTCCATCTCTATGGAGTGAGCCTCTGGCCTAGTAGCTCTCTCAAGTGCTACTCAAAGGTCAGCCTCAAGTTGAGCAGCCCTTTCATGCGCTAGCCTCAACTTCTCAGCGGCATCCTCTCGTGCCTGCCGCTCGAGCCTTAACAGTTTCACGGCATCCTCTCGTGCCTGCCGTGCAAGCTACGCGGCATCCTCTCGTGCCTGCCGCACAAATCATTAACTGCTCTTCAGCAGCCTCATGTGTCCGCCTCTCCGCTGCCTGGCCATCAATTACCTCCCTAATCTTCAACGTATCTGTAAACAAGTAGGGCAAAACAACAGCCACCTATAGGCATTCAAAGCCAAAAATATAAAGGAAGAAAGCCAAAGAGAAGTGCGGGACACACCTTGCAAGCCTCTGCTACGGCAGCCATCTCCCGATACTACACGTAGCTCGGCCTCTATGACTCTGCTCTCGTGCACGTAGTCACCAAGTAAGCCTATGCTACGGCAGCCATCTCCCGAGACTACACGTAGCTCGGCCTCTATGACTCTGCTCTCGTGCACGTAGTCACCAAGTAAGCCTCTGCTACGGCAGCCATCACCCGAGACTATACATAGCTCGGCCTATGACTCTGCTCTCGCGCAAGTAGTCACCTTGAAAGCATCTGCTTAGGCAGCCATCTCCCGAGACTGTACGTAGCTCGGCCTATGATCATGCGGCTCTCTCATGGGACGTCCACAGCTCTAACTTTGCTCTCATGCAAACAGTCTGTCTCTCTCCAGGTAATCATGTTAGATATTTTAATGTTGAAATAACATTATTTTTGTCAGGCACACTTTTCAAACTCAGGCCGTCCGCATTGGAGTCTCAACTCCTACAGCAGTACAACAGCAAGCTCTAGTATACACAGAAGTCCCCGTCTGGGAAAGAGTGGGGGCACCACCGGGTCCCATCTCCCGGGAAGCAACCCAACAATCGAACCCCAACCGAGAAGCACTGGGGGCATAAAATATCGGTCTCTTGAGAAGAGGGAAAAACTCCACTCTAAAAAGCAAAGAGAACCTCCACCGTGGCCCATGCATGCCAGACAGCACCAACCAGTGCCCAATCTCCTCCTGGTGCCGCCCAGTTCTCCTTCTAGCCCAAAGGAGGCGCCCAAAGCCGCTTGCAATGCTCCTGCCTCGCCTGTCAAGCTGGCGCCGCCCAACAAGTCTCCCCCTACATTTTATGCCATACAGGGGTCCACGGCAAAGAAGGCGCCGCCCAGCAAGGCACTGGGGTCGCCCATGGGGATGAGTCCTCCCATCTCACCTTCAAAACTGCCTAGTGCAAGACTCAAGCCACCAGCACATGAGAAGGCGTCGCCCACACTACCCACGGACTCCTCGCTAAAGTCCCTCCTCACTTTGCAAAAAAAAAAAAAAAGTGAGAATGCAGGGGGGCGGCGCCCAAGCAAGGAAGAAGAAAAGAAAAAAAAAAAAAAAAAGAGTGCAGGGAGGGCGGCGCCCAAGCAAGGAAGAAAGAAGAAGAAGAAAAAAAAAAAAAAAAAGAGAGAGAGAAAGAAGAATGGGCGGCGCCCAGCAAGCAAGCTAAAGGAAAAAAGAAAAGAAAGAAGAATGGAGGCGGCGCCCAGACCAAAGGAAGAAAAAATTTGTCATGCCTCCTTTAAAAATTACTTCCACATGGTGGGTCCCATAACAATTCAAGAGAATTACTTTCTAAGGGATCTTGCTTGAAATTCATTCATCCAAGTCTTTCAACGGATTGCCTTCACATGGTGGGCCAGTCAATTAGACTTTTATGGTGTACAAAAAAAAAAAAAAAAAAAAAAAGGTCTGATTCCGGTAAATATAGCAGAGTCCCTGGAGACAAGGAAGCGTCGTGAAGAGCAAGAAAACTCCTATTCGAGTGAAGACGAAGCACATGCCCTCAACCCCTTCCTCTCGCAAAAAGTCAGAGGCTCGGGACATGGGGGGCAAATGACGAGCCCGAAATTGACTGGGTCAAGCCCAATTTGAACGGACCAAGAAAGTCCGAAGGAAGTTCCAAATCAAGGTTGGGTCAACCCTTCTAGAAGGATGCCAAAGCACTAGGAGACAAGTTACAGGACACCCAAGGACCCAAGTGGGCGCCGCCCACCTGGCCCCAAATGGGCGCCGCCCACCTAGCCCCATTGGGCGCCGCCCAGTGCAGGGCTCTCCTGGTCCGTCCTGCTTCGTTCTCTTTCACTTCAGTGCGAGCCCAAACGAACTCCGAGTCCAGTCTCAAGATCAAGGATGAACCCAGTCCAGCTCAGGACCTCCTCCGACTAAATAGGAGCACGAGGAAGAGAATACCGGGATAAAGATTGAGAAGATCAAGTCCTACCTAAATAGAACCTTCCAAAATGGTAGAGTCCTACCATAACTGTACTTACTAAATTATAGTGACCGCCTCACCACCTCTCTCAACCTATATAAATGTAAGTCCTCTCCATATGAAGGAGGGACACACATCTAAGAACCTCGGCACGCCATGAAACCCCTACACTTACCCTCATACACACTGCTCTCTTTCTAGAAGCACTGTAACTCCGATATACACCGTCCGATGACAAAGGTTCATCACCTCCTTGAGACCTCTACACCAAGTCTCTCTCCCTCAATGCACTGTAACTCTCCGGAGTACCATTATTCATCAATAAAGAACACCAGGCCACCGCTGCCGTTCCCGAGAGTGGACGTAGGTCAACCGGACCGAACCACTATAAATCCCTGTGTTGATCTATTATTTACTGCTTTGCCACTGATTGTCATTGATTGCTTATTAATTGCTTATTAATCATACTCGTACACATTCTTGACTGTTGATCTTGCACGAAGACCAATTTGTGCATCATCAAACATTGCTTTGATGTATGTAAAATGTCAGGCATGCTTGGGGGAATATATCTACCTCACTTATTGGGCACCAAAAAATTCTTTGCTATGAACTCTAGAGAACTGAGGGATCGAGATCTCATTCAATACATTTGTTTTTCAATTTTTTTTTTTGGCGAATAACCTAACATATATTTAAGTGGGATTCATTGTATACAAGTGAGTTATTTATTTATTAATGATAGATATTTTGCTAAAAAATATTAAAAACGAAATATATTAGGTAGGATCTCATTCCAAAAACGAGTAGACAGAGCATATAGTTCTTAAAACGCCTAGAGGTGAAGGTGCCATATTGGAAAGAGAGTTTCTCAACTCCAATGGTAGCTCAAGTGGTAACAGAGAGGTTAGTTATAAACTCAGACATCCTGAGTTCAAATCTTGGTAACCCCTTAGAGTTAGGTCATAAGAGATAAATTTCTCATGAATACCCTAGTTCCGGAGTGGATGACCTGTCTTTGACTAAACCAGGGAAGTGATTAGTCAAGATGCGCGTAAACTAGTCCAAATACACTTGACAATTGAACAAAAAAAAAGAGTTCCTCATTTGTGCCTCACTCTAAACCTCACATTTTCTATCCATTTGAAAAGGCACAATTTAACCCGTGAAGGGTAATCCAATGGCATAGGGTTGAACTTGGACAAGTAGACTCAGACGCCAGAATTTGATTCTCGTTGGTGTCTTTCAAGCTTAATCACTTGTAATTTGTATGTAATTGTAGGTATTTCGAATTTACTCTCATAATTATGGGTCTAAAGTAACCCTGCCTTATAGAGATTCAAAAAAAAAAAAATAATAAGGAACATTTTTTTTTCCTATGAGATATTAAAAAATATCATTTGTCATTATTAATGTCATTATCCAAGAGTACCTACCCAGTTTAAGGGGTACTCAGTTGCTGTCCTTTGTCCCATAACAACGTTAACAGTACCCTTGATCATGCCTGGAGTAAAATAGTAACTGTTCACGGAAACATATGTCCCTGACCCCAATAGAAAAAGTCTTGACCTATATGGATTTTTGGATAAAATATCAACAGTCGTGACTCGTGACAGTGTATATTACCTAAAAACATATTATACATTCTCAATTAATTATGTCTAATAAATTAGTATTATAAAAAAATTTCATTCGGTGTGATCATCAAATGACACTGTCATGTGGTACCCTATAAATATTAAATATTTTCTTCGAGTTTTAGGGCCCGATTATTATTGGAAAAAGTAACTATTCAATGTCGTACATCCACTTTTCATTTAATAAAATTTTGATACGTATAAAATTTTATTATTTTATTTTTACAACTACAAATCAATCAAGTCAAAATCAATGACTCTTGATAAATTTCGATATTGATGATGTCTGGGATGAATTTTAAATAAGTAAGAGTTCTGGAAGTGAGGTCAGACAGGGAGGTCAGATCCTCCTAGAGCTCAGCGGGCCAGACTTCGAGTTTTTCTTAGATGAAGCAATAGTGGAAGTACGAAGGTGACAGCTGGTTAATAGAAGATACCCTCGAAGCAATAGAAGACTATAACCAAGGCATAAAACTCTCAACCAACTGAAATCCTCTCTGAGAATCAAGGGAAATCCAGCGTATGAAGGGTAAAGATCTCGCTGTAGATCCCATTAAGTCAGGGGTTAGACTATAAATACTGTACAACGCCTCCATTAGTGGGGCGACTCTAGCTGTAACAAAACCTCTCTGTAAACAATAATCACTAAGAATATAGACTACATGAGGAAGAAACTCCATTAAAGAGTGGATTAGCCGAACTCCCGAACTGGTGAACCACTATATTTTCTCTGTGTCAACCCCCCTTTTATCCCCTAAACAAAGAAATCAATGTACTATTACCTTGAGCCTAGAAGCTCAGATCCTCCCATTTTGCACGTGGAAACTTAAATTTTGCTCATTCGTGTTTTAGACACCACCCGATATAATATCCGCATTTTTTTGTGTGGATACTTACTCATACATGAGATTTAATACAAGACGCAGAATAAGAAGCCTGATCTCCTGATCCACCAAACTATTAAAGGAAAAATTATATAGAATTTATGTGGATGGCTGATTTATTTGGCTATTTGATCAGCACCATAAATTACTGGGGGGAGGTACCGGGGAGATAAAGAAGATGCACATGAAGAGAAAGCAGCCAAAAAGGAATCTGGCAATGGTTACCCATGAAACAGAAGAACATATCAGGCTATTTTGGCAGGACTTTCGTCCTTGATTGATGAAGATGTGGTCTTTAGAGAAAGGTTGAAGATGTGGTTGTGGAGTACTGGGTTAGGACGTGATCTATTTAAGTATATTCTAGGTTTGAGTACAAACAAAATATGATATGAATTATATAATGCAACCAAGCAACAAAAGATTGAAAACTAAGTGTACTTGATGGTTTCATGGAGGACTAAATATCTCATAGGCAACGAGATGATGGTCTAGGAGGGTCTTTCCGGACAACCATGAGGTTAGAAAAAAGATTCAATTCACAAAGATTCTCATTGTTTCTATTGGCAGCTCTGTATTACGGGGTTAGACTTAAATCGGCCTTTGAGAGTACCTGTGATTTTCCTCCATTTAGGACCCACTAGTGGGTTTCACTCATGGGTTCGGAGGGCTATGATCACGCCCAAGTAAGGATTTTATCCTGGTTGTCCTCTCGAACCCTTTTATTTCATTTTTTTGAAAAAAATAAATTCTAGTAAGAGAGGAGAAATTGAGAAGCAATCAACCCGTCGATATATAGTTCATGTTGAACACCATCTACTTTAAAAGGTAACTTAAGTATTTATATTTCAACACGTCTCCTCACATGTAAATTATATGAACGTAACACGTCTCCTCACATTTAATAATTAGTGTAGCGGTCAAATTTGAACGTAACATAGGATCTTATGATTTGATACCATATAACTACTCTTAAAACTTATTCTAAAAGCTTAAACTTTCAAAATAATTGATTGTTTAACAGTTGAAATAGGAAGATCTTAGGTGTTATTGCCAGAGATGTTGTTATTAGCACAATGAGCGTGATTTGCGGAATACTATGTGCGTCTCGAATTTATATCCTAACCATATATCTAAGGATGACATAAATAAAAAGACCATTGGTTATAGGGAGAGAAATTTAGAAGCAATGATCTGCATTGTGGCCACTGAATTGATATTAAAGTGTATTGAATGATGGGACTCATTGGCAATTCAACGACCATAATCATAAGTCTCCAAATTATGTCCTCAAATTATATCCCAATAATATTACTCGTCCACGCAATACAGATATATGTTCAAAAGGGAACCTAGAGCTAGCCATCAGGTGTGGGAGGAAGGCAACCAAAGTGCTGATACCCTTGCGAAGCTGGGAGTAGTACGACAGTCAAAGTCTCTTGTGGAGCTACAAGAGCCCCCACCTCAAGTTGTATAGTGCCTTTAAGGCAGATATTGCTAGCACTTCTTTTATCATAGAACTCTGTTTAGCCTATTTAACATTTTAAATGTACAAAAAAAAAAACCAGAATCTGCGATGGGTCTTCATGCTCCAAATAATCTGTTGTGACGTATTCTATATCATTAATGACCAGAAAATTGTGATCATCTTAAATTATTTCTTGGGTATGCTATAGGACTCACTCCCACTAGCCACTGACATGGCTAAAATTCAGAGTTTCCATGGAGTCATGTTTTGACACTAGCAAGCACGAGTGAGCAAAATGCTCTGTACCTCAGTGCAGGCTCAGTTCAAAAAGATATTTGAAGAGCCCTTCCATATGATTTCATTTTCTTTATAAAGGTGGGACCAAAGGACAGAAGCCCAGCCCGTGGCTCAGCCTTTTAGCGAACCCAAAAGGACCCACTACCCCATACTGATGCACCTTCCTGCACCGGCAACGCGTGCTTGCATGTCCCACTCTCTCTCGGCTACAATATTCTTTCTTTTAGCCAAATGTTTTGGCAGTACACTCATTTTTGTATTTGTTTGGATTTAACACGTATACACACAGATAGGGAAGTAAGAGGTTTTAAGTTCGATACTTCTTACACTCTTTAAAGATTAGTCATATTTATTCTTTAGGAGACATGTCCTTAAACTAGTTCGAGTTACGGTAGTCAACTCAGAACTCGAAAGATTAGTTAGTGCAAACTTAGACACTGTAAAAAAAGAAAAAAATATAGAAAAGCAGTTTTATCCACAATGCATGCTCAAGCTTAACACGCATGTGACCATCCTTTGTAGATAACTATGAGCAGACATGGATTTCATTGCTGTTGTACTTGCTCTCTTTTTTATATTTTCAACCTTTATTTTATTTTAATAAAATCTTTTGTTATGAGGGAACCACTATGGTAATGAATCTGTATTATACTAAAAGTTATCAGGTGAAATTATAACCTTTAGAATATTTAATTTATAACTCAAAATGAAATTATCACCTAAAGTTATGATCAATCGTAGACTATTGAGATCAATCATGAAACAACTTTTAAATATCAAGTTAGACTTCATGATCATCATGAAAAATTTTAGTTTCTTCTTTGCTTACACCTTGTAATGATAAATTTAGATACGATACAAAAAAAAAAATTGTGTTAGTTTCTAAATCCGTGTCTCTTCATCATTCATGATCTTGCATCTTCCTCCTCCTCCTATCTGTCTGTACAGTTAAAAAATAACAAAGACAGACCAATTCATCTCTTCCCCAAAAAAACAATTGAAGTCTATGATATACGATTTTTTAAATCTATATTTAGCATTTTTTGATAATTAGTGGTCATAATTATGTGTTGGGCCTTCCATATAGGTGGTGAACAATGAAGTCAATGAAAGACTTGTCTGGAATTGTCCTTATTCCTTACACTTCTACATACAATGAACCAATCCTCTACACTTTTACACTATTTAAGACCCGATGGTGAGTCTTAATAACTTTAGGACTATCCCAAGGTATAAATTCTATCGTACCCAAAAAATAATAGTGGGTATCGTAACGAAATTGATTAAGAGTTGTTAATTTTAGTTTGATGGATTTATAGCCGTTGATTGTAAAATGACAAACTTGTATGAAATAGTGAAATAAAAAAGATTTACAAATGTCCAATTTTATTAGATGAGAAATGAAAGTATGGTATTGGTATTGTAAGATTGCTTTTTGATGCCGTAGGCGGGCCCCTTACTCACCAAACTTACGGTGAAGATCTATTCATCAGCACGCCAGGTAATGCCACCTTACTCTTCCTCAAATTGATGTATACAGCATATATATATATTTATATTACTGACCCAACTGGTCTTTGTTATATAGAATTTTTGGGTGCATGTGATTCGCTGATGATTGTCTGGACTGGAGTAGTGTAAGTAAGGCCTTGTGTTGTGATCCACAACTCTATATGAGTAATATAATATCAGAATTTAATATGTCTGTACTGCTGGATTTGTCTGAGGCATCTCTTTCACAAAACTTGAATCACATTGGCTAAGGCACTGGGATTTGTTTGGCATGCCTCAAACCCCACAAGGCCTTTGATTTCTGTGTGAAAAAGAGAAATCTTTAATTCTTCTTCAGTTCAGTTCAGTTCTTTTATTTTATCTTCTTTTCTTTCTTTTTTTTTTTTTTATCGGTAAGTGGTGTTCGCGTCAATTTACATGCACTTCGATTAATCCCTTCTTCAATTCCATCAAAAACAGGTCATCCACGTTAGAATTATGATTTTCATAAGGGATAAATCCCTCGTGACCTAACCTCAAGAGATTACCGAGATTCAAACTCAAAATGTCTGAATTTACAGCTCGTCCGCATTGTCACTTGAGCTTCCTTAAGAATTTCATTTTATCTTCTGCAATATATATACACTAAGGGAATGTGTGAAAGGAGAAGGTGTTACTTTCTGTTTTCTTGCAACTTTGCTGTTTCCTTCATCTTTTAACACACAAGTTGTGATCCATTCCAGTTCTCAGACTCTAACAGGTAAGAAAATTCTTTCTTTGTTTTCTACCTTTTTCATATGACGGTAGAGATGGTGAAGAGTTCAGAAAGAGAAATGAAGGTTTTTTTGGTAGAAACTTGTTTATTTTGCTTGCTATTTCTGTGATACTCCCCCTATAGTAAAGATCGAATTTGTGTTTTGTAATGCTTTGTTATATGTCATAATATCAAGAAGGAAGAGTATATACATGACTTCTGACAGTATAAGTTTGGGTCTGAGATACTCCTGACTTATTTCCCTGCTTATACCCAATTGCCTTTAGCCTTGTCTCGGCTAAGTTCACGAGTTGGTGACAACCGGACTTGAACCGCTGACATCCGCCGCAGGGTAAACCACCCACCGCCTCTCAAGTCCCCGACTGATTCTATCATAGAGGCCAACGATGGATATAGCCCCTCAACTATATGATAAGTAAACTTCTCCGGACCATACAATTGCGCGTCGAGGGCATGCGAAGGGTTTGGTTAAGATATGCCAGATTTCACCAAGTAGACAAATGGAACAACAAAGGGTTTTTGTCTTTTTGAGGTTTGGTTGCTATTCAGACTGCAGCAACTAAAAAATCCTAATGGTAAATTTTAGTTAATTTTCAAAATATAATTTCCATTTCTGAGTTACTATGGAGCAATTATTAGTTTAATTCAGGTTATATTTTTTATTTTTGGTTGGTGATCAGCCTGCATCAACTAAAAAATCCTACGGGTAGATTTTATTTTCTCAAATTAATGAAGTTCGGTTTTAGAGTATAAACAGAAGGAGTTAAACATTTTGATTTCAGGGTTGTTGGGAATTGTTGATTTAAATGAACAGATTGGAAGAATGTGTCCCTACTTGGTACATATATACAGTAATGTTGTTCTAATAGAATCTTTCCATTATGATTACAGATCAATTATCCATTACCAATTACAAGTGCATCCTTTGTTTCTGAATCTTTGTCATCTTTTGTTGTTTCGTAGCCAAGAGGTGTCGGTGGAGGATATTACTTGACATGCATGCAACCAAAATGCAGTGGTTTCGTATGTGTTATATATCATTTGGATCGACCGAGAACTTATAAGAAAAGTCTTCATTCCCTTTTGAAAGAAGTGAAAAAAACAAGACGGCAACTGTTCTTGGATGAGTAGTTGAATAGGGAGAGAAAGGCTTTGCATTCAATTCTCAAATTCCAGCTTCAAGTGCTGCCATATTCTGGAAAATAAGGCGTGGAGAAACGGCAACATTTCTGTCTAGTACCATCAAAAACATCATTTCAATCTACAAACGAAGCAGAAACTCCTCGAAAGGACACAGAAGTTTTTAGTATCTGGGTTTATTCTTTAGGTTGCAAGTAATTGCACAAGAGCATAGAAGGTGATGTCTAAGTTTTCAATGGACAAGCTTCTTAAGCCGTACGATAAGGAATACATGAAGATGGCCATGTTACAGCACGAAGAAACGTTCAGAGAGCAGGTATATATTTTACACTCTCTTATTCGACCACCGAACCAACCCGACAGGGTTATCTTTTCTCGCAGCAATGGTTCTAATTTTTAGACCAATATTTGCAGGTGTACGAACTTCATCGTCTATATCGAATCCAGAAAATGCTTATGAGAAACATTGCAACGATTGATTATCATCACGGTAGGCATCAAAAGCCCCGACAGATTAAGCTTGACTTGGAACGGCCTGCTGATCATGAAGATGTGGAATCAGGCGGTGATGGAGTGTTAGAGATGGAAGATGAAAGTGAGATCCAGCTAACATTGGGCCCCACGAGTTACAATCGAAGGAGTAGGAAAACTGATGAGACACCATTAAATTCAGATTCTGGGCTCAGCTTTTCTTCTTCATCATCTGGATCCAATTATATAAAGAGGACAAATTTAGGGACACATCAAAGGAGAGAGACAAATACAACCAGAGAAGAAGAATCATTTGGACACAAATGTGGGAAGGGAAGAAAAAACGGTTCTGATGTTGAAGAGCAACTTGGACAAGATAGAGTAAATCAACATCCTTGGATTTTCCAAGTTTTTAGTTTGAAAATGACTTAGAAATATCTTCAGACTGGGTAAGATGAATCTTACGATGCCTCCCCAATGACCTTTATTGGCGTGTATTGAATTTCATATCGGGTGTATATGTAAGAACAATGACGATAACTCCTTTGACTAGTCCTTTTGAGTGAATTTCTATGGGCACACCACCTTCTTAACTGATTTCGTAGTATAATTTTATGAATAATGTTATTGAGACCTAAAAAATTAATTTAATTTATTGACATAATGATATGTCAAGTGGTAGAATCTTAACCCCAAGTGATTAGCTCAAATGGTAGTTAGTCACTTAATAGATGTTTTAAGTTGGCATTGGTCAAATATTCGATACTCGCAAGGTAAAAATGTTCTTTGGGCCACTTTTCCTAGATTTAACTCCCTCGTGGAGAGGAGACTTTGCGTATGGACTTAGGTCGATTACTAGCCATGGGTCCAAATGAGCTGGGTTGGTGGAGGGTTCCTAAGTTATCAAACAAAAAAAAAAAAATTATAGAATCTTAATGAAAAAATCTAAAAATTACGATCACGACAACACTATTAAATCACATTACTGTCTAATCCAGACCATGTCCGACATGGTATGCCATGCGTAGCTTGATAATAGGTCCTATGGATAACCCCCTAAAGACCCGTTCTGATTAGTGTGAAGGGAAGTTGGCAGGCCCATTGAGTAGTCAACTGCCCAGTCCACGGCATTCCTTGATCCGTTTTAGGTTGGTCCGATTAGGCCTGGCCCATTGCTGACCCCTAAGCTCCTCTCTACACAAAATAACCTTCTCGTCCGCTAATAAAAACTTTATACTGCAGGATTCATATTTCAAAGAAACAACATTGAGAGCATCAAGGAGCATGGTATGGCTGATTTAACGTAGTTTTATTATTCAATAATAAATTTATAAATTGGTTAAGTTAATTCCAATTATTTAAATAAGTTAATTATTTACATGTTAGATTATTATTAGACGGTAACATTGACACCACATGATAATAGTGACGTGATATTACCGTTACATAATATTTACATTCTCAATGAATGGCTGTCAATCTGTCACCTATGTGGGCCCGAAGTTGATTTTGTGGTAATCTATACGCACCACATAGTACTACCACGTGTTAAACTCACTAACTTTTTTCCTACACTTCCAACTTCCTTCAATGTTTTTTCAACTTTTTTCTCACAAACATGGAATCTCTCACCCCCACCAACAATGATTCGAAGAGCTAATATGTTTGTCTGCCACAAGCTGAGCACTAGGTTTCCATTGCTAATATCTTAGGCTCAACTTGAATAATTGATGTGAATAAGTCCTGCCCTTGTAATTGTTCTCATATCATATGATATAGTATATATTGCATTTAATGTATAAGATTTTCGGCTATAGCAAAATCTGAAGGATATAAGTGATGAGCAGTTTTATCTCTATTTTTAGAGGTTGATTTTTAGAATCGAACTCGCTGAGAATTGTTTTCGAAGATAAATATTTGCTATCGCTCCAAGTCCAAAATTCTCCTGAAGCTTCCACTGTTAATTTGGAAGCATCATCCCATAAGCTTTATATTAGCTTCAGACATCAGATATCCACCAATGCAAGCCTGTCCATCTATCCAGTATCATGCTTTTCCTATACTTTCTTTCTAGAAGAATTCAAATCATTCTAAACAGATCCCACACCCCTGCTATTACAATGTATTTCAGTTCTATTCTTTTCTAAAGCTCCCTTTATTTTGAGATAAGTGATAGAATCACTGTAATTTGATAACACTGTATTAGACTAGACCCACATGCAGGACCCTACATTGAGCTGTCAAAAGTTTTTTTTTTGGGTTGAATGGTTAGGGATGTCTGGATTAGTTTATGCACACGTTGATTAATCCCCTCCTCGGTTTGGTCAAAGACACGTCATCTATTCCAGGATTAGGGTATTCGTGAGAAATAAATCTCTCATAGTCTGGCCTCAAGGTATTACCAAAATTCGAACTCAAGACGTATAGGTTTACATCTCGTATCTATTACCACTTGAGCTACTCGTGAGGCTAGCTATCAAAAGTATTGGAAAGATGAGAGAGCTCAATCTCAGTTGTGGTTTTCTTTTATCTTCAATGTTTCCCTTGTTAAAAAGAACAAATATTAGACTGACCAAAAAGAGAGATGAAAAATAAGAACCAAATGATGCGGCGCAAGTTTTGATAAATTTCAATTTTACTTATTATGATTTGGTTCTTAATTTTAGTCCCTATTTATGGTCACTGTAGCATAACTCTGGAAAAAAAAATTACAAAGAGTGCCTAATGCACATCATTCATCAATTCATCCTCTAATCCAACCGTTACCAATATCCAAAAGTGGAAAAATTACAGAATTTGCAAATCTTAGCTGAAAACCTCTTGAAATTACCAATGAAAGAGCTAATTAAATCACTATAGATCCCCTTTTTTCACTTATTCTCTTATGGATATCATGTTGGTACTGTTTTTTTTTTTTTTGGATTTAATTCTACATGTTCCACATCAATTTTGCAATCCCAGATCAGAGAAGACAACAATCTGAGAAACAATATGCGTGATCCTTCAGCACTTTCTATTTACCAGCTTTGAGTCACAGAACCTAATGAAAACATGACAACAATGCAATATAATTTACAGCATATGATACAGAAGATAAGGAGATAAAGGGGAACAAAAACATACACAAGCTTGTAATCCTCCTTTCCAAGCCTTCAAACCAATCCAACAGGCTTGTGAATCTCAGAAAATACTAACAGATCTCAGAAACAAACCAATTGTCTCAAGATATAGAATGACGCCAATTTTTACTAGGTCTATTACGACCTTTGGCATTGGTTGAGGAGACTCCATCAGTGCGCCCAAATGGATAGAGCTTTCCAAGCTTTCTGGACACAGAACCCATGAATGATTTCCGGGGTAGAGGCGGTTTATTGTCTGATGGAAGAGTGATCACCAGTGGACTGCCTGCCCCTGATCTATCTACTGGTCTCTCCATTTCTTTCAACCTCATTTTCATCTTCACTAGCTCCAATTTCAGGTCCTGGTTTTCTCTTTTTAGGCTTGAGAGCTCATTTGAAACCGGGAGTTTATCAGTGGGATATAAATTCAATTTTGGGGGGAGAGATGGTGATTCTTGGCCTATGAGTCCTCCATTCATGACCTCTCGAAGGCGTTGCTGCTCGTAGTAAAGCACTTGCACAACAGTTTGAACAGGAAGGCGATCATTTTGAGCAGCGTGAGCACAGGCCTCTCGAGATAGCTTTTGACAGTCCATCACGCTGCAAACTTTCTTCCTCTCCAAATCACTTAGAGCAGGGTGAGCCTGTGAATTGCAAAAGATAGAGGTCAATCAATATGTGATTCTTGTGAGAAAAAAAAAAACTCATCCAACATTAAAGAGTGGTATTAACAGGTTTTATATTCCAATTTCACTTTAGAATGCAAATTTGAAGAGAAAGACAGATCTTGGAATCTGCCATCAAAGTCAATAATCGATTTTTAACGTCCCCATTTCCGGGTTCTATTCTGCCTCTCTTCTCAAAATCTTGATACACTGATGTTCGGTATTATAGTTGATTCTTCGTTATAATAGTAATGAACTATTGTACAAAGAAAAGAAGAGAATCCTCTTCCCAACAGAACTACTAGATGTTTATTTTTAAAGAGCTAGTAGATGAATTACATACATTGCAACCAAGTATATGAATTGTGAATAATGATGTTCAAGATTATCCAGAATATTGATAAAGCATAGAAAATTATGCTTATTGTGGATGAGTTATTGGAAAGTGAAATTTACCTTCAAGAAAATATCAATGGCTCTATACATTCCATCCTCTGTTATCCTCGATTGTTCCGGGATAATTTCAGCAAGATTGATGAACTTTGAAACAGATAAGTTACGATCAGAGGCTATTTCAGCAAGGTAGTTGTCCATTAGCTTCCCAACTCGCTCCATGTCACTTGGAGAAGGAGAAACATACTCCTCATCCCCATTGAAGCCGAAACTTCTACCCTCTAATTCATATTCTAAGTAATTCATCATGATCCTCAGCACAGTATCAACATCAAACAATGTGTCCCCGGTAAAGGAAAATGAAGGAATCAATAAATCATCCAAAACAGCCTGTCCTAGCTGCGAGGCCATCCTCTTCTCCAAGTCGAGCCGGCAAGCCACTGTTGTCTCAAGATACATTGCAGCTCGAAGCAGTATTGAGAGAAAGCTAACTGACATTGCATTCTTCTCCCTTGGCAGAAGACTAACTATGGTTTCTAAAACCACCCTCTTCTCGTGCTCTTGTCTCGGTTCAATTTTCTTCCTCCCCTTTCCAAATATTTCCTGCAATGAAAAAAAAAACCCTCCGTTTAGTCTACATCAATGAAAAAAATGCTTCCTGCAATGAAAGATTGATCCGATCAGACACATATAGAGTAATTCGGGTGCTCGGGCTGAGATCTCACCAATCCTCGGAGAGATTTTTGAGCATAGAGCATAAGAATTGGACCAAGTGCATATTGTTTGAACCCTCTTGCCAGCATTGCAATTAGGGCCCTTTGGAAGATGTCAATTCTAAGAACAGTTAAATCTTCAGCCCACCAATCAACAATTGGTTTAGTCTGAGACTGTGTGGAAGAATTTACACCATCAGTGCCACTCTCTGCCCTGCCTGAAGAACTAAATTGGGTGTCCTTGCAGACTATATATGCGATTGTGTCGATGCATCGGCTCACTAATTTCACTTCCTCTGCCATAGGAAGGAGGTTTTCCGATGAATGCAAGATGGAAACTGCCCCTGCAAGGCTCTTGAGTGCCACTTCATTCAAGTAGGCCTCAGTTCTTCCCACTAAGTTTCCAACAGCATAGTCCTCTGTCATTTCTAAATACCCTGCCGCACATCTGAGCATGGCTATGTTTTCAGTACCAATCTCGAAATTGATTCCATAACAGAATTTCGCGGCGAGTTCAAAGGCTTCTGCCCCTCCTGGAACATCAGGGATTTCAATAACTGAAAGATCAGCATCAGTAGATTCTGACACCAATTTTCTAATGTAGCCACACTTGGAGACCAATGGAAACTGCAAGTGAAGTAAGAATTGCACAATGAAATTCTTCAACTACTCAAAAAACACAATATATTGATAGAATCGTGCTATTTCTTTTGCCAGATCAATTTCTGGATTGCAATACGCAACACAACAGAAAGATAAACTACAAGTAAGGGGCAAAGGATCAAGCACTTTGACTATGTCCCTGGGATTCACCACGAGTTGGTGTCATGAGCCGTGGGATGGGTGACTATCCAGCACAGTTTGGAGAGCAATAAGCACCCCCAAGCAAGAAAGAAGTGGCTCTTCCCATGGTGGAGTGACCATTGACTCTATCTATAAACATGGAAGATCATGCATTAAGAGGTCTGTCTACGTCCACCTAAGCCTAGAGAGTTGTCTAACTAAGTGTAATCGATAAAGTTGTACACCAAAACCATCCAAAGGTTCTTCCTCTGAAAATTTTTATCAAACACTAAGAAAACCATAGCCAGCAAAGATTATGTTCTACCTTGTGCAATGAAAATGAGGCTTCTGAGACATGAATGGACACATCACTTGGGATCTCTTGTGAGAAAATCCTGCTAACATTCAGTATTATAACGGTCAACATAACCCTTTTTTCAGAATCTTTCCAACCATAAAGAAAGAAATTAAAATTAGCAACATTTATAGAGAAAAGTTTCAATAAAAGAAAATTAAGATTGAAGAAAACAGAAAAAAAGAATGGAAGCATACCATTCACTAGTCCTCTTCATAGCAGTGGAAAGAAGCTCCTTCTTCT
Organism: Ilex aquifolium; assembly: GCA_951799425.1. Taxonomy (NCBI): domain Eukaryota; kingdom Viridiplantae; phylum Streptophyta; class Magnoliopsida; order Aquifoliales; family Aquifoliaceae; genus Ilex; species Ilex aquifolium. The sequence continues at coordinate 10,944,237 of OX637391.1, read as the reverse complement.
TTGTTGCAGCCATATTAACAGTTGTGGGTGATACTGGTACTGTTTTCTCCTGATCAAGATCCACCATGGTTGTAGCTTAAGAATCCTTTTAGGTACAGAATCACATGCAGTTTTCTCTTGAAGGTGAAACAAGACCAAATGGGCATGTCACCTCCTATTTTTTGTTTCCTTTTTCCAACATCATGTTCTTTCTTTATAATCAACACAGACTTAGAATTATCCACATCTAGAGTACAAGCTCAAAGCTTTCATTCTGTAATCATTCTGTCACTGATTCTCCGCTGCCTTTACAAACAATTATCATCGTCCAGTGAAATACCCATAATGGGTCTCCACTTTGGCAAAGAAAAGGCTATATAAGGTGAGGGGAGGGGAGTGGCACTGAGGATATTATTGGGAGAAACAAGGGTTAATTGAAGTAGAAAGATGTACATTATAATGTGTGGTGGTTATCACTGGTGGGAGTTTTGGTCGAAGCCTTGAAGGGATGAGATGGTGGCGCCAAAGGGTAGTAGTTTCCAACTGGGAAATATTTTCATCCACAAAAGCGCCCATCTTTGCTTCTTTTCCCTAGATTCTCATTCACCCTCCTATGTCATAGGATGTCACCGAAACGGGTTTGAATTAGATTTTATTTGATATAAATTCAATTTGATTTAAAGTCCCTACCTGAATTTGATTTGAATATTCAACATATTTTGTTTTCATAAATTTAAGTAGTGTCAAGTAAGGCGGGTTCGTGTTAAAAAACATTTCATTCATACCCGATTCGTTTATTAATTTATGTCTAATGAATCATGTCATATCGGGTTTATATCATGTATGAACCGTGTTTAATTGATATATAAACGAGTCGTATCGTATATTGCCAAAAAATAAATTTAATTCCTCATTTAGAATGACTTTTGTTTTTCGCGGTTGAGATCTATTTAAATTTTACTTTAAAGTTAATCCGACGGTTAATATTAACACCTCAAATTTAATAGAAAAAATGGTCATCTGAGGGCATGTTTGGGATAACTTTTAAAAGTATTTTTAGGACTTAAAAAAAAAAAAATAGTGTTTGAAACTGTCTCACCATCCCCACTGTCCCACCACCATCATCGCTACCACCACTACCGTCACCCCACCACCACCATCACCATTACCACCACCCTCATCGCCCCACCACCATCATCACCACCGCTACCGCCATCCTACCACCGCTGCCACCCCACCATCACTTCTTCCACAACCACTATCGCCACCCCACCACCACCATCCCCACTACCACCACCCCCACCACCACCGCTACCACCATCTTACAACCACCGCCACTGTCCCCCACCCCCACCACCATCATCACCACCGCTACCGCCATCCTACCACCACCACAACCACCGCTGACATCCCACCATCACCTCTTCCACAACCACTATCGCCACCCCACCACCACCATCCCCACTACCACCACCCCCACCACCACCGCTACCACCATCTTACAACCACCGCCACTGTCCCCCCACCACCATTACCATTGCCACTCATGGCTGCCACCATCATAATTGATTGTCGTCACCTATCACAACCATCATTGTCTCCCACTACCACCACTGTCACTCACCACCACTACCAGATCGCGTCTCACTACAACCGGTGCTTAAATTCATTTTTCTCTCATCTATCTTTGTAATTTGATTTTGAGTGTAAATACAAATATATTTGTTGTTGACTATTTTTTTATTAATCCGTGTCTTCAAGTACAGGAAATAACTAGTCCCTTCATATAATATGATAATCACCCACTCTTTCTCCATTAGGCCAATACCTATCCACATGCAACAAAAAGAGATTTATTTTATTCATTTAATATTTTATTATTACATGACGATATCACGTGATAATCCTGACATGTGAACTGAATTTTTACTCCTCTCGAGTGAATGTTCCTCTTCTTTGCTTATTGGCCATCCATGTCAGCTTCTGTCTCCACCAAATAGTGGGCAGTTTCAGGACGGTTCAGGGGCAGGAGGTCTAACATGCATATTCATTAGGGTTATTGATGTTTCTTTCAATTATTGAACTTTGTTACATGAATGACCCGTTAGGAAAGTACCGAGACCCTATTTCGTTGGATAGTGGCAGAGATTTGCTGGTAGGTACTCAGCTATTGAACATTGATGGTGCTAGGACCCAGACCCCCCCCCCCCCCCCCCCCCCCCTTCCTTCTCTCTCTCTCTCTCTCTCTCTCTCTCTCTCTGGTGTGTATTCATGCACAAAATCATGTGTAGTTTGAGAATTTTGGGAAGTTCTATCAGAAAACTGAATTGTGTGCAATTTTGTTAATCAACTTAGAAGCAACATGGCGCACAAGGATCCTTTACATCATCACTCAGGGCTTTGCTAATTTGAAATAATAAAATAATTAGGACTTGACTATGGTACTTACAAAAAAAAATATCGGTATTATACTTTTAAAATTTATTATTTTAATGAATGTTTTTATAATTTTTGTGGATTATTTTATAGTCAAAAAAATTATTATTTTATAGATATTTTTATCACTGTTGTGAGTATTTTTATCCTATTATGGTAATTATTTTTATCACTTTTTTTTGTTACAAAAATAATTATCACTTTTGTGCATGATTTATTATATCGGTGATGTCTACCATTTGACACTACCATGTTATGTGTTGAAAAAAATTATTTTTCGATGGGTTTAACACACAGATCCGATCACACGGTGCATGCACCGCAAAGATAATAACTTATCTCTTTTTTAGATACATTTACCAAAAAGATTTAAATTGCAATCTTTTCAAATTGAAAATATCACATTTTTTTTATTTGTTTTTTACACTTTTCAATAGAATATCTTTTTTTTTTTTAATAGTTAGAGGTGTTTTAACTAATTTATACGCAATTCAAGTAATCTGATCTGGATAATGTTCTACTTTGGGATGAGGGTGATGATGACTGGGTAATTCTCCAGACCAAAAGCAGTTTCAGTGAATGAAAACAATTGCTCTCGTACCCATGAATGGGCTCTCTAAAGTGCGTCTCTTCACATCATGCAGCTTGGGAGTCCCCTGCCAAACGTTGATTGATCATTAAACACGCAATTGATGATTATATCTCAATCCATCCGTATGATTAATACATATCATGTTTCATGGGTCACAATTCAATTAATGCACAAGACCATAAGTCTCAATTGGGCCCCATCAATTAAACTACCCAATTCAATTTCTTGTGAATGTGATATTGAAGAGAGTTTCAATCCTTTTTTCTCGACGATATGAATTTTTTTGGTGTAAAACAAAATATATCTAGTTCACTCTAAGGTTAGTAGGAGGTGCTAAATAGTTTATGAGAATTGTAGGTAAATATTAAACTTGTTAGAATGGGGTTCGAACCTCTGACTTCTCAATAATGAAGCAAAATCTTAGTCATCCCGAGTTATGAAAAATATTTGTTCACATGAAAACGCCGTATTCATTAAATGTCCCCGGTGAACTCCTAACTAATTGCAATGATAGATTATTACACTTCATTGAAATTGACAAAATTTTAGATTGAAATATTGTCCAAATTCGTAATGTCAATCAATCAAACCATTCTCCGCACCCCTCCCCCCTCTCTCTGTCGTACGCTCTCTATCTCCGAACCCCCCTCCCCCCATCCACACCATTCGTAATATTAAATAGAGATATTATATTATATTTGTGGGTGTTTTTATTATATTTATAGATCATCTTATCTTTATTGTGATAATTATTTTTAATTACAACATTAATAAATAAATATATGATACCGAAAAAATATTTTATGGTACCGTAATCAACTCTAAAATAAAGATTGTTGTTGAACCTAGCGCCCATATCCTAGCTAGCTCTATAAGTAGACGTGACATGTAACAAATAATGTATTTTTCGGAAAGAACAAATAATGTATTGGTAAGGCTGAAATGTCGGTATTTATGATTCCCTCTTTAGTTAAAATCCATAGCATTGAAAAGAAAAAACCTGTGTACAGGAATCAATGGCTTAACCTCCGACATTGTCTTTTCAGGCCACTTTGCCAATGCCACCCCCACCACAAGGTATCCTGTACCATGGGCCTCTTCATACAGTTTTTTCGACACAATGATCTTTAAATTTAGGACATGACTATCGAACCGACAAAATAAATTCAGTATCATATTTTTAAAATTTATTATTTTAATAAGTTTTTTTTATAATTTTTGTGGATTATTTTTATAACTAAAAAAATTATCACTAAATCAACACATAAATTAATTCGTCGTTTACGTGTTGCCAAAGATTCATCCTATAAACTTCAGGCTTATAGGCTAAAAATGGAGGGAAAAAAAAAGATATAAAATTGATAAATGCCTTTCTATATTTATTCCTAAATTGGGAACAGTGGCTTTAGAGTCGCTATCTTATCGATAAGAATGGCAATGCGCTAGGGTTCGTTAGGCAAAAAAAAAAATTTACACTCAATGGATCCCATTTAAAATTGGTGTTAGGATCACTTCTGCTTTTAAGTAGAAGTGTTTGGAAGTTCCTGTGCGTGTTCAAAAAAAAAAAAAAAGTCGGTGTTAGGATTGATTGTCCCATAGATAGATGAATGGACACCTTATCTGTCCTCTTCGCTACCTCTCAACATAGCTTTCTAACAAAGCAAGTAATGCATGCTTAAGAATTGTATATTAACAGGTGTCTAAAATCAATAAAAAAAAAAGAGGCACAAAACAACGTGTTACGGAGAAAATGATGCAAGTTTGAGTGTGTAAGATATCAATATTAAAATAAGATTCGTCGAGGACTTTTGATTAGCCTAGTGATCACTAGGAGTGTCGAATGTATCGGGTTAAACGGATTACGGGTGAAAAACATGTAAATTCATACACGACCCGTTTAATAAACGGGTGAAAAACCTCAACACGAACACGAATCGTTTAATAAACGGGTAACACGACACGACTCGTTTAATCCGTTTAGTTTTAATTTATTTTTATTTTTTTTTGTGACTATCACTAAATTAAAAAAAAAATTTGTGGCTATCACTAAAAATAATATATATATATATATATATATATATTTTATGTGGCTGTTATTAAAAAAAAATCTGCCTAATTTTTAAAATAATTATTAATTTATTAGTATATTAATTTTATTTAAACGGGTGATAAACGGGTTGACAGAACTTACCCGAACACCACCCGTTTATTAAACGTTTAGACGGGTCAACCCGTTTACTACCAAAACACGTTAAGGTCTCACTCAAACCTGTTTAATTCGTGTCGTGTCGAACTTTGATAGGCCTAGTGATCACCACACCGCTATTGTTCTTGGATTCTCAATACTCGTTGCCCCATCCACATGTAAATCTAATCAGAAAAAGAAAAAGAAAGAAAAGATTAATCACTCAAATACGAAAGAAGAAGACAGAATAGTGGAGTGTAAATGCAGTTGGAAAGAGCATCTTTCTATAATCCTTCTGTTTTATTGGGACAAAAAGGTACATAATTTGATACTGCCGACAACGCTCCAGGTTCATATAGTTCCACTAATAGACAGCAACAAGCCTAATAATTCACCAAACTTTAATGTGGCCATCCGTATTACTTTTTTGTGGGCCTATGGGCTCCTTTTGGTCAAGTTCAGATTGGGTTTTGGGTATGCATGTTAGGTGGCCCAGTTGATGAATTAGGCAAAAGATCTAACAGGAGGTGCAAATTTAACTGTTACCACGTGAACTTATTTAAATAATAATTTTTTATAAAAATTTAAATTATGTTTTTAATTAAATTAAATAATAAATTATGTATCGAATATCAATTCTAAATTTAACTATAACAAAACCTAACTGTTGATTTATTCTACCCAACTGGGTATCTATCCAGGTCTTTTAAACATTACATTTTTTGTTACAATGGAAATTCGTTATAAGATTGTCATTCCTAAATATTTATAAATTTAACTATGTTATAGATTTATTGTGTTTTTTGTCAAAGATATTCGTCAAATTTTAATATTATTATTTATATTGTAATAATATGATATTGTTGTGTATTAAAAAATAAAATATGATATATATTTGATCGTACTTCATATAAATATAAATATAGACAAAGAAAACTTTAGTGTAAGTGTATTACTAATAAATGAGTCCAAAAATATTTAGAAGTCAAATACTATAAATAAAAGAGTTCAAAAGAACTTGAAAGTAAATTAGGCATAGAAAATAAATTTTAGATAAAAGTAAATGTGAATATAATTGACTTTATAATAATAATTAGAGATAAAATATGAAATTAATTTTTTTTTAACAGATGCTGATATTTATAAGTAGTATAGATATAGAGTTCGTATGAAAACTGGGGATCTTAAGTCTTAACCAATGTAGTTAGGCATAGTAATTCTAGACACAATCTATGAAGTCGATACAAAATTGATACATAATTGACGAGTTTAGATCATAAAAAAATAGACCCCCACCAATAAAATAAATGGATTGTTATGAATCTAGCTAAAGACAAAATAAATTCACTAATAACGATTTATACATAACACAAGCTCAAATGATAAGAGCCCTGTTATATACGATTATAAATAGATATGTATAAATTGAGTAAATTTTGACATAACATCTATATAATAAAATATAATACAATTCAAATCTTAAAAGATAAACAAAATGACTTTTACTATTCGTGGTTGAGATCTCTTTAAATTTTATTTTAAAGTTAATCCGACAACTAATATTAACATCTCAAATTTAATAGGAAAAATAGGCCCCTAAGGGTGTGTTTGGGATAACTTTTTAAAAATGGTTTTAAAACTTATTTCTCATAAGTATTTTTAAAAAAAATAGTATTTGAAACCGCCCCACTACCACCTCTACCACCACCACCCCTACCGCCCCACCACCATCACCACTACCACCACAACTACCCCCACCACCACCATCGCCATCACCCCACCACCCAATCACCACCACCACCACCATCACTGCCCACTACTATCCCACCACCATCACCAGTACCACCACCTCCACTGCCCCACCATCATCATCCCCACTATCACCACCTCCACCACCCCATCACCACCCCCACCACTACCCCCACCCCCACCCTTACCTTCACCACCTCCACCGCCCCACCATCACCACTACCACCACCATCCTCATTATCATCACCACTGTTGCCACATCTTAGCTCTATTGTCATCCCACCACTACCACTGCCGCCAACACACCACCATCGTTGTCGGCATCACTGTCGCCACCACCCTCCGTCACGATCACCACCGCCACTGCCCCACCTTCACCCTTACCCCACCTCACCCCCTGCCATCGCCACCTACCACCGGTTGTTACCACAGCCACCACCATTGTCATCTTATTTTTATATTTATTACCATTGCCACTATCATCCCACACCCACCGTCAGCACCCACCACCACCATTATTGCCCACTGTCACCCACTACCACAATTCACCACCACCCGTCGTCACTCACCATCACCACCAGCTATTGTCACCCACCTCCACCACACCTACCACTCCCACCCATTATTACCCACCACTACAGCCACCCACCGTCACTCATTACCATAATTCACTATCACCCGTCGTCACTCACCATCACCACCAGCTACTGTCACCCACCTCCACCACACCTACCACCCCCACCCATTATTACCCACCACTACAGCCACCCACCGTCACCCACTACCACAATTCATCACCACCTGTCGTCACTCACCATCACCACCAACTACTGTCACCCACCTCCACCACACCTACCACCCCCACCCATTTTCACCCACTACCACCATCGTCACCACCCATCACCACCGTCATTGCCCCACCACCACCACTGCCAACTACCATTACCGTTGTCCACCACCACCCACACCCACCACCCACCATCCACCACCACTACCACAATAACCCACAACTGCCACTACAACCATCATCACCCAAAACTCACTACCACCATCACCGTTGTCATCCATGACTGCCACCATCACAATCGTCGCCACTCACCATAATCATCACCGCCTCCCACTATCATTATTACTGCCCACCACCACTACCACCGCTCACCCCTACTATAATCAGTGCTTAAATTCATTTCTCTCTCCTCTATGTTTATGATTTGATTTTGGGTGTGAATATAAATGTTTATTGTTGACCATTTTTTTTATTATTCCGTACATTCAGGTACGAGAAATAACTAATCTATACTACTTATAAATGTTAGCATTTGTGAAAAACTTTTGATTTTCTATTTCACCCTTAATTATTACCATAAAGTCAATTATACCCACATATTTTTCAGTCTTTCATACCTATTTAACTTCCAAAATATTAGCTAGATAAATTTTATCTCTATGACTTGGTAGATAAACTTTATCAAAATATTACCTAGATAAATTTTATGTCTATGACTTGATAGATAAACTTTATCTCTAAATTTTTTCTTTTCCGTTCAATTCTACAAACTCTACTATAATTCTAATATCATCTATATGACTTCGTAGATAAACTTTATCAAGATATTACATAGATAAGCTTTATCTCTATGACTTGGTAAATAAACTTTATCTCTAAATTCTTTCTTTTCCATTCAATTCTACAAACTCTACTAGAATTCTAATACCACATATTGGTAATTTTTAGGTGATAAACACAACCATTCATGTAGGTCTATAATCAAACAATTGAACGAGCGTGTTAAAATCCTGAAAGATTTTCAAGCTAGCTACAAAAAAAGAATTGGAAGAGCTTTATCACAGAAGAAGGATGCCTGTGTCCAGTTAATTTTAGTGTGAAAGCCAAGAGTTAATGCAAAGGTCAGTGTATCAATTACTTTTACTATTACTATTATATCATATATTTGTTTTGAAGTATTTTGTATGGTTCTTTGCATGTTCAACTATTTTCTGGTATTATGTTTCTAAATCATTGTTTGATTACTTTTTACATGAAAAAAAATATACTTTTAATGGGTTGGAGTATTGTTGAACCAATATTGTGCAAACCAGGTTTTTACTGAATTGATAGTTTATCAATTCCTATGTTTTAGTTTATTAATTCCTATGGTTCGTTAATTCCTATGTTTTGTGGCACTTAATTTTTCTTAATTTAATGTCAAGCAGCTTTCTAAAAGATTGGTGTGGCAGGTCAAGTATTCAGCATAATTGAGGTTAGTTTATTAATTCTTATGTTTTAGTTTATTAAATTGGTGTCGTAGGTCGAATATTCGGCATAATTGAGGTTAGTTTATTAATTCATATGTTTACGTTAAAATTTTCTATGTGCCAAGAAAAACAACCACTCAACAAACAAAGAAGAATTTGTTTCCTTGAACATACAGAATTGCCAAGAAAAACAACCACTCAACAATGTTTTTATGCATTATTATCCTCCTTTTTAGTTATTGTTGAACATACATGACTATTGGCGTTTTTCATATTCGAATAAGGACTTTTCATATTGTTTTTTAATTTCAATATTTGATGGGACTCGCAATCAATTTAACAACTATAGTGAATTAAATCAATAAATTAATTGCAAAATAGTAGTTCTCATTTTCAAACACCCTATAGTGTAAAAAAACATTTGAAAAAAATTAAAAGATTAAGTGCCTTTTTTCTTGGTATTTTAATTATTCACTTACCTTTACAAAAAATAATTCAATTTTATTACTCATCAACTTAGTATTTCAAATAAATTTAATAACAAATTAATGAACTAAATTTTATTACTCATCTACTTTTAATCGAACCAATAAGAAGACTAATCGAAATGCATATAAACTATATTGAATACCCCTTACTAGAAAAAAAATAATAATATCTAAACTCAAGGAGTTTCTCAAGTGGTAGTAAGGATGAACTGTAAATTCAGACGTCTTGAGTTTGAATCTTAACAATTCTTTGGAGTCAAATTATAAGGAATTTATCTCTTATAAATACTCTAATTTTGGCGTAAATGACCTATCTTTAACTAAATTGGAGAGAGAATTAATCGATTAATTTGGTCCGAACATCTGACATTTGAACCCAAAAAAAAAAAATTCTATAGCTGCGGCAGCATTCTTGACATGTTATTTGTTATTTTCCATTTGGTTGGGGTTGGATGCAAATTTCACTAGTTATACCTCATGTTTACATTTATTACACTACGTCCCATGTGACTTTAGAATTTATAGTCGACATGTGCTGACGGATGTTCAAGTAGTAGAGTTTGTAGAAATATTAGACGAACATTTTAATCATATCCAACCCAAAACCAGTCTATAGAAATCCCTGCCGGTATTTAAATTTGACCCAAAACAATAATATAAAAATATTCTTTTTTTCGTCCCCTCAAACAACCCCTATCCGACACTCTAGACCAACCCCTTCACGAACTTATCCCTTAAAATCACCCCCAAAAGGCTTCGGTATCTCTCTCATGAGCGCATTTGTAAACCGGAACCGTCCTTCTTGAACCCATCCCCTTAGGGTTCCTAAGATCCTCTGATCTATACAAAGGAAAATTTCAATGAGGTATGTACTAATGATCCTTAATTTTTTAAGTTTTGAAAGACAAATTTTCTCTCAAGTAGAAAAGATGGCATTACTAAAATTAATATTTTAATCATAAGTTCATCATTATTTTTCAATATTTGTTATGATTTCTTACAATTTTGACTAAATCTAATAGGTAAAGATATTCGTCTTATTTCAAGGATATATTTAGGTAAAGGTAGTATTTGATTTCGAGAGAGGTTTCGTTTGCTAGTAATTTTTTCTAAACTTTTGGAAGGTTTAAAAACAGGCTAATATAAAAATCAGGAGTATGTTGCAAGTGCATTTTGAGGCGTCTTAGAAAAAGTTGGTGACACTAACACAGTTCGTTTAGTCAAATTGATTGTGTAGGCTTGCACTGATTACTCATTTGAACTTGGATACTGTTTACTGTAGCCCGAGCGGGTTTAAAACATCTCTCCTGAAAAACAAGAGTGACTGACTCTTAAGGAATATGAGAATCGTTGAACTCGAGAGTTTTGAATTACAAGAGTAGTCAAGCTGATTGTTAACCAACCGCTGGGCTTAACAATGATAAGTTAACCTAAAGTCGTAAGAGGTATTCTATAACTTCTCAAACTATAGGGTTACAATTCAATAAAAGCAAACCTTAGCGCAGGTTGTGTAATTTTCCTTTTTCCCCTTTGGTATTCTTGACACACTACCCCTTATCTCCTGTCTCCACCCTCACTATCCAGCAAACCCCTGCAAAAACCTCCATCTATGGCCACCATATTGAACCACAACCCATACAAAACCTATTTCTAATACTTGAAATTCTTGATGTTCCTCTCTCCATCTCACTCAAATCCTAGATGATTTCTTATCCCTCTACAGCTATGGAGTTCTGTTCACCCTTCAAACCCCTCTCAAAACCTGAACTATCTTTCTCATCCTCATTCTCACCCTTCCCCTTCCAAATCCACCTCAGAATACCAAGAATTACACAACCCACGTACCCAAATTTCCGTATTTTGGCCGTTGCGGTTGACCCAAAAGAATTCCCACAAAACAGCCCCCAAAGACTTCTCAAAGAGCTCGCACAGCGTAAAAAAGTCGTATCTCCTAGGAAAAGAGTACCCCCGAAAAGATTCATATTGAAACCCCCACTTGATGATAAGAAATTAGCTGAAAGATTTCTAAACAGTCCCCAATTGTCACTCAAACAGTTCCCTTTGTTGAGTTCTTGTTTACCATCTTCTCGGCTTAACAATGCCGATAAGACTTGGATTGAAGAGTACTTGCTTGAGGCCAAGCAAGCTCTTGGGTACCCATTAGAGCCATCAGATACGTATGGGGACGATAACCCAGCTAAACAATTTGATACGTTGTTGTACTTGGCTTTTCAGCACCCACATTGTGAGAGGACTAATGCTCGGCACATCCGGTCGGGGCATTCGAGGTTGTGGTTCTTGGGGCAGTACGTGCTTGAATTAGCCTTGTGTGAGTTTTACTTGCAAAGGTATCCGAGGGAGTCGCCAGGTCCAATGAGGGAGAGAGTGTATGCATTGATTGGGAAGAGGTATCTTCCCAAGTGGATTAAAGCTGCAAGCTTGCAAAATTTGGTATTTCCATATGATGATATGGATAAGCTCCTCCGAAAGGACCGAGAACCCCCTGTGAAGTAAGTTATAGCATTGGTTACTTATTGGGATTTGATGCTATTTGAATTATTGTGAACTAATTTTATCTTAGTTGTGCTATGGTCTGGCTTACACTGAATGCTTACCAAGCTCTTAGATTGCATGAATGCATTAGCTGATATGCCCTGTAATTGAAATTAAAGTTGGAGTGGAAAGCATATGCCAATAAAACTTCGCAGAGTAATGCTTAATGATGTGTCCAAGAGTCCTTGTTTGTTGTTACGTGTTTTGTTATGTGTTACAATGATAATGAACTCAAGTTTGCTAGGTATATTGGTAATTTGGTATAACATATTGTCTAGGCTTCAACCTGAGGCATAGAAAACAAGTTTGTGCTTTCCTTTTCCTGGTAAAATAGACAGTATTGTACTTGGTGGCTCTATAATTGGATATACATATTTAAGCATTCATACTTGGCCAGTAAAGAATAAATGATGATGCCTATGTCTAATTGGAATGCTTCTACCTGCTTCTCACCACTGGTGGCATTCTCTGACTAAACTTGGTATCAATCAGCAATGCCACGCTCTTTTCTTGCAACTTCCTTGGTATTCTATTGATTATGTTGTGACCATTGACATTGTCATTGCTGTTACCGCGGTTCAAGAAACTACCATAACAGTGCCTTTAAGAAGTTGACCATGAAAGCTACTGTAGCTGATAAGCAAAATTGTAATATGCATACGGTTCAAGGTAGTCTTAAGGTGGAGCAGTGGAGGAAGCTACTGTATGCGTAGGATCTACTGTGGAACTGATTATGGTGAAATAGATGACTATCATCAGAATTTTGTTACTCAATGAGAAAAATAATTTTTCTGGAAAAGACTTGTCTGAATACCATCAGCAATTTACAGAAAGCATATGAAAACATAATCTTAATTAACAGATGGATGATGTTGTGAATATCATTTTATGCCAGTAGACTTTACGGTGAAGAACTCAATGCTGACGACTAAAGGAGGTTGATGTTTTTGAATTGAAATGCCGCCGCTAAAGGAATTTTTTTTGAGACACTGAAATTAGTTTGCTTAGTGTTTGTGATCTGTTTCTTTGGTGCTGAGGCTGCATTCTAGTTATTCCAGCTGTCAATCTATATCTTTTCCAATTTGGTCTGCCAGTACAACATCCACTGAAGAAAGATTTTGTTAGCTGCTGTTGTAACATGCTGATGCTGAGCAACGATTTCACTAAGAGATTCTATCAGAAAAGCATAGAGACGATGTGAAAAATAGCCATGTACTATCGAGTTTTGGGGTTTGGTAATCATTATACTGCTGGTCATGAAGTAGTTATAGGCTTGGAACAGCGAAAGATGGACAAAACTCAAATGTTGTAATGGAAGCATAATGACCATAACCAGGAATAAGGAGAATGAGGAAAGGATGGTTTTGAGGCACTCTTATAAAACCATAGAATGCCACAGGAGATGAAGAGCCTTCATGTATGTGTAAGCTGTGGAGGCTTTTTGACACTGATAATTACTGGCTTCTTAGCCCTTCTGGTATCTCTATCTTTTCCTCAGTCATATAACAACGTTTACGTACACATTTCTTGGAGGAATAATGGAAGTTGATGATATACAACCAGTTGAACTCGTTTCCTCCGATGATAATTGGACGTGTAAATTACCTGTTTATTACTTGGTCCAGGATCTTTTTTTTGTGCCGTTTTGTTCATTCCTGCCTTTTAAGTGCATATGCACAATGAGTAATTAAAAAATTCAAGTCATCCATGGCAAGACTCTATTTTCCCTCTTTAAATAGTTGCCAGGATATTATCTCCATTCTTGAGATAAATTAATTTGTTATTTCAATTTCTGACATTGCTTTACATTGTGCACATAGTTGGCAGTGGCAAACTAAGTTTATTTGGCCTTGCTTTTAATACGAAGTTACATTCTTATGGGCAGATCTTTATTTTGGGCTTTGTTTGGAGCAATATATTTATGTTTTGGTATGCCAGAAGTTTACCGGGTTCTTTTTGAAGTATTTGGAATGGACCCAGAGGACGAAGAGTGCCAGCCCAAGTTAAGGAGACAACTTGAAGATGTTGATTATGTATCGGTGGAATTTGAAGGCAGAAAACTCAGTTGGCAAGACGTTGCTACTTACAAGGCAAGTTCCATTTGCCTTTTCATTCCCTCTGTTTCTTTCTTTTACTGCATTAGGTTATTTCAGAGAACAACCAAACGCAATATAATTAAACAATCATTGTCAAGACCACCTAGCCTCGCATGACTCTTTTATTAAACAGGTAACATCATATGAGTTATTCAACCTGTTAATAAAGTTTCTCTGTAAGTTTGACATTCGTAACACTTTTAACAAGTCTATATTAGTCATTGACTTGTATTTTTCAAAGATTATCTTAAATGCTCTTTTATTAGAATTAGACAGGAAGGGGGGCACAACATTTAAACAATCAGAGTATACAACCAAAAAACTAGAGTCTGCACTGTATGAATAACGCTCAAAAATGTGGAAGGAACCACAAGATTCTTTGATATCCCTCAACAATCTACAAAAAAATTGGTAAAAATAAGATGCATATGTCGTGACAGTACCTTATTTTGAAAAGGTGACTTGCAACTTGCAAGTTTTATGCAACTAGCATGTTATTTGGGTCATTAGACTATACAATTTATTAAAGGAAGAAATGGTGCACATATGTTTCAGATAAAACTTGAAAAACCTTGAAACAGAGAATATGTCGAAGCAAGAATTCAAGAATCAGGAGCCAAAAAAGGAACCAAATGGAGAAACCTGCCAACCCGTGAAACAACAAAATCCAATATCTCCTCTTGTCGAAAAAAAAATCCGATGTCTCACCTTGAGATAGACTCTAAAGCAAAGTCAAAACAAACGAGACAAACAATATTGAGACAATTAGCCGAACAACAATATGAAAGGAAGAAGAAAAATTGAGACTAAGAAAGTCTCATTTAGACAAAGTAACTACCAAAAATCATATATGCCCTCTAATTTCAGAGAAGAAGTCCACTTGCCATTTTGCCACTTGGATGAACCCTTAAGTAGTTTCCCGTCTTATCAAGATGCACAGAGTGCTGCTATCCATATTTCATGGTGTTCTTTCAATCCATCAAACATCATTGTGTAGGCATCAACCTTGTCGTTTGAACTACAACTACTCACCCGAATTTCTATTGATACCAATTAGTTCTCCTTGATAGTGATAACTAATGTCAAAGGGCCTGGCTCATCGTGAATCCTTGTATTGCAGTATGCGCTCATCAGCTTTCAGCAAGTCTTATATCACAATATTTATTGCTCAGAACTGTATTATCTATAAGAAATGGTGCTGCTAGTATGGACTAAAAACCCCCAGGTTCTTTGCTTGCAACTTCAACTGTATCACTTACCGAAAAAGGTTTTTACTGTTGCAAAAAACTTCAACTGAATCACTAGTGCAAAAGGTGATTGTTGATCCTCTGGTGAATTGGAAATATAAAGAGGATGTATATGATAAGAGAGAGAGAGAGAGAGAGAGAGGGGGGGGGGGGGGGTAAAGTTTTTCGGAGAGGAAATGCTAGAGAGAAATGGTTTGGTGTTCCGGAGAAAGTTTGTAATACAACCAGAACAAGTTGAAAACATAGTTATCAAAATTCACTAAATCCATTACGACTCACAATCTCGATCTGAGTACATCAATCCCAAACAGGGTGAGTTCGCGATCTAAATCACCAAAATGTACGACCCTAATTTGTAATACTAACCCTAAATTGATTTACTTTGGAACATGTATCACAAATATAAAATATATATTAATTGACTTCTTGCATATAGATTTATAATTATATATTATTTTAGATAATAGAAAATCAAGCACAAATATAAGATAAATGGTAACTAACTTAATGTTTGTGGATGCTTTATGATATATAATATTATATATTAGGGAAAACAATCTAGATAAGAGTTTCAAAATAAATTGCGGCCTAAAACACCGTACCTACTAAGCCTACCCCTATCGTACTACGTACTTAAGAAAACTTCATACCGCGTACTCATACAACGTACGGCGTACCAAAGCGACCCACGATCTAGGAGTAACATTGGTTGAAAACCTATGTGAAGTAAAGGTAATTGCAGCAAATGTGAGGGGCTGTGGTTTTGCAGGTTGCTTTGAAGTTAAGAGAACTAGTTTCATTTTTTTGTTTCAAACCATTTGATTAGCTATTTCTTTTTTTCATCTTATTGAAGCAGATATTCAATTATTTGTCCTATCTACAAACCTTTTTATGCAGCTAATTCGAAGGAATCACTTATTGCAATTGATGATTTTGACAGTATGATTGTTTGGTCGAATAAGTTCGAGGCAAGGGTCAAAATTTCATTTTGGTGCATATTTTCAATTAGCTCAGAAACAGAAATTTTTCGGAAATGTTTTGAATACATAAAGAAGAATTTAGAATTTATTTTTGAAAAATTGGTCGAATTATACCGAAACACCTCGACACATCTCGAATCATAAGAATTTTGATATTTGATCACCGATTGCTTTCGGCTTCTATGGAAACTGGAATGTTTTTGTTTTCATGAAAACCAAAATGTTTTGGTCTTCATGAAAATTGAAATGTTTCAATCGTTTCAATAGAAACGAAACGAAATTTTGATCTTTGTTTCGAGTCAAAGAAAAAGGTTTACTGCTGTTTGGAATTCTTTTCCTCAATAATTGTATGTTGGAGGACTTTCTGGGTTTTTTTGTTAGTAATTTTATTTGTGGGTGGTTTTGGGGGTGGGGAAGGGGGGGGGGGGGGGGGGTGTTGGTTTTCATGTAGATGAACAATTGATGTGACATATATGCCCTCCATCCAGCGAAAAGTTTGGGGGAGAACAAGTGTCAATGCTTTTCTGTCTCATTTTTTTTCTTTACACATTTTGGATTTTCTGCACCTTTAATGGGTATTATCAAACACAAATTCAATTAGTACCAAAAGTTTTATGATTAGGATAGTAAGTTCTCAAGCAAACAAGCATAATTCCATATCTATTTGTTCACATGTTGAAGAGCTTCCATGTCTGATGTCCCATGATAATGTCCAAGTTCACTATTGATTGTGATCTGCTGCACCATGTATCATGGGGTGGTCATGATTTTTTAGGCCGATAGTCGAGGTCTCGGGTGTTTGCAGTTGAAGTCACTGTATCTAGGTACAATCGACATTGGTTATCGTTTAGAATGGAATAGAGAGGATCTTGTTCTTGTCAATCTGGATGGGTTTGCCAGCTAATACTTCAGTTACTTTTCACAGCCTCCTGAAGATGCTCTTTTTGCACACCCAAGGCTTTTCAGGGCATGTGTTCCACCAGGCATGCATCGGTTCCGTGGAAATATATGGGATTATGATAGCAGACCTGGAGTTATGAAAACATTGGGATATCCCTTAGCAATGACAGATCGAATTCCAGAGATTACTGAAGCCAGGAATATAGAACTTGGGCTTGGGTTGCAGGTAATCTTTCTGCAGCCGCCCTATTCTTTTTATTTTATGCCCTCTGATTGAGGATGAAAATTTATGTTTATATGCCTAAGCTTGATGCAGATGTAGGTTTCTGACACTAAACAATGTGCTAATTAGTCCTAGAAAAATGTTGTAGTAAATTGGATATTTGTGCAGAATTTATGAATCATATAGCACATAATTGACATAAAGCTTGTGAATGGGAGGTATGCTTGTTTCCACTTGTTTAGCTTACATCTTTATTTTTCATAATTTTAAAGTTCAGTTAGCACTTCACCTTGTTGTCTTACTTAACCCTCTACAAAATTCTTTAACTGTTTTGTTTTGTTTTGCATTGTACTTTTCTTTTGCCACACATTTTTCACTGGACTTACCAAACAGTTATAATTGATTTTTTGTTTTCTTGTAGTTTTGTATAATTGCATGTATTTGTGCCTGAACTTGTGGGGCTCATGGGTTCTCGTGGATTCTATCCCATCTCTAATGATGATTTTTTTTCCCCTTGAATGCTTTAAATACAGCTTTCTTTCTTACACCCATCAAAATACAAGTTTGAACATCCTCGATTTTGCTTCGAGAGGCTAGAATATGTTGGCCAAAAGATCCAGGTAACTGTTTCTTGCATTTATGTAAATGTGGCTTAGTCCATCTACCTAATTAAACTAATAATATTTTGTTTCATCGTTTTATAGGAAAATGTAATTAAGAAAGAAAAAACGAGAGGCAAGAAAAGCACAATATTTTGTACAACCAGTCTGATTGTTGTCCCTTGTTAATATGTGCAGGATCTTGTAATGGCTGAGAGACTGCTTATGAAGCATCTGGATGCTCCAGGGAGATGGTTACAGGAGAAGCATCGTCGTGTTCTGATGAACAAGTTCTGTGGGAAGTACTTAAGGGAAAAGAATCTTCAGCGCTCCATCATTTACAGTGAAGAGGTACAAGATGCATACGAGCATAACCGAAGACTCAGGGGTCCAGCCACTACTTCTGTTCAACAAGCCATTCATGGGCTCTCATACACAGTATACGGGAAGCCAGATGTGAGACGCCTCATGTTTGAGGTTTTTGACTTCGAACAAATCCAACCAAAAGCAGTATGAAGAACTGAAGTATCTATTTGAACTCAATATAAGAACCGAAAATTCTGGATTTGTTCAAACCCAAATTTCTCAAAAATGGGATATGTTCGCATCCACAAGATGACATTGGTAGGCAGTTTTTTTCTGGTAGATCAAAGCAAAAAGATGAAATTTCTTGCAGTAGGTGTAGACATTCTTTGATTATGTAGGCCTGTGTACAATGTGCTATAACAAATCTGTACAAGATGAAATTTCTGGTTCGTAGACACAAGCAACTGCTCCTCTCATATTTTCATGCCATGCTTCCCCACACCAAAAAGAGATTGCATGAGTAAGGAACCTTTTATTTTAAAGCCAACCAAGTAGTAGTCCTTGAATCACACACCCACACACACGAAGAAGAGGGGAAAAAAGGTGGGGTGGGGGACTGAGCCATAGATTATAGCTTTTAATTGGGTGGGCAGTTTAATGAGCTTTAATTTTTTTGCTCTAAAAAAGCAATAAGATATATTTATATTTGTTTAAAGCATATTTAATAATTAAAAATTTATTGGATACAATGGGTCAAAACTGATCATAGTGTCATTACCTACTACTCGAATGTCAAATAAAAGCAAATCATATTTCACTAGGGAGAAGAATATTTTCTTTAGCTTGTATAGTTGTCATCGAATGTATTACAATCACCGATTGTTTCTTCTGTCCTCTCTTCATTTTATTCTCGTAAATATGATCTCATCAGACATATATATTTACTAGTTATTATCTGTACCTAAAGACACAAAATAATAAAAAAAATAATCAACAATAAATATATTTGTATTCATATCCAAAATCAAATTACAAACATAGAGGAGAAATAAAAGAATTTAAGCATCGGTTGTAATGGGGGGTGAGAGGTGGTGAGCGGCAGTAGTGGTGGTAGGAGACGATGATGGTTGTGGTGGATGACAATGATTGTGGTGGTGGTGGTAACTGTGGGTGACAACAGCCATGGATGACGACGGTGTTGGTGGTGGTGGACGACGACAGATACTTCTGGACGACAATATAATGGATGGTGGCGAATGACGGTGGTGGTAGGTGTGGTGGGGTGGGTGACAGTGGGTGGCGATAGTAAGGAGCGGTGAAGGGTGGTGGTGGGCAACAATATGGTGGTGGTGGGTGGTGGGTGGTGGGTGGTGACGATAGTCGTGAGATGATGGTGGTAGTGGTAATAAATATAAGAATGAGATGACGATGGTGGTGGATGGTGACGGTGACGATAGTTGTAGTGACGGTGGGGTAGTGGTGATGGTCGTGGGGCGGTGGGGGTGGTGGTGGTAAGGGTGATGGTGGTGGTAGTAAGGATGGTGGTGGTGGGGTGGAGATAGTGGTGGTGGCGGGGCGGTGGTGGTTGTTGTGGCAAAGGCGGCGATGGTGGTGGTGGTGGTGGTGGTGGTGGGGGGTGGGACTGTTCCAAACACTACTTTTTCTGTTTAAAGTAGTTATAAGAAGTTATAATTCCTTGAATCACTTTTAAAAAGTCATCCCAAATACATTCTTAGGGGCCTATTTTTCATATTAAATTTGGGGTGTTAATATCAACTGTCGGATTAATTTTAAAATAAAATTTAAAGAGATCTCAACCGCGAATGGTTAAAGTCATTTTGTTTATCTTTTGAGATTTGAATTGTATTATACTTTATTATATAGACTAGTTATTTCCCGTGCTGAAGGCACGAAGTAATAAAAAAAATGGTTAATATATTTGTACTCACACTCAAAATCAAATCACAAACATAGAGGAGAGATAAAAAAAAATTTAAACACCGATTGTAGTGGGGGTGAACGGTGGTAGTGGTGGTGGGCGACAGTGGTGATGATTGTGGTGGGTAAGGCGACGACCGTGATGGTGGTAGCAGCCGTGGGTGACAATGGTGATGGTGATGGTGGGTTTTGAGTGACGATGATGGTATTGGCAGCCGTGAGTGACAATGGTGGTGGGTGTGGGTGGTGGTGGACGACGGTGATGGTGGTTGGCAATAGTGGTGGTGGGACGATGACGATGGTGGTGGGCGGTGATGATGGTGGTGGTGGGACGACGATGGTGGTGATGGGCGGTGATGATGGTGGTAGTGGGCGACGATGGGTGCTTCTAGGCGACAGTGTGATGGGTGGTGACGAATGTCTGCAGTAGTAAGTGTGGTGGGGGTAGGTGACAGTGGGTGACTGTAATGGTGGGCGATGACAGGTGGTGGTGGTTGGTAGGGTAGGTGACAATGGTTGGTGGCGATGGTGGTCGACGATGGGTGTTGGTGGGTGCTGACGGTGGGCGACGATGATAGTGGGATGATGGTGGTAATGGTAATAAATATAAGAATAAGATGACGATGGTGGTGGGTGGTAGCCAGGGACGATGATGATAGCAATTGGTGGTAGATGACGATAGTGGTGGTGGTGGTAGCGGTGGGACAGTGAGGGTGGGGTGGAGCAGTGGCGATGGTGGGGGTGGCGATGGAGGGTTGGCGATAGTGGGGGTAGTTGTGATGGTCATGGGGGTGGTTGTGGAACAGTAGCTGTGGTGGTAAAGTGCAACAGCGGTGGTGATTAGGGATGGTGGTGGTGGTAGTGGTGGTGGTAGTGGTGGGCGGTGTTGGTAGTGGTTATGATGGTGGTGGGACAATGGAAGTGGTGATGGTGGTGGTGGTGGGTATGGTAGGGTGGCGATAATGATTGTGGCGGCTGTGGGGGTGGGGGTGGAGGTGGCAGTGGGGGTGGTAGTGGTGATGGTGGTGGAGCGGTAGGGGTGGTGGTGGTAAATGTAGTGGTGGTAAAGGTTTTAAACACTATTTTTTTTTAAAGTACTTACGAGAAATAATTTCTAAAAGTACTTTTAAAAAGTTACTCCAAACACACCTTTAGGGACCCATTTTTCCTATTAAATTTAGGGTGTTAATATTAGCCGTTAGATTAATTTTAAAATAAAATTTAAAGCGATCTCAACCGCGAATAGCAACAATCATTTTGTTTATCTTTTGAGATTTGAATTGTATTGTACTTTATTATATATATATTTTGGTTTTTGAAACTCCAAATGGTAGTATAGTTTTAAATTGGAGTATTGATTTTTTAATACACTTACAAAGTGACTCTTTTTTTGCTACAAAAAATGATCCTAATTCTCTATAATAACAAAATAACCCTTGCAATTTTTTTTAAAATTTATAAAATGATCCCAACATGTCTAAAAATTATTGGGTGGGTGGGTGGGGGGGGGGGGGGGACCAGTTGTCTTCAAAGTGTGTCCAAAAGTCAGCAATCCTCTTAGTTTGGTTTTTTAGTCTCCAAGTGGGTCCAGCACAAAAGCCATTACTTACATATGTTCTTGTTATTGGATGTAACGCACAAGAAGATCGTTATGAGCCGATACATTTCTTAGTTAATTGTGGATGGACTAATGACCACGATCATAGAAGCTATGGGATTTTTTTTTTTTTTTTTTGTGAGACTCATATAGTTTTTGTCTTCAATTGTTCATGAGAAAAAATTGCACCTCTAGTTTATATCTAGATTCTAAATTTATGAAACCTGTTGATTGTTGAATTGAATCGCTTATTATTGGACTAAAAATTATAATTGTTAGTGAATGCACAACTTTTTTTCTTTTAATTAATTTAACGGCCCCCACAAGTCGGGTTAGTGAAATTATTGAGTCTTAGGGACTCACTGGTTCATCTGATCGCCTTGTCATTTTTCTAAAACGTCAAAACAGAGATGACTAGTAAGTGGATTAGGCGAATGCCGTAGCAGACTATTTTGCTAACAGAGCAGTGGAGGATAGGAGTTCCACAGATTTTTTTGGCTCTGGGTTCTCTGCTTAGAGCATCTCCAAGGGGAGTTGCCATTTTTGGGATGTCAAATACCATTTTATAACCTTGAACAGTATTTTGGCACCTCTGAATTATAAATCTGTTCCAATGGTAGGTGCCAAAATGGAGTGCCATAAATTATAATTAATTTAAAGAATGAGCATAAAATAATCAATTAAAAAATAAATAAAATTACCCTTAATTAAAACAAATAAATCTGCCATAAATTATAAACAAATTATAAATTAAATTACAAATTAAAAATTAAAACAAGAACAGGGGTGGCAGATATAATTATAAATTACAACGCCTACCCCTTCCCCTAAATAAAATGCTTCCTACCCCTTCCCCAGATCATTTGCTTCCCCTTCCTCCCCTTCCCCTGCGCCCTCTACAACTTACAACGGCAACGGTTTCAGGGAGCAGTACACCAACGGTTTCAGGGAGCAGTACACCAACGGCAAGGGTTCAGGGAAGCTAGGGTTTTCGATATCAAAGGCAAGGGTTCAGGTAAGCGATTTTCTAGGAGCAGTACAAATTTGGAGATTTTCAGGCAAGCCTCCTTCCCCTTTCCTCTCTCTATATTTTTATAGAATTTTTGGGTTGAATATAGCCGTTGAGAGGAACAGTAGACACCAACGACTCTTTTGCAACCTCTCAATTCTCTCCCCAAAGTTGCCAAATATGTCACCCCAAAAATCCTTGATGTCATTTTGCCACCTCTGATGCCACCTCCATTAGAGTCCAAATTTTTGAAGTTGGTGTGACATTTTAACGGTTATGGAGATACCACCCCTGATGGCAACTCCCGTTGGAGATGCTCTTAAGTGCCCAGTTCTGCAAAGCTATTGCTGCTACAAGATCAGAGGGGGATTAGAGTGTTGCGAAGGAGAAGAATGTTTTGATTCTTTTTCTTTGGTTGTATTGCTGCTAGTAATTTTTTGAGAAATGCAATAAAATTTTCGTCTCGTCTTTTTTATTAATTAAAAAAAGGATAATTTAAGCATTCACAAACTATTTTGTGAAAATTTGGGTTAAGTCCTCCCTAAGGGACTTATAATGAGTTTAGTTCGTCAAGAAAATTTATTTGGGATAAGTCAATTTTTAATCTTATTAATAAATAGTAAAGTCCACTATTTTTATAAAATCCCAAAAAACCCATATAATGACTTAAAAGTAATCTTCAACATTAAATCAGTTTCTTAAACCGTTATCTCTTGATCCATACTTAAGAGAATATTTTTTCAATTAAATTTGAAATTCAAATTTAAATGTGACATTACTAGCACTCTTACCTTTTTGTTGTTAGAATGAACATCATCAGTCAATTTTTTTTGGTCAACAAGACCCAGAAGCACTCATTGATCAGACAATGAATAATTAAAATTAAATTTTTTTTTTTTTTTTGAGTTGATGATGATTAAGATTGATTAGCAAATGAAATTTTAAAGATTCAGATCTAGCTATGGAATCTCCACCTGGGAGTGTGTTAGCCTCATAGGCTCTATCTGAGGGTAGGGGAGCTTCTGCCAACTTGCATATATTGGTTGTTGTGCTTATACTAAGTTATTAAGGAGGGTCGCATGTCTGCTATTTTGTGGTAGTGTGTACTAAGAAGAGGGAGAAAGTGATTTTGAAGGTTTTAAAGGACGGCAGAAGTCTCGGGTATCTAGTTGGTGTGTATGTTATTATTATTATTTTTATATTATTATTTTTTTTTATTGTGTATGTTACTATTTTTTTTTTTCCATATTACTATTTTTTGTTGAACATGCTACTATTTGTTTGATGAGTATGTTACTGTTAATATTAAATGTTAGTATTTTTTCAAAATATCAATATTCAATATTATTTTCTTTATTGACCATGTTACTATTGTTATTTTTTTAAAAATATTAATATTCAATATTAATATTTTTTATCTTTTAATTTTATTATTCTTTTTGTGTTTAAATGATACTATTTTTTATTTTTAATGTTACTATTTTTTTATTTTTTTTTATTTGAATGTTACTATTTTTTGTTTTTAATCTTACTATGAGAGAGAAATAAATAGTCATATTCTATATATAAATATAGATAAATATGAGAGAGCGAGAATTTTAATATTAGTCAAATTTCTAAAATTTATGAGTTTTTAGTTTTCAAATTTGTTTTAAGAAAATATAATTATAAGAATATTTTGGACAATGGATATCAAAATGAACTTAATATTAAACAAATTTCCTTAATGAATTTATCACCAAATAAATCCAAAAAAGAAGATCAACCTCTGAATTTCTCAACTATTTTTGAGGAAATCGGGCCTGCTCGAGAGGCCTTATTGAATTAATCCTTGAGATAATGGGATGGGGGTACCTTTTTCAAAACTTAGTTGGCTTTAAGTACCACCTCCAAACTTATCCTCCTTTAAGTCCTCTTTTTCATTAAATAGTTGTCAATAAGTACACATTTTAAAACATTTTCAAATTCTTTCTAAATTGTATTCCATAATTACCCCCTACCATAAATAGTGCATACTTAATTGAATGTGAGACTTTCAAGATTCATTTTGATATTTGTGTATCATTTGAATTTTGAAATTTCATATATATATATAAATCGTCATGCAAACAGTGTCACCAAAGAGAGACACGATATAAATCGTCATGCAAACAGTGTCACCAAAGAGAGACACGACAGTAGATTGTACCTAAATGATAACAATATATATTTTGTCCACTCAAAGAGTTGCACCTAAAGAGGGAATCGAAAAAATGTCATGATGCCACTGATTGGACCCCCATTGTCATTATATCGTGTCTCTCTTTGGTGACACTGTTTGCATGACAATTTATATCGTGTCTCTCTTTGGTGACACTGTTTGCATGACGATTTATACCGTGTCTCTCTTTTTCGACTCCCTATATATATATATATATATATATATATATATATATATATGTGTGTGTGTGTGTGTGTATATATGAATTTTTAAAATTCAAATGATACACAAATATCAAAAGGAATCTTGAAAGTCTCACATTCTAATCTTGAAAGTCTCACATTCAATTATGTATGCACTATTTATGGTAGGGGTAAAAGGGCTTTTATGACTTTTTTTTAGCACATGTACTTCTATCCCAATTATTTTAAAAAGTGGACTTTTGTCCTAATAAGTTTTGGAAAATGTACCGGCCTCCCAATGACCCTTAATCCTTTGGACCAAATGGGCCAATTTTTTTTATTTTTTTTATTTTTTGGGGGGGGGGGAGGGGGGGGGGGGGGTGTTGATGGAATGACTATGAGACTACCTCTAAATAGCTATCGAAGTAATGAATTGTGAGTTTCTTTATTGTTCCTTACTTGTCAAATGAAAAATGTCTTCTTACCTCAAAAAAAATTGAAATTTGGGATTGAGTTTATGAGATTTTTAATGAGTTTAGAGTGTGTTTGGATTGACTTAAAAAAAAGTGTTTATTGGACTTTTGACTTATCATAAGTGCTTTCATAAAAAAAAATAGCGTTTGGGATAACTTATTAAAAGTGCTTTTAAAAAAGTAAAAACTATTTTACCACTTAAATAAGCCCAAAAATAAAAGTTAAAAAATAAGGCTTTTATTCAAAATCACTTCTACCCAACTTTTTTTTTTTTTTTTCTCCCAACCCGTCGAATCTCTCTCCATAGCTCATCTCATCTGGTCTATCAACAGACTTTCTTCCATTTTGGTGACCATCGACAAGGACGATGCCGGAGAGTTAGGTGATCACCGGCAATATCTTGACGACTCCCTTCTCTCTTCATTCTTCTAGTTGTTGTAGATCTGACCTAATCCACTTCGAACAAGTATGAACTCTCATGTTTTCTTTCAACTTTTATTTCGTCTGATTTTTCTTGGATTTATATATTATGTGTAACATATATGATAGATTTGTCTCTATCTCTCTCTATTCATCTCTGTTTATTCTTTTGGGAACCTAAATTTCTACTAAATAAACTACTATATTTTTGTTAGGAATGGAGTGCTCATTCCTATAAACTGTTTGATAAAATGTCTTTTAGAAAATTTATATTTGATTTGTTGAAATATAAATTGTTTGATTTGTTTGTTAGTGAAAGAGAATTGTTGAAGTTGGTAGGATCTTGCAATGTTGAAAGTTAAAGCCTCAGTATATTTATGCTCCTTATGGGAGTTAAGAGAAGCCTTTTCAAGTTCGAATGGCTATTGCGCAGGATCTAAGAGGGTTTCCAGTTTCTAGAAAGAAGAAAATTTTGGTGTATGATGATAAGGGTTAAGGTTGTTGTTTTCTGGGTGTGAAGGGATGGTGGTTGTCTGTTGTTTTGCTTATGGCAAAGTTGAATGGCTTCTGGAATTTTAGCAGGGTGCCAGGTAAGGCTTGTCTAGAAGGCTGTCTTCTGATGTTTGCTGGAAGAATAGGAAAAGGTGGAGCTTCTGCCATTGTGTTGCCAACTGGTTTTTTTGGTTAATTTGTTTTTGTTTAGTTATTGCTGAAATTAGGAAAACTTTATGGTTTTCCTTTTATTTGCTTCTTGTAATTACAGCTTTTGTGAATAAATAATTTTTTTTTTTTTAAATGTATAGAAAGAGAGAACGTATTGCTTCAGCAATTCTAAGGAACAATCAAGCTTGATTTTTTATTGTATTTACTATTAACATGTGTTTTGCGACTTTAGTATGTCATCGAAATAGTTGGACTTTGTAGTTTTTTAGTATGATACATTTATTAATATAATATTTTTGTGTATGATATTTTTTTGTGTATCATTATATGTGTAGTGTATGTTTGTATATGTTCATTCAATGCTATTAACAATTGTGACACAAATAATTGTTTTCACATCTAAACGTACTTTTTATAAAATACATTAATTTAAGTATTTTAAATTTTGACTATCCAAACAATACTTATTTAATAAAAGTGTTTTTCTTATAAACACTTTTGATAAACATTTATTAAAAAAGTACTTTTTGGATTTAATAAGTGATCCCAAACACACTCTTAGTCTGTTATTCAAACTTATTTGGGTATAAGTCATATTTTAATTTTACTAATAAGTAATTAATTCTATAATTTTTTTTTTTAAATTCTAATAAAACTCACTCTTAAAGTTTAGAAATTGTTAGTTTTTAAATTTATTTTAATTAAATATAACAATTGAGAGTATTTGGACAATGGAGATCAAAATGAACTTCTTCCAAAATAAGTTTTTTGAGTGGATTTAAATTCAAATAAGTCTAAAAAAGGGGACTAGCCCCCAAATTTTCCAAAAAAAATAAGTTTAAAATTTTTATTTAAGCAACATAATATTTCTCTTTTCTTGTGTGAAAATCTCAATGCATGCAATTATTGATGAGAGTGGCTTAATGTTTGGCGTTCCTATATGTACTGTGCACTAGCCTACAAGTTTGGCAGCATTTGACTATGACCAGTTAACTAACAGGTTTTTTTTATATATAGAACATACATAAACTAACACGTAATTACTTACCCATAAATGAATACACAAAACGTTAAGAACTAAAAGCATAATAAATTCATATTCTACTACCAGTCTCAAAAGAGAAAGTGGAAGGGAATTTTATTAGTCTTTCGGGACACAGTTGTGCAACCGTGGGGAATGATACTCTAATTTTTTTTTAATACTAGGCGTCCACAAATTAATACATAATTACTTACCCAATTTCTAGATACACACAACGTCAATCTTGAAAGTATAATAAGGAATTTATCTCAGACGTCCTGAGTTTGAATTTTGACAATCCTTTAAAGTAATTTCTCATGAATATTACAGTTTCGACGTGGATGATCTGCCTTTGACTGGATCAGGGAGAGGATTAGACAAGACACGCGTAAGCTGGTTCAGACATCCCTAACCCTTGAACCAAAAAAATAAAAAAGGCATAATAAACTTATGTTTCTACTACCACTTCCAAAAAGACTTATAGTTCGTTTGGTATGATAGAAAAATAAAAGGATGAAAAGTTAGAGAGTTAGATAAAATATTATATTTTGTAAGAAAGGAAAATAGGAAGGTTAGAAAAGTGGATGAATTAACTTTTTTTTCAACTCACTAAAATCAATCCCTCTAAAATTGGGAAGAAAGTGAATGAAAAGTTAATTATGTGTATTAAAATATATGTTATTTGTCTATATATTAATCATAACTCGTGTCTGAAGACACGATGAAATATAAGATTCTAACGTTCAAAAAATTGATCTCACTATACCAAATTTAAAATTAATTTCTTTGCTTACATCATTTAAAATTAATTCATACCTATTATTTTCTTAAATATAGCGTCAAAATTTTCTCAAAATGCATAACTCGATAAAAAAATTTTAACGTGTGTACACTATCGTGTATGAATAATATATAAAATAAAAGTTGTGTTAAACTACAAATTAACTAAATATTAAATGATTGAACATGTGATAGAATTAGATGATGTGATATTTTTTGGGGGAAAATGTATAGAGAATAAAATTCAACTTGCTATCTGATTTATTATATAGATTATTTGATATATACATATATTATGTATACATTAATTTCATATATAAATATAATGGTAAAATATGATTTATATTTTTTAATAAAAAATTAAAATTAAAAAAAAAATTTCCATCTTTTCAAGCAAAAAAAAGTTAATCATTCCTACTTTCTATCCCTCTTACCAAATACAAAGAAGGAAATGAATGATTCCACCATTGAAGAATGAAAAGTGTATTACTCTCACTTTCCATCTTTCTATTTTTTCATCCACCTCACCAAACGGACCATTAACATTGAGAGAGTTGCTATGACATTGTTTTCTCCATTGGATTATGTATTTGGACTTTGGTGTATTGGTTCAGTGGCAAGCTAGTAGTTTTTAATATATATATATATATATATTAGTTATTCTCTGTGCCTGAAGGCACGAAATAATAAAAAAATTAGTTAATAATAAACATATTTGTATTCACACCCAAAATCAAATCACAAACATAGAGAAGAGATAAAATGAATTTAAGCACCGATTGTAGTGGGGGTGAGCGGTGATAGTGGTGGTGGGCGGTAGTGATAGTGGTGGTGGGCGATAGTGATGATGGTGGGAAATGGTGGGAGACGGTGATAGTTGTGGTGGGTGGCGACGATTGTGGTGGTGGCAGTCGTGAGTGGCAACAGTGATAGTAGTGGTGGGTTTTGGGTGATGATGGTGGTAGTGGCAGTCGTGGGTGATGGTGGTAGTGGTGGTGAGTGTGGGTGGTGGTGGACGATGGTGGTGAAAAGCGGTGACTGTAGTTGGCAGTGATGGTGGTGGGGCAACGACGGTGGTGAAAGACGGTGACGATGGTGGTAGTGGGTGACAATGGGTGGCTGTAATGGTGGGTGATGATGGGTGGTGGTGATAGGTGTGGTGGGGGTGGGTGACAGTAGCTGGTGGTGATGGTGAGCGACGATGGGTAGTGGTGAGTTGTGGTAGTGGGTGACGGTGGGAAACAATGGTGGTGGTGGGTGCTGACGATGGGTGTGGGATGATAGTGGTAATGGTAATAAATATAAAAATAAGATGACGATGGTGGTGGGTGGTGATGGTGTTAACAATCGGTGGTGGGTTGCGATGGTAAGGGGGTGAGGTGGGGTGGGGGTGAAGGTGGGGTAGTGGTGGTGGTGGTGACGATGGAGGGTGGTGGCGGTGTTGATGCCGACGATGGCGGTGGTGTGTTGGCTGCAGTTGTAGTGGTGGGATGGCAATGGAGCTAGGGTGTGACAATAGTGGTGGTGGTAATGGGGATGGTGGTCAAGGGCGGAGCCACCCTTGGGCTAAGGTGGGCACATGCCCCCCCCTCCCCTCAATTTTTTTTTGCTTCTTCTTAAACATGTATTTTTTGAAATAAAATTTAAATATAGTTAATTGTGTCCACCCTAATAGTGTGTGCTGGTGATATTGATTTGAATAAACCCCTAACTAAATAATTGTTAACTTTTCGAATAATGTTATTAAGACCTAATACATTGTGATATTAAATTTAATAGTGAGTCTTAATATCTAATAAACTCTACTATCTATTCAATGGTCACAAACCATTGTGTCTCTACTAATTAAATCTCAAATTAGATGGAACTAATATTATTTTTAGCTTTTAGACACACTTTAGACATGTTCGAATATTTTTTGAACATATTGATGTTATTTTATATATATTTTTAAGTTTTAGAGTTATTTCGTTATTGAATAAAAATGTGTGTCGTTATGTAGTAAACTATAGAATTATAAATGGAAGATTGTTACTATAATTTTATATATAAGAGAAATATTGTTGATAAAATTGATTTGTAACTCTTTCAAATAATAAAAACATATCAGTGTCAATTCTAAGTGATAATAATTAGTTGTATTCTTAATAAGAAGTTCTAATTTTTTTTTGTTCATGTTATATATATAGGTTTTTAATCTTCTATGTTTACTGAACTTTTAAGTATTAAATATAATTTCAACAAATATAAATCTATGAATTTTTACGGTTGATTAAAAAAAAATAAAAGCGCATGAATGGGCCCACCCTAAATTTTTTTTCTACCTCCGCCCCGAATGGTGGTGGTGGGGCGGTGGAGGTGAAAGGTGAGGTGGTGGGGCGATGGAGGTGGTGGTGGTGGTGGTGTGGGGCAGTGGTAGTGGGGCAGTGGAGGTGGAGGTGACACTGTTCCAAACATTATTTTTTTTGTTTAAAGTAGTTATAAGAAATTATAAATCCTATAAACATTTTTAAAAAGTTACCTTAAACACACTCTTATAGAACTATTTTTCCTATTAAATTTGAAGTGTTAATATTAACCGTCAGATTAATTTTAAAGTAAAATTTAAAAAGATCTCAACCGCGAAAAAGAAAAGTTATTTTATTTATCTTTTGAAATTTGAATTGTATTGTATTTTATTATATAGATATATAAAATAACATAGCAATTTAAATTTTTATCTCTTACATATTTTTCTCCTAAAAACATCACATAACTCATTTTCTGTTATATGTTCAATCATTTAATATTTGATTAATTTATAGTTTACCATAATTTTTATTTCAAACATTATCCATATACGATAATATATACATTTTGAACATATAACTAGTATATATATATATATATATATATATATATATATATATATATATATATATATATATATATATATATATATATATATAAAATAACGAATCATTTACTCCTAATGGACCGAATAAATGATTGTATAATCGACAAGACCCAATTGTATATTGTACATGGGGATAAATAACTCTTTCAATATTATCACAAATTAATCCTAATCCGGAGCTAATAGCCATTGGAATGTGTTGTTTTTTCTTTTGAAGAGATATTGAAAAACATAAAATAAAAAATAGAATAGATATAGAAATCCTGACATTGTGATATAGTTGATCTCGACTCTTTTATCAAGATCTAGTAGCCTGCAAGTAGGTCTGTCAAAATCTGACACGATACGATTAACTGACATGAATTAAACGGGTTTGGGTGAGATCTTAACGAGTTTGGGTGGTAAACTGGTTGACCTGTCAGACATGTTTAATAAACGGGTCGTATTTGAGTGAGACATGTCAAACTGTTTATTACACGTTTACTCGTTTAAATAAAATTAATATAATAATAAATTAATAATTATTTTAAAAAATTAGCCAGAAAAAAAAGAAGTAAAGAAATCAATACAAAAAAAAAAGTAAAGTAGTAGTTTAAACAAATGATGAAAGATGGGGAGCAGTTCACAGACAAAGGCAAACCAATGACTTTTATTTTTGTCCCACATCGGCAAATGAGGGGAGATGGGGATGACTGACTTGCCTATAAAAGACAGTGACCTCTTGCCTTTTTCTTTTTAGCCTTCAAGTTTGATTTTTATGTGAGATTTGATTAGAAATTCTTCTTTTTTTAAGGTAAGTACAGTTGACAGTAAAAAAAGTGGGGTAAGAAAAACGGAGTACTAAAATTTGTTGATATAATTTTTTTAAAATTAAACGGGTTAAACGAGTCGTGTCGTGTTACTTGTTTATTAAACGAGTCGTATTCGTGTTGAGATTTTTCACCTGTTTATTAAACGTGTCGTGTACAAGTTTACATGTTTTTCACCCGTCACCCGCTTAACCCGACACGTAACCGTTTAACCCGACACATTTGACACCCCTACCTACAAGGTTCTAAGCTCCACTCTTCCCCATTTTCGCTTTTGAGTAATTAAAAGCTTAGGTGTAGTAACCACAACATTTTTCTATACCGAGTGTATCTTAATCTTTTTTTTTTTTTTCCGGTTAAGATTAATAGTCTAATTGTGTGGAGAGAAATAAAAGAGATGTTATTAAGATCAAATTTTGAAATATAACATATTGCGCCCATAATTTTATCCGTATCTCGATATTAAATGAATTATTTTATGAATCTAAAGATAATAAGGTTTAAGCACTCAAATTATCTATAAGAATTAAATAAGAATGAAGGGTTATAAGAGAAATAATAGTTCCTTTTTTTTTCTTGAATCGAGATTTCTTAAGGTTGAAGCACTCAAATTAATGCCCTGTTTGGTATGATGAAAAAATGGAAGGATGAAAAGTTAGAATGATGAAAAGTTGGAGGGATAAATAAAATATCATGTTTGGTAAGGAAGGAAAATAGGAAGGATGAAAAAGTGGATGGATTAACTTTCCTTCAAATTCACTAAAATCAATTCTTCCGAAATCGGAAGGAAAGTGGATGGTATATGTCGAGATATATCTTATTTGTTTATATATCTTTTGATATATACATATATTATGTGTACATTAATTTCATATAAAAATACAATAATAAAATATGTATTTATATATATTTTAAAAAATTTTAAAAATAAATTTAAAAATAAAAATTAAATTTGTAAATTAAATTTTTTTTTCCATCTTAGCTAGGGGTGAAAATTTTCGACTCAATAAGATGACACGACTCGAACTCGACATGAATTTTATGATACAAACTTAATTATAACTCGACACGAACTTGAAAATGACCTGACAAAAAAAAAAAAAATATAAACGACTTATATTCAGTTCAATCCGTCAAATTTAAAATTGATACCATCAACTCGTTTATTTAAAAATAAACACTTTCTCTATTTTCTCGTTTGTATGGTAACACGAAACTAACATCTTTAATTAATATTATAGACATAAAATGTTAATTATTTGTAACTATTTATTAAGTACTGACATAATTATTATATTAATAAATATTTTTACTTATTATTATTATTATATTTATTTAAGTTAATTTTTAGTTTGTAGAAAAAATATGAACATAGATTCAATTAAGTGAAAATAAAATATTAGCGTTAAATTTTTTATTCAAAGTTTATGTGGGTCAACACGAATACAAACACAAACACGACGCGAAAATAAACAGGTCAACTCGACACGACACAATTAGTTAAATGAGTTGAGGTAAGTTTGACTAATGTTCTACACAAATCCGTAATGACTCAACACGAATCTGATATGATACGATTCGATTGTCATCCCTAATCTTAGCCAATCAAACACAAATGAAGGAAAGTGTATAATTCCTACTTTCTTTACTTGAATGATAGAAAGTGTATCCCTCTTACTTTTCATCATTTTTACTTTCTCTCATTCCAACCAAACTGAACATAAGTATCTGAATTAAATAAAAATTAAGGGTTATTAGAGAAATAATATTTTTTTTTGGTCAGACACTATTACAAAAAGGAGAAGACGATAAAGTTGAATTCGTGACCTTAAAGTTCAACAACGGTAGGGGTGGAAATTTATAACATAATACGAAAACAAGACTCAAAATTGATACGAAATTAATGGATTAAAGTTGAAAATTTCTCTACAAGAATCCGTATAGGACACGACCTGTTAACAATAATAATAAATGGGTTGAATTAGTGTCAAATATGAGCAATACAAAATTGACACGATTAACACTTTTAAATAGTATTATAAAAATAAAATACTAATTTTTTATTATATTTTTTCAAGTACTGATCCAATTCTTGTATAAAAAATATATTTTTACTTATTTTATTATTATATTTATTAAATTAATTTTTAATTTATAAAAAAAGTAGAAGTATAAGTTCAATTAAGTGATAATAAAATTTTAGATATAAAACTGAACGTTAATTTTTTTTTTCATAAATATAAAATATTATACAACACAATTAATTAAACGAATTGAATTAAGATTAATTAGTGTTTGAGTGACCCGACATGAAAACGATCCAATGCGATTTTCACCCTTAAACAGCAATAACTATTAAACTAGACACTACTTTCAAAGAAATAATAATTCCAAAACCTAAAGTTTGTACCTAGGAAAAACAGAGAAAATATGGTAACACGACAGAAAAAAGAAGGGACAAATTGTTGGTAATGTTAGTAAGACACAGCCATACAGGTGTCGTAGATTATTTGTTAGGTACATAAAATGAAGTGTACCACCTTAACCGCTAGTTAGAGACAGAGTCCTTTTCGACACCTCGCTTTTATGACGGCTTGCCAGCACAGTGGGACCAACCGATACCCCCATTCAACAATTCAATCGATTCCCAGCAGAATATACTTTCCTCTGCTCTGCAAAATCCCTTCTCTCTCTCTCTCTCTCACTCTCTTTATCATCATCATTATCATCAAATTCCGAATTCCACTGCTCTCTTGGTCAGCTATGGAGATTTTCTTTGAACTCCTCTTCACTGTGGGTCTCTCTGTTCTTGTTTCTTTCATTCTTGCGGAGCTTCTTTCAATGATGTCGTCCAGTGACGTCGCTGCAGACGACGTTGTGTTGGGATCACGTATGGACGTGGTCGAGAAAAGGGTTTTTCATGCACCAAAGCAGGACCAAAATTTGGTAGTTTGTGATTTTGAGAGTGAGAAAAACATTGGGTTTTTTGGAGTGGGAAAATTCAATGACCGTGAAGATAGCGAATTTCAAGTAATATGCGATAATGATGTGATTGACGATAATGAAGAGGTTTCTAGGGAAGTTGGAGTTCTTGGGTTTGAAAAGAAGTCCACGGAAGTAAAAGATGGTGATATTGATACAAGAGAAGTGAAGAAAGATAAAGTAAGCGTCGGTGGGGATGACGTAGAACAGAAGGTAGTTGATGAAAGTTCTATGACAGCGACGTTTCGTGAAATTGAGATAGAAACGGGAAGTCTGGTTGAAGAAAGTGCGGAGAGATTGGATTTTGGTGAAATTGAGATTGGATTGATAAAGGGTGTTAGGGAGAATGAGAATGATGGTGTAAAAAGTAATGATGGTGATGGTTATGATGATGACAAAGATGGATCGTTTGATGATTGGGAGGGGATAGAGAGATCGGAGTTGGAGAAGCGTTTTGGTGCTGCGGTGGTGTTTGTGGGTTCCAAGAGCAATGCTGCTTTTGTTTCTGGTCTTGAAAGCGATGTCAGGTTGCTGTTGTATGGGCTTCAAAAGGTTGCACTTGAAGGGCCTTGTCTTAAGCCGCAGCCTATGGCATTGAAGGTTTCTGCTCGTGCGAAGTGGTATGGAATTTCCATCCTCTGTTCTTTCAATCTTGTAACGCATGAATGAGTAGTTTATCTGCACGACTATGCCACCAAACTCTTATAGCTTGAATATTTGCAATCCTTGGGGCATTATTTGTTGCATTGTGTTTGTATATTATGGCACATGATAATATTGTGTAACATAACCCTAATGCTAGGCCTTTTGCCTTTTGGGTGTGAAGTGTGGGATTCGAGTTGCGAATTTGCGATTGACTATGGAGTATTTTGGGTTTGAAATGTGTATCGCTGATCACGAAGATCTAGCAAAGATGTTACAATTTCCTAAACTGCTAGAAATATGCTTGAATTTTAATAGATGATGCATACAAGTTGGTTGATCGAGCTCATAAAGCAAATTAACTTACTATTGGGATCAAATACATAAACATGATGGGCAACCTTAGTTGAGAAGTTCAACGATAGATATGCAATCTGACAGGGTAGGGACTAGGGAGTGGAAGGAACTTGATGCGCGGGAACTTGATTTTTTTTGGAGACATGAATGTACACTAACAACTAAATTAGTGTCTATTGATGAAATAGAGTGACAGACCTAAAATGATTTCTAAAATGTGAATAGTAGTTTAAGCCATTAAGTTGCATGTGCTGAATCGATCCCATATTATGCGCTGGTCTCCAAAAAAGTACTCAGACATTCCCTGTCCTTCCTCATAGATCGAGGCTCTGCTTGGACCTTGAATTGAAGGAGGGATTAAGAGTGGCTTCGCGTGGTAAGCTTTGGTATAGTATTCTTTTCGCCTTATCCCGGTACTTTTGGGGACCCAATCAGAAGCTCTGGAATAATCATGCATGCCACTGCCTTGTCAGATTCTTCCCCTGACTAACATTTACATAATTTCAGTGTCAAATGATACTGCTATCTTGGATTGATGTCAACTGCACAGAGGTTTTTGAATAATTGTGAGACAATTCAGGACATACTTGCACACTCGATAACCTTGTCTTCTTCCTAATATTATAACTTGCTAAAATGAATTAAGCTCAAGGGTGTATCCAGTATTTTAGGTTTGTCCCTAATTAGGTTTCAAGTTATCTTTTGTTGTTAGTTTCAAAAACAGGGACGGAGCTATTTGGCGCAATTAATGGTGAAAATTGGTTTATTGTGCTAGGAATGCTTGGCAAAGGCTAGGGAACATGAGCCGAGAGGTGGCCATGGAACAACACATTGCCCTCCTTTCAAGGTGCATTCCTGGATGGATAGGAGATGACACTTCCGTAAGTTATTAATAACCTTCAGAGTTCAGACATGTTCTGCTGCTTTTAGTTTCTGTTAATCTCTATCATCTTGCCACAGGGAGATGGTAAGCAGGTTTTCCAAAGTGTGGGAACATCTGGCAACCTAACTTGCATTTTACAGAAGCAACCTGGTGCTGAAAGTGAAGGGTACATTTTTTAAATCTCCTCATTTTTGGTTGACTGATGCATGAGATTGAGATTGACTCTTGCTTTTTAGTTCGTTTTTTGTTTGTCAACCAAATGTTATTTGGGCCTCTTAGAACACCTGCCTAATCCTTTCGGGCACATGTTGACCCCCATCTTGCATACATTATGTAATTACATCTTGTGATAGCCCCTAGGGGTGGGAAAGGCTTGATCATGTAACCACCCCCTTTTCAGGTGGAGCATGCCACTAAGCGTTGCCCTTAGGGTTATTCGCCTATTACTTCGTATTGTTATATGTTTCTCTCACTTATGCTGCAGAAAGTCAGAAGGATCTAAACCTGGTGTTGAAGAATGTCACGCATTTGGGGTTGAGGTTCCAGCTGCATGAACAACGTATGAACTTGAACCATCTGTTGTTGCATTTGTTTGTACTTATTTTATTATATTTTGTTGTGTGTGTGTTTTTTTTTTTTTTTGGGGGGGGGGGGGGGGTTAAGCATGATTTCGATCGTGTTTCATATGTTTGCAGTTCCTGTATTTGGATTGCATATTATTCTTGGCTCCATGCATTATTTTTCTCTTCCACGATGATTATTGGCCACTACGTAGGAATATTGTTCGACATAAATTGTACATTTGATTGTTAGACATAGGTTAAATTGGCACTTCTTTTTATCCATGATGCAGCTTAACCCGCTAAAAAAAGGGCCTTTTTTTAGCCTTAAGAGAAAAATTAATAACATTCTACAGGCATCTGCCACCTTAAATTTCATCTCAAATTTAAATGCACATTCTACAGATGGGTTTCTCTTTCTCTTCTTTGTCACCCTCTCTTTTTAGTTTTAACCATATCGCACCGTAGCCACATGTTAACCAGTTTTTTGTGGATCTTTTATTGTATGTACTTTTATCAGATGTATTAGAATTTAAGCTAGATGGATAAATTAATGATATAATCTCGGTGTTTCTCTATATTGTGCCTTCCATAATGACTAAATGTCATGGAATGATTGTTCCTTTGTGTGAGATACATGAAGCAATTATTTTAAGTTGCTGTATTATGTTGGGACATGGATTCTTGACCAACATTTGAAATTGTAAACCATTTGCATTTTTCTAAGTTGGCTGAAATTTTGCTTTAGGAAATGAATTGATTCAATTCAACCTTGAGGTTTGGTTAGTTTCTGAAAATTTTTATGCAGTCACGTTACATAAAGAGGGACTTGCTTTAGTGGATCCGGTGCTCGTTTTTTCCTTTTCTTATATTTGTTTTTAAGTCACAGCTTTTGGGGTGATATTTTATCCTGCAGCTTTGAATCTTCAGAAACTTTGAATTTTCTTGTTCATAACTTCTGAAAGTATTTGACATGCTACTGCCTAATTAGGCTTTTGGTGCCAGATAAAATGACAGATTTACTTGTTTGTGAACCTATGCACATTTAAAATGGGTAGCCATTTGGTTTCACTAACTTGGTTTGGTTTGATGTTCAGGACGAAGGATTACATGCAGGTCTATGCTGATCACTCTTCATGAACATGGCAGTGTCTCGTTGCTCATCCAACTGGAACATGCACCAGCTCCTACCGCTAATGACCAGGAATTCACTTTAAGGAGCTAAAGCATCACGACCTTCTTGTAAATATGAAATTAATCAGTAAATAGCGTATTTTGCAAATTCATTGTCCAGCTTTTCGTGTTCTTAAGGTTTGTGATTATTAGGACTAGGATATTCCCATGCTGTATTCCCACTTTTTCTTCGAAGCTGAGAAGAACATGACAGCTTGAAATGTTGAATTGGAATGACCAAAGGATGAGCAGTTAACTTGCTTGTTGTCTCATTGTGCATTTATTTTTCTGGTTTTTTTTTATCGAATTGCTAAATTGTGCCTTTTCTTTTGTAGTCTTATGTGTTTGGTTTATCTTCAAGTTAAAAAACAGTGCTACTGTGTTTGCCCTAGCTGAACTTTGCTATGCAGGCAGCATTTTCCAGTCAGAGATGCTTTCAACTGTTGCTTTTGGTTACAAAGTGTTGCAAAACTTTGGATGAGTGTTTAATAAAGTAAATAGATTAACAAGTTTG
This sequence comes from Ilex aquifolium, assembly GCA_951799425.1. Classification (NCBI taxonomy): domain Eukaryota; kingdom Viridiplantae; phylum Streptophyta; class Magnoliopsida; order Aquifoliales; family Aquifoliaceae; genus Ilex; species Ilex aquifolium. Next base: position 10,904,548 of record OX637391.1, on the reverse strand, counting down.
ATCTTCTACCATTATGTTTATTTGATCAATGTTTTTATCATTGTCTATGGTACACATTCGCTAGAATGTTGCTTAAGGTAGTTTTTTTTTTAATAAAAAGGGGTAAGCAACATAAATGCCCCTCGAATTATTGTACCCGTTTTAAATTGGTCCATGAACATTCAGTTGTTTACTAATTATGATTTTTTAAGAAAAAATTAGATTTTTATTTTTGATTTTATTTTAATAAATGACATAATAGAACATGAATTTTGGTTATAAAATTCATGTTCTATTATGAATGACTTAGACCCCTTGTTTGATTTTTTAGTTTTGTTCCAATAGATAGTATAACTGTATACTAATTACGATTTTTTAAGAAAAAATTAGTTTTTTATTTTAAATTTTATTTCAATAAACGATACTATAGAACATGAATTGTAGTTATAAAATTTAAAATATTTGATATTATATATTTGATTGAAATATTTTTAGTCTAAGTATAACATTTTAAATTTGAGGGGTTTAAGTATCATACGCTTTCAAATTTCAAAAGGTCTGGGTGTAATTTATTAACTGATATATTAATGGACATTTGATGACAGGGGTCTAAGTCTTATGTACGTACAAATTTTAGGGGTTTATGTGTAATATTTCAAATATTAGGGGATCTGAATGATTAAGTGACAAACTTTAAAGTGTCTGGATATAATTCTCTCTAAAATAAATTAATAATTAATTATGCATTATTTAAGGAAGAATAATCAAGTAATACACGAAAAAGTTCAATTGAATTGTGTACTTAATAACAACAAATTTATGCATTATTAAACTTAATAAAGTAAAAAAATTTCTTTCAAAGAAGTCTTTAAAAATATATCCACCCCTAATTCTTTTAAAAAATAAGGGCAGGGATCTGAATCTAAAATTGCTGTCGGATATGGGCTTAAATTAAAGGCAGTTCATGTTAGCATCTACCCAGCTACATATTGGACTCCGGCCAAGACCCGGACCGGTTTTATAGCACAACACACGGGCCAACAGCGATCGGATCGGAGTGAGAAACAGGAGCTTCCCTCTCTTTTCGCCATGTCTGCACTGCTCTTTCTGGTACTTCAACTACGATGATTAGCGATCTAGGGTTTTGAGGTCTGCAAAATTTCTTCCATTTTCTTTTCTTTTCCCCCAAACAATGGGTGTAGTCATCGAGACCGAGACATGGGAACCAAATCAGGCGATATATTTATTCATGTTTGTATCATGTTTCTTGTCGATTTTTTGCCTACCTCACTTGTCGGCAAACTCGAACAGGACTGCCACCATCTTCGACCACGCACTTCCACCTTCTTTTCTTCGATTTCAGAGAGGCTTTCTTCTACTCTATTCTCTCTCTTCAGGTCAGTTAACTGACGGAGCCTAGATCTTGAGCACATAATTCACAATTATCTCATCATCTGTTCATCATTTTGAATATTTATCTGATTTTCTCTCTCTCCATAATACAGTGATGGAGGGGCTGTGGTCAGTGTATGGAGAGTATGAGTGGGCATCTTATGGTGTGAGTAGGGAGCAGATGGTGTTGTTTCTATGTGTTGGATGTGCGGTTTCTCTCTTCATTGGTACATTCTTAGGCATACTCTCTGATATAATGTAAGTATACTTTGGTTCATATTTGTTCATGTTGGCATGTTTTGTAAATACGTTTATGTATTTTTCTATAATGTTATACATATATGGAATATTTAAATTCTACTGCACACCCACATTTGGAACATACATTGAGCGCATTTGCATCATTTGCACAATAGAGTGTAGAATTAGTCAATACTGAGAAATTATTTCGAAATAATATGAGTTATATCTTGGAAAGTATTTATATCGGGATTTTGTGCTCATTTCTGAATAACAGAGAATTTGTTGTTTTCACGCAAAACATCAGTGCTACGATGGGAAGCTTAGAATATTATGAAATTATATCACGGTGATCATCGAAAGCATGGTAATTTGTTGACAAAAAATTTGCTAATATTTTTGGACTTCACAATGTTTGTATGAGATGGCCTGTGTTAATAATTTACTGTCAAATATTTACCATGTTACTGTTATTTACTTTTACACAAATGGTGCACCTGTTAGCGGATATCTATGTTCATTTTTTTTTTTTGAGTGTTCATTCGGTATATAAGATTGAAATTCATGCCTCTTGGATAATTAAGATATGACATTAACTGCATTACTCTCAGACTTCACAAGAAAAATCTTCTTAATGGAGTGCTATGCCTCAAATTAATGACCCTTGCTTACTTAACTGTATGGAAGTTATTGTTTTATGCTGTTTGTGCAGAGGTCATAAGAAAGTTTGTTTGTTATTTTACATACTGCACTTTCTTGTTGGCGTATGGAAGAGGCTCACTGCACAGCCAAGTGTTTGGTTTGCAAGTATTTGTCTCTCCCTTGCCACTTCCATGTATTCATTCAGCTTTGAGTCATGGATGGTAGTCGAGCACGATAAGGTATGGGCCAAAAACTCTTTTAGTTTTCTAATAATATGTAGGCAGAGTGTTTGGCATAAGAACCTCCAATTCAATATTGTAAAAGTGCCCAAATGCACTATTCATTTTCTTGGTTCCTCTTGTGTTCACCATTCAGTTCTGTGCGGGGTCTTTTCCATATCATAGTGGCACAAATAGTGTAATAGGTGCTGACAGCTAAATAATGAGTGTCCTTATGGTTATGCAGCTGGGGTACAGGCAGGATACATTGAATGACATGTTTTGGTTAATGACCTTCTCGGAGTCTGCATCTTTCATCGGAAGCCAAGTGCTCGGAAATTGGCTGGTTGGGAAGCATGTTGTTTCTCCTTCCTCTGCAGCTCTGTTTCTGGCAATAATCAGTATTATTTATATCACTCAAGCTTGGAAAGAAGCTCCACGGACAGCTGAATGGAAGGATTATAAGACATCTTTCTACGTGCATATCTTTGGTGGTACAAGTTGCATACCCCTTTGTTTCTCTTACTTTCCCTGTTACTATAGATACTCTCGGATGCTTACAGTAAGATAATTCCTAAAATATTAGATAAGCAATTGGGGTAGGGCCGTAGTGATACAAAGCAACAACATGGAACGTAAACTTTTTTTGGAGTAAAAAATTAAAGAGTAAATGACACTTTGGACCCTATGAGATCTTTTAAACTCTAGTTTAAACCTTGAAAGATCAAATTTTCACATTGCACCATCAATCATATAAAAAGGTAGCAATAAGTGTAAGTGGTCCAAAACTAAGCATTCGTTGTACTGTCCACAATTTTTGTTTTCTATATTTTCTTTATCTTTTCTTATTTTTGCACACAATCATTTGTAATTACTTGATTCTACATGAATATTTTGTACTCAATTTTATTAAAACAAATCACATTTCTACATTTTTCTTTGATTGAGGTTGCAATAAGGGAGTTTTAATCTTTCAGTCTGTAAATTGAGAATTCAAAGATATTTAGGGGTGCAAATTGTCATTCGCTCAAATTTAAATGAAAAGCTTGTCATGCTAGAATATAATTGGAAAGATTAACAAGGATTTTGGGACGATTGTATTGCCCTACTAAAGATCTAGATTCTCCAAGTACATATAATAAAGGCGTTCAATATCTTCTCTAATTTGTGTGTGTGTGTGCACGCGACCTTCCCTAATTGATGTATGTATCCTAAGTTACGGGTGCCCTTTTTACTTATCCATTCACTTCTTTAAATATTAAAATAGAAGCAATGTCCCCTATGGTTCTATGAGGAAAAATGAAAAACCATTTCTCATGATTCATTATAACTTTTTTTGATGAGAAACAAGGGAACTTTATTAATTTAAGAATGATAGAAATGATACATCCAAAAATAATATAGATGGACAAGATATCCATTTATGAAAGGAAAAAAAAGACAATTCTCAGCTCACAAAAATTATGTATCACATTAGGCCCTCAAATCGGCCAAGATACAGAAAAGCGAAATGCCATCAAACTCCTTCGAAAAAGAAGCACATAGTGATGACAAATTAATGTGATCCCATAACCTTCCTTCCATTATCCTTTAGCCTCAAATATCCTTGAATTTCTTTCTAACCATATTACCCATACTGGCCTTCATTGCACAATGCCATAGAGTCACTCCTTTCTTTTGCTTTCCTTGTCACTCGAATTTTTCTACTAAGTCACTAACATAGTGGAAGGCGTCCTGGGAATCACCCCAACTTGAACCTGGGTAATTGAAACAATTTGGACTACAAAAATAAAATAATAAGGCAATGTAAAAACAAATAATCAATAGTCTCACTAGTGCATGCATACATGACACACCACTGTAGAGAAAGACAAAGAAATGATCTTCTTCTCTGAAGCATATAATTAGTATTTATCCTACCATGAACTATAGTCCATGCACAAAGTTGCACCTTTATGGGTACCTTAACCTTTTGAATCATCACTGAGGGAGAAAACACACTGTAATGGATCATCAATCAGTTTATCAAAGAATAATTTACATGAAAAGACCCTCGAAGACTCAAGAATTTACTTTCTTTTATCGCTTAAATCATGAATTTGAACTCATTGATCAAGGATAAAAGTGATAACAATTGTGTAAAATCTCTATCATCAAGATTTCTGAGAAAATCAAAGTCCCAATAAACTGATTGATTAGAATACCGATACGATGAGACAATAGAAGACCAATGAAATCGAGATAAATGATGAAGACGTGGGAACATACATCAAAAAGAAGATATCCCAACCAAAACATCCTCTTAAAAACGAACTCTCTCCCTATTACCTACCGTGAATATAATCTATTGAGAGAACCTTGAAAGCCTTGAGAAATAAACTTGAATTCATGTTGTATTTTGATGGAGTTCAAAACGAACATTCTTTTTGCAGTTGAGAATAGTTGCTCCGACATATGGAAGTAGTAGAACATATTGAATGTCTAATACTGTACTTGAGTTTTAAGAAACTATTTTGGTATATGTCATTATGTTGTTTATTTGGAGTTAGTGTCTTTGCACCATTCTGATGACCTAAATTACTGTTTAAACTAAATACACATATATAGTTTTATAGATTAGTGATGCTTAAATAAATTTGCAAAATATTAGATGCACATTACAGGACATCTGAGAACCGTGAATTTCACTTTGTTTGATAAAAAAACTTTACCTTGGAAATATATGAGGTTGTTCATGTCATGTTGTATTGAGAAACTTCATTAGAATATTTTTGGATTAATTATGAATTGTTTATGTTTGCTAGATAAAAGGATATGGCTTTTGGCGTGGGCTCAAGCATGTGTCCAGTTTTCCGTTGCGATCTTATGGATTCTTTGGGCTCCGACTGTAGTGGTAAGATCTTGAATGCCGTTTATATATGCCATGAATCAATCCTTTTATGAATTTATGTACCTATTGTGTTATTTTGTACCATATTATATGGAAGTTGTTTTAAACTTTGACTACAAAGCATTTCGGGCACCATATCTACGTTTTTCTAGAATGTATGGTCGATACTTCAAGTCCTTATTATGAAGATGGAAATCCCAATAGAAAGAAATAAAAGTTAATTAAAAAGTTTAAAATATTGGATAACTATTAGAAACTTCCCTTACTGGATAGTAATAGAATTAATAGTAAATTTTTAGGGTAAATTATAATTCATATTTGTAAAGTATATGCCTAATTCCTATTTGATCCCTGAAGTTTCAATTATAAAAATCAAATCCTTAAAGTTTTTTTCAATTTAGTCCTTATATCCAAATTTATTAATTTATTCTGATGAAATGGTCTTCCATGACCAACCCGTGACTCCGTTAATGAGTTATATTTGTACGTTAAAAAATCCGTCAAGAATTGACTAGAAAATTTTACTTTGTTTCATCTGATTATGGGACAAAAAAGATAGCAAACCCGAAAAAAAGATGTAGAGTGAGAATTTGAGAGATATTTTGAGACAAAGAGAGTTTTATCAATATATCTAAGAATATACTCTTTTGTTGGACAAATGTACACCTCTGACCAAGTCAGACATGTCTTTCTGTCATAACAAATTAAAAGATTTAAAAAGAAAGGACGGAATTGAAACTCGATTAAAACTTTAAGGATTTAATTGTTGCAATTGGAAGTTTAAAGACCAAATAGAAACTTGGTGCACACTTAAGGGGGTAAATTATAAATTGCACAAATTTTTATGATGCCCTCAGTTTTATGGAAATTACTATTTAACCCTTTGCCCGATAGGCATGATAAAATATTTAATTTAAACATATTACTAAACATTACCCAAACCCAATTAGGCCAACCTTAAAGGTGTTGTTAAACAATAGGTATATCATTTTTTTTACTCTAACTCTCTCTATACAATGGAAGGGATTTATCGTCGATGAGTTTGAGTCGATTGGAGGAGGCTGTTGTAGTAGTGGTGATTGGTGGTGGCCATGGTTATCAGAATCTCGATTTGAATCGTATGATCTTACGCTTCAGTATTGGCAAGTCAATTCGAGTCTTTTGAAAAATTGTTGATTCATAGAATCTTAATGGATTGAGATTCAGGTTGTGTAGGGTCGTAGGATCCCCTTATCCCAATTACAATGAAAAATTGTTGATTCATAATCCAAGTTGTTCGACGACTCTAGTTATTGTGTTGGCTCAATCCGAGATTTGAATTAATGTCCTTTCATTGATTCCTATATAGCTTAGAAATATGATTGAATCTGGTGAAACTACAATTTGAGTATCAAAATGGATTGAAAATCATTTTGTATATACACTAGGTTTGTTTTATTTATGTTTTAAGATTTCTATACTATTATGTATATTTTTTAGTCTAATTTTTCACAAACCTTACGATTCTCGATCCGTTCCTTCAATCCTGATTCTTTAGCCTCCCTAACTTCTAAGATAAGATCCTGGATTTAACAACCTTGAGGTATGTGGTGGACTGGTGGTGGTGATAGTAATTGGGCAGTTTTGGTTGTGGGGGTAGTGTGGTTGTCGTTTTGGTGTTTTGGATGTGTAATGATGTAGTGGACGTCATTTCAGATTTCTTTGGCGGTGATGGTGTAGCGTCGTAGTAGCAATGGCGATGGTGGTTCAGTCCTTTAACCTGAATTTGCTTCCTATTTTTAAATCATTGCTCTTGTTTAACCAGTAATAGCACTTGAACTTTTTCTAAACAAGTGGTCTGCGGTTTTTTTGAGATATAAGATCAAAACTCCTTTGTTTAGTGTAATTAATTTGAAAGAGAAGAATCCACTTCCAAAGTACATCAAACTTTTATGAATGGAATCTTTGTTTGCCACATTTTCATTGAGGCAGTTAGTCGGCCAGTTTGTTTCCTTTCGTTGACGATCAATTTTGGCACTTCTATTTTTTACCTACCCCTATCTGTCATTTATATGTGAAAGCATGCATCTTTTTAATTTAATATTTTTCTGAACGAAGTGAAAATTTTGCACTTTTTACTGTTCCAGTGCATTTACATACTGTGACTCCGAGTTCATGTATGGTCTCTAGTTTTGTATCAATCATCAAACTAGATTACAACTAGTCAATAAGTTTTAAATATATTTAACATATGTTGCTGTGTTCATAGGCTGATGGGCGAGAAATTGTTTTAGGGTTGATATATCCTTGTTTGCTGGGTGCTAGAATGTTAGGAAGTACTACATTCCCGTGGTTCTTTAGTGGACCTTTATCACTCCGGACTGAGGATTGCCTAGTCTATGTGTTAATCACAATGGGCGTTGTTTTGTCCATAGTAGCTTATGATTATCAGGTATGTTTTAAACCATTGAGCATTTGGACTGAGTATTTACTTTTTTTATAATGGTTTAGAGCCTGACAGCTCAGTGTGACTTTACAATGAGCAACTTTATGTGCAGGAAATAGGAGTTCTTGTGACACTATTTTGCCTATTTCATGCTTGCATGGGCTTGGTTTTACCTTCACTTGCCAGATTGAGAACCATGTACGCTTTATTCTCTTTACTTTTCTTTTGAGCAGTGGCTCTTATTAAACTACATATGAATTCAATTGTTCGTTTCGTATGCAGGGACATGTTTCTAATCTTTCTTGGTTCCTGTCCTATGCTCAGGTATGTGCCAAATGAAATGCGGGGAGGAATGATAAGCCTTTCTCTAGCTCCTGCAAATGCAGCAATCCTGTTTTTCCTTGTGCAAGTAAGTGTGATAAACCCAGATCACTTGAGTTTAGAAAGAATGAAACGAGGAACCAATCCAACAGTGCTTCGCATAAGTGGACGTGGGCCTTTCTGTGATGGGCCAACAGTGCTTTTTACATTCAAGAAGTACCCTTACTGAAAACCAGAGTTAACACTAAGAAATGGGTTCGTGTAACTGGACTTTTGGAGGATCATTGCAAAAAATACTTCAATGATACTGACAAATCTGAGGAATATTTTTGTAGGATTTCCTAGTTTGACTTTTTTACAGAAGGAGGGATTTCAAATTGATCAATCATGAAGTCATTCTGTATCTTCTGGAAAATAGCTACAGAGCCATGATTGATCACCCTCTATAACAGCTATACATACAAGTAATTTTTCTTTTAGCAATCCTGGGTGGAAAGCATGAAGTACTTAAGGTTGTGCATATTTTCTGTTCTTCAGTAATTCCTGTAGCAATGCATGTTGAGAGAAGTTGCTAATTGGTGATTTCGCAGGGAGGCTATTATCGAAACATTGGAAATTCAACAATCATAGCAGTTGCTGCCCTTTGTCTATTCTCTGCGGCTGGGTGCATGCATCTGTTGAGGCAGTGGGGCAAGCAAATCCATCAGAATTGGCTCAAATTATGATCTCATATCCCTCCACTGCTAAAAAATTATTTGCCCGCAGCAGGTGCATTTTGTGTCATCAATCTCTTCTTGATGGAGAAAAGGTGTGGAACAAAGATAGAGATGAGGAAATTTTGTGCTTTCATATTCCAACTGAAGCATGAAAGTAAACTATGCTTTTTGAAGGTAAGGCAAATGAATATAAAATCAAGATTCAGCTTCTAAATGTCCACCGGACACTGTTGCAGCATTCTAGAGAAGTGAAGAGCAGATCAATAGATGTGGTTGTATTTGATTTTCAACCCACCCTTGAGTTCTTTTTCTAGGTGTTCCATATTCCTTTCTAGATGCGCCCTGACTAACTGTAGGTGAGCTAGAGAGGGAGAAAAGGTTCGTCGTGGGGAATACTGATCTTGTAATTATGCTACAGAACGCCTTCCCAAAGTCCGTTCTGCTAGTCTAGTTGGACGATAGTTATGGTAGCGCAGTTGAGTCAACATGTGAAGCTGCATTAATAGAGTCCTTTCCAATTCTCAAGCAATTGAGCTCGAGTGGCCAAGGACACAGCTTGCCAAGGTATGTTTTTATAGGAGCAATTTTTGTTGAATTTGTTAAGATATTTGCAAGTGCTGAACAATTTCCTATTTTTTCCCACATTTTCATATGAATGGGCAGATGCTGCCTGAGGTATATATAGAAAAAGGACTGTGTATTTGACGAGATTTTCAAGGAGGAACAGATGTTACCTAGGTATATAAAAAAGGTGTACCAAAGTGTATAAAGCTCCCGTCATTGTGAGGTTTAGGAAGGATTAGATATACGCATTCTTACTTTACAAGTAGAGAGATTGTTTTCATTACTTAAACCCGTGACTTTCAATTCATAATGGATGAGCACAAAATTTGGGAATTGGATAAATGATATATGTCCATATGTATATTATTATGGATAGAAAAAAAATAAACATGAAAAACAAAAAAAGCTTTAATAAACAATAATGGACTTAAAAAAATGATACCAAACGATGCAAAATTGGTATGTGTAAAGTTTACTTATTTTATTATTTTTTAATCAATGGGTTTAAATTATCAAAAATTAATTAATGGTTGAGATTGAATTCCTACACGATATCAAATCGATACGGTAGCGTTATGTCTATCATTATATCTATATCTATACTAGAGTAAAATTGAAAAACTTTTAATTTTTGATTTTATCCTTGTGTAATATTATTAAATCAAATATATCCTTAGAATCAACTTATCTTCTAATTCATTCTATCCTCCAAATCAAACTTTCCTTTAATGCTACATATGGTAACTGTGTAGTGTTTGGCATTCTGCTACTAGATATACATCAATTCATGATCACTATATGCATTAAACACATTCAGTAAATCAGTTTATAAAATAGAAATTGTGCCTCTTCATCTACTGCTGATGACTTCCCAAAAGCTTTTCACTTTTCTCTTCCTCTTCATCTCTCTTTGTTATTTTTTTTTTCAAGTGTCTCTGACTCTACAGCTTCATTAAATTAATGTCTAAAGCTGTTATGAATGTATCAATTGTCAATTGGAATTTGAAGAATCTGATGTCTCCCAAGTTCTTTAACATCATATGCTTCTCTTCTCGCTCTTAGTCTCTCACAAATAGTTTGTGTGCATAATCAGAGGTATTGCTTCACCGGGTAAGGATTGAACATTGTTCCTTTTTTTTTAAAGTAATCTATCAATCATAGATTTTGTTTGGTGCTATTAGTGCTGTAATTTTTCTTTAGTGATCTTTTTTTTAATGTCACTGCTCATGTTGTTTTAATTGTTACAAACTTTTTTTCATTATACAATAACGAAACCAAGCAATTACATAATTGTTCTTGCTGTCATATGACAAATTAAAGACCAATGTTTTATATTATAATGAAACCAAACATTTATGTATACGATTCAAGCAATTTTACTTTACAATACTGTTGTATTGTCCCTAATTGATTGGTTTATCTGTTATAGCTTTTTTTTTTTTTTTAAAAAAATTATAAGCTTTTCTATTTGGTCTGAAATTTTCTGTTGGTTTGTTTCAGATATATTATTTATTATTAACATATATGAACCATATGGTTGTCAATTAGTTGCTACCTAGCCCTTTTATATTGACTTTGTGAATGCCAATATTTTTCACTTGCAGGATCAAACCAAACTCACCAATCATATTCAATATTAGATTAGCCACACCTGAACTCACAATTGATGTTGATGTTTTTGCGATTCTTTGAAAGAATTTTAGGTAAATGTCTGTTCTTTTTTAATTGGTTTAACACTAAACTTGTTAGGTAATCGACTGAGAACTCCCTTCAATTTGACTCTATTTCTTTGGATTCTATTGATTTTGATGCAATTTCATCTGCCTTTCTTGATATATGTTGACATTACCTAAAGCAACCAAAACATTATAAGCTTTTAATATTTTTTTGTTCTCTCCACACTATCTATATTCAAGCAATGTGAAAATTCTTATTGTACCAATATTCATTATATTGAAATTCAAACCCCAATAGAGTTTCCACACCCTCGATTCTAGCATTTAAACTTTTTTGGAGTTTAAAGTATTCGTTTTCCTAAAAAATTATGGGGTTATAGAGTCATTGTCTTGGTAATTAAGGAGGTAAGTGTAATTTAACAAAAACTTGTAAGCATACGTTGAAGCAATAACCAGCTGCATGTTTAAAAGAGAATTCCATCTCTTTCTAGTCTCACACTTACCCTTTTTCTACTCTTAAGTTTCGCTTATGAAGTATCTTTACTTGATAGACTTAGAAGTAAAACTTCCAAGGAGATGTGATTTGGGATTAAACTAGAATTCAATATTGTTAACAAACCACCTTAATTCAAAAGTCATCATAATCTATATAATAAGGTAGCTTACAATTTAAATTTTAAAAGATAAACAAAATGACTTTTGTTTTTCGCGGTTCAGATCATTTTAAATTTTACTTTAAATTAATCTAACGGTTAATATTAACACCTTAAATTTAATAGGAAAAATAGGCCCTTTAGGGTGTGTTTGGAGTGATTTTTTAAAAGTACTTCTAAAAATTATTTTTCATAAGTACTTCAAAAAAAAAATAAATAGTGTTTGAAACCGCCCCCACTAATATCTCTACCACCCCCACCCCCACCACCACTACTTCAACCACCACCACCACCACCAGTGCCACCGTCGCCGCCATCCTTGCCGCCACCACCACCCCCACCATCACTGTCGTCGCCACCACTACTACCACCGCCACCACCACCACCCTTGCCGCCGTCGCCACCACCACCCTCGCAGTCGTTGCCACCGCCACCACTACCACCATCACTGTCGTCGCCACCGCCACTGTCATTGCCGCCGGCATCACCATCGCCACTGTCGCCACCGTAGCCGCCGCTACTACAACCATCACCGTCTCCTACCACCACCTCTCACACCTACTACAACCGATGCTTAAATTCATTTATCTCTCCTCTATGTTTATGATTTAATTTTAGATATGAATACAAATATGTTTATTGTTTATCATTTTTTATTACTCTGTGCCTTCAGGCACAGACAATAACTAGTATTGTTATATAAGAACTAATAATTAATAGTGATATAGATATGTATGATTAGTGATATAGTATGGATCACTAAGATTTTGACTTTCTTTGTCACTTATGACCTTTAACTAAAACCAGAAAGAGATCAAATTAAAATTTCACCAACATTATGAGTAAGAGATTTAAATTTAAAGAAATTTTATTAAAGTCTAGTGTTTCGTTTGTGTCGTTCCTTGGGATTTCAAACACATCTAAGCCTAGAACCATAGCGAACATGGTTTTCTGGGTTCCACCATAAATCATAACAGATGATATTATCTATTGAAAATAAGTGGGGCGTAATAAGAATACATAAAGGTTCCATTAGTTTTCATTCTCCGTACTATACTCTCCCAATTACTACATTATGATATTTTGAGGGCTTATGGCTGCATTTTACTGAAGGAAAAAAAATCGTTTGCATTCATCATCTCATTGGCTCATCCTCATCTTTCTTATTCCACATTGATTTTTAGTATAATTAGTTGAGCAAAGTGTCCAATTCTCATTTCAATCCATGCCTCATTGCAACATTTTCCAATTAATCTTTTAAGTATTAAGACTAAATGAGAAAGAAGAAAACCAGACTTTCATTTACATGTATATAGTTTGCCAACCCACTTAAACTCTTATTTGAAGCCCTTTCCTCTAGGCTTTTGTATTATGCTATCAACTAGGGGATGAAACACTAAGTTTTCACCAAACCATCCATCACACTGTAAGAAGATTCCTCGATTAAACTTATCAAGCTTAATGTCACCATATATTCTTTGTATTCATAAGTTTTTTTATAGTCTTTTTTGAACAGCATTTTAGAGTTAGCCACACAACTATATCATTTTAAGCTGATGGAAGACTACCTCTTTGAGTAACCAAATGGTCACAGGATAGTCTGTGGAGCTTCATTACACTACAGAACTTTATTTTTTTTTGAAGAATGATCTCATAGAGGAGTGCAGATTCTTTGGACACATTTTCCATGATACTAATCAAGATGACACATTTCCTAGAGAATAGAGTCAATTGAGGAGAGTGTTATGGCTTCATGTGTTGTTTATAATAGCGTTAATCTTCATTTTTTTAAGGGTTATTTGGGATGACGTTATCATTTTTCTTTTAAAAAATTTTGATTTTACATTTCTTTGCCTTTTCCGAATGCTAGACAATTGATTTAACAACAATGCATCCATTAACTATTAGTTTAATCTATACTTTGATTTTAGATGGTTTTCTTGGAACATTATACTCAATTGGGGAAGTCAGTCACGTCTTTAATATTCAATAATCAATATTTACTACACAAATGGTTCACGTGCAATGAAATGTTAACAAAAGTTTTGACTAAAATAACCTTAAGGAAAGCACTAATGCCCATATAATCTATTTTTAATTAATATTGAACGCCAAAAAAAAAAAAAACAAGATGAGGTAAACATCTGTAAATAAATAATTCATGGACCGAAGAGCTAAACATATGTGGTCATGTTGGATCTGGAGTGTGATGGGCTGCTTAGCACTTTCTAAGAGCAACAAGGTAAGGAGATTAGGTTGTAATGACCTTTTTTGTTGTTGTATCCATTTTTTGTACGTAGTTGAATTTAGTTGTTTGTTAGATATGAAATAGAATAGATTAAGTTAAAATAATAGACATTGTGTTCTTCTTGGTCAGTATAAGTGAGGTGGGTCCACTCTTTCTTACTGCCCAAGGTTGAGTGGAGTGCCTTTCACCCTAAAAATGTTAAATCCAATAACCTTTTGCTTTATTAGGTTTTCAGTGGTGGGTCATCAGAGTTTTGATAGTTTCTTGGCAGGACATTACAGATAGGGCAAAATCACTGGCCTGAAACTTTCTGGACAGAGAGTTGAACCAAATTATTCTGATTTTTAATTTCTGATATCTCTCGATTAGTAGGTTTGTTGAAAATTTGATTAATTGTGTAATCTTTTTTTTTTTTTGATGGAATAAAATTACAATGAATTTGACCTATGGGGATGTTCTTCGAGCTTATGGGATTATGCATGTAGTGGTGTATGTATGATTCTGGTTTCATGGGAATGATTCCAATTGGGTTATTCTGGGCATAGAATGAGAGAGAAGGATTAAAACTCATGAATCACCAAAACTTTTTTTTCTTTGTGAAATATGAGACTCTTATTATTGAGTTATTTAATCATTATTTATAATTTTATTAGGTTAAATTTTTTATGGTTTCTGAAATAGAATAGTTTTTGCAATGATAAGTTTATTCATCTTTTCTCTCCAAATCGAGCTAGTTGCATTTTTTTATTTTTTTATTTTGTAGACTCTGTTTGTTGTACTGGTAATGTAATATGTATGGTTGTCGCCTAAAGTTGTCTCTCCAATCCTATGATTTGTGTGAATTTCTATACTTTGTTTTGCATGTATAATGAGTGAGTTTAAATAGGTTCATCAATCACGGAGGAGTTTTAACTTTTAGGAAGTTAGTAGATGTTGATCAATAACTAGCCAAGATGAAGCTTATTAACATTACAGCTTTTCATCTTGACGCCTTTAATATTACATCCCTTCGTAAGGGTTAAATGATCAAATACAGTTGCATTTTGTTTAAACATGTTCGAATCTTGTCCGGATGTGTTCAAGAATGCTGATATGGTGGCCGAAAACAATCAAATTTCTTAGTTATATTTTCGCCAATGTGATTTTTGAGGTAGATTTATACGAACCTGAGTTTGCAGCTAGAGTTTTGGACTCTAGCACAGTACAAACATACCAATCCAATTTTGGGTGGTTTTCCAATAAGAAGATATTGATACATTTCTTTTTAGTAAAAATTGTAGATGACTTTCATATTTAATATTTTATATTCAAATGGTCCACATGCAACACATGTGTACACCAGTTAGTAACATTAAAACATAGAGACCAGTACATGTGAAGCAGTTAAATTATGAGAAATAGTGCCAAGATAGCCATGATTTGAAGCGGTATGATTGTTTACAGCATTGATTTGTTCTATTATGACAAGAGGGTCATAGTGCCTAGTCAATGAAATAATTTTTTTATATTTAAGATAAAATTGTCTATATCTAACTTTTTTTTTTCTTTTCTAAAATCCTAGAACAAAAAACATCTTATTCACTATCATTTTGATTTCATTTTTTACAACAAATTAGGAAAAAAAAAAAAAAAACTCCACAGCGAACTTTAAAGGTTGTCTTTTCTTTTCCTAACTTTTCTTCTAATAATTGCACCGGAAAAACCAAAAGAGTAGGAGCGAGAAAGAGCAAGTAAGTACCCACTTTCTTCTTTAATGACAATAGTACATGGATGTCTGTCTAATGTGAAGGGACACTCATGTAATGCTGGCCTATTGGATACTGTATGGGGAGAAAAGACTCCAAAACATGGACCAGGCTACAATACATCCAATGGAATTTTCGGTACCATACCGAAAATTCTTTTTTACAATATTAGTGATATACAATTTACAACTTTAATGGTATAATTTACTATATTTATGGATTATTTACAATTTCAATGGTATTGAAATGACACCGGACAAGACATTGAAATGACAAGACAAGACATAAAGTACAGCCGTCATTATTGACTTGAGGGCAAAATTACAACATTAGTGGTAATATTTACAACATTAGTGGTAATATTTACAACTTCAATGGATTCATTACTACATTTAGTGGTAATATTTACAACTTCAATGGATTCATTACTACATTTATGGGAATATTTACAACTTCGGTGGTATATTTATCAAATTTGTCGGTATATTTACAACCAAATGTGGATTCATTACTAGTCCATGATCGATCAAATATGGTTTTGATCGATCATGGACTAGTATTTTACCGAAAAGGAGAACAAAATTACAACATTAGTGGGAATATTTACAACTTCAATGTATACATTACTACATTTATGTGAATATTTACAATTTTAGTGGATTGTTTACCAAATTTTTTTAAATTTTTACAACCAAAAGTAGATTGATTACTAGTCCATGATCGATTAAATTAAAATTCATAAAATTAAAATTAAATTAAAATGCATAAAATTAAAATTAAATTAAATTAAAATTCATAAAATTAAAATTCATAAAATTAAAATTAAAGTATAATTCATAAAATTAAAATTAAATTAAAATTCATAAAATTAAAATTAAATTAACATTCATAAAATTATAATTCATAAAATTAACATAAAATTAAAATTTAATTAAATTAAAATTCATAAAATTAAATTAAATTAAAATTCATTAAATTAACATTAAATTAAAATTCATAAAATTAAAATTAAATTAACATTCATAAAATTAACATAAAATTAAAATTTAATTAAATTAAAATTAAATTAAAATTCATAAAATTAACATTAAATTAAAATTCATAAAATTAACATTAAATTAAAATTCATAAAATTAAAATTAAATTAAAATTCATAAAATTAACATTAAATTAAAATTTAATTAAAATTCAAAAAATTAAAATTAAATTAACATTCAAAAAATTAACATTAAATTAAATGTTGATTTTAATTTAGTGTTAATTTTATGAATTTTAATTTAGTGTTAATTTTATGAATTTTAATTTTATTTAATTTTAATTTTATGAATTTTAATTTTATTGAATGTCAATTAGAAAAAATTGAATGTTAATTAGATAAAATTGATTGTTAATTTGATAAATTAAATGTTAATTACATGTTAATTTGATGAAATTGAATATCAATTTGATAAATCGGAATGTTAATTTGATAAAATTGAATGTTAATTTGATGAATTGGGTGTTAATTGAATGAAATTGAAAATTGATTTGGTTAATTTAATGTTAAGTAGTTGAATTTGAATGTTAATTTCGTGAATTAAATGCTTATTAGAAAAAATTGAATGTTAATTAGATGAAATTGATTGTTAATTTGATAAATTAAATGTTAATTACATGTTAATTTGATAAAATTGAATATAAATTTGATAATTCTGAATGTTAATTTGATAATTTGAATGTTAATTTGATGAAATTGGGTGTTAATTGAATGAAATTGAAAGTTGATTTGGTTAATTTAATGTTAAGTAGTTGAATTTGAATGTTAATTTCGTGAATTAAATGCTTATTAGAAAAAATTGAATGTTAATTAGATGAAATTGATTGTTAATTTGATAAATTAAATGTTAATTACATGTTAATTTGATAAAATTGAATGTAAATTTGATAATTCTGAATGTTAATTTGATAATTTGAATGTTAATTTGATGAATTGGGTGTTAATTGAATGAAATTGAAAGTTGATTTGGTTAATTTAATGTTAAATAGTTGAATTTGAATGTGAATTTCGTGAATTAAATGCTTATTAGAAAAAATTGAATGTTAATTAGATGAAATTGATTGTTAATTTGATAAATTTAAAGTTAATTACATGTTAATTTGATAAAATTGAATGTAAATTTGATAATTCTGAATGTTAATTTGATAATTTGAATGTTAATTTGATGAATTGGGTGTTAATTGAATGAAATTGAAAGTTGATTTGGTTAATTTAATGTTAAATAGTTGAATTTGAATGTGAATTTCGTGAATTAAATACTTATTAGAAAAAATTGAATGTTAATTAGATGAAATTAATTGTTAATTTGATAAATTAAAAGTTAATTACATGTTAATTTGATAAAATTGAATGTAAATTTGATAATTCTGAATGTTAATTTGATAATTTGAATGTTAATTTGATGAATTGGGTGTTAATTGAATGAAATTGAAAGTTGATTTGGTTAATTTAATGTTAAGTAGTTGAATTTGAATGTGAATTTCGTGAATTAAATGCTTATTAGAAAAAATTGAATGTTAATTAGATGAAATTGATTGTTAATTTGATAAATTAAATGTTAATTACATGTTAATTTGATAAAATTGAATGTAAATTTGATAATTCTGAATGTTAATTTGATAATTTGAATGTTAATTTGATGAATTGGGTGTTAATTGAATGAAATTGAAAGTTGATTTGGTTAATTTAGGGTGCGTTTGGTAACGTTTTCGTTTTTATGTTTTTTTAGTGATAAAAATTAAAAATATAAAACATGCTTGGTAGTCATTTATATTTAAAAAATTATGAAAACAAAAATAAAAAACTTATTTGGTATTATACCAAAAATTCACCAACCAAAACCACCATTGACCACCCAAAACCACCACCCAACCCCCACTGACCACCCAAAATCACCACCCAACCCCACTGACCACCCAACCCCACCAACCGAAACCCACCCCCAACTCCCACTAACCACCCAAAACCACCACCCAACCCCCACTGACCACCCAACCCCACCCACCGAAACCCACCCCCACCACTGAAACCCACCACCAAAACCGACCCCCAACCCACCACCGAAACCCCACCACTGTGACAGAGTCACCACAACCACCGAAATCCACCACCACAACCATAATCACCGAAACCCAACCCCAATCCCACCACCTCCAATCCAACCCCCAACATCGAAACCCCCAACCCCAACAATCGAAACCCACAACCCACCCCCAACCCCCATCATCGAAACCCACCCCCACCACCACAACCACTGAAATCCCCAGCAAAACCATCAGAGAGAGAGAGAGAGACAGTGAGTCGAGAGAGACCGAGATGGAGTAATCCTTCGCAGCGATTGGCGATGGCGATGGCAACAGAGAGGGGTGGAGTGATCCTTCGTCTTCGTCGAGTGATCCTTCGTCTTCGTCTTCGGCATCGAGAGACAGAGAGAGCAAACAGAGAAGCCATAAAGGGGAGAAAGAGATGGGCATTTTATACCCAAGCAAAAAAAAAAGATGATTTTTGTTGCTATGGAGGATTGAAGCCAAGACCTCATTAAAGCTTTGCGCGTGTTTCTTTTTTGGATGTTTTCAAAAACATCATTTTAGATGTTTCCATATTTTAGCCTTGTTTTTAAAACGGGGATGTTAAAAAAAAAATAAAAACAATCACCAAACGTATTTTTGTTTTTTTTTTAGCCATAAAATGAAAACAAAAACAGAAAAAAACAAAAACGACCAGTTACCAAACGCCACCTTAATGTTAAGTAGTTGAATTTGAATGTTAATTTCGTGAATTAAATGCTTATTAAAAAAAATTGAATGTTAATTAGATGAAATTGATTGTTAATTTGATAAATTAAATATTAATTACATGTTAACTTGATGATATTACATGTCAATTCAACTAGTTCAATTTTATGAATTTTAGTTTAATTTTAATTTTATGAATTTTAATTTAGTGTTAATTTTATGAATTTTAATTTAATTTTAATTTTATGAATTTTAATTTAGTGTTAATTTTATGAATTTTAATTTAATTTTAATTTTATGAATTTTAATTTAATTTTAATTTTATGAATTTTAATTTAGTGGTAATATTTACAACTTCAATGGATTCATTACTACATTTATGGGAATATTTACAACTTCGGTGGTATATTTACCAAATTTGTGGGTATATTTACAACATTAGTGGTAATATTTACAAATTCAATGGATTCATTACTACATTTATGTGAATATTTACAACATTAGTGGTAATATTTACAACTTCAATGAATTCATTACTATATTTATGAGAATATTTACAACTTTAGTGGATTGTTTACCACATTTGTAGGAATATTTACAACTTCAAAGGATTCTTTACCACTAATATTTACAACTTCTTGGGGAGATTTGATCGATCATGGGGAGATTTGATCGATCAAATTGTTGCAGATATGGGATACTGGGGACATCAGCAACAATTTGATCGATCAAATATGGTTTTGATCGATCAAATTCAATAACAACTAACTGATTTATCCAATTTAAAATTCATAAAATTAAATTAAAATTTATAAAATTAAATTAAAATTCATAAAATTAAATTCACGAAATTAAAATTCCTAAAATTAAAATTCATAAAATTAAAATTAAATTAAAATTCATAAAATTAAAATTAAATTAAAATTCATAAAATTAAAATTAAATTAAAATTCTTAAAATTAAAATTAAATTAAAATTCATAAAATTAACACTAAATTAAAATTCATAAAATTAAAATTAAATTAAAATTCATAAAATTGAACTAGTTGAATTGACATGTAATATCATCAAATTAACAAGTAATTAACATTTAATTTATCAAATTAACAATCAATTTCATCTAATTAACATTCAATTTTTTCTAATAAGCATTTAATTCACGAAATTAACATTCACATTCAACTACTTAACATTAAATTAACCAAATCAACTTTCAATTTCATTCAATTAACACGCAATTCATCAAATTAACATTCCGATTTATCAAATTGATATTCAATTTCATCAAATTAACATGTAATTAACATTTAATTTATCAAATTAACAATCAATTTCATCAAATTAACATTCAATTTTTTCTAATTGACATTCAATAAAATAAAATAAAATAAAATTAAAATTCATAAAATTAACACTAAATCCATTGAAGTTGTAAATATTACCACTAAATGTTGTAATGAATCCATTGAAGTTGTAAATATTACCACTAATGTTGTAATTTTGTCCTCAAGTCAATAATGACGGCTGTACTTTATGTCTTGTCTTGTCATTTCAATGTCTTGTCGGTGTCATTTCAATACCATTGAAGTTGTAAATAATCCATAAATGTAGTAAATTATACCATTGATGTTGTAAAAAGGAATTTTCGGTATGGTACCGAAAATTCTTTGGCTGTACCGTAGTCCTCTCCCCAAAACATATGCCACCGTCACCTCTTCTAGCCACTGCACATGCACACTGCTCACTTTGATTGAGAAAATGCAAGAAATCTATCACTTTTAATTTTACCCCCACATTTTTTGCTTGTTCATTTCTATAATATCACTTATTTCTAAAATAAGTTGAATCAGATAATTTTTGATTAATTTGTGGGCTCAATACAATTTTTATTTTAGGTATCTATAAAATAAAAAATGGCGGATTTCAATAAACCCATCCGATCGTCTAAAATAGACTCATCTAACGGCCACTAACATCCCTCTCAAAATCATTTATATTGCATCGTGTCTTCAGGCACGGGTTACCCATAATTGTTTATATACGATACACATTGATTTTTTTTGAGGTCATGCATTTCGAGAAAATTTTGTGATTTTTTTTTTAAAATTATGTAATTAAAAAACGAAAAAAATATTATTTAATATAATAAGTTTAATTTTTCAAACACTCAAATTTTATGGTGTATCAAGCATGAGTTATGAACCCAGATGGGACAGGCAAGTTTGAGTGGAGAGAGAGTCGAAGGAAACAACAGTGCCAACTTTAATATGCTGGTGGCCATTTCACTTCAGATTGGACCAATATACACTCGGTGCCGACTCCACCGTAGTCAAGTGAGGCGGGCATCTAGACTCCCACTTGTTTAAAGTCTTGTTTGCGCGTCTCACAAAATTATATGAATAAATTTAAAAAAAAAATTAGAATATTTCGTAAAAAGACCAAAAATTTTTTAATTTTTTTTTTATTTAAATCATATATATATGTATACACTATGCATGAGATAATTCATGCAATCAATTTGAGATAGCGATTGAGCTGCAGATGAACCCTGAAACAACCACAAGGTTAGGAAAAAGGGAGCCGGGCGCCCGCCCGGCTTATCCCCTCCGAAGCTTAAGTCAGTCAAAGAGGGAGGATGAAGCTCAATTGAATGTGTTCTTAATCAAGTTTGCGTACCTTAGTTCATTTTTCTGAGGGGTATTTATACCTGGACTTGAAATGATTGCTCTGACACAGAGGTCATCTCAGCATTCAATGCCCTTCTCAATTACCCATGCGCAATGAGTGATTCCTACCTGGATTCCCGTGTCATCAATGCTCGGGGGATGGAACCAGCCTCGGGGTAACGCCGAGAACCTGCAGCTATCCCCGAGCATTTGAGTGCCTATGAACGGCTTCTGACACCTACTCCCGAGTAGTCGGCGTCTAGGGGGCAAAATGCCCCTATCTCTGCACTCGGCGTCATAGCCATTAATGCATCCACTCATGACTGTCAGTTTGGGTCTTCGAGGGTGCAGATGCTCATTAAATGCTCTGTCTAAATCACTCACGTCTCTATAAATGCGGGGTCACATCGCATTAATTGCTAATGTCAGAAGTTTATACTCGGCTCCACGAAACCATGCTTATTCGTCGGCTCTTCTCCTCATTGTCGGCGCTGGCTCACTGCTCGGAGTCGGCTCCAATTCTCGGCATCGGCTCCACGGCTTCATAACAGCTACACCTGTACGCGTGTCGCCTTGGGGTCTGTTGAGCCGCCTTGAGTCCCTCCAACTGCCCCCCAGCCCCCACTTTTTTTGCGGCGTGGGACAGGTGGCGCAAGGAGAGAGGGGGCTTACCTGTCACGTCCATTAAAGAGGGGCGGTTACTTGCACGTTTTGAACCGCCCTTTTCAAATACTCTAATGATGATTGTCTTCTCGATTCCCGCTCTCTCATCTGCCTATAAATAGGGGAAGCTTTGGCCATTTGAGAACTTTGCAACTTCGAATTTCCTTCAAGCAGTTAGCTCCCGAGCACTCATTCCTCTCCTCCCGAGAACTCCTCTGCGAAGAATATCCTTGTAAGTACTCTCTACATTCTATTTCCCTTTCTTCTCCTCCTTCCATTCTTTCCAGAGTCTTCATCCATGGCTAGAAATCATAGTAGCGAGGCTAGGAACCCTCCTCCACCAAAAACCCGTAGGTTGAAGAAGACCACAGTAAACGAGGATAATATAGGTGCCTTTAGGGCCAAATACCAAATCCCCGAACGTGTCCTGACCTTCCCATTCCACCCCTCACAACATAGCAAGGAACGTGGGTGCGTAGAGATGATGCCCTTTTACACCAAGACCATCATGGAAGGCGGTTTAACCTTCCCCTTGTACTGAAGGTGTTGATGCAGCTCCGGCTGTTTCCACTTCAGTGTGGGGTGAACTTCTTTAGGATAGTTATGGGCGTAATCGCTCTGAATGCTCGGCTCGGGGTAAACCTAGGAGTAGACGAAATCCTGTTCTGCTATGACCTAAGACTAGTCGGCGGGGGAAGGTATTATCTCAAGGCCTGGGACACTTCAATGTACCTGGTCACCCACATGCCGGACTCGGACAAGGGGTACTTTGATGATCTGATCATGCTCGGCGGAAGCTGGGAGAAAGGCACAGGGCCCGAGTATGACGGATTGTACTGCCCCAAGGTGCCGAGGGATGAAGGTGTGTTTTGCACTAATTAGCGCTTGTTCGGCTTATCATCGTCTTCATTTCTGACCTTGTCTTTCATTTTTGCAGAAGGATACCGGTGTGACGCAGCCCAGCCCCACAGATCCCAAGTCAGGTCCGCCGACTTGTTGAAGGTGTGGTCCTCCGAACCGGCCAATGAATACTCCTGAGCAGCGCACGTGCTTCTTGGATACCACCCATCCTACAGCCGATTTTCCCAGATCCCCCCTCCTTTCGACCCTAAACGGTGGGAGGATCTCTCTTCATCAGAAGAAGACGCCGAGAGAACCCCTTCTCCTCCTGTGCCTTCTTCTCCAACTGAAGAAATGTTCACCGTTCCACAACTCTCAGCTGCTGCTATGGAAGCTGCCGCTTCCCGGCGAAGAGCCAGGACCTCGGGGCAGGGAGCCTCCCCGAGCACAGCACCGACTATCCCCTCAACCTTGCAACAAGACGCGCCTCCACCTCCATCACGAGCTCGACAATCAGCGGACCCTGCCATCCCGTCGAGTGACCCGACGCCAACCCACCAGACACCAATTCGCCAAGTCCCTCCTACCGGCGGCCAACGAACGGGTAGGAGGGGTCGGGATATCGAGGGACCCGAAGAACGCCGACAAACGGAAGAGCGACGGCAAAAATGCCGCTATGACGCCCCGGGTGCAACCACTTCTACCCCTGGAGCGTCCATTTCCGCCGAGTGGGTCGCCCAGGCGGAAAAGAGGGAGGGCCAACCCGTCCTGGAATCAGACTCCATCATTCAGGATAAGGAGGTGGCATTTGCCGTGGCTTCGACCCTCCAGTTTTCGGCCGACATGAGGGTCCATTATGGTCAATCCGACAATGCACTCCTCTTAACCGCTCTCCAGAACAACTTGGTGGTAAGTGTCTTGCTCTAATCTTTATCCCATATACTCGGCATTTGCCTGACTTGCTCTTCTATCATTTTCCAGGCCTCCCAACAACTGGGAGTCATCATCGAACGCTTTTGGGAACACAAACAGGTGGCGAGGGGCGCCAAAAAGACGATTGAATCCAAGGATGCACACATCAGAGGAGTTGAGGCGACCCTCGCCGACCAGAAAAACCACATCACTAACCTCATCCGCCAACGCGACGCCCTGGATGCTGAGTTGCAGAAGCTAAGGGCAAGTGAGGCCACGACGATGAAGAAAGTGGAGGAGTATGAGCTCAAAGTCTTGGCCGCCGAGGCCAAAGCTCTAGACTCCGAGGGCATCGTCAGAGACTTGACCGCCCAAGTAGACTCCCTGACGGCTGAGAAGGAGGGGGAGCAACAGAGGCTGCTGAGTGAGTGTGACAGGGTGTTCCTGGAAACCCAAGACCAAATGGTCCCTGCGTTTGAAGAAGCGAAGGCTAAATCTTATCGGCGCGGATGGGTAGATGCCCTGCACGCCGCCCTGGTGGACCCGGCCAATGAACTGTTCAAGAGGCACAGCACCCTTGTCGGAGATGATGCCGAGGTCCTTCCGGAAGGGCAACCAGGTGCCGAGATGGGTGATGCGGCCGAGGGAAACAGTGCAGCCATCACTGTGAGTGACGGTTCTGATGGTCTCTCCCCCCTCATTATTGGCCAAGACTCCAACCTTCCTTCCTCGCCTGTTGAAGATCTCACTACTCATGAGGCGAGGTGAACCCGGTGGCGAGCTCCCTGTTTTTCTTTCGCTTTCTCTTTTCTTTTATATGTAGGCCACAGGGGACGCAAAACCCCATTTTGACTTGTAATGAAATCCTTCATTTTAATGAAATCTTTCATCATTCCGTTTGTGTTTGAACTGTGGATGTAATTCACCTCTACGCTGTCATTTCTTCTTTACATGTGTTCCTTCGTTTTTTCTCTTATTAACTGACCCTGAGTCGCTTGACCTCCGGGAAGAAAAAACTAAGGCAGCAAGGCTTCACGTTGAAACTAAGTGTTGAACCAGCCCGCCCCGGCTTTGTACCCCTAGGGGCCGAGAGCCATACTCTTTATCTTCTTTCTTCCTTTATTACTGCTTAAGGATCATACCACCTTATTTCTAGGAGGCGGAAGTGAAGTTACAACTAGTCAGTAATGGCCTCCAGAAGTAGCATGAAAAAGAAAACCTCTCCTCGGGGCTAGGACCATGCCGACTGAGAGCTCGTCTCGTCATACTTCTGAGAGCGTTGCCTCAAGGGTGAGGTTTTATACCCCTCGGGGCCACGCCCCTAACGACCGAGAGCTCGTCTCGTGTTGTATTTTTGAGAGCGTTGCCTCAATGGTGAGGTCTTATACCCCTCGGGACCTTGCCCCTAATGACCGAGAGCTCGTCTCGTGTTGTATTTTTGAGAGCGTTGCCTCAATGGTGAGGTCTTATACCCCTCGGGACCTTGCCCCTAACGACCGAGAGCTCGTCTCGTGTTATGCTTTTGAGAGCGTTGCCTCAATGGTGAGGTCTTATACCCCCCGGGACCTTGCCCCTAACGACCGAGAGCTCGTCTCGTGTTGTATTTTTGAGAGCGTTGCCTCAATGGTGAGGTCTTATACCCCTCGGGACCTTGCCCCTAACGACCGAGAGCTCGTCTCGTGTTGTATTTTTGAGAGCGTTGCCTTAATGGTGAGGTCTTATACCCCTCGAGACCTTGCCCCTAACGACCGAGAACTCGTCTCGTGTTGTATTTTTGAGAGCGTTGCCTCAATGGTGAGGTCTTATACCCCTCGGGACCTTGCCCCTAACGACCGAGAGCTCGTCTCGTGTTATCATATTTCAAACGAAAACAGGACATCGAACTCATTAACAAAAATATCTTTTCAAGTTCGATACATTCCAGGGTCGGATTACATCATTGCCATCCATATTCTGTAGCCTGTACGCCCCGGTGCCCCCCACTGCAACCACTTTGTAGGGGCCCTCCCAGTTAGGTCCGAGCTTCCCTTCGGTGGGTTCCCGAGCAGCGCCTACTACCTTTCTAAGCACCAAGTCCCCCACTTTGAAATCTCTTGTTCGGACCTTCTTATGATGATGTCTTGATAGTTCTCCTTGGTACTTGGCTAATTTGGTACTTGGTTCTCTCCTTTCCTCGGCCAAGTCAAGATCTTTGGCAAGCATCTGGTCATTATTCCCCAAATCGAACGCTTGACTTCGGATGGTCGGAAGCCCAACCTCCAACGGGATGAAAGCCTCAACCCCGTATGTTAAGGCGAACGGCGTTTCCCCTATTGAAGTCCTCGGCGTTGTCCTGTAGGCCCACAGTACGTTGAGTAATTCCTCGGTCCACTTTCCTTTTGCCTTTTCAAGCCTTTTCTTGATTCCTGTCAACACAGTCTTGTTAGAAACCTCTGCTTGCCCATTACTCTGGGGGTAGGCCGGTGTGGAATAATAGTTACGTATTCCAAACCCCGAGCAAAACTCTCTGAAAGAGCCACTGTTGAATTGAGTGCCATTGTCCGAGATGATAGCTCTAGGAATCCCAAACCGAGTGATTATGTTCTGCCACACGAATTTCTTTGTCTCGACGTCTCGGATACGGCTCAGGGGCTCGGTTTCGATCCACTTAGTGAAGTAATCAGTAGCGACCAGTAAGAATCTCCTGCCTGAGGGGGCCTTCGGGAGTGGACCCACGATATCCATCCCCCATTGAGAGAACGGCCAAGGACTAGTCAGCAAATTCAGATCTCCTGCCGACTGTCGGATGATGGGAGCAAATTTCTGACACTTGTCGCATTTCCGCACGTAACTCTTCGCATCTTTTTGCATATAAGGTCACCAATACCCATGTGTCATTGCTTGATGCACAAGGGATCTGCCTCCTGTGTGGCTTCCACATACGCCCTCATGGATCTCGTAGAGCAGAGGTTCCACCCTGTCTTCGGGGACACAAAGCAGATGGGGCCCGGAGAAAGATTTCCTGTACAATTGCCGATCGGAGGATATCCAAAACGTAGGAGCCTTGAGTCTGATATTTCTGGCTTCTTTGGCATCCTCGGGGAGCACGCCCTCCGTCAAATATGCAACAATGGGTTCCATCCAACCGAGAGTTGGTTGTGCCTGCATCGGCAATGCTTGCTGGGCACCTGTCTCTTCTATGCTTGGTTTTTCCCGATTTTCAACAATGATACGCCGGGTTACCTAGGAGGCTAACGCCGAGGCCAGGCAGGCCAAGGAGTCGGCGTGGGTGTTGTGATCTTTTGAAATCTGGGAAACTTCCACTTTCTCAAATTTCTCTATCTTGGCTTTCGCCTTCTGACAATATGCTTTCATCCTGGTATCCCGGACTTCAAAGTCACCATTGATTTGATTCACCACTAGCTGGGAGTCACAGAAGGCATGCAGGTGTCTGACTCCAACCGAGTAGGCAATATCGATCCCTGCCAAGAGTGCCTCATACTCGGCTTCGTTATTAGATGCCTTAAACCCCAATCTGATAGCTCGTTCTATTGTGAATCCTTCTGAACTGGCCAGTACTACCCCCACTTCTGGCCCCCTTGCGTTCGAGGACCCGTCGACATGAAGGCTCCAGTCAACCTTCAAAGCGGCAATCTCCGGCGGGGGCTCGGGCACAGAGAACTCGGTAATGAAATCAGCGAGAACTTGCCCCTTAATTGAAGTATGGGGTTTGTACCTTATTTCGAATTCCCCCAGCTCCACAGCCCACTTGGCGACTCTGCCTGATATGTCAGCTTTCTGAAGGATGGGCCTGAGGGGGTGATCAGTCAATACCTCTATGGTGTGTGCTTGGAAATAGTGTCTGAGTTTCCTCGCCGAGATGACCAGGGCAAGGACTAATTTCTCCATCGGCAAGTACCTCGTCTCGGCGTTAAGCAAGGTCTTACTTACGAAATAGACGGGCCTCTGCGCCCCTTCACACTCCCTTACCAAAGCACCACTGACGGCTTCCTCCGAGACAGACAAGTAGAGGTACAATATTTCTCCTGCCCCTGGGACAGACAGGGGCGGAGGACACTTCAGATATTCTTTAATCCCCTCAAGTGCTCGGCCACATTCCTCGTCCCAGACCCCCTTTGCCGCCCCTTTCAGCTTGGCAAAAAATGATTTGCACCTATCAGAGGATTTGGAAATAAACCGGTTAAGGGCGGTAAGCATCCCAGTCAATTTCTGGACGTATTTGATAGTCCTGGGCGCCTGGACGTTTTGGACCGCTTGAATCTACTCGGGGTTAGCCTCAATGCCCCTATGGGTTACTAAGTACCCCATAAACTTTCCCAAGCTTACCCCGAATGCACACTTCGAGGCGTTAAGCTTTAAGCCGTAGCGCCGGAGTATGGAGAACGTAATGCCGAGATCAGTAAGATGATTGGCGCTCTCCTTACTCTTCACCAGCATATCATCAATGTACACTTCCATGGTGACGCCGAGAAGATGCTTGAACATCTTGTTCATTAACTGCTGGTAGGTAGCACCGACATTCTTCAACCCAAACGGCATCACCGTATAACAATAGATCCCGCGGGGCGTAATGAAGGCTGTTTTCTCTTGATCCGACTCTTCTAAAGCGATTTGGTGATAGCCGGCCCGAGCGTCCATGAAGGTGATGCGCTTGTGGCCCGTAGTTGCATCCACCAGCTGATCAATTTTAGGAAGTGGGTATCCATCCTTGGGGCACGCCTTATTCAGGTCGGTGAAATCCACGCAAACCCGCCATTTGCCTTCCTTCTTTTTGGCGCACACCGTGTTAGACAGCCACTCGGGAAACTGGACCTCCCGAATGGTACTTGCCTCTAGTAATTTATCAACCTCTTCATCCACGGCTTTTGCGTGATGCAGGGCCGTCCTGCGCGCCTTTTTGCCTCACCGGCTTGAAGCTCGGATTAGCATGAAGCCGATGGGTCATGACCTCGGGGCTGATCCCTGTCATCTCGGCATGGGTCCAGGCGAAAACGTCAGCATTTCGGCGCAGGAAAGAACTCATCTCCTCTCTCTCGACGTTATCCAACGAGGACCCTATCAAGAAGTACCTCCCTTCATTATCGGGATTCAAAAGGACCTTGATCAGTGGCTCGGTGGAACGGTCGGCGGGTTCCACTGCGGGCTCATCTATCCCCAGCTGTCCAAACTGTGATTGCTATTTGGCTACCACCTCCTCGGGATCACGGTCTCCAAGCCGGGTACCGAGTCCTGTCTTCATTGCGGCATAGAAACAGTTTTTGGCCGCCAACTGGTCACCTCGGATCTCCATGATGCCGCGCGGGTGGGGAACTTCATTTTCTGATGATAGCTGGAGTGGACCGCTCTCATGGCATGCAACCACGTCCTTCCCATTATGGCATTATATGGGGAATTGGAGTCTATCACAAAAAACTCCATCGGGATCGCGACGATTGTTGCCTGAACCACCAAAGTGATCTTGTCGAGTGGTAGAGCACTCGAACCGTTAAAACCGACGAAGGGGGTCTGGAAAGACTTCAAGTCCCTGTGGGTCAGGCCCAACTTCCGAAAGAGGTCATCGTACATTACCTCAGACGAGCTCCCAGAATCCACCAGGATCCTCCTCACATCAAATTTGTCAATCCGCAAAGTGATCACAAGTGCATCATCATGCGGCATAGCCACTCCCCCTAAGTCGGCGTCGGAGAAGCTGATGACCTCGTGATCCTGCCGGGGCCTCTTAGAGGATTGTCCTGCCCACTCACTCTCTTCAACCTTTAATGCTTGCGAAACTCTCTTGCGTTCAGCCCGAAGGACATTATACGTTGGTCTTTCAACTGTGCAGGCATGTATAACGTTAATTATATGAACAACCTCTCGAGGCGACTCCGCCCTCTCCTCAACCGCCCTTCGGCGGGGCCTCTGGTCAATGAATTCTCCAAGGTGCCCATCCCGGACCAACTGCTCGAGGAAGGACTTGTACACCTTGTAGTCTTCAGTCATGTGGCCAAAATCTCTATGATAGGAACATCTGGTTGTTGAGTCTCTCGTGGCCGGGTCGCCTAACATCTTTGGGGGCCACCTGAAATAAGGTTGAAACCTTATCTTTCTCAGCATCCTGTAAATAGGTTCCTTGAAAACCGTGTTAACCCCTTGGAAGGACAGGCGGTTCGGTGGCGAAGTGGGTGCACTCCTGCGAGATGGCTGTTCTCTCTCCCTTTTCCTCGGCACTGCGACTCTGTTCTCGGGAGCAGTAGTCTCTTCCTCAACTCGTGCATACTTGTCTATGCGCGCCATCAGGTCCTTCATGTCTCCAGGGACCTTCTTAGTAAGAGACCAGTAGAGACCGGTGTCCTGGGACAATCCCAGCCGAAAAAACGCAGCGGCCATCGCTTCCGAGCACGCGTCCACCTCATTAACCTCCTCCCAGTACCGTATTGCATACTGTCGGAGGGATTCCCCGTTCTTCCGCCTAAGCGTCAGTAAGGCGCCAATGTCTTTCGGCCTTTTAGTGCTGGTGATGAACCGTGCCTTGAAGAGCTCGACCATTTGCTTCCAAGACTCGATGCTCTCCGGGGCCAAACTCTCATACTACTTCATAGCGGTATCCCCCAGGCTCATGGGGAAAACTCGGCATAACACCCTCTGGTCAGTGTCATAGATTGACATCAGCTGCTTGTAATGCCGAAGGTGACTCTCAGGATCAGTTCTCCCATCATATGCCTTGAATCGGGGGACGGCGAACTTCTTCGGCATTTCTGTTTCCCTAATAGACTGCACAAAAAGAGAAGAGATCTGCTCATCATCTCCCCTGGGATGCGGTTCTCGGCGCCTGTGGCCAATGTGCTCTCTGGGGTATCTAGCCTCCCTTGGCCCCCTTGCGGTAGACTCCGCCTGAGATCTTGTAGACATGGTCTCCTGAGGAATCCCACGACGGAGGTCCCACCACGAAAGGCTTGTCCCGTGGCGACCTCCTCCGGACCCTTTAGCGGGTGCATGCTTTCGACAATTTCGTGGATTTTGTCTATCGGCTGAGCGTTCGCGCCGATTCCTCTCGGGGGTCTCAGGTCTCGCCCTCCTGGACTCTCCTCGGCTAAGGCTACAACCCTCTGGTTCTCGGGCACGCCAGCTGGCATTTGCTGACTGCTCGAATTCTCTGAGCCTATGCCGCACCTTGGCATTGTCTTTTTCAAGTTCCCTGATGCGTTCCTCCATACGTTCCTCCACCATCTCCATGATGTCAAGGGCTGAGGGGCCTTGCCCCCTGGTCCTTGATCCACAAGGAACGTCCGTTATGAAGAACGCCCCACCCCAGCTGATTGTCCCGCTGGGTTTAATTCTGTAACCACCGGGAGGCGGGTAGCCTCCATGTTTCTCATGCGTAAACTCCCTACCCCCTCACCTTGGGATCGTGTGTTCACCATGATGCAACCGCTACAAAGGAAAGGTTGTATGTTCCCACAGATGGCGCCAAATTGCACGGGATAATTCCTGCAATCAATTTGAGATAGCGATTGAGCTGCAGATGAACCCTGAAACAACCACAAGGTTAGGAAAAAAGGAGCCAGGCGCCCACCCGACTTATCCCCTCCGAAGCTTAAGTCAGTCAAAGAGGGAGGATGAAGCTCAATTGAATGTGTTCTTAATCAAGTTTGCGTACCTTAGTTCATTTTTCTGAGGGGTATTTATACCTGGACTTGAAATGATTGCTCTGACACAGAGGTCATCTCAGCATTCAATGCCCTTCTCAATTACCCATGCGCAATGAGTGATTCCTACCTGGATTCCCGTGTCATCAATGCTCGGGGGATGGAACCAGCCTCGGGGTAACGCCGAGAACCTGCAGCTATCCCCGAGCACTCGAGTGCCTATGAACGGCTTCTGACACCTACTCCCGAGTAGTCGGCATCTAGGGGGCAAAATGCCCCTATCTCTGCACTCGACGTCATAGCCATTAATGCATCCACTCATGACTGTCAGTTTGGGTCTTCGAGGGTGCAGATGCTCATTAAATGCTCTGTCTAAGTCACTCACGTCTCCATAAATGCGGGGTCACATCGCATTAATTGCTAATGTCAGAAGTTTATACTCGGCTCCACGAAACCATGCTTCTTCGTCGGCTCTTCTCCTCATTGTCGGCGCTGGCTCACTGCTCGGAGTCGGCTCCAATCCTCTGCATCGGCTCCACGGCTTCATAACAGCTACACCTGTACGCGTGTCGCCTTGGGGTCTGTTGAGCCGCCTTGAGTCCCTCCACACTACATATTGTTTAATTTATTTACGATATATTCGTCGTGTCCAAAATGTATGTTTAGTCTCATTTTGATATCGGATGATTCAGTGGTTGAGTCTGTCATTTAGTAATTCAGAGGTTACAGGTTCAATTTTTTCTCACACCCCTAAAGAGCCAATCACCCTTGTTTTTCAAGGACATACTCTAACCCAATTCAAGTCATGGTGACAATCGTTAAACTCAAGAACATAGTCGGTACAAGCCTGAACACTATATATGATGTAACAGATCGAATCCAGTATCCACTGCCATCTTATTTCAAAACAGTCAGCCTGCTGTAATTGTGCAAGCGCGCACATGGACGAGCTATCTTCCAAAGTCCAGGATACGCGTGGCGCCGTTCCCTCTCAAATTCTAAAGGCTCTTCACCGTCACCAGAACCAGCTTTGGCTAAATCAAAGTTCCATGCTACTAGAGGTTTCATGTACATTGCATTCAACCAACAGTCCATTCTTTTTAATAATAATATTATTTGAACCTAATTTATAGGTCTAATTAATAATTATCCCTTGATTATTAGCGGGTTACATCCAACGTTGGAGTCTACTATTAA
Source organism: Ilex aquifolium (assembly GCA_951799425.1). NCBI lineage: Eukaryota > Viridiplantae > Streptophyta > Magnoliopsida > Aquifoliales > Aquifoliaceae > Ilex > Ilex aquifolium. The sequence continues at coordinate 10,871,162 of OX637391.1, read as the reverse complement.
ATTAGGTCCAAATAACATCATTCTTTTTTTAAATATGACATATTTACTGCGTATCAATTTTTATTTTAATATTAGATTTATGTCATTCTTTAAAAGGGACACAATACATTGAAGTAGTTGTCTTAGCATTAAATGATGTGTAGTGTTCCAATTCCATGTTCCTTGGTTAAGTATATGTGAATAGATTGATATGTTTGAATTTTGAATTTGATCGTATAACTCCTTTTAAAGTTGTGCCTGGCCTGACCAAAACAACCAATAATGTATAGTGTTGACTCGTTCCGTTATCAATGGTATCGATTTATCATAACAATAGGTTGTCGTGGTCAGGGGTGGCTCAAGAAAATTTGAGATCTAAAACAAAAACATTAAATGAGGGCCTTTTTTATTTTTAATATTATTTTTTAAAAAAATTAATTTATTTTTAAGTTATTATGTGAGAAAGAGACAGAAGAAGGACCTACTAATGTTACCGAGAAAAATGTTTTAACTTTTGTTTTGTTTTTTTACCAGAGAGAGTGTTTAATTTTAACTTTTTTTTTTAATGTCTTTTACTTATTTTTACACAGAGAGAGTGGGTAGGGATTAATATGAGTTGATTTTTGAGTATTTTTTATTTATTTTTAGATTTTTAATGTTATGAATTGGAATATAGACCCGAATTATTATAATAAAAATTTTGATTGTACTTAATTTTTTGGGACTTTTTTTTTAGGGTTTAAAATTTAAAGGATTTAAATTTTTTTTGGGTTAATAATATACCTAAAATTATGAGATTTTCTAAAAATTTGGGGCCTAAAGTCCAACCTTTTTTTTAATACCGTTGAGCCGCCCCTAATCGTGGTGTGGAGCTTGTGGATCAGGGTAGGGTAGGAATACGAAAATTTGGTGTGTATTCTGCATTTCTATCCGATTTTTTCAGAAGACGAAAAATTCTTCTGTTGGCCAACTCGATTTTTTTGGATAGCTGATCAATAGGGTCAAGTAGGGTCGGAATTTATGGGTAAACGAAAATTTGAACATCCCTAGGGTTGATTATGAAGAATTCTCAAGGGGTTATAGAATTGCAGAACTCCATATTTTCTCTTGTAGAGAGAATCAATCTATAGTAGAACACGTAAATTCATTCAAGTGTGGAGAAATTGGACATAATGGGAACATAAAAATAAAATTATTCTCACAATCAATTACAAAAACTACTTTTGCTTTGTTCATTTACTTGCATGCTAATTCAATTCAAATATGGCTAGAGATGAAAGAGCAGTTTCATGCTCAATTTTTTAGAAACGAACCAGAAGTTTCAATAATAAATTTATCTAGATTAAAACACAAATCAAATGAATTTGTAGCCTAATGGATAGGCAGAACTTGGGTTTTTTTGGTTGAATTATTTTACAAACCGTTAATGACCTAATATCTGAAATTTCCGGTGTTGTTGAGTTTCTATCTTTGATTATCAAGTGTCAACTACATTTTGATTGGCCCAAAAATTTATGAAATTTGCTTGAATCTTTTGTTCTTTCATTCATGAGAGAGAAGGGTTAAAACTCATGAATCACCCAAACCTTTCTTTTAGTGTGAAATATGAGACTCTTATTATTGGGTTATTTAATTTATAATTTATAATTTATAATTTAATTAGGTTAATTTTTTTATGGTTTCTGAAATAGAATAGTTTTTGCATAGATAAGTTTATTCATGTTTTCTCTCCAACTGAGCTAGTTGAGTTTATTTTTTTTTTTAATATTTTGTAGTCTCTGCTTGTACTGGTTATGTAATACGTATGGTTGTCGCCTAAAGTTGGCTGTCTAATCCTGTGATTTGTGTGAATTTCTATATTTTGTTTTGCAAGTATAATGAGTGAGTTTAAACAGGTTCATCAATCATTAAAGAGTTTTAACTTTTAGAAAGTTAGTAGAGGTTGATCAATGACTAGCCAAGATGAAGCTTAACATTACAGCTTCTGATCTTTGACGCCTTCAATTTTACATCCTTTCGTAAAGGTTAAATGATTAAATGTGATGGTGCTAAAAAATATTAGCCCAAGCCCAGAACCGTGGCCAGTTGGCCCAGAGAGGATATGGAGCAAGTATAAGGACTAAAAAAGGGGGAAGTAGTGACAGAAAAATCAGAACACGATGTAAGTGGTTCACCTTAGTTGAAAAACCAAGGCTACATCCACTGTAAGTGAATCTCTTACTCCTTAGGGGAGTATATTGCTTGAAGGGGGTATTACAATAGCTCTTTTGGCTAAATGTATTTACAAGAAATACTTAGAGAATACAAGCTTAACAATGCAGTTAGCGATGCAGATAATGAGGAAGATGATGAATGAATTCTGTAGTGTAATAGTGTCCTATTTATACAAGTGGTCCTTCTAGGGTTTCCTGTGGCTCCTTCCTTTCTGTTGATTTTGTGGGCCTTTCTACTTTTGTCCTGTAGCAACCTTTGTCACATGACTCCACTGCACCCACAATCCTTGAGTGGTTACGCGTACCCATATTCTCTGTGGCAGAGAGTACGTGTTCGTTATAGGTGTCAGAAGTGGTCCTTCTACCTCAAGACACGTGGCGCAACGAGAGTGCTTCAGGATAGACATTAGGCTGAACTCCTTTATCCCGAGCTGTCCTCCAGCTGAGTTGGGTTGGAGCTGGGCTAGACATCAAGCCTTTTGGTACTGTTGGGCTTTACCCTTTGGGCCACTGTGCAAGTAGAGGCCTCCTGAACTTATTGGGCTTTTGAGTATGGCAGCCCATATCCAAAATCCCATCATTATTAGTTGTCTCCCAGCCCCAAGTCACGAGGATGATTTCAGCTCTGACCTGGGGTTAAAAGCATCTTTTTCGGAGTTGGCATGGTTTTCCTAGGTGACGGTTGTGCTTGATTGCGGATGCTGCCCTAGGTTGTGCTGGGTTAACCTACGCCGACTGTGATGAGATGATTATGCTTAAAGAGAGACACATGTAGGAGAGTCATTTGGTACGGTTTCCTTTGCGTGCTCTGCCCCACGTCCTGTCACGAATTAAATGCTATCTATAAAAGAGGGAAAACCCCCTTTGCCTTTCCCACTTTGTGCTTTTGAATTCTCATATCGTCGTGCTCTCTTTCTTCCTTCGGTTTCTGAGGTGCCTGTTCCAAGCTCTTTAGCGATCTAGGGTTTCTTTGCTCCCAGTTCCCTTCTACTTTTAGAGTCTAACTAGGTACGTCCCTCTTTCTTCCTTCTTTTTTGTTCGACCTGGATCCCTTCAACCCTCACTGGTGGGGTTTTGGGTTTCGTTTCTTGTTTTGGAGGTTTAGTTATTTCAGGAGTCATTCCGGCAATTTCTCTTCCCTTTCGCGATTCGTAGACCATTCTCTGTTGTTGAGGCTGTCTTTACTTAGGACTTGGTGCCTGAGTCCTTTATTCTTGACGGACAGTGTCTTATACTTACCCTCTCTTCATTCTGGTTTGTTGTCAAGGTCAACAATGAGGAGAGTTGTTTCTTCTTCAGATTCTGAATTCGAGGATGAGGTCTCTGTGGCTTCTACTAGTGGACGTTCCGAGGATGAGGTGTCCTCTCCCACCGCTAGCAATGGATCAGCCGGTGGTGATCAATTTTCCCCTTCTTTAGTAGAAAATTTAGAGTTCCTTTCTAGGGAGCCTACTGAAGAGGTTTCTGGGTCGGCCATTGAGGTTTCGACCTCAGCCCCTTTAGCAGAAGTCCAAGTTCCCTTAGCATTGCCCCTCCATTCCTTTTGGTCATTCTAGGAAGAGGAGGTCTAAGCTGGCCCTGCCTTCTGTTCCCAAGAAAAAGACTCGTTGGGATCTATCCGACCTGACCTGTTGTGCCGAGTCGACTTTTAGTCACCTTGATGACGATGATTTGGAGGAGTTGAGGAGGGAATACCATTTTTCTGAATCTGTATTTTTGCACTCTCTAGAGGAGGATGAGAGGCGCAAGTCCTCTATTCCCGGGATGACCTGCTTCTTCGAATCTACCTTCTGTGCCGGTCTTCGATTTCTTGTCCATCCCTTTATTCGGGATATTCTTGCTTTTTATAATGTTTTCCTGGCTCGGCTTTCTCTGAATGGCTGGGGCCTTTGGGTCAGCTTCCTCATCCACTGGTTCAAGAGTGGAAATGACTCTCGACCCACCATCCGAGAATTTGCCTCCATTTTTCAACTCAAATCTTCCCCTTCTTTGGGTTTCCTATATTCTGCCAATAGGGTAAAGGCAAAGAACTTGATTTCTGGGTTTCCGTCTTCCAACAAATGGTGGAAGCCTAGGTTTTTCTTCGTTAGAGGCGACTCTTGGGAGTTGTCGGGGAAGCCTGGTCACGTCCCTCTCATTCCCAGGTTTTAGGGGATCCCTAGGAACATCAGTAAGCCCAATTTTTGGCTATACTTTTCCTCTCATATTCATTTTTACTGTTTATTTGGCTTAAGTTCTAACTTGTCTTGTAGGTTGTTGCCTAACGCTTAACGCGGATGAGGCAACCAGGGTGGCTAGAGCCGAAGCTTTTGGCTTGCAATCCTTCTTTGACCTGGTGACCGATGAGAACCTTGTGAGGTACGAGCTCAGGCCACCTGTAAACATTGAACCTGCCCCGGAATCAACGTCGTTGCCTACCCCCCCAGCCTAAATCTATGGACTCGGATCTTATTATGGCTGCTTTCTCGGATGCTGAGAAGTCAAGAAAAAAAAGGAAGGTGGTAAAGAGCTCATAGATGCACTCCAAAGGAGTGTCAATGTCTGGGTCAACGCCTACCACCGTAGAGTAGAAGCGTGAGGACCTTGCCTCCCTTGAAGGTGTCGCATCGCTCTCGTTGCCCCTCAAGCTTCCCAAGAGCATATCTTTACCTGAGGGGTCTTCATCAGGATAGCCCATGGCTGCAATGGCTTCTCATGTCGCTCCTCAGCCTGTCTCGCAGAAGGTCGAAAAGGGGGAATCCATCCCTTCCCACTTCAGAGCCCAAGGGAGCGGATTCCTTCGCGACCTTGAGGCCGCCATGGCCGCTCTGTCCGAGATGGTTCCCACATCTGACCCAAGGGTGGCTATGCAAGTTCCTTTCAAAGGGAAGGCCCAACATGCCATCCAGGGTCTGGCCTAGGTATCTTTTGCCCTTCCTTGTATTTTTCCTCCAAAATATTCCTTCTAAGGCTTTCTTCGTCAATTTTCTCGTGCTGACTGATTCCCTTTTTGCTAGTCGCTTGCCTATGTGAAGATGATGAATTTCCATCATGAACAGGAGTTAATGAAGGCCAAGGAATCCCTCGAAGCTGCGGTGGCGGGTAAAGAGGCTACCGAGGCGACTGAGCTGAAGAGAATCTATGACGAGTTGAACATCCGATATCAGAACCTTACTAGGCTCAAGGACTCCTAGCTGGAAGCTAAAGACTCTGAGCTGGCGGCGAAGGATGTAGAAGTGGAGACTCTGAAGGCCAAAGTGTCTGAACTCCTCAAAGAGAGCGCCGCTGCTTTCGTGAAGGGGTTCTTGAACTTCCAGGAGCAAGTCGAGGATGTTTATTCTGACCTTGATCTGGACTCCTTCGTGCCACAGCTTGGATCGAAGAAAACGGCTAAAGTGGCTGAAAAGGCTGAGGCGTTTGGTACCAAGAAAGGATCTGCGGCTGAAGTGGCGACGACTGAGGAGCCCAGTGCTCAGAAAGATACAGTTGCCGAAGAGGTTGGCGGTGGCGAAGAATTTGTTCTTTGAAGTGGGCTTGTTATCTTTTTTCCTTCGTATTGTAACTGTAACTTGTTGATGATCTTTGTTCCAAACTATCTTCTTATTAATGATAATGCGACCGATTCAGCTTACCTGTTCCTTTCGTGAACGCGGTGTAGTTTGCTTTGCCTTTTTACTGCTTTAGTAGATGAAAATGTTTGCTTTGGGCTGCGTAGTCGTAGGGTTTATTGCCAACTTTAGTGACAGTAAATTGTGATCATTAAATTGCATTTGAGGGTAAATTTGTTAGGAGTGAAGGTGAAGCTATCCATTTTCCTTAACTGACTTTGTCAATTAACTAGGCTGACTCTACCCATTTATCGTGATGACCTTGCCCATTTGCCGAGCTAACCTGGCCAATTTGAGTGGGGTTATTTTAGACTTTTCTCATTTCTTTTCGTGTACTGTAAACTTGACGATTTTGTTCAGTTGGAGAACGTGGCCCCGTCAGTGGTGGTAGTGGCTCCTTAAAAGCTGCGCCTTAGAGCTTGTATAGCCACCACGTGTCCTTCGTCATAAATGCGATAGACTCTCATTAACTGCACCCTGCAGAGGCGACGCACGTTTGTTTCCTCTATAAATAGGCCACTTTTGGTGAATGCTTGCTCTACTTCGGGCGCCAAATTTTTTCATCGTCCCTTCCTAGTGTGAAGCTTTTTCTTTGGTGTTAGAAAAACCCTTCGTATCCGGTTCTGATGGCTAGGACTCCTTCTTCTTGCTACGATACTATGGAGCGAATCTTCCCCAATGCTGAGTCTAATGAGATTAATGAAGAAGAGGCCCAGGCTATCGCTAGGGGCTTCAAATTTTCTAGCGCGGTGATCGTTCACCACGCCGAGTGGCGTCGATTTCATAGCTCCCTGAGGGGCTCAGTTTGCTTTTTCGAGATTCCTTTTTGGTTGGGGCTTCGGTTTCCTCTTCCCCCTTTCATTTAAGGGATTTTACACTTTTTTAGTTTTTGCCCCACCATGCTTCTCCCATTCGGGTGGGCAATCATACTGGCATTTATGGCGATGTGAGATAGGCTATTTCCCCAATCTAGGGTTAATTTGGCTGAATTTTCAAATTTTTTCGCCCAGTAAAAGTATCCGAGTTCTACTGTTTTGTCTCCAGACCGGGGGGGGGGGGGGGGGGAGAAATTCCCATCATTGATCTTCATCTTGAGCCGGAAGGATGGAGGAGGAGATATTTCGTCATTTCTGGAGATGGTTGGGAGTTTGCGTTTCACATTTCATCGTCGGTCAGAGTCCTCATGGCTTGGGGAGAGCACAGGAATCTCGGTGAGCTTTCATTTCATTGGTTTGCTCCTACGATGTTTACTGTTGTGTGTGTGTGTGTGTGTTTTTTTTTTTTTTTGTTGACGGCATTATTTCTTTTTTTTTTTGTTGCAGATGAGCTCTCGCCGTTATCTGACGAGGAGCTAGCTTAGGTCAATCAAGTCCGAGCTCGTTTGCCGTTTTCTTATATTGAGCTGATGCACCCTGAGCTTGCCCCGGTGCCAAGTAGTGGTGAGTGTTTGCTGCCCTTTTCTTTTACTGTCTTGTTTTCCACGTGCTCAAAAAATCTTATTCTCTTATTTGCTTCTCTTGTTCAGTCCCTACGTACTTGATCAGCCCGCGAAATGTGATTATGGAACACATGGGCCAAAGGAGGCGAGCTAGGGTTCAAAGCCTTTGGCAAAGAGGGCTAGACTGGGGGAGAGCAGCTCGGACCCAGTTTTAGCCTCAGGTGCCAAGTCCGATGTTCCTGGTGTTGTTGTCGAGGTGTCGGCAACTTTGTCGACACCGAGCTTCCCTCATCTGCCCGAAATATTGCCTGGTGCTGCTGAAGCATCGATTTCTAAGTCTGCGCCTATTGCTAAGGAGGTGCAGGTGTTAGAGACTAGCACTATAGAAGCGATAGTGGGCACAGTCGCGTCTGATCTAGTCAGAGGGCCAATTCGGCATGGTTCATCCCCGGTTGGGGTTGTGGGTCGCAGTTCGGGTCGTGCCTCTCCGTCTCTGATTGTCGATCTTGAGGGGAGCCTACTGGATGACGTGACTTTGAGTAGTCGCGCGCTCATATAATTAATCCCCCAGGTCGAACTTCGTCGTTCTGTAAGCCGACCTTATCGAGCTAGGAGCCTAGATGCACTCCACACACTTCTCGAGGTAAAGTTTGACTTTTCCTTTATTTTTCTCTTGTTTCAACCTTGTAGTGTTCTGATTTTTCTCTTTGCCCTCAGGCAGCGACGCATGTTTGTGCCCTTGGAGGGGAGTTTCACCATCTATAGGAGGACGCTCTTCGGAGGAGGGCCAAGCTCCAAGAGGCCTGACGCTAGAATGCTGAACTTCTGAGTTGGGGTTTAACTGCTGAATCCAAGTTAGAGAATACTCTTGACCGGCGGGCTTGAGTTTTTCGGCAGCTGATCACCACCGCCACCTCCAAGATTTGTCTTTGGGAACAGTTAGCCTCTCAGTCTGAAAAGTTGGCTCGTTTTCGACAAGACTTTGACGTCCAGGTTGACGATCTGATCTTCTCCGATACCGATAGGGCAGTGCTGGCAATGTAGTTGAGAAAGTCTCGAGCTGTGATTACCGACCTAAATAGCTCTCTAGCTGCCGAGCGTCGGTTGGTTGAGGAGTAACGTAAAGAGATTGAGAAAGTCAGGATGGAGGCTGCTAAGGCTTTTGTAGATGAGTTCTTTAACTTTGCGGATCAGGTGATTGAAAAGTTCCCTGATCTGGACCTTGACCAATTTGTGCCATGATTCGATCTCCCTCCAGGTGATCCTCTTGGTGCAGCTCCATCATCCAGTCATCCTTGAAGATAAAGTGTTTTTTTTTTTGAATGTAATTCTTTTTTGACACTTGTAGAATTTTTCCCTTTCTGCAATGAAGTTGCCTTTTTGCAATGAAGTGTTGTTGATCACTTGTCATGTTCTCTTGCCCCCTACTCCAAAGAGGTCTTGACCTGTTTGGAGTATATTTTTTTTTACTTGCGCAATCATTTTTCTCCCGACCTGATTTGCATGGTCTCGAGCTGTTCTATCCTGAGCTGTGCAATTTTTTAGCCAGGTCTGCTCAGTTGTTCACTCTACTCGGTTGTGTCCTTAAGCAATGTTAAGGAACCTTCTTTTGTTACTGTGCATTCTTAAGTTGAAGTGTATGGAGTCAGGTGAAAGTTTTCAAATGAACAAACTGATGGCCCACCAATCTTCACCTACTTTTGCACCATTATCATTGATTGCTTTCATGATTGTGGAAGTTTAACAGTCGCCTCTTCACCTTTGCATGTTGTTTATTCCCTTTTAGGCTTCGAACCCTTCACGTTCTTATTCTCTTTTAGAAACCTTCTTGTGCCTTGTATTTTTCCAGACTTCATGGCTTCTTCTCCTTCCCCACTGTTCAAACAGCGTGCTCGAGCCATGCTTGACGATGCCTGGTACTCCATATTTCTGCTCCCTTTGTTGCTTGTCACTTCCGATATAGAGGCGTTGAGGAGGCGGTTTGACTTCCCTAATGCCTTGGCTGTTAGGGCTCCCACCCTTGATGAACCCTACAACGTTTTCCTCCGGCAGGAGGTTTGCTTCTTCGAAGGCACCTTTGAAATGGGTCTTCACTTGCCTATCCACCCAGACTTTGGGTGGGTTTTATCTTTTCATGGGCTATGCCCTTCTCCCCCTCGCCTGAAGGGTGGGGCGCTCTCATAAGCTTCTTTATCTACTGGCGTCTACAAGGTTTCAGTGACGTTTCCACTGTTGCCGAATTCTTTTACTTTTTTGAGATTTTCCTTGACTTCCCCCCTTGCTTTAGTCGATTCACCTAGAGGCGATTTTGTTGCCCCAACTGATTCCTGGCATCCCTAGCTCTTCGGAGGGGTGGACCCAACAGTTTTTCTTTGTTTCTGGGGACTCTTGGGAATCTACCGAGAGGCAGCACTGGCGCGCTCAGGTTCCTAGATCTTGGGGGCTTTTTCGTGACAGAGGTACGAAATTAGACATTTTACCGATCTCTGACTAGCCAACTTTGGTTTGTAGGTATTGCGCTAACTTTGATTGTGTCTGCACTGTGTGCAGGTACCCCCAGCCTGACCCCGAAGGAAATGATTAATGTCAGTCGAGTTGCACATGCCGACTCGATCGCCTATTCCGCTCTAGTCACCCCACAGAACTTGATTCAGTTCGGTATTGGGGGTAGCTCGGCAGCTGCTCTGGATGCCATTCCGAGGTTCGCCCCTTCCTTCTATGAGGCTGACTCTTCTTCCACTGAATTAAAGGAAAACGTAGCCACTTCATCCAGGAAACATTGGAGGAACGACTCGGCATTTCAACCGTCAAGTTCTTCCTCCCATGAGAGGTCTTTTTCTATCGAGGTGGAGCTCCTCAAGAAGCGGCTTTTAGAGGATGAGGAAGAGCGGGACGCCCTGAAGGAGGAGAACTCCCGTCTTCGAGCTATTAATGCTCAGCTGGAGAGAGAGATCTGAACTGAAGGGGCGAGGAGGGGGGACTTAGGATTTTTCCTTTTTTTTTTTGTAATCTTGATGTTTTTATGAATATGAATTGAACTTTGCCTATTTGTGTTTGCAATGATGACTTTGTAACTTCCTCACTGACTTCTCGGGCTAAAAAACTCTCTTCTCGAGCTGAAAAGCCTAGTCGTTATGCGCGGCTAAAGTGCTCGCGGATTTGTTCGAGCTGAAAAAACTCTCTTCCTGAGCTGAAAAACTCTTAGGTTGAAAAGCCTAGTCGTTATGCGTGGCTGAAGAGCTCGCGACTTTGTCCGAGCTGAAAAGTTCTCCTCCCGAGCTGAAAAGCCTAGTTATTATGCGTGGCTGAAGAGCTCGCGGTTTTGTCCGAGCTGAAAAGCTCTCTTCCCGAGCTAAAAAGCTCTTAGACTGAAAAGTCTAGTTGTTATGCGCAGCTGAAGAGCTCGTGGTTTTGTCCGAGCTGAAAAACTCTCTTCCCAAGCTGAAAAGCTCTCTTCCCGATCTAAAAAGCTCTTATGCTGAAAAGCCTAGTCGTTATGCACGGCTGAAGAGCTAGCAGCTTAAGAATTCTTTGACTCGAATTGACTATGTCAACTTTTTTATCATAGAAATTTCTTTGATTCTAAAAAATGAGAGTTTACAATGGTTTTCCATCTCTTTATCACAAGGATTTTAACTCTACTGGTAATAGCGCTTCAAATGATATGCATTCCAGGAATGTGGCAAGTCTTTTCCTTCTTCTGTTTGCAGCTCATAATTTCCAGATCGGACCACCCTTTTTACAATGTATGGCCCTTCCCAATTTGAGCCGAGCTTTCTATGAGTGGGGTCCTTTCTGGCTGGAAGGAGCTTCTTTAGGACCAGGTCGCTTGGCTGGAAACTTCTCCTCATCACCCGTTTGTTGTAATATTTGGCTATGTTACTCTGGTATGAGAATATTCACTGCAACGCTTCATCCCTTTTCTTGTCCACGAGGTCGAGGTTCACCAATAGAGATCTCCCGTTTTGCTCGCGGTCAAAGAGTTCGGCCCTTGCTAAAGGCAAGTTGACATCGATAATGGATAATGCAAGTGAAGCAATCACTAGAGGAAGAATCATAACTGATAAGGATTGAAGTGTCAAGATTGAGATAGGAAGACTTGAAGATAAATCAGCAATTTAATCCTTATAAGAGTCTAAGTGAGAAGAAAACTCATTTAAAGTTGGATTAGGAAAGTTTCTTAAAAGATAAGGATTTGACACGTTTTCGGTATTTTGGACATAACTTTTAAATCTGATATCTGATTTACCTGATTTTTGTGGGGTTGGAAAGAAGACTTCAAGGGATACAAAAGTGTATTTCACGAAAATTTCATGATTCAGCCTCCAAATATACGAAATTCAAGATCGAAGTCTGGACATATTGTGTACCTGCGGACCCCAAGATTTTATGCACGGGATTTAACTTTAAAAGACTTATGTTTGGAAAAGAATTTCTACATGTACCTAGGATTTATTTTAGTATAAATAAAGGCTCTCATCTATTGAGAGAGGGAATTAGAATTAGGATTAGCATTATTATTCTTTTCATATATTATTTTTGGTTTTAATTTATCATGTCTGGCTAGAGGGTTAAGTTAGAGCTAGGGGAGGACCTCTCAATGAAGTACGGTAATATTATTGACTTTGAGCTTAATGATATGTGATATTTTTTTAATTCAGTTTTTGATTTCTTAGCAAAGTTTTTGCTTTGTAAAAATCCTTGAGTCATTGTGCCACGTACATTGATTGCTTGAATTTCCTTGCGAGTAAATAACTGGTTATTCCACGCTTAAGTTGATTATTATTATTTCACAGAATAATATAATTGGATGATTATTCAGGTTCCTGAATAGTCCTTTGATTATAAATTGTGGTTTTATTGCTTAATTCAGTGACTTGAATCAACCGACATTTGATTCTTGTCAAAAATTATGATTTAAGTCTTTAATCATTATTGTATGGAATTGAGAGGGAGTACCTGATGCTCTAGTATTTTTATTATACTGTTTTAATTACTTCAATCAATAGTTACAACTCAAAAATCTTTTAAACAAATCGTCTTTATTAGTTTGTTTTAGTGTTTATGTGATTTCTGCTGTTTCACAATTCCCTAAGGGTTCGACCTCGGTCTTCCGAGAAATATATTACTTCGCTCAACCTGCGCTTGGGTTTACAATATTAAAGTTGAAGCAAGTTTTTGACGCCATTTCCGGGGAATTGTTATACAAGGAGCCGACATCACAACAGTTGAGGTTTTTGGTATTTACGATTCGTCGGAGATCCAGTAACTTCGTTCCATTTATTTATTTATTTTATTTTACTGAAATTTATTTTCTTTTTGTTATTTAATTTAGATTTATGTTTTATTTATTTATTTCGTTTATTCGTTTTATGAGCTCTTGGCATTGTGATTTAAGTGGTCGTTTGATAAGAGAGGATCTATATACTCTGTTTGGAAATTTATTTGGTTCATCTTATTCAAATCATTCGCTGCATACAATGGCTGTTAATCCTAATAACAATAGGCAAAATAATCTTCCTGAACATGAGGATCACATTGATAGGGTAAGTAATCATGATGAGAATGATGTTGATAATTTAAATACTAATCATGGTCGGACTTTGCGTGATTTTCTACAACCTGCACGTCACATTGCACCTTCATGCATCATTTTTCCATTAAATGCCACAAATTTTATTTTTAAACCTGACATGGTTGTATTACTTCCAAAATTTAATGGCTTGGAATCTGAAAACCCGTACTTGCACATTATAGACTTTGAGGAGGTATGTGCTACATTTCATGATCAGAATGTGTCTGTAAATACAATCAGGTTGAAACTTTTCCCCTTTTCACTAAAGGAAAAAGCTAATACTTGGTTGCATTCACTCAGATCTAGGTCCATAGGCACATGGCCAGAGATGCCAAAAAAATTTCTTAAAAAGTTTTTTCCCACACATCGTACAAACTCTTTCAAAAGACAAATCATGAATTTTTCTCAAAAAGAGTCTGAAATTTTTTATCAAAGTTGGGATAGATTGAAAGACCTCCTTGCATCTTGTCCACATCACGGTTATGAGAGTTGGCGTGTGATAAATTTCTTTTATGAGGGTTTGAGCCCGCAAATGCGTTAGTTTGTAGAAATGATGTGTAATGGTGACTTTATGAATAAGGAACCAGACGAGGCCTTTGACTATTTAGATCAATTAGCCGAGAATGCACAATCTTGGGATACTTCTTCTCAAGACCCTCCTAGAAATAAGACCACACAATCGTCATCAAGTGAGGGTAAGTACTAGTTGAGGGAAGAAGATGACCTAGGGGCTAGAATTGCCACCTTAGCTAGAAGAGTTGAGGCCATGGAATTCAAAAGGGTTAATGAAATTGACACAGTACCTGTTGAGGAGGTTTGTAGTCTTTGTGAGATCCTTGGACACCCCATGAAGGAGTGTCCAACACTGCCTGTTCTAAAAGAAGTCTTGCATAATCAAGCAAATGTTGCAAATACTTTTTCAAAACTTTACAATAACCCTTATTTGAATACATACAATCCGGGGTGAAAAAATCATCCAAATTTTAGTTGGAGGAATGAGAATCATGCATCACAAGTACCTCAACAAAATTCCTCTAATTTCACACCCTATGTTCCACCCCCAAAGAGGGATATTGAGAAAGTGTTGTCATAATTCATGCAAAGTCAGACAAACTTCAACAATCAGCAGACAAACTTTAACAATCAGCAGGAAAATTACAACAGACAACAGGAAAATTACAACAGACAAACTTCACAGGCTATTGATGATATTAGAAATGCAATCACTAAATTGACCACTGCCCCATGCCATCAAGAAAAGGGTAAGTTTAGAGCCCAACCCCAACTCCAACCAAATCCGCAGGGCCAATTCAATGTGAATGAAATGGGCACATTAGACACTATTCATGAGCAGGTAAAGTCTATCACCACACTTCGTAGTGGGAAAGTAACTGACAAAATTATTCCTACTAAAGTTCAAGAATTTGATGAAATTTCAAAACCTATGGAGAGTGGTGATAAACTTGACCAATCTAAAATCAATAAGCCTGAGAAGTATGTTATACCTGCACCATTCCCACAGAGATTACTTATCTCTATCAAGCCAAACATGCATAATGATATGTTAGAGATTTTTAAGCAGGTGAAAATCAATATTCCTTTGTTAGATGTCATTAAACAAATACTTTCTTATGCAAAATTTTTGAAAGAATTATGTACTGTTAAAAGGAAATTAAATGTGCAAAAGAAGGCATTTTGGATTGAGCATGTATCTTCCATTATACAACCTAGGACTCCACCAAAATATAAAGGCCCAAGTTGCCCCACCATTTCTTGTGTTATAGGCAACCACAGAATTGAACAAGCTTTATTAGATTTAGGAGCTAGTGTGAACTTGCTCCCTTATTCAGTATATGAACAATTAGGATTAGGGGAGTTAAAACCCACTTCGGTTACACTTCAATTAGCTGACCGATCAGTAAAAATACCGAGGGGTATGGTGGAAGATGTTTTAGTATAGGTTGATAAGTTTTACTTCCCTGTGGATTTTATAATTTTGGATACTCAAGCTGTGTTAAGTACTAATGCTCAAATTCCTATGATCTTAGGCAGACCATTCCTAGCTACTTCAAATGCTTTAATTAATTGTAGGAATTGTGTGATGAAGATAACCTTTGGAAATATGACATTAGAGCTTAACATTTTTAATGTGTGCAAACAACCAAGGAATGTTGATGAGGATATGCACGAGATTAATATGATTGAGTCTCTTGTTCCAAGAAGAGTATATGATTCTTCTTTGTATGATCCACTTGAAACACGCTTGCTGGAACAATCTTCTTTGTTAGAGATAAATAAAGATAATTCTGAAA
Source organism: Ilex aquifolium (assembly GCA_951799425.1). Lineage (NCBI taxonomy): Eukaryota > Viridiplantae > Streptophyta > Magnoliopsida > Aquifoliales > Aquifoliaceae > Ilex > Ilex aquifolium. Next base: position 10,856,058 of record OX637391.1, on the reverse strand, counting down.
TTTCTGAATTGACTGACTTGTTGAATTTTTCACAGGTTCTTGAAATAAAAGATTTGAGACAGAAATTTGAGAAACTTCCACTAAGGACCAATCCACCAATCCCATCTAGTGATAAAGCTCTCAAACTTGACTTGAAGGAAGATTTGAATGGTCGCATATTCAAATCTAACTTTAAGCCGAATTGAGTGTGTTTTTATTTTTATTTGTACATAGTAGTTAGATTTTATCTTATTTATGTTTAATTTTAGTTTCGTTTCTATTTGTTTCAATCTATAGTTTTTTTTTTTTGAATTTTTTTTTTTTAGGTTTTATAGTTGTTGCGGTACCAGGTATTCCTATCCCTTTGATCTTTATTCATTATTTTTATTGAGCATTAAGGTACTTATTTTTTACATTGAGGACAATGTTGAATTTAGGTTGGCGGGTGTGGATGTATTTTGTGTTGTGACAATTTCTAGTTTATTTAAATTTTAGTCTTAAAAAAATAAAATAAAATAAAATAATTTTTTTTTTGGTTATTAAATATTTAAATAACATTTTTATGCATAATTTGATACCACAATATAGAAATAATTTGCTTGGCTTTAAATTTGCAACTGTTTAAGCATCACATAGAACTTTATTATATATTTTTGTATCTCATATCATATTCTTATAAAAACTCATAATTTGTGCACTTTAGATTTTACTAAGTTGAAAATTTATTAGGTATTTTACTTTGAGAACTTGAAACATATAGTAGAGATGCATAAAAACCTGGTGAGTTTTGATCCAATCTTTCTTGGAGGGTTATTTACGTTTACTCAATAAAAAATATTTTTATTCAGTTAATCTCCTTCAATAAGTCTCATTATTTTTGTTTTGGTCAACACCAATATTGTGAATGATTACTTGACTTTAAATTATTTGCATGAGAAGTGTATTATCAAAATCTCTTGAGATATGATTTTAGGCCATCTTTGACATTATTTGAGCCTGAGCAGTATTATTTGAATATTATTATCCCTAGAAGCTGTGATTGAGCCTTTGAAGTAAAATTTTATTCCTTATGCCCAACATATAATAACCAAGCCAATAAAAAAAATAATATCATTTACCCTTGGTTATCCCGAGATTGAGTTTTTTTATTGTTTATGTAATTTGAGAGATGTTGGTTGAGAAAAGATGAAAAAAAAAAGAGTTTTGCATACTTGTGAATATTTGCATTAGATGTCTTGCTGAAAAAAAAAAAAAATTAAAAAGAAAGACAATATGTCTAGCTGTGAAAAAACAGATTGAAAAAAAAGAGGAAAAAATATCAAGCATGAGTTTTGAAAAAAATATGAGCAAGTGTTGTAAATTGTGCTTCTAAATGATGGAGAGTGAAATGTTATAGAAAGAAGTTTGGTTGTGTAATGTAAATGTTCTCTCGGGATAGTCTTTTGAATTCCTGAATATCCTTCGTTTCAAAACCATAATCCCAAGGCCCCATTACAACCTTAAAAAAGACATATCTGATCTCAAAAGTGTATTGGTGGATGCATGACTTGTGTGAATAAGAAAAAGAATGGTGATTATTTGTTTATTGTGTGTTGATTTTCTTTCATGAGATTATGTCAAATCCTTTTCTTTTGAATTACAATTATTTTAATAGACATGTGAACATTATTTTGTTTTGACTTAAATATCTTCTTCTCACATGTGATATTTGAGGGAATAGTCACTATAATCTGAGAGAATCTTTTATGAGTGAATTATCCAGTGAGATTTGGCATTGAGACGAATAGTTAATAGTTGTAGAGGTAATTATCGGATAAGTTATTGACTTGGTATAGTTAATTCACACTACACACGAGTTTATATGAGAATATGATAAGTGCATACATTTATATAACGTAGAGTTCTGTATTTTGCTTTGCATGCACTTATAAAAAGTTTGCATATTAGAATTTTTATATTGTGGTAGCAACTTGTGTTATAAAATTATTATTCAGATATTTGATTACTGGTTGATGTTTGTGGGTATCATCTCTGGAAACCCTCACGAGACTATACTCGTCCACTAGGGGGAACCTAGGGGTTTAAAGGCTTGTTGCATTTGTTAAATGCAATCGTGAGTCCTACGAAAATGGATTTGAGTTTTATTTTATTAGGTTATTTTGTTTTTAGTTTTTGGATTTTGGAATCCATGTATTACTAGGGACTAGTAATATTCAGGTTGGGGAATGTGATTAACCATAAAAATTGCTATTTTATTATATTTAATGATGGGTTAATTTCATATTATTTGTGATTAAATGTGTTAAATTACTTGATTTTTTAGTTTGATACTTTTTTCTAATTGTTTGGTTTATTTTGCAGGTAAATTTGTTGATTTAAAGTAATAATGGATAATGCAAGTGAAGCAATCACCAGAGGAAGAATCATAACTGATAAGGATTGAAGAGTCAAGATTGAGATAAGAAGACTTGAAGATAAATCAGTAATTTAATCCTTATAAGAGTCTAAGTGAGAAGAAAACTCATTTAAAGTTGGATTAGGAAAGTTTCCTAAAAGATAAGGATTTGACACGTCTTTAGTATTTTGGACATAACTTTTAACTCTGATATCAGATTTACCTAATTTTTGTGGGGTTGGAAATAAGACTTCAACGGTTACAAAAGTGTATTTCACGAAAATTTCGTGATTCAGCCTCCAAATATGCGAAATTCAAGATCGAAGTCTGGACAGATTGTGTACCTGCGGGCCCCAAGATTTTATGCACGGGATTTAACTTTAAAAGACTTCTGTTTGGAAAAGAATTTCTCCCAAGCCAACTTTATATCTTCTACCTATACCTAGGATTTATTTTAGTATAAATAAAGGCTCTCATCTATTGAGAGAGAGAATTAGAATTATCATTATTATTCTTTTCATATATTATTTTTGGTTTTAGTTTATCATGTCTGGCTAGAGGGTTAAGCTAGAGCTAGGGGAGGACCTCTCAATAAAGTACGATAATGTTATTGACTTTGAGCTTAATGATATGTGATATTTTGTTAATTCAGTTTTTGATTTCTTAGCAAAGTTTTTGCTCTGTAAAAATCCTTGAGTCATTGTGCCACATACATTGATTGCTTGAATTTTCATGCGAGTAAATAACTGGTTATTCCACGCTTAAGTTGATTATCATTATTTCACAGAATAATATAATTGGATGATTATTCAGGTTCCTGAATAGTCCTTTGATTATAAAATGTGGTTTTATTGCTTAATTCAGTGACTTAAATCAACCGACATTTGATTCTTGTCAAAACTTATGATTTAAGTTTTTAATCATTATTGTATGGAATTGAGAGGGAGTACTTGATGCTCTAATATTTTTATTATACTGTTTTAATTACTTCAATCAATAGTTACAACTCAAAAATATTTTAAACAAATCGTCTTCACAAGTTTGTTTTAGTGTTTGTGTGATTGCTGCTGTTTCACAATTCCCTAAGGGTTTGACATCGGTCTTCTGAGAAATATATTACTTCGTTCAACCTGCGCTTGGGCTTACAATATTAAAGTTGAAGCAATAAGCCCATAGTACCGTAGAAAGATGATCTACCCATTGCGATTTAGACGCCTCCAGCCTTGTCTTCAGCGCGAGCTTGATTGTTTTGATTGTGACTTCAACTTGTCCATTAGATTATGGGTGCGGGTGCTGAGAAGTAGTTTTTGTTTCCCTATTCTGCGCAAAAACTTATGAATGCTGGATTGTCGAACTGCTTTTCATTATCCGATACCAGCGCCCTAGGGACACTGAAACGACAAACTATTGACTTCCAGACAAAGTTCCTGACCTTCTGTTCCGTGATTTTAGCCAGCGGCTCGGCTTCTGCCCACTTTATGATGAATTTGCATTGACCGACGCCACTCGGAGCTCCTAGGGAAGATCAACATGTTATCCCTAGAGTAACTGTGATATCTCACACCAGGTAAATCCTTAACCCTTCCCCTTCTTACCCGAGGATGTCTAATCCCCACTGTTGAAAGGGCCAGGGTGCTGACAACGGGCGTGAGCTACTCTGGCGGGTAGTGTGGCAGATTGTCATGAATCTGGCAGCTTTGGCATCTCTTCACCATCTCCTTGACATCTTTGGCCATAGTGGGCCAAAAGTACTCTTATCGTAGTGCCTTGATTGCTAAGGTTTTCGCACCGATGTGGTTTTCGCATATGCCTTCATGAATTTCTCTCAGAATGTAATCTGCCTCCATCTCAAACACACACTTCATTAGTGAAAATGAAAACCTCTTTTGTATAAATTACCTTGAATGAGTGTGAATCTTGTCGCCTTGGATTTTAGTTTTGACGCTTCTTTCGAGTCGTCTGGGAGGACTCCATCCTGTAGGAAAGATATGATAGGATCCATCCACGAGGTAGTCTCTTGGACTGGCATAGCATGGTCCTCATCGGGCTGAATGCTGGGCTCGGATAAGATTTTGACGAGGATCCTCCCTGGTAAGTCCTGGTGTGTAGTAATGGCGAGCTTGGCCAGTGCATCAACTTAGGCGTTTGCCTCTCTAGGCACTTGGATTAGCTCTGCCACGACAAACTTTCTCAGCAAGCTGCGTACCTTCATCATTTAGAGGGCCATTTTGTCATCTCTGGCGAAGTACTCCTCCTCGACCTGCTTGACTACTAATTGGGAGTCGTTGTAAATCACAATCTGTTGTGCATCCATTGACAAGGCTAAGTTTAAGTTTGCTATGAGGGTCTTATACTCTGCCTCATTATTGGATGCTTGAAAATTGAATCTCAAAGCGTATTCCAAGTTGTACCCCTCAAGCGAGCTCAAGATTAGGCCAGCCCCGTTCCCCTTGGCATTTGAGGCGTCATCTACATACAGCTTCCAGGTCGGGACATCTGAGACGCAGTCTAGGTTCTCTGTATTCTCTTTCGAAGGTGAGGTGAACTCGGCGAGGAAATCGACTAAGACTTGTCCCTTAATTGTTGTTCTTGGCTTGAATCTGAGGTCGAATTCACTGAGCTTCATTGCCCATTTCACCAACCTTCCAAAGGCCTCCGGCTTATGTAGGACTTACCTCATCGGCTGATCCATAGGAATTTCAATGGTATGTGCCTGGAAGTATGGCCTCAATCTTCGAGCTGCCACGAGGAGGGCTAGGACGAGTTTCTCCAACTTTGGATATTGCTCCTCAGCCCCCCTAAGAGCCTTACTGCAAAAATAAACTGGTTGTTGAACTCTCTCTTTGTCCTTCACCGAGGCGGCGCTGACTGAAAAGTTAGATACGACAAGGTAGAGGGTTAGAACTTCTCCTTCTTGGGGGCTTACTAATACTAGTGGTGAGGCCAGATAGCACTTGAGGGCCAAGAAAGTCTCTTCACACTCCTTATCCCACCAAAAAACTGCCTTCAAAACCTTGAAGAATGGCTGACACTTGTCACTGGAGCGCGAAACAAACCGATTGAGTGCCGCTATCCTCCCGGTTAGGCGATGTACCTCTCAAGTGTTGGTGGGAGACTTCATTTCTAGAACGGCTTTCACCTTCTCGAGGTTTGTCTCAATACCCCTGCTATTGACGATGAAGCTTAGAAATTTCCCTGCTGAGACCCCAAAAAGCACACTTGACTGGGTTTAACTTCATCCTGTATTGTCGCATAATCTCGAATGTTTCTCTAAGGTGCTGGACATGGAGTTCAAATTTGAGAGACTTTACGAGCATGTCGTCAATGTACACCTCCATCGTTGAGCCCAGCTTCTCGTGAAACATTCTGTTGACTAGCCTCTGATAGGTGGCTCCGACATTCTTCAACCCGAATGACATGACTTGGTAGCAGAAGATCCCTTGTTTGGTAGTGAATGAACTTTTTTCTTGGTCACCTGGATCCATCCTGATTTGGTTGTATCCTGAAAAGACATCCATAAAGCTAAGGAGTTCATAGCCCGCTGTGGCATCGACTATCAGGTCGATCCGAGGCAGATGAAAGCTTTCTTTGGGCCATGCGCGATTCAGATCAATAAAATCGATGCACAAGTGCCATTTTCCATTTACTTTCTTGACGAGCACGACATTAGCTAACCAGGTCGGATAGTCGACCTCCCTGATGGCCTTTGCATGCAGTAGCTTGGCCACCTCCTCGTTGATTTCTTTTTGTCTCTCCGGTGTGAAGCTTCTCCTCTTTTGCCTAATTGGTTTATAGTTTGGATCGACACTGAGCCAATGTACGATCACTGCCGGATCAATTCCTTCCATGTCCTTCTGCTTCCAGGCGAACACATCATCGTTCTCTTTTAGGAACGAAACAATATTTTCTTTAACGTCTTGAAGCAACATAGAGCTTACGAAGACCACATGTCCTGGGTCTTCATCGACCTGTACAGGCTCTAGCTACTTTTGTGGGGGTGGGCCGCGTTCCAGATCATCTCACATGTCTAGGTCCTCCAGTTGAACAGATTCTACCTCTTTCTATCTCATTGATGCCACATAATATTCCCTTGCGAGGCGTTGATCTCCCCTAACCACGCCGACTCCATTTTCGGTTGGGAACTTCATCACTATGTGGTACGTCGAGGGTATAGATCTGATAGAATTGAAGGATGGTCGTCCCAGAAGGACATCGCAGGTAAAAGAGGCATCCACTACTGGGAAACAGATAGTGGTTGCGTGGCGTTGATCTCCCCTGACCACGCCGACTCCATTTTCGGTTGGAAACTTCATCACTAGGTGGTACGCCGAGGGTATGTATTTGATAGAATTGAAGGATGGTCTTCCCAAAAGGACATCGTAGGCAGAGGGGGCATCCACTACTAAGAAACGGATAGTGGTTGTAACCTGGCAGGGTTGGTCTCCCATGGTAAGGACAAACTGGATAGACCCGACGACAAGACTCTCTCACCCGTGAAGCCCAAGAGATGAGTTCTCATGGGTTCAAGCCTCGACCTATCTATGCCGAGTTAATCAGAGGCTGACATGAAGATAATATTTGCAGAACTACCATTGTTGATGAGCACCCGATGCACAGTCTTATTTGCGATGATAGCCTTTAGACCAGGGGGTCGTCGTGAGTGTGCTAGCATCCTTCAAGGTCAGCATCAGAGAAAGTAGTTTCTAGATCTCGACGTGGCACTTTTCCGGATAGCATGAACTTCAGAAAAATCATTTGATCTTGCCCTTTTGGCATACGACTTCCGCGTCAAGCTGGACTCGCCCCCTCCAGCAAAACCACCCGAGATGACCCTGATTTCGCCAAGGGCCTGCTGATGTTGTTGCGAGGGTGGAGCGGCAGCTCAGGCATCTCGCCCCTGGTCGTTTTGTTCTCTTCCTTCTCCTGCCACATAGTGACACAGGTGACCTCTTTGGATCAAGTACTCTATTTCTTTCTTGAGTTGGATGTAGTCGTTCATCTCATGGCCGGTGTCTTTGTGGAACTCACAATATTTTGTGGGGTCCCGCCTCCTAGGATTAGATTTCATCCGAGACGGCCATCGGATGAATCTTTCATTCTGGACCTCATGAAGGACTTGTGCAATAGAGGTGATCAGGGGTGGGAGTCGTGCTGGGGCATATCAGGGTTGTAATTCTTGTGGCGAGGGTCCTAGGCGGTCTCTGATGTTGCCTCTTCTTTTTGGAGAAGGCTCTCTCCCTCTTCTCAGAAAACGATCCATCCGCGGGGACCGATCATGTTTTTTCTCTTTTCTGGGACTGCGGTCCCTCTTCTTCTTTTCTCCTTCTGCAAATGTCGACCCTCCTTTTAGGCGAATGGCCTCCTTGCTATTGATGTATTTTTTGGCCTTGGCTAGTACCTTTTCCATAGTGGCTTGAGGGTTCTTGGCGATTGAGAAGAGAAGGTCCTTTGACTGGACACCGAGACCGGACACGAATGTAGTTTGTGCGAACTTGTCGTTCGCACTTTCCACTTTCAAGCGTTCCTGATTGAAACGTTGTACGTAGCTCCGGAGGGACTCGTTGAGTCCCTGTTTAACACTCAAAAGATGGTATGAGGGTTTCCTGTACATTCTAGCCCCTATGAAATGCGACACGAATTGTATAGACAGTTCTCTGAAAGAAGAGATTGACGCCGGCTGCAACCTGTTGAACCAAGCAATCGCCAACCCTTTGAGGGTTATGGCAAAAACTCGGCAGCAAATGAGATATTGATATCCATGTAATTCCATTTGGTTCTTATATGAGTTCAAGTGATCCACTGGGTATTTGGTTCCATCAAATGCCTCTATCAACGACATTCAAAATTTTTTAGGGAGAGGAAAATGAAGAATCTCAGGGGTGAGAGACGATTCAGTTTGTTGGACTAGAGCGTCCATGGTGTCGGGGGCTTTCCCCTTAACCACTTCTTTCACATTCCCCAGTTCTTGCTGGATCTCGTGAAGTCTTTGCTCCAAAAAGTGATCCATGACGTCTGGCGGGGGAAAAGGTCTGTCATCTCGATGAACGGGTCAAGCCCGACTGTGGGCTTCATCTTCTGCACGTTCGTCTAGATGTCTCCTCCGATGATTCTCTTGACAGTGGCTATGCTCATGGGGTTTTGTGACTCCATTGGGCGGCACCTGAAGGTCCTGAGGAGGAATGTCGTGCTTGATTGGTGGAGGAGGCGGAGGAAGCTCGTGATGGATTGGAGGGATCTGCGGGAGGTGGTGAGAATGAGTCCATGTTAACAAATCCTGATTCTACTTTATAAGCTTAGTGGTGGTCCGTCGGTAGGTTTCCAACTCATTGAGTGGAGGAGGATCTACCGCCAGAGGATTATTTTCGACGTCAGCCGCGCGAGCAGGGAAATTCTCTGGCGGGTTCTGATGAACTTGGGGGTTGGCGTGTGATTTACTCATATTCCGGGTAGAAACCATCAAACTAACAGAAAAATATGAAGAAAACTTCAAGGAAACGATGAAAACCGTTTTTCACAGACGGCGTCAAACTGATGGTGCTCGAAAATATTAGCCCGAGCCCAGAACCGTGGCCAGTTGGCCCAGAGAGGATGTGGAGCAAGTATAAGGACTAAAAAAAGGGGTAGCAGTGACAAAAAAATAAAAACACGATGTAAGTGGTTCACCTTAGTTGAAAAATCAAGGCTACGTCCACTGTGAGAGAGTCTCTTGCTCCTTAGTGGATTATATTGCTTGAAGGGGGTATTACAGTAGCTCTTTTGGCTAAATGTCTTTACAAGAAATGCTTAGAGAATACAAGCTTAACAGTGCAATCCGCGATGCAGATAATGAGGAAGATGATGAATGAATTCTGTAGTGTAATAATGTCCTATTTATACAAGTGGTCCTTCTAGGGTTTCCTACGGCTTCTTCCTTTTTTGTTGATTTTGTGAGCCCTTTTACTTTTGTCTTATAGCAACCTCTGTCACATGATGCCACTGCTCCCACAATCCTTGAGTGGTTACGCGTACTCATATTCTTTGTGGCAGAGAGTACGTGTTCGTTATAGGTGTCAGAAGTGGTACTTCTGCCCTCAGGACACGTGGCGCAATGTGAGTGCTTCAAGATAGACATTGGGCCGAGCTCCTTTATCCCGAGCTGTCCTCTAGCTGAGTTGGGTTGGGGTTGGGCTGGACTTCAAGCTTTCTGGTACTATTGGGCTTTACCCTTTAGGCGCGGTCCATTTGGGCCACTGTGCAAGTAGAGGCCTCCTGAACTTATTGGGCTCTTGAGTATGGCAGCCCATACCCAAAATCCCATCATTATCAAAATGTAATTGCATTTTGTTTAAACAAATTCGAATCTTGTCTGAATGCGCTCGATGATGTTGATATGGTGGCAAAAAACAACCAAATTTCTAAGTTGTATCTTCCCAATGTGATTTTTGAGGGAGATTCATACCAACTTCAGTTTGCGTGTAAAGAATTTTCGACTCTAGCATATTACAAACATACCAATCCAATTTTTGGTGGTTTTCGAGTAAGAAGATATTGATACATATCTTTTTTGAAAAAATGATAGATGATTTTCATATTTAATATTTTATATTAAAATAGTCCACATGTAACGTATGTTTACATCAATTAGTAACATTAAAAGATAGAAACAAATTACTGTAAAGTTGTTAGATTACGAGAAATAATGCCCAAACAACCATAATTTAAAGCGGTATGATTGTTTACAACATTGATTTGTTCTATTATGACAAGAGGGTCACAGTGTCTAGTCATCGAAATATTTTTTTTTATTTAAGATAAGATTGTCTATATCTAACTTTTTTTTTTAAAATCCTAGAATGAAAAATATCTAATTCACTATCATTTTGATTTTATTTTTTGTAACAGTGATTAAAAAATTAGGGGGAAAAAAACTCCACACCAAACTCAAAAGGTTGTTTTTTCTTTTCCTAACTTTTCTTCTAATAATTGCACTAGAAAAAATAAAAGAGGAGGGACAAAGGGCAACTACCCACTTTCTTCTTTAATGTACCATCAGTTTGGCGCTGTCTGTGAAAAACAGTTTTCATCGTTTCCTTGAAGTTTTCTTCATATTTTTCTGTTAGTTTGATGGTTTCTACCTGGAATATGAGTAAATCTCACGCCAACCCCCAAGTTCATCAGAACCCACCGGAAAACTTCCCTGTCCCCGCGGCAGACGTCGAAAATAATCCTCCGGCGGTAGATCCACCTCCACTCAATGAGTTGGAAACCTACCAATGGAACACCATGCAGCTTATAAAGTAGAATCATAATTTGTTAACATGGATTCAGTCTCACCACCTCCCGCAGATCCCTCCAATCCATCACGAGCTTCCTCCGCCTCCTCTACCAGTCCAGCACGACGTTCCTCATTAGGAACGTCAGGTGCCGCCCAATGGAGTCACAGAACTCCATGAGCACAGCCACTCTGGAGAGAATCACCGGAGGAGACATCTGGATGAACATGCAGAAGACGAAGCCCAGAGCTGGGCTCGATAGAGGAGATGGTGGAGATGCAGCCATTTGAGCTATGGCTTTGGAGACTTAGTATTAGGTTATATGTTAGCATGAGAGAATTTTATTCATTCATGGCCTTTACTAAAGTACTCTATTTATTTTTATTTTTGACTTTTAGCTTTTGTTGACTTTTTCTTTGTTTGTTTAGCTCTATTTTTGTTTGTGACGCCCCAAAATTCGGGAGTCCTTTCTCAACTCGTTGATCACCCATCAACCCGTGGATACCGTATAAACTGATACCATGTCGTTACACCCCTTCACCGGGATCGTAACAAAACGAAATCCGAGCAGAGCCTCCTTTGCACAGGAGCACTACCCAATGCATACCCTATTCAAATATTATTCATAGGACCATTCCAAGGTCCAACCCCAAAGTTTAGGACTTAAAATTTAATCATTTACATCATCCCAATAAAAGAGTTCAAAATGTGAAGGCTCAGCAATGTTACATTTAAAATTTTAGTTTTTGGAAAGAGGTACCGGTACCTCGAATACATGGTACCGGTACCTGAGACTTCTGTTTGCCAGGTACCGGCACATATAAGCATTGATACCGGTACCTAGCCCACTATCTGCAGGGTACCGGTACATGTGAGCATAGGTACCGATACCTGAGCTCATTGTCCATTAGCATACCGGTACCTGAGCTCTCCGGATGCCAGGTATCTGTGAGGTATTGATACCTGGAGCCCAGATTTTCTCAAATTTCTCAAAAACTCAACTTTTATCCACACAACTCATACAACACCCATTCGATTCATTTTTTTTACAAAAGAATAATGTCTCATTACATGCCTTTGTCAAAATACAAGCTTTATACATAATTTACACAAGGCTAAATCAAATTTATACATGGGATTACAAAAGGTAATTTAAGAGCCACAATTCGGCTCCATCATCAACACAAACCCAAATGAAGGTCGTCCCCTGAAGCTTGTCCAATACCTGAAATGTATACTAATAAAGGGTGAGTTACGCTCAATAGGGTATCTCTTAAGGAGGCTACTCCCCAACCTAGATGCATATGAAATGTCACATGCAATTCATCACTTAAAGCATCCATTCAAATATATACATATCATAAATGAATGCTATTATTTCATGCCATGTAATGAGATGAACTCGCGCATGCAATGCAAACTCGAGCCCTCCACTGGCTCCCATAACACATGTCATGCCATGCGTATGCATCCGGGTATTCCAAGCCCCCGCCATTGATATTGGACATCCAATGACTATTTTATAAAATATTGTGTCTTTCTTGGGATGGGTATTTATGGACTTCCACCAATGGGCACCCAACCGACACGGCATCTATGGACTTCCACCAACGGTTCTACGTACACTGACACACTTTATAGACTCAACACCAATGTGAGTGTTTATCCGAAATTATTGGGTCTTGCACTCGACGGAGAATCTAGCCCTTTTTGCTAACCCCGACACATATTTTTAATGCAAACCTGTTCGACTCAATCAAACTTAGGTCCAACTTTCCCGAGCCCATATATCAACCCACCAAGGATGGTGTTTGATCAAAATATGGACACACACCCACATTCATGTCGAATGCCCACGAATGCGATGCTACCTGTGCATATGCAAATGTAATATACAATTACATTTCATGTCATTATGCAATCAAATTGTACAATTGTAATTTGCACCACATGCTCATCATATCATAAGTCATATAGTGAACATATCCAATTCACCCAATTTCCTCAAATGTCAATTATATCATAAAGCATACAATAACATTTCATAACATCACTAAGCATGTTATAGCATTTTTCATTCTATTTGCTCACTTGAACATCCATAGGCATTTCATCAAACACCTATAAAGCACAAATGTATACATATAGCATGCCCAAACAACACATTCTTCATGAAACCCATATCAAGCAATTTCATCAAACTCAAACCATACAAGAATTGGTTTTAACCTATCCTTATACCCATTTTCCATATTCTAACAACCCTCGGTATGTGTTATACATGACAATTCATCTCTAACACCCTACCTATTTCATATTTCAACCCTAAGTTAGAATAAACCTAGTTAGGAAAGAAACCCTATCTCTTGTAGCACATATCTGCGTAGAAGAAGTCCCAAAGACCCAAAATCAAGCTTCCAAAGCTTTATCCCAAAAATACCGTCTTTGATATTGTGGTGAAACTCGCGATCTTTGGTATGGTTTTGTAGGTCTTGTCTCGTAGAACGACTTTAATTATTGGCCCGAAGTAATCTGATGGTTGAATCATCGTAGATCGGAGGAAGAAGGTTGGGAGAACTTGAGTTTCTCTCTCTCTCTCTCTCTCTGAAAATTGGTTGAAGAAATGGGGAAGAAAATATGATTTTCTTCCCTTTTTATACTCCTCAAACACTTGGTCCTCATTATGGCACACGTCTCATTTCGTTTGGTCCAATTTTATCCCGAATTGATTAAATTTCGTCCCATTTTAAGTTTAGTACTTTTTATTAAACTAACTTTAAATTATTTCCTTGGTTCCGCAAATAAAATCTAATCGCTTTTATTTTAATTGTGTGACACCCAATTGCCTCGTAATTTGATGAAAATTGACTAGGTAGTTAGATTTCGCGAGATGAATCCAACGGTGAGATCCATTTCATCATCCGAATTCTAGAAAAATTTGAATTTTTATCCCGGACTGTAGTGACTAATTACCGTTTTACCCTTTTTAATAAAATTTTAATTTTCCTGGGTTTTACATTGTTGTGGAATACTATTGATCCTATGCTTGATTAATTATCATATTTGATCATTGATTTATATGTCTTGTTGGCCCACGTGTTCCATGATCACATTTCACTGGCTGATCAAGTACGTAAGGATTGAACAAGAGAAGCATATAAGAGAATAAGATTTTTTCTAAGCACGTGGAAAACAGGACAGTAAAAGAAAAGGGCAGCAAACACTCACAGCTACTTGGCACCGGGGCAAGCTCAGGGTGCATCAACTCAGTATAAGAAAATGACAAACGAGCTCGGACTTGATTGACCTGAGCTACCTCCTCGTCAGATAACGGCGAGAGCTCATCTGCAACAGAAGAAAGAAATAATGTCATCAACAAAAAAAGCACACACAACAGTAAATGTCGTAGGAGCAAACCAATGAAAGGAAAGCTCACTGAGATTCCTACGCTCTCCCAAAGCAATAAGGACTCTGATCGACGATGAAATGTGAAACGCAAACTCCCAACCATCTCTAGAAACGAAGAAATATCTCCTCCATCCTTTTGGCTCAAGAGAAAGGTCAACGATAGGAATTCCCCCCCCCCCCCCGGTCTGGGGACAAAATGGTAGAACTCGAATACTTCTACTAGGCGAAAAAAGTTGAGAAATTCAGGCAAATTAACCCTAGATTAGGGAAATAGCCTCTCCCACATCGCCATAAACGCTAGTATGACTGCCCACTTGAATGGGAGAAGCATGGCAGGGCAAAAACCAAAAAAGTGTAAAATCCTTCGAATGAAAGGGGGAAGAGGAAACCAAAGCCCCAACAAAAAAAGAATCTCGAAGAAGCAAATTGAGCCCCTGAGGGAGCTATGAAATTGACGTTACATGGCGTGGCGAACGATCACCCCGCTAGGAAACTCGAAGCGCCTGGCGATAACCTGGACCTCTTCTTCATTAATCTCACTAGCCTCAGCATTGGGGAAGATTCACTACATAGTATCGTAGCAAGAAGAAGGAGTCCTAGCCATGGGAACCGGATACGAAGGGTTTTTCTAACACCAGAGAAGAAGCTTCACACCAAGAAGGGACGATGGAAAAGTTTGGCGCTCGAAGTAGAGCAATCATTCACCAAAAGTGGCCTATTTATATAGGAAACAGACGTGCGTCGCCTCTGTAAGGTGCAGTTAATGAGCGTCCATCGCATTTATGACGAGGGACACGTAACGGCTATACAAGCTCTAAGGCGCAATTTTTAAGGAACCACTACCCCTACTAACAACCCACGTTCTCCAACTGAACAAAACCGTCAAGTTTGCAGTACATGAAACGGAATGGGAAAAGTCTAAAATAACCCCACTCAAATTGGCCAAGTTAGCTAGGCAAATGGGCAAGGTCATCACGATAAATGGGTAGAGTCAGCCCAGTTAATTGACGAAGTTAGTTAAGGAAAATGGACAGCTTCACCTTCGCTCCTAACAAAGTTACCCTCAAAGGCAATTTAATGATCATAATTTACAGTCACCAAAGTTGGCGATAAACCCTACGACTACGTAGCCCAAAGCAAACATTTTCATCTACTAAAGCAGCAAAGAGACAAAGCAAACTACAACGCATTCACGAAAGGAGCAGGTAAGCTGAATCGGTCGCATTATCATTAATAAGAAGAAGATAGTTTGGAACAAAGATCATCGACAAGTTACAGTTACAATACGAAGAAAAAAAGATAACAACAAGCCCACTTCAAAGAACAGATTCTTCGTCACCGCCAACCTCTTCAACAATTGTATCTTTCTGAGCACCGGGCTCCTCGGTCGTCGCCACTTCAGTCGCAAATCCTTTCTCGGTACCAGACGTCTCAGCCTTTTAAACAACTTCAATCGTTTTCTTCAATCCAAGCTGCGGCACAAAGGAGTCCAGATAAAGGTCGGGATAAGCATCCTCGACTTGCTCCTGAAAGTTTAGGAACCCCTTCATGAAGGCAGTGGCGCTCTCTTTGAGGAGTTCAGACACTTTGGCCTTCAAAGTTGCCACTTCTATATCCTTCGCCGCCAGCTCGGCGTCTTTGGCTTCCAACTGGGAGTCCTTGAACCTGGTAAGTTCCTGATAGCGAATGTTCAGCTCGTCATAGATTCTCTTCAGCTCAGTCGCCTCGCCAGTCAGAACCGTCACCTTCTCTTCAGCAACCTCATTACCCACCACCGCTACGTCGAGGGATTCCTTGGCCTTCATCAACTCCTGTTCATGATGAAAATTCATCATCTTCACACAGGCAAGCGACTAGCAAAAAGGGAATCAGTCAGCACGAGAAAATTGACGAAGAAAGCCTCAGAAGGAATATTTTGGAGGAAAAACACAAGGAAGGGCAAAAGATACCTTGGCCAGACCCTAGATGACATGCTGGGCCTTCCTTTTGAAAGGAACTTGCATAGCCACCCTTGAGTCAGATGTGGGAACCTGCTCTGACAGAGCGGCCACGGTGGCCTCAGGGTCGCGAAGGAATTCGCTCCCTTGGGCTTTGAAGTGGGAAATGATGGATTTCCCCTTTTCGACCTTCTACGAGACAAGCTGAGGGGCGACATGAGAAGCCGGTGTAGCCACGGGTTGTCCTAATGAAGACCCCTCGGGTAGAGACTTGCTCTTGGGAAGCTCGGGGGCAACGAGAACGATGTGGCACCTTCAAGGGAGGCAAGGTCCTCACGTTTCTGTTCTACGGTGGTAGGTGTTAGCCCAGACATTGACACCTCTTTGGAGTGCATCTGTGAGCTCTTTACCAGCTTCCTCTTTTTTCTTGACTTCCCAACATCCGAGAAAGCTGCCATAATAAGATTCGGGTCCATAGATTCAGGCTGGGGGGGCAGGCAACGATGCTGATTCCAGGTCAAGTTCAACGTTTACAGGTGGCCTGAGCTCGTACCTCGCAAGGTTCTCGTCCCAGGTTAAAGAAGGATTGCAAACCAAAAGCTTCGGCTCTAGCCACCCTGGTCACCTCCTCCATGTTAAGCGTTAGGCAAAAACCTGCAAGACAAGTCAATACTTAAGCCAGATAAACAGTAAAAATGAATATGAGAGGAAAAATATAGCTAAGAATTTGGCTTACTGATGTTCCTAGGGATCCCCCAAAACCTGAGAATGCGAGGGACATCACCAGGCTCCCCCGACAGCTCCCAGGAGTCGTCTCTAACGAAGAAAAACCTTGGATTCTACCCTTTGTTGGAAGACGGGAGCCCAGAAATCAAGTTCTTTGCCTTTACCCTCTTGGCAGAATATAGGAAACCCAAAGAAGGGGAAGATTTTAGTTGAAAAAGGGAGGCAAATTCTCGGATGGTGGGTCGAGAGTCATTTCCACTCTTAAACCAGTGGATGAGGAAGCTGACCAAAAGGCCCCAGCCATTCAGAGAAAGCCGAGTTGGGCAAACATTATAAAAAGTAAGAATGTCCCGAATAAAGGGATGGACAAGAAATCGAAGATCGGCAAGGAAGTCAAATTCGAAGAAGCAGGTCATCCCAGGAATAGAGGAGTTGCACCTCTCATCCTCCTCGGGAGAGTGCAATAATATACAGATTCATGAAAATGGTATTCTCCCCTCAACTCCTCCAAATCATCGTCATCAAGGTGACTAGAAGTCGACTTGGCACAACAGGTCAGATCGAATAGATCCCGACGAGTCTTCTTCTTGGGAACAGAAGGCAGGGCCGCTTAGACCTCCTCTTCCTAGAATGACCAGAAGGAATGGGGGCAATGCTAAGGGAACCCGGGCTTCTGCCAAAGGGGCTGAGGTCGAAACCTCAATGGCCGACCCAAAAACCTCTTCAGTAGGCTCCCTAGAAAGGAACTCTAAATTTTATGCTAAAGAAGGGGAAAACTGATCACCACCGATTGATACATTGCCGGTGGTGGGAGAGGACGCCTCCTCCTCGAAATGGCCACTAGTAGAAACCGCGAAGACCTCCTCCTTGAATTCAGAATCTGAAGAAGAAACAACCCTCCTCATTGCTGACCCAAACCGCAAACCAGAATGAAGAGAGGGTAAGTATAAGACACAATCCATCAAGAATAAAGGACTCAGGCACCAAGTCCTAAGTAAAGATAGCCTCAAGAACAGAGAATGGTCTACGAATCGCGAAAGGGAAGAGAAATTTTCGGAATGACTCCTAAAATAACTAAACCTCCAAAATACAAAATGAAACCCAAAACCCCACCAGGGACGGTTGAAGGGATTTAGGTCGAGCAAAAAAGAAGGAAGAAAGAGGGACGTACCTAGTTAGGCACTAAAAGTAGAAGGGAACTAGGAGCGAAGAAACCCTAGATCACTGAAGAGCTTGGAACAGGTGCCTCAGAAACCGGAGGAACAAAGAGAGCATGAAGATATGAGAATTCAAAAGCACAAAGTGGGAAAGGCGAAGGGATTTTTTCCTCTTTTATATATAGCATTTAATTCGTGACAGGACATGGGGCAGAGCACGCAAAGGAAACCGTACCATAGGACTCTCCTACAGGTGACACGTGTGTCTATCTTTAAGCATAACCGTCTCATCACAGCCGACGCAGGTTAACCCAGCACAACCTAGGGCAGCATCGGCAATCAAGCACAACTGTCACCGAGGAAAACCATGTCAACTCCGAAAAAGACGCTTTTAACCCCAGGTCAGAGCTGACGTCATCCTCGTGACCTGGGGCTGGGAGGCAACTGATAATGATGAGATTTTGGATATGGGCCGCCATACTCAAGAGCCCAATAAGTCTAGGAGGCCTCTACTTGTACAATGGCCCAAATGGACCGCACCCAAAGGGTAAAGCCCAACAGTACCAGAAGGCTTAAAGTCCAGCCCAGCCCCAACCCAAATCTGTTGGAGCACAGATGGGGATAAAGGAGCTCGGCCTAATGTCTATCTTGAAGCACTCCTGTTGCGCCACTTGTCCTAAGGGTAGAAGGACCACTTCTGACACCTATAACAAACACGTACTCTCTATCACAGAGAATATGGGTACGTGTAACCGCTCAAGGATTGTGGGTGCAGTGGCGTCATGTGACAGAGGTTGCTACGGGACAAAAGTAGAAGGGCCCACAAAATCAGCAGAAAGGAAGGAGCCGCAGGAAACTCTAGAAGGACCACTTGTATAAATAGGATACTATTACATTACAAAATTCATTCATCATCTTCCTCATTATTTGCATCGCGGACTGCATTGTTAAGCTTGTATTCTCTAAGCATTTCTTGTAAAGACATTTAGCCAAAAGAGCTACTGTAATCCTAAAACCACTTATCATCATCACTTGTCTCTCTCTTCACACCCATTCTTTAAGCTCGCAGCTTCCATAACTGCCTCGTTCCTGAAATCCCCAAAGCGTCACCCAAGCTCGAAGCCCTGAACCCCAGCCTCAAAGCACACTGGTTTGGAAGAATTGCTCTCGAAAACCTTTTTATTTTATTGGAATACTAGTTATTGCTCGTACTTGAAGGCACGAAGTAATAAAAAAAATAGTCAACAATAAATATATTTGTATTCACACCCAAAATTAAATCACAAGCATAGAGAAAAAGAAAGGAATTTAAGCACCAGTTGTAGTGAAGGTGAGCGGTGGTAATGGTGGTGGTGGGAGACGTTGATGATTATGGTGGGTGGTGATGACCGTGGTAGTGGTGGTAGTTGTGGGTGACAACGGTGATAGTGGGGGTGGGTATTGGGTGACGATGGTGGTAATGGCAGCCATGAGTGATGGCGGTGGTGATGTGCGGTGACGATGGTGGTAGTGGGCGACGACGGGTGCTTCTGGGCGACAGTGTGATGGGTGGTAACAAATAGCGGCGGTAGTGGTGGTAAGTGTGGTGGGGGTGGGTCGTAGTGGGTGGCGACAGTGGTGGGCGATGATGGGTGGTGGTGGTAGGTGTGGTGAGGATGGATGACAGTGGCTGGTGGCAATAGTGGGCGATGACGGGTGGCGATGGGTGGGAGGTGGTGGTGCCTGACGGTGAGCGATGGTGGTAGTGGGATGATGATGTTAGTGATAATTAATATAACAATGAGATGAGGATGGTGGTGGGTGGTGATGGTGGACGACGATGGTAGCACTTGGTGGTGGATAGCGATAGTGGTGGTGGGGGGGGGGGGGGTGGCAACAATGACGGTGGTGGTGGTAGGGTGGCGGCAACAGTGGTGGTGCGGCGATGGGTGTGGTGGTGGCAACGACGGTGGTGATTGTTATGGCAGAGGTGGTGGTGGGGTGGCGACGGTGGTAATGGTGATGTGGGTGGTGGTGGTGGTGTTGGCGGCAGTGGTGGTGGGCGTGTGGGTGTTAGTGGGGTGGAAGTGGTGGTAGTGAGGGTAATTGTGGTGGTGGGGTAGCGATGGTAGTGGTAGTGGCGATGGTGGTGGGGCGGTGGGGGTGGTGATAGTGGTGGTGGTGGGACGGTTCCAAACACTAGTTTTTTTTTTAAAGTACTCATGAGAAGTTAGAAGTGCTAGAAGCACTTTTAAAAAATTACTCCAAACATACCCTTACATGCCTATTTTTCCTATTAAATTTGGGGTGTTAATATTAGCCGTCGGATTAACTTTCAAATAAAATTTAAAAAGATCTCAACCGCGAAAAGTAAAAGTCATTTTCTTTATCTTTTGATATTTGAATTGTATTGTACTTTATTATATAGATTTTGGTGAGGATATGAATTTGCTTGATATTTTTGAAAGTATGGATGATTTGTTAATCAAGAAATATGGAAACGAAAAGATTTGATTAACTTTCAAATGTTTGTGTTTTCTTAGAAATTAGAAGGTTATTACTTGGTTTGGGGTCATGGTGTTAGACTGTTAGATTCCTGATATTGGTACAGTGGTACTTTATTCTTCTGATATTTCCTTTGTACCAAATACAATGTTTTAGGTGCATATTGTTTCAATTTCTACTTTCAGTTTATGCTCATTCTTTTGCTTTCAGTTTTTGCTTTTGTTTTATGTTTTCAGTTTCAGCTTTTGTTTTCTGTTTTCACCCGATTTCCTACCCGACTTCTTATTCAATTATTTTGGACGAAATTCAAGTAGGATACTACACTTGATTGGATAGGGTAGGCTAAGAAAAAATTCTTCTGCAAAGTATCGGGTAGGAAGATGGAAGACCATAATTCTTACTCGTAGGGAAGGGTGAACATCCTTAATCAACCCATCACAGGCCTCTCAATTTTCCTTAGGTCAGGGCCATATAAATCCTGAATCATCTCCACCAATTGATTTATGTTGAAAACCATATTCTAGTGGCCATTGATGTGCTCACCCTGATCAAAGTTTTGCCCCCTGTTTTTGGGTTGAATTCATCTATAGGTTCTAATGGAGGCATTACAAACCTCTCCTAAGAATTTCAGGGACCAATGTTGGTCTATTTCTCCTCTGGGATTTCTTCATTGGAAAAAGTTTGGCAAGACTTTCACATGTTCTCCATCAAATATCATATTAAAGTGATTCTGATGTGGGATACCTGGTCTTTCACTAGTAACCATTGATGGTGGTCTTTGATTTTCTATAGGAAATACCATATGACTGGTATTTCCTTCATCCATCACTTGATTTTTAGTCACATTGTTTGATTTCTGACTGAATGGTCCTGACAATGGTGTTGGGACATTCAATAATTCATACATAGAATTAATTAATTCTTTCTTAATGCCAGAATTGAGGTTGTGCAATACCTGTTTTAAATTATGCATACACTCTTGCATTTGTACACTTTCTTGGCCATTGGACTGACCATTCATTGGATTCGCAAACTCCACATGATGGGTACTCGAACTTGCTTCATGATTGTTATCAATTGACGTCATTTCCACAGTTTCGTTAGTCCCAAGCATGATCTCGTCTTACTTCCTTATTCGCACCATCTTCCTTGATTCAAGTTAGTAATAATGTACTACTGAGTGTGTCAAAAGATTGTTGCTTAAAAATTTGTTGTGATCGATAGAAATACCTCAATCGACAGATAGTTCTCAGACAGTTGTTTATGGATGAGTTCAAATGCCTTATTTCAGGATTTCCTTGGATAAATTCTTAAAACGATGAACATACAGAGTAATGAATTAATAAAAACAGATTCATTTATTAATTCAATTGAATGAGTTTTAGTTATAGAATGACTAATTTAACAGCCTTTGATTATAACACTAACTAACTCCTAAAAACTCACTTTAACACTATTTCTAAATGTCATAATCGTGGGTCTTGTGGTGGGTTTGAATTATTCTTCAACTTCCTTCTTTTCCTCTTTTTATAGCCATTTTTTTTTTTGACGGTTTTCTTTTATTGAATGGTTGATTGACTTTGTAACTCTCAAACTGCTATTCTTTCTTTCAAACCAAAGTTATGGCTGATCGTTTCTTCCATTTTCTTCAGATCTTGACACGTGACAATCATTTAATAATTTTAGGCTTGCCAACACCGCATGCATCGAATGTTCTATAATTTTATATTTTAAGTCTAAATAAAAATAGTTGGGTGAAAGTAGAAGTGACGATGGGTATGAAAAGATATTATAAATTTAATGTATCCACCGCAACTAAGTTACCGTATGAACCTTGAAACATGGCAAGACTCGATCAATATCACCATGCTAGTTTCTACTGTATCAAGTCACTGTCTTGCAACAGTAGAGTGCGCCAAGTGATCCACAAATTTCATGAGCTCCACACCACGACAACCTATTGTTATGATAAATCGATACCATTGATAACGGAACGAGTCAACACTTATATAATATTGGTTGTTTTGGTCAGGCCAGGCACAACTTTAAAAGGTGTTATACGATCAAATTCAAAATTCAAACATATCAATCTATTCACATATACTTAACCAAGGACACTATCAAAAAAAAAAAAAACATATACTTAACCAAGGAACGTGGAATTGGAACACTACACATCATTTAATGCTAAGACAACTACTTCAATGTATTGTGTCCCTTTTAAAGAATGACATAAATCTAATATTAAAATAAAAATTGATACAGAGTAAATGTCTTATTGAAAAAAGAACAATGTTATTTGGACCTAATTTAATAGTAGACTCTAACGTTAGATGTAACCCGCTAATAATCAAGGGATAATTATTAATTAGACCTATAAATTAGGTCCAAATAATATTATTATTAAAAAGAATGGACTGTTGGTTGAATGCAATGTACATGAAACCTCTAGTAGCATGGAACTTTGATTTAGCCAAAGCTGGTTCTGGTGATGGTGAAAGAGCCTTTAGAATTTGAGAGGGAACGGCGCAACGCGTATCCTGGACTTTGGAAGATAGCTCGTCCATGTGCGCGCTTGCACAATTACAGCAGGCTGACTGTTTTGAAATAAGATGGCAGTGGATACTGGATTTGGATCTGTTACATCATACATAGTGTTCAGGCTTGTACCGACTTTGTTCTTGAGTTTAACGATTGTCACCATGACTTGAATTGTGTTAGAGTATGTCCTTGAAAAACAAGGGTGGTTGGCTCTTTAGGGGTGTGAGAAAAAATTGAACCTGTAACCTCTGAATTACTAAAGGACAGATTCAACCACTGAATCATCCGATATCAAAATGAGACTAAACATACATTTTGGACGAATATATCGTAAAGAAATTAAACAATATGTAGTGTATACATATATATATGATTTAAATAAAAAAAAATTTAAAATATTTTTGGTCTTTTTACGAAATATTCTAATTTTTTTTAAAATTTATTCATATAATTTTGTGAGACGCGCAAACAAGGCTTTAAACAAGTGGGAGTCTAGATGCCCGCCTCACTTGACTACGGTGGAGTCGGCACTGAGTGTATATTGGTCCAATCTGAAGTGAAATGGCCACCAGCATATTAAAGTTAGCACTGTTGTTTCCTTCGACTCTCTCTCCACTCAAACTTGCCTGTCCCATCTGGGTTTTGTGCTCGTGTATATGATCACTTGCCATAATTACGCCATAAAAAAATTTAAATAGTAATTTTTTTTTCTCTTTTTTTAATTATATAATTTTTTAAAAAATTAATAATTTATTTTTTAAATATATAACCTCAAAAAAATATCAACATATGCATCGTATATAAATAATATCTAAAATAAAAATTGTATTGAGCCCATAAATTAATTAAAAATTATCTGATTTAACTTCTGATAGAAATAAGTAATGTAATAAAAATGAACGAGAAAAAAATGTGCGGATAAAATTAAAAGTGATAGATTTCTTGCATTGTCTCAATCAAAGTGAGCAATGTGCATGTGCAGTGCCTAGAAGAGGTGACAGTGGCATTAGTGTGGAGTATTTTCTCCCCATACAATGTCGAATGAGTGTCTCTCCACATTAGACATCCATGCACTATTGTGCTCGAAAATATTAGCCCAAGCCCAAAACCGTGGCCAGTTGGCCCATAGAGGATGTGGAGCAAGTATAAGGACTAAAAAAGGGGGGGGGGGGGGGGGGAACAGTGACAGGAAAATCAGGACACGATGTAAGTGATTCACCTTAGTTGAAAAACCAAGGCTACGTCCACTGTAAGAGAGTCTCTTGCTCCTTAGGAGAGTATATTGCTTAAAGGGGGTATTACAGCAGCTCTTTTGGCTAAATGTCTTTACAAGAAATGCTTAGAGAATACAAGCTTAACAGTGCAGTCCACGATGCAGATAATGAGGAAGATGATGAATGAATTATGTAGTGTAATAGTGTCCTATTTATACAAGTGGTCCTTCTAGGGTTTCTTGCGGCTCCTTCATTTCTGCTGATTTTGTGGGCCCTTCTACTTTTGTCATGTAGTAACCTTGAGTGGTTACGCGTACTCATATTCTCTGTGACAGAGAGTACGTGTTCGTTATAGGTGTCAGAAGTAGTCCTTCTACACTCAGGACACGTGACGCAACAGGAGTGCTTTAGGATAGACATTGGGCCGAGCTCCTTTATCCCGAGCTGTCCTCCAGCTGAGTTGGGCTGGGCTGGGCTGGACTTCAAGCCTTCTGGTATTGTTGGGTTTTACCCTTTGGGCGCGGTCCATTTGGACCACTGTGCAAGTAGAGGCCTCCTGAACTTATTGGGCTCTTGAATATGGCGGCCCATACCCAAAATCTCATCATTATCAAAATGCAATTGCATTTTGTTTAAACAAATTCGAATCTTATCTGAATGCACTCGATGATGTTGGTATGGTGGCAAAAAACAACCAAAATTTTAAGTTGTATCTTCCCAATGTGATTTTTGAGGGAGATTCATACCAACTTCAGTTTGTGGGTAGAGAATTTTCGACTCTAGCGTAGTAGAAACATACCAATCCAATTTTTGGTGGTTTTCCAATAAGAAGATATTGATACATATCTTTTTTGAAAAAATGGTAGATGATTTTCATATTTTATATTTTATATTCAAATAGTCCACATGTAACGTATGTTTACATCAATTAGTAACATTAAAAAATAGAAACTAATTACTGTAAAGTTGTTAGATTACGAGAAATGAGGCCCAAACAACCATAATTTAAAGCGGTATGATTGTTTACAACATTGATTTGTTCTATTATGACAAGAGGGTCACGGTGTCTAGTCATCGAAATATTTTTTTTATATTTAAGATAAGATTGTCTATATCTAACTCTTTTTTTAAAATCCTAGAATGAAAAATATCTAATTCACTATCATTTTGATTTTATTTTTTGTAACATTGATTAAAAAATTAGGGGGAAAAAAACTCCACACCAAACTTAAAATGTTGTCTTTTCTTTTCCTAACTTTTCTTCTAATAATTGCACTAGAAAAAATAAAAGAGGGGGGGGGGGGGGGGGGGGGGGGGGGGGGGAGAAAGGGCAACTACCCACTTTCTTCTTTAATGTTAATAGTGCATGGATGTCTAATGTGAAGGGACACTCATATAATGCTGGCCTACATCCCACTGTCACCTCTTCTAGGCACTGCACATTGCTCACTTTGATTGAGACAATGCAAGAAATCTATCACTTTTAATTTTATCCCTACATTTTTTTCTCGTCCATTTCTATCACATCACTTATTTTTATCAGAAGTTAAATCAAATAATTTTTAATTAATTTATAGGCTCAATACAATTTTTATTTTAGATATTATTTATATATGATGCATATGTTGATATTCTTTTTGAGGTTATATATTTCAA
Source organism: Ilex aquifolium (assembly GCA_951799425.1). Classification (NCBI taxonomy): domain Eukaryota; kingdom Viridiplantae; phylum Streptophyta; class Magnoliopsida; order Aquifoliales; family Aquifoliaceae; genus Ilex; species Ilex aquifolium. The sequence goes on along the minus strand of OX637391.1, from coordinate 10,830,309 downwards.
AAATAAATTATTAATTTTTTTAAAAATTATATAATTAAAAAAAGAGAAAAAAAATTACTATTTAATTTTTTTTATGGCGTAATTATGGCAAGTGATCATATACACGAGCACAAAACCCAGATGGGACAGGCAAGTTTGAGTGGAGAGAGAGTCGAAGGAAACAACAGTGCCAACTTTAGTATGCTGGTGGCCAGTTCACTTCAGATTGGACCAATATACGCTCAGTGCCGACTCCACCGTAGTCAAGTGAGGCGGGCATCTAGACACCCACTTGTTTAAAGTCTTGTTTGCGCGTCTCACAAAATTATATGAATAAATTTTAAAAAAAATTAGAATGTTTCATAAAAAGACGAAAAATATTTTTAAAATATTTTTATTTAAATCATAAATATATGCACATTTAAAAAGGAAAAAAAAATTACGCCATATTCTTGTACACAAAATTGTAAGACTATGTACTCTTATTTTATCTGAATTTACAATAATTTTGACCTATTTATTCAGTTTTATTTTCTTGACTATAATTTTTGAGTTAAGTTAACTTTAATATAATCAATTATATAATGTATTTATTTTACAAGTTGTTTCTAACTTTAAATATATCTACTAAAAGATATGAATTTAAATATTTAAAATTTTAAAAAATAATTTCAAGTCCCATCTAAAAATTTTTGCCTCGGACTTCAAGTATTCTTGCGTCGACCTTGTATACACTACATATTATTTAAATTTCTTTACAATATGTTGGTGGTGTCCAAAATGTATGTTTAGTCTCATTTTGATCTCGTAACTTTCAATTATCTCATTTTGATGCTTAAAGCTTTTAAATAATATTTAGATGATTCAGTCGCAAACTTCCGTCGAAAGAATTAACGGACAGTTATTGCATGTTTTTATGATAATAATTACTTTGTTCACCTTCTTAATTATCTCAACATAAGATAGCTAGATATATTGAAGAACAAATTAAAAACTTTAAAGACCCAAATACTACAATTGTACATGGATCGCCAAAATGAAATTGAGCGTATATTTTAGGAACCACCAGTGTATTTTACACTTTAATTTTGTATAAAATTACAAAAAAGAAAAAAAAAACAAATGCAATTAGATCGAATCCAACTCTTCATGGTGGTTCAATGGTTGAGGACCTTTCATAACTCTTCGTAGTGCTCCCATCTCACGTTTCTCAATTAAGTACTAGCAATACTCTCGTATCTAAAAATATTTTAATAATACTGAAAATCAAACATTGATCGTGTAATATTTTAAATTTATTTTTTTTCTCTTTAATCATGCAATTTAAAATTAAATAAACAAAAATAAAATAATAGAGATAGGGGAGAGAGAAGAGGAGTATAAATGTGAATAAGTGAGATTGTATGACATTGGGGTTATGCAGTGAAAATGATGTTTTTGAACGAGAAAAGAAATTTGGGGATAAATTTTGTACCATTGAATCAAAATAGATGAAAATTGAACCAATCTCAACTAGTATTTTACTTTTATAAGTTTAAAATTCAATTTTTTAACCATAATATTAGATAGACATGCGAATAGCTTGATATGTTTGAATTTTATATTTGTAATATATCTTCACGACAACTGTCATTTCTACTCTCGTTCCACTACCCTCATCCTAAATAATTATAAAAAAAAAATACTTACTAGTGTGTTAAATTAATATTTTTAAAAAATATAAATATAAAATAGGATTTGGGTAGGAGAAATTTCTCGAGCACTACTTCTTAATTTAATTCTTTTATATAAGGATAAATAAAAAATAATTCCGATGATTGAGTGGGCACATTAATACCTTAACTTACAGTTATGGGTCAGTGGTCACGTACATTTTTGGGCAGGGATAGATAAGGACAACTAGCACTACTCTTTAAAGATTCCAAAACCATAGTCAATTTTCGTATGATATTATGGTTGGTTAGGTGATAATAATAATCCCGCAATGCTGGCTCCCTATTCTTCTCTTCTGTTTTTCAACTCATGGATGATTGGTATCCTTGAATTGGGGAGGAGATATGCCAATCCCAAGTCGATAATGTGAATTATGAAAGACCATGTTGATATATTTTATTGCGTTAGATTTTGGTACCAAACAACTACTTTTTCAGTGTCAATATCGGTGTCAGTATTGGTGTTAGTGTCATGTCTCTCTATTTTGTTCAATCGCAAACTAACACATGTTAAGATGACCATGAATCATGAACTTTGTTTATAAATTAGACACTTCTGGGTATTGTTTGAAGTGAAATTGTTACATTGTGATATAGTGTTTACGAATTTGAGTTTCGAAAACAGTATCTCTGTATACAGAATAAATAAAATCTTCTCGAATTTGAATTTCGAGAACAGTCTCTCGAATCTCGATCCCATAAGGACAATGGTTTTATATACTCTATTGCAAGGTTTTATAAAAAGAAATTGGAAGGGCACAGGAACTTCCTAACCACAACAGAATGCCCATAATGGCTGATGTATCAAGGCCACTCTTGGTCAATCCACGCAGTTGATGGAGGGCAAGGAAGAACTCCACTCTTATTAGGTGTGGAACATTGATGATTGATGAAAGTGACATCATTATTCTGCAATACAGGAAAAATTATTACAAGGCATGATGATAATTTGTATTCTAGTTGGCTAGTTTTGGCCAAAATTCTACAGCTAGCATCATTTACATTCTAAGGAAATTGGGTCATTGTTTATAGTTTAAAGTAAATCATTGTTAATAATTACAGTGTTGGTCAGGTTAGTGGTTGATCTAATGATTATCGCTCTCACTGTTAGACCTTAAGATCGTAGATTCGAATTTTATCGTCTTGTAATAGTGTATGACCGTACCTCTAGTTTTTCGCTCATTGTAACAAAAATTATTGTGTAAATGAATATGTTACGGCCAAATTGTTTTTTTCTTTTTTTTCGTAACAAGAACTATAAATTATTATTATTACGTCATACAAAATTCGGTTATTTCGAACAACTCTAGTAGATATTAGGATCTAATATGGTTGATTTACTTGCACTCTTTACCTTGTCAATTTTTTTTTTTTTTTAAAATTCACCATATAATTTCTCCAAATTAATTTTAGACATTACTTATATCTTTCAAACTAACTCCTCTTTAAATATAAGCATGGGGCTCCATCATGGTCACAGGTCACCACCTCAAACACACAACTGGTGGTCTTAGTGTGGAAGCTATTCCAAAGCCAGCTATAGAAATAGAACACCAAAGTTTCAAGCTACTGTATTTACCAAGTACAGACGCCACGCCAAGAAAAGAGTGGGTCCCGCATACTTTCTTGTCAATACGGAAATTATATGGTTATCTGAAAATGATATTTTCATTATTAATTTTATGATCTTTTTTATAATTTTTATTGTAACTTACGATCGAACTTTAATTACCAAAAAAAAAAAGGTAATTTGCCTTAATTTTTTTTTAATTCAAATCATAAAAATTGTATCATAATCCAAAAAGTTATAACTTGTAAAATTTAGAGATATAATAACAAAATTTTTTTCTGGGTACTATAATCTTCTCCATAAAAAATTATAGTACAAAAAATCAACCCGATATTAATCAAGTTACACATCATCTAAGAAACAAAATGCGGGTTTTGCTCCTTTTTAATTTTAGAAGAATTGAAGGATCTTTAAAATTTTTTAAATGATGATTCAAAAAGCTTCTTAAGTTTGTAAAATTTAAATTAATTGAATATGTTGTTATATAAATCTTAATCATTCAAAAAAATTGAAAGATCGGGCGATTCATATGAAATTGGAGAACAGTCCACCCCCGAAAAAGAGTTTTATGCATGACTCTACTAACATATCAAATTCACATTCGAATCAAGCAAAATTTTATTCGTTTTGAATATGATAAAACTTCAATTTGATTATTTGATTATTCGATTAATTTCATTATCTTTAATTCAAGCTGATCTAAATCATTTAATGAAATTAAATTTTAGCAAATTATACTAAAATTCTTCTAAATATTTAATTATTTCAATTGAATCCTAATCGAATCGAATATTAATATATTTAAATTTAAATTCATAAAACATTCAAATTTAAATTTACATAAGAATTTAAGTTATCACTCGAAACAATCCATATCTAACTAATAAAATTAGAGTAAAAATTAAACATATCATTTTATTAGAGGTTAGCGGCTGGCTTCATGATCCCCGTTGTTGAATTTTAAACTTGTAAATTCGAAACTTGTCGTTTCCTCCCTATAATAATACCCGACCAAAAAAAAAAAAAAAACTTAATGTCCAAGTGGCAGCAGGTGGATGGTCCGTAGGAAATGAAGGCCAAAACGTGTACTTTAATTTTCCTTAAATGTGGCAGAGTAAGCTGCCACTTTCTGGTCCAACCTACAAAAAAAAAGAATACGTGAAACATATAAAATCTGGATTAATTTTCTAAAAAACCATTATTAATATAATGGTTTATATTACAGATATGTACTCTTGTAGACTTAATTTAATCCATTTGATTGATTTATTATTGGTATTAACATAACTAATTATTATCGAATACGTATTTAGAACCAATAAATTATAACTTTTATTTTCGTCAATTTGTATTAATATATCAAATTCGGATTTTGCATCTCTCCCGTTGTAAAATAATTAAAGAATTGAAGATCTTCATGAGATATTGAACGATTTTTCAATTATTTTGCAATTAGAGAGGAGTGTTACCCGGCCATCGAAGTGAGACTCTGTAAAATATTGAATAAGAAAATCAATCTGTATTATTTTACATAGTCTTTTTTTTTTTTTTTTTGTATTTTCCTTAACCAAATTATCATATATTTTTTCTGGTCACACAATTCATGCTGAAGTTTGTCCAAAGCCGCCCCTCGACATGCAACAACCTTTCTAATTAAAATTATCCAATTGAGGGGAAACTGCCCAGAGTTGCTATGTACAAGAAAACATAATCCTTCAGGTCCGATGGCGACCAATTCGTTTTTATTATACAGTTTCGTGTTCAAATCAACATTTTTTGTATTTGATATTAATAGATTTTACTATTTCTTTAGCACGAATATCAAGAAACAACTAATCATTATTTATTAAATATTTTTTGACGAAAAAATACCATATGGCAGAATCTAAATAAAGACGATAGATAATCAATTGCAATTACATTCGAAAAGGATGAAGTAAATAATTGAGAGTTATCATTAGATAATCGTCGATGGAAACAAAATAGTCGAAGAAGATAACTTTAAAAAAGGCATTCAATGAAAGAAATAAAACACGTTCAAACCCACAAAAGATCCACGACCAGGACATTATTAGGAGTATTTTTAGGATAGTTTAAGAGCAAAGTACTGATCAAGGTTGTTTTATTCAGTCTCTTGTACCCAAAGTCTTTTCGATTGGATTAATAAAATAATTCTCTATTATTAGTTCTTTTGTTTTAATTTCACATTTGCACAATAAAATTTTCCATTATTTTTATCTAAAGAAGTCCAGAAACAAGGTATTTGACTCCATTCCAAATAATTGCCGAAAATTATCCGTCAATTGGGAGATTTTTATTAATCCCAACAATTTTTGGAGCAACACATATTATAGTAGTTTATATTTTCATTGTGTGCAGTGTTAAACCTATCAAATTTACCCTCACTAAAAGATTATGGTACAGGAAAAAAATTAGAAAAAATTCGGTATCTTATCGTCATTCTAATTTTTGTGAATTTTTTATATAACTGAGTTATTTATAACTTTCGTGATAATTTGGGATTGACCCCAAAACTATTAAGATTTAACCTAGATTTCAAATTACGATGAAAGTTATAAAATAACCCCAAAAAAGTTATTTGAATCTTCAAAATTGTAACATAACTTAAAAAAAATTATTAATAAACCCAAAAATATGTATCTCAAACTACAAAATTTATAAAATGTAGTCTTATGCTAACATTAAATATAAAGTGCAATCCATGTTAGGGAATAGGGGAAGCTGGTAAGAGTTACTATATACAAAAAGAAACAAATTCCTTGAGGTGAGGTTGATGATGTCGACCATCACTAGTCCACACATCCGGTGGTCAAAAGGATTTATCTCTCTGACGCTTTGTCCCATTTTTGTTGAAACTGGTTCACGGGATCCATTGGCCCCACTCTTGAATCAATACAATAATGGTACAGATACAAACATTAAACACACAATCAAAAACCCTAATAAAGACTAGAACTTCAAATAAATCATTTTGAAAAAAATTTAGTGATACTTTTTCTAATTTATCATATCTTTTAAAACACCCCTCTATTATCTAAAAAATTACAGACACTCATTCTAATTTATATTTAAACATCACTAACACCCCATAACCATTAAACTACTATTTTTAATAAAAAAATATTATCTAAAATAGCAAAATTGCCCCTATATAAACATCAAACAATCTTTTTACATAAAATTCGATTAAAATCCGAGCTGATTAAAATTTATTTTTTTACATATTAAAGTTCGAGCTAATTAATTTTTTTCACATATTAAAATTTCGAGCCTATTAATTTTTTTTTTTTTAGTATTAAAATTCGAATCGATTTGAGCTCAACATGAGTTATTAGCGCGGATTAAAATTCAATTCGAATTAATTAAAATTTATATTTTTTTACTTATTAAAATCCGTGTCAATTAAAATTCGATTTAAGTTGATTAAAATTCATCTTTTACGTATTAAAATTTGAGTCGATTAAAATTTATATTTTTTTACCTATTAAAATTTAGACTGATTAAAATTCAATGTGAGTTGATTAAAATTTGATTCAAACTGATTAAAAACGAATTTTATTCGGATCGAATCGAATTTTAGTCGGCTCGAATTATAATACGTAAAAAAAAATTATAAAATATAGGGGTCTCATTAAATATATGTCTATCTAGAAGAGGGGTGTCAATAAAAATTTAGAAACTAGAGGGGGTGTCCTTAAAGATATGATAAACTAGAATGAGTGTTACCGAAGTTTTCCCAATCATATAATGTTATCATTATCAAATTTTTTATCAAAGTTTTCTATCTTAAGTGATGTGACATAATCTCAATCATTGAATATTAATGAGACCCACTTATTTGATGGTCAAAACTGTGTCATATTATTTAGAATAAGAAACTTGATAAAAAATCTTGATTATCATAGCATTATTGGTGTTCGAAATCTAACTGATTAACACGTTTATCATTCAAACATTTTAACAGTAAGTTTAAACCTATTAGTTTTGTGTCTATTTTATGTAATGTTTCTTAGTTGTCAACCCTTCTTGAATGATGTTATAGTACTGAAAGTTTACTACCCAGAAACAATTCTAAGTTTGAGTTACCTAGAGTCGTCGATAATAAAAATAGTAAAGTAAAATAAAATAATAAACTAATAAAAAAAATCCCATTTTACCTTTGAAAAATACAAAAATTCTCAATTTGTTTCCTGGATGATTAATTGTTTCACATTGCTCCCTCAAAGAATAAAAAACGTTGTAATATGGTCTATCGTTTTATTTTTATTTAGTCGTCGGTCTATTTTCTGATTGGTTAATTTGATACAAAACAAACAGATGACTAAACAAAAATAAGACGATTGATTACATTACAACGCTTTTATTTTTTTAAACGAGCAATGTGAAAAAATTAATCATTTAGGGATAAACTGAAAATTTTTATATCCTTTAAAGGGCAAAATGCTATTTACCCTCATTTTTATACCATATTTTAACTCATACGTAAAGATACAAACTTACTTATATATAAGTTGTACATTGGAACTTTCTCCACAATTATCGTTCGAATCTTAATTTACATTCTGAAAGATTAAAAATCTCAATTTATACCTTTAAAAATAAAAATTTTTATCAATGCGTACCTCAAGTTAACAGCCGTCAGTTTGCCGTCTAAAACTAAATAGATAAATTATGCCTAACCCCTCATGCTTGTCACTTAATTATCTAGACCCTTCATATTTAAAATATTACACCTACATCCCTTGAGAATTCAAATATGACTAAATTTTTTTTCTCAATTGAACATTTAAATAATTCTATTTAAGTGATGTATTACATTGGATATAAAAACATTACATAAATACCTGCATTATATTGATTATTCAAATGGTAAACTTGATTTTAAACTTTAGAGTTTAACGTGTCCACAAAATAAAGGTTAGTATGAAATTATAATTTTTTATTATAATGAAATCATATTTTTTAACTGTTATATTAATAAATATCAACGATAAGAGATTATGTGTTATACGTGCACAATGTGTAAAAATAATATTTTAAATATGAGGGGATCCAAATGATTAAGTGACAAATAATGAGAGGATCTAGGTGTAATTTATTCATTTAGTTTTAGACAGCTTTCAGGTGCATATTAATATAAATTTTTATTTTTAAGGATTTAAATTAAAATTTTTTATCTTTGAAAGTATAAATTAAAATTCAAACAATCTTTTAAAATGCAATTTACAATTAATTCTTTTTTATTTTTTTGGCTCGTAATTCGAGAGAGGAAAAAAGGAAGGTGGGTTGGTTGGTTGGTTGGCTGGTAGAACCTCCACATCTTTCATCTCACCCACCCACTAGAATAATTACTCATCCACATAAACCCGTGACCCACAACACTTGATCGTCAAGATTTCCCTTTTTTTTTTTTTTTTGGGAACTCTGCAAATTTAACCGCAAAATGATCTGATGGTTCAGATTTTACCATCACAAGGAAAAGTCATGAGATCAGTACTGTCTTTATGAACACTGGAGTTTTACCTAATGAAGGAAGGAGTTGAAAATGTGGGTCCCAGTGGGATTAAAGAGAAAGAGGGTAATGGAGTGTAAAGAAACTGAGATTATCTTCCGTGTGTGGAAGGGGTGAGTTTCAGAGCTCTCTTTTCTTTTCTCTGCAAAAGGATAAAGATAAAGAAACTAGTAGAGAGGGAGGGAGAGAATGGCAGTAGGCACGTGATGAAAGGCAAATACATACAAGTATCTTAACTATGCATGAATAAATCTTTCCTCTTCTTCCTCCCCCATTCTCTCTCCTAGGCTGGCTCTCTTTTTGTTTTAACGCAATCATTCATAGAACCAGACACTCAGCACCGCCCCCACATCTCTCTTTCTTCTTCTCAAAAAACTAATTGATTTCACACTCTTCACAGCTGTCACTTTCTCGATCTATATAAGATCAGTAACCCCACTACTTCTTCCTCCATTCCCTACTCACTCCAGTGGAGATACACGAAAATGGAGAAATCTAACATGTTTAGGCTTGTTATACTAGTTGCTGTGCTTTTGGGTCTCTGCCACGTGTCCGTGGCTGCTGTGACGAAGAAGAGGAATGAACAGAAGAAGACCTACATCGTCCACATGGCGAAATCCGAAATGCCGGCGAGTTTTGACGACCACACTCACTGGTACGACTCGTCTTTGAAATCGGTCTCTGACTCAGCTGAAATGTTATATACTTACAACAACGTGGTCCATGGATTTTCCACGAGACTCACTGACCAAGAAGCTGAGTCACTCGTAGACCAACCTGGGATTCTTTCTGTCTTGCCGGAGATGAAATACGAGCTCCACACCACTCGAACCCCTTCTTTTCTTGGACTCGACAAGAACGCTGATTTATTCCCCGAGTCGAACACGCTGAGTGAAGTCATCGTCGGAGTGTTGGACACAGGTGTTTGGCCGGAAAGCAAAAGCTTCGACGACACAGGATTAGGACCTGTCCCCAGTTCATGGAAAGGCGCGTGTGAAACGGGCACAAACTTCACTTCATCGAATTGCAACCGGAAATTAATCGGAGCTAGATACTTCTCAAATGGCTATGAAGCAACCTTGGGTCCAATTGACGAATCGAAAGAATCGAAGTCTCCAAGAGACGATGATGGCCATGGAACTCATACTTCCTCGACGGCCGCAGGTTCTGTTGTCGCCGGAGCAAACCTATTTGGCTACGCGTCGGGTTCTGCTCGGGGGATGGCGACGCACGCGAGGGTTGCGGTTTACAAGGTTTGCTGGATCGGAGGTTGCTTCAGCTCCGACATCTTGGCGGCGATGGACAAGGCAATAGACGACAACGTTAATGTTCTCTCCTTGTCCCTCGGCGGAGGTATGTCCGATTACTATCGTGACAGTGTGGCTATCGGAGCTTTCACGGCCATGGAGAAGGGTATTTTGGTGTCCTGCTCAGCCGGAAATGCGGGTCCTAGTCCTTACAGTATGTCCAACGTTGCGCCGTGGATTACAACCGTCGGTGCCGGAACTTTGGACCGTGACTTCCCGGCATTCGCTAGCCTCGGCAACGGAATGAACTACTCAGGTGTGTCGCTTTACCAAGGTGATAAATTACCCAGTAAATTGCTTCCATTTGTTTACGCCGGTAATGCCAGTAATGCGACGAACGGTAATTTATGTATGAAGGGCACTTTGATCCCTGAAAAGGTTAGTGGTAAAATTGTGCTCTGTGACCGTGGTCTAAACCCTAGAGTTGAAAAGGGTGCTGTGGTGAAAGCAGCTGGTGGGGCTGCCATGGTTTTGGCCAACACTGCCGCAAATGGAGAGGAGCTGGTGGCGGACGCCCATTTATTACCAGCTACTACCGTGGGTCAGAAATCCAGCGACGCAATAAAAAATTATTTGTTCTCCGAGTCTAATCCGATGGCTACTATTCTTTTTGAGGGCACAAAGGTGGGAATTGAACCTTCGCCGGTGGTGGCGGCGTTTAGCTCAAGAGGGCCAAACTCGATCACGCCGGAGATATTGAAACCAGATATCCTCGCGCCAGGTGTCAACATCATAGCGGGGTGGACAGGGGCCGTGGGGCCCACAGGGTTGCCAGAAGACACGAGACGCGTCCAATTTAACATAATCTCCGGCACGTCGATGTCGTGCCCCCACGTTAGCGGCCTAGCGGCGCTGCTGAAGGCAGCGCACCCCGACTGGAGCCCCGCCGCCATACGCTCCGCCTTGATGACAACCGCGTACACAGCCTACAAGAATGGCAAAACAATACAAGACATCGCCACCGGAAAACCATCAACGGCTTACGACTACGGCGCCGGACATGTGGACCCTGTATCAGCCCTCAATCCTGGACTCGTCTATGATTTGGACATTAATGATTATTTGAGCTTTCTCTGTGCATTGAACTACACTGCTCCACAGATTAAACTTCTGGCAAAGTCGAATTTTACATGCGATTCAAGCAAGAAGTACAGCCTCACTGATGTGAATTACCCTTCATTTGCTGTTCCTCTTCAAAGTGCAGTAATGGGCAGCGGTAGTGGCGGTAGCGGAACAAGTACTGTTAAGTACACAAGAACACTTACTACTGTTGGGTCATCAGGAACATACAAGGTGTCAGTTAATTCCGACAGTGAGGCGGTGAAGATAGTGGTGGTGCCGGAGACCTTGAGCTTCAGTCAGACGAATGAGAAGAAGTCTTATACGGTGACTTTCACAGCGAATTCAATGCCGTCGAACACGAATACATTTGGAAGAATCGTGTGGTCCGACGGGAAGCACACAGTGGGGAGTCCTATTGCCATTAGTTGGACGTAAATGTTATGATAATTGTATTGTATTCACTCACTCTGAAAGAGTCGGTGTAGGTGTTTTAATTCAATTCTTGTGCTTTGTTTTCTTTCCAGCAAAAAAGAATTGGGAAAGCTTGGTAGTAGTTTGTGTTTGATGATGTTCTCTGAGAGAGATAACATGGAAAAAAAAACCTGAAAGATGGTGGTGTTTTCTTGCTCAGTGTACAGTTTTTACAACACCATGCTTAATGAATTTGGATTATTAAAGATAAACAAGTAAAAATGTTTAGCAAATGATTGTGATTTAGTATGGTTCTTCATTTGCTCTAAATGGGTTAGTGTAATTGTGTTTTAGCTTTATGGTACAATTCAATTCATGTTCTTTGTTTTCCAGCAAAGAATTGGAAGTTGGGTACTAACCCACTAGGTGTTTGCTGATGTTCTTTGAGGTACGAAACGGGGGGAAAAATGCAAGGTGGAGATTTTTTTTTCTCAATGTACAGTTGGATTGAGGTTCTCTCAATTATTTTTTTTACATAATTTTATTTAATGGTAGATCATTCACCATATATTCATGTGGGACTCATTATATATGCGGACCCCTCACACATACACAGTCCATCATCTACCAATGAGTAAAAATTGTGTGAAAAAATTGTGTGAAAAAAATAATGAAAAGGATCTAGATCTTGTATAATTTTATAACGAACAATGCTCTTAATTTGGGAGTCTAATTAAGGATCTAATTTAATATACGATTAGTCGTGAATTTTAATGTTAAATAGAGTTCACTTTTAATCCAATAGATATATTTAATTAGGTTCCCAAATTTCATTCAAAAAAGAAAAAAACATTTTCCTTTTACAATAGTTGCTTAATTAATTTGTTTGATAAAAGGGTAGGGGTGTTAATCAAACCGAGTTTTGCGAGCTTGAATCCGAATCTTATGAGCTTATTTTTATAAACGAACCTAAAAAATTATTCAAACTCGGCTCGTTAGAATTCGAACCGAGTCCGAGTTGCTCGACTATTTTATATATATACGAGTCGAGCCTTTTAAGGTCATTTTTCTAAACGAACTTAAAAAATTATTCAAACTCAACTAGTTTAAAATACGAGTCGAGCTCAAGTCAAATTTTATCTGAATCGAGCCCCAATAACACCCTATGAAAGAGTTTTAACTTTTGATTGCTTAATCTGATATCTTTGTGAATGGGATTGATGGGGAGGCTTGAAGCTGTTTGTTAATCTAATCTTTTGTTTTTTTGTTTTTAATTTTTTTTTTTATATATGTGTGAATCTAATCTAGATGAGATACATATTCAATTATTAAGAAATGCAGGACTGTGCCATATTATTAGGCAGCTCATGCTATTGTCCAATTGTTCCTATTTTGAATGTGAAAAGATGCCATGAGACAAGCACATGGCTATCACATCTTTGCATGTTATCCTAGACAACGATTGGTTTTTTTTTTTTTTTTAATAATTTGGGGTATTCGATCCAGTTTATGTACATTTCGATTAATGAAGGATTAAAATATTTATGAGAAATAAATTCGTGATGGTCTGACCGCACAAAATTGTCAAGATTTAAACTTAGAACGTTTAAATTTACAGTTTATCCTTATTGTCACTTAAACTATCTCTTATTAGGGTTTACATGCTATACGACCCCTCCCCCCCTCACCCTCACCCTCACCTCCATCATTTGAGAAATCAAAAAAATTATGTTTGAAAAGAGAATTAAATGAGAGAAAAAAACAAATTCATTGTAAGTAAAAGGAAATCTGATCTTTTAAATGGTGCAATAATATTTTTTTTTTAATTTAACAAATCACGGGTCTCGGATCTAATGCAAGTGGTCAAATCTTGATTACAACAGTCATTGAATCTGTGTGTAAGGACATGGGTCCGTATATTTCTAGAAATCCTAATCCATTGAACTTTTCCAAATAAAAACTGACTGGACATAGTTCCAGCCGGGTTTTCCTCTAGAGCTAACAGCTCATTCATAAGATTGATATGCACGTACGTGACTCATGGCAAAACTATAGGACTAACCTGTCACATATTAAGCAAGAACCAAAGATTACTAAGAAAACCCAAATTTCAAAGCCACACAGAGAGAGAGAGATGGAAAAAAGTGCAGAGCAGATGGGTAGGAAAACAGAGGATGAGAGGAAACTAGAAGGGCTACCAGTGGAGAGTAGCCCTTACACGCAGTATAAGGACTTGGAGGATTATAAGAGACAGGGCTATGGCACGGAGGGCCACCTCCAACCCCAGCCTGGCCGTGGCGCCGCTAGCTCCACCGATGCCCCCACCCTTTCTGGTGGCACTGCCTCTTACCAAACTCAGATTTCCACCACTAATGCTAACCCAAGTCCAGGAGGCCTTTAATTTCACACTACTATATGTTGTATCATGTTTTTCTGTGCTCTTTTTGTATGGTTTTCTGTTTTTCTTTTCATTAAATTTTTTCATTATGTATGGTTTCATGCTTGATGAGTCTCAAACTTCAATGCGAGGTGCTTTGTCTGTATAAGAAACTATCCAATTGCAATCAAATAACGATGTGAGAGGTTTAAATTTTTGAATACTAACGTTTTATCCTATATAATGGTCCACTTCTAGTACTGTCAACTTTGTAAAAAAACCCGCAAAGGGTTAATTAGCTTAAGTGGTAGTCGGCTACTTAATAGATACCTTAAGTTGGTATTTGATGGTGTAAACTTCCGGATACGAGCTAAGAAACCAGATTAATTGGCGTGAACAGTTTGCATGGGGACTAATATGGCATCTGAGCTACATGGCTCGTGAAGTGGAGAATGAAAGCTCTAATTAGTCGCATATAATGTGTGAAATACGGTGGAAATATAGTGGTTCACCGGCCAGTGAGCTCGGCTAGTCCACTCTCTAATGGAGGCTCTTGCTCCTTCTTCTTTATTGATGAATTGAAGGTGTTACAGTCGAATACTCAGGGAACTAGGGTTTCAGAAAGTCTCTCTCTCCAATGGGGGCTGTCTCTTCCTTTTTATAGCCTCATACTTACCTCTAATACGGGACTATCCTACATTGAAGGGATCGTGCCCTATCTTCATCCACAATTCCGGAGTTACCTAAATTCCTTAGGGCTGGCTTCAAAAGGAGAGATCTTTGCCTCCTCCTGTGGGATCCTCCTTAGTTTTAGGAGGAGATCATGGTTAAATACGGGTTTTCTGCCTCGGATTGGATTCTACCTCCTTAATCAGGGTATCCAAGTCGTCTTGTTGTTTCCTTAGCATTTCTTCTCTCGCGCCTTCGACTAGGAGCTCTTAGTGCTGACTGGATGAGCTCTGCTCATGGCTAGGGGAGCTCAGCTTCTTTCGCCTTAGCTCCCGAGCTGAGCTCACTTACTGAGCACGTGCCAGTTTTATTCTGGGTATCATCAGTTGCCCCCCAGCCCTTGCCTTGAGTTAGCTCAGGCAGGGGATGACTTGTATAAGACGAGTTAGACGTGCGTGTGGCTGGCACGTGGCTGTAGGATTTCTGACGGTTTTATAGCCATCATGACTTTCCTCGATTCCCGCGCACGTCTCAGCCCATGTCTCCCAGGCTTTAAATGCTTAAAACGGCTATCTAAACTGCTTCTTCGCACTGTTCATCTTCTTTACTGCCCTTCGTCTCCGCTCTCTCTGCGATTCCAGTCCTCCTTGCCTTGGTTTTTCTATTTTCTTGCCTGAAATCGAATTTCCGGACCTCGTTTCGAAGACTTGCGACGCCTCCTTTTCCGATTTCGTTCCCAGTTCCTGTTTGCCACTATCCCTGGGTTAGGTACGTCCTTTGCCCTTATTTCTTCCTTTTTTTTTGCTCTGGATCCCTCGAGTTCGAGGTGGTTATTGCATTTTTGGGCTTTTCGGTTCTTTTATTTTTGGAATCGTGACCATTGTCTAGCCCCACTTCACCACTTCGTGGATTGGGGTTCTGTAGTTCAAATCCTTGCTGTTGGGAGCCACTGTGTTGATCCCCGGGTCATTAGAGAGTGCCTGACTAATCCCCCTTTGCTCTATCGCTCTATCGCTCTTTCCATCTTCCTTTTTCTCTCCCTATCATGTCTGCTTCTTCTGAAGCCACTCGCTCTTCTGTTTCACTTCTAGGATCTAGGTCAGCCGGGGAAGATACGGATTTAGGGGAAGTTGGTGATGAGATTGATAATTTTCCGGGTGTAGAGGCTGTAGAGGCTGAGGTCTACGCCGAGGAGCCTCCCTCCACCTCATCTTCCCTGCCCCCCAGACCTGACAAAGGCAAAGCTAAGATAAGTGGAGTCGGGGTGGAGGAGAAAACCTCGTATCTAGGGCTTGCCTTTAGGCATGCCGAATCTGTGGGCTGCAGTAAAGAGGCCCCTAGGCTAATGAAGTCTTATAAAGTTCGGTATGGTTTTCCCCCTGGGGTCGAACCCTGGTGCCTAGATCGATCCGTTTTTTATGTAGAAAAAGTTCATAACAGAGTCTGCTTCTTTCTTGCTGCTTTTGACAACGGCCTTCGCTTTCCCTTGCATCCCTTCATCAAGGCAGTTCTGCAACATTTTCATGTGTGCCCTTCCCAGATCTCCCCCAACTTCTATGGCGTCATGGTTGGTCTGTTAGTCCTGTTTAAGAAGCATAAACTTGGGATTCCTAGCATTCCTTTGTTCTTAGAGCTCTTCAATGTAAAACCGACCTCCGGAGGCTTCTTGTATGCCTCCAAGCGTGCCAGTGTTAGGCAGCTCATCTCTGACATTCCGACCTCCCATAAACACTGGAAGGAACATTTCTTCTTTGTCGGGGGCACCAATTGGGAGTACAACCCTGCTGATAAGACAGACACACTCGGTATCCCTACGGCCTGGGCTGAACCAGATAATTTATGTGAGTCCTTACTTGAGTTCGAGCTCTGATCTGGAACCTGCCGGCCTCTTATCTTTTTCTTATTTGCATACTTTCTTCCTCTTAGGTGAACGCTACGAGCTCAGCCCTGAGGACAAAAAGTTGCTAGCAAAGTTGGAGAAGATCAAGCCAGAGAAGTACGCCGACTTGATTGAGTCAAGGAACCTGGTACAGCTAGGTCTGAGTCTTCCTGTGGCGACTTTAGCGATCCCCTTGTCTGTTTTAGGGGCTGACGAAGGTGATTTCAACGCCATTCTTTTTCCTTTCTTCATTATCTTTCCTTTCTTTCTCTTTTTCTTTACATTTTCCTACTTCTTCCAGATCTTCCAGGTCCTTCTACCATGAAGGTTGATCCAGAAGAGCTTCAGGCCAAAATTGCAGAGCTGATGGTGGGTGGCAGGTCTAGGAAACGCAAAGCTCGGGTAGGCTCTGGGAGCGGCCCAAACATTCGAGCTAAGATCCCCAGGCTGGAAGCATCTTCTCCCCCCTCTGCAGCTGAAGGACAGGTTCCAAGCAAGGCTCCGCCCTCCTCCTCTGGAACTCCACAGGCTGCAACCACCTCTTCTTCCCCTCCAGTGGCCCCTTCTAAGTTGGCGTCTGCTCAGGAGAGGGATCAGGCTTCCCCTTCTTCTTCTGAGGTCAAGGAGGCTTTGGAATTGGTTCCCGACCTTCAACCCGGGAAGTTCGAATACAGTGCTTCTGGGAAGGTGACTGAAAAAGAGAGAAAGTCTGAGGAGGAAGATGAGGACTCCTTTTTTGACAATATAGACCTTGCTGCTGGAGCTCTTTCCTCTATCTTTTCTGAATCTGATGTCCTGAAGGCCGCTTCCATGCCCCTGGAGGAATCCATCTCTTTGGCCCTTCAGGGAGCTGCTACTGTGAGTGTTAACCCCCTGTCTCTCTTTGCTTGTTTGTATTTCGTGGTCTGACATTATTTGCTGTACTTTCCTTATATTCTCAGGCTGCCCTTCATACGAAAGGTCTGCTGCACCGAGTTCGCTCTCAAGAGAGCTCTTTCCAGGTCTTAAAGAAATACAAGACCAAGGTTTCAGAATTGTCTCTTGAGAATGAAGACCTCAGAGCTCAGGTGGAGAGCCTTAAAGTGCAGATGGAGGGTCTCAACGAACAGATGGTGAAGTAAGCCTCCGATCTCAAACATACACTGACAGTCAAGGCCAGAGCTGAGGAAGGGGAAAAGAAGACTCGGGATGAGCTGAAGGCGGTTAAGGAAGACCTGCAGGCTAAGGTTGAGGCGTGGTCCAAGGCTAACCAGGAGGCCTTTGACGCTAAGAGGGAGCTCATCCAGGTTAATCAAGATTATTTTGCCCTCAGTGAGGCTAACGGCAAACTCTGTGAGGAGCTCGAGGAGCAGAAATATTTGGTTCAAGAGAGAGACAAAGAGTTTGCCGAGCTTAAGGATGAGGCCACCACTTCATGGGCTACTGGATGGCTTGCTTTTAGGCGCAAGGCTACCAAAGCATATCCAGACCTTGATTTCAATCTCCCCATCCCCACTGAGGAGGAAATGGAAGAATCTGGCACTGACAATGAGGGGGATATCTCAGACTCCCCAGCTGCTGCCTTAAGTCAAGACACACCCGCCCCTGGGACCTCAGAAGCTATTATCGCGCTCCCTGAGCCTTCAACAACGATTCCTGAGCTTTCTGCTGCAGCTCCTGCTGTTCCTGTTTCTGCCTCCTTTTCAGCTGTCGTGGCGTCTGAAGCCCTTGTTCAAGGTGAGCCCTCAGCAACAGAAGCAAGGGACTCCTCTACTGAGCTGCGAGATCCTTCAATCCCTCTTCTTCCAGAATCCTAGGTCTTTTTAGTTGTAATTTCTCTGTAAAGAATTTTTCGTGATGTAGTTTTTGACTTCAATTATTGCTCTTTTGCTGGCTTAGTATATATATACATATCTTTTAATTTCAGCATATATGTATTCTTGGATTTTGATTCGACTTCGACTCGAACCGCAACGGTGCACTTATTTGCCTGGCTTTGCATGCACTCAACTTTGTATACTCCCTTTGCCCCCTTTTGCTTTGAGGGGTGCTGTGCACTTCTTGAAGCAAAATTACTAGGTTTGAAGAGTACAGGGGACTTGGTGTTATGTTCGACTGCTTTTCCCGAGCCTTTTAAGCTCGGTAGTTGGTACCCTAGGGGTCCACTCCTTATTCTTCTTCGTCCTAAGCTGCTCAACTCTATATTCTGAACTGGCGTGCTCCTTCAGAGTTGCATAGCTCGTGCTTGTGAGCTTATAAATTCTTGCTGAGCTAAGACGGTTCTTTTTTCGAACTTGAGAGCTCTGAGCTCTTTGACTTTTCCGTATGAACTGAAGAGCGCTTTCTGAGCTATTTGGCTCTGTTGTCTGATCTTAAAGTTTATTTCTGAGCTTCGTGATTCTTTAAACGAACCCTTCTCTAGATCAGATAATAAATTTCGTTGCTTCATTTCTCTAAGAGTAGAGGACCTTCTTCTACGTTTCACCTCTCTTTTCCCCACATCTTGCTTTGCGGAGTGCTTTAGGCCTTCCTTAAGCGAGGCTTTGAGCTTTCACACCTCAAAGATTTGGTATACAAGTGCTCTGTTTTTTACTGGGCTGAGCTCAAATATGGAGGGTATATTGCTTGGTGGGGTCAGAATTTTCGTTGGTCGTTCTGAGTGCAAATAGGAGGGGTAGTATCTGGTTTCTTTTCCCGCGTTTTTCTCTCAACCGCTTCCCATAACCGCCACGTCTTTCCCCTTTCCATAACCGCAACCACTTTCCATAACCGTAGCCACTTTCCATAACCGCTGCTACCTTTATTAATTAAGAAACTGAACAGGCCACTTGAGTCCCTCTTTCTTGGCTCTTAGTTTCCTGAAAAGCTCTCAAGTGCATGACCTATTCTTGACTTTCTTCTTGATTTCTTGCATCTTTTTCCTTACCAGCATTTTCGATGGCCGCATCCACTTCTTCTTTGTTCCAGGAACGATCCTCCTTTGGGATCGAATGGGAGTGGCATTGTCGCTATTTGTCCCCTTCATTACTTGAATCTTCTGATTTGACGGACATCAAGAAACGGTTTTTCCCTGATCTTGACTTGCCTATGCGAGTTTCTTCCTCCGACGAGCCTTGTAACTACCTTCCCCGAGGGGAAGTCTGTTTCTTTGAAGGTGCCATGGACATGGGACTTCGCCTTCCCATTCATCCGGCCATTGGGCGAGTTCTTGCCTATTATGGCCTGTGCCCTTCTCGCCTTTCTCCACGAGGATGGGGTGCTATGGTAAGCTTCTTCTTGTTCTGCCGCCTTCATGCTCTTGGCAGGTTCCCCTTTGTCTCTGAGTTTCTATACTTCTTTGAGATTGAGGAAGATAATGCCCCCTGCTTCAGTTTCTTCCGTTGGAGGGATTTCAATTTACGCCCTCTGGTTCTAGATCTTCCCTCCAACCCTGAAGGGTGGTCTGAGCGTTTCTTCTTCGCTGCTGGAGAGGCTTGGAGGTCTCCTGAGGATCGCTGTCGTAAAGCCAGGATTCCTCGGTCCTGGAAGAGCTTCTCTCGTATTGGTAAGATCGAGCATAGCTCTTTTGAGTACTTTCCTTTTAAAAATATGCTCTGATTATGTCCTTGCTGTGCAGATCCACCTGACCTGGATTTACCAGGGATGGTGAATATCAACGAGTTATTGTTTGTGGAGTCTAAGACTTATTCCGAGCTGATGACGAGCGCAAACCTCTATTTGCTTGGGGCTGAGGCTACTGAGTTTGAGTTTTCCACTATTCCTTACTCTTCCTGGACCTCTTTCTCTGATTCTGATGAGGATGGGGATTCTGACAAGGACGGAAACACCGTCACGAGTTCGAGGAAGCGTAAGAGGGACGATTCCCCTTCTCCTGACTCTCTGTCCACCATCTTCCTTACCTCTGTTGGTCAGAAGCTCCTTAATTCGCTTCAAAAGGCTGAGCAGGAAAGGGATGAGCTGAAGAAAGAGAATGCTAGCCTGAAGGGAGAGGTTGCTGAGCTGAAATCTGAACTTAAGAAAGACTAGAATCTTTGTTTCCTTGTATCGTTCTTTCTTTTCTTAAGCGATATCAGACTATGACTCTTTTTGTATTTTTCTGAATATTTGCACTGTCGGATATTTCGAATGCCAGACTTTTCATTCATCTCGAATTCTGTTAGGTTATTTCAGCTTACTCTTCTCGTTCGAAACACGAACGTAGATGGAAAACAGAAGATCATGTCTGCTCTGACCTTGGTCTTTCACTGACCCCCTAGGTCGAACCACGGATATCGATGGAGAACAGAAGATCATGTCTGCTCTGACCTTACTTCTCATCTGACCTCATAGGTGTTCTCAGTTGTTCTGGACCTTTCGAGGTCTTTGAGTGTGTAGGCAGTGCACAAGGGTATCTGGTCCTGGGGGGAGGACCATTGGTGTCTCCAAGAAGCGTTCAGCCTTGAATTTGACTGTTGGTGTCTCCAAGAAGCGTTCAGCCTTGAATTTTGTACGAGCTGAAGAGCTCGTCTTTTGTTTATAAGCTTTTGAGGCTTATCCTGTAGTTATGAGCTGAGGAACCCATCTTTCTTTTATAAGCTTTGGAGCTTATCGTGTTTTTATGAGTTGAAGAGCTCATCTTAAATTTATAAGCTTTGAAGCTTATCGGGTTTTTATGAGCTGAAGAGCTCATCTTAAATTTATAATCTTTGAAACTTATCGGGTTTTTATGAGCTGAAGAGCTCATCTTGCATTTATAAGCTTTGAAGCTTATCGTTTGTTTATGAGCTGAAGAGCTCATCTTGCATTTATAAGCTTTGAAGCTTATCGTTTGTTTATGAGCTGAAGAGCTCATCTTGCATTTATAAGCTTTGAAGCTTATCGTTTGTTTATGAGCTGAAGAGCTCATCTTGCATTTATAAGCTTTGAAGCTTATCGTTTGTTTATGAGCTGAAGAGCTCATCTTGCATTTATAAGCTTTGAAGCTTATCGTTTGTTTATGAGCTGAAGAGCTCATCTTGCTACTTTGGAGACCATTGGAGGGTGAATAAAAGGCTTGATCTTTCTTATTTAAAAGTAGTCCTATTACAAGTAACACTTACTGAAAAAACTTCTTAAGGTGCTCAGCATTCCACGAGTGAGGTAGAACCTTTCCTTCCTCTGTTTGCAACTCGTAATTCCCTGGTCTGATTATCCTTGACACGATATAGGGCCCTTCCCAATTGGGTCCCAATTTCCCATGCGTGGGATCCTTTCTCGCAAGCAGAAGCCTCCGAAGTACCAAATCTCCAACCTTGAAACTTCTGTGTCTTACCCTCCTGTCATAGTACCTTGCAGTTTTCCTTTGGTAAGTACGGACGCGGTGCAGAGCTCTGTCCCTCTTTTCATCCAAGAGATCGAGGTTTAGCAAGAGAGACTCATCATTGTGCTCGGAATCTGCAAACTCCACCCTTGGTGATTGGAGCCCTATCTCCACTGGGGCCACTGCCTCGGTCCCAAAGGCCAAAGCAAAGGGGGTTTCCTGAGTCGCAGATCTGGCGGTGGTCCTGTAGGCCCACAATACCTCCGGAATGTACTCCACCCATTTGCCTTTCAGGTTTTCTAGCTTGGTCTTCAAAGCTGACTTTATGGTTCTTATTGTGACCTCTGCCTGCCCATTAGACTGGGGATGGGCAGGAGCTGAGAAATAGTTCTTGATTCCGAGCTCGGCACAAAAACTTTTGAACTTTGAATTATCAAACTGCTTTCCATTGTCAGACACGAATGCTCTGGGAACTCCAAACCTGCAAACTATCGACTTCCAAACGAAGTTTTGAACTTTTTGCTCTGTGATCGTTGCTAAAGGTTCAACCTCCGCCCATTTAGTAAAGTAATCCACTCCTATGATGGCAAACTTGCACTGCCCCACACCGGTGGGAAGGGGTCCCAGAATGTCCAAACCCCACTGCTGAAAAGGCCATGGGCTTACCACCGAGGTTAGGAGCTCGGGAGGACAGTGGGACATATTAGCATGCTCTTGGCAAGTTTTGCATTTTCTTACTAAGTCGGTGGCGCTTGTGAGCATGGTGGGCCAATAATATCCTTGCCTCAGTACTTTTCCTGCCAAGGCCCGAGCTCCTATGTGGTTGCCACATATCCCCTCATGTACTTCTCTGAGTATGTAGTTAGCATCTTCGTCTCCTACGCACTTAAGGAGAGGCATTGAAAATCCATGCTTGTACAGTTTCCCTTGCATCAGGGAAAATCTGGCTGACCTGGCCCTTAGCTTGGATGCCTCCTTGGCATTATTTGGCAAAGTTCCATTCTGAAGGTACTCTACGATGGGATCCATCCTGATCTGGTTGTAGCCTGATAAGGCGTCCATGAAACTGAGGAGCTCGTGCCCTGTAGTGGCATCCACTATTAGGTCAATCCGAGGTAAGGGAAAACTGTCCTTGGGGCATGCTCGGTTGAGATCAGTGAAGTCGATGCACAATCGCCACTTCCCATTCGTTTTCTTTACAAGAACTACATTTGCTAACCAAGTGGGGTAATCAACCTCCCTGATAGCCTTGGCCTGGAGGAGTTTGCTGACCTCCTCATTTATTGCTCGTTGCCTTTCAGAAGCAAAGCTCCTCCTCTTCTGTTTGATGGGTTTGCAAGTTGGGTTCACGCATAGCTTGTGGGTAATAACCGAAGGGTCGATTCCCTCCATGTCTTCTTGCTTCCAAGCAAACACTCCTATATTCTCTTTTAGGAACTGGATGAGGAGTTCTTTGAGCTCAGCGGTCAGTTTGGAACCCACATAAACGAGGTGTTCTGGTTTCTCATCAAGCTGAACTGGTTCCAGCTCTTCCGATGGCATTGGTCTTGTCTCCATTTCATCTCTCATGTCGAGCTCATCCAGTTGGATGTTCTCAATCTCCTTCCCTTTCATAGAAGCCATGTAGCATTCCCGTGCTACGCGCTGGTCTCCTCGGACCACTCCGATTCCATTCTCTGTAGGGAACTTCACGACTAAATGGTAGGCAGATGGGATTGCCTTCATAGAATTTAAGGATGGCCTTCCAAGCAAGATGTTGTACGCAGATGGTGCATCGACTACTAGGAATTTGACAGTGGTAGTGGCTTGGCAAGGTGGGTCCCCCAGGGTGAGCACGAGCTGGATTGAACCCAGGGGGAGCACCCTTTCCCCGGAGAATCCCAGTAAGTGAGTGCTTACTGGCTCAAGTTTCTGCCTTCCTATGTCCATCTTGTCGAACGCAGGTGCGAAAATAATATCTGCCGAGCTCCCGTTATCAATTAGAACCCGATGAACGGTTCTATTTGCCACCACTGCTCGTACCACCAATGGATCATCATGGGGGTATTGGCATCCTTCTAAATCAGCATCTGAAAAAGTGATAGCTGTATCCAAACGTGGTGCTTTGGATACAGCATGCACCTCGAGAGCTTCTTCGGCTCTGACCCGTCGGAGGTGCGCCTTCCGAGCTGAGCTAGACTCTCCACCTCCTGCGAACCCTCCAGATATCACTCTGATTTCCCCTAGAGGCTGCTGGTGTGGTGCAGGTGCCTGCTGCCTGGGTGGTGGAGGCGGAAGGGCTCGATGCTGGTTATCATTGGCTATAAAACGACGCAGCTGACCTCGCTGGATCAAGAACTCGATTTCCTTCTTTAATTGAATGCAGTCATCAGTGTGGTGTCCATGATCCCGGTGATAATCACAGTATTTCGTGGGGTCTCTCTTTGCCGGGTCTGCCTTCATCCTAGGTGGCCATTTTAAGAATTTCTCGTTCTGGACCTCATACAGTACTTCTGACACAGCAGCGGTGAGTGGGGTAAACCGCTGGGGCCCATACCTGGGTTGTAGTTCAGGTTGCATGGGACCCAGCCGATCTCTGACATTTCCTCTCCTTTTTGGCGAGCGGTCTCTGTCCCTCCTTGGGGACCTCTCTCGTCCTTTTTCCTTCCTAGGGCTTCTGTCCCTTCTCTTCTCTTCTCTTCTTTTTCCTTTTCCTTTCGCGAAGACGTACCGACCACCTTAGAAAGGAGTGCCTCTTCACCGTTTATATATTTCTCTGCCTTGGCTAACACCTCAGCCATACTTGCCTGAGGGTTTTTTGATATGGAGAACATCAAATCCTTTGATTGCACTCCCAATCCTGCAATGAAAGCAGTTATGGCGAATTTTTCATCCGGGACGTCTACTTTCAATGTCTCCGAGTTAAATCTTTGGACATAAGTCCTCAGGTTTTCCTGGGGACCCTGCTTCACATTCAGCAGGTGGTAGCTCGGCTTTCTGTGTATCCGGGCTCCTATAAAGTGAGAGACAAAAGCAATGGAGAGTTCTTTAAAGGACGAGATCGAGGCTGGTGGGAGCCTATGAAACCAGTTTAAGGCGGAGCCTTTCAGCGTGATGGCAAAAGCTCTGCAGCGTACAGGATCCTGGTACCCATGTAGCTCCATCTGGTTCTTGTAAGTGTTGAGATGATCCACGGGATCTTTCGATCCGTCGAAGACCTCCATTTGGGGCATCCTGAACTTTGGTGGGAGAGGGAAGTGAAGCACCCCCGTGGTGAATGGGGATTCGGTTTGCTGAACCAAAACATCCATTGTAACCGGGGCCTTACTCTTTACGGCCTCTTTCATATGACTGAGCTCTTGCTGGAAGTCTTTGAAGCGTTGCTCCCAGTGCTGCTCTCTCCTGTCTTGCGGATAAGGGAAAAATTCACCTCTCTCACCCCTGTCGTTCCGACTTTGCACTTCGTCGTTATGGCCATTACCAGGGGGTACGTAGGGGACATATCCCCTGGCCTGGCTGCCTTCTCCTCCCTCGCTGACCTCTCTAAGGGGGTCCCAGTATCGAGGTTCCCTATGAGGGGGATTACTCTGGCCTTCTTGGGCCGGTGGTGCCTCCCGTGGGCGTTGTACGAGCTTTGACAGCTCTTCGTTTTCCTTTAGCAAGCGTTGGTTGACGAGACGAAGGGCCTCCAACTCGTTATTAATGGGGGAATTCGCCTCCTGGATGTTCCCGGGTTGTCTGCCGTGGGCAGTTTCCGGCTGATCTTGCATTCGGGGTAGGTTTGTTTGACTTCTGCTCATATTTCGAGTTATTACCATCAGTCACTGAGGAATCAGCTTACTTGTAACAGGAACAGTCGTTCCCACAGACGGCGCCAAACTGATGGTGTAAACTTCCGGATACGAGCTAAGGAACCAGATTAATTGGCGTGAACAGTTTGCATGGGGACTAATATGGCATCTGAGCTACATGGCTCGTGAAGTGGAGAATGAAAGCTCTAATTAGTCGCATATAATGTGTGAAATACGGTGGAAATATAGTGGTTCACCGGCCAGTGAGCTCGGCTAGTCCACTCTCTAATGGAGGCTCTTGCTCCTTCTTCTTTATTGATGAATTGAAGGTGTTACAGTCGAATACTCAGGGAACTAGGGTTTCAGAAAGTCTCTCTCTCCAATGGGGGCTGTCTCTTCCTTTTTATAGCCTCATACTTACCTCTAATACGGGACTATCCTACATTGAAGGGATCGTGCCCTATCTTTATCCACAATTCCGGAGTTACCTAAATTCCTTAGGGCTGGCTTCAAAAGGAGAGATCTTTGCCTCCTCCTGTGGGATCCTCCTTAGTTTTAGGAGGAGATCATGGTTAAATACGGGTTTTCTGCCTCGGATTGGATTCTACCTCCTTAATCAGGGTATCCAAGTCGTCTTGTTGTTTCCTTAGCATTTCTTCTCTCGCGCCTTCGACTAGGAGCTCTTAGTGCTGACTGGATGAGCTCTGCTCATGGCTAGGTGAGCTCAGCTTCTTTCGCCTGAGCTCCCGAGCTGAGCTCACTTACTGAGCACGTGCCAGTTTTATTCTGGGTATCATCAGTATTGGTCAATAGTTCGATATTGTACAGGGTGAAAATGTTTATTAGGGTCACCTCCCATAGATTTAATCCTTGCGCGTGGGCCCAAGTTAACTACTGGTCACGGGTCCGAATAGGCTCGGTTTGGTGGGAAGTTTCTCTGGGTTATCAAAAAAGAAAAAAACCTTTGTAAAAAAGTTTCAGTCCACTTCTGAGCCCATGGATGACGCTTTTTTCCTAGCCACAGGGCAGCCCTTTGGAGCAAATTTGTGGGTAACCCATTTGGAAATCTGATCTAATTAGATTTTGTGTGATATATGTCGTAAATTTGTAAGAGATTGGGTATCAATTTTCTTGTTTTCATTTTGGAGAACGTCTGCAATCTTTTTTGTTTATATTTTCGATTCAAATCACATACTGTGTCATGATATGTGTTTTTCTTTTTTCTTCTGCAGTGGTTTATGATGTATTGAGATCAAATTTTAAATGAAAATAAAACAGAAATGTCATTCTACAACATTGCTCCATTTGGGTCATTGACAATAAGTGTAGCCAAGCCAGTTAACTGGATCAGGTCTTCCTGGGTCATGATCTTTTTTTGTTTTATTGTTCCAAGTCTTTATATTAGGCCTGACAATCGTATCGAGTGGAACAGTTTCGTGTTGGGTGGAACGGGTTTGTGTCAAAAAACCCTCCATCCATACCCTATGCGTTTATATAAACGAGTCCAATTATCACACCCATACACAAATCGTTTATTAGACGGGTTACCCGATATAACCAGTGTGTCACCCGCTAAATAAGAGAATAAGTTAGATAATTTAGAGTCCACATGAAAAATCATTAACTCGCCACACATTACACATGTTTGACTTGTTTATTGTAACAGACAAAAAATAAACATTAAATGACTACTAAATTTGAATGATTATGAGAGATGGGAGGTGTGAGATGAGACAGAGACTGAGAGACCTAACTTGTTTTTTAAAAATTTATTGTACCACTGTTAATGGGTTAAACGGATTGAAACAAATTTATGGGTTAAACACGAAACCGATTCGTTTATTTTACGGATCTGTCAAGTTAACATTTTAACCACTCAAATCCATTAGGATTACACCCAAATCCATTAAAGAAACGAAAAGGATAGGGTTTGTTGGTCGGTTTCAACCACAAAGAAGACAAGAAAAACTTATATGTTAGTGACCAATTGGCTATTGAGGTCACCTCACTTTGGTTTATCTAATCAATGTGAATCATGGACTGATTCGAGTATTAGTTGAAAACGTTGGAAGGGGTCCAATGGAAGTCCTCGATCTGTAAAAGGAAAAGATAAAAGATTGTGTTTAGGCCAGTTTGGCTTTATTTAATGATTACAAAAGATGTCACGTCTCCTTTAATAATTTTTAAGGTTTACCTCTCTTCTTAGCTTTTGGGCAGTGCTCCATAGAGAGTTTGAAATTATATTTTGAAATTAGATTAGATTTGGAGATTAGATGAAGTGATAACAGAAATGAACTGTAAATTTAGACGTCTTGAGTTTGAATTTTGACAATTTCTTGGAGTCTCTCATGAGAAATTTGTCCCTCATGAGTATCGTAGTCTTGATGTAGATTATTTGTTTTTGACTGGATTAGGGAGGGTATTAGTGCGTCAATTGGTTCAGATACCCCTAACCAAAAAAATAAAAATAAAAATTAGACTTGGATCAATAGATTGATACATTTATGAAAGTTCAAGGTTTAGATTTGTAGAAAGAAAAAAAAAAACTTACATTAAAAGGGTATTTCAAGTGGAGGAGCATATTTGAGGGGTATTCATGAAATTCAGCCAATATTATAGGTATACACATGCCCATTTGATAAAAAAATATTAATAACAATTATATGATTGTTAATGTAAACAGTTCGCTTAAACCCGCACAGAAAGCTTAGTTGTGTGGGGTTAGTCTATCTCTTAGGTTGAATAACTGGTGATTGTAAATTTCTGATTTTAATCTATAATCATTACGAGGAAAAAAATATAGCTCGTTAAACAAATTATTTTCGGATAAAACCTCCATTATGATTTTTGAGAAGTTTCCATGGCAAACCACCATGTGAAATCATAGGAAAAGATTAAAGTAAATGTTGCATGCAGGTTTTGCTTCTAAATATCCATGTGAAGTAAAATTCTCCGGCCCAGCCCATGTCACCATGTGGATGATTTGGCAAACACATGTCTAAGCCAGTACTTGTCCCGTTTGTATATCTGAACTCCCTAATGCAGCTACCCATGTCTCTAGTTAATGAGGGTAGGTAGTTTGTGTCGGTACTTTGGGTAGACAAAAAAATTACAAAATAAAAGCTTTGCCGTATCTAATGACACTTTCTTTAGGGCATATATTATCCCCACTCATAAGAGTTTGCTAATATATTACAAGCAAAGTCGTCCTCAAGATACAATAAAATAGAGGGAAGAACTGCAATTATTAATATTAAAGAATTTTCAAAAAAATCTCATTGAACAATTTTGATTGTGTGTCAGAGAGAGAGAGAGAGAGAGAGAGAGAGAGAGAGAGAGAGAGATATGAAGTATATAGAATTCTGGTGTATTTTGTAAATGAAGTCTAGTGCCCTATTTATAAATTTCTTGATGACTTTTTTTCATACATCACAACCCTCTAAATAAGTGCATTTCTTAAAAGTCATGACACTTCTAAATATGTGTCTTTTATTAATAGTTACGACCTTTCTAATTAGATGTTTTTCTTAATTGTCATTTCTCTTCAAATAGTATTTTTTCCTAATAATCACAACTATTCAAATAATAGTTTTTTTTTTCTTTCTAATAGTCACAACAATTCAAAACAATTGCCCATGACTAAAGAAAAGGTTTTAGCCCCCATCTCGTTAGATGCCACCCTAATTGTTTCTCTAGGTAGGCTTTTGGTGAAAGGGTCAGTCAGGTTCTTACTTGACTTCACATAAGTAATTGTTATTACTCCATCTTGTATCAAATTTTTTTTTTTGGTTCAACGGTCAGGGGTGCCTGGACCAACTTATACGCACTTCGACTAATCCCCTCTCCAGTTCGATAAAGGCAAACTATCCATGTCGGGATTAAGGTATTCATGAGAATAAATCCCTCATGGTTTGATTCCAAGGTGTTGGCAAGATTTGAACACTTGACGTTTGAGTTTAGAATTCGTCTCTGTTATCACTTGAGCTACCCCTTGAGGTTACCATCTTGTATCAATTATCTTATAACTCATGCCTTAGACTTATATGTCTAGACTTGTCATTGTCAAGTATTGTTAGAAGCTCTTGATTGACGAGTCTCATTGTGGCAGTTCAAAGAGATGGCTAACATCAGTTGTGGCCACAACTCTATGTTCAATAACATTTTACTCAACCTTCCGTCTCTTTTCTTGCTACTACGAAGACTACAAATTCATGTTCCAATGGGATAAGATATACAAGTACGTTTGTAAATGCACTCAAAATAGCATCACCATCACAGACACATGTCTATCCAGAAATATACTTATTTTCTCCCTTACGAGCAATTGAATTGGTATCAATATATCATTCCAGCACTACAGGAAAGTCATCAACAATGCTTCTATCTACGAGACTCGCCATGATGAATGCTTTAATTCATACAACAACTAGTAACTTATATTCAAGTATACTTGCATGTATCTCATTCAAACCTTCAGCATACACATTTAATATCAACGGAAAGATTGTAGCGTACCTGTCTCTATGTCTATAGAGAATAACTGAATCACATGTTTTGTAGCATTACTATGTCCAATGGGGAGATTGCAATTGATTCATCACCCTGAAAATTTTCATATAAGTTTCGGATCTCTAGAACGTAAATTGACCCCATTCATAAGAGTTTGCTAACGAGTTACATGCAAAGTTGTCCCCGTGATACAACAAAGTCTATGGGTGAAGAATTACAGTTAACAATATTGAAGAGCTTTCAAAGAAATCTCCTTGAACAATTTTTATTCTGAGAGGGAGAAAGATATATAGGGAAAGAGAGATGAGTTATACAGAACTCTGGTGTGTTTTGTGAATGATGTTTAGCACCCTATTTTTAGATTTCTTGGTGTCTTTTTTTAGAAGTCACAACCCTCCAAATAGGTGTCTTTTCTTAAAAATCACGACTCTTTTAAAGATGTGTATTTTCTTAATAGTCACATTATTTCTAAGTAGATATTTTTTCCTAATAGTCACATATCTTCAAATAGTATTTTTTTTCCTAATAATCACACATATTCAAATAATAATTTTTTTAATAGTCACAACTATTCAAAACAATTCAATTATTCAATCAAATTATAAATAAAGTCCCAACAGTCTGCCCCTACGAAAAGGTCATGCTAGAAGGTGAATCAAATTAGTTGTTGATGTATTAGGTAAAGAAACGACTTATTAGAAGTAGGCAAGTTTGTGGGCCTATTGTGAGGGTGTATTCGTTGACTTTTCTGTTTCATGGATCCCTAGTGGTGGAAATGTTGTATCTAACTCTTTTGGGAAAGGTTAGTGGTCGACTTAATGACCACCATTCTCGCTATTAGATTTTAAAATTGTGAGTTCAAACCTCTTTGTTCCCCTTTCATATAATAGGGGCTGATAAAAAAAAAAACTATTTAGTGAAATTTGCTTCAAAGTATATGGATTATTGTCTATGAAGGGAGGAATGTCCTATGTTTTTGCTTTTTAGCCTTCAAAATGATGTACGTATTTGGGACTAATAATACTCTTATATTGTTTCTCTCTCACCAAAATTAAAAAAATTGTTCACTCTATATAAAAGGTCGACAACTGCTTGGTATGTGTTTAAATAATAAACGATTTGGGGGTGACACGTAACAAGAGCAAACGGTTAAGTCACTAAACATTTAAGAGAGATAAGATAGTTAAGAGAAAATTGGTCTTCATGGATCTCGGATAATGAAAAGACGGGACACCATGAAACGATGTTTATTGGTCTCGTGGCTAGAAAAGATGGCTCCGAAGATTAATAGCCATTGCCTTTAAATACAAAGACTTAGGCTATAGAGGAGGGATTTCCCAATCACACACAACTTTCCTCTACACTACTTTGCTTAGTTTAGTTTCTTTGCACTATAATCGTCACTCCGGTGGCCTCCTTTCCGTTTAATTTCAAGTACAGTCGTTCATCTAGTAATTCCTCTTTTTCGTTTACATTTTTGTCTTTTTCCCAACTATCTTAAATTCACAGGTCATTCGTTCCCTATTAAAGAAAAATTGGTTAAGTCCTTGATCTCCATGGCAAAGAAAAGAATTTAGTTCGTTTCAATTGCTTGAAATAATCACGATTTTAGAATCTTACATCGGTCCAAATAAATAAAATCATAAGCGTTTAGAATTTAAGTGCATTCAAACTTTAGCACTCTCGCTATCCAAGATATGTCAACAAGTATGAAAGGGATATTCAAGTTTACCCGTTACCAAATTGCAAATTTCATCACATAGATGAACAGACTAACTAAAGAACACATGTGAGGGTACTGCATATTTTCCTATAAGAAAAGTAAATAAATTTCTTGTTTCTTACTCTATTTGATTGGAAGCAACAACATTTGGGTAACATAGATTCGAAGTATAAAAATAATTTCTTAACACGTGAAGGTACGATATTTACCGTTTATATTTTAAAACTTCTGTAATAACAAAAAACTCGTGCACTAAATGGTGTTTGTTGAATATGGAGAATGATTTTTATCTTCCATACTGCAAACTTAATATCATTTTTTCACTTTTTTTTTAGTAAGAAGAAAATTCTGAGACTCTCTCTCTCTTTCTACTTGGAATTCACTTGAATTAGCAACCCCACGCCTGGCTGAGAGGTGAAAGCAACATGAAGAAAAGTAATAAATCTAACCTTTACACATCGGCACTTTACTGCCTTACGAGCCTTCCAATGACATTAAATTGGAAGTCTGATTAGATGGCTATGGACTATCTACATCTAAGGCGGCTCAAGAGCAAGTGGGGTCTAAAACAAGAGGTGTCGATGAGATTTTTTTATTTTTTAATATTCAAAATTATTAATTAAATTTTTTATTCAAATTATGCTGACATATTTTTTAATTGATAGTATGATTTTTTATCATAAATATTTTGATATGATTATAATCTATTGTTTCATTAATATTTTCATGTTCTTATTGATTTTGTATGTTCTTCATTGAAATTGTAGTATTGCATGGTCGACTATTATTATAAATACATTCATTGTTATATTTTTGTTGAATTATTCTACTATCTTCTAATTTTTTTGGATCTTTTACTTGATATGTTTGCAAATTTCACTTGAATTTTTATTATATTTTTTTTGTTACGACTTACAAGTGATAATTTTATCAAAAAAAAAATTAAAATTAATTTAGTTTTTTTTTGTTTCTTTGTGATAATGAATAGTTTAGTTGGTGTTTTGTACTTAAATAACAATAAAATCGAGTTTGAGAGAAGTAAAAAATGTGTTGTGTTTAGTTTTGTTTTTGTACATGAGAGAGAGAGAGAGAGAGAGAGAGAGAGAGAGAGAGATGCTTATTGAATTTTATTTGATAGGTGAAAGTCAAAAAAAAAAAATAGGGGTATAGGGAGATCGATACCTCTATATGAACTTAATAGAATAAAAGTCCTCTTTTTAAAACTATTTGGACAAAAGTCCATTTGACAGTAAAAAGCCATAAAACACCTTGAATATGAGAAAGACGAAAAGTCCTTCTGATTTTGGAAACAAAAAAGTAGCGCCTACTTGTTTGGCGTCAATTATTAAGAATCCATTAATCTCGGAAACCAAGAAGCCATTAATGCTAAAAATCCCCAATTTTTTTAATTTCAAAAATTTAGGAATTTCAATCCATATTTCTATAACTTCCCAATATTCAGTTTATGAGGAGGAGGAAGGGAAAACTCTTTGACGTTGATTTAGTTTTTCGATCGTCGGAATCTTTGGGAAGCTCTAATTCGGCTTCATTGGGTCATCTCCAACGGTATGAAATTCAAGTATTTTAATATTTTTATTCCTTGAATAATCCCAAAACAAAAAATACTAAGCCCTAATTTGAGTTTGAAATTAATTAGGTATGACCAAAGAAGAAATCATTGTTTTATAGAGTAAGGCTAAAACCATCAACGTTGATTTGGGTTTTTTAGAATCTGTTGCCGGAAGCTTTGGTAGGTTTTACTTCGGCTTCATGGGGTCATCTTCTACAGTTAGAATTCTAACTATTTTAATTTTCTTTTTCTTCAAAAATCCCAAAATAAAAAAACTATGCCCTAATTTGAGTTTGAAATTATTTTTTATTTATAATTCATGGAAAGCGAATGTAACATTTTGAAGCAAATTTTCAGAAGTTTCACGAACATTATGGTGTCTCTCTATTAAGTATTTAAAATTTAAAGTTTTGGAGAAAATTTATTGATTAATTATTTGAAATTGTTGTAAAAATGTATCTACTAATTCCCGAATTGAATATATTATGATTATGACTGACTTTACTCTATGGTGTCACTCTATTATACAACCATTGGTTAGGATCTTCATTCAACAACAAGCAATAACTGACATGTGACCATAGAGAGACGTCTTAGAAAGTCTCAACCAGTGATCCTGTGACCATAGAGTGATCATGTGACAATTGCTTGTCCAAAAACTATGTAAAAAAGAAAAAAATTACTCATGACCATAGATTACTCAAGATCATATAAAGGGACAACTTAATATCATGACTTGGGCATCACAAACTACATCAAAAATAGATTGTATCCATATAAATAAACCATGGATTGATTGTCTACATTAGGACATCGACAATTAGAACTTAATTAAAATTTTAATAATTGCAATAGAATGACATCAAACAGTGAATACTTAAACTATTTTCTTGCTCACAACAAAATACACAAAAAATAATTATGACTGCCTTCATTCTATGGTGTCACTCTATTATACGACTATGAATTAGCCATTTCATTTTACAATAGGCAACAGTGAACTTGTGACCATAGATAGACACTATAGAGTAACAATCAAATTTTATGTATTTTTCAATACATAACATACCAAAATCAAACTTGTGTCCAAACTTGTGATACCTCATAGTGACTGTCTTCAATCCTTGACTTGTATCTATAGAGTGACAACCTAAATAGTGACTTGACTACTATAAAAATACATAACAAATTACTTATTTTCATAGAGTGACTACCAATTTCTTGGCTTGCTCACTGTAGACTATAAATGAACATTGTAATATTCTTTTTTGACACAACACTATATTATTTTTTTGTAATTTGTATGGATTCACTATTATACAAATAATGATATTAACTAAACATCTAATGTAGGGTCAACTGTGGTTTCTCTATTTGCTACATAATGAGGAAAAGTTGGCAGCAGTATAAGTGAAAGTTTTTTGGACAGAAATGGTGAGAATGTTCTTGAACCATCATAAGTCTTGGACCGAAGACGATGTCAACAAGCGGAAAAAATTAAAGATAAAATATGAATATAGTTGATTTAGAATTTATTGCATATATCCGAACTTTGTGTTAAAAAATTTTGAAATGTAATTTACGGTATTGTTTGTGGGTTTGAACTACAATTTAATTTTGAAATAGTTGTAACTCTTTGGTGTCACTCTTAATATTCACAGTAAGTATCAAATCTATGGATTCAATGAATTTTATTTTATTTTTTTGATTGTATCAGTTCTAATGTCACTAATTGAAGTCATTATTTGTTGTCACTCTTTAGTTATCACACTTTGTTTGAAATGTGTTATGCATGTGTCACTATATGTTGTCACACTATGATGTTACTTTGTTGTCACTCTTTTTGAGAATTGTGATGTACAAAAATGTCACTATATGCAACCACATTTTGATGTCACTCTATGGTATCTCTCTTTGATGTCAATCATTGATATCACGTTAATTTTGGAGTGTGTTGTTTATCGTGTAAAAAAAATTACCATAGTTTCTTGATTAAGCATTGTTGAGTCTTAGAAGTATACACCCAATGCCACTTTTCTAGGAGGAGAGAGAGAGAGAGAGAGAGAGAGAGAGAGAGAGAGAGAATAGGGGAGAGAGTGTGTGTGAGATATAATAATGGAATATTATTTCATTTATATTTCAAAATTTTAAACTGTAGATAAAGTCTAAGGAATATTGAAAGTCTCGAATCTAATATTTAGACATTTGACAACATATTAATTAGAAGAGAGAGAGAGAGAGAGAGAGAGAGAGAGAGAACGAGTTTGACATAAAAAATAGTTTGAAAGAGTGGTAGATAATAATGAAATATTAATTTCGTTTAAATTTTCAAATTTTAAACTGTAGACAAAATCCAAGTAATATTAAAAGTCTCAAATCTAATATTTAGATATTTGAAAACATATAAATTAGGAAGAGAGAGAGAGAGAGAGAGAGAGAGAGAGAGAGAGAGAGAGAGAGACAAACGGTTGAGAAAGAGAGAAAATAAGGGGAGACAGAGAAACGGAAGAGAGAGTGAGAGAGAAAATAGGGGGAGAGAGAGTGACAGATAATAATGGAATATTAATTTCGTTTGATTTTTCAAATTTTAAACAGTAGATAGAGTCCAAGAAATATTGAAAGTCTCAAATCTAATACTTAGATATTTGAAAACATTATCTAAGTTTAGACATTATCTAAGTCTAAGTTTAGTCTCAAATCAGGTAGCCATTATTTATTGTAGGGTTAATTAGGTAATACAAAAAAAAAAAAAAAGAATTTGAAATGTATACTTATTCATAATTATTTGATGAAAAAAATGACTTAATGAAGTATAAGTTTAGATGTGGTACTTAAAACCAAATAAATTCTAAAAAATGTACCCACAGCCAAATATTCGAAAAAATTATCGTTGATATCAGACTTTTGTTAACTCTTTTTGTCCTTTAATAAATATGATTATATCGGGTGAGCTAAACTTTTGAGCCCAAATTTTAAAGTTATTTTTGTTGTCTCACTCTTTCATGAGTTTTTTTTTCCCGAACTAAATAGTATTAAGTTCTAATCTTTGGCTTGTATTGTATTGTTGATCTCTCAAATTTGGGGCCCTATTTATATGTAGAGCTTAAAACCCATTTTTTTTTTGGTTCTACTATTGAGTCAATAGTGCCTAAATCACACACTCATCTAAGGGTGGAGCCGGGATTTCAATTTAGGGTGGGCAAAAATATGAACAAAAAAATCTACTGATTGATATAAGCTATTAAAAATTTTGACATATTTTTAAATGCAAACATAAGAAATCTACTAATTGATTTAAGTTACGAACATGACATGAAAAATAAACAGATCTGGTCGCCACAACACGATTAGTTAAATGAGTTGAGTTTGAGTTAACTAGTGCTTAACACGAACCCATAAATGATACAATACGACACGAACACGCCCGACACTTTACGATTGCCATCTCGTTATATGTACTAATATGTATAGGGTATATTTGCTTTAGAAGGAGAATGATGGATAAGATTAGAGTCTTATTTCCCATCCTCTCCAATGCCATGGGTATGGAAGACATAATTTAATTTCTTTTTTAATTCTATACCATGTTTGACTTGTGACTTTTGCAATGCATGTTGGTTCCAAAATAAAGTAACGATTGAATTTCATAATTGATTTAAATGCCCTCCGTTTGTTTTAGATTATTAAACACTTGAAATGTCGATATTATAATTTACTTTTCTTGTGGTCCCAATAACAAAAGTAAATATTTTATTTTATATAAATTGACTTTAATGTGCTTGTCTTGAATGTGAACATTAGGCATTAGAAGGGTCAATGCCGTAATTTACTAATCTAGTATTATTATTAGTTTTCTACCTCATTTTAATACCACATCCCATGTGGTATTAGATATACCCATGTAGATGGGTTTAACACCACTGTTCATACCAAGTCGGTATTAGGATCCGAAAATTAGTACTTTGTTAAAAATGATTAACAAACAAAGTATATGTGGGAAGACACTTCAAGCTCGTACTTCGCATCTTGCCTTTAGGTTGCATTGACTTGCATGCTG
Source organism: Ilex aquifolium (assembly GCA_951799425.1). Taxonomy (NCBI): domain Eukaryota; kingdom Viridiplantae; phylum Streptophyta; class Magnoliopsida; order Aquifoliales; family Aquifoliaceae; genus Ilex; species Ilex aquifolium. Next base: position 10,792,924 of record OX637391.1, on the reverse strand, counting down.
ATGAGCGATTTCCCTCGGGTTCTATGACTCGAGTCATAGGAGCTCTACGCTAGAGCACAAAAGAACGACAACCCAATTTGGAGTCAGAGGATCACCCTATGGGGTCTTTGATCTCAATGAAGGGAAGTGAAACATAAGCAAGGAATAAAACGAAGCTTAGACAACATAAGATCAACATAAATGGGAGAAGGTGGCGGCATTCGAGTTCCACTTTTTCTATAAAAAAAAAGGGCTGCAAAAGTGGCCTCTCCCTCTTTGCCCACACCAAGGGGATCTTCAGAAAGTAACAATAAATCTGTTACGTCTCTTCCTACTATCCTATGCCTTCTCTTACTTCCTTTTGGATCAGTTGCATAACCTTCTGTGAAGGATTTAAGAACCAATCTAGGGGAATACTCCCATTACTAGTTTGATTAGCAATCAAGTGAGCCAATTGATTGGTTGTTCTCTTAACAAAGAGAAATTGAATTGAAAGGAGTTGTCTAGATACCTGTCATATATCTCGTTGTATTGGTTCTACTCCCCTCAAAGATTCAGCAGGCCCCTTTTCCAAAGAGTCGATGACAGTTTTGGAGTCACTTTCAAAAATTGCCAACCTCCAATCTTCAGCCTTTGCCATGTTGCAAGCCCTCCTTATCACCCAAGCTTCAAATGCCAAATGAGTTGCCACATTCATATTTCTAGATGAAGCAGAAATAATCTTCCCTGTATGATCTCTGGTCACTGTAGCATATGTTCCTTTCTTCATTTTTGCAGAAAAAGCTCCATCATAATTTACTTTAACCCAACCTTGTGGTGGGGCAGTCCAAGGGGCTGCGACCATCTCCTTACATTGTTTGTCAACCCCGTTCTCTCTAACTTGTTGCAATTCTGTTACAGTCATTCCTACTTGTCTAACTACAGTCATGTTATTCGTAGGCTTATGATTAAAGCACTAATCATTCCTGCCCTTCCAAGTAAACCACATCAAATAAGCAAAGAAGGATTGACTCTCTTTGTCACTCCAACCTCTCCCTTGACCACTTTGTAAATGGTCCATCAACCAAGTCTCAATCCTTGTAATTTTAACCCTATCCACTTTGATTTCTAGTGAAGATTTAACCCATACCTCACTCACCCAAGGACACAGTAGGAAAAGCTCCACTATTTCCTCTTCCTTACCACATATCGGATATAAAGGCAATTGGCATACCTTTTTTTCCACAAATTCTGCCTTGTTGCTACAGCTCCCACTGCTACCTTCCATATAAAGGAATTAAGCTTTGGCATTGCTTCAATCGCCCAGATCACCTTCCAGAACCCACCCTTGGGTCTAAATGACGAAGAGGCTAGTGCTCTATTAGTGTGTGGTTCATTTAGACTCACCTCCAAGTGATATCCACTCTTAACCAAGTATTTTCTAGTGGTTGTAGCTTCCCATGTTGCCTTATCCTCATGCTTTGATTCCGATAATGGTACAACAAGTATGGTTGTGGCCATTTCATTTTTGAAAAAATCTCTCTAATCAAATCCTCCTTCCACCTCCTCGTATGAGAGTGAATCGGCTCCTACACCTTCCTTGCTTCACTATGAGTGTGGTTTATTACATTCTTATACCCAGGAACCCAATGATCCTCCCAACAATCAATGCAGTTACCCTTCCCCACTTTTCCATATGGTTCCTTTTGACAATAGATCCCTCCCTGCTACTATGCTTTTCCAAATCCATGAATTGTTGGACCTAGGTTTAGCTTGCCACAATGTAGTGTTAGGAAAGTACTTCGCCTTCAACACTCTGCTCATAGGGTTTCTGGATCTTGGTACAACCTCCACGCTTGTTTTGCTAACACTGTCTTATTAAATTTTTTTAGATCCCTAAAGACCAACCCCTCTTCTTGTTTCCCTCTCATTACAGTCTCCCATCTCTTCCAGTGTATTCCTCTTTCCCCATTTACTCTACTCCACCAAAATCTTGAGACTGCAGTAGTAATCTCTTGGCATTGTGACTTTAGGAATTTGAAAATGGTCATGGCATAAGTGGGAATAGCCTATACCATTACTTTCAACAAAGTTTCTCTCCCTGCATCATTCAGTACCTTCTCCTTCCACCCCGCTATTTTATTCAAGATTCTCTCCTTCAACCATGACATAGTTTGCTTTTTTGATCTTCCTCATTCAGTAGGTAACCCTAGATATTTCCCCGTGGTTCGTAGGAGAGGCATTCTCATAAAATATGCCAGATCTTACTGGAGCTGCAGTGGAGTGTTCTTGCTAAATTGAATCCCCGATTTGTTAAGGTTGATCAGTTGTCTAGTGGCAAAGAAGTATTGATTCAGCACATCAATCAATGGATGACAATCCCTCATAGATCTGTCGAAAAAATATAGAGTCATCTACAAAAAGTAAATGAAAAAGTTTAGGGCCACTCCTACAAATTTGAACTCCTTTGAATTGAACTTTCCACTACTCTATTCATGAGTTTGGTTAGGCATTCTGTTACCAGTATGAATAGAAATGAGGACAAAGGGTCCCCTTGCCTTAAACCTCTTGTTGGGTGTACCCTTACAGCCTGTACTCCATTCACCATGATATTATATTGCATTGTTGTCACACACTGCAGTATTAAATTTATCCATCTTCCATCAAATCCTATCTTATATATCATATCTCTCAAAAAATTCCATTCCACCCTATATCGGCTTTTGTCATATCTAGCTTTATCACCATCAGGTATTTCCTGGTCCCCCTCCTCTGTCTCAGTGAATGCATAATCTCTTGTGCCACCATTCTGTTATCTTGAATCTGCCTTCCCCCCACAAATGCACTCTGATTCTGTGATATCAATTTAGTCATATATGATTTTAACCTTGAAGTAATCAACTTAGAGATAACTTTTTATATAAAATTGTTGCAAGCTATAGGTCTATGCTCCCCAATCACCTCTGGTTGTTGCACCTTTGGAATAAATGTAATGTTAGTCGCATTTATCTTCCTTAGCATATACCCAGAATGGAAAAAAGCTTGTCCTCCCCCAAATACCTCACCTTACATAATATCCCAGTACTTCTGATAAAATATCCCAGATAAACCACCAGATCCAGGTGCCTTCAATGCTCCTAAACTGAAAAGTGCATTCTTTATTTCCTCCATATCAGGAATTCTAATAAGAGTATGGTTCATTTTGCATTAACCACCTGAGGGATATGTTGCAGAACTTGGGAATAATCTCGTTGTCCTTCAGTAGCAAAGACTTCCTAAAAATGGCTCCCAATTACCTGATAATTTTGTTCCCGCTCTATGACCCATTCATTTTCCCCCACCTTCAACATTACCACTTTATTTCTTTGTCTCCTTTGCAGTGTGGTGGCATGGAAGAATTTAGTATTTCTATTCCCCCCCCCCCCCCCATTTCAACAATCTCAGCCTCTATCTTAGTCCCCAGTACTGCTCTTCTCTCTGCCATAAACTTTCAATCTCCTTCTTCAGTCCCTGTACTTCTGTCAGTTGTATCTCTTGAGTGGTATTAATTTTTAGCTCAATCAATCTTTCTTTCTTCTTCTCGATTTGCCTCATGTTGTTCTTGAAATGCCTTGTACTCTAGCTTCTAAAATCATGGGTGCAGATTCTGATCTTTTGCTTCAGCTGATACATTTTGGATCCTTGCACTCTGCTTTGCCAACTATGTTTGATCACCTCTTGACACTCTGTCTCCTCTGTCCAAAAGCTCGCAAATCTGAATATTATCTTTGTTCTTCTGTATTCTGGATTAGCTTCCAGAATTAAAGGGGACTGATTTGACCCAATTACTGGGGGAACAAAAATTATTGGATCTGGAAACATTACTCTCCATTCTGGGCTTACTAGTGCTCTGTCAAGTCTTTCTTTTATGTTTGCTACTCCTTCTCAAGAGTTATCCCTGGTAAACCTACACCCCTTACTTTCCATATCAATCAATTGTGTACAATCCAATAGTTTTTTTGAAGCTCCTCAGCTTTCTATTTCCTCTATTTCTTTCCCCTATTTTCTCCATCATGGAGATAATATCATTAAAGTCCCCAAGGCACAACCATGGAAGGACTAGACTGTTGCCATAAGCTTTAAGCCTGCTCCACTATAGACATCTAGTCTCATAGTCTAGGCGTCCATACGTAAAAGACATGCCATGTCCCCATCCCTTCAATACTACTGAAAGTAACATCAATCTGGTGTTTACTACACTTTTCAATTGTCAACTGAACCTCTCTCATCCACATTATACACAATCCACCAGACAAGTCATTAGGTTCTACAACCACTTTCCCATCAAACTATAACCTTCTCCTTATTCTGCCCACCCTTATTATACTCATCTTTGTTTCACTAAGACATAGAACTGTCAAGGAACTCCCCAATCCTTGACAGTTCCATGCAATTATCTTCATGGAGGGGTTAGGGGCATGGTAAGGCCGGCCTCCTCAGCCATTTTTGTTAGTTCGTCTGTCTGTTGGATGCTAACTTCTTTTAGTTGTTTATCCCCTTCTTTCACTTGCTTTTTGATTGCATTCTTCCTCATAATTTTCTTGACCCTTCTATTTCCAATAGTTCCTGGTATCACCTTCTCCCCATACCCCTTATTTTCTATTGTATGTTATGGTCTTGCATCTGGGGCATAGTCTCCTTTGTATCCCATATCTTGATTTGCCTCCACTAGTACTGAAGACCCCATTTTTAGATTACTTGGGGATACTACAAACTTTCCATCTTCTCGTCTAGTAACTTTCATAGGGCGTCCCTCCAACTTCTCCTCCTGAATTTGCCTCTTCAATGATAATCTCTAAAAGAATCTAGACATGCAGTTATCCAAAATTTGCTCAATCTAAAGGGAAACCGAGGCGGTAAGGGAAATTTCGTAATATATAGTTAGTCTTTGATATTCATGGTCCACCCCAAAAGGACCAACTGATAGAACAGTTGCTGAAGCAATAGGGTTTATTAGTTCAGTCTTCAAAGAGTTTGTACTTGGTCTTTATCCACATCTATCTTTGGGGCTTCTTCATGATCCAAGGATTGTAACACCAATGAGGATTTAATCAACACAGGATTTTTCGAGTAGGTATCACAACTCCACCCACTGAGAGAGTTAGAATTTAGAGACCCATCTTCCTGCAAATCCGTTATTGTGGATTCCAAAACTATACTGCCACATGTATTGTTTTCAGTGCTTATTGCAATTGTTGGAATCCCTTGTCCTTCTAACGAGCACCTCCGCATTATCTTGCGATTATGGTGAATCCCCTATCTTCCCCCACACGTTTGGTTGAACCATTAGTTGACGCGCCTCCGTCTCTTCCCATCCTTCTAAATTTTTCAGCAACTGTGATTACAACTGTTCATCATAATTTTATTGTTTCCTCTGTGAGAAATCTACCCAACCATTTGCTCTAAGATGAGGACCATATATTTCATTGCTCTCTGCTTGCTTCTCATACTCACATGTCTGTTTCTCGTGCCCCACACATCCACTTTATAGCATAAATCGCTTAATTGCTCATACTTGAGAATGATTTTTCGATCTGGTAATGTCATTCTTAGTATCTAGAAGTGGGCAGGTAATGGTTTCATCAGATCTACTACTACCTTTGTTCTAATATAATTTATCCACATGTTTCTCTGCACAAAGTTTTGTCTATTTGCAACTTGCTCCCCAAGTTCTTGTGCAATTCTATAGGCATTTTCTTCTGTAATCATCTCTGGTGGTAAGCCATGAGCTTGAATCCAGAAACGAGAGCGTATAAAATCCACTTCAAAACTTAACATATTAGATTTCCACTCCTTCAGAACAAGAAGTTTTCCTTTCACCGACCAAGGACATGCCTCCAAAACAGGGTTACCTGGATCGCGGATCGGTTGGGTACGTGGTACGGGTACAGGTGCGGGGTACGTTATTGTTTGCGGTGCGTGGTGCGGTGGGGGTAGGCTTAGTCGGTACGCTATTTTGGGTCGCGGTTCGCTTTGAACTATTATTCGGATCGTTTTCATTATTACAAAAAATTATATAAATATATACATTATAAAATACAAATCAAGACCAACAACAACACATCAACTAATAATCATGTATAATATTATCAAAAAAAGACAGCATATAAATTTAAAGACTTAAAATTTTAAAAAATAACATACTAGAGAGCGATTAAATAGTTTCCTACATGAAGCTCAAATCAAAATAACACTCTTAAACATCTAACAAGTCTCAAATAAAAATTACTTAATAATAAGAAAACATTGGAGCATGAGTTAATTGTCAACTCTTTTCCCTTTATCTTTCGCAGTGTTCCCTCCTCTTGTAAAATTACTAATTTGAGTCTGATGCAGTCCGGAATGACGGAGCGGTGGCCTGCTAGAACTAGTAGGTCGCTTGTCAATAGAGACGGGCATAGAAGCATGTAAGGATGAAGCTTCCCGATCTTCATCTCCAGCAATTGTAGAACTATCTGTATGATCATCCTCCAAGGATTTCCATCGCAAATCCTCCAATCTCACACTAGAATCATCTATATATGTGTGCTCTGGATTTATATCCCATTTCTTAAAAGGCCCATCTTTGTAGCTTTCACTGAAACGTGATTGGAGACGAATATTTGAATGGATGAAAACCAATTTGTCAGCTCTGGTAGAATTCAATCTGTTTCTCTTGACATTGTGAATAAATGAATATGTGCTCCAATTTCTTTCAGCTGAAGAACTTGTAATTGGTTGTGATAACACCTTTTATGAAAAAAATAATAAGACACATTAATAATGATAATTAACAATAAAAATAAATAACTTGAAATTAGTACCTTTTTTGCCACTTCTGCTAATTCTGGAGTTTCTGAACCATATGTTGACCACCAATCAATAGCATCCATGGTCACAGCATCTGTTTGAGCCGCCGCCATAGCATAAAGACCCTTTCGCGAGTGAAAATGTGCATACTGTTCTCGCAATTGTTTTGCTTCTTCTGCATCTTCTGCTATCTTTTCAAAAGCTTCCATAAGACCTATGATGACCTCTCTATCTTGATTTGGAGTTTTCCTAACTGTACCTCCTGGTGCTAGCTTAGTAAGATATTGGGTATCATAAAACCGTGGTGTTAGTGCAAACCCAAGACAATGCAAAGGAATATTCATCTTCTCCCATCTGTCAAGCACAATTTTTTCAATCTGGGAAAATTTATCAATGTGTTTTCCACCCCTCATAATATCTTTTATTTCACCAAGCATGTTGTCCATCTTCTCATAAATCTCTCCCATTTTTTGACCTTCCCCATCACAAAATTTAATAAGAAAAAATATAGGCTTTGTGATACTTAAGATATTCTCCACATCTTCCCAAAATTCTTCACTAATAACGGTTTCTGTAACCAAAGCACCTAACTTCCTTGTGTGTTCATCCCCAGATTTCACCAATTCTTTCCATGACTTGAGAACAATGGTAGTTGCAAGGGACTCTCTATAGTCAACAAGTCGCTTCAACAAAATATAATGCGATGCAAACCTAGTCTTAGCCACTTTTAATAGCTCCAATTTAGACTGAGCTCTAAACATAGCCAAAGCATGTGTATGGTTCAAGAAATATTTAACAATAGACTTTCCCCTTCTATAAGTATTTCTAAACCACTCAAATTCCTTTGCAAAGTCTTTAAAAATTAGATTCAGAGTATGAACAACACAAGGAGACCAAAATATATGTTTGTGTACCTTTTGCACCTCTTTCCCTGCAAGTTTGCAATTTGCTGCGTTATCGGTCACTACTTGAATGACATTTAGTGGACCTACTTCTTCAATGGCTTTCAACAAAAAATCAGCAATTGTTTTACCTGTTTTCTCTATCCCTGAAAAATCCTCAGCATATAAAAACATAGCTCCACGACTATTTGCAGCAATGATATTAATAAGTGGTTGATGCTTCACATTAGTCCACCCATCTGATACAATGGATACCCCATTAGAATACCATGTATCTTTAACAGGAATCAAATCATTTTCAACACTTCTTTTGCACTCATCCAATAATGTAGTTCTCGCTTTTTCATAACTCGGAGCCTTGTAACCTTTAGGTCCTCTATTTATAGCTGAAATCATCTCATTGAATTGAGGATTTCTCAACACATTGAATGGGATTCCATTAGCACATAATCCCTTCATGACCTTCAAGTCAACCATGTCTCGATCCATAATTTTGAATGCATCTTCAATTGATCCCGTCGTCGGTGAAGGCTGCCGCTTCAGCAATGTAGAATTTTTCAGGGATGAAGAAACTCCTACTTTTTCTGCCTTTTGTACTCTTTCTCGCAATTTTGCATATTCAGTCAAATTATTCATTAACGCTTGACACCGTTTAATTTCTGTTTTTTTCCCGGGTGGGGCACCAAAAAAGTGATAATGCATTCGAGTATACGAACTTGTAAATTTACCACCGCAATGCTTACATGACCAACTCTTTGATCCCCCTGGATTTTTTCCTTGAGCTGCACCAATAAGATTGACTTCATTGAGTAGTGGTTTCAATTTTGCATCAACTTGTAATTGATCTCCCTGTGTGCGATTTTTTTGTGGTTGCCTAGTGTTATCTTCTTCCGTTACTTCAATATGTTCAACTTCTTGTTCATCAGCAGAATCATCCAAATTTTCAATATTAATTCCGAATTGTTCTTCAATCTGAGAAGAATCTTGTTCTTCCCTCCTTCTTTTTCCAAAAAGCATTTTTTAAGTAATAAGAATTGAAGGAGATATTGAGGAGGAAGAGGGAGGCAGTATGCAGTAGCAGTAGCAGTAGCAGCGGTACAGAGGCTGCAGTTGGGATTAAAAAATATCTATATATATGGCTGCACTTGACGTGTATGTGTAAGTTTTTTAACCTAATTTTGACTTTTTTATCCAATTATATTCCCCATTCTTATAAAATAAGTGGGTTTTATGGTCATTTCGCACCACTAGGTATTATTAACTACAAGTCAGTACCTCGGTGACTATTTCCCATGTCTCCACTCCCAGCCGACTTCTATCACGTGAGTCGGTGGGGCAATTAAGAGAGAGAGAGAAAGAGAGAGAGAGAGAGAGAGAGAGAGAGACAGACAGACAGACAGAGACAGAGAACGAAGTTCTCGTCTCCTCAGCAGTCGCGACGAAGAATTCGAAGCAGGCAGAGAGAGAGAGAGAGAGAACGAGCGATGAACCAGACCAGAGAAGTCGGTTCATCGCGAAGAAGAAGCCGAATCGAATCGAATCAGAGAAATCGAAGAAGTCGAAGCCAAGAAGTCGAAGCAGAGAAATCGAAGAGAAGCAGAGAAATCGAAGCAACGAAATCGAAGAGAAGCAGAGAAATCGAAGCAACGAAATCGAAGAGAATCAGAGAAATCGAAGCATAGAACTCGAAGAAGTCAAAGCAGAGATCCATCGAGTAAGTTACCTACCCTTTACTTTAGCCTATTACAACTTAATCTGTGTAATTTGCAATGATTTGGCATGATTTGGGGTTAGGGTTTATGTTGGGGATCTGGGTTTTGTTAATTGATTGGATAAACACTTGGGGTCGGAGATAGCAGTGATCCAGGTCGCGAACGACCCACGTTTGGGGTCGTGCGACCCAGATCGCGGTTCGTAGGTGTTCTCACGTTTTCTGGTAACCCTGCTCCAAAACTCTTCTCTTTAAGCTATCATTGTAGAAAATGAAGATTTACGTATCTTGCTCCCCATCTTTGATTTCCATTTGCTTATTCGCCTTCCATGCTTTCATTATAATTGTCTCCACAGATTGTCGATGTTTTTTAGACAGAATCCTACCCACTAGGCATGACTGGGTTACATAGTTAGCAATGGGTGTATCAGATTACAGATTGATTACGAGTGCAAGTTTAAGGGTATTTGAAGAAAGTATTTCTGGTATTTTGGTGGGTTAAGGCTAGATGAAGATTATGGGTCAGTAATAATGTAAGAGGGTTTGGAGTATTTGTTTGTAGGTATGTCTGTGGATTAGGGTTTGATGTAGGTTTTAGGGTGTTTTCCATATTCTAGCACTTTGAGTAATATGTTTCTACTGTATGAAGGATTATGTATGGGTTTAGGAAGGTAAAGTTCTAGGTTATTATTTCAGTAATAGGAAACCCAAAGAATCAACAGACGAAGAGATAGGGACAAAGACAAACAGAGGTAAAGAGAAAAATGTGCAGATATAGGAGGTTGATGAAGATGAAAGGTATCGTAGAAAAGCAAAAAGAAATTTGAAAGGTATCATGTATTCAATCTCGAGAAAAGACGAGTAGTAAAGAAGGAAAAGACAAAACACGCTTACTAAGATAACCTAAAACGTCATAGAAAAAGAATAAAGCTAGAAGGATGGAAACACCTTCATCAGAAATCGCTACCTCGGGAGAAGGAAAGGCTCTACAGGTGGAGAGCGAGTTATCATAACTCATTTACGCAATTGAATCCAAATACTAGTACAACTCGTTGTTTGAATGGGCAAGAATGAGATTCTTGTAATTCCTCTCTTAGGGGGACAACACCCAACAATGTTGTCCATCACTAGGGGTGTCTATGGACCGGGTCAGGCTAGGCTTGCAAAATTTTTTTCAGGCTAGGCTTAGGTAGAGTAGGCCTAAGCCCTTATTCGGGTGAGTTATCGGGCGGGCCGGCCCGGGCTTCGGGTAGGAATAGGCTACCTGCAACCCAACTTGCGAAATTATTGGGCAGGCCTTGCGGGATTGTTAGGCGAACTTTTTTATATACAACTTCCTTTAAAAATAATGAATATTTTTGTAGCTTAATATTTTTGTAAATTACATTTTTGAATTAAAAGTAGAGTCAAAATGGACAAAAAATAGTTAATTAATTATTTTATTTATGAATAGGGGAGGAACTACATCACAATAGAATGAGCACATCTCAACTAAGTTAGCACTTATCCATCTATCTATCATTTGCACAACTTTACCCTTTAAAACGTGTATATTTAATACATGAAAAAGAAAAAATACATTAGTTAAAGTATTTAACTTTTTCTCAAAGGAAGGGCGGGAGGCGGGTTCTTGGACTGGATTTTAACAGGTTTTTGCGGGCGGGCTATTAGGCCAGTTGGGGGCAAGCACATGCCCTCTCTTGACGGATATTAAATTTGGATTCAGACAGGTCAACAATCGAGTCTATCGAGTTTCAAACTTATTTTTTTGGACCGAATAACGCAACCCGTTAGCAACCGGCCCCGGACACCCCTATCCATCGCTGTATAGCACTACAGCCAAGTTGCATTCCACATTTCAAAATCTATGTCCCCCAATATGGCAGTATCTATGTATTGTTTATGTACCATGCAGATACATACATATGATTATTGCCAAAAATGTTCCTACCCTACTAACACTTAAATAAATCGGATCACTATCCCCGTATATTCTTGGAATTTTTTTTAATTGTGAATCCACCATGTGTATTAAATTGAGATTCATGGGTTTATATAAAATTATTATAGATGATTTAATTTTAAAAAATATATGAATTTCATTTCCAAACCGAAGCGTAATATTAGCGGTGGCCTTATGTGATGCACTAAATTGAGTATGTCTTACCACATCTACTTGCACCCTAAAATTGTTAAAAAATTACCTATTAATTAGCTTAATTATTTTTTACAAAATATAAATTTGAAAAATAATCGACAGAAATGATGTTATTGCTTAATTGAGCTTTAAAAAAAATTAAAGTTAGAGTAATTAGTAAGTTGAGTTGATTATATACAGACCACATAGAATAATTTAATTAATGAAAATTATTTTTTTCATTGAATAACTCAAAAGTGTGAAATATTTAAAATAAAAAAGAGTAAAGTCTTTCCAAAGCTTCTCTTGAAATATATAAAAGAGAAATGTTATTGGAATATAATTTGAGACGATACTAGATTATGACAATGTTACTGATAATGAGTACAAATAACATTATTAAATAAAATAAGGCTAAGTACCACTACTTAGAGCATCTCCAACAGATGATCTAAAATTCACAAAATCTTCAAATTTTAGTTATTTAGCTAAAAAATTTCATTCCAACAGATTATCTTCAAAACATTTAAAATAACATTTTGCTATAGTAATACTTTATATTTAGAGTATCACTGTAGTGATATGTAAAAAAAATTTATAATATTTTCTCTCTCTCTCTTCTTTCATCATTTCTCTCTCTTTCTCCCTTTCACTATTCCCAAAAAAAATAATACAAAAAAGAATGAGAAATAATATTTAAAATGAGTAGTTAAAAATATAAAAAATCTGTTGAAATGTATTAAAAAAGTGAATAGCTAAAATACAAAATGTTGTTTTTTGAGTAGTTAAAATATTTTTTGTGGTTGGAGATGTTCTTACTAACTATTGTTTGTGATTTGAATAATTTGTAATTATTTATTAATAAAAATAAAATTAAAAAAATTAAAAAAGTTACAAGTGTTGTGCTTTTAATGAATAAAAAATAAAAGTATAATATCGAGAAAATATTTTTTGATATCTAGTTGGACCCTGTTTTATATCAAAAGACTTAAAATAGAGAGCTGGGGTGCTACTATAATGGCCGGCATTTTATTGTTCTATTGATTACCATACAAAAAAAGGAACATATTTTGGGTCGCCTGCATTGACTATGGTTCTTCAGCTAAGCAGCCTGAGCTGTAGCTGTATTACTTTACATTCCCCTTGTCGTCCTCTGTTCAAATCTCTCTTCCCTTCTTTATAAAGCTCAAGTCCATTTCTTTCTTCACAGAAAATCTTAAACCCACACTGTTTTTGATCAAAACAACAGCTTCTTCAACAGAAGATGGAAAGTAGCTGCTCTGATGAGAAAAGGGTAGATGTCAATTCCACTGAAAATGAAGTAGAAGAGGAGGAGGAAGAAACAGCATTGTCACTATGTGATTTTCCAATCAATGAAGAGAATCAATCTGGTAAACATGAAGCTCAAGCCAATGAACCCCAGGAAGACTTCAATTTTGGCTCATGGGGTGGCTCTGTTTTGACAGAAACCGAAATGTGTGCCGCCGACGAGGTCTTCTTTCAGGGACAAATTCTTCCGCTACGTCACTCCGTCAGTTCCGAGAGCGGCTTCGCCGTAATAGGAAATGATAGCCGGAACTTTAGCCGGTGCGTTTCAAGGGCTGAGTCTGTGGGTCGTTGTTATTCAGATGGGTCTAGCAGTTACAGCAGCAGAAGTAGTAGTATTAATAGCCGCAATTCATCAAACAGTTGCAGTGCATTAACTAGCAACCCGTACAAACCAAGAAGAATTCGAAACCAGTTTCATTCCCACCCAAGTCCAACACCCCAGATTCGGTTTTCAAGTGCCCGCCATGGCAATTTCAATAATTTCAGTCACCATGGTCAACAGTCGATGATTTGGAGCTTTCTCCGGGTGGGTTTAGTACAAAAACCAGAGATTGCATCATTAGACCTCAAGCTTCGTAGCAACAACCAGAATAATAATCAGCGTTACAGTACAAACAATAGGTTTATAAACAGCAAGAACAACAGGATTAACGACGGCGACAACAACAAGATGAAGAATATCTTGAACATTGAGAAGAAACCGAAGCAAGGGTTCTTCGATAGAAACGGGGCGTTATGCGGTGGTTGCAAGTGTTCGATTAATGCAGTTGAAACTGTTCCTTCACGAATTAGTACAGTTAAGAGCGGTGTTAGTGTGAATGAGGCACAAGCAAAAGAAGAGAAAGAGGAAGCAATGACGAAGACGACAAAGGTTTGTCGAGGAAAGCAAGCCATGTCGCGTCATCGAACGTCTGAATGGTTAAAGCAGCTTTCACTTGAAAGTGGACCTGATAGAGGAAAGATTCAAGGACAATTCACGCATGCTTGATCTTATCATTATTTTAATCTTAACTTTTTGTTTCTTACTTTTGTTTTTTTCTTAAGTTTGGATTGATTGATTTATTTATTGGATATTTACTAGGCCCTGCAATCTGGAGATCACTCTGTTTGTTAGAGTTTTTTTTTTAACCAAATTATCTATTTTTTTGTACTTTCTAGTGTGACCCGTAACTTCTCAACGTGACAATTAACCCAAGTTGAAAAGAGTTAATTAGAATGATTTTACTATAATCGAGTAAATAAAAGCTTCACCAAACAAATAAAAGTTCAACCGAACACAATTGTAAGGGTGTTCACCCTATCCTATGAGAAGGAATTTTTATATTCTATCTGATATTTTGTGGAATAATTATTTTTTTTTACCTACTCTACCCGATCAAGTGTACTATTCCTACTCGAATTTCGTCCAAAATAATTGGGTAAAAAGTCGGGTAAGAAATTGAGTGAACACATATTTTTTAGTTATTAATTTTTGGATCATTTTAACAATTTAATTAAGTAACCTGCACCAATTAACTAATACAATAAATCAAAAACACTAAAAAAACAAAATAAATTCGATAATACATAAACAATTACAATAAAACACAACAAAAAAGTTATAAACATCAATACATCATATATAAGAAAATCATAAATATCAATAAAACATTGGGTTTCTAGAGTTTTAGATTTTAATTTTTAGGGATTAACATATATATATATATATGTGTGTGTGTGTGTGTGTGTGTGTGTGTGGGTAGGGGAGAAATACGAAAATTTTGTAGGTATTTCACATTCCTATCATTTTTTTTGCGAAATACCAAAAAATCATCTTTTGGTCTACCCGATTCTTTCGGGTAGCCGATCAATAGAGTCGAGTAGAGTAGGATAGAATCGAAATTTGTAAGTAATCGAAAATTTGAACACTAATACACAATTGTAGCTTGGCCAAACAGATTTTGGCTTAAAAGCCTAGTAAATTGAATAAAAGTCCGATAAAAAAGAAATCAATTGAGAGTGGTCTGTTCGGTAGAAAAGCATTGTTGAATATGGAAGTATGCAGGGGTGGCCAGAGATATTTTGGAGTCTAAAGCAAAAATGATAAATGAAAATTTTTTATTTTTTTATATTAATAATAAATCTAATTTTTTTATTTTTTTAAATACAAAAATATTAGAGAGAGAAAGAATGATTGAAAAATTATGATGATAAATTTAAACTTGACCTTTTTGGGGATTAAGACTAAATTTTTTAGTAGTTTTAGCTTTATTGTTAACTTTTTTTTCTTTTTTAAAAAAAATAAATTTTAGGGTCTTTTAATTTTACGACTGAATTAATAGATTTAATCTACTTAAGTTGAAATCTTTTATTTGGACATGTATTTAAATTTTTTATTTGGATTATTACTGCACACCTATAAATTTTGGGGTCTTCCTTGAAGTGAGGCCTTAAATTTTTTTTTTTGATTGGGCTTTTATTTTTATAAAACTTTTTTGTAGGGTTTAAAATATTTATGAATTTAATTTTTTTACATAGATTATTTATTATATCTAAAAATTTAGGGTTTTCTTTAAAAATGGAGACTAAAGCCCAAGTTTTTTCAACAACACCGTTGAGCCACCTCTGGGAGTATGTGTTGAGCAAAATCTAACGAAGTATATTCAAAAAAGATATTACGAGAATAAAGTTTGAATGAGAATTTAACTCTCTCCTCCAGTAATAGAGCTCTATTCGAACATAATAGATAGTTAGGCTATGCCTAAAACCCCAAGGCATTTGAAAAGATAATGCCCTAGTATTGATAAGGTGTACATTGTAAACTTATAATCTGTAAAACTAACTAGTAAGATTGAAAGTTGAATAAGACTACAAATTAAACTAATGAGAATCTAGATATATTCGGGGTGTGCCACCTTACTCTTATAAGAATTCTAAGTCCGACT
The DNA here is from genome assembly GCA_951799425.1 of Ilex aquifolium. Classification (NCBI taxonomy): domain Eukaryota; kingdom Viridiplantae; phylum Streptophyta; class Magnoliopsida; order Aquifoliales; family Aquifoliaceae; genus Ilex; species Ilex aquifolium. The sequence continues at coordinate 10,777,135 of OX637391.1, read as the reverse complement.
AGGTCAAGGATATGATCATATAAATACTGGATGAGTTTAAGTCTTAAGGTATCCACTTCTTTCTCTACAATTTACTTGCTTGTACTCAGACTCTTATTCTCTTAAGCATCAAAGTGTCTTTGACCGACCAATCTCAGTCCCTTACAGTTTGTTTGTTTTGTATGAAGATTGTGTGCACTTTGTTCATTTCTCTCAAAAATTAAAAACACAGTTTCCACATTATCATCACTATCTGGTACGAGATTTTTCTCCTACACTAACATTGACTCAAATTTAAATGACATATTTAAATTTAAAGAAGGGTGAAATATGACAATTGAATCTTTAAAGGAAAATAAAATCTAACTATTGGTTATTTAAGTAAATATTTAAGTTTCTCATGATTCGAGTAACAATTTGAGTGTCCCTTAATTTTGTATGAGTTTGGATATAGATTGGAGAATTTTTTACCTAAATTTAAATTAGAGTTTAAAAAAGAGTAAAGGGTGGAGATACTCTTACATGAATATAAAGTTTTAAGTTAGACATTTATATTAAAAAACATGAGTTAAACCAATATTTTACTGTAAAAAATAAGTTAAAAATATCATAGAATAAAGTTTCAAAAGTGAGACAATTTAGAAAAAAAAGTCTAAATACTTCTTGATTTCTACTAGTTAATAAATTGAAATAGAAAATACTATTTGAACTTAATCTGAAATCTTAATTAATTGTAGTTGTTAGATTGAAAATAGACTATACCTGTCCTTGGAATTTACAATTAATTTAATAAGTACAAAGAATTAAATTTCTAATTAGGTCCAAATTAAATGGCGTAATGTTGTTCGAAATTGAAAATACTATGAAATTGATTTCTATGGGTTTTTTATTTTTGAACTGGCTTCCAGAGCCTTTAATTAAACTCTATGGAAATTACAATCATTAGATTGAATTCTCCAACTCTAGTGGTGGATTACCAACCCAGTACATAGGAAGAGAGTGATTTGATATTTTTTTTTTCAACGGTCTGATGTGTCTGAACTAATTTAAGTGCATATCGATTAATGTAGTCAAAGACTTGTTATTCACGCCAAAATTAGAGTATTCATGAAGAATAAATCATTTATAACCTAGTTCTAAAAGATTGTCAAAATTTAATCTTAAAATATCTAAATTTAAAGGTCGTTCGTCCCGTTAAGTAATAGTATTCTGCATCAGCCATGGAGTGAGCTGCCTTGGTTGTTCAAGTAATTGCTTTTTGCTGACTTTACGAGTGAAGTAATAATTGTAAAGGAGAGCCAGCCGATGAGTTGATACGATTATAATTAGAAGAATGTTGGGGGTGGTGGTGGTGATAGTGGTGCTTGTCATGATTGAAATGTGAGCTATAATGGTGTGGACCGTGTGGTATGAGAGGTGGTCTGGTGTGGTGTTGTGTGGTGACTACAGGAAGAGGAGAGAGAGAGAGAGAGAGAGAGAGAGAGAGAGCAGATGAAAGTAGGATATCTGTAGGGGACAAATTTGCCAATTGACCAACTTCAGGACTTTTTGGCCTCGTTGAGAAACTGTCCAATCAAGGGGTCAATTTTTCTTTTTCTTTTTTTGTCGCATTCAAAATATAGTTTGGATTAATTATATTGGATGTCCTCAGAGTATGTGATTTATTTTATTTTAGTTATCAATATTTTAATTATATCATTTTAATCTTTAAAATATTGAATATATTTCTATATGATCCTTTAAGCAGACAAAGTCTAGATTACTACCAATTTTTTATTATAAACTTATCATATAATAGCTAAATATGGAAAAAAAAATAATTTGAATAACTCCTAATCAAATTTTTATCCAAATTTTAGTTAAAGAGTTATTCAAATTACATAGTTTTGATCATGAGTTATCCAAATTTTGGTCAAGAGTTACCCATATTACACTTTTTTTACCAAGAGCTACCCAAAATATTTTTTGCCCATATTAGCTACCTAAAACTTATCTGCTGAGGGATTACATATAAACATATTCAATATTTCATGAATCAAAATGATACAATTAAAATATTAGAGATCAAAATGAGACAAATATCATAATTTAGGGACTTTTAGTGCAATTAATCCATATAATTGTTTTCGCATATTATCCATATAATTTAGGGACTTGGAAATTATCAAAATTATATCCAAATTGTTTTCGCATATCGACTTTAACATAGGTAAGACATCATAATGAATCGAATACTAAACATCAAAACCTAAAACCTCCCACCAACATTTTTCAAGTTTCTTTAAAGCTCGACAAACAGCATTCATTCACTGGGCCCTTGCCGCATGCAACATTTACAGGCCATCGTACTTGTGGGATCGGTGATTTTTTTTTTTTTTTTGTCTGGGTTAAAGGTGTGGCAGGCCTTCGCACAGCATGCATGTTTGCAAAATTGAATACATTCAAGGACTGGGTCATAATTTTTGATTTTTTTTGTTGGTATAGGATATTTAAGTTTGTGTCGACTATTTTCTCGATCTCAGATATTGGTTACCGTAGTCCGAACGGATTTAAAATATATTCTCTGATAAATAAGAATGATTGGCCTTTAAAGAGTATGATAAGTGTTGAATTTAAGACTTCTGAATTACGAAATATCAGACTCAATCACTAAACTATTCCTAAAAGTTCTGAGTTAATTATCAGCTTATGGTTTTTTTGGAATTTATTTATTTGGATACCTAAGTGTTAGATTTATTTATCAAATTAAACACGTTTTTTAATTAAGTGTTTTTATTTAAAAAAAATATTAAATTTGAAGAATTTGTGCTTCGGAACAATACTGTTGAGAATCTATAGGTGAGAACTTAATGCGTTATGAGTATTTTAAATTACGTACAAGTACCATCATTGTTTGCGTTGTCAACTTGAAAGAGACGATTTGGGCCAGTCCTTCCTAAGTAGGCCCATTCTGATACAAGAATGCTGATTCCATGAGGCCCATGACCTTTTTTCACATGGAAGAGCAGGATGAGACCGGAAATAGATTTTTTTTTTAAAGTCCACTAGATTATTTTTTTTTAGGAAAATTGGAAGGGGTACACCAAATTAGAGTTAATTATAAAAAAATACACAGAAAAAAATGTAGGGTTAAAAAGTCCTTAATTTTGATACTTATTTGTTTCCAAGTACATTTTTTGAAATTTTCATATTTTCTTCTAGCATTTGTATCCTTCCTTGATCCATGAGTAATTTTTTTGGAAAGTGATTTTATTTTCAAATTATATTTATGCATTAAACATCTCCTAGTTTTATGGGATTACTTTAATATTCCGTCTATATTTGGATATATGACTGTGTTTGAATTTTAAATTTTGCAACCCTCCTTTTTTTACCATAGTCGTTTTTTTCGACTGGCTATACGTTGGAAGCCTGAAGACAAGTTGTCTTCGATTGTCTAAACCCCTGCCTTTTTACCATAGTCGTCTTCTTCGACTGGCTATACACAGAATTTTTTTGGCCAGACGTTGGAAGCCTGAAGTGTTGTTGTCTTCATAAGAGCATCAGTAATGTTTGAATTCATGTCTTTAGTATGTTAACCACTTGCATTTTAAATGTGTTAATGTATATATGTTTTAAGGATATATGTACTTGCATATATGTTTTTATTTTTCGTTTCATCGTATATATTCTTTTAATAGTTTCAAAGATTTTGACAATAGAAGAAACAATATTGATATTATGTACATACCATAATGCTACCTTAGTATTCAAAGTATGTGCTAATTCAAATATATTGAAACTTTTTCGTGAAGTTTGCGAGACTTGGGAGGAGTTATTTAATTTGTCAGTCCAGTTGTTATATTCTATACCTGGTCACCACACTTGCATGTTGCACAACGATGCAGACTTGAATAATTTGATTGAATTGAAACGTAGTTCCCAGGAAACTACGTTGAAGTTAAGGTGTTTGTGGAAGATGTTGAGGGCGGGTCGGTGGGTGATAATCATTCATTGCAAGATGTGGACATAGGTGATGTTGTTGAATGTGAAGTAGACTTGTTATCTAGTTTTATTGGTCACAATGAGAAAGTTCTTCTAACAGCTGTGTGGAGCAATGAAATACGGCACATAAGACAGAAATTTGAAGGTGGTGCATTACAGTTTCGAAAAACACTTTACAAATACTCGATTGAGGCTGGTTTTGAATTTAATTATGTAAAGAATTGTAAATTAAGGGTTATTGCTGAATGTTCCTTTAAGTATTCTTTTGGTTGTGGGTGGTATATCAATGCAACAGTGGAGAAATATACTGTTTTTTTTTTATATTAGGAAATTGGACAACGAACACAGTTGTGGTGTGAATCTACGAACGACAGATAACAAGAGGATTAGTTCTAAATTGATTGCATATTTGATGGTTGATCGTGTTCATGGGCATACCACACTGCGTCCACAGTCATGTTGTTCAAGCCAATACAAAGTAGGCATAGAAGATGTATGAAGCATGGTGACGACAGTTTTGAGAAGATGACGATGCTTACTTTTGGCGATTCCATATTGTTCAGGGATATGGGGGCAAGGGTGCTAATGTATTATAATAGAAGAGATGAACAAATCACTCATATTTTGATTAACAAATTCACCACCACCATCAGTTCGAAAAATTTTGAGTTTGGTGGAGAGTTGGTTCTCAACCATATTTTTGAAATGAATAAATTTATGGTATACATCTGATTTACGATGCATGGGATATAATCAACAAAAATTGAGAGAAATGATCAATAACAAAACATAATAACGAAAACCACATAGATGGCACAAGGGATGGACCCCAAACATCAGCATGAATCAAGTCCAAGGGAGAATTAACAAAAGAAAATGACCTCGGAAATGATAATTAATGGCTTTTACCAACATTACTGATGATGGGAGTTCAAGCGCGTGCTCGGCATAATGAGCTCCATAGCTCGGAAGAGTTCCAGTTCGCCTGTTCTCCAGCTCGACATAGTCCAATCCTCTCATGCCTTTGACAAGTTCAACTCAGTTGAAGCCTTTACTCAGGTAAGTGGACCACTTTCATTGCTCCAAACGTAACTGCCTCCATCTGAATAAAAGGATAAGGATCCCCCAATGACATGATTGACAGGGATATAAAAGAGGAAGAATGGAGATCAACCGAGGTAAGCAATCACAACTCCAACTTAATATTCTCCTTCCTCAATTTCTTATTTGACTTGAGCATTGGAGGGTTGACGCTCAGAGCCTCTTCCAATCTTCAACTTGCTCTTGTAGGTACTCTCCTTAGTCATTCAGAAGGCAATTTCATCCAAGGAGCTCGAAGAGCAATTTCTAGTATCAACAATTACAATGTTCACAATCAAAAGAATTACGACCTAAAATAAGAAATTATGCTGCGAAAGTAACAATCGTAAAATAGAAACCGAAGGTTGACCAAGTCTGTTACACCAAGTAGTATGAGAAGGCCGAGAAGAATTCAAAGCATAGGTTGATGATGAAGGAGAAAAAACACAATGGGTAAAGGCCATGCTTATTGCCTCCCTGGAGCAAAATATTCTTGGTTACTTTGTCTTGGATAATAAAACCAGAGGAGTCAAATAAAGAACATAATTGTTATTATGAGTGAACTTATGGATAGAAAAAACATTAGACGAAATATTAGGCACATGTAACACATTTTTGAGAACGAAATTAGTAGTAGATGTAGAGATCAAACCAGTGCAAATATTTTGAGTGGGTAAGGAAGTTTCAATGTCGACAGTTACTGTCACTACCAAGATAAAGGGAATGGATAGAGAGGTTGGATAAATGTGTTTGGACGCGCCAGAATCAATATACCAATTAGAATCCAAGAGTGGGGGGTTGGAGGATGTGGAATTTGTAGCACCTTGATTTTCGGATGTATTACTTTATGAATCAATCATATATACCACAAATATATCTCCAAATATTTGGGACAGAGCTTTAATTATCTCAAAAATAAATAAAAATGATCTCCAAAATATATAAATGAATCTCCCATAATTATATATTACAACGAACTCTGGTCCCTTTCTTCCAAGTCACCCTGAAAAATATTAAAAGCGGTGAAGTATACAATACGACATGAAATAATATGCTTGATGATGTAAAATACGAATGATCAAATATCAAATAACTCAATCGAAAGACAATCATTGACAACAAAATTAAGAATTAACTTCGGCATGTCAAATAACTTAATTACTATCAAACATAGCCTCAAACTTGGTTCATCTTGTTGACATGACAAGCGACACTTGGTCATATAAATCTATACTCATATCGAACAATCACACCCAGCATAGCCATAATTATATTTCACAAACAATGTTTCAATCACACTTCGTACATGTGTCAATCAATCTCAAAGTATTTAACCCAAAATACAGGTCAGATCAACAAAATACATAGAATTTGGTATCAATGAAAAATAGTTAATAGGAATACAAAATTTGAGATAAACAATTGGACATTCTTCGTAAAGAGATTTAAAGACATGAACATATTGTATACTATCCAAACCTCTTGTTTTATTTCATATCGAGATCGTATATTATGTCAAAACGAAACTGACTAGTATTTTAGAATAATTATGACTTATTTAAACCAAATTTTTTTTTTGAATTGAATAATGATGCACAAATTTAATCCAAAACTATTTAACGATGATAAAATTCAAGTGATGGCTCATCAAATTTAACTTATAAAATTATCATAACCCAGAAACCTTACCCAAATTTTTTTATCGTAAGATTGAGCTCCTACATTGACAAAATTTCTCCCTTTTTCTTCCATTTTTCCCCTCTCTTTCTTCCTCCCTTCTTTTTATCCTCCGTTGCTCTGCGTTTTCCCACTGATCAAATGGCAATTTAAAGCCAATTTGTTTGGCTTCAACGTCACATGTGATGGCTAATGTGGATGCAATCATGGACACTTGTCCATGTTTTTTCTTTTTACCTTAATACACATGTCAGCAGTTTTTTTTGTGTTCCCCTTTTTCTATTTTTTTGACACTTGTCCATATAAATAAATAAATATATATATATATTACATTTAACACATATATTATACATCTATTATATCATTCGGATAATTTGGATATTTATTAAACATAATCAATATTATTGATGATGATGGATTTAAATTTGGGTCCCTTTCGAAGCCCAAAACCTCTTTGGGCACACGCGAGACGACCCAAGCGTCTCATAAAGGTAACATTCACTGGGCCCGAGTTAGACCATAACTCAATTCCATAGAAACCCATAATAATTCAGCTCAGAATAGATGTCAGTTCAGCATCAACAAACTCTGTACTTAAACCCGCTCGGGAGTTGGGAGCTCGGCACCAAGCAATTCACAAATAGTCGTACTGCGACACGTGGGCAGGAGACAAGAGGACAGTACTTGACAATCCTAACGAACGAACGAAAATTCATCGGTAGTGGAGATGGTTCACGTATTCTGTTCAAGGCGTAGTGAACGCAGGAAAGCATAAGGGATGACAGGCCCAGCTACAGGACAAATAAGAAGGGGACCACAGAATCAGCCAGAAAAAAAAAATCACCGCGAAACCCTAATAATGGAATGTATAAATAGTAAACAATGTCACTGTGTAAAGATATATGAAAAAGAGATCACCCAACAGTAACCTAGTAAATACTCTCTAAAACGTTTCCAGCCAAATCTCTTGTAACAACAATTTTCTTTCCCAAGCAATACAATTCTCAAGGAGCAAGAGTCTCACTTACAATGGATGTAACATTAATCCTTCAGTTGAGGTGAACCACACATTCCTATATTTGTCTCACCTTCAACACTTAGCACGCTTTCTGTCACATAGGCTCATACTCATTCCCTCTAAACTACACCCCAGATCGTTTTGTAATTGGATCGGTTGATTTCGAGCACCATCAATTATAATCATATGACTTATTTTTAAATAAGAAATTCATGTTTGAGGTTTATTTATTTATTTGAAACTTCTAAAAATAAACCCTTTGTAACAGAGAATAATAATTGGTGCTCTAGTTAACGAGTTAGGATTAATTTTTATATAGGTCACCACAGAATTAGAGGCAAGAAAGGCTTGCGGGGAGGACTCAGGAGGGCTTTGGTATGAGATGTCAAGCCGATACCAACACTGGACAGCAGTATGGTTTGGACGTCCACAAAACTGGCACATAGGGCTAGAATTGAAGTAGTTATGTGTCTGCCAACCACCACGAACTCTAGTGCCAAAAGGATAACTCCAATAAAAATTCTGATGAGAGGTATTGAGACTAGGGGTGTCAAACGTGTCGGGTTAAACAGTTACGTGTCGGATTAAATGGGTGACGGGTGAAAAATATGTAAACCCGTAAACGTCACGTTTAATAAACGGATGAAAAATCTCAACACGAACACGACCCGTTTAATAAACGAATAATACGACATGACTCATTTAACCTGTTTAATTTTAAAAAAATTATATCAAAAAATTTTAATACTCCACTTTTTTTTACTGCCAATTGTACTTACCTCAAAAAAGATGAATTTTTAGTCAAATTTCATAAAAATTAGACTTCAAGACTTAAAAAAAAAAGAGGCAAGAGACCATTGTCTTTTATAGGCAACTCGCCCCTCCCCATCCCCCCTCATTTGCCAATGTGAGATAAAAACAAAAGGCATTGGTTTGTCTTTGTCTTTGAAGTCTCCCCATCTCCCTTTCTTTGTCTTTGAACTACTACTTTACTTTTATTTTTATTTTTTGTATTGATTTTTTTACTTTTTTTTTCTTGCTAATTTTTTAAAATAATTATTAATTTATTATTATATTAATGTTATTTAAACGGGTAAACGTGTGATAAACAGTTTGACATGCCTCACTCGAACACGACCCGTTTGTTTGGCGTGTCAACCCGTTTACCACCCAAACCCGTTAAGATCTCACTCAAACCTGCTTAATTCGTGTCGATTCGTATCGATTAATCGTATCGTATTGGATTTTGACAGCCCTAATTGAGACCGCCTCGATAATTCCCACAGCCCCCATTCAGAAATCCTCTTGGGCGATCAGGTGGATTTCTTTTAGCAGCTTGAAAGGCAGTAGTGATCTCAGTTGTGTGCTCAATGGATTCAAGAGCTACTATATCAATTTCCTCGCTAGAAAGTAGTGTTCAAAGATCACCAACCGAAATAAGTGAAGGGGGAGTTTGAATTGATGTCTTCACTGAGCTATTCTCTCGTGGGAGATCATTTAATGTGAAGCGAACAATGTCTTGGTCATCAACATTCAACAGGAGAGAGGCCGTAGCAGGATCGTCAACAAGAGAAAAATTTTGTCCAAATAATCCTTCACTGTCAATTTGTCCTTTTTGAGATTTTGAAGATTAGATTTTATTTGCATAATATGTGATCAAGATTATAGTATTTTTGGTCTTTTAAAGTATACATTTTTTTATCAATTTAGTCATTATTGTATCAATTTTGTCAATTTAGTCCATAAAATATTCAATTCGTATCAATTTGGTCTCTAAAGTATTCAATTCCTGTTATTTTGGTTCATATAACACATGGTCAACCCCAAGGGGTTAGCCTAGTGGTTCAAGGGTCACTTGGTAAGTACCTTAACTGGTACCGGTCAAGGGTTCGAAACTTACTAGGTGCAAACACTCCTTGAGGCCACTGGTCCTAGATTTACCCCCTATGCGTGGAGAGCCAGCTTTGCGTGTGGGTCCAGCATTAGTCCAACCCGAAGGGTTGGGATAGTTGGAATTTCAAAAAAAAAAAAAACACATGGTCACTTCCATCAAAAAACTTGACTGTCAATCTATATAAAGACTAATATAACACGAATTGAATATTTGTCAATTTAGTCCATAAAATATTTAATTCGTATCAATTTGGTCTCTAAAGTATTCAATTCTTATTATTTTGGTCCATATAACACATGGTCACTTCCGTCAAAAAACTTGACAGTCAGTTTATATAAGGACCAATATAACACGAATTGAATATTTGTCAATTTGGTCCATAAAATATTCAATTCGTATCAATTTGGTCTCTAAAGTATTCAATTCTTGTTATTTTGGTCCATATAACACATGGTCACTTCTGTCAAAAAACTTGACAGTCAGTCTATATAAGGACCAAAATAACACGAATTGAATATTTGTCAATTTGGTCCATAAAATATTCAATTCGTATCAATTTGGTCTCTAAAGTATTCAATTCATCTTATTTTGATCGATATAACACATGATCACTTCCGTCAAAAAACTTGACGATCAGTCTATATAGGGACCAAAATAACATGAATTGAATATTTGTCAATTTGGTCCATAAAATATTCAATTCGTATCAATTTGGTTTCTAAAGTATTCAATTCATGTTATTTTGATCTATATAACACATGGTCACTTCCGTCAAAAAACTTGACGGTCAGTCTATATAGGGACCAAAATAACACGAATTGAATATTTGTCAATTTAATCCATAAAATATTCAATTTGTATCAATTTGGTTTCTAAAATATTCAATTCCTGATATTTTAGTTCATATAAAACATGGTCACTTCCGTCAAAAAACTTAACGGTCAGTCTATATAGAGATCAAAATAACACGAATTGAATATTTTAAGAACCAAATTGATACAATGAGCACTAAACTAATAAAAAATACATATTTTAAGGACTAAAAGTAATATTAACCCTTTAAATTACTAATCAGCTGATTACAAGATAAAAAATAAGTAAAACATAAGCTTATCTAGTAGATGAACTCCTAAAGCTAATGAAATACTAATAAGTTGATTCTATTGGATGAACTCCTGAATCTAATGAAATACTATTAAGTGATAATCACCTAACAAGATAAATCCTCCAAGCTGTGAACCACTCTAATACACAATACAATTGACGTGTGTGGGTTGAGGGAACTCTGCCTTTCACATAAGAGGGTCAAGTTGGTCGTCTTTCTTTAATAGAAAATAATCCTACCGAATGCGACTGAATCTGGTCTGGTCCTCACCTACAAAGATTCCAGTCCAAACTTTGTAGTAAAAAAGGTTAAAAAAGCATCCACACCATAGAATCTAAAATAATCAAATTAATGACATATTTTCTCACTGATTACACACTGATTTGAATTCCTTTGTCTCAACCTTTGGAAAAACTAGTAAATTACGAAGCAAAAAAAGAAACTAATAGTAGAATGTCGCTCTCCATTTTGAAATTAAAGGTCTTTTTTTCAACATATTGCCAAAGACCCCTAGCATTCAACAGATCTAGTATATGAGACATTGTGATATCTCGAGAACAAAACTAAATCTCGTTTTCTTTTCCTCCTCTTTTTATTTGTGTGTGGAAAGAGAGAGAGATTTATTCATCATAAATTCGAACATTGACAACACTTTGAGATCAGACTATGAAGATCTTAATCCTGACATGGATAATCTGTCTTTGACTAGACATAAGAGGAGATTAGTCAAGGTGAGCGAAAACTGACACGGACACTCTTGACTGTTAAACCAAAAAAAAGGGGGGGGGGGGGGGGGTCGTCATTAAGATATCTTTTATTATAATTTTTTTTTCAATTGTTTTAATAGTAGATCACAGATTGTGTGACTTGACCCATCATGCATAAGCACAATATTAAAAAAGGAGTTAGTAGCATTTTTTGTCTTAAAAGTATGTTTGTTTTGTCAGTTTCATCCTTATTATATTAATTTTATCAATTTAGTCTTTAAAATTTTAATTCGTGTCACTTTGGTTTCTAATCAAACAATTCGTTAAGTTTTTTTTATGGAAGTGATCACATGTTTTTCTTTCCGACGTTATTACGTAATCAACACGTGAGGAGTGTCAATCATGTCGTGTTCGTGTGACCCACATGTCGTGTCATTGTTATTCGTGTCGTGTTCCTGTCAAGACCCATGAAAACAAAAAGTTTATTTAGTGTGTTCTAAGTATTAAACATTAGTCTAGACTACTTATTATATGTATTTAATAATCGTGTTAATTTTATAATCGTTCGTGTCAGGTTCATGTCAACGGGTCAGAGTTGACTCCCTTAATTATACAGGCAAAAACTTAACGATCCGTCTGTGTCTAGATCATTTAAATACGAATTGAATATTTTATGGATAAAATTGATACTTTAATGATCAAACTGAGGGACCAAAAGTGTTATTAATCTTAAAAAATATAATGACTGGAAGCCATTTAACAGATCATACTTACACGTTCAAGGTTTTTGTGTGGACATAACACATAGCGAGGAAACTTCCATACGTTCTAATTGAATCTTCTCTAACATACTTTTGCTCAATGATAAATCACTAATTATAGCTGACTACTAATCTATCACTAAGTGAATTAAGTAAAAATATAAAGCAAAGGCTCTGGATCCCATACCTTTAAGTTGAGGGAATAAGTACCTATTTGCCATAGCTTTTGTAGTCAACCCAAGATTTGTTTTTAATTCCTTGATGTGGCAAGGATTTGTCTCTTTGTTTCTTTTATTTTTAACTAGGGTTAACTCGTGATTGAAGGTACGATGAAACCTGAATAATTTTGAGAGGAATGTTGTTGACCATTGGATGAATCTATTTGAGACCGTCGGATAAACTTATTGAAATTTGTCCTGTTTTATATTATAGATACAACAATCTAAGCTTAATCATTGAGCACTTTGTTGGGAAAATCCAATTGTTTTTATTATTTTAAAAAAATATTAATTAAAGAGGTTTTACACTTTAGTCTTAATCTTATTTGGAATACCACTCTAAAATTAAAAATAATTTTTCTGTTTTAAATGAAAAGGAAATAGAAGTCTTGCTTTGCAACTCCAGCTTTTTTTCTTGGTCTGCATAATAAAAGAATCGAGGATTAAAATTTGGTGCATTGTTTCGGTCACATAGAAAATAATAAATTATACTAATTACATAAATAAATTTCAAAGCATACGATAAAATAGTTTTATTGATTAAAAAGTTAGATAATTTGATAAATAATTCGAGATTTTCGCAGGTAACTGTTGACACAGCACTGGAGACCGCCATTCTCCGTCAACGTCAACGCCGTAGTGATTCGCTTACTTTGACCCATCTCATTGTACTCACACACACTCCTTTCCATCATTACCCCCAGTTGTTAAATATTTACAGAACGACCCCTCTTAAGTTTTTAAATAGATTAATTGCACTAAAAGTCCCTAAGGGTTTGTTTGTTAGCGGGAGAATGATAGAAAATGTAAGAAAGAGAAACTTTTTAAAATTTTCATGTGTTTGGTTAGCATGAAAATGAAAATGATAGAAAAAATAATTTTTTTTCATCCTTGAATTTTCTCACAAATAACCAATTTTTTTTCTTGTAAAAAACACAAGGAAATGCAAGAAAGTTGTGATCTATAACTAACTTCTCATTTTACCCTTATTTTTAAAAAAATATTTTATTGGTTATTAATTTTAAAAAAATTTGGTATAAATTTAATTAATCACATAATTTGGGCCAAAGACCTTTGTGTTTGTGACTGTCTTAGAATTAGGTTTCGAGTCACTTTTTAAAAAAAATTTAACTTTCAATTGTAATTACATATTTTTTTTATTTTTTAGACCTATTTAATATAATTAAGGGTAATTTAGACAATTACAAAAAAATTCTTATGACTTTACTTTCTTTCAAACAATATAATGAAATTGTTTTAAAACTTTCCCGTAAATTTTTCATTCTAACCAAATACATTCATGAAAATATATTTTATATCATTTTCTTTTCTTTCACTTCACTTTCTATTATTTTCACTTTCCATCATTTTTTTCTTCCTAACCAAACGGAGCCTAAGGTTTATCTCATTTGGTCTCTTTTATTTTAATTGAATCATTTTAGTCACTGAAATATTTAATATATTTACATGTGGTCCCTAAAATAGACAGCGTCTAAATTACTAATATTTTTTATTGTAAACTTGTCACGTAATACGTAAATATGAGCAAAAAAATAATTTGAATAACTCTTGACTAAATTTTGGTCAAAAAGTTACTTAAATTACATAATTTTGATTATGAACTATCCGAATTTTGGTCAAAAACTACAAATACACACATTTTTTGTCAAGATCTGCTCAAATTTTTTACCAAGAGCTACTCAAAATTAATTTTTACTCATATTTAAGTATCACGTGACAAGTTTATAATTAAAATTATTAATAATTTAGATATTGTGTACTTAAGAAACTATATAAAAATATATTCAATACTTTAGCAACCAAAATAATATAATTAAAATATTATAAATTAAAATGAGATAAATTTTATAATTTAGGGATCTCCGGTGCAATTAAAATTAACTCTTTTAAATAAAACCCACCATTCCTCCTTTCCTCTTCCTCACGCCTGGACAAAAACCACCACACCCACATTTTCCACCAACGCGGAATTCCCACGACTTCTTCTTCCATTTCTATTCCCAACCCCATTTTCCCTTAACCGTTCACCAACAAACAATTCCACCACGTCTACTTCACTCTTCCATATTGGACTTTTTTTCACCCACCAACCAGAGGAATCAATCCCCTAAAGTTACTTTCATCTCAAACTCCGAGTGAAAGAGAAATTTGAGGAAAGAAAAGATTTTTCAGAGAGAGATGTTGGAGTGGTGTTACAGGCCATTTGAGACATGTTTTGGCGGTGGAAATGGTGGGGATGGACTTTTGTGGCACATGGACTTGAAGCCACATGCCTCCGGTGAATATTCGATTGCAGTGGTTCAGGCCAATTCTTTACTTGAAGACCAGGGTCAAGTCTTTACCTCTCCCTCCGCCACCTACGTTGGTGTTTATGACGGCCATGGTGGACCTGAAGCCTCTCGGTTCATCACCACCCACCTTTTTCCTTACCTCCACAGTACCTCTCTCTATACCCTAATAAACATTTTTGTTTATATGCAGATATTTATGTCTCTGTATATATATATATATTTCAACTTTATCTGAGTCAGCTTCAACTAATCCCTTGCCCGGTGAAAACAGGTCATTCTGAACTAAACTATTCATGTGGGATAAATCTCCATGACCTGGGGTATATGTATATTTGGGTGTATATTACTTGTTTAATTTCCTTTCACAACAAAAAAGGAACAAAACTTTGCTTCTTGAATTGAACTGTTTTTGTTTCTGAATGGTTAAGAAAAGGGTCTTCTTCATATTTTTGTTTTCCCACCTGTTATTCTGTCACTGAAACACATCCATTTCACTGGTTGAATGGATAAATTCATTTTGAGGGAAAAAGTTGGGAAAAAAAAAAAATTTGTTTAGGAGAGAAAGCACAGGGAGGTAAAAATGTGTTAGACCTTTTGTATTTGTTCGAGTGGAAAATTATAATTCTCAAATTTTATTATACTTATCAAATTTCAAGGGGAAATATCAGATGGGTTGAAGTGTTGAATTGGACTTATTTGATTCGTTTCCTTGAAGTCTAAACTATGAAGAAAAAAGATTTTGAATTATTTTTTCCATCTTGGTTTAGAAACTTAATGTCTTGTAGTAATTTATCTGTTTTGGTACGACAGAGTTTGCTACGGAAGGAGGTGGTTTATCCGTCGAAGTAATAAAGAAGGCATTTGATGCAATTGAAGAGGAATTTTTGCATTTGGTGAAACGTTCGTGGTTGGCTCAGCCTCAAATTGCTTCCGTTGGTTCATGTTGTCTTGTTGGGGCAATTTCAAACGATGTTTTGTATGTGGCGAATCTTGGGGACTCGAGGGCAGTGCTTGGCCGGAGAGTATCTGATGGTTCTATGCGTAATTCGTCACAGGTGGTGGCAGAACGGTTATCTACAGATCATAATGTTGGGGTTGATGACGTGAGGAAGGAGGTTGAGGCTCTTCATCCAGATGACGCACACATTGTGGTGTATACTCGCGGGGTTTGGCGAATTAAGGGCATAATTCAGGTATCAATCTTGGTTTTGTTATGTAATTCCTTTTGTTCTGTTGTTCAAGATCTTTGATTACTTGTTATTTATGCTGATCATTTCTTTGTGCCTTAGATTTTTACAATTCTCATTGTTTTGGTTGGTCCAAATTCTGAAATTAATGAACTTGCAATAGGCCGGTGAGCTGTAATGGCAGTTTGAGGTGGTCATAAAGGATATGATTGGGAAGTAGACAGCAATAAAATGGGAAATGTATTCTCGTTCTTTGCTTCCGTTATCTCAGAACTGTTGATCTTATTTATATGCGGTCATATTGCATATTAGAATTTGATGTTGGAATTCTTAATGTCTCTTGGTCACTTTATACATTTGTGGTAATGTCTGGATATCCTTAAGGGAAGATTTTAGTTTCTGTGGCATATCTGTCTTCCAGTGTTTATGACTTCGTACTGGTTTACCGGAGTTCTGCTCTCCAATGACGAGCGTTTTCTTTTAAAGAATGCATGATTTTGCGAGGAATGATGAGTTAGCTGTTTCGTTTTGTTTTACCTATTAGAATTCAGAAACTCATTAGATACAGTGATGAAGATCGTTAATTTATTTTGCGATTGCCTATGATCTCTATTCTATGATTGATGTCTTGCTATATATTGGGTGTCTCTTGTTTTCAAGCTTGAGGACTTCTATGATCTCTTGTATAATGGCTGTATATGATTCATTGCCAATGCTTGACCCGTTTGAATAATTTGTAAGCCAGCATGTATAATTTTAATTTCATTCGTAAATGATTTCATTATGTTCATTCCCCTCTCTGCATGACAAATGGTGGGAATGCAGTGGTTGCCATTTAGTTTCTCTTTTAACGAGTTTTCGCTACCAGGGTTCAACAAAAGGGCTGTTTAGGATAGTCTGACTTCAGAATTTTGAGTACACAAAGGAAGAAACAAAGAAAAACAATAAAAATACAAACAACAAAGCGTCATTTTTTGTTTGAGATTACTGGCAATAGACTGTGTCCTTGTCATGGAGTATTAATATCCACGAATAGGTAATCCTTTGGATTATAACCCCATAAAATCTTTATTGAAATAAAGTGTTAAATTAAGGAAGGAATTTGTGACATGATAGTGAATTCATGTGCTTTCTAGACAATTACAATCAAGTGTAAAACTCAGTCCTCCCCCGTTGCCTATGCTACTGTGGATCTCCTTTTTTTTCGCTTTTTTCGCCACACGGTTTTTATTTTACATTATCTTACAAGTTTAATTTATTCTTGAACATCGGGTAGAAGATATGCTTTATCCATTCAAATTCTCACCATAAAAAAGGTGGTCCAGTGCACGAAGTTTCCTCCACTGCGGGAAAGTTAGATGTATATATCATTACCCTTGCATACGGAAAGCCTCACCATAAAGAGCATATCTTGGCTTGTTGACCACACTTCCTTGCAGCTAAAAAAGTATGATTCGCTCACAGGGCTCATGCGATGTACCTAATAATGTATTATATTTTGACACAATTAATAACTGTTCATCTATCCATTGTTTATGAGGTATCGGTTGTCTTATGATAACACCATTTCCGTAGTTTCCCTCATTGCTGAACTTCACAAGGATTTGATATTCAGGATAACATCATCTAAATGCCAGGGTAAAGCTGTTGATTTGTAGAAAATTTTTGTGATGTGATGCAAATATTTGTTAACAGAATTCCCTTCTCAGGTTTCCAGATCAATTGGAGATGTTTACCTGAAGAAACCGGAGTTTAACAGAGATCCTATTTTCCAGCAGTTTGCATCCCCTATTCCATTAAAAAGAGCTGTAATGTCAGCGGAGCCCTCAATTTTAGTTCGAGAGTTAAGTCCGCAAGACTTGTTCCTAATATTTGCTACAGATGGCCTCTGGGAGCAAATCTCTGATGAAGCAGCCGTGGAAATTGTCTTGAAAAATCCCAGAGTTGTAAGGCCTTACCATTTCTTTTCTTCCTCTAGACATCCTGTATTCATAGCTTCGTTACTGTAATTGTTTGCTTGAAGATTGGGTAAACTCATGATGATATCAAAGCTATAGCATAACCCTACACCCTATTTAAAAATATTCCTTCCATATTTTCCAGGGAATAGCAAAGCGATTGGTAAGAGCTGCCCTTCAGGAGGCTGCAAGAAAAAAAGAAATGAGGTATGAAGCCATCAAAAGAATCGAAAAAGGGGCAAGGCGCCATTTTCATGATGATATTACTGTGATTGTAATATACCTGGATCGTAAACAAGGCTCTCCAAATCGTAGATTCAATAATCATGGTGACGTTGACTGCATTAGCGCCCCTGTAGATATCTTCTCCTTAAACTTGGATGAAGGGAACAATACACATCAAATTCCTCCCTGAACAGATCTACAAGCACAAGAGTTTTTGTTTGCTCGTAAGTATAATGAGTTAATACAGACAGATGCATTGAGCAGAATTGTAGATGGGAGTTCGAAACAATAATTAGCTGCCATGGGTGGTGTTCATAATCTGGTGGAGGGATTATACGTCGAAGCTGATGACTTCTCAGCTCGGGTTTTGACCTCATTTTGATTCCCCCTGTTCTAGGGAGTGTTTTTGTGTTCTATTCCTTCTTGCATGGTATGCTCACTGTTGTGTAACTAAATAGTTTTGATTCCCCTTTGTTCTATAGGGAGTGTTCTGTGCTCTACTTTATATTCTGTGTAACCTTTGTTGTGGAATGAAATAGAAAGTAGAAATTTTGGATCACAAGTGCCTTTGGAATTAAGCTAAATACGAAATGGGATCATCCACCTTGCTTTAAGTATCTCCAACTCTTACTCAAATTTTGAGTAATAACGGGCGAAAAATAAGGTATTGTAGTTTACTCAAACCTACACCGAATACATGAACGAAATTTTCATTCAAATTAATAGAGATTAGAATCTTTCACCAAATCTTCAATAGTTATATTTTATTCTTTTGTGTTTGTGTACTAATTTTATCTTCATGTTCAAATTTATAGTTAGTTGTAAGGTTATTTTATTCTGATTTTGGCGATAAAAGCTCTAGTCGCAAAAACAACATTTATATTTGTGGAAGGTAAAATTGTGTACATCTTATTTTATCGAAATTTTACATTGGCAAGAATTTCATGCACTAAATTAATTTTTTTTAATTAAACGCATTGATAAATTTTCAAAACATGACTTCATTGAAAATCAAGCCATTCATCACCAGCATCATGTGGCCAAATTATGCAATTAAATATTAATTATTTTTTTAGACTTTAAAAAAGAAATAAAAATAAAAACAGACAAAAAAAATTTGATTTTGAGGAAAAAATATGATGATACCTAGAAAGAATTTTTAGGTATATATGAGCTCGGGAGAAATGAGGTCTCTTACAGAGGTCAGGCGAAGCATCCAGAGCTCAGCTGTCCTGAACCCGAGCTCGCCACAAATGTATCAGAGTAGGAAACATGAAGGAGAAAGCTGGCAATCAGTAGGAACCCCCAAATCAAGGGAACGCTATAATCAAGGTTCTAAACCCTCAACTGACCAAGAATCCTCTCTCGAAAGTTAAGCAAAATCTCACGAATTGGAGGCTGGGATCTCGGGACGTATCCCTAAGGGATAGGAATTAAACTATAAATATTGTACAATGTCTCCATAAAAGGCAGAACCCTAGTAGTAGCAAAAACTCTCGGTAAGTTCCTTTCACCATCAATAAAGAGAAAGGAGCAAGAAACTCTATTAAAGAGTGGATTAACCGAGCTCCCAAGCTGGTGAACCACTATACTTTCATTGTGTAAATCGTCACTTACACCATCAGAATTCACACCTTAGTATTTACGAGCCTAGTAGCTCAGATCCTAAGCCTATCGGAACAATCAAATCATTTGCTTAATCACGTTTGTATTTACACCATTAGTTTGGCGCCGTTTGTGGGAAACGACTGTTCTTATTACAAATACGCTGGTTTTTCCAGCAACTGGTGGTCTCCACACGTAACATGAGCAGAAGACAGATGAACCCCCCGCGGGTGCAGAACCAGCAGGAAGCCACTAGCAGCAGGCAACACGAAAATCTTCAAGATCTCTTCCCCGCTGCTGAAACCAATCCTCCTGGGACGATTTCCCAAACGAATAACGAAATGGAGGCACTTCGCCTAGTCAACCAACGTCTGCTTCAGCAGAACGAAGAGCTCTTGAAGCTTTTACAAGGCCCTCAACGGGCAAGACCCGCTCAAGGGGATCCCCCACAAGAGGAGCGTCAACATCTCGATCCCCTCAACGAAGACAACGAAGGAGGGGAGAATAGCCAGCCCAGGGGGCAGATTCCCCACCAAAATGATGATAATGAAGAGGTGCAGAGTCAAAACAATAGGGGAGAGAAAAATGATTTCTTTCTTTTTCAACAGGAAAGAAGGGAACAGTACTGGGAACAACGCTTCAGAGGCATCCAACAGGAGCTCAATCACATGAAGGAGGCTGTGAGGGGCAGGACTCCAGTAACAATGGATGCTCTAGTGCAGCAGACTGAATCCCCATTCACCGCCAAGGTACTGCATTTTCCCCTCCCCCCAAAATTCAGAATGCCCCAAGTAGAGGCCTTTGATGGAACAAGAGATCCTATGGATCATCTCAATACCTACAAGAACCAGATGGAATTACACGGATACCAAGACCCTATGCGATGTCGAGCCTTCGCCATCACGCTGAAGGGTTCAGCTCTGGCGTGGTTCAATAGGCTTCCCCCAGCATCAATCTCCTCCTTTAAAGAGCTCTCTATTTCATTCATGTCTCACTTCATAGGAGCTCGAACCTACCGAAAACCGAGTTACCACCTGCTGAATGTGAAACAGGGACCGAATGAAAACCTGCAGTCTTATGTCCAAAGGTTCATTTCAGAATCCCTTAAAGTGGATGTCCCAGATGAGAAATTCGACATCACTCCTTTCATTGCTGGATTAGGGGTGCAGTCAAAGGACTTGATGTTCTCTATTTCGAAAAATACGCAAGCAAGCATGGCAGAAGTGTTGGCCAAAGCAAAAAAGTATATCAATGGTGAGGAAGCCCTCCTCTCAAAGGTAGGGAGCTCTTCCTTGTAGAAGGAAAATGTAAAGGAAGAGAGGAGAGGAGACCGAAGTCCCAAGAAGGAAAGAAGGTGAGAAAGGTCCCCAAGGAAAGACAGGGATCGCTCCCCTAAAAGGAGGGGGGATGTCAGAGACCGCCTAGGTCCTCCCCAACCAGAGTTGCAATCAAGGAATGCACCTCGGTAACTCACTTCTCTTACCGCCTCAGTATCACGGATCCTGTATGAGGTACAGAATGAGAAATTCCTCAGATGGCCACCACGAATGAAGGCGGATCCTGCAAAAAGAGATCCCACCAAGTATTGTGAATACCACATAGATCATGGCCATCACACCGACGATTGCATATAGTTGAAGAAAGAGATCGAGTTCCTGATCCAACGAGGGCAGCTGAGGCATTTCGGAGCCAATGACAATCAAAACCGAGCTCAACCACCCCCTGCACCTCAGCAGCAGGCCCCCGCGCAACATCAGCAACCTTTGGGGGAGATCAGAGTAATATCTGGAGGATTTGCTGGAGGCGAAGAATCTAGCACAGCCAGGAAGGCCCATTTACGCAGAATTAGAACCGACGAGGCATTAGAGGTGCAAACTGTATCCAAGGTACCACGACTAGGCACAACTATCACTTTATCAGATTCAGACTTAGAAGGCTGCCAACATCCCCACGATGATCCCTTGTTGGTAAGAGCTGTCGTTGCCAGCAGAACTGTCCACTGAGTTCTGATCGACAATGGGAGCTCAACATACATTATTTTCGCACCAGCATTTGATAAGATGAGAGTAGGTAGAGGGAAGCTTGAGCCAGTAAGCACCCATTTGTTAGGATTCTTAGGAAAAAGGGTGCTACCCTTGGGATCGATACAACTTGTGCTCACAATGGGCGATCCTCCCTGTCAGGCTACCACTACGGTGAAATTCTTGATAGTTGATGCGCCCTCGGCGTACAATATGTTGCTTGAAAGACCTTCCCTCAACGCAATGAGGGCTATACCATCTGCCTATCACTTGGTTATAAATTTTCCTACAAAAAATGGAGTTGGAGTGGTCAGAGGAGTCCAGCGAGTAGCACGGGAGTGTTATATGGCGTCTATCAAGAGAAAGGAAGTCAAAAATATTCAACTAGATGAGCTCGACATGAGGGACGAGCTGGATACCAGACCCACGCCATCAGAAGAGCTAGAGCCCGTCCAGCTCGACGAAGAGCCAGAACACCTAGTATACATAGGAGCAAAATTGAGCAGAAAGATCAAAGACCTCCTAATTCAGTTCCTGAGAAGAAACGTGGAAGTCTTTGCATGGAAACAAGAGGACATGGAAGGAATCGACCCATCGGTCATCACTCACAGGGTTAGTGTAAGTCCTACCTGCAAACCTATTAAATAGAAGAGGAGAAGTTTCGCCCCAGAACGCCAAAAAGTCATTAATGAAGAGGTCAGCAAGCTCCTGCATGCCAAGGCCATTAGAGAGGTGGACTACGCAGCTTGGCTAGCCAATGTGGTCCTCGTTAAGAAGACCAATGGCAAATGGCGCCTCTGCATCGATTTTACTAACCTCAATCATGCCTGTCCTAAAGACAGCTTCCCTCTACCTCGGATAGATTTGATTGTGGATGCCACCGCTGGACACGAGCTCCTCAGCTTCATGGACGCCTTCTCTGGATACAACCAAATTAGAATGGATCCCAATGACCAAGAGAATACCTCATTTGTGACATAGCAAGGGACATACTGCTATCAGGTTATGCCTTTTGGATTGAAGAATGCTGAAGCTACTTACCAGCGACTAGTAAATCGAATGTTTCAAAAACAGATTGGGACAACCATGGAAGTCTACATTGATGATATGTTGGTCAAGTCATTAAAGGCAGAACTCCACATAGGGCATCTAGCAGAATCATTCCAGGTCCTAAAAGAATATAGACTGAAACTCAACCCTGCCAAGTGTGCTTTCGGGGTATCCGCGGGAAAGTTCCTGGGCTTCATAGTCAACAGCAGAGGAATTGAAGCCAATCCGGAGAAAGTGAAGGCAGTTATGGACATGCAACCTCCATCCAATACAAGGGAGATTCAACGTCTAATAGGGAGAATAGCAGACCTGAGTCGTTTCGTGTCCAGGTCAAGTGACAAATGTCAACCCTTCTTTCGGGTCTTAAAAAGGGCATTCCAGTGGGACACTCAATGTGAAGAGGCGTTCAAAGCCTTGAAGGGCTATTTAAGCTCCCCTCCTGTGTTGGTAAGCCCCTTAGAAGGAGATTTACTTACTCTCTATTTAGCGGTCTCAGATTTCTCGACCAGCGCAGCGCTAGTAAGAGAGCGAGACAGAGCTCAGCAACCAGTCCATTACTGTAGCAGAGCTCTGAGGGGCGCGGAGGAGAGATATCCGAAAATGGAGAAGCTGGTATTGGCTTTAGTCACAACTGCTAGAAGACTTAGACCGTACTTCCAAGCTCATACAATTGAAGTTCCAACAGATCAGCCGATGAAACAAGTACTACATAAGCCAGAATCTTCGGGGAGATTAGTTAAGTGGGCCATTGAGCTCGGCGAGTTCGACATCAGATACAAGCCCAGAACAGCAATCAAGGGGTAGGTTCTAGCAGATTTTATCACAGAATTCACATCAGAAACGCAGGTGGAAGTAACACAACTAGTACCCGACCTCCCTACATGGAAGTTTTCAGTAGATAGAGTTGCCAACGCTCAAGGGAGTGGAGCTGGGCTGATTCTAACCTCACCCGATGGAATAGATGTGGAGTACGCTCTCAGGTTTAGGTTTTAGGCTTCAAACAATGAAGCTGAATATGAAGCTATCATTGCTGGACTGAACCTCGCACTCTCAATGGAGGCAGAACAACTTGAGATCTGTAGTGACTCCCAACTCGTGGTGAAGCAGATAGAGGAGTCTTACGAGGCCAGGGGCGAGAAAATGGTCCTTTATCTCAGGAAAGTGTAGGAATTAATTAGGAAATTTGTGCAGGTGAAAGTCAGACATGTTCCTAGAGCCGCGAACTCACGAGCAGATGCATTAGCAAAGCTGGCGACAACTTCGCATGAAAACTTGGATAGGCTAATCCCGGTGGAGCACCTAGTAGAATCGTTTGTGAGTACTAAAGGGGAAGAAGTGCTCCCTGTTTTGGCCCCGACTAGCTGGATGGATCCCATCCGAGGGTATCTTCAGAATGGAACCTTGCCAGAAGATCCCAAAGAGGCCGCAAAACTAAGAAACAGGTCAGCCAGATTCTCTATTCTGTAGGGGAATTTGTATAAACGAGACTTTTCGGAACCCCTCCTCAAATGTATAGAAAATGAGGATGCCAACTATATACTCAGGGAAATCCACGAGGGAGTCTGCAGAAACCATATTGGAGCTCAGGCGCTGGCAGGGAAAGCCTTAAGGCAAGGATATTATTGACCCACCATGCTCAGAGACGCCGTAGACCTGGTCAAGAAATGTAAGACCTGCCAGCTATATGCCAACATCTCTTATTGTCCGCCAGAGCTCTTAACTTCGGTAGTGAGCCCCTGGCCATTTCAACAATGGGGCCTCGACATCCTTGGACCTTTGCCTGTAGGAGTGGGGCAATGTAAGTTCGCTATCGTAGGGGTGGATTACTTCACCAAATGGGCGAAAGTGGAACCCTTGGCAACGATCACGGAGCAAAAGGTACAGAATTTTACATGGAAATCTATAGTATGCAGGTTTGGAATACCTAGAGCTATGTCTTTGACAATGGAAAGCAATTCGATAATCCAAAGTTCAAAAAAATTTGTGCTGAGCTAGGAATAAAGAATTACTTTTCGGCTCCAGTTCACCCGCAATCCAACGGACAAGCAAAGGTCACTATCTGAACCATAAAGATAGCCTTGAAGACTAAACTAGAGGCCCTAAAGGGAAAGTGGGTAGAACACATCCCAGAAATACTATAGGCTTATAGAACAACTGCTAGGACCGCAACCTAGGAAACGCCATTTGCCTTGGCTTTTGGGACTGAAGCAGTGGCACCTGTCGAGATTGGGCTACTATCCCCCAGGGTCGAACTCGCAGAGTCTAAACACAATGACGAGTCACTTTTGCTGAACCTTGATCTCTTGGACGAAAAAAAAAACGAAGCCCTACAGCATATCCAGAACTACCAGAGAATGGCGGCAAGATACTACGACAGGAAGGTCAGATACATGAGTTTTAAAGTAGGAGATCTGGTGCTTAGAAAGATTCTACTTGCAAGGAAAGACCCCACTCACGAGAAGTTGGGGCCTAATTGGGAAGGCCCTTACATCGTCTCAAGGGTGGTCAGACCTAGGAACTACGAGTTACAAACAAAAGAAGGGAAGATTTTACCTCATACTTGGAATGCAGAGCATCTTAAGAGGTTTTTCCAGTGAATTTCTTTTGTAATAAGATTATTCTTAATAAGACCGTAAAGTTTTTCCTAAATGACTGTTTGAAATAGCTAAAAAGCTAACAATGAGCTCTTCAGCTCATAGAGTATAAGATAAGCTCTTCAGCTTATAAAATATAAGATGAGCACTTCAGCTCATAAAGTATAAGATGAGCTCTTCAGCTCATAAAGTATAAGATGAGTTCTTCAGCTCATAGAGTATAAGATAAGCTCTTCAGCTTGTAAAATATAAGATGAGCTCTTCAGCTCATAAAGTATGAGATAAACTCTTTAGCTTATAAAATATAAGATGAGCTCTTCAGCTCATAGAATATAAGATAAGCTCTTCAGCTTATAAAATATAAGATGAGCTCTTCAACTCATAAAGTATAAGAGGAGCTCTTCAGCTCATAAAATATAAGTTGAGCTCTTTAGCTCATAATAAATAAGGTGAGATCCTTAGCTCATGGAACTAAGAAGAACCCCTCAGCTCATACACACTAGACGAGTTCCTCAGATAATAGACTAGCAGAAAGAACTCCAGCCCACGGGTACGCAGAAAAAGTGGAACTTTGTCAAAACCAGGATTCACAGTCACAAACATTCAGAAGAAAAAAGAAGATGCAAAAGTTACATAAAAGTCTGGCAGTTCATTGAACAAAATAGGGTACAAGAAATAGGAGCTCCTAGTTCTTTTTAAGTTGCTGCTTCAGCTCAGCAACCTCTCCCTTTAGGTGGGCGTTCTCCTCTCTCAACTCGTCCCTTTCCTTTTCCGTCTCAGAGAGCAATTTGAGAAGCTTCTCTTATGCCGAGGAAAAAAAAACAGTGCCAAAAGAAGAATTAGGTGAAGAGGAAGCATCCCTCCTGCGCTTCTTTGAGGACATACCCGCATCCCCTTCCTCGTTGGAATCAGAGGGAGAGGTCCAAGGAGAATCTGGGAAGAAAGAAAACTCCAGAGCAGTTGCCTCAGCGCCAAGCAAATAGAGGTTCTCAGGCATCATCAGATCCGAAAAAGGCATGGGATCAACGAGTAGTAGTTGATCGATATTCATCATTTCCAGCAAATCCAAGTCAGGGGCACCTGCATAACGAAAATATAATGAGAACGGATTTTCACAGGATTTAGTCAAGATAACTCTGCCTGAACATACCTATACGAGAGAAGCTCCCCCAGGAGCGTGGAATTCTACTCCTAGAGCAGCGCTGCTTGGTAGACCTCCAAGAATTCCCGGATGCAAAAAAGAAGCGTCGAGACCACCCTTCAGGAAGAGGAAGAAGGTCAAGAACCAAGGGGGGCAAGTTGAAGTGCCTCCACTGAAAGAAGCTAAAGCAGGGGAGTTCATCCTCTTCAATCTCATAGAAATAAAAGAACTCAACAACAGTGGGGAACCCACTGTTGTCGTGTAGACGCCAGAAGAGAAAAAAGCTGATCATAGAAGCCCAACCTCGGGGCGAGAGACGAGAAGGACACAAGCCATAATACGCAAGGACCCGCCCGATGGAAGGATGAATGGGAAGACGAAGACCCATGTCCATAGCACCCTCGAAGAAGCAAACTTCCCCTCGAGGAAGGTAGTTACAAGGCTCATCAGGGGTTGGGACTCGTAGGGACAAGTCCAGTTCAGGGAAGAATAACTTTTTGATATCTTCCAAGTCTGAAGGATTCATCGTTGAAGGGGTTAAGTAATGGGAATGCCACTTCCAATCGATCCCAAAGGAAGTTCGTTCTTTAAACTGAGAAGAAACAGGGGCAGCCATCAAGACTACGATAAAGCAAGAATGTAATCTCCAAGATTCGAGAAAAGATTCTGAAATCTTTGGACAAAGGAGAAAGACCAAGAAATACAAAGACTTTAAAAAAATTTCGTAATTAAAGGGGGCAAGAAGCACAGGAAAGCGAAGGGGCATCTCTCAACTCAACAATCATTGCAACGGTTACAAATTTGGAAGGTAGGTGGGCGCTCAAAGCATTAATGAAGCATCTCGGTCTAAGATCAATTAAACTAACGAACCCAAGACGATCCTTTGAGCTCGAAGGTATTCAAGAATGGATCGAAGTGCAATACAAGTGAGTTCAGGACCAAGCCTCATGAGGACCTCAGATTTCTTTAATCTGAGGTCAGCTCGAATGTATACAAGGGTTTCATGGCACGTTAGCTCAGAGCAATATGTTGCAAGAACTCAGTTGATGATGCGGTCAGATCCAAAACTCAACTACTTTGCCTCAAGGAGAACTGAAGTTCTCCTCAAAGCAAGGGGAAAGGGAGTTGCAGAGAAAAAATAAGCAAAGCAATGTACACTGAAGTGCAAAAGCAACATCAAAACAGAGAAACACAACATAGCCACAACAGCAACACGGGAGAGAGCAGAGCAGACTGCGTTTAACAGTTACAACAATATACCAAGGTAACACAGATGTGCACAAAAAAAAATGTGTATGTACATTTTCAAAAAGAAATCCTAAGTTGTTCAAAAGAAACAGAAGATGGAGCAAGTTCAGAGGCCTTCAAAGGTCGGGGTGTCAGTAGGAGCAGAGGAAGAGCCTGGTAGATCAGCAATAGGAGCCTCAGAGTGTCCAGGGGCAGGAACTTTAGCTGTGGCAAGAGCTCTCCCTACGAGGTCGGCTGAGAAAGGGATAACAGCAGGGACGACAGAAGAGGGAGTAGAGAGCTCAACAGTCACCAAAACTGGAACATTCTCAGAGGTAAAAGCTGCGGTGGGGACTGGAGAAGAAAGGGCATCTTGAGTCATGTCCTCAACAGGCAAGGCAGAGGCCTCAGTTCCTTCAGGAGCTCCCTCAGTAACAGAGGGGGGGGGTGCCCTGGCCTCATCTTCAGCCGGGATCGGAAAATCAAAATTTAGGCCAGGGTATGCGTCTTCAGCTGCATCCTGGAAGACAATCCACCATTTGGACCACCTGGTAATAACATCATCCTTCAGCTTAGCAATCAGATTATCCCTCTCTTTAACAGCTGTTCTCTGCACCTCAAGCTCAACTAGAGTGGCATCGTGCGTCTCTGCCAATACACCATACTCCATTTTCATGTCGTTATAAGAGCCCAAGGCCTCAAAGGTCTCCTGGCTAGCTCTGACCCAAGCTTCAATCTTAAGTTTGAGCTCCTCCGAGACCTTTTTGAGCTCATCTCTGCTCCTTTTCTCTTCCTCTTCGGCCTTCTCTTTCTCCACCTCCAAGTTCTTGATGGTAGAAGCTTGCTTCTCCGCCTGATCTTGAAGACTCTGGAGTTGAATTTGGAGGTCATCATTAGCGAAGGTTAGCTCTATGGCTTTAAATTCAAACGCCTTGGATGCCTTGGCAGAGCTCTCCAGGGAGCGGATTCAACTCAGCAAACCCCTCACATGTATAGCCAGCTGGGGAGAGATACGATCAAGAATATGGAATAACGTAAAATCGCAAGCATAAGGTGAAAGCTTAAGTAGAGCAATAATAAATACTTACAGCTGTGGTTCCATAAAGGGCTGAGTTGATGGAGCTCTCAAGAGGCATCGTGGCAGCCCTCTGAACATCAGAGTCAGGAATGATGGAAGTAATGGCACCAGCTGCAAGATCAACATTATCGAAGAAAGAGTCTTCGTTCCCTTCCACTTTAGGAGACTTCCCTTTCTCCAACTTGGAGATCAGTTGGGATGGCTGGGAGATTTTCTCAGATGATCCAAGAGGAGGAGAGGCAAACTGGAGCTGAGGAATCAACTTCAGGGCCCTCTCAACCTCAGACGATGAAGGTGAGGTTAGGTCCTGTGCAAGAGCTCTACCAGGAGCATACAGAGCCCCTTTGAGATGAGGGATCTCTAAGACTTGAGGGGTGCTCAATGGTGGAACAAGTGCTCCAGTAGTTGAAGCAGGAGAGCTAGGGGACACTCCCGACTTCTGCATCTTAGCTCGGGTAACAAGGCTGCTACCAGAACCGACCTCAGCCTTGCGTTTGCTCCCATTCCTACTCTTCTTCAGCTGAGCTACCTTAGCCTAGAGTTCTTTTGAGGTAGGCTCCATCGAGGAAGAACCTAGAAAGTCAAAATGAGCAATTTAAGAGGGAATAAGGGGGGAATAAAAATTTGAGATGAATGGGGAGAGTATTACCTGCTACCTCCTCAGCACTAACAAACAATATTGGAATAGGGGTCTCAATCCTCACCTCTGGAAGGCTGAACCCTTGCGATACGAGAACCCAAGGCTTAATGAGATCAGAGTACTTCTCTGAACCACAGCTCCTCAAAGCTCGCAAGACACGCTTATCCTCAGTGCTAAGCTCAAGACGAGAACCTAAAAGGCAAAGCAAGCAAAAGAAGTTCAGTATGGCAAGGAATAAAAAACGACCCCAGCTCGCTCAGACAAGCACTTACCCAAGTTATCAGGGGCATTTCAAGCCCGAGGGATTGGCAAAATGTCAGAAGTATCTGCAGGATTGAACTCTCACTGACTACCCCATACAAAGAAGAAAAGTTTCTTCCAGCCCTTGTGAGAGCTCGGGAGGTCAGAGATGATTACCTGAGCTTTAGTCCGTTTGGAAACATATAAAAAACCATCAGCAAAGGTAGGCTTAACGTTGAAGAGCTCCGTAAGCAAGGAAATTGTGGAAACCCCAAGTTTATGTTTCTTAAAGAAAACAAGTAGACCCACTAGAACACTCCAGAAGTTGGGGGAAAGCTGGGCAGGGCAAACATTGAAATGCTGCAGAACACTCTTAATAAATGGGTGTAAGGGGAAGCGAAGGTCATTCTCGAAGGTGGTCACAAAGAAACAAACCTTCTTATGAACTTAGGAGACATAGGGGGTGGAAGCATCAGGGCACCAGTATTGGACCCTTGGAGGAAAGCCAAAACGAGCGCTAAGAACCTTCATAAGAGAAGGGGAGACCTCACTGGCACCCGAACGCTCTGCAGCTCTGAAGGCAGCCCCTACACCCTTAGCGCTGCCTGAAATTCCTACACCACTCACCTTGGCCTTACCTTTATTAGGGTTTTTAGGCACTAAGGGGGTGAAGAAGAGGGCTCCTCAGTTTTTTCCTCAATATCGATAGAATCAACACCAGGAAAATTGTCAATGTCGTTACCCACTTCACCTAAATCAGAATCCTCTTCAACGGACCGATCTCCGAAGAGGGAAACAGAGGAAGGGGTAGCTCCGGAGGAAGCAGACATAGTTGGGCAAGAAAAGGAAAGTTTAAAAGACCTATAGAGGGGTGGAACCTCTGAAAAACAGTCCTTGAGAACTCTGGGGTCGACACAACTGTGCCCGATAATGAAAATCCTAGTGGTGGAATAGGGGTCCAAAAAGAGGGGAAGACGAAACAAGGAAAGGCCTCGATTCCTAAAATAACAGAATCGAAAAGTCCAGAAATGAAGAAACCACCTCAGACTCGAGGGATTCAGAACGAAAAGAGCATGTAAGGAGCCAAAAACGTACCTAATCGAAGGCGAATAGCAAGCCAAAGTTTGAAGCGAGCAAACCCCACACACCAATTTGAAGGGAGATGAGATTCAGCAAAACCCTAGATTCGCCGGTAAATTGGGGAAGTCAGAATTTGCTAAGAGGAAGAAGATGAAGAGCTTGAAGGAAGAGAATTCCAAAGGGAAGAAATAGGAGCCATTTCCATCAACTCAAAGGCATTTAAAGCTAACAGTACGAAGTGGAGAACGTGCGCGGGAAACAAGGAGGGTAAATGATTACCTGTAACCGTCAAAAATCTGTTCACACGCAAACCGAGGTCAGCACGAGGAGGTATGTCTTCACTAAACTTCAGCTCAGCCCCTACCCAAGTTCACTTGGACTAAGGGCTGGGGGGCAACTGATGATACCTAGAAAGAATTTTTAGGTATATATGAGCTCGGGAGAAATGAGGTCTCTTATAGAGGTCAGGCGAAGCATCCAGAGCTCAGTTGTCCTGACCCCGAGCTCGCCACAAATGTATCAGAGCAGGAAACATGAAGGAGACAGCTGGCAATCAGTAGGAACCCCCAAATCAAGGGAACGCTATAATCAAGGCTCTAAACCCTCAACTGACCAAGAATCATCTCCCGAAAGTTAAGCAAGATCTCACGAATTGGAGGCAGGGATCTCGGGAC
This sequence comes from Ilex aquifolium, assembly GCA_951799425.1. Classification (NCBI taxonomy): domain Eukaryota; kingdom Viridiplantae; phylum Streptophyta; class Magnoliopsida; order Aquifoliales; family Aquifoliaceae; genus Ilex; species Ilex aquifolium. The sequence continues at coordinate 10,745,680 of OX637391.1, read as the reverse complement.
GTATCCCTAAGGGGTAGGAATTGAACTATAAATATTGTATAGTGCCTCCATAAAAGGCAGAACTCTAGTAGTAGCAAAAACTCTCAGTAAGTTCCTTTCACCATCAATAAAGAGAAAGGAGCAAGAGACTCCATTGTGTAAATCGTCACTTACACCACCAGATTCACACCTTAGTATTTACGAGCCTAGTAGCTCAGATCCTAAGCCTATCGGAACAATCAAATCATCTGCTTAATCACGTTTATATTTAGACCATCAAAATACAAAATTAATTGGACAAAAAAAATGGCATAATTTTGAGAGGGAAAGTATAATTCAAAGCAGAAAGAAGCCTTGGAGGTAGAGCACTAGATAAAATAAAAAGAAAAAATTGGAAGAAACAAATAAAATAAATATTCTATGAACTTAAAATATTACATTACGGAAAAATAAAATTTTAATACCGGGGCCGAAAAAGTAATGGCCCATTTGGTACGAGGGATAAAAAAAAATGGATGGAAAGAGAATTGAGAGGAATGAATTTTTTATCCTTAAAGGAAATAAATAGGTTTTTACTCTATTTTGTTTGGTAGGATGAATGAAAAGTCTGAAAGTTAAATTTTTCATTCTTTGGCATGAAAAAGAAATAGAAGAAAAAAAGAGTATATAAATTTAATTTACTATATTGCCCTTACAAATTATTTGCTTTTGCATTTCCAATTAATACCTCATCTATCCCTGGTGCACTCAACTAGAAAATTACTCCTACCCCATATTAACACAAATGGCATAGATCTCACCACGTAGCAAATAATCAACCACACACAAGTAACACTTTTTATTGAAAGAATCCTCTCAACTTTCCTTTTCTTCCTATTTTCTCTCCAAACTAAATGATGAAAACTTTTTCTTTTCATTCTATTTTCCTCTCACATTTTTCTTCCACCCTATTTTCCACCCAACCAAACATAGTGTAAAAAAAATTCAAAAGACAGTAATAAGTGCTACAAGAAGCCAAGCTAGAAAAATAATTTAAAGCCCTTTTAAGTACAAATCAAGGTCAATCATAAAAAATCATAACACAACAAAAATACTGTTCATGTAATCAGGGGCGAAGGGAGGGTGGGGCAATGGAGGCAATTGTCCCCATTGAGATTTTGAAAACTTTTGGGATTAGTTTAAAATTACAATAAAATTAAAAAAATTCAATACTTGCCCCTACTGAATTTTTTATTTTTTTTAAAGTTCATAAGATTTAATCTCACAATTCTTTTTTTACTCTCTAGCTATTGCTCTTCTTTCTACAATGACATATTAAGTTACTAAACGCATCCTCATCTAAATTGGATTATCTTGATATGGATTGATATGTTTAATTGATTATTCAAGTTCGAATATGTTATTATATTTCAAGAATTTAGATTTGGATATACCAAAATTTGACGTGATTGTGAATCATAAACGATTCACAAAAACATATGCACACACGTGTATATATAAGATTTATTTTTCAATCAAATTTTTAAAATTTAATGGATATGAATATGAATATAAATTGTGATGATACTAGAAAATAATTTTCACTAAGTATGAGTTCGGGAAAGGAGGTCAGACCAGGGCTTCAGCCCAGGAGGTCAGACCAGACCTGCAGAGCTCAGAGGACCAGAGCTAGAGCTCCCCAATACGAAATAATAGCTGGAATGATAAGGGAAAAGCTGGATGACAGCAGGCATCCTCAAAACAATGGAAAGCTATGATCAAGGCACAAAAACTCTCAACTAACCTAGATCCTCTCCCAAAAATCAAGGGAGATCCCACGGTTGAAGGGCAAAGATATCGACGAAAATCCCTTAGAGACAGGAATTACACTATAAATATTGTACAACGCCTCAATCAAAAGGTGGAGAACCCTACTGGCATCAGGGGCATCTTGTAAAACATTTTCTAGAGGAATATAGATTCGAGGAGCAAGAGTCTCCATTGTAGAGTGGACTAGCCGAGCTCATCAGCCGGTGAACCACTATATTTCTACGTATTACACACACCACACTTCAGATAGCTAGGGCATTCACCCACTAATTTGCGAGCCTTGTAGCTCAAATCTGTTCCTAGCAATTGCACACCAACTCACTGCTCATTCACGTGAAATAACGCCATCAGTTTGGCGCCGTCTGTGGGAACGACAGTTCCTGTTAAAAGTATATTGATTCTTCAGTAATTGATGGTCTTCACACGCAATATGAGTAGAAATCAGATGAATCGCCAAGGATGCAAAATCAACAAGAGGTCACTAGCGGGAGACAGCCGGAAAAACTTTATGATTTCGTACCCGCCGCCGGGGATAATCCTCCTGCGATGGATCCCCCCACCAACAACGAATTAGATGCCCTTCGTTTGGTCAACCAGCGCCTACTTCAACAAAATGAAGAGCTCTTGAGGCTCCTACGAGGTCCTCAGCAAACACAGCCAGCCCAGCAAGGCCAGAATGAGCCACCCCGCAGGGAGCAGCCACATCTCGATCCCCTCAGAGAAATAAACAACGGAGTGGAGAACAGCCAGACACCCCATCAACCACCGAGGGATGGTGACAATGAAGAGATGCAGAGCCAAAATGGAGGGGTCGAAAGAAACGGCTCTCTCCCTTTCCAGCAGGAAAGGATGGAGCAATATTGGGAACATCGTTTCAAGGCATCCAGCAGGAGCTCAGCCACATGAAGGAGGCAGTAAGGCTTAAGACTCCAGTAACGATGGATGCCTTGGTGCAACAAACATAATCTCCATTCACTGCTGGGGTGTTGCATTTTCCTCTACCCCTGAAATTTAGAACGCCCCAGATAGAGACTTTCGATGGGACAAAGGATCCTATGGACCACCTCAACACTTATAAGAATCAAATGGAGCTGCATGGATATCAGGATCCAGTGCGGTGTAGGGCTTTTGCCATCACTTTAAAGGGGTCAGCCTTAGCCTGGTTCAATAGGCTCCCCCCAGCATCGATTTCTTCCTTCAAAGAACTCTCCATCTCTTTCGTGTCTCACTTCATAGGAGCTCGGATCTACAGGAAGCCGAGCTACCATTTACTGAATATAAAGCAAAGACCCGAGGAAAACCTGCGATCTTATGTACAGAGGTTCAATTCAGAATCTCTAAAGGTAGATGTCCCAGACGAAAAGTTTGTCACCACAGCCTTCATTTCAGGATTAGGAGTGCAGTCAAAAGACTTGATGTTCTCTATATCAAAGAATCCTCAAGCGAGCATGGCTGAGGTACTGGCTAAGGCAGAAAAATATATAAACAGAGAGGAAGCACTCTTTTCCAAGGTAGGGGGTGCATCATCATGAAAGGAGAAAGGAAAGGAAGAAAAGAAGAGGGAACGAAGTCCCAAGAAAGAAAAAGGACGAGAAAGATTTCCAGGAAGGGACAGAGATCGCTCCCCAAAAAGAAGAGGAAATGTTAGAGACCGCTTAGGCCCTCCACAACCTGAGCTGCAGCACAGGTACGCACCCCGGCAGTTCACCCCACTCACCGCCTCAGTGTCCCAAGTCCTGCGTGAGGTCCAAAACGAAAGGTTCCTGAGGTGGCCACCTCGAATGAAGGCAGATCCAGCAAAGAGGGACCCCACAAAGTATTGTGATTACCACAGAGATCACGGTCACCATACTGATGATTGCATTCAGTTGAAAAATGAGATCGAGTTTCTAATCCAACGATGACAGTTGCGTCGCTTTGTGGCCCATAATAATCAAAATCTTGTTCTTCCACCGCCGCCACCTCAACAGCAAGCACCTGCGCCACATCAGCAATCTCTGGGAGAGATTAGAGTAATATCTGGAGGATTTGCAGGAGGTGGAGAATCCAGCTCAGCTAGGAAAGCTCACCTCCGAAGAATCAGAGCCGAAGAAGCTATTGAGGTGCATACTGTGTCCAAAGCACCACGCTTAGACACATCTATCACTTTTTCAGACTCTGATTTAGAAGGATGTCAGTACCCCCATGATGACCCTTTGGTGGTAAGAGCTGTGGTAGCCAACAAAACTGTCCATCGGGTCTTAATTGATAACGGCAGCTCGGCAGACATCATTTTTGCGCCAGCATTCGATAAGATGGACATAGGAAGGGAAAAACTCGAACCTTTAAGTACCCATTTTCTAGGTTTCTCAGGAGAAAGGGTGCTCCCCTTAGGGTCAATCCAGCTTGTGCTCACCCTAGGTGACCCTCCTTGCCAAGCCACTACAACAGTAAAATTCTTAGTGGTTGATGCACCTTCTGCGTACAACATTTTGCTTGGAAGACCTTCCCTGAATTCTATGAGGGCTATGCCATTTGTCTACCACTTGGTCGTCAAATTTCCTACAGAAAATGGAATCGGAATGGTCCACGGAGACCAGCGTATAGCAAAGGAGTGCTACATGGCGTCTGTGAAGATGAAGGAGGTTGAGAACATCTAGCTGGATGAACTTGACATGAGGGATGAGCTGGAAATCAGACCAATCTCATCAGAAGAGCTAGAGCCTATACAGCTAGACGAAGAGCCAGAACACCTTGTTTATGTAGGATCCAAGCTGAGCAGAGAGATTAAGGAACTTCTCATCCAATTTCTAAGGAAAAACATGGAGGTGTTTGCCTGGAAACAAGAAGACATGGAGGGTATTGAATCCTCAGTTATCACGCATAAGCTCAGCGTGAATCCTAGCTGCAAACCCACCAAAAAAAAGAGGAGGAGTTTCGCTCCAGAGCGTCAAAAAGCCATCAATGAAGAGGTCAACAAACTTCTCCATGCCAGAGCCATCAGGGAGGTGGATTACCCAGTATGGCTAGCTAATGTCGTCCTCGTTAAGAAAACCAATGGCAAATGGCGTCTCTGTATTGACTTCACTGACCTCAATCGGGCTTGCCCCAAGGACAGTTTCTCCTTACCTCGGATAGACTTGATTGTGGATGCCACCGCTGGGCATGAGCTCCTTAGCTTCATGGACGCCTTCTCTAGTTATAATCAGATCAGAATGGACCCTAATGACCAGGAGAAGACCTCCTTCATAACCGAGCAGGGGACGTATTGTTACCAGGTTATGCCTTTCGGATTGAAGAATGCTGGAGCCACTTATCAACGCTTGGTGAATAAAATGTTCCAAAAGCAGATCGGGACGACCATGGAGGTTTACATCGATGATATGTTAGTCAAATCACTGAAGGTAGAGCTCCACATCAAACATTTGGCGGAACCTTTCCAGGTCTTGAAAGAGTACAAAATGAAGCTCAATCCCGCCAAGTGTGCCTTTGGAGTTTCGGCTGGGAAGTTTCTGGGTTTCATAGTTAACAGCAGAGGAATAGAGGCTAACCCAGAAAAAGTAAAGGCAATTCTGGATATGCAACCGCCATCCAACACAAGGGAGGTACAACGTCTGACGGGAATAATAGTTGCCTTAAGTCGTTTTGTGTCCAAATCGAGTGACAAATGTCAACCCTTCTTCCAAGTCCTAAAGAGGGTCTTCCAGTGGGACGCCCAGTGTGAGGAAGCATTCAAATCATTGAAAAGTTACCTGAGCTCCCCTCCTATTCTGGTAAGCCCGTTGGAAGGCGAGGTCCTTACTCTCTACTTAGCTGTCTCTAATTTCTCAACCAGTGCAGCACTAGTCAGGGAGCGAAATAGAGCTCAGCAACCAGTCTACTACTGTAGCCGAGCTCTGAGGGGGGCAGAGGAGAGATATCCAAGAATGGAACAGCTTGTCTTAGCCTTGGTCACAACTGCTAGAAGACTTAGGCCCTACTTTCAGGCTCATACTATTGAGGTCCCAACGGATCAACCAATGAAGCAAGTATTGCATAAGCCAAAGTCTTCAAGGAGATTGGTTAAATGGGCTATAGAACTCAGCGAGTTTGACATCAGATACAAGCCGAGAACTGCAATCAAAGGGCAAATTCTGGCAGATTTTGTCGCGGAATTCACAACAGCAGTGCCCATGGAGGCTACCCAGTTAGTGCCTGACCTCCCACGTGGAAAATTTTAGTGGATGGAGCTGCCAATGCCCATGGAAGTGGTGCAGGCTTAATTCTGACTTCTCCGGAAGGAATAGATGTCGAATACGCCCTTAGGTTTGGGTTTAAGGCTTCAAACAATGAGGCAGAATATGAAGTTGTCATTGCAAGGCTCAACCTTGCTCACTCGATGGAGGCAGAGCAGCTGGAGGTCTGCATTGACTCCCAACTCGTGGTAAAACAGAGAAAAGAGTCATATGAAGCTAAGGGTGAGAAAATGGCCCTTTACCTCAGGAAGGTACAGGAATTAATCAAGAAGTTTGTGCAGGTGAAAATAAGGCACGTCCCAAGATCTGAGAATTCACGAGCAAATGCTTTGGCGAGGCTTGAGACTGCTTCGCAAGAGAATTTGGATAGGTTAATACCAGTGGAGCACCTAGCGGAACCATCCGTATGCATTGGGGATAAAGAAGTATTACATGTTCAAGTCCCACCGAGCTGGATGAACCCCATCATAGATTATCTTCAGAATGGAACTTTACCAGGAAATCCCAAAGAAGATGCAAAGCTAAGAACCAGGTCAGCCAGGTTTTCTTTTTTGCAGGGAAACTTATATAAGCGAGGATTCTCGATGCCTCTCCTCAAATGTGTTGGGGGTGAGGATGCTCTTTACATACTCAGGGAGATCCATGAAGGAATTTGTGGAAATCATGTTGGAGCTCGAGCACTGGCAGGAAAGGCCTTGAAGCAGGGATATTATTGGCCCACAATGTTAAAAGATGCCACCGACCTGGTTAGAAGATGTAAGGTATGTCAGATACATGCTAACATCTCCCATCATCCACCAGAACTCCTGACATCGGTGGTAAGCCCTTGGCCTTTCCAACAATGGGTACTGGACATTCTTGGCCCTCTTCCCACCAGCTTAGGACAGTACAAATTCGCCATCGTTGGGGTGGACTACTTCACTAAATGGACAGAGGTGGAACCTCTGACAATCACAGAACAGAAGATTCAGAGCTTCACATGGAAGTCTATAATCTGTAGATTCGGGGTACCTAGAGCAATTGTCTTTGACAATGGGAAGCAGTTCGACAACCCTAAGTTCAAAATTTTTTGTGCAGAGCTAGGAATAAAGATTTATTTTGCGGCCCCAGCCCATCTACAGTCAAATAGGCAAGCAGAGGTGACAATCAGAACGATTAAAGTAGCCTTGAAAACCAAGCTTGAATAGTTGAAATGAAAATAGGTAGAATATATTCCAGAGGTACTATGGGCATACAGAACTACCCCCAGGACAGCAACTCAAGAAACACCGTTTGCTTTGGCTTTCGGAACCGAAGCAGTATCGCCTGTGGAGGTAGGATTCCCATCCCCCAGAATTGAGTTTGCAGAGTCAGAACACAACGATGAATCCCTCCTGTTAAATCTTGATCTCCTAGATGAAAAGAGAGAAAGAGCTCTGCAACACATTCAGTGTTATCAAAGAAAGACCGCCAGGTACTATGATAGGAAGGTCAGGCACAAGAGCTTCAAGGTAGGAAATCTTGTGCTTAGAAGGCTGTTGCTTGCAAGAAGGGATCCCACGCACGGGAAGTTGGGGCCAAATTGGGAAGGCCCCTACATCGTCTCAAAAATAATTAGACCTGGGAACTACGAGTTGAAAATAGAAGAAGGAAGAATCCTACCTCATTCTTGGAATGCTGAGCATCTTAAGAAGTTCTTTCAGTAAGTTTTCCCTGTAATGGAATTATTCTCAATAAAAATAGCAATTTCCTGGTTCATCCTTGCATAGCTTCCACAATAAGAACTCAACAGTTCAAGATGAGCTCCTCAACTCATAAACGAATAAGAGCTCTACAGCTCAAGATGAGCTCCTCAGCTCATAAACAAAAGAGAGCTCTACAGCTCAAGATGAGCTCCTTAGCTCATAAATGAATAAGAGCTCTACAGCTCAAGATGAGCTCCTCAGCTCATAAACAAATAAGAGCTCTTGAAAGATAAGATGAGTTCTTCAGCTCATATATACACGTAAAAAAAAGAAATATATATATATATATGAAACCAGGATCCATGGTTACAAGCATCCAGGAAGAAGCAAAAGTTACGCAAAGGTCTGGCATTTTATTAATCAAAAGGGAGTACAAGAAGAAAGAGCTCCTAGTTCTTCTTAAGTTGTTGCTTCAGCTCAGCAACATCTCCTCTCAGGCGGGCGTTCTCCTCCTTCAGTTCGTCCCTTTCCTTCTCAGTCTCAGTAAGCGCTTTGAGAAGCTTCACGCCTGCTGAGGTGAACAAAATAGTGGCGAGAGAAGAATCAGGTGAAGAGGAACCATCCCTCCTACGCTTCTTTGAGGGTGCACCAGCAACCTCTTCCCCGTCAGAATCAGAAGGAGAAGTCCAAGGAGAATCTGGAAAAGAGGAAAACTCCCAAGCAGTTGCATCAGCGCCAAGCAAATAAAGATTTTCATGAGTCATTAGATCTGAAAAAGGCTTGGGATCTACGAGCAGCAGCTCATTAATATTCATCATCTCCGACAAATTCAGATCAGGAGGACCTGTGCAACAAGAACATAATAAGAATAAATCTTCACATAAAATATTCAAGAGAGCTCTGCTTGAGCATACCTATGCGAGAGAAGCTCTCCCAGGAGCGTGGAATCCTAGTACTAGGGCAGCGCAGCTTGGTAAACCTCCAAGACTTCCCGGAGGCAAAAAAGAAAAGTTGAGACCACCCTTTAGGAAGTATAGGAAGGTCAAGAACCAGAGGGCGTGTGTTGGAGTGCCTCCACCGAAAGAAGCTGAAGCAAGGGATCTCATCTTCTTCAATCTCAAAAAAGTAAAGAAACTCAGCGACAGAAGGGAACCTACCATTGCCATACAGGCGCCAGAAGAGGAAAAAACTGACCAAAGCAGCCCAGCCTCGAGGTGAAAGGCGAAAGGGGCACAAGCCATAATATGCAAGAATTCGCCCAATAGAAGGGTGAATGGGAAGGCGAAGCCCCATGTCCATGGCACCTTTGAAAAAATAAACTTCCCCTCGAGAAAGGTAGTTACAAGGCTCATCAGGGGTGGGGACTCGTAGAGGCAAGTCAAGCTCAAGTAAGAATCGCTTCTTGATGACGGACAAGTCAGAAGGCTTCATCGTTGAAGGGGTTAAGTAGCGACAATGCCACTTCCAGTCAATTCCAAAGGAAGTGCGCTCTTTGAACAGAGGAGAGACGGGGGCAGCCATCAAGTCTACAGTGGGACAATAGGGGCAGAAGGTGGTCTCTTAGATTCAAGAAAGAAGAGACTCTGAAATCTTTTGGCAAAAGAGGAAGAAATCTAGGAGATATTAGAAACTTTGAAGAAAATCATGAGTTTTTAAGAAACCACGAACCACACAGAAAACAGAGTCGGCGGTCCTTTTGGTTTCCTAATTAATAATGGCAGTTGCAGTTTTGGAAAGCAGTTGAGTAAATGCGGAAAGGTGAATCAGCACAAGATAACCCCCCAATGCGATCAAAGTAGCTAGAAGTATGTCTGACCCCACCTAAATAACATAGTCCTCAGACTTCTCTGGTTTGAAGTCAGCTCGATTGGCTGCCTAACTCTTCCAGCGCAGCTTTCTGAGATCACCAGTTCCAAGAACCATGTTTACATCCTGGATAAAATGGTCTAGTATTTCTCAGACTCATCGGTCCTCAAATTCCTCATGTGCGTAGCAACATGGCCCCAGCAGGTCTACCTTTGGAAGAGCTCAAGTATTAAGTTGCTTGCTATCTTTTCCAAGCCTAGCAAACCCCTTGCTACTGCAAAGAATACCTAGACTCACGTCCTAAAGAGATCTAAAAGGCCTTTTACTTTCAAAAGGCGAGATAAAAAAAAAAAAAAAAACCTTCTCCAATGATCTCAAGCATTTTCAGCACTCAGCAAGTTAAGGGAAGTCCAGTACATTAAGCTGCAACATGATTCGTAAGGCTCACATCAAGTCCATAATAAAGAAGACCCATAGTTGAGCTCTGCCAGCCCAATTCTACTAAAAGAGGTCAAGATTATGCAAAAGAAGAGCTTCTGATATATCTCCTTAGTGAGGCTTCTCAGATTTCTTTGGGTTGAGGTCAGCTCGCATGGGTGCATGGACCTTCTGGTGTGTCTCCTTGAGGAATGACAAAGCACCTAATGCCCTTGTAAGGGCTCCAAAAAGCAGGGAGAAGCTAATGAGGCGTTAGCTCCCTAGCTCTACAGCTCCTGGGAAGCTCTTGACAAATATGCTACAAAAGGCACCAAGCCTTCCTTACATGTCAGCATCTCGTTTAGCTCCTCAAACTCAGCAATTTCACTTTAAGAAGAACTAAAAGTACTTCTCGAAGCAGGGGGACAAGGCAAGGGGAATACAAAAAAAAAAAAAAAAGAGCAGAATTACATCCTAAATGCGTCTCGGATCAAAGCTACACTTCATTTGTCGTTTCAAAACAGAAGCAAAGCAAAATAGAAGTTGCATGTCAGATTACAAAGTCAAAGTAAAAAAAAAAAGGAAAAAACCTAAGTCTGTTCTAAGGATTTTTGGGACCAGGAGGAGAAGGGCCTAGCAGCTCGGCAGCAGATGAGTCAGAAAAATCAGCAGGTCCAGCTTCTGGTAGCTCAGCAGAAGGAACCCAATAGGGCAAAGGAGGGGAAGTCTCAAGAAGGCTAGGATCAAGGACCTTAGCTCCAGCTGCTGGCGAGTTTTGTGCAAGCGCCTCATTCACTAGATCAGCAGAAAAGGGTGTAACGACAGGGATAACAGTGAGGAGCTCGGAAGTTGGGGAAGCAACCAAAGTGAAGGATACAACTTGAGCCAAGACCTCAGCTGGCGGAAAGAATACCTCAGTGCCTTCTGGAGCAACCCTAGGAGCAGAAGGGGACAAGGCATAGTCCTCATCCTCTGCATCAGTCTCCTCCAACTCCTCCTCAGTTGGGATAGCAAAGTCAAAGTCGAGGTCTGGATATGCCTTCGAAGCTCGGCGCCGGAAAGCAAGCCATCCAGTTGCCCGTTGAGTGGTGACATCATCCTTCAACTCTGCAATTACACCGTTTTTCTCCTGGACAAGAGTTTCTGCACCTCGAGCTCGTTGCAGAGCGCACCATTCGCCTCAGTCACATGAGATAATCCTTCTTCATACTCCCAAGGGAGCTCTGGGCCTCAAAAGCTTCCTGGCTGGCCTTAGCCCAGGCCTCAGTTTTGAGCTTCAGCTCCTCCCTGTCCATTCTTAGCTCATCCTTGGTTTTCCTCTCTCCTTCCTCAACTTTATCTTTCGCAGTCTGTAAGCCCTGGAGGGAAGAAGCCTGATTCTCCATTTTATCTTTGAGGACAGTCATTTGAGCTCGGAGGTCATTGTTGTCAAATGAGAGTTTAGCAACCTTAGTCTCATATGCCTTCAGAGCTCTGACAGAGCTCGCCGAAGACCTGACCCTACTCAGTAATCCCTTTACATGGATAGCCAGCTAGGGACAGGAAGGAAAGTGGGGAAGGGTTAACATAAAGTTATAATACAAGCCTAAATGAATGAATAAAGATACAAGGGCTTACAGTAGCTGCCCCCTGAAGAGCTAAACCGATGGACTCCTCAAGAGGCATAGAAGAAGCCTTTTTTACGTCGGAGTCAGGAAGGATAGAGGAGATGGCCCCAGCCGCAGGCTCAATGTTCTCAAAGAATGAGTCCTCATGCTCCTCTGCCTTGGGATGTTTCCCTTTCTCAGTCCCAGGTCTCTTCAGAGATGGCTCGAGAGTCTTTCCGGAAGGACTGTATGAAACAGTACTAGGTTGAAGGTGGGGGATCAATCCCAAAGCTTTCTCGACTTCAAACGAGGAAGGAGAAGCCTGACCTTGCTCGTGAGCTCGCTCAGAAGTAGACTGAACCCCTGGGAGAAGAGAGGTCACCATGACCTGTGGAGTGCTTGATTGCAGGGTCTGCTCTTTGGTAGTCAAAGCAGGAGAAGAGGAGGGCACCCCCAGCCTTTGAGTCTTGGCTCGGGTAATGGGGCTGCTTCCAGAACTGACCTCAGCTTTCCGTTTGCTACCCTTCCCACTCTTCGTTAGCTGATCAATCTTGGCCTGAAGCTCTGCAGGAGTAGGCTTCATTGTGTAAGAACCTAGAGGATCAAAACAAGCAAGATAAGGTGAAATAAGGAAAGAATAAAGAAACTTATAAGGTAAATAAAGAGAGGAGAACTACTACCTGCTACTCCAGTCGTTGCGACTGAAAGAGGAATAGGTGCTTCGACAGAAATAGGAGCAGGGGACTCTATTATTACCCCAGGGGGGCTGAACCCTTGCTCTACAAGAACCCAAGGTCTGATGAGCTCAGAGTACCTAGCTGAAGAGCACCTCTCCAACTTCAGCAACACCTTTTCGTCCTCTGCGCTGAGCTCAGGGCGTCTACCTGGGAAACAATGCAAACAAAGCAGAGTCAGAGAAAGCCATAAAGCTCGATCACAGTCAGGGTTGGACAAGGACTTACCCAGGTTATCAGGAGCTGACCAAGCTCTGGGGATTGAAAAAGTATCTGTCTTATCTGCAAAATTGTACTCCCACTGTAAGCCCCCTACGAAAAAGAACTATTTTTTCCAATGCTTGTGGGAGCTCGGGGGGTCAGAAATAATCACTTTAGTCTTCGTTCGTCTGAAGATATATAGAAAGCCCTCAGAAGCAGTGTGCTTAACGTTGAAAAAGTGCATGAGCAAGGGAATAGAAGGGACTCCGAGATTATGAATTTTAAAGAAGACAAGAAGACCCACTAGGACCCCCCAGAAATTAGGTGAGAGCTGAGCAGGACAAATATTGAAGTGCTGAAGAACACCATTTATAAAAGGATGTATGGGAAAGCGCAGACCATTCTCGAAGGCGGCCACAAAGAAGCAAACCTTCTTATGAACTTGGGTGACATAAGGGGTGAATGCATCGGGACACCATCATTGAACCCCCTGAGGAAAACCATAACGAGCGCTAAGGACCTTCAAGAGGGCAGGAGCGACCTCGCTAGCGCTCACTATCTTTGCATGATCGAGAGTAGACCCTACACCCGGAGCCGAAACTCCTACTCCACTCACTTTGCCCTTGCCTTTGTTCGAGTTTTTGACCACGGGAGAAGGAGTAGAGGGAGGCTCCTCAGCATCGACAGAATCGACGCCAGGAAAATTGTCAATTTCTTCACCCACCTCTCCTAGGTCAACATCCTCCTCGGCAGACCTACTCCCCATAAGGGAAACAGAAGAGGGAGTGGCTCTAGAAGAAGTAGAAATGGTTGGACAAGAAAAAGGTAAATTGAAAGAACAATAGAGAGGAGGAACACTTGTTAAGCACTCCCTAATCACCCTGGGGTCAGCACAATAGCTCCCAACGCCGAGGATTCGCATGATAGAGCACCAGTCCACAAAAAAGGGAAGAAATGACAAACAATAGTCCCGATTTCAGAAGTAAAAGAAACGAAAAGCCCAGAAATGCAATAACCACCTCGAACTTGAGGGATCCAGAACGAGAAAATGAGGTAAAAAGGACAAGAAGCGTACCTAGCCTGAGATGAACGACGAACCGCAACTCAGAGAGAAATTGAAGGAGGAGGGCAATGAAAATCTTCGTACCAAACCAAGGGAACTCGAATTTGACTGAAAAATCAGAGAACTGCAAGCCAGGAAGCCAAGAGTTCAAGAAGGGAGGAGCAGAGATGGAAGTTGAACAGTGGAAGAAGACGGTTCCAGTAGCCGTTTGAGCATTTATAACTTGAAGGACGTAGGCTGAAACGTGCGCGGGAATCGAGGAAGTCATGATTGATGAAAACTGTCAAAGGACAACTCCCACGTGCAAGACAAGGTCAGCCACGTGCTGGTCTAGCTCGGTGTCAGAGCAGTTCAGCCCCTGCTCAAGCTCGCTTGAACCAAGGGCTGGGGGGCAACTGATGATACTAGAAAATAGTTTTCACTAAGTATGAGCTCGGGAAAGGAGGTCAGACCAAGGCTTCAGCCCAGGAGGTCAGACCAGACCTGCAGAGCTCAGAGGACCAGAGCTAGAGCTCCCCAATACGAAATAATAGCTGGAATGATAAGGGAAAAGCTGGATGACAATAGGCATCCTCAAAACAATGGAAAACTATGATCAAGACACGAAAACTCTCAACTAACCTAGATCCTCTCCCAAAAATCAAGGGAGATCCCACGGTTGAAGGGCAAAGATCTCGGCGAAAATCCCTTAGAGATAGGAATTACACTATAAATACTGTACATCGCCTCAATCAAAAAGGTGGAGAACCCTACTGGCATCAGGGGCATCTTGTAAAACATTTTCTAGAGGAATATAGATTCGATGAGCAAGAGCCTCCATTGTAGAGTGGACTAGCCGAACTCATCAGCCGGTGAATCACTATATTTCTACGTATTACACACACCACACTTCAGATAACTAGGGCATTCACCCACTAATTTGCGAGTCTTGTAGTTCAGATCTGTTCCTAGCAATTGCACACCAACTCACTGCTCATTCACGTGAAATAACGCCATCAAATTGTAAAGACGAAATATAATGAATAATCAGATCATATTCAAAATAGAGTTTTCAAATCAAGCTTAGATTCGAATCATTCAAAATTTGCTGGTTAACATGTCTATTTATAATTTGTTTACAAAATGATTTATCAATATAACATTTTCTATGAAAATTATTTTAATATTAGTATTTTCTATAAAATAACTTTTCTTAATTAGGTTCTATTTTTTTACGTGTAATTTATGTGTAGAAAACTTTTAAAGCAGCAAAACAAAAAATTACCATGAAGAATTATTTTATAAATAGTGAAATGGAAAAATACTCATATTTAGAAGACAATAAATTTTAATAATTATTCTTTAATCGTTCCCCTCAACTTAATAATTGTCCACTGAAAATGGATTCTGGCTTAGCGCCAGCATGTAAATAGCATACCAAACCCAAATTTTGTTCTTAGAAAAAAAAAAAAAAAAACTATGATAACCCAAGAAACAAGCTAAAGAACGACAAAAATCCTGGGTACTAGCGTTGAGGGACCCAAAAATTTGGGGTAGTGATGCCGCCAACAATCGGACTTCAGAAAACACAAGCCACAGCTAGTCAGAGTATAAAACATTTCTAACGGTACTCAATATTTTAAAGAATGTTTTTTTTAAAATAAACAATTATCTTTTATAAAATTTGAAATAGAACGTGAAATTTTTTTAAGAGTAATGCTACTTAGACTTCAAAAATTGATGTCTTTTATTGACTCTATCGATCACTGTTATTAATTTAATTGTGAGTCACAGTGTTTATTAAGATCTACTATCTATTCAATAGTCTTGATTGAGGGAGTCGATAAATAGTGTCAACTTTTGGAGTCCAAATATCATTTTTTATTTTTAAATAACTCAACCTCTTCAATAGTCTTGATCGATGAAATCAGTAAATAGTATCAACTTTTGAAGTTCAAATACCATTTTATATTTTTAAATAACTCTAATGACTTCTCTATTTTAATAGCAAAATATTTTTATAATAAATAATATTTAGTGAAGAATATATATATATATATATTCATTGAGAATAGAGTAGATAGTATGTTGGACTCGTCAAATGTAGGGAGTTAAATTAGACTCTCTATTTTAGTAGTCTAAATAGAAAGTTTATTAGAACTTGATTTTTGGTTATAGAGAACAGAGATTAACAGAATTTTCAAATTATATCTTCTTCCCTCAGTTTTTCACTAAATATAAAATAACTCCAATGTATCCAATATTTATGTAGACCTGTCCAAATAATGTCAATAAAAGCATCTCTAACCATAATTGAAATTTTCTTGGAAACCCACTATACCGACACAATCATTGGACATTACATTATACATGTGCAGAATTTTTATTCCCTTTTATTGTTTCAATCCCAATAGTCATGGGATTTGTCCGTATGTAAATAGAATAGTCTTCACCAAATCCCACTAGTTATGGGATTTAATTGTCTGATATGTAAAATGCAATCCCCTCGTCCATGGGAGTTGATTTGCCTCTCCCTTGTATATCAGCTGCATATATGCAATGGAATAATATAAGCAAAATTTCAGCCACGTCTAACATGTATCAGAGCACCACCAACGCCTCTGATAACTTTTAATGGATCCGAGTTTTTTTCAAAGGAGAGAAACATTTTCTTAATGACCCAGTGTGTTACATCAACACAGTTGTATTTCCACTCCTCAACAAAATGGGGTGGTTGAGTGAAAACACCGTCATATTCTTCAAGTTGTCTGTGCTCTTCGCTTTTAGTTTGGTTTACCACTTTCATTTTGGGGTGAATGTGTTTTAATTGCAGCATACCTTATTAATCACACCCCCACTCCCTTGTTACATTATCTCACCCCTCAAGAAAAATTGTTGCAATCAAAACCAAAGTATGCCCACCTTGAAGCTTTTGGATGCTTATGTTATGCAAGTGTTGGGCATACCCATTATGACAAATTTGGACCAGGAGCTCGTGCTTGTATATTTGTTGGTTACCCCAATGGTCAACGTGCATATCGTGTGTATAACCTTGAAAAACACACGATTTTTGTTAGTCGAGATGTTGTGTTTCATGAATACATTTTTCCTTTTTGTTGTAATTCTACGATTGAACACCCTTCGAATATTGTTCTACCTATACCCGTAGATGATTCACCTTCCACTTCTTATAATATGTCTTGTCCATCAGTTGACTCACAATCAGGGAACTCATCTTCTACCTCACCTGATTCTTCTCATTCTATGTTAATGCCAAGTGTCTTTCCATCTAATTCCATTGACATGTTGGATCCACTAATCCAATCCAATCCATTTAGATGTTGGATCCACCAATCCACTACGTCGTTCAACCCGTGAGTGTCAAGCACCCCGTCATCTCCAAGACTACCATTGTGCCGCCTTGATTCCAACCAAGACTAGTCCACCATCCTCATCGTCGGTATCCAATTCAGGTATAAAGTTTCCTATTTCCAACTATATTTCATATGATAGACTCGTCCTCTCACTTTGCCTTTGTCAAAGCACTTTCTTTAGAAGTTGAACCATCTAGTTTCATTCAATCAATGAAACATTCTCATTGGCGTGATGCTATGGCCAAAGAAATTCAAGCCATTGAACAAAATAAAACATGGACCATTACCACCCTTCCACCTGGCAAAAAAATGGTCGGCTGCAAATGGATTTATAAGATCAAATACCGATCAAACGGTACAATTGAGCGTTATAAGGCTTGATTAGTTGCCAAGGGATATAGTCAAATAGAAGGTATTGATTACCACGAAATTTTTCCTCCCATGGCAAAAATTACAACTGTTTGATGTTTACTTGCCATCGCAACTATCAAAAATTGGTCTCTTCACCAATTAAATGTAAACAATGCCTTTTGATGGGCCCAACCCAAACGAGGCCCATCTCAAGTAATGGGCTTGGCCCAGACAAGGCCCAACTCTGATAGTGGGACTGGCCCGAACAAGGCCTAGCTCAAGTAATGGGCCAGGCCCAGACAAAGCCCAATGGGCCCGACCCAGATGAGACCCAGCTCGGCTCACCACGGAGTCAAGGGAGCACATTCAGCCACGTCATCCTAGAGTCAAGAAGGGAGTCACACCATCCTAGAGTCTCAGCCACGCCATCCTGAGACTTAGTCTGCAGCTGATAAAGAGATCTCCACGCCATCTCCACGCAACTACCCCATCCGTTGCGAGAATGGTGTCACCTCCCCCAAATTAGTCTATTTGTTACGGATGTGGCGCCTCAATCTGTTAGGAGGCGCCTATAAATTGTAAACTCTAGGCATCTGGCATCTTAAATCTTGCATCTTATCTCACACTTGACTTACCTGAGCTCTCATTGCTCTCACCTGAGTTCTCCACACTCCTACAACAATGAAACACCCCAGCAACCAAAGTCTTTCAAAGTTGAGTAGGTCACCCTGATCGAACCACTCTGTTTCTGTGTGTTACTTGTGTTGAGTTTTCCATCATATTTACTGCATTTTATTAACCATACTAATCAATCGACATGTGGTGCATAAAACCGATTTGTGCATCATTACCTTCCTCCATGGTAAATCTTGGGGCCCGCGGGTATAAAATTTGTCCAGACTTCGAGCTTGAATTTCGCATACTTAAAGGCTGATTCACGAAATTTTCGTGAAATACACTTCTGTAGCCCTTGAAGTTTTCTTTCCAACCCCATAAAAATCAGGTAAATCCGATATCAGAGTCAAAAGTTATGACCAAAATACTGAATATGTGTCAAATTCTTATCTCTTATGAAACTTTCCTAATCCAACTTTAAATGAGTTTTCTTCTCACTTAGACTCTTATAAAGATTAAATTGCTGATTTATCTTCAAATCTTCCTATCTCCCTCATGATTCTTTCTCTAGTGATTGCTTCACTTACCTTATCCATTATTACTTTAAATCAATCAATTTACCTGCAAAATAAATCAAACAACTAGAAAAAGTATCAAACTAGAAAATCAAGGAATTTAACACATTTAATCACAAATAATATGCAATTAACCAATCATTAAATATAATAAAATAACACTTTTGATGGTTAATCACACCCCCCAACCTGAATATTACTAGTCCCTAGTAATATATGGATCCCAAAATCTAAAAACTAAAAACAAAATAATATAATAAAATAAAATACAAATCCACTTTCGTAGAACTCACGATTGCATTTAGCATATGCAACAAGCCTTTAAACCCCTAGGTTCCCTCTAGTGGACGAGTATAGTCTCGTGAGGGTTTCCAGAGATGATACCCACAAACATCAACCTCTGATCAAATATCTGAATAATAATTTTATAACACAAATTGCTACCACAATATAAGAATTTTAAACTATAATTCTTTTTATAAGCATATGCAAAACAAAAATATAGAACTCTACGCTATATAAATGTATACACTTATCATATTCTCATATAAACTCGTGTGTAGTGTGAATTAACTATACCAAGTCAATAACTTATCCGATAATCACCTCTACAACTATCAACTATTCGTCTCAATGCCAAATCTCACTGGATAATTCACTCATAAAAAATTATCTCAAATTATAGTGACTATTCCCTCAAATATCACATGTGAGAAGAAGATATTTAAGTCAAAACAAAATAATACTCACATGTCTATTAAAATAATTGTAATCCAAAAGAAAATGATTTGACATAATCTCATGAAAGGAAATCAACACACAATAAATAAATAATCACTATTCTCTTCCTTATTCACACAAGTCATGCATCCACCAATACACTCTTAACATCAGATAAGTCTTTATTTAAGGTTGTAATGAGGCCCTGGGATAAGGGTTTTGAAACGAAAGATATTCAGCAAATTCAAAAGACTATCCCGAGAGAACATTTACATTGCACAACCAAACTTCTTTCCATAGTCTTTCACTCTCTATCATTTAGAAGCACAATTTACAACACTTGCTCATATTTTTTTCAAAACTCATGCTTGCTATTTTTTCCTCTTTTTTCAATCTGTTTTTTTTTACAGCTAGACATATTGTCTTTCTTTTCAACTTTTTTTTTTCTTTTTTTTTTTCAGCAAGACATCTAATGCAAATATTCACAAGTATGCAAAGCTTTTTTTTTTTTCTTTTTTTTTTCATCTTTTCTCAACCAACATCTCCCAAATTACATAAACAATAAAAGCTCAATCTCGGGACAACCAATGGTAAAAGATATTAATTTTTTTTGTTATTGGCTTGGTTATTTTATGTTGGGCATAAGAAATAAAATTTTACTTCAAAGGCTCAATCATGGCTTCTAGGGATAATAATATTCAAAGAATAAGACTTAGGCTCAAATAATATCAAAGATGGCCTAAAATCATATCTCAAGAACTATTGATAACACACTTCCATGCAAATAATTTAAAGTCTAGCAATCATTCACAATATTGGTGTTGAGCAAAACAAAATTAATGAGACTATTGAAGGAGATTAGCTGAATAAAAATATTCTTTATTGAGTAAATGTAAATAACCCTCGAAAAAAAAGATTGGATCAAAACTCACTAGGGTTTTATACATCTCCACTATATGTTTCAAGTTCTCAAGGTAAAATACCTAATAAATTTTTAACTTGGTAAAGTCTAAAATGCACAAATTGTGAGTTTTTATAAGAACATGATATGAGATACAAAAATATAGAATAAAGTTATATGTGATGCTTAAACAATTACAAATTTAAAGTTAAGCAAATTAATTATATTTTGTGGTGTCAAATTATGCATAAAAATGTTATTTAGATATTTAATAACCAATTTTTTTTTTTTTTAGACTAAAATTTAAATAAACGAGAAATTTTCACAACACAAAATACATCCACACCCCCCAACCTAAATTCAACATTGTCTTCAATGTAAAAATAAATACCTTAATGCTTAGTAAAAATAATGAATAAAGATCAAAAGAGTAGGAATACCTGGTGCCGCAACAACTCAAAAACCTAAAAATAAAAGAATTAACAAAAATAAAAAAAAATGTTAAATAAAAGAAAATATTATACAACAATTGGGTTGATTGTTAGAGATGAATCATTCATAGTGGGGATCCACCAACCCGATGGATTCCACTTCTACTATACCTCCCTCCAAGAATGGTTTCAATCTCTGTCCGTTAACTTTAAAAGTATTTTCATTCTTGAGATTTTCTATCTCCACTGTTCTATAAGGAAAAACTTCTTTAACAATATACGGACCACTCCATCTAGTTCGAAGTTTTCCTTTGAAAATATGTAATCTAGAATTATACAAAAGAACTTTTTGTGAAGGTGTAAAAGTTTTACGTAAAATATTTTTATCATGGAATACCTTCATTCGCTATTTGCTAATCCTAGAATTCTCATAAGCCTCGTTCCGAATCTCTTCAAGCTCATTTAACTGTAATTTTTGTAAGGTGCCAACTTTGTCAAAACTAAAATTAAACATCTTAATGGTCCAATATGTCTTATGTTCCAATTCCACAGGTAAGTGACAAGCTTTTCCATACACCAATCTATACGGAGACATGTCAATCGGGGTTTTGTAAGCAGTACGGTATGCCCATAACGCATCGATTAGTCGTAATGACCAATCTTTACGATCAGGGTTAACCATTTTTTCCAAAATATAAGAAATCTCCCGATTGGCTAACTCTGCTTGACCACTTGTCTGTGGATGATAGGGAGTTGCAACTTTATGTGTTACATCGTATTTTTTCATTAAAACTTCAAAAGGTTTATTACAAAAATGCAATCCCTCATCACTAATAATGGCTCTAGGTATACCAAATCTAGACAAAATATTTTCTTTTAAAAATTTTAAAACAACTTTATGATCATTTGTCCGACATGGTATAGCCTCAACCCATTTAGAAACATAGTCTACGGTCACTAAAATATACATGTATCCAAAAGATGGGGGGAAAGGTCCCATGAAATCAATGTCCCAACAGTCAAAAATTTCTATTATCAAAATTGGATTAAGAGGCATCATATTTCTATGGGTTAATCCTCCTAGTCTTTGACAACGCTCACAAACCTTACAAAAATTATAAGCATCTTTAAAAATTGTTGGTCAATAAAATCCACACTGCAAAACTTTTGCAGCGGTTTTCTTCATAGAAAAATGGCCCCCACATGCTCCTGAGTGACAAAAAGATAGAATGCTACTTACCTCATCATCGGGCACACATCTCCGGATAATTTGATCTGAGTAATATTTGAAAAGGTATGGGTCATCCCAGAAGAAGCTTTTTACTTCAGTTAGAAATTTCCTCTTATCTACGGCAGTCCAAGCTGGTGGCATATTACCTGTAACAAGAAAATTCACAATGTCAGCAAACCATGGTAGCGAAGAAACTACCAACAACTGTTCGTCAGGGAAAGTGTCTTTGATTGGCACTGTCTCAATGGGTATATCACTCACAAGTCTAGACAAATGGTCATCCACTACATTCTCTACCCCTTTTTTATCTTTAATGGTTATATCAAATTCTTTGAGTAGGAGGATCCACCTAAGCAGTCTTGGTTTGACATCTTTCTTTGTCAGTAAATATTTAAGAGCTGCATGGTCTGTGAAAATGACAATGGGGGATCCTACTAAATATGACCTAAATTTGTCTAGTGCAAATACTACTGCCAGTAATTCCTTTTCTGTGGTAAAATAATTCATCTGTGCACTATTTAAAGTTCGACTAGCATAGTAGATGACATGTGACTTTTTCTCATTCTTTTGTCCTAAAACTGCCCCTACGGCATAGTCACTGGCATCACACATAATTTCAAAAGGAAGACTCCAATTCGGGGGTTGCATAATTGGAGCAGTGATGAGCATGCCCTTTAGCTTGTCAAAAGCTTCTTGGCATGAATCATCCCACTCAAAAGGTGTGTTTTTCCCTAGGAGATTGCACAGTGGTCTAGAAATAGAACTAAAATCTCTTATAAATCTCCTATAAAAACCAGCATGACCTAAAAAAGATCTAACATCATTGAGGGTTTTAGGAGTGGGTAAATTAGCAATTAGTTCAATTTTTGCTTTATCTACCTGAATTCCCTCAGACGAGACAATGTGACCAAGAACAATTCTCTTTCGAACCATAAAGTGGCATTTTTCCCAGTTAAGTACAAGGTTCTTTTCTTCACATCTTATAAGCACTTTCTCAAGGTTAGATAAACAGTCATCATAGGAATCACCAAAAACAATAAAATCATTCATAAATACTTCAAGAAAACGTTCAACCATATCACTGAAAATACTAAACATACACCTTTGAAAGGTCGCCGGTGCATTGCAGAGTCCAAAGGGCATCCTTCGATAAGCAAAGGTGCCAAAAGGACAAGTAAATGTGGTTTTTTCTTGGTCCTCTAGGGCAATTTCAATTTGGTTATATCCTGAATAACCATCTAAAAAATAATAATAAAAATGTGAGGCCACCCTTTCTAAGATTTGATCCATGAAAGGCAAAGGGAAGTGATCTTTTCTAGTAACAGAATTTAGTTTCCTGTAGTCTATGCACATTCTCCAACCAGTAACTGTCCTAGTTGGCACAAGTTCATTATTTTCATTAGCAACTACAGTGACTCCAGATTTCTTAGGAACTACCTGTTTGGGACTTACCCATTTGCTGTCTGCAATAGGGTAAATAATTCCTATATCTAACAATTTCAGCACTTCCTTCTTTATAACTTCTTTCATATGTGGATTTAGTCTACGTTGCATTTCCCTAGATGTTTTAGCATTATCTTCCAAATAAATCTTGTGAGTGCAAACCAATGGACTAATTCCTTTTATATCTGCTAGAGTCCAGCCAATTGCATTTTTATGCTCTCTAAGAAGTTGTAATAACATACCTTCCTGTGCTGAATTTAATTGAGAAGAAATTATTACCGGATAAGTTGCATCATCTCCTAAGAATGCATACTTTAACTCAACCGGTAACTGCTTGAGGTCAAGCTTGGGAGCTTTATCACTGGATGGGATTGGTGGGTCAATTCTTGGTGGAAGCTCCTCAAATTTCTGTCTCAACTCTTTCATTTCAAGTACCTGTGAAGAGTTTAACAAATCAGTCGAAACAGAAATTTCAGAATTATGTTCATCTATCTCTATCATAGAAGATTGTTCAAGCAAGCATGCTTCAAGTGGATCAAATAGAGAAGAATCATATACTCTGCTTGGAACAATAGACTCAATCATATTAACTTCGAGCACATCCTCATCAACATTCCCTGGTTGTTTGCACACATGAAAAATATTGAGCTCTAATGTCATATTCCCAAAAGTTAATTTCATCACACCATTCCTGCAATTAATTAAAGCATTTGAAGTTGCTAGGAATGGTCTGCCTAAAATAACAAGAATTTGAGCATTAGCATTTAATACAGGTTGAGTATCCAAAATTATAAAATCCACGGGAAAATAAAATTTATCAACCTGCACTAAGACATCCTCCACCATACCCCTTGATATTTTTACTGATCTGTCAGCTAATTGGAGTGTAACCGAAGTGGGTTTTAACTCATCTAACCCTAATTGTTCATATACTGAATAAGGGAACAAGTTCACACTAGCTCCAAGATCCAGTAAAGTCTGTTCAATTCTGTGGTTGCCTATGACACAAGAAATAGTAGGACAACCTGGGTTTTTATACTTTGGTGGAGTGTTGTGCTGTATGATGGAGGATACCTGCTCAGTCAAAAATGCCTTCTTTTGCACATTCAATTTCCTTTTGACAGTGCATAATTCTTTCAAAAACTTTGCATAAGAAGATATTTGTTTAATGGCATCCAACAAGGGAATATTGATTTTTACCTGCTTAAAGATCTCTAACATATCATTGTGCATATGAGGCTTGGTAGAAGTAAGCAATCTCTGTGGGAATGGTGCAGGAGGGACATACTTCTCAGGCTCATTAACTTCAGAGGGGTTAAGTTTATCATCACTCTCCGTAGGTTTTGAAATTTTCTCAGATTTTTGAGTTTTAGAAGGAATGATTTTATCAATTTCTTTCCCACTACGGAGTGTGGTGATAGACTTTACCTGTTCATGCTCAGTATTAGAAGTGCCAGTGTCATTCACAAAAAATTGACCCTGTGGATTTGGTTGTGGTTGTGCTGGGAACTTACCTTTCTCCTGATGACAAGGGTCAATAGTCAGTTTAGTGATTGCACTCCTAATATCATTTAAAGCCTGTGTGGTTTGATTGACTGTACTTTTGAGATCATCAATGACCTGAGTAGTTTGTCTATTATAGTTTGTCTGACTCTGCATGAACTGTGTCAATGCTTCCTCCATACTTCTCTTAGGGGGTGGGACATAAGGTGCAACATTGGAGGAATTTTGTTGAGGTGGTTGTGATGCATGATTTTCATTCCTCCAACTAAAATTGGGATGATTCTTCCACCCCGGATTGTATGTATTTGAATAAGGATTATTGTAAGGTTTTAAAAAATTGTTTGCAGCATTTTCTTGGTCATGCAAAACTTCCTTTAAAACAGGCAATGTTGGACACTGCTTAACTGGGTGTCCAGGGATTTCACAAAAGCTACAAACTTCCTCAACAGGTATCGTGTCAACCTCATTAACCCTTTTGTATTCCATGGCTTCTACCCTCCTAGCTAAGGTGGCAATCCTAGCCCCAATGTCATCTTCTTCCCTCAACTGGTACTTACTCCCACTAGATGATGATGATTGTGCAGTTTTACCTTTAGGTGGTTCCTGAGATGTAGCGTCCCAAGATTGTACACTCTCTGCTAATTGATCTAAATAGTCAAAAGCATTATCTGGTTCCTTATTCATAAAATCACCATTACACATCATCTCAATAAATTGACGCAGCTGTGGGCCTAAACCCTCATAAAAGAAACTTATCACGCGCCAGCTCTCATAACCATGATGTGGACAAGATGCAAGAAGGTTTTTAAATCTTTCCCAACTTTGATAAAAGTTTTCAGACTCCTTTTTGAGAAAAATTCATTATTTGTCTTTTTAAAGAATTTGTGCGATGTGTGGGAAAAAATTTCTTTAAAAATTGTTTCTGCATCTCTTGCCATGTACTTATAGACCTAGATCTTAATGAATATAACCAAGTTTTAGCTTTTTCCTTTAATGAAAAAAGAAATAGCTTCAGCCTGACTATATCCATTGAAACATTCTGGTCATGGAACGTAGCACATACATCCTCAAATTCTCTGATGTGTAAATATGGGTTTTCTTCACCTATACCAAGGAACTTTGGGAGTAATTAAATCATGCCAGGTTTGAAAACAAAATTAATGGCATTCAATGCAAAAATAATGCATGAAGGTTTAGTGAGTAGTACAGGTTGTAGATATTCACGCAAAGTCCTACCCTGATTAGAATTCAAATTATCCACATCATTCTCATCATGATTGTTTACTCTATCAATATGGTCCTCATGTTCGGGAAGTTCATTCCGCCTATTATTATTAGGATTAGCAGTCATTGTGTGCAAAGAATAATTTAAATCAGATGAACCAAATAGATTTCCAAACAGAGTATCTAAATCTTCTCTTATTAAATGACCACTCAAATCACGATGCCAAGAGCTCATAAAACAACTAAACAAACTAAATAAAACAGAAATCTAACTAAATAACAAAAAGTAAATAAATTGCCATAAAATAAGAATAAAAGAAATTGGAACGAAGTTACCGGTTCTCCGACGAATTGCAAATACCGAAAACCTCAAAAGATGTGATGGCTCCTTGTTTTTCAACTCCCCGGCAACGGCGCCAAAAACTTGCTACAACTTTAGAATTGATCACTCAAGTGCAGGTTGTGCGAAGTAATATAATACTCGGAAGTCCGAGGTCGAACCACAAGGAATTGTGAAAAACTTAGAACACAAAGAAAAATAAAAGAAAATTTGTTTTGAAATAATTGTTGTAGAGATTTAGAAAACAATAAATTTGGTTTTAAAACAATAATAAAAAATACTAAAGTATCGGGTACTCCCTCTCAATTCCATACAATAATGATTGAAGACTCAAAACTTAACTTGAAACACAAATCAGATGTCGGTTGATTCAAGTAACAAATCAAGTAAGAAAACCAAATGTTACAATCAAACGATTATTCAGAAACCTGAATAATCATCCAATTATATTATTTTATGAAATAATGATAATTACCTCAAGCATGGAATAACCAGTTATTTACTCGCAGGGAAATTCAAGCAATCGATGTACATGACACAACGACTCAAGAATTTTTACAGAATAAAAACTTTGCTAAAAAATCAGAAGTTAAATTAACAAAATATCATAAATCATTAAGCACAAAGTCAATAACATTACCGTACTTCATTGAGAGGTTCTCCCCTAGCCCTAGCTTAGCCTTCTAGCCAGACATGACGAAATAAAAATAAAAAGATGGAAAAAAGAATAAATAATCTCTATCTTAATCCTAGATGAGAACCCTTATTTATACTAAAATAAATCATAAGTGTAGATAGAGGATATAAGCTTGGTTTGGAATGAATTCCTTTCCAAAAAGATGTCTTGTAAGGTTAAATCCCGTGCATAAATCTTGGGGCCCGCAGGTACAAAATCTGTCCAGACTTCGAGCTTGAATTTCGCATACTTAGAGGGTGATTCACGAAATTTTCGTGAAATACACTTCTATAGCCCTTGAAGTCTTCTTTCCAACCCCACAAAAATCAGGTAAATCCGATATCAGAGTCAAAATTTATGACCAAAATACTGAAAACGTGTCAAATCCTTATCTTTTAGGAAACTTTCATAATCCAACTTTAAATGAGTTTTCTTCTCACTTAGACTCTTATAAGGATTAAATTGCTGATTTATCTTCAAGTCTTCCTATCTCCCTCATGATTCTTCAATCCTTATCAATTATGATTCTTTCTCTAGTAATTGTTTCACTTGAATTATCCATTATTACTTTAAGTCAATCAATTTACCTGCAAAATAAATCAAACAACTAGAAAAAGTATCAAATTAGAAAATCAAGGAATTTAACACATTTAATCACAAATAATATGCAATTAATCAATCATTAAATATAATAAAATAACACTTTTGATGGTTAATCAGTGATTTATAGGAAGAAGTTTATATGAGAATTCATCCAGGATTTGCCAAACAGGGGGAGAACCGTGTTTGCTGTTTAAACAAATCTCTTTATGGTCTTAAACAAGCTTCACGTAATTGGTTTTCCAAATTTTTAGGTGCACTTCAAGAAGCTGGTTACACACAATATAAGGCAGATTATTCTTTATTCACATCTCATATTGGTAATACTTTTACTGTCGTTTTGGTATATGTTGACGATATTGTTTTGACCAGCTATAATCTTTCCGCTATATCTCAACTCAAGCTTTTTCTCCAATCTAAATTTCAAATTAAAGATTTGGGCACGTTGAAATATTTTCTTATTATTGAAGTTGACCGTTCAAACAAAGATATATTTTTATCTCAAAGGAAATATGCACTTGAGATTCTTGCTGATATGGGTTTACTTGGAACTCGAACTTTTGAATTTTCAATGGAGCAAAATATTAAGCTTAATTCTTCTGATGGGGAGCCTTTAGATAATCCTTTTCAATATAGACGGTTGATTGGTAGACTCATTTACTTGACTATTACTCGGACTAATATTGTTTACTCCGTCAATAGTCTAAGCCAATTTATGAGTCAACCCACGACAACCCCATTTACAAGCTGTTTTGCGAATTCTACGATACTTGAAATCGTCAACTGGACAAGGTATTGTCTTATCATCAAGTAGCTCACTTCAATTTCGAGCTTATTGTGATTCAGATTGGACTAGTTGTCCCATGACTCATTGTTCCACCACTGGATATTGTATTTTCCTTGGAAAGAGTCCTATTTCTTAGAAAACTAAGAAACAAACAACTGTATCACGTTCATCTGCGGAGGCCGAATATCGTTCTATGGCTTCCGCTAGTTATGAGGTGACTTGGCTGACCTATTTTCTAACTGATTTATGCATACCACATATGCATCCAATTGTTTTACATTGTGACAACCAAGCTGCTTTGCACATTGCCTCCAATCCGGTCTTTCATGAGCGAACATAACACATTGAACTAGACTGTCATCTTGTTCGAGAAAAGATTCAAGCTGACAAACTTAAACTCGTTCATGTTCCTTCAACTCAACAAATTACAAATATGTTCACCAAACCCCTAGGTCGCAATCCTTTTATTTACCTATGTTGCAAGATGGGCATTTTCAGCATTCATGCGCCAACTTGAGGGGAAGTCTTAGAAACTCACTACACCGACACAATCACTGGACATCACATTTTACATGTGCAGAATTTTTATTTCATTTTATTTTTTAAATCCCTACAATCAAGGATTTGTTCATTTGTAAATAGAATAGTCTTCACCAAATCTCACTAGTTATGGGATTTAATTGTCTGATATGTAAAAAACAATCCCCTCTTCCATGGGATTTGATTTGCCTCTAATGGACAAATTCAAATATTTACTCAAATCTTTTAAAAAAAATTCTTATTATTCTAAAACTTTTTTTTTTTTTTTTGTCATTCAAATCATGATATTTGATAAAATAAATGAAACTTTCATCTCTCCATAAATGGGTAATTAAAAAAAAAATAAAAAAATGTATACAACGCTACATGGAAATAAAGAAATCACCCCAGAATTCTAAGATTGTTCTAATCCCTTATCATTTTTTATAAATCCATATAAAAAAAAAGAAAAAAAAATAACTATTTTGGCATGGGTCTGGTCTAAAGAACACAAAAACATATGTTTTTAACAAAAAATAAAAATTTGAAGAAATAAAATAATGAATTTTTTAAATTTGTGGGTCGCGAAGATTTAAAATTTCAAGAAGAATCGGTGGTCTGAAATTGTACAACTGATAGTGTTTAACTCGAAAAAATCAAAGAAAAATTTAATAGGTAGGCTTAGAGTTTATATAGTATGAAAGATGGATGAGATTAGGATTTTGAAAAATACAAGAAATCAAGAAGATGGAAGATAAAAAAGAAAAAACTTATCTACAGGCCATCAAATGATTTGTGAAAGCTTCTGTGGTGGTCGACGATAGAAGTAGAATAGTAGAGAAAGGCAAGAGGCAAAGAACAAGTCGTCGAAGAAGTCTTTTAGTTTTGGACAAATTAAAAAAGTTACCGTTTAAAATTTGGTATAGAATTTGAATCAGCTTTAATTTGGGTGTCGAATAAGTTTTGCATTGATTTGACATAAGTTTGAATTCAAAGATAAATAAATTTTTTGGACTACTCAAATTTAAATTTAAGTCTATATTTGAATCAAGGTTAAAAATGGTCCATCGTGGCCTTTTAATACATAAATGTTAGAATGGACACCATAAAAAAAAATGAGGGATGTTTAGTTTATGTAAATACATATATGTATGTATAATTTTTTAAAATTATTTGAGAGTTATTGGGGTTGGGGTTGGGGTTGGGGTTGGGGTTGGGGGTTTGACCACCCTTTCCCAAAGGTGACTCCGCCAATGAGGAGGAATTCTATGCCGGTGGGTCATGATGAAAAAGTAAGGTAAAATACAAAAAGAAATGGCGGCTTGAATGACAAAGGGAATTAACATCAATCATAAGTTATTTTCCGATCAATCTAATTTGAGAGTTGAAAATTTAACCACTAGTAGCAATTTTACATCAAAAAGATGGTAATTTCATCTCAAATTAATATTAAATTTTATTAATTTAATATTTATTTTGAACTGTTTATCTAATTTATATTTAAATTCATCAATTTAAAATTTTATTTTATAAAATAGACACTAAATTAACCTTCAGTTTTATTTAATTAATATTCAATTCATTAAATTAACTTTTAATTTAACCAAATTAACATTCAAGTTTACTAATTTAAAATTTAATTTCGTCAATTTATTGTCAATTTGATAATAAATTGACCTTTAATTTCATCAATTTAACATTAATTTTCACCAAATTAATATTTCATCAATTTAACCTTTAACATTAATTGAACCTTTAATTTTTTTTTTTGGTAATATTTAATTTCACCAATTTATATTTCAAACAGAACAAAATGTTGAATGTCAATTTAATGTTAATTTGATGAATTTTAAATTTATAATTTTGAATGTTAATTTAATACAATTGAATGTCAATGTAATGTTATTTTTTTATGAATTGAGTGTTAGATGGATAAAATTAAAAATTAATTTCATAAAATTATATGTCAATTTTATGTAATTAAATATAGGATCGGGACTAGTTTAGAAAAAAAAAAAAAAAAAAGGTTTTGCTAGTCATAATCAATCCTATTTAATTGGAACCACCAGAAATTTAGTTTGGAAGAATTTTTAGACCATCAAATGTATTAAGATCGATCTCATATATTTATGATCGATCCTTATTTAGTGGAATCGCAAAAAAAAATAAAATAATTTAGATCCATCAGAGGCATTGGGATCGATCTTAGATAATCATGATCGATCATGACTATTGAAATGAAGTTACACCTTAAAGGTAATGTTACTACTTGTAAAGATAAAATTATAACTCTTGAGATAAAATTATCACATTTTAAGGTAAAGTTACTATCTTCAGAGGTATGGTTACAATCATTTTTAGTTAAGATACAGCCCGTAGAGATAAAGATACCATTTTTAGAGGTGAGGTTATAACATGCGAAAGGAAGGTTACAATCTTTTAAAGTAAAACTACTACTTTTAAAGTTGAGGGTACAACCATTTAAGATTAAATTACAACATGTAAAAATAAAATTATCACCTAAATGTGAGGTTATAACTATTTATGATAAAATTATTACATTTGAATATGAAGTTATAATTATTTAAGATTAGGTTATACACAGTAAAAATAAAAGTAACACCTCTAGATGTGAGATGAGTTTACAATATCTTGATATGGGTTTACAACTTTTTAAGATAATGTTATCACATTTAGAGACAAAATTATCACCATTATAACTATAATTACGATCTTTAGAAAAAATGGTACAACTTCTATTGGTAAAGTTATCACCTCTAGTGAATCCGTACCAGAGCCTCTCTCCGCCAATGAGTAATATAGTACTAAATTTTTATTATTTTTTATTTTTATTTTTATTTTGTCATAGTCAAACCCATTTTATGATTGCCCATTATATCGAAGATTCCATTCCCTGATTGCCTGATGCAACCAAAAGAAAATTTAAGCATTGGCAAATTTTACAAGTGGCCTATCAAAATTTTATTAGATTTTAATAATTCATATTTTGGAGTTTTAAATTTTAGTTTCACATAAAATATCTTTGACGGATGACAAAAAAAAATGAAAGTCTCTTCAATACTTTTTTTTTTTAATTTCTCTCATTGTGCATAAATGGGTTATTTGCTCGTTAATAATAGATAATTTATTATTAATAATAATAATTTAAAAAAAAATACCAGAGCATATATTCATCCAAAGAAAAAATCAGATTATTAGTAATGAGTACTATGACCGTTGGATTTGATTGCACGGAAAAAACCTTCTCATTGATAATTTTTTTATGAAATAAGCAATGAAAGATAGCACTAGTGCTATATTATAATTATTTTAATATATTGTGGGTGTAATGTGAAAATTTTAATTGTTAATAGTAAAAAATAAAAATTTCTAAATTTTTGAGGGGTACAAAGTGTGATTCTCCTAATACTGGAGAGTCTCATCAGGAAGTATTAAAAAACATGTGGTTCTCGTCATCCCCCGTCTGTCTGTCTGTCTCTGTCTCTCTGTTCGATCAGGCCAACATAAAATAGTGAAAGAGAAATCCCCCCTTTCACAGCAAACACATCAAAGAATAGGAAGAAGAAGATGGGAATAGTAGAAGAAGCTCACAACGTGAAGGTTTTGGGCTCCGGCGATCAGACCATCGTCCTCGGCCATGGTTTCGGCACCGATCAGTCTGTGTGGAAGCACTTGGTGCCTCACCTTGTTGATGATCACAGAGTCGTAATTTATGATAATATGGGTGCTGGAACAACCAATCCAGACTATTTCGATTTTGAAAGATATGCAACTCTTGAAGGTTTTGCCTACGACCTGATCGCTATACTTGAGGAGCTTCAAGTTGTATCTTGCATATTCGTCGGCCACTCCGTTTCCGCCATGGTTGGCATCGTCGCTTCCATCACTCGTCCTGATCTGTTCACCAAAATCATCACCATCTCTGCTTCTCCAAGGTTTGATTTCTCCACTCCACAAAACTTAATTTATGTAGAATTACTATTTAATGACGGATTGTTGTGTCTTTCGATTCTTAAATTTGACTCAAAATGTTCAGGAGTCGGATGAGTTTCTTTTGATTTTTTGATCCATAAGGCTTCAATTTCGTGTCAAATTGCTCACTGAATTACCGATAGTTTTGTTTCAATTCTTGAAGTTCTGAATTGGATGAATTTCTTTTGATCTCTCTCTCAGGTATCTGAACGATGTGGATTACTACGGAGGATTCGAACTTGAAGATATAGAACAACTATTTGAGGCGATGCAATCGAACTTCAAGGCGTGGTGCTCTGGATTTGCGCCGCTGGCGGTTGGCGGCGACATGGAATCTGTGGCGGTGCAAGAATTCAGCAGAACCTTGTTCAACATGAGGCCTGACATAGCGTTGAGCATTGCGCAAACAATATTTCGAAGCGACATGAGGCATTTGATGGGCCATGTGACGGTGCCTTGTCACATAATTCAGAGCATCAAGGACTTGGCGGTGCCGGTGGGGGTTGCCGAGTACCTCCACCAGAACTTCGGCTGCGAGTCAATTGTAGAGGTCATGTCCACGGACGGTCACCTGCCGCAACTGAGTTCCCCGGATGTTGTGATTCCGGTGCTTCTCAGGCACATTCGCTTTGATATTGTTGCTTGATTTTCGCTAGCTTTTGCTTCGTTTTTTCATCAGCATGCCGTTGGGGGGGGGGGGGGGGATCAAGTGTAATTTGCAATGTTAATTAGTGGGGTTAAACCGTTAAAAGTGCTGGTTAGTGGGGTTGAAAGTGTAAGTTGAATTAAGACCATTCAGTGTCATTGATTCCCTAATAATCTCTAGTGGTTTGTGGACCCTACTGCCAGCATCTTCAATAAGTGCTTTCTATTTAATTTTAAAGAGTATTTTTTAAGAAAATTTAAAATAGAAAATAATTTTTTTAGATAATTTTAATAAAACTCAATCAATCTATCTATATTTATATTTACACTACTAATAAAAATTATAACGGTTAACATGTCCTCTTATATTTAAATATATAAATTATCATTATATTTCTTTGTATTTAAATAATAAATTAATTTTTAACATATTATAAAAATTTCTTTATCTTTGTAAAATTTTTAAATGATCATATTACGATTAATATGATATATAAAAACAAACATTATTTTTTTTTTCCAAAACTTTAATATTAATAAACGTTAACAAATTCATTAATACAAATATCATATCCAATGCTCAAAAAATCATTATATATTCTCTTCATCCACAATTAAAAAAAATTATTGAGACAAAAAGAAAAAAAAAATCTAGAAAAGAAAATTTTATAACCCTTACTACTTGTAATTCCAATGAAATAATCACATAAAATAATTTCATTGAATGTTGATAGTCATAAAGAGAATAAAAGTAATTTAAATATGATAAATAAGATAATATCTAATTTAGTTACATAATTAAAATTTTTTATATATTTTTTAAATATTTTAACGAAAATTTTCACGTACAATACACATGATGCATTGCTAATAGTATTTAAAAGTATCTCCAACAAACTTGCAAAAGAGAATCTATTAGAAATATTTTAACCACGTGAAAACCCAAGGCTAAACCCCTGAGAATTTCCTGAATAACAAAAATTACGGTTGGCTTTTGTCTCATGAGGGATAGTCTTTTTTCTGTTGAACAATGCTATGTATCTCAAATCTCTAATCCAAATTTTCATTTTAAATTAAGGAAGACCATTGGATCAGTGAGTCCCATTTAAAAAAGTTGATGAGACCCACTGATCCAATGATCTCTCTTAATTTGAAATGAAAATTTGAATTAAAAATTTGGAATACATAGTATTTCCTTTTTCTGTTTGATGTTAAGCATTTGAGCACAGTTGTACAGATTTAAAATATCTTTAGTCAATTTTTAAGTCAAGGTTTTAAATTTATTTTAAGATTTTCCTAAACGTTTTTCCTCCGGGATTTAATGCGAATGGGATGGCAAAATATCTTATCTTGAAAAAAATATCTTTGCTGAAAATGAAATGGGCAATTACACTCTCAACAACTTGCAACCAGATCCAGAAAAAAGGCAGGCAGAAGCAGGGTGAGCCGATGCCAACACACAACTAAATATCTCGGTCCCCCCTGGGGTTCTTTGTCGAAGAAAATGAAAACTATCCAGTTCATGTTCTAATCTAAGCCATTACTTTTTCTTTTGTTACGTAGTGTTTAGGTTTATGCGAACTACTCGTTCGATATCAACGGCGGACCACTATAACTTGAATTCGGTTAAAACATGTCTATAAAAGAAAAAAGAAAAAAAATTCATTGTAATGGTTAAACTATAGCATCACGTTAATATGATGTAACCGTCTAATGATAAAATAATAAGTGAATAAATAAATCTCATATAATTAAATAACTATTTATTCATCTCATGCAATGACTACTCGTGTAGAATTCACTTGCACACTTGTTATTCTATCATTAGATGATTGCTATGAATACTTTCTCTCTAAAAGAATAAGGGTGGATAACCCTTAGTTGGTATGAAAAAAAATTGAATCTAAGACTTCTAAATTATTAAAAATCAAGTTAAACCAATAACCTACCCTAAAGATTCGTAAGTCATTGCATGGACTTTACTTGGACCCATCGATGGGTTTATTTATTTTTAATTCAAATCTAATTTATTTTCGACTCCATTTGTCAAACGCAGTGTTTGATCCGTTATTGAACTAATTCCAGCTTAATATAATATAGTGATTAAATTAATGACCCATTTATTTAGTATAATATAATTATTACTCTCAATCAGGATCGGGACGAATGAATGAAACAAATGTCCAAACGATAGAAAATTCGGATTTGGATGATATTCCCTATCATGGGATAGCTGCATAGATTAAACCTATCAAAACGCGACACAATACGATTAATTAACACAAATCAATATGGAGTTAAACGGGTTTGAATAAGATCTTAACAGATGCAGATGCGGATGGATCCGTTAGTCTTAGTTTAATAAATAAGTCGTGTTTAGGTAAGATGTGTCAATCCGTTTACCCGTTTAAATAAAATTAATACATTAATAATTATTCAAAAAAAAGTTAGTCAGAATAATAAATGCAGTTTGATAATTAGATCAATTTTAAAAAAGTTGAATAATTATTTTTTTATTATAATAACAAAAAAAAATTAATTAAACAAGTCATGTCAGAGAACTCATTTAATAAATAAATCGTGTTTGATTTATAAATTTTCACCCGTTTAATAATAAAACAAATCGTATACAAGTTGAATAATTTTTCACACAAATTCAATTATACTCGACACAAAGTCGCTTAACTCAACACAATTGACAACGGTAAAATAGATTGGATCTAATTTGTTTTTTTCCCTTTTTTGTCGATTCGTAGTAGACATAGCAAGATCTGCTTCAGAAGTGATATTTTTTCAACGGAACCAGCATAAGGAATTTTTTGCTGTTGTTTGAACTGGACATAAACCATTAGGTCTGCAGTCCTCAGACCAAATGGTCTGCTGTCAATCATCCATGCCGTTGATTCCGGTGTCTATTTAATATTATAATTAAAAAAAATTGAATTCTCCAGTTATAGAAGCATGATAATTACACGGGATAATTCCTACAATTAATTTGAGATAGCGATTGAGCTGCTGATGAACCCTGAAACAACCACAAGGTTAGGAAAAGGGAGTCAGGCGCACGCCCGACTTATCCCCTCCGAAGCTTAAGTCAGTAAGAGAGGGAGGATAAAGCTCAATCGAATGTGTTTTGAATCTCGTTTTTCATCCCTTATTTAGTTCATTTTTCTGAGGGGTATTTATACCTGGACTTGAAATGATTGCTCTGACACAGAGGTCATCTCAGCATTTAATGTTCTTCACAATTACCCATGCGCAATGAGTGATTCCTACCTGGATTCCCGTGTCATTAATGCTTGGAGGATGGGACTAGCCCTCGGGGCCACGCCGAGAACCTCCAGCTACCTCCGAGTACTCGAGTGCCTATGAACGGCGTCTGACACCTACTCCCGAGTAGTCGGCGTCTAGGGGGCAAGCACCCCTAATTCTGTGCTCGGCGTCTCAGCCATTAATGCACCCACTCATGATTGTCAGTTTGGGTCTTCGAGGGTGCAGAGGCTCATTAAATGCTCTGTTTGAGTCACTCACGTCTCCATAAATGCTGGGTCACACCGCATTAATTGCCGGTGTCAGAAGTTTGTACTCGGCTCCACGAAACCATCCTTCGCCGGCTCTCCTCCTTGTTGTCGGCGCTGGCCCCACTACTATGAATCCACTTCTCGGCGTCGGTTCCACGGCTTCATAACAGCTACACCTGTACACCTGTCGCCTTGGGGTCTGCTGAGCCGCCTTGAGTCCCTCCAACTGCCCCCAGCCTCCACTCTTTTTGCAGCGTGGGACAGGTGGCACAAGGAGAGTGGTGGCTTACTAGTCACGTCCATTAAAGAGGGGCGGTCACTTACACGTCTTGAGCCGCCCTTTTCAAATCCTCTAATGATGACAGTGTCTTCTCGATTCCCGCTTTCTCATCTGCCTATAAATAGGGGAAGTTTTGGTCATTTGAGAACTTTACAACTTCGAATTTCCTTCAAGCAACTAGCTCCCGAGCACTCCTTCCTCTCCCCCCGAGAACTCCTCTGCGAAGAATACTCTGTAAGTACTCTCTCCGTTCTATTTTCCTTTCCTCTTCTCCTTCCATTCTCTCCACAGTCTTTACTCATGGCTAGAAACCGTAGAAGCAAGGTTAGGGACCCTTCTTCACCAAGAACCCGTAGGCTGAAGAAGACTGTAGTCAATGAGGATAACATAGACGCCTTTAGGGCCAATACCAGATCCCTGAGCGTGTCCTGACCTTCCCATTCCACCCCACGCACCATAGCAGGGAACATGGGAGCGTAGAAATGATGCCCTTTTACACCAAGGCCATTATGGAAGGGGGGTTAACCTTCCATTTGCCTCCCCTTGTACTGAAGGTATTGATGCAGCTCCGATTGTTTCCACTCCAGTGTGGGGTGAACTTCTTTAGAATAGTCATGGGCGTAATAGCCCTGAATGCTCGGCTTGGGGTAGACTTAGGAGTAGACGAAATCTTATTCTGCTATGACCTAAGGCTAGTCGTCGGGGAAAGGTATTACCTCAAGGCCCGGGACACCTCAATGTACCTGGTCACCCACATGCCGGAATCGGACAAGGGGCACTTCGATGATCTGATCATGCTCGGCGGAAGCTGGGAGAAAGGCACAGGGCCCGAGTATGATGGATTGTACTGCCCCAAGGTGCCGAGGGATGAAGGTGTGTTTTGCACAAGTTAACATTTGCTCGGCTTATCATCATCTTCACTTCTAATCTTGTCTTTCATTTTTGCAGAAGGGTATCGGCGTGACTCCGCTCAGCCTCTGAAGTCGAAGGTTAAATTTGACGAGTTATTGAAAGTCTGGTCTTCTAGTGCGGCGGACCCCACTCGCCGAGCAGCGCACGTATTACTCGGCTATCATCCCTCATACGACCGATTCTCCCAGATCCCCCCTCATTTCGATCCTAGACGTTGGGAGGACCATTCTTCATTAGAAGAAGACACCGAGCGAACCCTTTCTCCTTCCGTGCCTTCTCCTCCAACCGAAGACATGTTCAACGTTCCACAACTTACAGCTGTCGACACGGAAGCCGCCGCTGCTCGGCGAAGAACCAGGATCTCGGGGCAGGGAGAATCCCCGAGCACAGCACCGACTATCCCCTCACCAATTTTACCGCAACAGGATGCGCCTCCACCTCCCTCGCGCTCTCGGTGATCAGCGGACCCTGCCATCCCGCCGAGGGACCAGGCGCCAATCCGCCAGACACCAATTCACCAAGTC
Source organism: Ilex aquifolium (assembly GCA_951799425.1). Lineage (NCBI taxonomy): Eukaryota > Viridiplantae > Streptophyta > Magnoliopsida > Aquifoliales > Aquifoliaceae > Ilex > Ilex aquifolium. The sequence continues at coordinate 10,707,063 of OX637391.1, read as the reverse complement.
CCCCCTACCGGCGATCAGCAAAAGGGTAGGAGGGGTCAGGATCCCGAGGGATCTGAAGAACGCCGACAGACCGAAGAGTGTCAGCAGAAACGTCGCTATGACCCCCGGGTGCGACCACTTCTGCCACTGGAGCGACCACTTCCGCCGAGTGGGTTGCTCAAGCTGAAACTAGGGGGGTCACACCGTTCTGGAATCAGATTCTATCATGCAGGATCAGGAGGTGGCATTTGCCGTGGCGGCGACCCTTCAATTCGCGGCTGACATGAGAGTCCATCAGAGGCAATCTGACAATTTGCTTCTCTTAAGCGCTCTCCAGAGTAACTTGGTGGTAAGTGTTCTGCCCTAACTTTACTCCATATGCTTGACAATCGCCTGACTTGCTCTCCTATCACTTTCCAGGCTTCCCAACAGCTGGGGGTCATCATCGAACGCTTCTGAGAGCTCGTCTCGTGTTATACTTTTGAGAGCGTTGCCCCAACGGTGAGGTCTTATACCCCTCGGGACCATGCCCCGAACGACCGAGAGCTCGTTTCGTGTTATACTTTTGAGAGCGTTGCCCCAACGGTGAGGTCTTATACCCCTCGGGACCATGCCCTGAATGACCGAGAGCTCGTCTCGTGTTATACTTTTGAGAGCGTTGCCCGAACGGTGAGGTCTTCTACCCCTCAGAACCATGCCCCGAACGACCGAGAGCTCGTCTCGTGTTATCATATTTCAAGCAGAAACAGGATACTGAACCCATACTAACAAAAATATCTTTTCAGATTAGATACATTCCAGGGTCGGATTACATCATTGCCATCCATACTCTGTAGCCTGTATGCCCCGGTGCCCCCCACTGCAACCACTTTGTAGGGGCCTTCCCAATTAGGTCCGAGCTTCCCTTCGGCGGGTTCCCGAGCAGCATCTACTACCTTTCTCAGCACCAAGTCCCCCACTTTGAAATCTCTTGTTCGGACCTTCTTCTGATGCTGTCTTGACAGTTCCCCTTGGTACTTGGCTAATTTGATGGACGCCAGTTCTCTCATTTCCTCGGCCAAGTCAAGATCTTTCGCAAGCATCTGGTCATTATTCCCCAAATCGAATGCTTGACTTCGGATTGTCGGGAGCCCAACTTCTAACGGGATGACAGCCTCAACCCCGTATGTCAAGGCGAACGGTGTTTCCCCTGTTGAAGTCCTCGACGTAGTTCTATAGGTCCACAGTACGTTGAGTAATTCCTCGGTCCACTTTCCTTTTGCCTTCTCAAGCCTTTTCTTGATTCCTGCTAACACAGTCTTGTTAGAAACCTCTGCTTGCCCATTACTCTGGGGGTAGGCTGGTGTGGAATAATAGTTGCGTATTCCAAATCTCGAGCAAAACTCTCTAAAAGGGCCACTGGTGGGCGGCAGTGGTGGTGGTAGGAGACGGTGATGGTTGCGAGGGCGGTGGTGGCGGTGGTGGTGGTGACGGCAGTGGTGGTGGTGGTGGTGGTGGTGGTGACGGTAGTGGTGGTGGCGGTGGAGGTGGAGGCGGTGGTGGCGACGGTGGTGGCGACGGCGGTGGTGGTGGCGGTAGTGGTAGCGGCGGTGGCAGCGACGGCGGTGGTGGTGGTAGAGGTGGCGGTGGTGGTGGTAGAGGTAGTGGTAGGGCGGTTTCAAACACTATTTTTTTTTAAAGTATTTATGATAAATAATTTCTAGAAGTACTTTTAAAAAGTTATTCTAAACACACCCTTAGGGCCTATTTTTCCTATTAAATTTAGGGTGTTAATATTAGCCGTTAGATTAAATTTAAAGTAAAATTTAAAGTGATCTCAACCGCGAGTAGTAAAAGTCATTTTGTTTATCTTTTGAGATTTGAATTGTAAACTACTTTATTATATAGATATCACTAATCAATATTTACCCCTCCCTCTTATCTCTCTATAATTATTTTTTTCTGTTCATTTTTTAATTTTAAATTACATAATCACAAAAAATAAAAAATAAATATACTTACCCCTCTCTCTTTGTTTCTCGTACCTTTCTTTATATTTATTTTAATTTTTTCGAGTCTTTTTACGCTTGATCCATCAGACTAGCAACTTTCTATAACATGTCCAAATCTTTTCATATTGAATAACTTATAATAACCTCGTGTTTGAAAACACTCTGTATTAATAAAAATTTATCATTAATCGTGTAATATTTATATTAAAAATAATTGTAGCCGACCCAATAAATCGCTCATCTTAAGATTAAAAATGGAGTGGAATAAGAGAAGCAGTAGCATAATGTCAGTTATTTAATTTAACAACAAATGAACATTTAATTTCATTAAAAAAACATTTAAATTTATTCAAGCAACATTAAATTTTATTAAATCAACACTGAATTAATATTTAATTTTATCAAATTAAAACTAAATTAATATTTACATTTATCATATTAAGACCAAATTTATTTAATTAATATTAAATTTTATTAAATAATATTTAAATTTTATATATGAAGAGTGAAATATGAAGAGTGGTCAGGTAACGTTGTGGAGGACAGACGATAGCAGAGAAGTTAGAAATTGATGGAATTTTAACATTTACTTTATCGATTATAATTTTATTATAAAAAAATTATTTTTAACTATAAAATAAATTTAAAACTCTGTAATTTATAACGAACAACAAAAAACATACCACAGAGGGAACTTATGTAATATAAGAAAATAAGAAACCGAAAAATGTATCTCTTACCTAACAATTTATAAGAAAATTGACTTAATGACTTAAAAGTCTAACGAGTGTTTTGGATAAAAAAAATTTTAAAAAAAAATTTGCATGAAAAAAATTAAAACTATCTGCATGAAAAAATAAATTAAAAAAAAAATTGCATGAAAAAAAATTAAAAAATTACATGAAAAAAAATAAAAAACTGCAAGAAAATTTTTAAAAAATCTGCATGAAAAACATTTACAAATCTCCAAGAAAAAAATAATTTTTTTTTTTTACCAACTTAGATAGTGATCGATCACTGTGGATAACGAGTTGAAAAATAATAGCTGACTTCAGTCTCCTATATCTTCCGGCAACCGCAAATCATTTTGTACACCACCTGTCAGATGAGCAGTAATAAATGCAATAATTAAAGTAGAGAGAGAAAGCAAAACATGGATTTATAGTGGTTCGGTCAACGTGACCTACGTCCACTTTGAATGGCTAGGGTCGTCGGGATATTTTATTACTTCAAGGGTGTAGGGAGGGCATGGAGTTACAAGTTGTGAGAGATAAGAGAGATATGCTCGACTGAATGTGATTTGTCCCCCCAAGTGTTGGCGGGGCTTACAATTTATAATCGCCTCATAACAGATTTGGGCGAGTTATTATTAACTAAGTGGCTGATCTGGTGGAGCAGACGACTTCTTCTCAACAGATGAGGTAGTTATGATGCTCTCCATAAAATCCGGTCAAAGGATGAGGTGGGGGTTGACTATTTCCAAGGCGGCCAGGATGAGCCTCTTGGGATGACGCTTACTCCAAGGTGGCTAGGATGAGCCTCTTGGGATGACCTTTACTCTAAGGTGGCTAGGATGAGCCTCTTGGATAACTCTTACTCCAAGGTGACTAGGATGAGCCTCTTGGGATAACCCTTACTTCAAGGTGACTAGGATGAGCCTCTTGGGATGACCCTTATTCCAAGGTGGCTAGGATGACCCTTCATGCTCTCCTGCTGATGTCTGGATCTCTTGGAGTTGGGCTATTAATTCAGATCGGGCTTATAACATGAGTTGGACCCTTGGGCTTGGCCCATCATTTGCCCCCCAATGTCTTGTGTTCAATGGAACTTGGAAAGGAGGGCATTCAGTTAAGTTTGAATTTCGGCTGAACGCACAACTGGAAAAACTTTGGGAGGCCAAAACAGATGCTTCTAGGCCTTTTTTGGGATTTTAACAACGTCCGTTATAGCCATAGGCAATGAGTCTTGTAAGGATCGCCAAGAGCTTCAATTTGATACATTATGGGCCCCGTTTGGAAGTGGGAGAGCTGGTCGTGCGCGTAGTAGAGGCGACTGCGCTGGCTGGGCGCGCAGGAGGGGCTGCTGCGTTGGCTGGGAGCGTAGGAGGGGCTACTGCGTTGGCTAGGCGAGCAGGAGGGGCCCCTATGGCGCTAGGTGCAATTGGATGGACGCAAAAAGATGAGGCCCCATTGTTGACTTTCAATCTAATATAGTCTCACGGATTGCAGACGGCTCGAGTTTCAAAAGTGTGCTTGGAGATGGTAAAAATAATGTTATTCCAACATCAAAATATCTTACATTATTACTTGGAGAGAGAGACAAACTGCTTGCGTGTGATCAAAGACAGAGTCTGAGGATTGCTCTTGAGAGAGCTACACCTTTGAGACCGAGTTTTTGGCGACCCATGAGAGAGTCGCTCAGCTGGAGATATAGGTTGCCTGCTTGAGAGCAGAGTAGAGGCCAAGCTTTTGGTGACTCGCGAGAGAGCCGCTCAGCTGGAGATATAGGCTGCCTGCTTGAGAGCAGAACAAAGATATGTCAAGCTTTTGGCGACCCGCGAGAGAGCCGCTAAGTTGGAGATATAGGCTGCCTACTTGAGAGCAGAGCAGATGTCAAGCTTTTGGAGACCCGCGAGAACGTCGCTCAGCTGGAGACATAGGCTGCATGCTTGAGAGCAGAGCAGAGATAGACCAAACTTTTGGCAACCCGCGAGAGAGCCGCTAAGCTGGAGATAGGCTGACTGTGAGATTGTCCGCATGAGAGCAGAGACAGAGGTAGAATTTGAGGGTTAGCCCATAGGAGGGTCACCAAGCCGGAGGTTCATTCCAATAGATAGAGATGAGGAGGACGCTGAGGAGCTGGGCGCCTGGGGTGCTCGGGGCCTGGGCCTGGGCGCCTAGCGCTGAGTCTTCTTGACATGAGGCGGCTGCGCTGGCTGGGCGCGCAGGAGGGGCTGCTGCGCTGGCTGGGAGCGTAGGAGGGGCTACTGCGTTGGCTAGGCGAGCAGTTCGCGGATTGCAGACGGCTCGAGTTTCAAAAGTGTGCCTGGAGATGGTAAAAATAATGTTATTCCAACATCAAATATCTTACATTATTACTTGGAGAGGGAGGCAAACTGCTTGCGTGTGAGCAAAGACAGAGTCTGAGGATTGTTCTTGAGAGAGCTATGATTCAGGTCTAATATTTACATTTGTCAGAGGTAATATTAATCATTTTATTGTGAAAGTGTGATATTTATGATGATTTAATTGAATATTAAGGCTATGAGAATAAAAGATGAGTTGTGTTGTTTTGCAGGTTAATAGTGCACAATTGGAGTGAAGCTATGAGAAGAAAGGAAGCATAGCTCATGACGGATCACACTGGAACACGCGTCCGGACGGAGGAAATATACGCGTCCGGACGCGATTGGCAGAAAGTTGACAAACGAAGCAAAGATCATTCTGGAGAACGCGTCCGGACGGATGAGAGAGGTGCATCCGGACGCGTGTCAAACCTCTACTGCCGAATTTAGAGTCCTAATGGGATGCAATTTCTTTCAACTGTACTGTATAAATACGAACCTAGAATCTTGTAAAGGCTTCTTCTCTTTTGTTTTTAGTCTATTTTCTGCATCCGTTACCATGTCTGGCTAGAAGGCTAAGCTAGGGCTAGGGGAAAATCTCTCGACGGAGTACGGTATTTTTATTGACTCTTGTACTTAAGGATTTATGGAACTGTGTTAATTTAATTCCTAATATTTTAGCAAAGTGTTTATGCTGTATAAATTCTTGAGTTGTTGTGCCACGTACATCAATTGCTTGAGTTTCCCTGCGTGTAAATCACTGGTTATTCCACGCTGGAAGGATTAACATTATTTCATAAAATAATATGATTGAATGATTATTCAGGTTCCTGGTAGTCTTTTGATTATAACATTTGGATTTATCACTTGATTTGTTAATCGGATTAACTGACATTTAATTCCTGTTTCAAGTCAAGCTTTGAGTCTTTAACTATTATTGTATGAAGTTGAGAGAGAGTATCTGATGCTCTAGTATTTATTTTATTACTGTTTTAATTACAAAAATCACTTTTCTCCAATCAACAACTTTCCAAACAATTCTTTTTCCTTTCAAATTACTTTTATTGTTTGTGTGATTGTTCCTTGTTACAATTCCTCGTGGGATCGACCTCGGACTTCCGAGATTATATTACTTTGCTCAACCTGCGCTTGGGTTTACACTTCTAAAGTTGAAGCAAATTTTTGGCGCCGTTGCCGGGGAATTGTTTGAAGGCAAAGAACACATCGCCATCTATTGAGGTTTGCTTGATTTGAGATTCGTCACAGATCCGGTAATCTCGTCCTTTTTTTTTATTATTATTTATTTGTTAATTATTTGTTTTATTTTTCCTCAGGTTAGATATTTCATAATTTTTATTTTTATATTTCTTTTAATGTGGTGTGAAGATTTTTCCTGATGGATGAACTATGTGTGTTTTGTGATGTGTATGGGCATCCCATTGAGGTTTGCCCTTTAATTCCAACTGCTCGAAAAATTTTGAGGAATGAGACAATTGTCTTACCTAATTCGTCTCAACCTTACCCCGACCATTGTTTTGAAACTTTTTATCCCAATTTTGGTTGGGGGAATGAACATTATCAGTTACCTATATATGTCACATCTCCACAAGACCCTCCCCAATATCCACCCTACCATGACCTACAAGAAGAGAATTTGGAGAATATTCTTAACGAATTTATGCAAAGCCAACTAGCTTTCAATGCCCAAACAAGTCAAGATATTAAAGAGATACAAGATATACTCAATATATTGATACAAAAACAAGAGGTTAAAAATAGTCAATATGAGAGTGATTCTTTTCCTGAACTACAAACTGAGGATGAATCCATTAATACTCTTGATAGTGAAGAATTTAGTGACATTATTATTCCACAAGAGGCTAATGAGCCCAAAGACCTTTCATTATCAACAAGTAGTAATGACATTCACATATCTAATCTTAGTGAGGGTATGAAAGTTGAGTTGTGTGTTGTAATTGATAAAAATCTATTTTCTATCTCAATGTTAGATTTGCATAAAAATGTATATATCTCCCTTTTCTTGCATACTCTAATAATATCTTGGGTATATGAGTGGATAGTTCGATTAAAAGAGTTGCTTCGACACCACATTTTTAAGCCAATAAAATTGAATGGTCGCATATTCAAATATGACTTTAAGCCGGATTGAGTGTGAGCTTTTATTTTTATTTGTACATAGTAGTTAGATTTTTTTTTTTTTTTTTTTGTTTAATTTCAATTTCTTTTTTTTATTTGTTTCAATTTATAGTTTTTTTGTTTGTTGAGTATTTTATTTTTAGGTTTTAGCGTTGTTGCGGCACCAGGTACTCATATCCCTTTTATCTTTATTCATTATTTTTACTGAGCAATAAGATATTTATTTTTACATTGAGGACAATGTTGGATTTAGATTGGGGGGTATGAGTATGCCTTGTGTTGTGAAAATTCCTAGTTTATTTTTTTTAGTTTATTTACTTTGCTAAAAAAAAAAATATAAAAAAAAAATTGTTGGTTATTAAATATTTAAATAACATTTTTATGCATAATTTGATACCACAATATAGAAATAATTTGCTTAACTTTAAATTTGTAACTGTTTAAGCATTATATAGAACTTTATTCTATATTTTTGTATTTCATATCATGTTCTTATAAAAACTCAAAATTTGTGCACTTTAGACTTTACCAAGTTGAAAACTTGTTAGCTATTTTACCTTGAGAACTTGAAACATATAGTGGAGATGCATAAAAACCCTAGTGAGTTTTGTTCCAATCTTTCTTGGAGGGTTATTTACATTTACTCAATAAAAAATATTTTTATTCAGCTAATCTCCTTCAATAGTCTCATTATTTTTGTTTTGGTTAACACCAATATTGTGAATGATTGCTTGACTTTGAATTATTTGCATGAGAAGTGTGTTATCAAAAGCTCTTGAGATATGATTTTAGGCCATCTTTGTCATTATTTGAGTCTAAACCTTATTCTTTGAATATTATTATCCCTAGAAGCCATGATTGAGCCTTTAAAGCAAAATTTTATTTCTTATACCCAACATATAATAACCAAGCCAATAAAAAAATATATATATATCTTTTACCCTTGGTTATCCCGAGATTGAACTTTTATTGTTTTATGTAATTTGGGAGATGTTGGTTAAGAAAAGAAAAAAAAAAAGAGTTTTACATACTTGTGAATATTTGCATTAGATGTCTTGATGAAAAAAAAAAAGAAAGACAATATGTCTAGCTGTGAAAAAACAGATTGAAAAAAAAAAAATATATGAGCAAGTGATGTAAATTGTGCTTCTAAAGGATGGAGAGTGAAAGACTATGGAAATAAGTTTGGTTGTGTAATGTACATGTTCTCTCGGGATAGTCTTTTGAATTCCTGAATATCCTTCGTTTCAAAACCCTAATCCCAAGGCCCCATTACAACCTTAAATAAAGACCTATTTGATCGCAAGAGTGTATTGATGGATGCATGACTTGTGTGAATAAGGAAGAGAATGGTGATTATTTATTTATTGTGTGTTGATTTTCTTTCATGAGACTATGTCAAATCCTTTTCTTTTGGATTACATTTTTTTTAATGGAACATGTGAGCATTATTTTGTTTTTGATTTAAATATCTTCTTCTCACATGTGATATTTGAGGGAATAGTCAATATAATCTGAGAGAATCTTTTATGAGTGAATTATCTTGTGAGATTTGGCATTGAGACGAATAGTTGATAGTTGTAGAGGTGATTACCGGATAAATTACTGACTTGGTATAGTTAATTCACAGTACACACGAGTTTATATGAGAATATGATAAGTGCATACAGTTATATACCGCATAGTTCTATATGTTGTTTTGCATGTGCTTATAAAAAGTTTGTATCTTAGCATTTCAATAATGTGGTAGCAACTTATATTATAAAAGTGTTATTCAGATGTTTGAGCACAAGGTGATGTTTGTGGGTATCATATCTGGAAACCCTCACGAGACTATACTCGTCCACTGGGGGAAACCTAGGGGTTTAAAGGCTTGTTGCATATGCTAAATGCAATCGTGAATCCTACGAAAGTGGTTTTGTTTTGATTATAGTATTATATGTTTAGTTGTTTGCCTTACTAGGGACTAGCAAGGTCTAAGTGGGGGGGTGTGATTCAGGTCTAATATTTACATTTGTCAGAGGTAATATTAATCATTTTATTGTGAAAGTGTGATATTTATGATGATTTAATTGAAGATTAAGGCTATGAGAATAAAAGATGAGTTGTGTTGTTTTGCAGGTTAATAGTGCACAATTGGAGTGAAGCTATGAGAAGAAAGGAAGCATAGCTCAGGACGGATCACACTGGAACACGCGTCCGGACGGAGGAAATATACGCGTCCGGACGCGATTGGCAGAAAGTTGACAAACGAAGCAAAGATCATTCTGGAGAACGCGTCCGGACGGATGAGAGAGGTGCGTCCGGACGCGTGTCAAACCTCTACTGCCGAATTTAGAGTCCTAATGGGATGCAATTTCTTTCAACTGTACTGTATAAATACGAACCTAGAATCTTGTAAAGGCTTCTTCTCTTTTGTTTTTAGTCTATTTTCTGCATCCGTTACCATGTCTGGCTAGAAGGCTAAGCTAGGGCTAGGGGAAAATCTCTCGACGGAGTACGGTATTTTTATTGACTCTTGTACTTAAGGATTTATGGAACTGTGTTAATTTAATTCCTAATATTTTAGCAAAGTGTTTATGCTGTATAAATTCTTGAGTTGTTGTGCCACGTACATCAATTGCTTGAGTTTCCCTGCGTGTAAATCACTGGTTATTCCACGCTGGAAGGATTAACATTATTTCATAAAATAATATGATTGAATGATTATTCAGGTTCCTGGTAGTCTTTTGATTATAACCTTTGGATTTATCACTTGATTTGTTAATCGGATTAACTGACATTTAATTCCTGTTTCAAGTCAAGCTTTGAGTCTTTAACTATTATTGTATGAAGTTGAGAGAGAGTACCTGATGCTCTAATATTTATTTTATTACTGTTTTAATTACAAAAATCACTTTTCTCCAATCAACAACTTTCCAAACAATTCTTTTTCCTTTCAAATTACTTTTATTGTTTGTGTGATTGTTCCTTGTTACAATTCCTCGTGGGATCGACCTCGGACTTCCGAGATTATATTACTTTGCTCAACCTGCGCTTGAGTTTACACTTCTAAAGTTGAAGCAAGCTACACCTTTGAGACCGAGCTTTTGGCGACCCATGAGAGAGTCGCTCAGCTAGAGATATAGGTTGCCTGCTTGAGAGAAGAGTAGAGGTCAAGCTTTTGGCGACCCGCGAAAGAGCCGCTCAGTTGGAGATATAGGCTGCCTGCTTGAGAGCAGAGCAAAGATATGTCAAGCTTTTAACAACCCGTGAAAGAGCCGCTAAGTTGGAGATATAGGCTGCCTACTTGAGAGCAGATCAGATGTCAAGCTTTTGGAGACCCGCAAGAGCGTCGCTCAGTTGGAGACATAGGCTGCATGCTTGAGAGCAGAGCAGAGATAGGCCAAACTTTTGGCGACCCGCGAGAGAGCCGTTAAGCTGGAGATAGGCTGACTGTGAGGTTGTCCACATGAGAGTAGAGACAGAGGTAGAATTTGAGAGTTAGCCCATGGGAGGGTCACCAAGCCAGAGGCTCATTCCAATAGATAGAGATGAGGAGGACGCTGAGGAGCTAGGCGTCTGGTGCTGGGCGCCTGGGGTGCTCGGCACCTGGGCCTGGGCGCAGTGTTGGGCGCCTGGCGCTGAGTCTTCTTGACAATCTCTCTCCTCAAGCGGTGTGAGCTCAGCCACAAAATCTGTTAGTGCCTTTGTGGCTTTTTTTTAGAGTCGGGCGCAGGTGATGATGATGACGGCGAGGACTCATCTCGCCTCACTTTGGTGACATCCTTGGCGTTTATGCATTTTTAAGCTTTTGCCCACAATTTTGGCATGCTCTTTGGTGGGTGCTTCATCATTAAGAAGAGAAAATTAGATGAGTGTAGGCTTCCCAAGAAAGCGGTCATGGTGACCTTGTCATCGGGCTCCTCAATGTGAAGAACCTCCTCGTTAAAACGAGTGAGGTAACTTCTCAGACTTTCATCCCGGTCCTGTTTTATGTTGAGCAGATGGATGACAGGCTTCTGGTGGAGGCGTTCGCCAATGAATTGTGCCACAAAGGATCTGCTTAGTTCGGCGAAGAAGCCTATGGAGGCGGGAATGAGTTTGGCGAACCACTATCGGGCAAATCCCTTCAAGGTAGTCGGAAAAGCCTTACACATGATTTTCATCAGGAACATTGTGCAACTACATCAACGATTTGTAAGTTTCAAGGTGATCAAGTGGGTCTTTTGTGTCGTCAAAGGTTTCGACGGATGAGATTTTGAACTTTTGGGGGAAATGGTAGTTTGTCACATCTGACACAAAAGGTGTGTCAGTTCGCTTTACGAGGTACTCCATAGTTTCTAGTCCTTGTGCCTTCATAGCATTGAAGACGTCGCCTAGTTGATTCTGTATTTCTTTGATTTTTTCGTCCCAGTGATTTGGGACTCCTTTGGAATTGTCATTGGAATGGCTCTCATGCTCCACACTTTGATTTTCTCCCTCATCCTCTTAGAAATGGGGGTCTCCACCATGAGAAGAGGGAGTTTGAGGAAGAGGTGGAGGTGTCTCGTGGTTTTGGCGCAGGGCTCCCCTGTATGGGAAGCCCAAAGGGGCGCCCAAGTGGGGAGCTTCTTGATGCCCAAGGCGTGGAGCTCCTCTGGCTTGAGGTCCTCCGGGCTGTACCCCTCCTTATTGTCCAGTAAGTATCAGTTGCAGGATCTATTGATTCTGAATTACGAGCTGTTGCATTGTCTCCAACATCTGCTATGCATTTGGAACATGATTGGTTGGTGGAGGAGCAACCTCCTCCTCTCGTGGTGGATTATCTTTAGGCTGATTCATGGATCTGGTGGTGATCGTCATAGACTCAACAAAAGAAGTGTTTAGGTGAGAATTTTGTCGTTCCCACAGACGGCGTCAAACTGATGATGCACAAATTGAGTTTGTACAGCACCTATCAGATGAGCAGTAATAAATGTAGTAATTAAAGTAGAGAGAGAAAGCAAAACATGGATTTATAGTGGTTCGGTCAACGTGACCTACGTCCACTTTGAATGGCTAGGATCGCGGGGGTATTTTATTATTTCAAGGGTGTAAGGAGAGCAGAGAGTTACAAGCTGGGAGAGATAAGAGAGATATGCTCAACTGAATGTGATATGTACCCCAAGTGTTGGCGGGGCTTATAATTTATAGTCGCCTCATAACAGATTTGGAAGAGTTATTATTAACTAAGTGGTTGATCTGGTGGAGCAGGCGACTTCTTCTCAACGGATGAGGTAGTTGTGGTGCTTTTCATAAGATCCGGTCAAAGGATGAGGTGGGGGTTGACTTTTTCCAAGACGGCGAGGATGAGACTCTTGAATGACTCTTACTCCAAGGTGGCTAGGATGAGCCTCTTGGGATGACCCTTACTCCAAGGTGGTTGGGATGAGCCTCTTGGATGACCCTTACTCTAAAGTGGATAGGATGAGTCTCTTGGATAACTCTTACTCCAAGGTGACTAGGATGAGCCTCTTGAGATGACCCTTACTCCAAGGTGGCTAGGATGAGCCTCTTGGATGACCCTTCATGATCTCCTGCTGATGTCTGGATCTCTTGGAGTCGGGCTATTAATTTAGACTGGGCTTATAACATGAGTTGGACCTTTGGACTTGGCCCATCAGTTATAACTTGACTATAAACAATAGTAACTTTTTTTTTTTTTCTGTGATACCGCACTGGTGTCCCATTTGCAAACTAAAATCTCAAGATTACATGAAACATCATTTACAAATTACACATAAGCGCAAAAGCTGTAAACAAACTACAGAATCTCTTTATATCCTTCTTTCAGTCCTTGCTTCTTTAGCACAAATATTTTGTCTCTCCTGGCAAAAGCACTTCCGTTGGATGGATAGTCTTCTTGAGCTAGTTTCTTGTGCAATCCAATGGATTACATTCTGAGAGAGAGGCAGGATTATTTTCTGAAGGGGGCCAACTAGGGACAAAGAAGAAAATTTTCTTTTTAATGAGTTTTAATTATTCCATGAGCTATCCTTATGATAAATTCTTAATAGTATAGAATTTACTAAAATCAACTTTTACACAATACGTTATAGAATTATTTATTTTAATAGAATTAAAAAAATAATTCAAACTTGACTAGATTAAACGTAAAGCAATTTGAGATCAATTCATTAAACAATCAGCAATTAAAGTTAATTTTTTTTTATCTCATAATCACTCGAATAGAACTAAATTTCGTCATTTCTCTACATATTATGCAAAAGTTGAACAAATGTATTCAAATTAATAGTTAATGCATAAAAGAAAATTAATATCAAATTGTAAAGGTATAAAGTATAAATTTAAAACTATAGAGGGCTAATGTAAAATGAAATCAAAGCATCATTTTAGAGGTGTAAAGCTTATTTTAAGGTGCATAAACATAATTTTAAAAGGCTAAAGCATAATTTTAAAAACTTGAGGGGGGTCTAGGCCACAACATGGCTACGTCATTGATTGCATTATTGATAAACTTCCAATGGGTGGCATTAGTCTTTATTTATGTTTTGGTGACTCAAACTTTTGTCACACAAACTAAAAAAAGGCATCGTACCATTTCACGAGTAATCAAATATCAATAATAGCTGTTGAATTTAATTTAAGAATCTCGGGCTTTAATTACTTTTTGGAATTGAATTTGCAATGGATTGCAATTACCTTCAAATGACAATGCTCATAGATTATTTTAGTGTAAATTTCAATGAAACCCCTGAGAAATGATCTACTTGCAGGGACATCTCCTGTAATTTCTTAAAAATACTATCTTCCCCTATAATTTATATGTCTATTTCACATACTAGCTCTACTGTCATGGACGACACATCCAAAAGGTGATGATATCAGACAATATTCTTTCATAAATGATTATTTTACCCTTTAACTATATATAATTCTTGTACCGAAATATCCTGATTTTTTTTGCAAACAAAGTTAATTGTAAAACCAAACAATACTCATGTCCTTTAATTTCATCTTCTACATATCACACACACTAATTCTCCCTCTCTCTCTCTCTCTCTCTCTCTCTCTCTCTCTCTCTCATACACATAAGTACATGTACACACAAACAAATTCATCCAATTTGTAAGCTAGGAAAAATTTTAGCCTTCACCACTACGTGCCATAGCCAAATTTCAACCTCCCTAATTTCATCATTTGAATGTTAATTTGGTATTAAATTGATAAGTTACAATTAAGTGATAAACTTATATACAAAGAAAGGAATATTCCGTTAGGGGTGATGATGCACAAATTGGTTTTGTACACCACCTGTCAAGTAATTGGAAATAAAAGCAATAATTAAAGTTGAGAGAGAAGACGAGAATTATAGTGGTTCGGTCAATGCGACCTACGTCCACTTCTAAATGGCTAGGATTGCCGGGATGCTTTATTAGCTCAAGAGTGTAGGGAGAGCAGAGAGTACAAGTGTAGAGAGGGAGATGAGATATGTGCTCTGTTCAGTGTCATCTGCCCCCCAAGTGTCGGTGGGGCTTACAATTTATAGTCGTCTCCTAACAGATTGAGGCGATTTAATAGCAACTAAATAACTATTGTGGTGGAGCTGACGACTTCTTCTCAACGGGTGAGGCGGTTGAGGTGCTCTCCATGAGACTCGGTCAAAGGATGAGGTGAGGGTTGACTTCTTCCAAGGCGGCTTGAATGAAGCTCTTGGATGACCCTTACTCCAAGGTGGCGAGGAGGAGGCTCTTGGATGACCCTCGCTGCCTTGCATGCTCCCCTGATGTAGCTGCTGATGTAGCTCCTCCTGATGAGCTTGACCGGACGTGGACCACTTTGGGTGCTGGATCTCTTGGAGTTGGGTCATTGGGCTTGTAACATGAGTTGGGCCCTTGGGCTTGGCCCATCAAAGGGTACCAATGTCATTTAACATTTTTCGTTATTTCTATTAAAGACAATATCTAATATGGGGTGACAGTGATATTTCAAAAATCATAAAGAGTGTCTCTATAATTAGGCCATTTTTTAAGGGCTGTCAGTGAAATTTAGTGTAAAAATTTTAAGAATTTGTTTGGTTGAATGCTCCTTTTCTATTTCTTACGTTATTGACAAGCATAAAATAAAAAAAATATTTGCTTCGGTGGACGAAGCCGTGGACTCCACTGACTCCAAGATATTTTTTCTATTTGGGTCATTTTCATTAACCCTTTCTTGTTTATTTTATTTTCTATTGTTTTTTAAACACAATCATACAGCAATAATATATACAGTCTAGTCTCAAAGGGGAAGAGAAAAGATTCAGACTGTTTAGTGATCAAGGGAAACGGAATCAAGTGGCATGATATTTGTATCTTAAATGATATCTGTCAATCGTGTTGGATGAGGCGGGTTTGTGTCGAGTTTTAGTAAAATTGTGTCAAAAAACACTGTACTCAGACCCGATTCGTTTATTAATTCGTATTCTAACGAATCGTGTCATATCGAGTTTGTGTCGTTTATGAATAGTATATAACTAGTATATAAACGAGTCGTGTTGTGTCGGATCCACTCATTTACTAAACGAATGGCTTAGGAATACACAAATTCTCTAATTTCATGACGTGTTAACAGGTCATATCATATTTTGTTACCTCTAATATCATATGACATTTTAATTCCTAAAATCTATATGGTGATCAAAGTATTGTGTACATTTTGATTTTATTATTTCAAATTTATGTCAAGTTTTATTTATTCTTTACTCCATCTTTTTAGTCGATGGTGCCAAATGATCTACAATATCCCGATTTGTTTGCCGTATTTGGGTTGATATATCCTAGTGTCCGCCAATTAAAAATTGACAATTAGGGTATCATTCTCTTTCAACTAAGTTAAACTAAGTTTTGCATAAACTAAAAATCATTTGGCCCAAATGCCTACAAAACCAAGTAAAACATTATTGTTGTAAATGTCACACTAAGAAAGGAGTTGGATGACCATCCCTCTTAATGTTCATTTAAATCATCTATCTTAATGTCCATTCAATCCTTTGTTCCTTAATGCCCTCAATATCTTGCCTATAAAAGACATATGTTCTCCAGTTGATGTATATAATGAAAAGACAGTGAATGAAATAAGAAAGAAAAGTGTGATCTTGAAGATCAACACATTGATATATTGAGTTCCTAAAGACCTTATTTTAAATATATTTTGTGCATTACTCTCTTATATGTTGTTAATAGTTTGTCTATTTTATAACACGTTATCAGCACGAGTCTCTAATCAATCAAGAAAAGATTATATTTTTTGAAAGAATTTTGAAGTAACGGTAAGTTTCGAATATTATAAATTTATTGTGAAAGATTTTATTACAATTTAATATTTGTTTTTTAATCTTTAAGTTTATTGAAAAAAAAATGTTATAGAAGTTTTGAAGATTTCGGATCAGTTTTATAAGTTATAGAAATCTTGTAGATTTCAAAAGTCATGATGAATTTTAGATTAATATTTACAATTCATAAACGTCTTGAAGATTTTTTCAATAAAATTTTATTAACTTTAATTTTACGATTGAATTATTGATTGACTTTCGTTACAAGTCATTTATTTACACTTTCAATTTATTTGTTAGTAGCTATTGATAAAATATTATCATAATAGATTCATGAATTTATTTGATGCTCATAATCTATATAATAAAGTAACTAGATTTTTTTGTTTTTAGTTTTTCGCGGGTCAGATCACTTGACGATTATTGATCCAACGGTCCTTATGCGAAATTTTTTTAAGACTCCTATCTCTCATCTAACTCTCTCTCCCTATCTCATACTAATTGATACAACTCTTTCTCCCTCTATCTCATACTCTCTCTCCTAACTCACACGTTTTAAACACAGACTCTCCCATCTCTTATGTAACTCTCTCTTGGACGGCTATATATATAATAATAAAAAAAATATATATCTAATACCCATTAAAACTCTAATAATAAGGATTATTTCTAACAAATTATAAGTTCATTAACATATGTCATGAGCCATGAATTTTATATATGGTGGACACTTTAATTATACATTCTAATTTTTTTCCTCCTAACCAATCACACTATATAATATATTTATATTTATTATATCATATTTGATACATGAAGTCTATTTAACATAAAAAGATAAAAAAATAATGTATATTGTATATGTATAAAAAATTGACTAATTATCACCATTGTAAAAAAATGAAGCTAATTGTCATTTTTATAATTAAAAAGTATCAGTTATTCATTAACAATCCATTAAATTTATTCAATAAACGATGTTCTAAATATTATTACTAAAATATTAGCACAGTAAAACTATTAAACTAAAATTTAGGAGGTAAACATATTAAAAAAATAAAAATCAATTAGCACATAATAAAGACTATAATCAATACTTGAATAAAAATAAAAAACAATTTTTCATAGAAAAAACAAAGTCAAATGAACATCAATTGAAAGAACTTTCACTTGTAAAAATTCATAATGAAATAGAGGTCATCAAAAGAAAGCCTTATTATAATAAAAAAAACTAAATAATTTAAATAAGAAAATTATAAAGTGAGGAAAAGTAAAAAATATGGGTAGAATATATAAATATAAATATACATATCATATTTTTTTTTTTTTTTAAATTGAGCGCCCCTATGTAGCTTTGGCCATGTATGTCATCCTATATATATCTATCTATCTATATCTATATTTAAATGATCCTAATTAGATTTTCATTTCTTTTACATCTATCTCCTATCTCTCATACATTTTAAACACACACACTCATATAACTCTATCTTTCTATCTACCTCATACTCACACACACAAACATACTCTCTCTATTCTAAATACATATAATAATAAAGTAATAGGAGTTGGAGAGTTTGGCCTGAACATCTATATATATCTAATAATAACAAAACATCTAATACTCATTAAAACTCTAATCTCTCTCTATATCATACTCTTATCTCTCATAAGTTTATCTCATCTCTCGTATAATTTTCTCTCTCTCTATACACCCGTCAACACACACGCCAAAATGGACTCCTACAAAAAAAAAAAGATATTTTTTTAGGTATAATGATTAAATATATAAATTGTGTACATATTGATATTTTTTAAGGGTCATGTTTTTAGAGAAGTTTTGTCAATTTTTTTTAGAAACTAGTGTTTTCAAATTGATTTTGAATTGTGTAACTAAAGAAAATAATAAAAAATAAAATACGGTTTGAAAATATTTATATTGCAGGACCGGTGCTCGAGATTTTTTAAGTTACTTAGTGTCTTCAGGTACGGGTTATTATTATATATATATACTAGGAGTAACCCGTGCCTGAAGGCACGGTACAACGTAAACCAACCGGTTAATTTGGAGAAGTGCAGAGTGAAAATCCCAAATAGAGAGAGAGTGAAGAGTGAAGAGTGAGGAGAGGAAGGTAAAATTCAATATAAATGGTTTTGAGATGGATGTTAGTGGTCGTTAGATGAGCTTATTTGAGACCGTCAGATGAACTTATTGAAGTCTGCCATATTTTATATTATATATATATATAATAAAATACAATACAATTCAAATCTCAAAAGATAAACAAAATAACTTTTGTTTTTTGTTGTTGAGATCTCTTTAAATTTTACTTTAAAATTAATCCAATGGTTAATATTAACACCCCAGGCCCCTAAAGGTGTGTTTGTGGTGACTTTTCAAAAGTGTTTATAAGGCTTATAACTTTTCACTAGTACTTTAAAAAAAAATAGTGTTTGGAATCGCCCCACTACCACCATTACCACCACCGGTCCACCACCATCCCCACTGCCCCCACCACCACTATCGCCGCCGCCACCCCACTACAACTACCATAACAACCACCACTACCACACCACCACCATTGCCGTCGCCACCACCACCCCCGCCGCCGCCACCACCACCCCACCATCAGCACCACTGTTGTCGCCACCTTACCTCCACCGCCACTATCCCACCACCCCACTACCACCACCACCACTGTAGCCATCGTCGCCACCCCACCACCACAACTATAGCCATCGTCGCCACCACCATTGCCACTCACCATCGATTGCTACCACCGTCGTCCACCCACCACCATCGTCATCTCATTCTTATATTTATTACCACTACCACCATCATCATATTACCACCGTACCCATTGTCAGCATCTAATACCACTATTGTTGCCCACTGCCACCCCATTACCAAAACCACCACCTGTCTTCGCTCATTATCGTCATCAGCTACTGTCACTCACCCCCACCACACCTACCACCACCACCACCGTCATTCGCCACCACCTATCACATTGTCGCCTAGAAGTACTCATCGTCACCCACCACCACCATCGTCACTGCCCACCACCACAACCTACCACTGACACCACTACCGTCGTCGCCCCATGACCACCACTGCCAATCACCATCACCGTCGCCCACCACCACCGCCGTCACCCATGGCTTCCACTACCACCATCGTCACCCAAAACCCACCACCACCATCACTGTTGCCACCCACAGCTACCACCACCACCACAGTCATCGCCGTCTCCCACCACCACCACTACCACCGCTCCCCCTACTATAACCGGTGCTTAAATTTCTTTTCATCTCTTCTATGTTTTTTATTTGATTTTGGGTGTGAATACAAATATTTTTATTGTTGACTATTTTTTTACTACTTCGTGCCTTCTGGTACGGAAAATAACTAGTTCATGAATATTTGAGCAGGTTTCATTAGTAATTTCATAAAATTTATTTTCATGCTTCTTAATTCATTATTTATTGAGTTTTAATTGTGTTATTACATTTTTTCATTTATAGTGATGTTGAACCTCTCAAAACTTGAATTTTTCGCTCTCAACATTACTGAAAATAATTATTTAGCATGATTCCTTGATGATGAGACCCACCTGACTGCCATGAAACTTGAGGATACAATCGTAGCAGAGAATACCGCGTGCATGCAAGATCGCGTGAGAAACTTAATTTTCTTTTTGTCATCATATTGATGAAGGATTAAAAATCTCTAGGACAATTTGAAAGAAATATATGATAATCAAAAGACTGTTATTTTGTCATAAGCTTGTAGTGGCAACACCTGAGGTTTCAAGATTTTAAAAGTATAAGCGAGTATAATTCGGCATTATTCAAAATCATTTCACAACTGAAAACTATGCAGATGAACTATTTCTGAAGATGCAAAGTTAAATAAGACATTCATAACAGTTCACGCCAGTAATTTGCTCCTACATAAGCAATATAGAGAGCGTATATTTGAAAAATATTCTGATATGATAGCACGTCTTCTTGTTGCCAAGAAAAATAATGAACTTCTGATAAAAAAACCACAACGATCGCCCAACTGGATCAAAAGTATTTCCTAAAGTGAATGCCACATTTCTTGAAGTGAATGTCACCTCGAATCGTGGTCGTGATCGGAGCCAGAATCAGAGTCGTGGTCATGGTCATGGTCATAGTCGTGGTTATAGGCAAAACACTTGGCATCGGGATGGTCATACAAACCCACCTTACCACTAGAAGTGGGCAAATAAAGAGACAAAGGCAAACCAAGGGAATGGTTTACAAAATAAAACCTCTCAAAGTCCACGAGAAAGTTTGTTATAGGTGTGGGATGAAAAGGCATTGGCCGCGTACCTGTCGTACGACCAGACATCTGGTGGATCTTTACCAGTCATCGATAAATGACAAGGAAAAGAGGATAAAAACATATTTTACTGATCATTAAAATGAACCAGCAGATATAACTCATTTTGATATTTCAGATTTCCTTGTTGTTCCTGGCAGTAGCACCACTTATTGTATTGATGATGGGAACACTCATCTTAATTGATGTTATGTTTCTTATCCTATCATTGGTAATCTATTATGAAAGTATGTTTATATATTTTTATTATTTGTTGAATCTGTGCAGACCTACAAGTCTAACCGAGATGGTTAATCCCACCTCAAAGGAGTGGTGGTCACCGGTTCGAATATCTTATCTAGCTATTCTAATTGACGAGTCCGAATTTGACTGGGCTAAGCCCGATAAAAATAAATCAAGAAAAGCCCAAATATTAAGAAATCCAAGAAGGAGCCCAAGTCACCCTAGAGGAGCCCAGAAGGAAGTCAAGTGGACAAAGGAGATCAAATGGGCGCCAAGCGGGGGTCACCCGAGCACATGGGCGCTGCCCATAGGGCACCCTGCACTTGCGCGCCAAACTTGGGCGCCAACCATTGGGCGCCGACTAGGGAACCCCTTGGGCGTCTACCCCTTCGTGCTCCCCTTGCCTTGGTACTTCGGTATGAAGTTCAGCACACCTCAACTTCACACCTCAACTTAAGGTCCAGCTCAAGGTCCAAGCTCAACATCAAACTTTCCTCCGACTGAATAGGAGCACGAGGGAGAGAATGTCGGGATACGGAAATCTATTCCTACCTTAATTGTGCTTACCAAAGAGGTCTACTCCTACCATGATTGCACTTACCAAAAGAGTGGAAGACCTCTTCCTCACGTCACCGCCTCACCGCCTTACCCTAGCTATATAATGTAAGCCCTCTCAACGGTAAATACACGCCTCCAATACCTCACTACACACTTGTTCTCTCTCTCTCAAAGCTCTGTAACTCTCCGGTGACTGATATTTTATCAATAAAGAACACCAGGCCACCGCTGCCATTCCCGAAAGTGAAGTAGGTCATCCGAGACCGAACCACTATACATCCTTGTGTTGATCTATTGTTTATCGTTTTAATTCATTGATTGTCATTGATTGCTCGTTAGTTGCTCATTAATTACACCCTTATACATTTTTGATTGTTGATCTTGCACAATACAATTTTGTGCATCATCAGTTTGGCGCCGTCTGTGGGAACGACTAAGTTTCTATTACTCTACTTCTTTGCTCATTGAATCCATGGCAATCACCACGAGATCAAGGTCTCAACAACCCGGGGACAACAACTTGGCTCACCGGGAGGAGGCTCCGCCTCCCCCCGCACCTTCGGGACCTTCTGCCACGGCGACTCCCGCCGTCGGACAGCAGCAACAACTCTTGCAGACCATGCAGCTGATGGTGGAACAGAACCAACAGATCATCCAACTGATGCTCACCCAAGGGGGCGTCGCCCCTCATCCTGCAGGAGGAGCACCACTCCCTCCAACAGTAAAGGGGCAAGTAGCCCCTCACCAGGGGGCCCTTCGCCAAAACGCCCCGAGGCCACAGGGCGCCCCTCGCCCAACAGTCCCTCCTCAACGCGAAGGCAGCTCGCGTGTTCCTCCTCTCTCACACGTACCTGCGCAGGAGGATGAAGACGGTGAGAGTCAATACGGTGACCATCAAAGCCAGTATCATCATCCGACTGAAGATGTCCCCAACCAGTGGGACGAGAAGATTAGAAAGGTGCAGAACCAGCTTGGTGATGCCCTTAACGCCATCAAGGCACAGACGCCTGAGGCCGTAGACTACCTGGTAAGACGTACTAATACGTCTTTTACTGCTGATATTGTCAATTATCCTCTGCCTTTGAAGTTCAAGATGCCCAATATCGAGATCTTCGATGGCACCAAAGACCCTCTTGACCACATGGACACCTACAAATCCCTCATCCAACTCCACAATGTGCCTGAGGAGGTTATGTGCAGAGCCTTCCCTACTACCTTGAAGGGGTCTGCCCGCCAGTGGTTCTCCAAAATCAAGCCTTCCTCCATCCACTCTTTCGCAGAGCTGAGCAGGTCCTTCGTCTCCCACTTCATTGGGGGACGCCGCCATCAGAAACTAGTAACCCACTTGCTCACCATCAAGCAAGACAGGGATGAGAGCCTCAGAGGCTACCCTGCCCGCTTCAACGAGGAGGTCCTACAGGTTGAGGAGCCAGATGATAAGGTGGCATTAGCCGCTTTTATCGCTGGACTTCGCTCCTCCAGCTTTATGTTCTTTGTACTCAAGAAGCCGCCCTCCAGCATGCCCGAGCTGCTGTCCAGGGCACAGAAATACATGAATGCTGAGGACGTCACCAAGGCCCGCTGAGGTGAGTCCTCCCGAAAAGAGGAGAAGAGAAAGGAAACCCGTGAAGATAGGAGAGAGACCGAGATTAAGAGGAGGAAAGTCGAGAGAGTCTCCGTGAAAGACCGTCTCGGACCATTGCCTCCGAGAGACCGGCAACCTTTCACCCCACTCAATGCCTCGGTGGAGCACATCCTGCTCCAAATTCAAGATGACCCTGCCATTCGTTGGCTTGGAAAGATGAAATCTGACCCTAAGCGCAGGAATCCCAGCAAGTACTGTCGCTTCCACCGCGACCATGACCATGATACAAAAGACTGCTTCCAGCTAAAAAAACAGATTGAGGAGCTTATCCAGCGAGGCCATCTGAGGCAGTATGTTGCTGGTCGAGGACCAGCCCCACCACATGAAGACCGCGAACGCCAGCAGCCTCTTGGTGAGATCCAAACCATTGCAGGAGGTTTGGGAGGAGGAGGTGACTCCAACTCCGCCAGGAAGGCGCACGCCAGGAAAGCCAGACAGGCAGAGTCACACGACTCTCGCCCAATGAAGACACCCCGACATGGGAAAGAGGAGGTCATCACTTTCTCAGACAGGGACCTTGAAGGGGTCCAAGCTCTGCATGATGACCCCTTAGTTTTGACCTTGATGGTGGCCAACTACCAGGTCAGGAGAGTCATAGTCGACAGCGGTAGCTCAGCCGACATCCTGTTCGCCACAGCCTACGACAGCCTTCACCTCAGCAGAGAGCGACTACAGCCATTCAGGACTCCCCTAGTTGGCTTCTCAGGGGAAAGAGTCCATCCCTTGGGATCTATCACTCTGCCTATCACAGCAGGAACTGCACCAAGGAGCTCAACCATTATGGTAAACTTTCTTGTATTAGATTGCCCTTCTGCTTATAATATAATTCTTGGACGCCCTGCCCTCAATGCCCTAAGGGCAATACCATCGACATACCACATTCTCCTCCGTTTCCCAACCTCCTGTGGGATTGGGGAGATAAGAGGAGATCAGGTCTCAGCCAGAGAGTGCTATGTGACCTTAATGAGGGCTAAGAGACCGCACAAGACTCTCCAGGTCGAAGTGAATGACCCCAGGGAAGACAGTACCTTGGAAAGGGGTGAACCAGCAGAAGAACTCCAACCCGTAGTGGTAACGACAACCTTCCGGAGAGGAAGGTCTACATAGGCTCCTCACTCTCCCAGGAGCAGGCTTCCACCTTGGTAGATTTTTTCAGGCGGAACACCGATGTCTTCGCCTGGTCCCACGAGGACTTGGAGGGCATCGACCCCGAAGTAGCCTCCCACCAGCTCAATGTTGATCCCGGATACAAGCCCGTCCGCCAGAAGTTGAGGAGTGTAAGCACTGAAATGGGGCAAGCCATGGAAAAGGAGGTAGACAAGCTGCTAACAAATGGATCTGTGAGAGAGATAGCCTACCCAGATTGGCTATCCAATGTGGTGATGGTGACAAAAGCCAATGGGAAGTGGTGCCTCTGCGTAGACTTCACGGAGCTCAACAAAGCCTGTCCCAAAGACAGTTACCCACTCCCGCGTATCGACCTCCTTATTGACGCCACTGCTGGACACGAACTCTTGAGTTTTCTGGACACCTACTCTGGGTACAATCAGATCAGCATGTTTCCCCCGGATCAGGAGAAGACCTCGTTCATCACCCCAAAAGGCACTTACTGTTACAGGGTAATGCCTTTCGGACTTAAGAACGCTGGAGCTACATATCAGCGCCTCGTCAACAGGATGTTCGAAGCCCAGATTGGAAAGACGATGGAAGTCTATGTAGACGACATGTTAGTGAAAAGTGTGGCAGCCGCAGATCATGTAACGCACCTACGAGAGACCTTCGAGGTGTTGAGAGCTTACGGAATGAAGTTGAACCCCGAAAAATGCGCCTTTGGCGTCGGCTCGGGAAAGTTTCTAGGCTTCATGGTCCACAAGAGGGGCATTGAAGTCAACCCAGATAAGATCAGAGCCATTATGGAGATGAAGTCCCCTTCCTCGACAAAGGAAGTTCAGCGCCTTAACGGGAGGGTAGCAGCCATCAACAGGTTTGTCTCTAAGTCAGTAAATAAATGCCTACCTTTCTTTAAAATCCTGCGCAGGTCATTCCAGTGGGGACCAGAGGCCGAGGAAGCCTTTCATAAGCTTAAGGCCTACCTTGCCACACCACCCCTACTCTCCCATGCAATACCAGAAGAGAGACTGTACCTCTACCTCTCTTCTTCACCTTCTGCTGTGAGTTCTGTCCTCATCAGGGAGGATGAGGGCACCCAGAAACTCGTCTACTATGTAAGCAGAGGCTACCGAGGAGCAGAGGTAAGGTACTCGGAGTTGGAAAAATTGGCCCTTGCACTTGTTACAACAGCTAGACGATTGCGCCACTACTTTCAGAGCCACACTATCGTAGTTGTCACAGATCAGCCACTTAAGAGAATTTTGGGGAAGCCTGATGTCTCCGGCAGGCTGCTCAAGTGGGCTGTGGAATTGAGCGAATTCGACATTCAGTACCAGCCTAGGGCCGCCATCAAAGCTCAAGCCCTCGCAGATTTCTTAGCGGAGTCCACACCCTCACAAGAGTCCCAAGAGGGGGTACCAGGCGTCCACACACCCACCTACTTAGTGCACATTGACTCCATCAACCAAGAATCAAGTCCAGATAATGTCCAAGGGCAAAACCATTACCCCGAGAAGAAGGATGAGGCAGCTCCGCTGATTGAGGAGCCTTGGGCGCCACCCACCTTGCCAAGGGCGCCACCCACCAGCCCCTGGGCGCCGCCCACTAGGCCCTGGGCACATCCCAGCCTCCCTGGGGCTTCGCCCTCTCAGCCCTCATCACATCCTCCTCCATCACCCACTACACCACTCTAGAAGCTTTACGTAGATGGGTCCTCCACTAGTGAAGGGGGTGGAGCCAGACTAGTACTGATCAGCCCGCATGGCACACCCCTGAAGTATGCTGTCTCCTTACACTTCACCACATCAAACAATCAAGCAGAGTATGAAGCCCTCATATCAGGCCTAAGGTTAGCGTTGGAGATGGAAGCACTCAACCTCACAGCCTATAGTGACTCTCAACTCATAGTCAACCAGGTGAGGGGAAATTTTGAAGCCAAGGAAGAAAAGATGCAAGAGTACCTCCTAGTGGTACAAGCCCTACTCATAAGGTTTGCCCACTTTGACATCCACCACGTACCCCGGGAAGAGAATGTCATGGCAGACGCCCTCGCAAAGTTTGCCTCTGCCAATATACTCATGGGTCCAGCACTCACAGGTCACCAGTTCGAGCCTAGCACCACCAAACCTGAGGAGGAAGTCCACTGCGCATCCTCAGAATCCAACTGGACGACTCCTATCCGAGCTTACCTGTAGGAGGGCACCATCCCAGATGACCCAATGGAAGCCAGAAGGTTAAGGATGAGAGCATCCAGGTATGTCATCCTACAGAACACCCTTTACAAGAAAAGTCATTCTCTCCCTCTACTCCGCTGCCTCACCCCCGAAGAAGCTGACTATGCCATGAGGGAAATCCATGAGGGGGTGTGTGGAAACCATTCAGGGGGGCGTGCACTAGCCCATAAAGCAGTCAGGCAGGGATATTATTGGCCTACTATGATCCGAGACGCCAAAGACTTCGTCAGGAGGTGTGATAAGTGTCAGCGTTTTGCAACTGTTCTCAAACAACCACCTGAAGAGCTCACCACCATCCAGAGCCCATGGCCCTTCTCCATGTGGGGAATCGACATCCTGGGCCCCCTTCCTGTGAGTCGAGGCTAGTGCAAGTTTGTAGTCATAGCCATCGACTACTTCACTAAGTGGGCAGAGGCTGAAGCTTTGGCCAGAATCACAAACCAGAAGATAAAAGACTTCATATGGAGGAGTCTAGTCTGTCGATTTGGGATACCACACACCATCGTGAGCGACAACGCCAAGCAGTTTGACAACAAACTCCTCAACGGTTTCTGTGCAGACCTCCAGATCAAGCAACCCCACTCCAGCCCCGCCCATCCACAGGCGAATGGCCAAGCAGAGGTCACGGTCAGGACCATACTTCGTAACCTGAAATCTAGACTGGAGACTGCGAAGGGGAAATGGGTAGACGAACTCCCAAGAGTACTATGGGCCTATCGCACCACACCAAGAAGTCCTACGGGCGAGACCCCCTTCTCTCTAGCCTATGGAACAGAGGCAGTGATACCCGTTGAAATCGGGGTACACTCCCTTAGGGTCCACCATCATGACCCTACCAGTAATGAAGAAGGCCTCCACATCAACCTCGACTTGGTAGAGGAGGAGAGGGAGATAACCATGCTCAGAAATGCAGAGTACAAGCGTCGCATGACCAAGTACTACAACTCGAAGGTAAAGCCTCAGTCTTTCTTGCCTGGTGACCTTGTCTTAAAAAAGGTCATCTTGTCTACCAAAGACCCCAGGGAAGGAAAACTAGGACCCAACTGGGAGGGTCCCTATACCATTACAGAGGTAGTAAGGCCGGGAACCTACAGAATCAAGAACTTTGAAGGAAAGATCCTAGCTCATCCATGGAATGCAGAACACTTAAAGAAGTACTACCAGTAGCTGGGGGCAGTGAGTTATGAGTCGAGGGCCACCACTTGTACTTTTTACCTTCTAGTCATTTTGCTATTTTCTGATTTTTTTCAAATGTTTACTTGGAATTGAGAAATAAAATTTCAAAATACTTTCCCAAAAAAGTTGTGTTTCATTTAAACCCGGAGGAGACTGCTTTGAAGAGTGCTGAGGTGGAAACCCTCAAGAAAAGGCTAGCGGAGGTGGAGAGAGAGAGAGATGTTTTGATGGAGGAGAACGCCCAGCTTAAGGAGACGAATGCTCGAATGAAGAGAGGAGACCGTAAGCTGAAGGGGGTTGCTGGAGGAGGATCTGCTAAGCGGGACTTGGGAGGAGAAGGAGGCTTGTGACGTGTCGGTGGATGTTTTTGTGTTCCTTCTATGTACCTGTTGGGTGTTTCTGTCTTTTGAAAAGTGGACTTTTGTTTGTACCCCAATGAAACCCTTTGTTTTGTGCTTTCGAGTTATCTTCTGCTGAGTTGTGTGTTGAGAATTTTTGTCGTCCTTTGAGCTAGGATGCCTTTTTGAGCGTCTGAGCTTTTAAACACTTATGCTGAAAAGCATGGTTGCTTCTGAGCTCACGAGCTCTTGAGCTCACGAGCTCTTGAGCTCACGAGCTCTTGAGCTTACGAGCTCTTAGGCTGAAAAGCCTTACTGCTTCCGAGCTTACGAGCTCTTGAACTTACGAGCTCTTAGGCTAAAAAAGTCTTGCTGCTTCGGAACTTACGAGCTCTTCGGCTGAAAAGCCTTGCTGTTTCCGAGCTTACGAGTTCTTAGGCTAAAAAACCTTGCTGATTCCGAGCTTACGAGCTCTTAGGCTGAAAAAGCCTTGTCGCTTCCGAACTTACGAGCTCTTAGGCTGAGAAACCTTGCTGCTTCCGAGCTTACGAACTCTTAGGCTGAAAAGTCTTACTGCTTCTAAGCTTACGAGCTCTTAGGCTGAAAAGCCTCGTTGCTTCTAAATGAGTTTCTCACAAGCATCATTTAGTGCAAGCTTTTGGAACTTTCATTGATAAGACATGGACTTTTTACAATAATCATCTTCTTATTTCATGGGAGGTTCTACTGGTAGTAGCGTTTCAGGTGGTCGGTGTTCCATGAATGTTGTAGGTTTCCTCCTTCCTCCGTCTGTAACTCGTAGTTGTCAGGCCGGACAATCCTTTTCACAACATATGGTCCTTCCCAGTTAGGTCCCAGCTTGCCATGGGCTGGGTCATTCCTGGCGGGGAGTAACTTCTTCAGCACTAGGTCGCCTGGTCCGAAACCCCTTCTTCTCACCCGCTTATTGTAGTACCTTGCTGTGCTCATTTGGTAGGAGAAGATTCGTTGCAGTACCTCATCTCTCTTCTCGTCCAGGAGGTCGAGGTTTATCAGCGGGGACCTTTAGTTCTGCCTTGGATCAAAAAGTTCAGCTCTTGCGGAGGATACACCTACCTCAACGGGGGCCATGGCCTCTGTTCCATATGACAAACTGAATGGGGTCTCGCTGGTTGCGGTTCGAGTAGTTGTTCGGTACGCCCATAGTAGTGTTGGGAGGTAGTCTACCCATTGAGACTTAGACGTCTCCAACCTGGTCTTCAGCGCTAGCTTGATGGTTCTAATGGTTACCTCGGCCTGTCCATTGGACTGTGGGTGAGCCGGTGCTAAGAAGAAATTTTTGATTCCTAGCTCGTCGCAAAAGCTCGTGAACATTGGATTATCGAATTGTTTCCCATTATCGGAAACCAATGCCCTGGGGACGCCGAAACGGCAGATTATAGACTTCCAGACAAAGTGCTTGACTTTCTGCGCTGTGATCTTGGCTAGAGGCTCGGCTTCAGCCCATTTGGTGAAATAATCCACCGCGACCAAGACGAATTTGCACTGTCCGACCCCTATTGGTAGGGGACCCAAGATATCCAAGCCCCATTATTGAAATGGCCAAGGGCTGACCACCGGGGTGAGAAGCTCAGGTGGGCAGTGGGGCAGGTTCCCATGGATCTGACAGGCTCGACACCTTTTCACTATTTCTTTGGCATCTTTGGACATGGTTGGCCAGAAGTATCCCTGCCGTAAGGCTTTGCTTGCCAAGGTTTTTGCACCAATGTGGTTGTCGCACATGCCTTCGTGGATTTCTCTCAGGATATAATCTGCTTCCAACCCAGATACGCATTTCATTAATGGAAAAGAAAAACCTCTTTTGTATAGGTTATCTTGGATTAATGTAAATCTTGCCGCTCTGGCTCTTAGCTTGGATGCATCATTCGGGTCGTCTGGCAGTACCCCGTCTTGTAGGAAGGATACAATGGGGTCCATCCATGAAGCGCCTTCCTCAACTGGCATGGCCTGGTCTTCTCCGGCTAGTTCCTCGTTGAGCTGTACGCTGGGTCGTGCTAGGACTTTGACGGGCGTCTGCCCCGGCAGGTCATGGTTGGCGGTGGTAGCCAGCTTCGCAAGGGCATCGGCCCGAGAATTGGCTTCTCATGGAACTTGGGCCAGCTCAGCCGAGACGAACTTCCTCAGCAGTCTCTGCACTTCTGTCAGGTAGAGCGCCATCTTCTCGTCCCTGGCGGCATATTCTTCTTCGACTTGCCTAACCACCAGCTGCGAGTCGCTGTGGACCACGATCTGTTGGGCTTTCATTGACAAGGCCAGGTTTTAGACTGGCTATGAGAGCTTTATATTCAGCTTCGTTGTTGGATGCTTGAAAATCAAACCTCAAGACATACTCTAGATCATACCCTTCCGGTGAAGTTAAGATGAGCTCAGTTCCGCTTCCTTGGGCGTTGGATGCGCCGTCTACGTATAATTTTCAGGTTGGCACATCGAGGACATAGTCTTGGCTTTCCTCGTTCTCCTCAGGTGGAGAGGTAAACTCGGCAAGAAAATCCGCTAGGATTTGTCCCTTGATCGTGGTCCTAGGCTTGAACTTGATATCAAACTCGCTAAGTTCCATTGCCCATTTCACCAACCTTCCAGAGGCTTCTGGTTTGTGCAAGATCTGCCTCATTGGCTAGTCCGTTGGAACCTCGATGGTGTGGGCCTGAAAGTACAGTCTCAATCTCCGAGCCGTGACTAAGAGGGCTAACACGAGCTTCTCCATTTTCGGGTACCTCTCTTTGGTGCCTCGGAGGGCTTTACTGCAGAAGTAAACAGGTAGCTGGACTCGATCCTTGTCTCTGACTAACGTCGCGCTAACGGAGAAGTCTGATATATCCAAGTAAAGGGTCAGGACTTCCCCCTCTTGAGGACTTACCAATATTGGTGTAGATGCTAGATAGGCCTTAAGGGCCTAGAAAGCTTCTTCACATTTTTTGTCCCACCGAAAGGCTGTTTTCAGAACCTTGAAGAATGGATGACACTTATCGCTGGAGCGCGATACGAATCGGTTGAGCGCCGCTATTTTTCCAGTCAGGCGTTGTATTTCTCGGGTGGTGGTGGGGGGTTTCATTTCGAGGACCGCCCTAACCTTCTCTGGGTTCGCCTCGATGCCTCTGCTGTTAACTATGAAACCCAAGAACTTTCCTGCCGACACTCCGAAGGCACATTTTGCCGGATTCAGCTTCATCCGGTATTTCTGCATAATTTCGAAAGACTCCCCGAGGTGTCGAATATGGTCCTCGGCTTTAAGCGACTTCACGAGCATGTCATCTATATATACCTCCATGGTCGAACCCAGCTTTTCTCGAAACATTCTGTTGACCAACCTCTGGTAGGTGGCCCCTACGTTTTTCAGTCCGAATGGCATGACCTGATAGCAAAAGATCCCCTGTTCTGTGACGAACGAGGTTTTCTCCTGGTCGTTTGGGTCCATCCTAATCTGGTTATACCCCGAGAAAGCATCCATGAAGCTGAGGAGCTCATGACCGGCTGTTGCGCCGACTATAAGGTCGATACAGGGCAGTGGAAAGCTATCTTTCGGGCATGGTCAATTAAGGTCAGTGAAATCGATGCAAAGTCATCATTTGCCATTTACCTTCTTCACAAGGACAACGTTGGCTAACCAGGTCGGATAATCGACCTCCCTGATGGTTTTGGCCCGTGACAGCTTAGCCACCTCCTCGTTTATAGCTTTCTGTCTACCCGGCGCGAAATTTCTCCTTTTTTGCCTCACAGGCTTGCAGTTTGGATCCACGCTAAGGCGGTGCACGATCACTGCGGGATCTATCCCTTCCATATCTTCCTGTTTCCAAGCGAAAACGTCGGCTTTCTCCTTTAGAAATGAGATGAATTTCTCCTTGATGAGTGAGAGTAACATTGAGCCCACAAAGACTATGTGCTCTGGGTCCTTGTCCAGTTGCACCGATTCCAGCTGCTCCATGGGGGTAGGTCGGGTCTCCATCTCGTCCCTCATGTCTAAGTCCTCCAACTGGACTGATTCCACCTCCTTTTGCCTCATTGACGCTACGTAACACTCCCTGGCGAGGCGTTGGTCTCCCCTTACTACTCCGACCCCACTCTCGGTGGGGAATTTCATTACCAAATGATATGCCGATGGTATTGCCTTGATGGAATTAAGGGATGGCCTTCCCAATAGGACGTTGTAGGCAGAAGGGGCATCCATCACCAAGAAGCGGGTGGTGGTCGTAACTTGGTAGGGCGGGTCTCCTACGGTGAGGATGATCTGGATGGAGCCGACTGACAAGACTCTTTCTCCTGAGAAACCTAGGAGATGTGCTTTTACGGGTTCCAGTCTCGACCTTTCCATTCCGAGATGCTCGAAGGGCGATAGAAAAATGATGTCTGCTGAGCTACCGTTATCGACGAGCACCCGATGTACAGTTTTGTTTACGATGATCGCCTTTTATGACCAAAGGGTCGTCATGCGGATGCTGGCATCCTTCAAGGTCTGCGTCTGAAAAAGTGATCTCTACCTCTCGGTGGGGTACCTTACTTACAGCCTGGACCGCGAGGAAATCCTCTGATCGGGCTCTCCTGGCATGAGCCCTCCGAGCTGAGCTAGATTCGTCACCTCCAGCGAAGCCTCCAGAGATGACTCGGATCTCTCCGATAGCTTGCTGGTGTTGCGGAGGTGCGGCGGCAGCTCGGGCCTCTCGCCCTTGATTGTTCTGAGCTCTTCTTTCCCCTGCCACATAGTGGCGCAGGTGGCTCTTCTGGATCAGGTACTCGATTTCCTTTTTTAGTTGAATGCAGTCGTTTGTTTCATGGCCTGTGTCCTTGTGGTAGTCGCAGTATTTGGTGGCAACTCGCCTACTGGGGTCGGACTTCATCTGGGGAGGCCACCGGACGAACCTCTCGTTCTGTACCTCGTGGAGGACCTGTGCGATCGAGGTGACGAGGGGTGGGAGCAGCGCTGGGACATATCGCAGTTGTAGTTCCTGAGGAGGGGGCCCCAGGCAATCTCGGACATTGCTTCTCCTTTTAGGAGAAGGCTCCCTCCCTCTCCTCGGGGAGCGGTCTTTTCTCGGGGATCGGTCACGTCTATTCTCCTTCCTAGGACTGTGGTCTCTTTTCTTCTTGTCTCCGTCTACCTCCACCGTGCTCCCTTTCAGGCGGAGGGCCTCCTCGTCGTTGATATATTTCTCGGCTTTCACCAGTACCTCAGCCATAGTGACTTGAGAAAAGGAGGTCATTGGATTGAATTCCGAGCCCAGACATGAAGGTGGTCAGTGCAAACTTATCGTCCACGCTTTCCACCTTCAAGCACTCCTGGTTAAAGCGTTGCACATAGCTTCGAAGGAACTCGTTGGGTCCCTGTTTAACGCTCAGGAGGTGGTAGGACGGCTTCCTGTAAGTCCTTGCTCTGATGAAATGTGACACGAATTGTATGGACAGCTCTCTAAAGGACGAGATTGATGCTGGTCGTATCCGATTGAACCAAGCTATTGTCGGCCCTTTGAGGATGATGGTGAAAGCTCGGCAGCGAATCGGATCCGGGTATCCCTGGAACTCCATCTGATTTTTATATGAGTTCAGATGGTCGACTGGATCTTTGGTTCCATCGAACGCCTCTATCGATGGAGTCCGGAACTTTTGTGGAAGAGGGAAATAGAGGACCTCGGGAGTGAACGACGACTCCGTTTGCTGGACCAGGGCATCCATGGTATCGGGGGTTCGTCATTTAACCACTTCTTTTACATTGCCCAGCTCTCGCTGGAGTTCACGGATCTCTTGCTCCCATGCATGGTCATTAGCATCCTGGGGATAGGGCCTATCCTCTCGGTAGGCGGCTCTAGCCCGACTGTGGGCCTCATCTTCAGCGTGTTCTTCGGGATGTCTCCTCCGGTGATTTTCACCAGAGTGGCTGCGCTCATGGAGCTCGGTGACTCCATTTGGCGGAGCTTGGCGCTCCTAGAGAGGGGGTGCGACGTCATGTTTTGCTGGGGGGGAGGAGGCTCTTGTCGAGCTGGGGGGAAACGAGGGAGTTGATGTGTCTGTATCCACTCCATCAGTTCCTGATTTTGTTTGATTAGTTGCATCGTAGTTCGATGATAGGTTTCTAGTTCATTGAACGGAGGGAGGTTCGCCGCTGGGGGATGACCCTCCACGTCTTCTACGTGGCCCGGAAAGTTCTCCGGCAGGTTTTGGTGGACTTGGGGATTGGCAGGAGCTTTGCTCATGTTCTCAGTTGAAACCATCAAATAGATAAAGATTCAAAGGAGAACGATGAAAATCGGTTCCCACAGACGGCGCCAATTGATGGTGTCTCGAAAATAATAGCCCAAGCCCAGCCTGGGACCTGCTGATGGGTTTTAAGAATTGGCTTGAGAAAACTAATTTATCGAAAACGGAAAACACGAAATATAAGTGGTTCACCCTAGCCGATTGACTAAGGCTACATCCACTGTAATGGAGGCTCCTACTCCTTGATGCAGTATATTGATCTCAGATGAATGAATATGTGAGTTACAGGCGCTGGGCCTTTACGAAGTATCTGTACCTTATTCTTACTAACTCTCTCGGGATGAGGACACAATGGGGAAAAAGATGATGAAGAAGATCCAGATCCTTTTTCCCTACTTCTACTGTTCTATTTATATGGTTTATCCTCCTAGGATTTCTGGCCATTCCTTCTACCTTTTTCTCTGATCTTGTGGGGACCTTCCGTCCTTGCCCTGCAAACACTCCTGTCCGTCGGCGCCCCTGTGCCCACGACTCCCTGGTTTGGTATGCACCACCTCCTTCTGCCTTTAACAGGGTGTAACTGTCTGAAGTTTCAGATATGGTCCCCTTGTCCCTGGGACACATGACGCAACGGGATTCATTTCAGGTTAGGGGTGTGGGTTTGGACCGGACTGGACTGCTGGTCCTTCGGGCCCTTCGGGCCCTTCGGGCTTTGGTCCATTGGCCCTCTCTGCTTCCGATGTGGGCTGATTGGAGACATTTTTTTTGGGCTAACAAGCCCACCTTCTGGGTTCTGAGGATGTATTAGGCTCCGATGCGATGGCGGCCCATGCCCATAATTCCATCCTTATCAGAAGGTATAAATTAAATTTTTTTATTTTTGATGATACAAATTAAAATTCAAACAATATTTCGAAATGTAATTTGAGATTAACCCCAAAAAAAAATATAAAGATTGGAAATGGTCGAAGACGGTGATCAAAACCGGCTCACAATTCATGAGAAATTTGCAACCAGTGACGAAAGCATTGAACCAATCCACTTCGGACTCTTCACCACGTGTAATCTCACACACCCCCATTAACCTCACGATCGATTCCCACGTGCCGCCTATCCTCCCACCCCCGCTCCCAACTTTCAACTCTTTTCCTCCTTTCTACGTCTCCTCCTCTCATTCTCTGTGCAGACTGGTTTAACATTTCTCTTCAAGAAAGAAAAAGGAAATACACAAGTGCTTCTGATCCGTGAGCACAATTTTTGCTTCTCTCTCTCATGTCGTCAACTTTTGCGGAGAGGCTCGAGCTGGCGAAGCTGTGCAGCTCTAAAGACTGGTCCAAGGCCATTCGCGTTCTTGATTCTCTCCTTTCTCAGTCATGCGTCATCCAGGACATCTGGTGCGTACACAAAAATTCTTCAATTCAGTCTAATTCCTTTGTACTTCAGCTATACTCGATTGTCATTTTTTTTTTTTTTTGGTGATATTTAAATTCGAATCATTTAATTGAGGACCGATTGATTGTTTAACTTCGAAATTGTCTTGAATTTGTTCAGTAATCGAGCGTTTTGCTATAGTCAGTTGGAGCTTCACAAGCACGTGATCAAGGACTGTGATAAAGCGCTTCGGCTTGACCCAACGCTTCTTCAAGGCTACATCCTGAAAGGTTTTTCTAATCAAACTTCCAATTGCTCTGTTACTTCGTTAATTACCTGCATTTCCTGAGAGATTTAGGCTCTCCTTTTGGATATTTGGATTATTTGATATATGAATTGTGTAGCCACACTCTCAAATGTGGAATTAGACTTCCATAGAAGTTCACTGTTTTGACTTGTTCATAGGCTTTTTTTATGAATCCATGGTGCTTACATTATATCATGCACCACTTCTTGCAACCAATCAGGAGTAGGTATAGAATTCAAAGTTGGCGTAATTTATTGAGTAAACTGACCTCCAGCAACCTGACACTGTTTCAGAGCTACATTGAGTCAGCAAGCTTCGGAAAGGTCTGTAGCTTGGCAAATATGGAATTTTATAAACTTAGTCTACAACCCTTACAGTAGGCATTTTTTTCCCTTGAAGTAATCTTGAATTTGTGCTTCTCTACTTCTACAGGAATCTCAAAATCAATAGCATTTGGCATGGTTAAAAACATAAAATTACTGATGTTGGGTAGTCATAGATGAAGGCACTCAAAAATTGATTTACATACCCTACCTATACAAAGAGGGAAAAAATAAAGGATTGTCAGAGCAAAAAATTCAAATTCAAGAGGTAAATATGTGGCCTTCTAGAAGATATTTTGTTTGATGGTTGAGGCTCCTTTACCTCAGCATTTGATAGGGGAAAACTACGAACAATTCCCTTTCCTGCAAGAGGATATGGGTAATGATGAGTTCCCTCGAATAATGTAAGTTGCACCATATGCAAAACCTGAATTTGAGTTGATTTCACATTATGCAACTATCTATTGACATAATGATATCGTGGACTCCAGATATGATTTGCCTCTTTATGAAGGGATAATCTATATTAAACTTAATTTGGCATTGGACAAGTTATGGATAATACAGCTGAATCCCAAATGCTGTTACAACACTGGGATTTTCAACGAATAAGTGGAATTTTGAACGTCTCATGGGCCAAGAGCCTAACTTTTTTGATGTTGCTAACCCATGTTGATGTTCCCTTTTTCTTCTTTTTTCATTTTTGATAGGTAATAGTAGACTATATGGGAAGAATCATCAGACCCACCCAACATCTCTCAGCAGTTTTGGGAAAAAGAAAATGGCCTACACTCAATTGGCAGCCAAAAAGGAAAAAGAAAATGGCACACAGTTGACACACTATTTAATTGTGCTTTCCTTATGCCTAAAAACAAGAATATCTCTTGCTTATCAGCAAAGAAAAATGAAAGATAGAACAAAAGAAAATGAAAACCCCTTTAGATGAGATCTACACATGTTGTCTATGTAGCTTATGAAGTTTTTCTCATGACAGTAGCTGGAAAGTCTTTTTATTCTTGTGACAATAGCTGGAAACTCTTTTTCAATGTTCTTGTGATTGATATTTCGTATGGTTAATTGCATGAAATCTTAGTATTGATCTATGTATGTTTCTGAATGACTTACAGCGAGGCTCATGCATTCTTTCATGAACTTAGTCTTGTAGTATTTGTGATTAGGTCGTGCATTGTCTGCATTGGGAAAGAAAGAGGACGCTCTTTTGGTCTGGGAGCAAGGTTATGAATATGCTGTTCGTCAGTCTGCAGATTTGAAGCAACTACTGGAGCTGGAAGAGCTTTTGGCAGCTTCAAAACAACATAGTAGTACTTTTGATAAGCATGCTGTGGAATTGTCTGGGTCTTCTTTGCCTGCATCTGGATCTGTGCCTTTTGTTTCGGGCAAATCATGTGGAACCTGTGATAATGACAGTAAGTTGAATGGTACGTGTGAACTGCACACTGAGTCGAGGGATGCACAGGAGATCCACGGCAAGTCCAACAAGAGATCTGGCATACACAATGCTTCAAATGGTAAAGTCAAGGGGAATAAAAAGTTGGATAGCCAAGCAAATGGACCTCATGACAGGCAACCAAATGGAATTTATGACATTCTAGATAGATTGAGCGATCAGTCCGAATTATGTGATGACTTATGTGATGCAACTGAATCATACAGCAAATCTGCTGCAATTAGTGGCGGCTTAAGTGAACTGTCTGAAATTTGCAGTAAATCAAGTGATCGATTTGTCATGCGCAACGAATTGAGTAATGAAGGCAATGGAAGCAAAAAGTTCTGTGTGACAAGGATTTCAAAGACCAAATCAATAAACGTTGACTTTCGATTATCAAGGGGAATTGCACAGGTATGAATGTAAACCTTTGTATTTAAGGTTTGTCTATTATTAAGGTGTCATTGCTTGGCCTTTGTATGCCGAATAACTTTTCTGAGGGGTTTAAATGTAAACTTGGGGGTTTTGCACCATCCCATATGCCATTGCAGCCTTTTCACTTTGGATATTGTTTCATAACTCAATAAATATCTTTCAAACCACATGCTTATTCTAATATTGCTATTACTTTTCCTCCTCTATGTTTGGTATGCTAATGGGTAAGTCTATTTCATTTGAGAAAATATATCAGCTTGATTTTGCAAATGATATTATCAGTATCTAAATTGGCTATTCTGGCTACACTTAATGCTAACAAACTGAGATAATTGTTGGAAAATATAACGCTAGGAGCTATCCATTTCCAAAAATTAACGTAAAGATAACATAGGAAACACTATTCCAAGTTTTGTGAGCCTATCCCACATCACTTACTCTTTTTTAAAGTACCTAGGCGAGCTTTTCTGCCAGTCTATTCTTGTTCAGTGTCCTAGCTTGGAAGGCAAAAGTTTGGAAAAGTTGCCTGGGAACTTTATTTTGGTTAGAAGAGCAATGGGAATATTGATTGGTGGGTTAGGATATGCTGCTATTATAGTGTCATGCAATAAAGGGTGGCTTAGGGAAGTTCGTTGATTATGCCATGGAAAAATAACTGAAGGGGCAGTACATTTCAATTTAGTTTGTATAGTATCTTTTTACCTCTGTAGTTTAGGTATTACTCTAGGTCATGACTCATGAGCAATTTGAATAAGTTAGGAATGGGTTCGGGTAATGGGCACTACTGAATGGTATTTGTTTGTCGGGCATGGGTTTTAAACTAGGTCCAAGCTATTACCTACACTTGGGGACAAGCACGGACAGTTCTAAGTGGTGTGTCTGTGTTGGATACCTACACTTCTCAGATACTCTGGGAAACATGTCAGATACCTCTTGCCTTTCTCCACAGTTAAAAAATAATATATTAATATCATAATTTTGACACACTGGATTCTCACAAACATGTCATTCCTCTGTCCAATCATTAGTGACTGTGTCCTTTTGTGGATGTTTGAAAATTTTAGTCCCATTCAAAAAGTTCATGTACAATATTTTTTAATATTCCAATTTTAACTTATATGTGACCAACTTTGAAATCAAAGTGGGAGGCAAGTTCGAAAATTTGAATCAATGTAGAGGATATTTTTTGAAAGCCAAAGATTCTTAGTACAATTAATTATATAAAATGCATCTCCTTGAAAGTTGGTTTTCCAAAAGGCTTATAATTTTGGTATCTAGGGAGTAATAACGAAACTTGAAAGTTGGAATATGGAACTTTTTTAGCTTGGAAAGAAGAATGTTTTTAACAGTATTCGAGGTTAATTTCTGTATAACATTCATTTGAAAGTGACACCATATTTTGCAAGCAAAATAAGGAACATGAAGGCTAATATCAAGGAATGGGCATGTGAGGATGAAAGGAAGCATCAAAATTATGTATACTTTCTATGCTTAGGCTATATTATTTACTATAATTCATAAACTCAATAATATATGTTACATCCACTGATCCACAGATTTAAGATTTATGGATTGTATGGGAATGTTTGTAGTGTTCTGTGTAATAGTGTATATTTGATAACAAATGTTTTATTACTTGTGAGCCTCTACTTATTTGTTAACATTTTCCAGATGTGTCTTTGACTTCTTTTCAAGGGAACTTATAGTGTTCTGCCTTGTTTATATCCATGCTTTGTAGCTTAGGAGGTCAAAGTATATTGGGGTAAGAATGAATTACTTGGAGGCAAAGTTTACCATGTTTGCTTATAGATATGTATCTAACAGAGAATGAGTGAAGAGTTTTGGAGAAAAAATTCAGGTTTCTGTGGTTCCTTTAGTTCTTCTTCTCTCTTTGCAACCCCATAACTCATGGATGTGATCCATACTACACTGGGAATTACAAAATTAGCTGTAAAACCACATTTATTATAAGCTTTAGCCTTTAGCCGAGTGTTCTGTTGGTATCTTTGGATTCTCTATTCTGGATTACATCAGGTTTATTGAAGTAGAATTGTACTTGTGTTTCATTTTAATTGATTTGGAGACATGCTTTGAAGAGGAAGAGTGTGTGCTAAAGGTGTTGAGAAGCACGAGGGTGATTGGGTTAGTTGGCTGCTGTGGGAGGCGAGAACCTCATATGTGGTTGGCGTTCAGAAAAGCATTTGGAGATGTTGGGGATACTATTCCAAATGTAACAGCTGTGTGGTAGGATATGGTAAGATTGCGACACAAAAATGGTTTTTTTTTTTGGGGTGGGGAGGGGGACTCCGCAAAGGAGTCTTTTAGAGATCTGATTATGTCGGTGGCATGACGGGATGCCCTTATAGTCATTTCGATTATTTTTGGGGGCAGTGTGATGTGGACCCCAGGCTTGACAGGCTCTTTCAAATTTGAAAGTTGTAGTTAATTGATGTATGTGAGGATTATGGGGAGCTTGAGGGCACATTCAGGTGGATAAGCGACACTGATCAGTCCCTTAGTGATGATTGGGAGGTTGCCCTTCCTTGGAACGACACCTGTTGCATGGAGCCCTCCTGAAGGTGGCCCCCTTTTGTGTGGATTACGGCTTTGACGTCATATAGACCTTGTGCAATTAGAGGCATAAGTGTGATATATTAATTGATTGGTGCTGTAGGTATGGAGACATCGGCCATCTGCTTTCACTCTGTGGAGTGGCCATGGAGTTTTGATCCATGTTTTTACTCGCATGGTTATGCCTAGTTCAGTGCAGTCTTTATTATGGAGCTGGAGAGGACGTAGAGTTCAAAAGAGAGATAGAAAGGCTTTGGATGCTACGCCGTTTTGCCTTGTTTAAAGCCTAGGATAGTAATAGGAGATTCTTTGAGGAGAAGAGCTTGCAATAAGTAGGCTCGAGTATTATCTTTTGACCAGAGATATTGATTGCTTATGGCTGTGGATTTCCTTGTTCTGGGTCTATAAATGTGATGAAGGTTTTGAGATTCAAACCATTCCTGCTACGTAGTGTAACAGCCACTATGTAATGTTAAAGGCTTCAATACAAGGTTAATGGAATGAGCATTCCTGTGTCGAGCTTGAAAACCTTCCTTATTGCCCTGTGCTTCATATCGATTGGTTGACTTACTTATTTTACAAGTCAGAGACTGAACATAAACAAAGTCGTTTATTATGAAATTGTCTTCATAAGCTCCAAGCTGTAGACTACACAACAGTGGATTTGGTATGTAATACACCAGTCTCTAGCCTGCCCTGGAGTAGGGCCAGAGACTTCGTTCAGCTGTATGGTCGAAAAACATCATCAACTGCATGAATGGATGCTGTAAAGGAGAAGTTGAAAATAACTTGAATAAACAACGTGAGAATTTTGAAGGTCTACCTATTTTGTGATCAGATTTTACAAGTGGAAAGTAATTCCTCAGTAGTAGTTATGTAGTGCTCTAGTGATTACTATTGATATTCTTGCGATTTGAATCGTGTTGTTTTGATCAATAGTCTTGTAAGAGTACTATTATTCTCTCTCTCCGCCCCACCCCCCAGGGGGGTTCCCCTGCTCTTGTCGTTTTGTTTGTCCTTTCCTGATTAATAATGGATTTGTTCCTATTGAACTTTGTCTGAATTCTGAGAGAGGCAATATCTTCCTCCTCTCCTTCTACTTGGCAGCATTGTCTAACACGCCAATTGTGGTTCCTGCTTAACTTGTATCTTTTGCAGGTCAATGAGGGGAAATATGCTCATGCCATATCCATCTTTGACCAGGTTGAATACTTCTTCTAGCTTTAAAGTTGTTCTCATGATCTTGCTTTTGTCTGAGTTTGAAATATGGCTTCATGATCCCTTTCTCTACATTATATCAACACTTTCATAAAACTTCTTCCTCTTTCGTTACACAGATTCTAAAAGAGGATCCTACTTATCCTGAGGCACTAATAGGAAGGGGAACAGCATATGCATTCCAACGAGAACTTGAGGCTGCTATTGCTGATTTCACAAAGGTATTTAATGCTCCAAGCTCTAATGCATATGTCAAATATTTGTACTCCATGTGATAAGAAATTCTTGTTACTGACATTCTAGGCTATTCAATCAAATCCATCAGCTGGTGAGGCGTGGAAACGGAGAGGGCAGGCCCGAGCGGCCTTGGGGGAATCTGTTGAGGTAAAATGCCTCCATCTTATTCTTTGAATTCTACTATATCTGACGATGCTAAAATGATTATTCATTACTGTGGGAGTATGTCTGAAATCAATTTTCTTTGATGCTTCTGATGAAGTATTCTCGTGAGCCTCCATAAAGTTTATGAAATCAATTCTATCATCAAGATAATTGAAGCTCCACATCAATAAGCTTTTATAATCCTATGGTCTTGCCCTCAATATTTTATTTTGATGACTTAGACAACAGAAGGCTTAAGAAGGAGGAAGTTTAAAGAAGAGAGAAATTTGGGAAATTGCTTCAATTTCAATATGACTCTATGGAGGTTTTTAGAAGAACTTAGTGCCATTTTCGTGTTCTAATGAAGTATTTGTTACTAGACTTAGGCTATACTAGAGTTTTAAGTGTGAATTTGGAGGTATTTGATAATTCTGTTTTTGAGCTGTATAGTGGGCTGCCATATTGGGATTACTTTTAAGTGTTTTGGGTTAGGTTTGACGAATCTGGTGTGCTCAGAAATTGTTCATATTTTTGTTTGGCTTCCCACTAAAATAGGAGTGGATGCTGTTATTGAAGGCTTTTTGAAATTGGGATTCATTGATGCCTATGGATAATGCATCTCTATCTCTCTGTGTGACCATAGACTGCTTGTTCTTAAACAAAATTCATACATTCATTTCTGCGGAATATCTTATTACCTCTGGTAACCAGGCAATTGCTGACTTAACCAAGGCGTTAGAGTTCGAGCCAAACTCAGCCGATATATTGCATGAAAGAGGTAATTTGCTTAAACTCGGGCTTTCATCATATTTAACACCACATTTGCCTTCTCTTATAGCAAGATTTAACTTCCATGTTTGATGTTGTGATATTTGAAACAGCTTCTTTACTACTGTTGATTACATGCAATTTCTTATAGTTTCTCAACCTTCAGTACTTAGACACAGATGCAGGTGATGGTGTCCATTAGAGGATAAGCTATAGGAGCAAAACTTGGATGTTTTATATTAACTAGGGGAAGCTGTTGTTATATATCTATAAATTATATAGTAGACGCGTGTGGGTCATGCTGGGGACAGCCAGAGTTTTGCTACTTGGTTGTTGTAAAGGAGGAGGTGAGAGGAATGCAGCAGGCGGCGCCTCTGTTTCATTTTGGTGTATTAGGTGAAAAAAGTAAGAGAGCCCTTGAGGAGAGAGAGGACTTGCCTGTGATAGAAGTAAAGCAACTCTACGTTTTTCTTATTTGTTCTTGTACAGTCCTTTCCTGGCTCTCTGAGTCATTTATAGATATTAGGGAGATGTTGTCTGATTTAGCTACAAGTTTTTTTGTTTACTACGTGTGTCAGCTGCTTCCCTTTTTTTTGGCACTTATAGTGATTTTCATTTTTTGTATTGAAAAAATGAAGATTGTGGGGGTAGAAGTAGTATTGTATGAATGACCTTGATAGCATCAACAACACGCTGGTTTACTGTGGCCATGTAGTGGTATCAAGTATATGTGCATCATGTAAAAGCAAAAGTATGATAATTCTTATGCATATCACAGTAGAATGCATGGTAAGTTCCATGGCATGCTGTTGCTCATGAGGAGACAATAAATGCAGGAATAGTTAACTTCAAGTTCAAGGATTTCAATGCTTCAGTTGAGGATCTATCCGTCTGCGTAAAGCTTGATAAGTATAACAAATCTGCTTACACATACTTGGTGAGTCCATGACATCAAAAATATATTCTGCAGTTCACTAAAAAATTAAGTTGATCCAGTTCATGCACTTTGTGTTCTGAACTTACTGTTTTGTGATTTTTTAATTTCAAATAAGTTATTTTTATGTGTTGATTGAGGAAATTACAGGGTTTAGCACTATCTTCAATTGGTGAGTATAAAAGGGCTGAAGAGGCGCATATGAAATCAATTCAAATTGATCAAAAGTTCGTAGAGGCATGGGCTCATCTAACACAGGTATCCATGGATATATTGTTAATGTCGTTCTCCTCAATAGTGTCCTATGAATTGTTCTGTGATTTGGAGCTGAATTCTTCACCTAGAAAGGTGTGATAGGAAATTTGAAGATATACAACACACTTATTTCAATGGTAACTGCTGAACGCAACAAGCCTCAACCCTTGCTTTATTGCAAGGCTTGTGAGCTGTGCCTTCTAGCAGCTAAGCACTGGAAAAAAATGGGCTTCCCACTTAGTCCTGTCTTTATACATAGTATTAATCTCCAGTCTTGCAGATGTAAAAGCCTTACATTCAGTTGAATCCATGATGATTCCATTGTTTATCTAAGCCTAATCCCTTATTGCTTTTGGTCTTTGTTATGTCATTTATGGGCTTCCAATATTCTACA
Source organism: Ilex aquifolium (assembly GCA_951799425.1). Lineage (NCBI taxonomy): Eukaryota > Viridiplantae > Streptophyta > Magnoliopsida > Aquifoliales > Aquifoliaceae > Ilex > Ilex aquifolium. The sequence goes on along the minus strand of OX637391.1, from coordinate 10,662,317 downwards.
TGGATCAGATAGTGTCTCTCATTCTTTTACTGAACAGTCTGCACTCACCATAATGAAATCATCTTTTGAGCATCTTAACATGTCCTTTGTATGTTTGACCCTCCCCAGATCCTGCGATGCTGGGAGTCTCGTGCGCTGGGCCACCCTTTGTACTTTTCTCGATCAATGTTCATTTAAATCGTCATACTGATTTTTCTGATCTGAAGTTCTTGAAGTCTACTAAATTCTTAGTTAGCGTCAGTTTTTGGGTTTCCTGTTTTTGTTTTGACTATGTGCACCGTTGATAGTCGTGTGCCATTTCTGTTATGGGATGAGTAGGTTTCAATTTTTTGAATCCTTTAGTCATTATTTTACCAATTATTTGAACAATCCAGATGCTGAAATGTTTTGTGCATGCTTTTCCAAGTTGCGCAATTCTATGAACTTGCATGTCTAGATTTGTTACCTTTTTGATAACCCTTTGTATTTGGTATGAATTTTATTTCGATTATGTTACTAGGCAAGTAGTTTTAATATGTTGAGGTGAAATCTTTGATTTGGTGGCAGTTCTATCAAGATTTGGCAAATTCAGGTAAGGCTTTGGAATGCCTTCAGCAGCTTCTGCAGATTGATGGAAGGTATATGTGATGGACCTCTGTTATTATGTTGATGCCATGGTTTACACCAATGTGATCCTGCTTGATTCCAAATATGATACATATTCTCTGATGATTGCATTGGAGGTATATGTGATATTCTTAATGCCCTTTTTTCTATAGGTTTGCCAAAGCTTATCATTTGCGTGGACTACTTCTCCATGGGATGGGAGAGCACAGGTAACCTGTCTATGAATTTGTCCACCATATTTAGTTTGTTTGATTCAAGCTGATGCTGCCGGCAATGCCTCTGTGAATTGCATCTATGATGGGCATTGAGCATATAGGTATTGGGAAAAGTGAAAAAGCAATCTGTAATTGTAAGAACCCAGCAACGGTTCAACTGGAGATAACCAAAGCTGTTACGGTGTTTTGTGATACATGTGGGGACCTTTTTATTTGAAGCCTCCCTCGTGCTTTCAAAATTTTCATTTAAGGAGGTAATTGTTGATTGGTTAAAGGGCAATTCTTGCAGTGCCGTTCATCAGGTCAGACAGCAAAGAGCAGAATAGCATGCAGAAACTTTGAAGGGGTTGAAGTAGTCATGAGGTGGACTTTTATGTCATTCTGATCCCCCCTCCCCAAAAACAATATAAAAATGTAGAAAAAAAAAATGTCATTCTGAGGTGGCTAACCACTTTCAGATAGAATGACATTTGCTTTACGATCTTTCCTGTTTTCTTGTACACTGCTTTTGAATCCTTTATTTTCTCAAGTCATCATCCATATCCCCTCACTCTCTATCCTATCCAAAGCAGACACTCCCCAACCCCAGATTTCCCCCCATCCATCTCTAAATTTTTGAAACACACCACCTTAGATGATTTTTCAGGCCAACAAGGCCCACATGGTGAACTCGTACTGCCATCGAACCGTAAATCATGGTTAGGACATACCTGATGGCTCACCGCATTGGGTCCAACTGCCTTCTCATCAAAAAAATCCCCCACTCCACTAATAGACTCAGCAACCACTGAATTCCCATCATAACCTGTCCATAACATCACCATTGTTCCCAGTAGTAGAATCTTCGTGATCGGAACTCTGGTCTATTGCAAATCGCACCTCATTGATATTGAAACAACCTTCTTCTACTTCATCGATCATCTCAGAATCAAGGAGGAGACTGTTGACATCATCAAACAACTCTCCTTTTTTGTAACCCATCGCATCAATAACTTCAATATTCTGAGAGGACTGGTTCGATTGCCCAGTATCTAAGTTCCATAGCAACTCTTTAGAGTGACTTTCTCCATCCCTGATAACCTGCTTCTGCCTCGAGTGTTCCCTACGTCTATAACCCTCGTCTTTGTTCCTCGTCACATAGAGCTGGGAAGCCCTAGCCCTTTCCTCAGACGAATTTCCACTAAAAAGCTATGGGTGATTCTTTGATGGGCCGGGGCCATGGGTCCACGAAATTTCCACTAAAAAGCTTGGCTAGCATCCCTATTTATTATTTGGCTTTGTTTAAAATCCCTAGAAAAATAGCATCTGTTAATTTCTTAATTTTTAGTAACGAAGATAGAATTGTAATTCTCATAATATCAAGTTTAGTATGAATAACAGAGTGCTGGGCAACTTAGCTCACATGACGGATTATTTTCTTTTTCCTCTTCTCTCAATCTCCTCTCTCTTTTTCTTACAAACCTAATACCATATTTACTAATTCAACTTGGAATCAGAGCCTGATTCGACACTACATAGTATTAGAGAACATCGTATAAGATTTTGGGACGTGTTTCTGTTTGCTGACGTTACTGTCAGCGATGACGTCATGCTGTCGTCATCATTGTACAGACACAAGACGACCACCTCCAGGTTCGAAATCTTCTTCTGAGTATTATGGTGATTTTTGTGTATTTTTTTGAAGCCTTCCGAGTAATGTTTTCTATTTTCGTATATTTTTGAGAAAAATAGGTTCTATTTTTTAGATCCACTGTTTTTTGGATTTTTTGGCTGGATTAGAACCTGTGGGTACCGATTTGGCCTCGACAGGAGATTCTTGAGTTACCCAGCCCTTATTGGGTTGTTTTCTGGACAGTTTTGTGCAGAAACAGTGCCGAAACCACTGTTTTTGTGGATCTAGGTTGGCTGGATCTGGTTCTGGACTTGCTGGATTTGCTCCGTTTTGACTGGATCTGGTTCTGGGTTTGCTGGCTTTGCTCTGTTTTGATTGGTTGTATTGCTATGATGAGTCTTTTTGGCTGGATTATTGCTTGGATCTACATCTTTGGGTGCCGATTTGGACTGAAGAGGAGTTCTTTGAGCTGGCCAGCCTTGTTTGGCTGGATTTGAGGTGTTTTTTTGTGAGTAACAAGTACCGCCAGCCCTGGTTTTTGGGTATGGTTGTGTTCAATTTGCTTCAGATTTGATCGATCTGGGGTTCTGAGTGTTTATGGGTGATGCCCAGTGGTATGAGTGTGTTTTTTCGACCCCTTTTTGGCTAATTGATGGTATCGGCCAGATCTTCTAGCACTGTTTAGTGTTTGGGCTCCTCCCAGAACAGTGGTTTTTGGTTAAGAACACTGGGTGTTGGTTTGGTTTTGACTCCTTGTTGTGTTTGAGGCACTCTGGTGTTGTTTCAGTGCCGGGTAGATTTGGTTACTGTGTTGAGGCACTATGGTGCTTGTGGTGTGTCACAAATCTGATCCTTTTGGCGCAAATTGGTTACTGTGTGGGTCTCAACCTTGGTTTTGTATTTGGTTGTGTAGCCTTGTTTTTGTATTCTCTCCCAGTTCAGCCTCTGTTTGGATTATTTCCCTTCGGACTTGTTCCAAATTGTTGATTTTGCACTCTTGGTGTTGATTTGGATGTTCATAGCCGTGGTGTGTGACTGGTCGTTCGTCTAGCTTGTGTGATTGCTATCTTTGGCCTTTTTTTTAATGATGAATTAAGTAGTGGTAATGGTGGTAGTTGTCATGGTGGTCGTGATTTGCTCCATAACACTAGTTGTGATGGTTGTTCTGGTAGTGGTCATTGTTCTATGTGGAAGGGTGGCACATAACATATTGCGAATTTTTGTTGGGACAAATATGAGAGACCTAAGTATGTTAATCTGGCTTTTCAGGATACTTCGAGCTCTCTACTGCATCAGACTTTTGCCAATGGTCTAGTTGCATCTAATACTGATTCTCATGAACTTTCTTCTCAGCTTCGTCAGCTTATTCAGCATTGATTTCACTTTCTACATATTTATTTGTTCCTACTATAGGTCTTGTTAATAATGGTAACTCTGCATGTGTAGTTGTTCAATCTTCTTCGTTATCTTAGATCATTGATTCTGGAGTTAGTGCTCATATGTTTGATACTTTCGTTTGTATAACTCACGTATTGTGTTAGCAGATAACTCATTTCGACCAGTACATGAGAGTCATGAGACTGGCAATCTTAGATCTACTCAATCTATGCTATTAATTTCTGGTTTGTTTGTTCCTAATTTTTCCTTCAACTTATTATCAGTGAGTCAGCTAACTAAGTCATTATAGTGTTTTGTAACATTCTTTCTATCCTCTTATGTTTTTCAGGATCTTAAGACGAATAAGGTGATTAGTTTGGGACATGAGAAAAATGGCCTACTACTTGGATCTTGGTGGTTCTATTCATGCCTTGAGTGCTATTATGTCTCCTCTTCAGTAGCACTTCTGATTGGGTCATCCCTCATTGCAAAAATTAGGGCAAGTTATTCCTGGTTTGAGTCATTCTTCTGTGTTAAAATGTAAGGCTTGTTAATTAGGCAAGTATCACCATAGTTCTTTCCTCCTAGTTCTTCTAGTCATCAGTCTAGTCCGTTTCATGTTGTTCATACAAAAACTTGGGGTCCAGTAAGAGTTAAAAGTATTTGTGAGTTTCAATATTTTGTGATATTTGTTGATGATTTTTCTTGTATGACTTTGATTATTTCTTATGAAAGACCGTTCTTAATTATCCAAGGTCTTTACCATATTTTATAATGAAATTCTGACTCAGTTTGATGTTTACATTAAATTTTTTCTTCGGTCTGACAATACCCTTTACTATACTCAATCATTTATGAAAACTTTTGTGTTGACCGTCCATCAAACCACATGTCCTCATACTTCCCAACAAAATAGCGTTGCCAAACATAAGCATTGACATTTGTTAGATGTTGTTCGGACCTTGATATTTAACATGTGCCAAAACCATGTTGGGCTGATATTGTTTATATTTGAGTTTATCTTATTAATCGCATTCCTTCCCTTGTTTTGGTTAACAAATCTCTTTTCTCGTTTCTCTATCCTGATACATCGCCATTTGGTCTTACTACTTGTGTCTTTGGTTGTGTTGTATTTGTTCATCTTCTTGGTTTGAGTGGGGAAAAACTTTCGTCTTGCTTAGTTAAGTATGTCTTTTTGGGATATTCTTGTACTAAAAAAGGTTATCGCGACCCTATTTCTTGTTGATACTATGTTAGTGCTGAAGTTACCTCTTTTGAATCTTCTTCTTTCTTTTTTGTGTTTGGTGATACACTTTTCCAATGGGAGCTCTTGTTGCCTATTGTACTATATTGTGTATCTTCTTCCTCCCCAAACTCTATGCCTCCCTTATAGGTTTATCATCGTTCTAAGGACAGACAGGTTGTTCTATATGTTCCAGTTTTGCGGCCATCACATGATTCTCCTGAGATCTGCCCCCTTAGCTGTCAGCTAGTTCATTATCTTCTAATTTGCCTATTATATCGAGGAAAGGTACCCGTAACTGTATAAAGTATCCTATTTCTAATTTTGTTTCTTTGCATCGACTTTGTCTTTGGTATTTGTTTTTATTTCTTTGAAACAGGCATTGACATCTTCGGTTGTAAATTGGTTATGGATGAGGAAATAAAAACCCTTCATAAGAATCAGACATGAGACCTTACTACTCTTTCTTCTGTTTACCGGCCTGTCAGTTATCATTGGGTTTAAAAAGTGAAGTATTATCCTGATGGTTCAGTTGAGCATTTAAAGGCCCATCTGGTTACAAAAGTTTATATCCAAGACATATGGTGTCGATTATTGTGAGACTTTCTCTTTGGTTGCGCATCTTAACTCTGTTAGAGTTCTTATTTTTGTTGCACTAAGTTGTGATTGACTTTTGTGATCAATTGGACATCAAGAATGTTCTTTTGCATGGAGACCTACAAGAGGAGGTACATATGGTACAACCTCTAGGTTATGTTGTATTTGATAAGGAACAATTAGTGTGTTGTTTGAATAAAGCACTATATGGCTTGAAACAATCACCACGTGCTTGATTTAATAAGTGCAGTACTATTGTACTTCAGTATGGTTTTCAGCGTTTTACGTTAGACCATTCAGTTTTTATTCGCTGTTTGTCCACATATGTTATTATTCTTATTGTGTACGTTGATGATATTATTATTAGCTGTGATAACTCAGATGGTATTGTCCACTTCAAGTCCATTTGCGACAACAGTTTCATACAAAAGATTTAGATATTCTTCGATATTTTTTTGAGATCGAGGTCGCTCAATCGAAAGATTGTATTAGTTTCCGGAAATATGTATTGGATTTATTATCTAATATTGAGATTCTTTGTGCACGTCCAACTGATAATCGTGTGGACTCTACAGTTAAGTTAGATGTTAAGAGTGGTAAATATTTGGATGATATAAAGCGCTATCGGAGGTTTGTTAGTAAGTTGATTTATCTTATAGTTACACGCCTGATATTACCTATGTTGTTGGTTTAGTTAGTTCATGCACGCTTTTCGTAAGCCCCATTGGGAGTCTGTCTGTCGTATTTTTCGGTATCTAAAAGAAAGTCCTGGGAAAATGATTATTATGTCGTCCTTCATTATCCATGACTGTTACTGGGTTCTCTGATGCTAATTGGACAGGTAGTTGTCTCGATAGACGATCTACCTTAGGTTATTATACGTTTATTGGCGGGAATCTTGTTACTTGGCATAGCAACGAATAAAATATGGTTGCCCATTCGAATGCAAAGGCCGAATACTTAGGTATGGCTTATATTGTGTATGAGATGATGTGGATTTGTTCTCTCCTTCATGATAGGGTAATTGATGTGCCCTGTCTATGGAGATGCATTGTGACACCCAGACAACTATTTTCATTGCCAACAATCCATTATTTCATGAGAGGATGAAGCACATTTAAGTGGATTTTCATTTTATTTGAGATCTCTTGATGCATTAGAAGATTATCACACCATACATCAAGTCTAGTGATCAGCTGGTTGACATCCTTACTAAACTATTGGCTTGATCTGTCTTCAATAATCTTTACTTCAAGCCGGACATCTTTGATTTTATTCTCCAACTTGAGGGGGAGGTTAGAGTTCTTAATTTTAATAAGGAAATACCTATTGTAATTCTCATAATATCAAGTTTAGTATAAATAACAGAGAATAGGACAACGTAGTTCACACGACATATTATTCTCTTTCTCATCTTTTCTCAGTCTCTTATCTCTTTTTCTTACAAACCTAATACCACATCTTTGATTAAAAAAATGGAGAGACTTTTTGGGGGAAGGGAGTGGGGAAGGAAAAAAGGATCACCTTGTTAGGTGGGAGGTGGGGTCAAAGTCTAGGATTAGAAAAGGGTTGGTGGTGAGGAATTTGCTTAATAAAAATATTGCTTTGTTAGGAACGTGGTTATGGAGGTTTCCACTTGAACATGAGTCGTTGTGGCATGCTGTTGTTAAGAGCAAACATAGGTTAGGGCTCTTGTCAATGTCTTTGGAAATTTATATCATATGATCTAAATGGTTTCGGGGATTTTGTTAAGGTGGGAGTGAGGAATGGGGGGAGAACTCGTTTTGGGAAGATATTTGGATTGGGGATTCTCCTTTTCCTTTGTCTTCTCCTAGATTGTTTAGGTTGTCCCAGTCTCATAATGCGTCCATTGCTAGTTTGTATTGTGCTCATGGGGGCTGGAGTTTTAATTTCTTTAGGGTCTTAAATGAAAGGGAAATTCTGGAACTTTATTCTTTTTTGTCTTTTACACAATTGGGATAAAAAGGTGTGGGTCCTTGAGTCATCTAGTGTTTTTTCTTACAAATCTTACTTTCATGCATTGATTGATAACCCCTTTTCTTCAATTTTTGAATCTTATGAGATGATTTGGAAGGCCAAAGTGCCTATCAAGGTACAAATTTTTGGATGGACTGTAGTTAATGCAAAAATCAATACTTGTGATTTATTGCAAATGAGAAGGTCAAACTCTTGTCTGTCTCCCCATTGGTGTGTGATGTGCAAAAGATGGTGTGAAAGTGTGGATCAACTCTTTCTCCAATGCCTAGTGGCCTTGATGATGTGGTATAAAGCGCTTTGGGCGTTTAGTTTGAGTTGAGTTTTCCCAAAAGGATGTGTTGATTTACTTGTGACATCCTATGGACTCTTTGGAAGAAAGAAAATAGCCTCTATTTTGTGGGAGTGTGTGGTTATGACTATTTTTTTGGGTGGTATGAAAGGAAAGGAATTAAAGAATCTTTTTGGATAAAAAAGAGTGTGGGGAGATGTTGTGGGATAGAGCATAGTTTTTGGCTTCTCTTTGGGCATCAATTGCGAATGAGTTTAAGGATCTTTCTTTGCATGCCATCAATATAGATTGGATAAAGGCTTGTAGTTATATTAATTTTCCTTGAGTTTTTTACTTGGTTTTCCCGATGTATTTTTCATTTCTTTTGAGTCTTATTGTGGACTCCTTGCCAACTAAAATGTACCCTTTATATTATTTTCAATGAAATTTTTGTTTCCATCAAAAAAGGGTAGTGCTCCAGTAGTCTTCATTGCAATATGTGGAAATATTTTTTGCATTTTAACATATCACTAATTATGTTAAATCTTATTTGTTTTTAACCACGAAATTGGCTGGGGTTTGTGCATGTGGGGAGTCTAAACCCGGGGTATATTTTCTCACATCCCTAATATTTTATCATAATTAGCTTGAACTATGAGTTTATTGCTTCATTACCATCGTTTTTTCATGTTCCATTTGATTTTTATGTTTTTCATAAAAAATAACAATTTTATTAATAACTAAAGAAAGTGTAACAAAACCAATCAGAGGTGGACAAGTTACCCAACCCACTCAAAATTGGATGCCATCCAAGTTCATTAAAACACAAAAACACTACACAAAGGCATTAAAGTAAAAATACAATCCGTAAGAAGCTGTCCAACTTGCATTAATGATAAAAAGAGGAATATTCTCAAACTCTCTAGTCACAGATGCCCATAATGAAGCCAAGAAGTGTAACCGGTCCCATGAACATCCAACTTCTTCCTTCTAATCTTAAAAATCGCATTTCTCTTCGTCTATATCATCCAAATGAGGGCAGAAAAAGAAAAATACTGCCAAAGGTTCTTACCTCTTGAACTTCCTCTCAAACCCCTAAAATCCACACTCCACGAAGTGCAAACAATCTCAAATAATTTATTCCATAATGAAAGTGTCAAGGGGCAATGCAAGAATAAATGATCCACGGTCTCACCATCACCACTACACATAACGCACTACTGCTGTGAAATACAATGCGGAGAACTTCTTTGAAGCACATCATTAGTATTAATCTTATCATGCACAATTTGCACCTTTAAAGGCACTACTGGAAATGAAGAATCATCAATTAAAAACTCAAAATAAGATTTACAAGAGAAAACACCAAAGAATCACTAATCCAAACTCTTCTATCCAAAGAATTTTATGACAATGAGACATCATTAAGCATGGAAAGAAGTCCCAAATATTCCGAATACAGTTTCTATGAAATCCCAAATCCCAAGTAATCGGAAAAGAAGCCGAAGAAACTAAAGAATCAATGTATCTACCATGATAACAAGTAAGACGGTTAAGTAGGTGAAAATTTTAGTCTAACCATCTACAATTAATTAGGTGATGGGTTTAGGCGTTGAAAAGGTTTTAAGGTTACAATTTTACAAGTTAGACAAAGGGATCTAGGCTTTAGCGACCAAAAAGGACTGAATTGCTTGATTTTCTGGGTGTTTGGGTGTGGAATTTTCAAGCAAAAGGTGCAGGAAATTCTGGATAACAAGGGATCTATGGTCCTTTGATGCTGAATTGATGGGCAAAGGATTGAGGACTAGGTTAGGATTGGTTGGGCAGTGATGAAACAATAGATGAGATTAGTTTCAGAGGCTGTACTGGCACTGTGAACAGTAACATGAAAAGTAACCTTGGGCACTAAGGTGTGAGTTTAGGGTTAGGCTTGAATATTGAGGGAAGCTGGAAAAGTTTGGGCTTGTACAGTAAAATTTTAGGGTTGAATGGGATAAATTTAAGGTTTGGTTGCAGTTAGAAATGATAATAAGCAAGAAGAAAAGCAATAAGAATCTAGGAATCCCACCTAATTAGCCAACTAAATCAATGAATGTTGAGCATCAACTGCTATTAATATCACAATCTTTTTTACTCTTTGCTCCTTAGCATTCTAGCACTAAGTTCCATTGTTCTATTTTAAGGCACTATTCGATGTTATAGTTGTGTCCATTTTGTTTATGCTACTGTGGTGGTGAAATGTAAGGGTTATGTTGCCTCTCCTCCTCCTCCTCCTTCCTCTTCTTCAAGCTATATTGTACAATATCCTGATGGCATACTCCTTTATGTTCATCTATCCTGATGGGGCAACTTCTTTATGCTCCTATGTGTACTGGATTTGAAAGGTTTAACATTAATTCCCTGTGGCAGAGTAATTTCTATGTTTTGAGCTATATGTATACATTTTCTTACTGAATCCTTGGATAGTTTCTGTGTAGATACACAATACTTCTTTTACTTTCTTCTATATTTTCTTTTCTTTCTTTCTTGTTCTGTTTTGTTTTTCCCTGGTGACTAACATTATAAATTGAATGTTACAGGAATGCTATCGAGCATTTATCTATTGGGTTGAGTCTTGAGACCTCAAATATTGAGTGTTTATATTTACGAGCTTCTTGCTACCACGCCATTGGAGAATTTAGAGAAGCGGTATGGGGGTCTTTACCTAGTTTTCCCATTTGAAAACATTTGGTGTTATGTTTCTTGCCTTTTTTGCTCCATTTAACTTAATTCTGTTCCTATGGTATAGGTTAAGGATTACGATGCTGCTCTGGATCTTGAGCTAGACTCGATGGAAAAGTTTGTGCTTCAATGCCTGGCCTTCTACCAGGTTCGATTTGATGTTAGATACGGCTTATGTAATCGCTACTTAAAAATAACCATGTCAGGCATCATTGTTCAAATTCCATCGATGTTATCATCTATACTTTCAATTATGTTTCTAATTTTTCGTACTCATTATTCAAATTAGCTCTCATTTTGGGTTATACGTAGTAGATGGAACCAAGATCCTCCCACCAAATATTAGATCCATGTTGCATTTTGGTGCAAATCTAAGTCCTTTCAGTCGTTCCCCTCTCAATTCAGTGTGCTGACAGATACAATAGTTGACTAGACACATTGGTGCTTGTTGAATATAGATTGTTCTGAAACTGACTTGCAGCAGCTTTCATACTATTTGTGTCACCCATAAGTTCTTCATCGCTGTAGCTTTCTCTGTGAATGAGTTCAATATGATGCCTTTTTTAGGTTGATTTCTTTTGCAAATTTCACCCGTCCATGTGCCTTGGGTACAAGGAATTCATAACATATGAACCTAGTGAAATTAAAAAAAGACACGAATTGTTGGAAACTTTATTTTACAAGCATTATTTTTTTAACAGGAGGCCACTGTTACACAGTATAAAATTCGGCTTAATAATGTTGATGTTGTGGGTTGGAACCTAAAGGCAACCACTTTGTGCAAAATAATGCTAAAGGGTAGGTTTTACCCAATCTATCCCACCTAGTCCTCCATTAAGGGGGCTAAACCAGTTCTTAGTTTAATAATGTTTTTTCATGAAAGAGTAAATAACCAGTTCTTAAAACTATCCTGTCTTGTTTGGATTTTTTAAAACCTGAAACTGTTCGCATCAAATCCGCTTTGTCATCATCTTTTTCTCTTTACCATTGCATATACCACTTCTAGCCTTTGTTTAAATAGACTAGAGTGAGCCATCCATTGTCTTCCAAAAAATTACAATCCTCAAACCTGTACTTACCATAAACTTAGAGAGGTGTATCGTACGACCTCCTGTTTGATTCTGTTAGCTCATGGCGTTATTTTGCAAGAATCACATAGATATTTGTGACTAATTCAGTTAACCATTCGGTTTCCTTGTGTTCTTTCTTGAGTTCAAAGGTTCTAACATCGTAATGGTGGCGCAGAATTTTGATTTATTGATTTGTTTTCTCTCTTATTTTAAAATAAATATCCTGTAGTTCGTCATTTTGCCCCACCTATAATACTATTCATACAGCACATGTTCTCTCAAGTTTTTAGTTCTTAATTCATGGGCTTCCATGCTGTAAAAACTTGTCTCAGCACACATTCTGAATTTTCAGGTGTAGTTGGGGTAAGAATAAATGCTATTAACCTTCTTGAGGAAGGGGAAGTGATATCTTTAAACTGATCCTGCGTCAAAGCATGCTAATTCCTAGTATTTCATAGTGAAATATCTCAGTCATGTGGTTATTCTAGTTAGGGCTAGGGGTGCAACTCGGGCGGGTTGGGCGGGTTAGACAGTCAACCCTAGCTCAACCCTAGGTATATAATCTTCAACCCTAACCCTAACCCTAACCCTACCTCGGGTTGAGAAACTCAACCCGAGCCCAGCCCGAGTTTAATTCGGGCGGGCTCGGGTTGAATTCGGGTTCACTGCAAGAGAGACAGAGAGAGGGGGGAATAATTACAAATTCATAAAACAATCCATATATTTCATTCATAACAGTGCACGATTATTGATCATCTGTTTTCACACCAAAAAACTAGTAATCTCAAAGTACAATCCCAGAAAACATAGAAATTAGACTCATAAAAATATTAAACTTAAAACATCACACTATCACACTAATTGAATTCGGGTTCGGGTTGAAATCGGGTTGACGATGCCTCAACCCGAGCCCGGCCCAAATTGAATTCGGGGTGAAGTTTTTTGACCCAAGCCCAACCCAAGTATTAAAAACCCTAGCCCAAACCCTAATTTTTTCGGGTTGGGCTCGGGTTGAAATCGGGTTGCCCAACCCAAGTTGCACCCCTAGTTAGGGCTGATAATTGAGCCGAGCTACGCGGGCTCGGCTCGGATAAAACTCGAGCTCGAGCTCGTGTTTTAAGCGAGCTGAGGTTGAACAATTTTTTAGATTCGTTTAGAAAATGAGCCTAAAAAACTCAACTCGAGCTCGCAAAACTCTGGCTTGTTTATATGTAAAATAGTCGAGCTATTCGGGTTCGGCTCCTTTTCTAAATGAGCCGAACTTCAACAATTTTTTAGGCTCGTTTAGAAAACCGAGCTCGACAGGCGCAGCTCGATTATCAGCCCTAATTCTAGTGACACGTCCATTTTAACTGGGAGAGTCGAATTCCCCCCAACCGACATCCACCCACCAAATTAAAAGGGAAAAACAAACAGCTGATGTTTCTGAATGGTCAGACAACTCCTGGTCCCAATGCAGTAACATATGAATTTTGTAATAGCCTGCAGTATTTCGGCTGGAGGTTTGGTTGCTAATTGAGGTTAACATTTTAGTTATAAAAAAAGAATGCATGTGGAATCCACTTCCGGATTGACCAAAGATTCCCAAATTCGGCATTTTCCAAACCCACACTTTACTGCTTAGTAGATTCTTATGTCTTTACGCCGACATTGTGGCAAAAATGCAGATGCATTTAGGAAATAGCCCATTCACTAGTACTACTGTGAATGTAATGTGCAAATGCACGAAGATATATGCACTAAAATGTAGATAAATGTTGGGGCATTATACAAAAAAAACACACACACACATCTTCATTTGCACGTGATGTGCATGTATAGCTGTATTTTTATATCTATACAAGTCAGTTTTGTGCAGATATAACCTTTATACACATCCATTTTATATAAGCTTTTTGGATGCTCAATTCCTTTGCTTTTGACATATATCCTGACTAACAAGAAGTGAGCCAAATGATATAAACCTTACATCAGTCATAACCATATTCATTACTTTCATCCAATTATAGATACGTTGTGAATTTTTTTTGCATGGTATGGTTTTCAGTATCATCTTTTTTACTTGAACTTCTTGCAGAAAGAAATTGCTTTGTACACTGCTTCAAAGATCAACAGTGAATTTTGCTGGTTTGATATTGATGGAGATATTGATCCCCTCTTTAAGGTAACATGTGGAATTATAAATCTCCATGCTGGTAATGTAGTATTCATTTCTTGAAACTTCATCTTTGTACTGTTTGATTGTTCATCATTCCAGTAGCAATTGTTGTTTTGTTTTGTAGTATGTCAAGTTTTAATCATGGAATATGAAAGTGACACTGATTTTTAAAAGTGATCACCATTGCTTGCTTGTCAATTCATAAAATTTTCTACCGTAGCTGGTGGTATTCAAATGTGAGCCATATCAGATAATGTGGATAAACAATCCTTCAGCATCATTCCACTGACTTTGATGAAGAAAGGAATTATAAAGACAGCTGTGTAGCCAGCACTCGTATTTGTTGCAACATAATATAAAAGCTTGGTAGTCAAAAATTTGCTAATCAATAAAGGGGCATATGCAATATAATAAGAAACTAATTTAACCATGGGAAAGCTAAAGTTAGCACAACTAAGGGGGCTAGGCAGAGTGGTTCCCCTTGGATGGTCTGTCATCTGGAAGGAGATCCATATTTGCACCTGCAAGGATGGGTGCTTGATAATTGTACTATAAGTTAAAGAGAAGGCCAAAAACATGGCTTTATTGGACGAGTAGTATTTTATCTTCTCGCAAGGCCTGGACTCCTTGGACAATAAGTATCCTGCAGCCAATAATCCCTTTTTGCCTTTTTTCTATTTTGTAGTGAGGCAATTATCCTATTGGTTCTCACATTTTTTGACAATTCTGGTGAATCATGTCAGTCCTGACCAAACTTTGAACAGAAGATTGTATGAGAAGACATGGCTAAATTTTATGATTGAAGATTAAAAAAAATATATGCGGCCTACTGCCTAAGCTTTTGTAGTTAGGATAAGCTTTGGTAGGCAAGGATACAATTAGTTGAATTGAGGATGATTCATTGATTCAATATCTTTTGTTTTTTTTTGTTTAATATCTGCATTGAATATTTTTCCTAGTTTTTTTTTTCTTTTAAATTGTTCTATGTTTCTACACTCTTGCACTCTTTCCACATACTTGCTTAATCGATAAAGCTTGTATATACTTATGTTCTCCTGTTTGATTTGATAACTTGGTATGGGGAAATATTAATAACTGCTGGATATTTGATGTTATAGTGGCTTATGAACAATTTAGTTATTATAATGCAGCAAATGTCATTTAATGTTACAAGTAAGGCTCTTCCCTAGGTGATTTTTAGTTTGGGTGCTACCTACTCCTAAGAAAATGTGGCTGGTAAACCACACCAAGTATAGAAGGCTGCCTAGTGGCTGGCAATATTTCAAGAAGTCAATATTAGGGAATTTTTGGTAATTTTTTCACTTACTGATATTAAGCTTGAGACAAGGACATCTGTTTATATAGCCTTTGCATTAAGCAAAAGTAACTAGCCAGGTAAAATTCTCCCTGGTGTTGTAGGTAATCGCAGGCTTGAAATTGTGGGTCATGTGATGGCTTCCATGTTCTGGGTAGGAGCCAAAAGAGTAAAAAATAGATGCTGCTTGCACTTACTAACAAGTGGATCAGAATTGGGTTTTCTGCTCCACCAGGGTTTTGATTTGGGTATACTCGCGGATTAAGTATGATATGTTTTATAAAATGCAAAATTCTTGTCTGGAAGTGCTTCCTGCAGTTAAAGTTTTTTTCCTTTCTATTTCTCTCTCCAATTTGTGTTGATTTTTTGTTCTTATGTCCTTTGGCTCTTTAGGAGTATTGGTGCAAAAGATTGCACCCGAAAAATGTATGTGAAAAAGTTTACAGGCAACCTCCCTTGCGTGATTCTCTGAAGAAGGGCAAGCTGAAAAAGCTAGAATTTCCCATCACGAAGCAGAAGACTGCTCTTCTACTGGCTGCAGATTCTCTGGGGCAGAGAATTCAATATCATTGCCCAGGCTTCTTGCCCAATAGGCGTCAGGTGATTTACAGTAAAAATGTCCTGAGATTTAGGTGATTCTGTTTTAGTCCTTTTGTGATTTCAATTTTTCGCTTCTTATTCTTTGATGAGTAGTTTGTAGTTGTAGCTCCAGTTTGGTAACCTTTTTTGTAGATAATTGTTTGGAGCAAAAAAACAATTTCGTCAAAAAAGCAAAAACATATTTGGACACTATTTAATAGAAGTGATGTGTGGTACCATTATTTCTTATTTGTGTTTAATTTCTTTCTTTCCAGTTTCCTTTTGTATCATATCTTCTGGTTTTTCCTTGAATAGATATGACATAGATCCAGGGATATTGCTTGTTGCAAAGGTGAAACTTTGGCTGCCAAGGGTGGAAATATTGGGTTGAGTTTGAGGGGAGTCTGTGAATACCCGGAGTTAGGTTTTGACTTACCCCTCCCAGAACCCTGGTAACAGGGACCAGTACTGGATATGGCCCCTTAAATGAACCCTATCAATGCTGTCAGCTAAATGGCTCGTTACATCACTTCTGACATGGTATACATAATCAGGATCAATTTTGATACAATAATATACTAGTATTATACCTTAAAAATGCTGCCCACAATTAGCTTTATGCTGTGCAAAGATTAAACAGAGCTTTTAACTTTTAGAGTTCTAAAAGTTAGAAGAAAGTATGGAAATTGTGGAAACAACACTTCATGGTTCACTTTTTAAGCTAAAATGGTAAGTCAATGAAGTCCTCTCGAGTCTCGAAAGGCAGCGGGACAATAGCTTTCTTTGATTTCCATTAATAGCAAAATCATAAGAGACTCCTCCGCGTCAAGCATTGCATTGGATTTCAGGTTAATAGAATCAATATGCTTTTGGTACAGAAAACTCAAAAGGAAAACTGCTGGAAGAAAGCAAAATCTGATTTTGTAGAGAAAAACAAGTATCTTGTTGGAGTCTCATTGAGCAACCTAGTTCAACCCTGGGATTAAGGATTCGTCACACAATCACTCAAATAATGAAATCCTCAATTTCTTTATTTTGGTTTTATTGAATTGAAAAGCAGGCATATAGTTGCTTTTTTATTCACAAGGTATGGGTTTAAAATCCATTATGGTTAACATGCTTTATAGACTATGTATTCCAACAATGAAGAGAAAAAAATATAAGTAGAATGTGCAGTAACATATAATATTTATAGAATATTGCATGAATACTCTTCCCAAGCACTTTACCATTGCACCAAACTATGGCAATGGCCCCAACAAAGCTAGACACGAATATGTTATTTATTTTTCAGTCATCGTTTATATTTAATCTGTTTCTTTACTTCCTTCTGACATAAGATCATATTGAGTCAGTGTAGGAATGACATGCCAATAATTTACTCCCTTTTGGATAATTCCAATTATACGTGCTGCTTTGTTAGTTGGTCTATTGCACCTGCTAAATTTTATGTTGAATCTGACGTTTACCAGCATCGTATGGCGGGATTAGCTGCTATTGAGATTGCACAAAAGGTCTCTAAGGCTTGGCGTGCTTTGCAAGCAGAATGGAAATCTTCTAATAGAAGTAATTCAAAAAATAGCAAGAAAGCCCGAAGAAAGGAAAAACTCAATGCTCTTATTAGCCAGAATAGAGGCGGTGCTGGCTGTAGTACTAGCAGTTTCTCAGAAACATCAACTTCATATGGCTCTATGGAAGATAGGTCTTTGGTCCGTTCTACGATGTCATGGCGCGATGTTTATTCCATGGCCGTCAAGTGGAGACAGATCTCTGAACCTTGTGACCCAGTTGTATGGGTTAACAAGTTAAGGTAATTCATCGCGTTTTTCCCACTATCTGGAATAATTGAATTGTTTGGTCAGCTCCATCTGATAATTGACACTGACCTGATACGGTCTACTGGTTGCCGTGCGATGTACCCCTATCCAATAAAGACATAGTAATGGTGTTTCTGGTTCATAATTTTAGTAGCAGGGGTTTTCTCATATAAGATACATATTAATGTGAAGGAATATCAATTTATGCATGTTCTAGATTCATTTCCTTCTCCAAGGATATGCCATTGTAAATCTTGGAAAGGTAGTAAATACACACTGACAAAGCCTTACACATATTATTTGAAATCTTGCCCACTTTGGTGGTTAATGTGAATGTTGGTTTCTCTGCAATGCAGTGAGGAGTTCATTTCTGGATTTGGGTCTCATACTCCACTTATCCTTGGGCAAGCTAAAGTTGTTCGCTACTTTCCAAATTTTCAAAGGTAAAAGCAGGCAGGCCCTTCTTTTATTGTAAAGCTTAGAAAAATGCTTATTATTTCTTAACTTGCAGAACATTAAACGTTGCCAAGGCAGTGATTAAGGAGAAAAAGTGTGTAAACAGTAAGGAAGACAACATCATTGATCTGTCTGAAGATGGGAAATTACAAGAAGTGAGTTATACTGTTGTCTGTTCGCGAGACTCAATCTTTTATTCTGTTTACTGTTGCTTTTCACAGACAAATGGGTACTGTTGCCATTCTTCAAGGAGTTCCTATTTAATGAGATTTATGATTTTAGTTTTTTTGAATATTGTATTGCTACATTAGCATAGCATTTTATTTTCATATCATTGTTCTTTGAAAGTGTTTTGTCCAAAAAAAAAAGCTTATAGTTTATCATCTTTATTTTACTGCTTCCTCTGATAGTTTATCCTTTTTACATTAATTTTTTTGGCGGGGGGGAATATTTGTTATTCCTCTCATGTTCTGATTTGATAGGGTTTGTTTACAGTTGTCTTCCACTTCATGGAGAAGAATTTATACCTGTAACAGCTTACTTTCATATACAACTTGCAGATAATGGATGCAGAATCCTGCTCCGATCTTCACAGAGTTGTGGGTGAAGACTTCTGGTTGGCTACTTGGTGCAATAGCACAGCACTGGAGGGGTAATTATGTCTAAAGTGTTTCTAGTCCTGTTCATTGTTGTAATGATGTCTGCCAAGTTTTAAAGTTTTGTTGATATGTATTTTGTCCCAAGTTTTGTTTATATTGTGATGTCCTTAGCATTTGGAATCCCATCACAACTTAACTTCATTTGTTCTTGTGCTTGGTTCAGGAGGCATCTTGAAGGAACAAGGATCACCCTAGTGCAAAAGTATTTCTGATTTTGCTTACATAGTTCAAATTTCGTTTACAGTTTCTCTCCTAATCATTTATGTGAAATTGCGGTTTGATTCTTGCAGGGGAGAAAAAGGATTTGATTTTGCAATTAGAACCCCTTGTACACCTGCTAGATGGGATGATTTCGATGCAGAAATGACAGTGGCATGGGAAGTATGTCTCTCTAGACCTCAAACTTAACCCAAGATCACTTCCTGTGTTCAATTTACTTAGTGAGATTAAAGTTCAAGCAGCCAAATTGGCTGTGTTACATCACTGGTGACTTTGCTTATACTAGTTTTATAGACTTGGAATCAAGTAATTAACACAATGGAAAGGTATGCATCTGCTGGATAAGTAATTAACTACAGGCGTGCATCAGCTTAAAAAATGCATCGTACATTCGCTCCTTCTGTGGCTTTCACTTCTCAGTTAAGTGTTCAGTGTTTCAGAACTAGTCGAGCTTGATCTTCTCAAGTCAAGCAGATTACCTAAGACTTCAAATAAAATTCAGACTACTTGAGGTACTCTACAGAGTCAATGCAACCTAGAGCTGTTCATTAGGCACAATGGCTTCATCTGGAAACAGTCTTCCCATCTCATGTTTTGTCTTGCGATAATTACACCTGGTTACACATCAATATTATTTGGTTAACGTGAGATAATTCTTACCATAAGCATTGATCTATTTGGGAGGACATGGATTCACCTCTTTATTAGGACTATGACTTTTACAAACTTCTGTGTGATTGTCTTTTTCCCACAGCCGCATTCATAATCAAGACCTAGAATCTCTCTTTAAATCTTCTCCTAATGCAAGGTCACTAAGCACCAGTGAACCACAATGCCTGTCAGAACCTTAGATTAAGTTTACATTTCATTTGTAGTCTCTTAATGTTGTTCCAAATTTTGAAAGTTGCTCTTTTGAGAGAATACGACTTTGCTGATTAAAAACATTGATTGGAATCATGCCTAACTTTTGACTGTACCCCATCTGTGTATTCACAGGCTATTTGCGATGCAATAGGTGGTGAAACTTTTGGGTCAACAGATTTCAGTGTGCTTGAAAATGTGAGAGATGCAATACTAAGGATGACATATTACTGGTAAAGCATGTGATTTTCAATGCATGCAAATGGTTTTTCAAGTGGACGTATATTGGAGATGTTTAATCAAAGTGAAATACTTTTCAGGTACAACTTTATGCCACTTTCCAGAGGATCTGCTGCGGTTGGTTTCGTAGTTTTGCTTGGATTATTTCTCGCTGCTAATATGGAGTTCACTGGGAGCATTCCAGAAGGTCTGCAGGTGGATTGGGAAGCCATTTTGAACTTCGATCCTAACAAGTTTGTGGAGTCTGTAAAGAGTTGGTTGTATCCATCTCTCAAGGTCACTACATCATGGAAAGCTTATCCTGATGTGGCATCAACATTTGAGACAACAGGATCAGTCATTGCTGCCTTGAGCTCCTATCCCGAGTCCTAACTGAGCCGGAAGCGTAAACATGTTCTTAATCAGTAAGTGGTGAACATTCTTTGGGCATCTGAATGTACCATATGAATAAATTATTACAATTAATTTTATTTCTGTGGCATTTGACAATCCCACTCGTCATTCAATACTACAAAATCGAGTCAATTTAGAAGACTCTGAACATACGACAACATCTGTTCATGATGTCCTGGATGAATATGATTTTTTTTTTGTACAAGTATCAGGTACCAGACGATCATGTGTTGACTGTATCTCTGACTTTAGTTTTCGTGCAGAAAATTGTGAGCAAATTACCTGACAATTGGCTTTCTCTGGAGTGGTTTGCTTGGGGAATGTGATACAGAAGAGAAGAGTGGAGATCACAACTAATCAGATTCTTTCTCCTCCTTACAAGTTTGTGTTGTTGTGCATTATTTTTCAGTACTGCTCATATATAAGAAACCTGTACGGTATGTATTTTTAGTCTATTGTATTCCTTCCTGATCTTAGCCAGTACCTTTCTCACGTAGAATGATTTCATAATCTCTGAATAAAAATTCGCATTACTGGCGAATACTTAACATTTTAATTACTTCTTAGGGGTCCTAGGTTTTTTTTTTTGTATCATTTTGTTTGTACATTTCGGAACCCGACCTGAGTTAATTGAATTTGTCTGCTGCTTGAATATTTGATTCTTGTCCAGTTTGTATCGGGTTTAGTTTTTTAAATTTCTTATAAATGGTTTAAGAGCTGATAGATCAGTAAGGACCATTGATGTACCATTTAAGATGGAACCTATGGATTTTTAGTCGGTTTATTTTTCTGTTGGGTTAAACTAGAGGTGTCAAACGTGTCAGGTTAAACGGTTACGTGTCGGGTTAAACGAGTGACGGGTGAAAAATATGTAAATTCGTACACGACACATTTAATAAACAGGTGAAAAATCTCAACACGAATGACCTGTTTAATAAACGGGTAACACGACACGACTCGTTTAACCCGTTTAATTTTAAAAAAATTATATTAACAAATTTTAATACTCCACTTTTTTTTATTGCCAATTGTATTTACCTCAAAAAAGAGATTTTTAGTCAAATCTCATAAAAATCTGACTTGAAGGCTTAAAAAAAAATGAAAGAGGTTATTATCTTTTATAAGCAACTCAACTCTCCCCATCTCCCCTCATTTTTCAATGTGGGACAAAAATAAAAGGCATTTGTTTGCCTTTGTCTTTGAAGTGCTCCTCATCTCCCATCCTTTGTCTTTGAACTACTACTTTACTTTTTTTTTTTTTTTTGTATTGATTTCTTTACTTCTTTTTTTCTTTCTAATTTTTTAAAATAATTATTAATTTTATTTAAACGGGTAAACGTGTGATAAACGGTTTGACATGTCTCACCCGAACACGACCCGTTTATTAAACGTGTTTGGCGTGTTAACCCGCTTATCACCTAAACTCGTTTAATTCGTGTTGGTTAATCGTATCGTGTCGGATTTTGACAGCCACACCCATACCCCCACAAGAAAAAGACACGTAAACCCCAGTATAAAATGGGAACCCATAATTAGAGTTGGTAATCGAATTGAGTTACTTGAGCTTGGTTCGGGTTTGACTTGTTTGAGCTCGAAAATGAGATAGACTTGAACAATTTTTTAGACTCGTTTATGAAAAGAGCTTGACATGACTGACTCATTTATGTGTAAATATTTGGGTTCGACTTGTTTTGGGTTCGTTCATGTTCGATTCGTTTTTTAAAAACAAGTCAAATTTGAACAATTTTTCAGAATCGTTTAACAAAACAAGCTCGGTCGACTCGGCTCGAATTTGTTTGAGTTCGTTTGATTATCAGTCCTACCCACAATTTTCTCTTTTTGGTAGGATATGGTTTTTTTTCCCGAGAAACGTAGGTCACCCTTGGGCCTCGTAAATATAATACGAAAGAAAGGAAGAGCAATGTAAAGACCATTCTTTGCATTTGGAAACTTCGAAATAATGAATAAAAAATAAATGAAATAATAAATGCTTAATTATTGTCCTTCAAATCCCTTATTATGTTGTTAGATTCAATGAAAGAATATCATCGCTTTTATCACCGTAGTAACAACTTTGAGGTTTATGATTTGGAGTAAATTTTGTTACAACAGTAATATATCATCAAGTTTACGTGATGTTATCCTTCAATAAGAATGTCACAACATGTATAAAGTAGATCACATGAGGGTTCAGTCTTATGTCAAATGTTTGGCTATTATGTCTTTATGTTAAATAATAATTTTTTATTTTTTTATGTTAAACATTTGATTGAAGTTATTGATTGTTACTTTAGGTGGATACTACGTAGTATGCACGAGTTTTAGAACAACGGGCTGATTTCGAGTTTGAATGAATCCAACTCGAATTCTAATCCGAAATCAGTCCGAATTACGTAACTCGAACTCAACCCGAGCTTGCCTGAATTAAATTTGGGCAATACTTGGGTTGAGTACCTCGGATTGAAGTCGGGTTAAGGTTGAAAATTATATAACTAAAGTTGGACTAGAGTTGACATCTCAACTCGCCCAACCCGTCCGAGTTGTACCCCTAACATACGTGGAACCCACGAATTAATAACAATTATAACAAAAATATATGAGCCTTAAATTCGTAAATAAACATGGGTATGACTAGTTTATTAGACTATTTTGGTTAAACCCTTTTTTACAAAGAGTAATGCTACAAAAATCAAATAAAATTCAAAAAATTATAACTCAAATACAAATCATTCCTTAGATGAATGAGTGTTATCAATTTTTTCAACGGGGTCTACTCATCCAAGAAATAATATGTATTTGAGTTTTAACTTTTAGATTTTATTTAAATTATGTAGCATTTTTCAATAAACAAACACCCTGGATGTCTTTGAATTTATGTGTAACTACAGGAGTATGGATGAAAAAATTTCAACTAAAGATGATAATTCACAACAACTACCTTGAAGAAGTGCATCACATCTAGCCTGTCTTTATGGTAAATTATTTTTACACGTATGTCCAAAGTTTTGAAAGTATAATGATCAAAATGTTCTTTAATACCCTCATGTGCTTGACTCATAACATTTATCGTTAGTATTTTGGACGGAAGTTAGGGGTAAGGACTAAAGTGGGTCAATTAGATCATTAAAAAATACAATAAGCGTCAAACCTTAGAGACCATTGATACAATTTAATCATTAAAAAAAAATTGTTTACAAGACAAGTAATTAAAGGAAGCTTCAGACCCCCCCCCCCCCCCCCCTTCGAACAGTCCAGCTAAAGAAAGCCTACGTGTATAGGTTCCCTTCGTTGATGGCCCACAGTAAGATTTCCAGCTGTAAAAACTGCCCTTCATCGAAGAAACAAAATCAAAAGGGTCCAGCTCATAATCATTTGATGCAACGCGTGACACGGTCCCTGTGACGTGGCTATCAAACCTAACACATTCACATCACATGCAATTAGGCCCCACAACGTAGAGTCCAGTCTGTTTTTTTTGGGTCAAGTAGAGTCCATGCTGTTTAATCGCCACATAGCAACGGCTAATTTTTGTAAGTTTTGAATGGCCCCACCCATATATCGACTGTCCTTTAATCTTTATGCGACTCATCTACACCCTAACACGCCTACTTATACTCTCTATCTCTGTGTATGCTCCTATCACTTCTCTGTGTTTTGTTTTCTGTCTTTCTCTCTCTCTCTCTCTCTCTCTACAGTGGAGATGGATCGGAGTAATGTGTGTGCATTTGCATTTCTGTGCATTATAGTCGCCGGAGTCGGAGCTCAGTCTCCGGCGTCGGCACCAACCAAAGCTCCTCCAGCGACGGTGACGACGCCTGCTGCATCGCCTTCTACTGCGACAGCTCCATCCAAGCCTAAGTCGGCAGCTCCGACAACCGCTCCGACTTTGGCTCCACCAACAGCGGCTTCACCTCCCACAACTACAGCTCCGACATCGGCTCCACCGACCGCTGTTTCAGCTCCCCCAACTACGGCCCCTACATCAGCTCCACCGGCGGCGAAGACCCCTGTCAGTTCGCCTCCTGTGGCTTTAAGTTCTCCGCCATCGCCTGCGCCTGTGCAATCTCCACCTGCTCCGGCACCAGAGAAGGCGACTCCGCCTGCTGTTTCTCCTCCGGCGCCGGCTTCTGCTCCTCCGGCGACAACTCCGGCTCCGGCTCCGAGCAAGAAGAAGACTAAGACTAAGACTAAAAAGCACAATGCGCCTTCGCAAGCTCCGGCTCCTGAACTGCTCGGTCCACCAGCACCCCCAAGCGAAGCTCCCGGACCTAGTCTTAACTCGGACTCGCCTAGTCCAGCTCTAGATGTTAAGGTATTCGTTTTCTTCCTCTTTTTTATAAACCGTACTCGCCTAACATGCGCCGTATGGTTAATGTGCATCAGATCTGGCACTATTCTACTCGTTCTACATTAAACTTGCCAACACAAATAACAAAATTATCATGATTTACTAGGCATTGGGTAGTGAAGTAGGATCAGATCTTTCAAATGCACCATTGTTTTACTGCGCAGTACGCAGTCTGTGTTTCTCTTCTGACGAGCGTGCGCGTATCTGGTGCACGATAGTGTTCTTGTGATGGCGCATTTTAGCGTCGGGTGGCAACAATGTGTGTTTTTTTGGATGGTTTGGTGACACCTAAATTATTGTATAATATTATTTAGACTTAATTAAATCTATTACAATAATTAAATATAATTAGATTGGTTGTGAAAATAGATAATAATAGCATTGCACATAATTAATCCATAAAAGATGGGAGATGTAGAACCCGAGAACAACCCGACAGTGGAGACTGCAGAGTCAATCAATGCACACATGGAAATGATGTCGTTTTACAGAACAATTACAGCAGAGAATCCGGACTCGCACAAACACCCCGTGAACGGTGGCACAGCATTATTTATACTAATTGGAATAACAGAGTTAATTAGCGTTAGTTTTTATAATATTGTCTGAATTATTAATAACAATAGTTGAATTGTGGGAGAAATTGCAGAGTGGAGCAGAGAAACTGATGAGCTTGCAGAAGTTGGTGGGGAGCTTGGTATTGGGATGGGCTGTCTTCAGCTGGATCTTCTAATTCAAGATGAGATTGTTTTCAATTATTGTCCCTTCTTTGTTTTTTTATCATAAATTATTGTCCCTCATTGTTTCAGCATTTTGATTTGATGTAAACATATTGTTTGTTACAATTATTTAGCTCACGGCCTAGATCTGGATCTGGATCATTTGGGATTGCATTTACCCACATTGGTTTTTTTTTTAATGAGCAATATTATGTCTACAAAAAAAAAATATACATCAAATTACTTATAGCCGTTGGATCAGTGGGTGTATCACTGATTCAACGGTTATAATTAATTTGATGTTGTGCATAAAGAAATTCCTTTTTTTTATTCTTTGGTAGAGTTTGTGGTGGTGAGACTTTGTACTTTTCTTATTGTTGACTACTTTTCTTCCTTCTGGACTATCTGGAGTACTTTACCTTTTGTGGTTACAGTAAATTAAGTTCTTTCAACTTTTGTGTCAGTTGGACCCATATTAAGCAATTTTTTTTCATTGACCAGCCACATAAGAATTTGGTATGAACTAAGAGTAATACTAATTAAATTTAATTTATTGACTTAATTTGTTAATCCAATCAATTATTATTGTGGAATTGACAATGACAACGGCCCAAGCGACCGACAGAAAAGTTAATGGAAAATTAATAAAAATGTCACATTATAATACTTTTAATATATTTATAGTATAATATAAAAAAATTAATTTTTGAGGGTATAAAATGAAAATTTTAAAAAGTTTCAGAGTTCAAAATACAATTTGCCCTATCTTCAAACCCTTAGATTGCTAGATTCAAATTGTAGTGTCCTTCAACTTGTGCAAAGGAAGTGTGGTTTTTTGACTACTTCGCTTTAGAGTGTGAACATTTGCCCCTTTTTTTTTTCGAATTGTTTCGGAGGAACATTTGAACTTTTTTTTTTGGGGTAAGTAGAACATCTTGAACTTTACAACTCATGAGTTGTGGCATTAAGGCTTGAACCTCAAAGCTTCAAAGAATTAAGCAGGGAGGCAATGGAGATCTACAATATATTTCCAATGGCCCCTCTCATTGTAGTCGGATGCCGGTTTGTCTTAACTCATCAAAAGATAGGCTAACGCGATGAGTTCAAATATTGGTAACTTTTTGAGATTAGGTCATGAGAGATTTATTCCTCATAAATACCTTACTCTCAGCGTGAATTGTTTGTTTTTGATTGGACCGGAGAAAGTATTTGTCAAAGTGCGTATAAATTGATCCGAACATCCCTAACTGTTGAACCAAAACAAAAAAAAAAGACAGGCTAGATGTGATGCACTTCTTCAAGGTAGTTGATGTGAATTATCATCTTTAGTTGAAAATTTTCATCCACACACTCCTGTAGTTACACAAATTCAAAGACATCAGGCTTCTTTGTTTATTGGGTTTGGGGGTTTGTTAAAAAGGGTTTAACTAAAATAGTCTAATGGACTAATCATAACCATGTTTATTTATGAATTTAAGGCTCGAGATTTAAACCCCAGCCCGTGGTGAACAATGCCAGCCAGACCCATATACGAGGGTTTCACCAAGCCTATGAGATGGTGGGTTTCATATTTCTCAACTCAAGATAAATTAACCAATGTATCCTAATAAATCATTCTATCTACCCAAATCACATCCTAACCAGTAACCCCTAACCACTCTCCTCTTTGAACTTAAAAACAAATATGGATATAGATTATATTGGTCAATGGACAATTTAATCAATTGCATAATAATTTTTTGTAATAATTATTATTAATTTGTGGATTCCACGTATGTTTATATTATTTACAAAACAAATGTATGAATAAGATTTGTCTATTAATCAAATGTACAAAAAAAGGGAGCTAAGTTTCGAAAGGGCTTGCTAAAATCAATCCCATCCCCTTTGGAAAACAATCCAAACATGCCCCCCCCCCCCCCCCCCCCCAAATGCATTATTTGGAATTTTAGGGGTCGTTTTGTAACATTTTTGTTTTCGTGTCTTCAAAAAAATTGTCTCTGTTTTGTGATAAATACTAAAACAAAAAACATGTTTAGGAGTTATTTGTGTCTATCAAATTATGAGAATAAAAACAAAAAACATGTTTGGTAACTACTTCAAATTTTATCCTAAATATGCTTTATAATATCTCATACAACAAAATACAAATACAAAAATTCCTTAACCCAACATATACACTAATTCATCAAAATTCACGTACACAATTCTTTCCAAAGGGATGGTTGATCTTCTAAAATAAAAGAATAGAAGATCCTTCATCCCATAACAAAAGAATACATTGTAATTTCACATTCTAAAAAGATGAAAAAGAAACCAGCAAGCTCAGCACAAGAGCAACAAATAGCAAGCTCAACACAACAACAACACAACTTAACTAATCACTACTTATATCATACTGTGCTACAACTATAGTCGTGTATGGGAGATTTGAGCCATGTAGTGCTCCACTGTATTTCATCCTTAATCCCCATTGCACTAGTTCATGTGCCAGGGTGTTGGCTCCTCTAGGACTGAATTCCATTCCCCAGTCAATGTGTTGTGCAAGTAGGAACTTTAAGTCTGAGATAATGGGGGAAATTGTCCAATGAGGCCTTATATTGTTTAGTACCACTGCATGAATTACCCTCTTACAGTCTCCTTCTAGGATCAAATGATTCCATTGTTTAGCATGTGCCCACAAGGCAGCTTGGTGAGCAGCCATTGCTTCAGCCAATAATGGTTCTTCAGGTTTGCAGGATAGACATACCCAAAATCAAATATGCAAATTCAAACCCATAATTGCAGATTTATAGCCATACCCAAAATCAAACACACACACATGAGATTGTTGTTTTCAATGGTTTGACTGAGGTGAGACACACAGACAAATCGACAGAGACACACGCGCACAGACCCACACCCACACACCCACAAATCGACACACACACAGAGACAAAAACACAGATCTAAGTTGTATATACATATATATAGGCAGAGCACCATCATAGCAAGAGAGAGATCGACAGAGGGTTTCAGTTCGTTTTCGTAGACAGAGCACTATCGGTTCGTCTTCGTCGTTGAGAGAGAGAGGAGAAGAGAGAGCCGTTGAGAGCTCCGGAGAAGAGAGAGAGTTGATCTGTGTGTGTTCTTCTTCGTTGTTGTTGCTAAGAAGAGAGAAGAGAAGAGTTGGCAGAACTCTGTGAGTGGAAAAATGAAAAAAGACCCCCTATTTATACTTTGAGAAATGAACTGGTCTTTTGTGGCTAACAAGACTCGAAGTTGAGACCTCATTTAATTCAGAAGCATGTGTTTCGTGTTTCTCATGTTTCCTGGAACACAATTTTTTTATTCCCATTTTTTGGGCTTGTTTCCAACACAACTAATATGAAACAAAAAAACAAAAACAATTATCAAACATATTTTTGTTTTCATTTTTGACAAAAATTAAAAACAAAAACACAAAACAAGAAACAAAAACAATTATCAAATAACCCCCCACTTTCCTTGTCAGTGCTTGTCCACGGAATGAATGCTTTTATGGTAATACCCTTGATAACAAATACAAGAAAAATTCCATTTGTATCCCCTCTAGATTATCATATCTTTACGGATACCTTTCTATTTTCTAACACTTCCCTTATCCCCTCTCTGAAAGATTTTAAAAATTAATATTTTTAATGTTAAATGATTTTTTACAAAATTACTCATAAGATTTTTTTTTATGTTGATCATACACCATGTATTGTATATGCATCCAAACAATGCTTTAAGTGCATATATGTTTAATTGAATTATAATATGAAATATAAAATGACATAATAACATCAACACTGACAAAAAACTATTATTAGATTCTATAGACAACTATTATCACACTCAATTGGCTTCAGAGAGAAATAAAAATGGGGTCAATTCAGAAGCGGAGTCAGAAATATTTATGAGAGACAAAATATAACTAAAAATAATTCACTAGTTGATACAAAAAAAATTAAGTTTAAGAATGACAAAAAATTAAGACTCAAGAAAAAATTATTGTGAAATAGGAAATTCAATTTTTATTTAGTCGAAACAAAAAGACACTAATTTTTTTAGTACATTACCCAATTATATATTTCAATAAAATATAACGTTCTTTAAAATTTTTAAATTTTTTTATATCAATTAGATATAATTAATTTTTTACCAATTTTTTATTAATGCGCACAATCACAAGACCGTAATAAAATGATTCTTCATTTGTTACAAAACTTAATTGAAATAATTATCGATTTTATAGAAAAATTTCTTATTCGAAATAATTTGAAATATTTTTGAGTTACAATATTTTTGTCTTTTGTATACAATCGTATTTTATTGGGTTATAGACTACTATAACTAAAAAAAATGGTAAATGAAAACTAAAATTTGTTCTCAAAAAGTAACAAATATTGTGTTAGATAAAGAAAAATATTATCATTTGGTCAATATATAAATTGATCTTGATAGTTACATCTAATTTACTTAATCTAAAAATAAAATATTTATTTTAGAGGGTTAGTGAACTATTAATTTATTGAAAAAAGAAAAGACTAAAACTGATGATACCTAAAATAAACCTCAAACCTGAGCTCAGGAAATGAGCTCAACTCGGGAGCTCAGAGAAGAAAAGCAGAGCTCATCCAAACCATAGTCTGAGCTCATCCAGCCGGTCATAGGAGAAAAAGGCGAGGAGACAGCAAGATGACAGAGGACACCTCCGAAGTAGGAGCCAAGCTGGAACCTAGGCGCAAAAACCTTAACTAACCAAGATCTTTTCCGAATATGTAGGAGGATCCCATGATAGAAGGAAAAGATTTCGGGATATAGACCGTCAAAACCAGTCATATGGAGGCAAAATCGGATTAGAGGTAAGCAAGAGGCTATAAAAGGGGATAGACCCCCCCCCCCCATCAATGGGGGGATGGGCAATAGAGCCACAAAGAACCCTAACTCTCTCCCCACTACATTGTAACACATTCAGCACCATCAATAAGAAGATAGGAGCTAGAGACTCCCTTCCAGAGTGGACTAGCCGAGCTCAGGCCGGTGAACCACTGTAATCCTGTTTTGTTATCTCCCCTTCCTCAATTCCCCTAAGCATCAACCAGCATTGCTTGACAAGAGCCTTGTAGCTCAGACATCATTCGCAATTCCATGCATATCTGACTCCTGGTTCATTTTCGGTAGATTTACACCGTCAGTTTGGCGCCGTCTGTGGGAACGACAGTTCTTATTACAAATATACTGATTTCTCAGTAATTGATGGTCTCTACACGAAACATGAGTAAAAATCAGATGAATCTTCCAAGAGTACAGAACCCCCAAGAGGTCACCAGTGGGAGGCAACCGGAAAACCTTCACGATTTCATCCCCACTGATGAAAACGACCCTCCTACGGTGGATCCTCCTCCTAACAATGAACTGGACGCCCTTCGCTTGGTCAATCAACGCTTGCTTCAACAAAATGAAGAGTTCTTGAAGCTCTTACAAGGTCCTCAGCAGGCATAACCACCCCGGCGAGGGCCGAATGATCTTCCTCCTAGGGAACGACAGTGCCTTGATCCCCTCAGGGAAGCAAATGAAGGAGGAGAAAGCAGCCAAGCACCCCATCAGCCGCCTAGGAGGGGAATCAATGAAGAAGCACAAAGCCAGAATGAAGGACTGGATAGGAATGATTTTCTTCCTTTCCAACAGGAAAGAATGGAGCAATATTGAGAACACCGCTTCAAGGATATCCAGCAAGAGCTCAGCCACATGAGAGAGGCAGTGAAGGTCAAAGCCCCAGTAACGATGGATGCCTTGGTGCAACAAACCGAATCCCCATTCACCCCCGGGGTGCTGCATTTCCCCCTTCCTCCGAAGTTCAGAATACCTCAGATAGAGGTCTTTGATGGAACAAAAGACCCTGTGGATCACCTCAACACCTACAAAAACCAAATGGAATTGCACGGATACCAGGACCCCGTGCGATGCAGGGCCTTCGCCATTACTTTGAAGGGGTCGGCCTTGGCATGGTTCAATAGGCTCCCCCCAGCCTCAATCTCTTCTTTCAAGGAACTTTCCATTTCCTTTGTATCTCACTTCATTGGAGCTCGGATCTACAGGAAGCTGAGCTACTATTTATTAAATGTCAAACAGAGGCCCGAGGAGAACCTGTGATCTTATGTGCAGAGGTTCAATTCAGAATCTCTGAAGGTGGACATCCCAGACGAAAAGTTTGCCATAACTGCCTTCATTGCAGGATTAGGAGTGCAGTCAAAGGATCTAATGTTCTCTATATCAAAGAACCCTCAAGCAAGCATGGCTGAGGTGTTAGCCAAGGCAGAAAAGTATATAAATGGGGAAGAGGCACTCCTTTCCAAGGTGGGAAATACATCTTCACGTAAGGAGAAGGAAAAAGAAGAGAAGAAAAGGGACCGAAGTCCCAGGAAAGAAAAGGGGCGAGAAAGGTCCCAAAGGAAGGATAGAGATCGTTCCCCGAAGAGAAGAGGAAATGTTAGAGACCGCTTGGGCCCCATACAGCTCGAACTACAGCCTAGATATGGACCTCAGCGATACACCCCGCTCACCGCCGCTGTATCCCAAGTTCTGTATGAGGTCCAAAACGAGAAGTTCCTAAAGTGGCCACCTCGGATGAAGGCAGATCCAACCAAGAGAGACCCCACAAAGTATTGCGATTACCACAGAGATCATGGTCACCACACTGATGACTGCATTCAACTAAAGAAAGAAATCGAGTTCCTGATCCAGCGAGGACAGTTGCGTCGCTTTGTGGCCCATGACAACCAGAACCGAGCTCTTCCACCGTCGCCACCTCAACAGCAGGCACCTGCACCACATCAGTAACCTCTAGGTGAGATTAGAGTGATATTTGGAGGATTCGCGGGAGGTGGAGAGTCCAGCTCAGCCAGGAAAGCGCACCTCCGACGAATTAGAGCCGAAGAAGCTCTCGAAGTGCACACTGTATCCAAAGCACCACGCATAGATACAGCTATCACTTTTTCAGATTCTGATTTTGAGGGATGCCAATACCCTCATGATGATCCATTGGTGGTACGAGCTGTGGTGGCTAACAGGACCGTTCATCGAGTTCTTATCGATAACGGGAGCTCGGCAGACATCATTTTTGCACCTGTATTCGACAAAATGGACATAGGAAGGAAAAAACTTGAACCTGTAAGTACTCACTTGCTGGGGTTCTCAGGAGAAAGAGTTCTCCCTCTAGGCTCGATACAACTTGTGCTCACCCTAGGTGACCCACCTTGCCAAGCCACCACGACCGTAAAATTCCTAGTGGTGGATGCACTTTCTGCATACAACATCTTGCTTGGAAGGCCATCCCTTAATTCTATGAGGGCAATCCCATCTGCCTATCACTTGGTCGTTAAGTTTCCAACAGAAAATGGAATTGGAGTGGTCCGGGGAGACCAGCGTATAGCAAGAGAATGTTACATGGCGTCTGTAAAGATGAAAGAGGTTGAGAACATCCAACTGGATGAACTCAACATGAGGGATGAGCTGGAAACAAGACCAATGCCCTCAGAAGAGCTGGAGCCAATTCAGCTGGACAAGGAACCAGAACACCTCGTTTATATAGGGTCCAAGCTGAGCAGAGAAGTCAAAAGCCTCCTCATCCAGTTCTTGAAGAAAAATATAGGAGTGTTTGCATGGAAACAAGAAGATATGGAAGGTATCGACCCCTCGATCATCATGCACAAGCTCAGCGTGAATCCTACCTGCAAACCTATCAAACAGAAGCGAAGAAGTTTCGCCCCAGAATGCCAAAAAGCGATCAACGAAGAGGTCGGCAAACTCCTCCACGCAAACGCCATCAGGGAGGTTGACTACACCACTTGACTAGCAAATGTGGTTCTTGTCAAAAAAACCAATGGTAAGTGGCGACTGTGCATCGAATTCACTGACCTCAACCGAGCATGCCCCAAGGATAGCTTTCTCTTACCTCGGATCGACTTAATAGTGGACGCCACAGCCGGACACGAACTCCTTAGCTTCATGAACGCCTTCTCAGGTTATAACCAGATCAGGATGGATCCCGACGACCGAGAGAAGACCTCCTTTGTGACTGAACAGGGAACATACTGTTATCATGTCATGCCTTTTGGATTGAAAAACGCTGGAGCCACTTACCAAAAGTTGGTGAATAGGATGTTCCAAAAGCAGATAGGTGCATCCATGGAAGTTTACATCGACGACATGTTAGTAAAGTCACTGAAGGCAGAGCTCTACATCGAACACCTAGCTGAATCGTTCCAGATCCTAAAGGAATACAAGATGAAGCTTAACCCTGCGAAGTGTGCATTCGGGGTCTCAGCAGGAAAGTTTCTAGGTTTTATAGTTAGCAGCCGAGGAATTGAAGCTAACCCAGAGAAGGTTAGGGCGGTATTAGATATGCAGTCACCATCTAACACAAGGGAGGTACAACGTCTGACAGGTAGAATAGCTGCCCTGAGCCGTTTTGTGTTCAGGTCAGGCGATAAGTGCCAACCATTCTTTCAAATCTTGAAGAAGACATTCCAGTGGGATACCAAGTGCGAAGAAGCATTCAAAGCCCTGAAAAATTATATTAGCTCCCCTCCTGTTTTGGTAAGCCCTTTAGAAGGGGAAGTCCTTACTCTCTACCTGGCAGTTTCAGATTTTTCAACAAGCGCAGTGCTGGTTAGGGAGCGAGACAGAGCTTAGCAACCAGTCTATTACTGCAGCAGAGCTCTGAGGGGGGCAGAGGAGAGATATCCAAAGATGGAAAAACTCGTTTTAGCTTTGGTTACAACAGCCAGGAGACTTAGGCCCTATTTCCAGGCTCATACTATCGAGGTTCCAACAGATCAGCCAATGAAACAAGTACTGCATAAACCTGAATCTTCTGGAAGGTTGGTTAAGTGGGCTGTAGAGCTCAGTGAGTTTGATATCATATATAAGCCAAGGACTGTCATCAAAGGGAAAATTTTGGTGGATTTCATCGCAGAATTCACAGCGGCAGCACCTTTGGAGATCACGGAGCTAGTACTTGACCTCCCCGTATGGAGGCTTTCTGTGGATGGAACTGCCAATGCTCAGGGGAGTGGTGCAGGTATAATCTTGACCTCTCCAGATGGAATAGATGTCGAATATGCCCTTAGGTTTGGGTTTAAGGCTTCAAATAACGAAGCTGAGTATGAAGCTGCCATCGCTGGACTCAATCTTGCTCATTCTATGGAAGCAGAACAGTTGGAAGTCTGCAGTGACTCTCAACTAGTGGTGAAACAGATGGAGGAGTCCTACGAAGCGAGAGGCGAAAAAATGGTCCTTTTCCTCAGAAAGGTACGAGAACTAATCAAGAAGTTTGTGCAGGTTAAGGTCAGACACATTCTCAGGACAGAGAATTCACGAGCAGATGCGTTGGCAAGGTTAGCAACTGCCTCACAAGAGGACTTGGATAGGTTAATACCAGTGGAGCACCTTCCAGAGCCTTCAGTAAGCATTGAAAAAGAAGAAATGCTACCAATCGTAGCTCAGCCGAGCTGGATGGACCCCATCATAGGGTACCTGCAGAACGGAACCTTGCCAAACGATGCTAAGGAGGCCTCCAAGCTCAAAACCAGGTCAGCCAGATTCTCTGTGCTGCAAGGAAATCTATACAAACGAGGATTTTCAGCACCTCTCCTTAAATGCGTAGGAGATGAAGACTCCAATTATATACTGAGAGAAGTACATGAGGGAATATGTGGCAATCACATCGGCGCTCGGACCTTGGCAGGAAAAGCACTAAGGCAGGGATATTATTGGCCGACCATGCTCAAAGATGCCACCGAATTGGTCAAAAGATGCAAGACTTGCCAAGAGCATGCCAATATTTCCCATTGTCCACCCGAGCTGCTAACCTCGGTGGTAAGCCCATAGCCCTTTCAGCAGTGGGGTTTGGACATTCTTGGACCCCTTCCCACCGGTATGGGACAATGCAAGTTTGTCATCATAGGGGTGGATTACTTCACCAAGTGGGCAGAGGTCGAACCTTTGGCAACAATCACCGAACAAAAAGTCCAAAACTTCGTTTGGAAATCGATAGTTTGCAGGTTTGGGGTTCCCAGAGCAGTCGTGTCTGACAATGGGAAACAGTTTGACAACTCAAAATTTAAAAGGTTTTGTGCTGAGCTCGGGATAAAGAACTATTTCTCAGCTCCTGCACATCCTCAATCCAATGGACAAGCAGAGGTCACAATCAGAACCATAAAGACAGCTCTGAAGACCAAATTAGAAAACCTAAAAGGCAAGTGGGTGGAGTACATCCCTGAAGTATTGTGGGCCTACAGGACCACCGTCAGGTCTGCAACTCAGGAAACCCCGTTTGCTTTGGCCTTTGGAACTGAGGCAGTGACACCTGTCGAGGTAGGGCTTCAATCACCTAGGGTGGAGTTTGTAGATGCCGAGCACAATGATGAGTCTCTCCTATTGAACCTCGATCTCTTGGATGAAAAGAGAGACAGAGCTCTGCACCGCGTCCAAATTTACCAAAGGAAAACTGCAAGATACTATGACAGAAAGGTAAGACACAGAAGTTTCAAGGTTGGAGACTTGGTACTTAGGAAGCTTCTGCTTGCGAAGAAGGATCCCACGCATGGGAAGCTGGGACCCAACTGGGTAGGACCTTATATCATATCAAGGGTAATCAGACCAGGAAACTACGAGTTGCAAACAGAGGAAGGAAAAATCCTACCTCACTCTCGAAATGCCGAACACCTTAAGAAGTTCTTTCAGTAAGTTTTCCTTGTAATAGAGCTATTCTCAATAAAAATAAACGAGCCCTTTTATTCATCCTCGTATGATTTCCGAAGTAAAGGAATGAGCCACAAGTACAGATGAGCTCCTCAGCTCATATACAAACGATAAGCTTCTCAGCTTATAAAATTCAAGATGAGCTCCTCAGCTCATATACAAACGATAAGCTTCTCAGCTTATAAAATTCAAGATGAGCTCTTCCGCTCATATACAAACAATAAGCTTCTGAGCTCATAAAATTCGAGCTGGCCTCTTCTTGGAGACACCAACATTCTTTCCCCCACGACCAGTAGTCTTCGTGTGCTGCCCACGCACTCAAAGACCCCAATACTGACCAAGACCTCGGTGGTTCCTGATCTTCTCCAAACGTTAAAGATCATCTCTCAGCTTCATGTCTAGTACAGTAGATGTCAGTACAAACATGATCTTTTGTTTTCTATCCACGTTCGTGTTCTGAACGCGAAGAATGTGCTGGAAAAGCTCAGCGCCTAAACTTACAGAATTCAGAATGAGCTCCTTAGCTCATAAGAGATGAGCCCCTCAGCTCATACATGGACATGCACATTCAAAAAGAAAGATCTAACATTCCAAGAATTCAAGAATACAAGCGTTCAAGAAAATATAAAGAGAGACATAGTTTGGCATCAGTCAAGAAAATAAAGGGAGTACAAGGAGGTAGAACTCCTAATCTTTCTTAAGCTGTGACTTTAGCTCGGCTACTTCCTCCTTCAGGCGAGCATTCTCCTCCTTCAGTTCATCTCTTTCTTGCTCAGCCTTGTAGAGTGAATCAATAAGCTTATGACCTGCTGGAGTAAGAAAAATAGTGGAAAGAGAGTCGGGTGAGAAAGAATCATCCCTCTTGCGCTTCTTTGAACTCGCGCCAGTGTCCCCCTCCTCATCAGAATCCCCTTCCTCGTCGAATTCAGAGGGAGAAGTCCAGGAATCATAGGGAACTGAGGAAAATTCATATTCGGTTGCCATAGCCCCAAGCAAGTAAAGATTTTCGTTCTTCATCAACTCAGAAAAAGTCATGGGCACCACGAGCAGCAGCTCATGAACATTCATCATCTCTGGCAGGTCGAGATCAGGAGGACCTGCACAAACCAGAATGTAATGAGAATATGTCTTTGTGAGAAGAAGTTCAAAGAGATCTCGGCTTAAGCATACCAGGGTAGGAAAAGCTCTCCCAGGACCGTGGAATCCTGGCATAAGGATTGCGTAGCTCGGGAGACCGCCAAGACTTCCCGGAAGCAAAAAAGAAGCGTTGGGACCACCCTTCAGGATTAGAAGGAAGGTCCAAAACCAAACGGGGTAAATCAAACTGCCTCCAACGAAAGAAGCTAAAGTAGGGGGGATTGTCCTCTTTAATCATGAAAAAGTAAAGGAGCTCGGCAACCGAAGGGAACCTACCGTTGCCGTACAAGCGCTAGAAAAGGAAAAAGCTCACCATAGCAGCCCACCCTCGAGGGGAAAGGCGAGAGGGGCACATGCCATGATAGGCAAGAACTCGCCCAATAGCCGGATGAATGGGAAGGTGAAGTCCCATGTCCATGGCACCCTCAAAAAAGCAGACTTCCCCTCGAGAAAGATAGTTGCAAGGCTCGTCAGGGGTAGGAACTCGTAGAGGCAAATCAAGATCAGGAAAAAACCGTTTCTTGATGGCTACCAAATCAGAAGGTTCCAGGGTCGAAGGAGACAAGTATTGACGTTGCCACTTCCATTCGATTCCGAAGGAAGTGCGTTCCTTGAACAAAGAAGATACGGGGGCAGCTATTAAAGATTATGATGAAAACAGAGGGAAACCGCGAAGGATCAAGAAGAAACTTAGAAATATTTTTGACAAGAGAGAAGAAACTCAGCAGGTGTTAGGGGATTTAAAGAAGATTGTAAGTTTTTAGGAAACCAAGAGCCACGTGAAAGGCAGAGTCGGCGGTCTTTTTGGTTTACTAATTAATAAAGGTGGTTACGGTTATGAAAAACAGTTGGGAAAAGGCGGGAAAAGAAGTCGGCACAAGATTACCCCTCTCAATGCACTCAAAACAATTGAAAATAAACCTGACCCCAAGTGAACAAAATATCCCTCGTACTTCTTAGAACGGAGCTCAGCTCGGTTGGCAGCCTGACATCTCCATAACAAGTCTTTGAGACCTTCAGTTCCAAGAACCTTACTTACATCAGGATAAGGAATTCCTGATAAGTTCATTAGTCCATCAACAGAACCTGGCAGCTCATAAAGTCCATAATCTTGCTTCAAGAAGGACTGAAGTATTTCTCAAAACAATGGGGGCAAGGGGAACATAAGCACACCAACCATGTTCCAAAGACATAAATCACATTGCAATTCAAAACAAAAACAAAAACAAGAGTCTTTGCATTTCAAATAAACAGGTTCAAGATACAAGGAAGAGTGCCATAAACATAAGGAAAGCTCTAGGGGTCTGAGGAAGGTGTAATTGAAGGAGTTTGCAACCCTGTGGATGAACTTCCAGGGGTACCAGCTGCGCGGGTCTCTGCTCCTATTGATTCCGAATTATGAGCAAGGGCCTCAGTCACAAGGTCAGCTGAGGATGGTGTAGTAGCAGAAACAACAGAAGTTGTAGTTGGGAGCTCGGGAATTGCAGCAACAGAGCCTGTCCCAATAGTAAGAACTTCGGAGGTCTCAGCAGGAGGGATGGACATCTCAACACCTTCTGGGGCAACATCTGGAGGAGCCAAGCTGTCCCCCTCGCCATCTGTATCGGTCTCCCCTAACTCCTCCTCGGTGGGAATAGCCAAGTTGAAGTCGAGGTCTGGGTAAGTCTTTATAGCTTGGCGTTTGAAGGCGAGCCATCCAGTGGCCCATTGGGTGGTGACATCATCCCTCAACTCAGCAATCACACCATCCTTCTTCTGGACAAGGGCTTTCTGTGTCTCAAGCTCGGTGCAGAGGGCTGCGTTTGCCTCAGTCACAGTTAAATAATCCTCATTTGCACTCCGCAAGGAGCTCTGAGCTTCAAAAGCTTCCTGACTGGCCTTAGCCCAAGCCTCAAATTTAAGCTTCAGCTCTTCCTTGGCTTTTCTCAACTCATCCCTGGTTTTCTTTTCTCTTTCGTCAGCGGCATCTTTGGCCTTTTGCAAGCCTTGAAGGGAAGAAGTCTGCCTCTCCAACTCCTCCTTGAGGCTTGTCACCCGAGCTCAGAGGTCGTCATTGTCAAAAGTGAGCTCAGCAACCTTAAGCTCATACGCTTTTAAAGCTTTGATAGAGCTCTCAGAGGATTGAATCCTATGCACCAAACCTTTCACATGAAGAGCCAGCTGGGGACAAGAGAGTAGGCAAGAAAAGATAAGCTTAAGGTCATCACATGAAAAATAATAAACAGATATATAAGGAGGCTAGAACTTACAACAACTGTTCCCTGAAGAGCTAAGCTAATGGTCTCCTCGAGAGGCATGGAGGAAGCCTTCTGAACGTCAAAGTCAGTAAGGATAGAGGAAATAGCCCCGGCAGCAAGGTCACTGTTCTCGAAAAAGGAGTCCTCGTTCTCCTCCACCTTGGGACGCTTGGCGTCATCACCCCCAGCTTCCTTCGGAAAAGATTCAATAATCTTCCCTGAGGGGCTATAGGTGAAACTATCAGGTTGAAGGCCAGGGACCAGCCTCAAAGCTTCCCTCACCTCAGTCGAGGAGGGAGAGGCCTCGCCTGGCTCATTAGCTCAACTGGAAGTGGGCTGGACCCCTGATGGCAGACGAGCCTCAACAGCTGGTGATGCGCCCAACGTTTGAACTTGCATTGATGAGGTCGAGGTTGGAGGAGAAGGGGGCACCCCCAATTTTTGAACTTTAGCCCGGGTGACAGGGCTACTCTCAGAACTGGCCGCAGCTTTCCGTTTGCCACCTTTCCCACTTCTCGATAAGTGGTCGATCTTAGCCTGGAGTTCCTCGGGGGAGAGCTTCATTGCGGAAGAACCTGGAAGATCTAAGCCAAAATTACGTATATATGAGAAAACAGAGAAAGAGGCAGCACAACTTATTAGAAAAAGGAGTTACCTGCTACTTCCTCAGGTCTGACAACATAAATAGGAGGTGGAGCTTCTATCTCTATCCCAGGAGGACTAAATCCTCTCTCAACCAGAACAAAAGGCCGGATAAGCTCAGAATACCTTCGCGGACTGCACTTAACCAACCTCGATTTTACCTCCTCATCCTCAGCACTGAGCTCAGGTTTGGTACCTAAACACAACACAAGCAAATCAGAGTCAGTAACTTATGATTCTCAAAGCAAAACTCAGCTAACACGAGCAAAGACTAACGTAAGTTCTCTGGAACAGTCCAGGCCTTAGGAATACCAAAAGTATCCGTTTCATCGGCAGGATTGTATTCCCAATCGGTACCCCCAACGAAGAAGAAACGTTCTTTCCAGTGTTTGTGGGAGGAGGGAATATGAGAGATGATCTGCCTAGCGCTGGTTCTCTTGGAAATATACAAGAAGCCCTCAGAAAAGGTCTGCTTGACGTTAAAGAAATCCAAAAGAAGGGAAATGCTGGGGACCCCGAGCTTGTGGTCCTTGAAGAAGACCAGGAGACCCACCAGAATCCCCCAGAAGTTAGGGGAGAGCTGAGAGGGGCAAACATTGAAATATTGCAGGACGTTCTTGATGAACGGGTGTAGAGGGAAGCGAAGGCCATTCTCGAAAGCGACCTCGAAGAAGCAGACCCTCTTATGAACCTTGGCAACATAAAGGGTGGACCCGTCTGGACACCAGGGTTGGACACCAGCAGGAAACTCATAGCGAGCTGTGAAAATCTTCATGAAGGAAGGATGAACCTTGCTAGGACCCACAACCTCGGCATGATCTAGAGCCGCTCCTAGGTATGATGTACTACCGAAAACCCCAACCCCACTGACCTTGCCCTTGCATTTGTCAGGCTTGGGGGGCGCAGGAGAAGACGAGGAGGGAAGTTCCTCGGTATTGACCCCGGACTCAACAACATCAACATCGGGGAAGTTGTCAATCTCATCACCCACTTCCCCTAAGTCGGTCTCCTCCTTGGCAGACCTATCCTCTAGGGGTGATGCAGGGGGACGATTAGCTTTAGAAGAGACACGCATGTTTGGACAGGAGAAAGGAAGATCAAAGGAACGATAAAAGGGGGAACACCTGTCAAACACTCTCTAATAATCCTAGGGTCAGCACAGTAACTCCCAACAGCGAGTATGTGCACAATAGAACTCCAATCCACGAAATAGGGGAGGGGAGACAAGCAACAATCACGGGACCAGAAGTAGAAGAACCTATGGGTCCAAAAACGCAACAACCACCTAGAACTCAAAGGATCCAGAATTGGAAAAGTAGAAAAGAGAATAGAGAAAGCGTACCTAGCTAGGAGTAAGAAACGAGCAACAATCCAGGGCAAGTTTGAAGAAAGAGAGCACCGCAGATCCTTAATTCGAACACAAAGACTTGATTTTGGGTAAGAATCAGAAAGCCCCAAGACAGAGAATCAGAAATCGAAGGGGAAGAAGATGAATAGTGGAAAGAAGCGGTTCAGGTAGCCGTTTGGGTATTTAAAGCTTAAGGGACATGGGCTGAAACGTGCGCGGGAATCGAGGAGAGTCATGAGTGCTGCAAACCGTCAAAAGACTTCAGTCACGTGTGAAGCCAAGGGTAGCCACGTGCAGATCTAGCTCGGTTTGGGAAGCAGTTCAGCCCCTGCCTGCCTAAGCTAACTTAAGGCAAGGGTTGGGGGGCAACTGATGATACCTAAAATAAACCTCAAACCTGAGCTCAGGAAATGAGCTCAGCTCGGGAGCTCGAAGAAGAAAAGCAGAGCTCATCCAAACCATAGTCTGAGCTCATCCAGCCGGTACTGGAGCTCCTCCAAACAAGATAATAGGAGAAAAAGGCGAGGAGACAGCAAGATGACAGAGGACACCTCCGAAGTAAGAGCCAACCTGGAACTTAGGCGCAAAAACCTTAACTAACCAAGATCTTTTCCGAATATGTAGGAGGATCCCATGATAGAAGGAAAAGATTTCGGGATATAGACCGCCAAAACCAGTCATATGGAGTTCAGGGATTGGAGAGAGAGAGGGGGGAATATCCCTCCATTATAGGAGGCAAAATCGGATTAGAGGTAAACAAGAGACTATAAAAGGGGATAGACCCCCCATCAATGGGGGGATGGGCAATAGAGCCACAGAGAACCCTAACTCTCTCCCCACTACATTGTAACACATTCAGCACCATCAATAAGAAGATAGGAGCTAGAGACTCCCTTCCAGAGTGGACTAGCCGAGCTCAGGCCGGTGAACCACTGTAATCCTGTTGTGTTATCTCCCCTTCCTCAATTCCCCTAAGCATCAATCAGCATTGCTTGACAAGAGCCTTGTAGCTCAGACATCACTCACAATTCCATGCATATCTGACTCCTGGTTCATTTTCAGTAGATTTACACCGTCAAAAACTATTATTAAAATTTTAAAAACTTAGGAAGACAAATATAATATTTTAAATAATTTTATGAGTCCTCATAAAAAATGATCCAAAAATGACGGGGCAAGTGCCCACCCTGGTTCCCATGCAACTCCGCCCTTGGTCCATCATCACTTAATTTCCTTATAATTTGACGGCAACCTATTCATTTAAGAGGTTACCCATTTGCAAATTGACCAAATAATTTGATTGAAAATAGTTCATTAAATATTTTTAAAATCTAGAAATTAAGTATTTGAGGGAGAAAATACTTTTCACCAAAAAAATATTTATTTTATAAATAGATAGAAATCCAAATGACATACTAAAAAAAGTTATGATCCATGGAAGCCAAACTAGAACTTGACATATATTCAAAAAAGAAAGAGAGAATTATACTCAACTCCTCTGAAATTTGTCATTTGATCACTCAGACATCTGGCATTTAAAATATTACACACGGATCCTTTAAGGTTTGTATGCGCGTAACACTTAGACTCCTGCCATCAATGTTCGTTAATATATCCGTTAATAAATTACACCTAGACCTCTTGAAGTTTGTAAGTATATAATACTTAGACCTCTTAAGTTTAAAATGTTATATTATTTATTGGAATTTAATTTGGTCATTTAAATGACCAAATTAAAATATCAAATTACCCCAATTAAAGATAGAAGATATTGTGTCTATTACAGTTTGATCCATTGTTTAATTTTTTAATTTTATTCTAATAAATAGTATAATTGTATATTAATTATGATTTTTTAAGAAAAAATTGTATTTTTATTTTTGATTTTATTTCAATAAATGACATAATAGAACATGAATTTTGGTGGTAAAATTCATATTCTATTATGAATGACTTAGACCTATCGTTTGATTTTTTTAGATTTATTCTAATAGATGGTAAAATTGTATACTAATTATAATTTTTTAAGAAAAAAATAAATTTTTATTTTTTGATTTTATTTCAATAAATGTCATAATAGAACATGAATTTTTGTTAATATTTTATCTTTAATTAGAGTTTTTTAGGTATAAATATAACATTTTAAATTTAAGGGGTTTAAGTATTATATGCCTACAAACTTCAGAGGGTTTGGATGTAATTTATTAAATGATATATTAACGGACATTTATGGCAGGTGTCTAAGTCTTACGCGCGTACAAACCTCAGAAAATCTGTGTGTAATATTTTAAATATCAAGGAATTTAAATGATTAAATAACAAATCTCAAAAAATCTAAGTGTAATTCTCCAAAAAAAAAAAAAAAAAAAGAATATCTAGAAGTTAATAAGATCAAAGTGATCAATGGGATTGACACAAAATGATAGGAATAGATCTCAAAAAGGCACCGCCATCAATTCTTAACGACATGGACATGCGAATCACCTATGCAGTATCATCATTAGTGTTAGGGGTGTTCAAATTTCTACTATCGTAAATTTTGATTTTAGTCTATTTTATTTGATTTTATTGATTGATTATTCAAAAGAATTAGATATGTCAACGGAAGATTTTTTAATTTTTGACAAGAAAACGAATAAGAATGTGAAATATCTACAAAATTTTTGTATTATTACCTTACCCCCCCCCCCCCCCCCCCACACACACACACACATATGTGTGTGTGTTAATCCCTAAAAATTAAAATCCAAAAATCTAAAAATTCTAATGTTTTATTGATGTTTATGACTTTCTTGTATATCATGTATTGATGTTTATGACTTTTTTGTAATTGTTTATGTATAATTGAATTTATTGTGTTTTTTCTTTAGTGTTATTAGTTTATTGTATTAGTTAATTGGTACAGATTACTTAATTAAATTGTTAAAATTATCCAAAAATTAATAACTTAAAAATATGTCTTCACTCAATTTCCTACCTGACTTCCTACCCGACTGTTTTGGACAAAATTCAGGTAGGAATAGTCTAAAAAGAATTGGACAAAAAAAATTTGATATTATATCTTCAAAATTTATTTTAATTAATATTTTTATAATTTTTATAAGTGATTTATTATTGTTATGAGTGTTTTTATCACTATTGTGTTAATTATTTTTATCATTTTTTTATACAAAAAAATTTATCACTATTGTACGTAATTTTTCATATTTATGGGCATTTTTATTATTATTGTGGGTGGTTTTATCACTGTTGTTGTAACTAGTTTTACCA
Organism: Ilex aquifolium; assembly: GCA_951799425.1. Classification (NCBI taxonomy): domain Eukaryota; kingdom Viridiplantae; phylum Streptophyta; class Magnoliopsida; order Aquifoliales; family Aquifoliaceae; genus Ilex; species Ilex aquifolium. The sequence continues at coordinate 10,617,442 of OX637391.1, read as the reverse complement.
TTTTTTTCAGTACCACAACAGTGATAAAAAATTTAACCTCAAGAGATAACTCAAGTGGTAACACTGACGAGTAGTAAATCCAGTCGTTTTAAGTTCGAATCTTAGTAATCTCTTATGACCAACTTATGAGGGATTTATCATTTATGAATATCTTAGTGTTGGCATAGATGACTTGCTTTTGACCATACTAGATAGGAGATTAGTCGAGTTATGCGTAAATTAGGTCGGACACCCTGATCGTTAAACTAAAAAATCAGTGATAAAAATACTCATTACAGTGATAAAAATATTCATAAATGTGATAAATAAAAGTATAATACCGTTTTTTATTTTTGTTTTTTTGTACTATACACAACTCCTCACATCGTCTCTCTTTCTCTCTCTGTGTCTTCGAAGAGGAACCGAGCATCCGAGCATCGTCCCTCTCTCTGTGTCTTAGCAGAGGAACAGAACACCTTCTCTATGTCTTCTAGAAGACGAACCGAAGCTCCTCTCATCCTCACAAGTTGTTGCTGCCTGCTTGAACGATGGTCGATGTTGCCTGCTTAAACGATCTATATATATATAACTCACATCTGTCAATTTTTGTTTGTCTCTGTATGTATGTATGTGTTTGAGTGTGTCTGTGTGTGAGTGCAAGTGTGTGTCTGTGTTTTTGTTTCTATGAAATTATTTTGAAGTTTTTAACAAAATCTCATTTGAGTTGTAGTAGATTTAAAGTATTTTTTTTTTCTATGGTTTCACTAAGGTATGGATTGAGTTAAAAATCTACTCATTTTTAGAAGCCCATTCTTTTTTTCTTACCAAAGTCTCTAGACACATTTTCGGAAGATGATGATAAAGTGTTTGCAGGGCCGGCCCAATACTGGAAGCAACGAAGCGGCAGCTTTAGCCCCACCAATAATAAAGGCCCCAAAATTTAAAAGGCCTAATAATTCGGGTCTATAAATTAAAGGATTTTCTGGAAGTCAATACACGAAATTATACTTAATTGTTAAAAAATACATAAAAAAAAATATTTTGTAAAAAATTTCACTTAAGACAGAGAAAGACTTGAATATTTTTTTATTGTAAACAAGTTCCCTTAAAACAAAAACTTAAAATTTAGGGAAATCAAAATCCATAATAAATGCTCTCCATTTTTTTATGGATATGTTTCAAAGTTTTTTGAAATTTGACAACTAAAATTAAGGAATTTTAATTATCGTATGTTAGAAAGTACTAAATTAAAGAATTTTAATTTTATATTAGATTTAATTTGATCACGTATATATGTGTTAATATATATATTTATATATATACACATACATATAATACTGCGAAGTCACACTATGAAGCCTAGTTTCTATTTCTCCTCCACTATTTTGCTACACTATATTAATACACTTTAAATTTGTGTAATTCTTAAACCCTGATTTCATTACTCATACACTATATTGATACACTTTAAATTTTTATAAATATACCACAATCAAATAATTCTTAAACACTTTTTTTCTATTGATGATTGTAGTTGATTTTTTGTTGGGGTAAATCACATGTATTTGATATTACGATTGTGGATGTACAAAAATTCAATATTTAATTTCATAAACTCTTTAATATCTCACCATATTGATACACTTTTAAATTATAATTTCATATAAATTCAAATTATAAATAATTTTATATACACTGTGTAATTATGAATTGAACAAATACATAACATTTGTTAGTCCCGAAGAAACTACCACAAAAACAACATATAGAAGAAAAATAAAATATAATTTAGAATTAAAATAATAGTTATTATTGTAGTGTTCAGTATTCAAAAATAAAACTGCAAAAAAAAAAAAATTGTAAAACACTAAAATATTAAATTTAACAAATAATTATTTGAATATGAAAAGTTAACAAAAAAAGTGACCACTCAACACAATAAATAGAAATGAATACGAAAATTGTGAACAAAAAAAAACCCGAAAGTAATTAGCAGTCTGTGGAACGAACAAAATAAAAAAAAATGAAAGAAAGTATAAGTTTAATTTGATAATATATGAACGCTGTAGAAGAAGAAATACGATATATTTGAACTTTTTCTTGTTCATTGGAGAATAATAAGAATGATAGGTTTGAACTTTTTTGAATGTTAATGACTGATAATTTGGAAAAGAAAACCAGAGAGATGTTTACTGGCAACGATAATGACAAAAAAATTTAAAATTCAAAATGACAAAGATATACATAATCAACGTTATATGCAAATTGTGATAATATAATTCTTTCATTATATTAGAAAATCTTTAATAAAAAATCTAATTAACTGCCAAAAGAAATATAGATGATTTAAGGGAGAAAAAATATGTCAAATGAAAATCACAAAAAGTTAAATTGTGTAATTGGACACAATTAAGTTCTAAAAATAAGGATTTAATGACCTAACATTAAGAGCCATATACTTTTTGACAAATAACTCTAATTTCGTGTATCTTCTTATATCTTTCATAATTATTGGTTCATCTCTTATAGTGTATCTTATTTATTGTGAAATTGTAGTTATTGGCAATGAGAACCTATTCATCAGGTTGTGAGCCTTCTATTAGACGTCGAAGCAACTGTCGTTGAGGAATGACCTCATAATGCTGATACTCACATATCCATTCTCCATATAATTAACGTCTTTGATACCCACAAAGTTTGTATACATATAGTGTTAAATACATATATAATTATATATGTGTGTGTGTGTCTGCATATATAAAAATATACAAACTTCATTTTTTTTTTTTGAAGAAAAATTTGCATAGAATGATTAGAGTGAAGACTTATCTGTCTTTGTGGTAACATTCAAGACCAACTTGAATATCACTTGATATATCGATACTAAATAATCAAGTTGATTATATTTTTGTATAAACTGTTTGAGATAGAGTATAAAAAGAAACCCTAAAAAAAGATTGAGATGAATTTAATAATTTGTGGGGTGGGTATAGAATGTGATAAACTTAGTTACTAGTGGTGTGAGTATAGAAGGAATGAACTTAATAATATATGATTTAGAATTTAATGGGGTGAGAATGGAGATTTGTGATGTGGGAATAGCGTCACCCAATTCTAAAGGGTAAAATGAATTTGAACATTAAACATGCAAAACAATAATCTCTTTCTCCAGTCAAAAGGACATTTAACATTAAATTCTCTCTCTTTCAAAAGTATAATTCACATTAATCTCTCATAAAATTTGTTTTTATCCAAATCTAATAAAATCAAACCAAACCTATACTCCATGAGTAATGCCTAATACGTAATAAAATAATTTATAGGAGTGTCAATGTGAGACAAAATAATTCAATAAATAATCTCACAATTTGAAATTTTTTTATTTCATTTAAAAATTAAGTCAATTAGTCATACTATAAAAAAACATGTTAAAAAAACTTCAATTCAAACACTAAACAATTAGTATGCATATGAAAAGGAAAACAAAATTAAATTTTAATGAAATTAACGCTAGTATTAGAAAAATTATAAAAAAAACCTCAAATTTGTCGCTTTAGGAAAACGTAACAAGCCGCCCCTGAGTGTTTGATCAAATGCCTCAAAGAGACATAGTTTCATGGAATGCAATGGTTTTCGGTTATATGAAGGTGGCTCAGTTTGTGTGCTGGGTGTCTGTTGGTGTGTGCTGTGTGCTGGGTGTGTGCTGCGTGTGTGTGCTGGGTGTGTATGCTTGTGTGTGCTCTGTGTGTGTGTATGCTTGTGTGTGCTGCGTGTGTGGGTGTGTTGAGTGTGTAAGCTTTTTTTTTGGGGTAAGTTGAGTGTGTATGCTTGTGTGGGTGTGTATGCTTGTGCGTGTGTAGGTGTGTGCTGTTTGTGAGTTGAGTGTGTGTGGTGTGTGATGTGTGTGTTGAAATAAATATATGTTGTATATTTTGAAATTCATGTGTTGTATATGTTGAAATTCATGTTGGGTTGAATTTATATTTAGAGAATATACCATTGTTGCATTAGTGAATGACTAGTGGTTGGGGCATTGTTAATATAATTGAGAAATTGTTTATGGTATAACTTGAATTAGTTACCAAATATATTTTTTATTTTTATTTACATAAAAAAGGTAAACACAAATGACTAGGAAACATATTTTTTTTGTTTTCAGTATTTACCACAAGACAAAACAAAAATTATCTCTGTTTTTAATTTGTTTGAAAACGTAAAAACAAAAACGTTATCAAACGATCCCTAAGCTACGCCAACACGTTTTTCTCATATCAGAAAATGAAAATAAAAGGACATAAAAATCCTTCCATGGAGAATCTTTCTACTACTTTGTTTCAAATTTTTATGTAGGTAGTGTTATTAAACTCATTTTTAGTACTTTAATTTAAAGAAAAGGCCCGACTATAATTAGGGGTGTTCAACAGTCACCAATATTATTTTTAAAATTATTCATATTACACTGTACTTTCAAGTATGAATTACTCTTACTATTTAAAATTCAAACGGTTGTTGGTGTTCAATTACAAGACCTTTTTTTTTTTTTATCAGAGGACAACTACAACACTTCTATTTAAAAAACAGAAGTGACATAAATTACAAGACCTTTTCAATGTTTGATGTTATGAGGAATGTGTCGGTAGTATAAAGCCAACATCTATTTGTGGAGATTTGTCTTCATTGTATGTCGGAAGTGAAAAAGTTAGGCGGGATTGTAGAAGAGTGGCGGTTTTATTTTTCTGTGACACGGTGTTTTAATTTGTATCCATTATTTTTTTGAGTTTAGTGGTTATTTATCGTAATTTGAGCTGAGTTAGGACATGTTTTTAAAGGGATAAAGATGGTTAGTCCTCATGGAGTGTGAGAATAGATTGAACCTAAGATCTTTAAATTATTAAAGGGCAAAATTAACCACTGAACGACCCTTAAAAATTTTGTAAGAAAATGGTGGTTAATTTCTCATAGAATGCTTATTTATTTCTTTATCCACCTTGTTTTTCATTGGGCGTGTCTATTCTCATTAGGGGCTGTCAAAATATGACATAACCCATTAACTCGATACGATCGTGACACAAAATTATAAGATTTATGTATTTCTTAATTTATCCGTTTCGTAAATAAATAGATTCAATCCGACACGATTAATCAATGAACTGAATATAAGTGAAGCTAATAAAAAAATAAACGAGTAAAAAATTTAATAAATATAATTTAAACATGCATCCTTTCACCCGAGATAGACTGAAACCCGAGATACAATTTATCCGTATGAGGACTAATCAGTGATTAATGGGGGTGAATCGGGGATGGATGAAAATTTTTTAAACGGGTACAAAAATGAAGGCTATACCCCTGCCCCGCATCGGTCCACTGACATCCCTACTAATCACATCCCCTCTTCCGTTGCAGCACCATAGATAGATTTTAATTTTGAAAACAATTTATGGTCCATCCATACTGTTTTTTCTGAAATACAAGCTGTCAATGGGCCCTACTCCTCCATAATCCACAGAAGGATCTAATATATAGATGTTGTTATCTTCAGTGTCTGGACATGGGTTATCTCCTACCAATCTCCAAGTTTTATTTTAGGGTAAACTTCACTTACACTTTTTAGATTTAATTTATATTTTATTGACACACTCTCTAGTTTTTAAAATATCACTGTATACATTTTTCAGCTTTTATCGGTTAACAAACTTACAAAAAAAATGTGATTTTACATATTTACCCTTACTAAAACACCCAATTTACTGGGGTGGAATTTACCCTTATATTTTTATTTTATTTTAAGTTTTATCCCATGTTATGACCTAACTTAATCATGTTCAATTTTGTCCAATTAATATTTAATTTTATGAAATTAACACCAAATTAATATTTAATTTTATCAAATTATTACTAAATTAACCATAAAATTTATTAAATTAATATTCAATTTCATCAAATTATCACTAAATTAACCATAAATTTTATCAAATTAGTACTCACTTCATCCAATTAACATTCAATGTTTTTAAATTAGTACTAAAATAATATTCAATTTCATAAAATTAACACCATTCAATTTTATCAAAACACATTAAACTTCATCAAATTTACTACCAAATTAATATTCAATTTAATCTAACTAACACCAAATTAACTATGAATTTAACATTCACTTTTATCAAGTCAACATAAAATTTCATCAAATTAATACAAAATTTTACCAAATTAAAGTGAAATTGATCTTAAATTTTATAAAATTACCATTTTATTTCAACAAATTAACATTCAATCTCATCAAATTGATATTTAATTTTATAAAATTAACACTAAATAAATATTTAATTTTATCAAATTAACTCCAGATTAACATTTAATTTATCAAATTAATATTATTTTTTTGATTGAATTTCAAATTCACATTCAATTTCATCAAATCAATACGAAATAGTCATTCAATTTTATAAAATTAACATTCAATTTTATGAATTTAATATTTAATTTTATCAAATTAATATTATTTTTTAAAATTAACACTAAACTAATATTTTTTTTAATTAAAAAAAATTGATAGGAAAACATTATGTTTAATCCAGTTAGCATTTAATTTATTTAAATTAATACTAAATGGATGTTGCCTATTGCTTTAAGTTTGTTTTATATGACTAATGATAAACTTAATAATTCATATAAGAATAAATTATCATATCATTAGCTTTTTTGCTTGTCAGGGTTTTCCACCAATGTCAATTATTATTATTATTTTTTTTCCTGATCAAAAAATTAATAGAGGTGTGGGCCCTACAGTACCTATCTCTATCTACTCGCTCATTTTGGATAGCAGTAATTAGTAAAGACAAGAAGTTGATAGGTGCAGTACCAAGGCTAATCCACATGACATGTGCTTCTATTTATTTTAGCATTAATTATACTTTTTACCTTAAAACTTCCGTCAATTTGCATTTTGATTCTTATTTTTTGCTTATATGCAACATATTTTTTCTGTTAATTACACATTTGATTCTTGAACTTTTTACAAGTTTTGTTTTCCATTTCAATAAGTTTTTTAAAATACTTGACAAAAATACACATAATGTCTCACATAAAATGATGTTTGTATTACATATTGCATGTATCCTCGTAAAAAATTAAACTATTAAAATGTATTGAACTAAATGAAAAGATAGAGAAAAAATTTAATACAAAATTTTTTGTCTAAAAATGCTATTTTATAACAAAATTCCTTTAAGTAAAAGAATAATTTAGTAAAAAAAAAAAAGTAAATGGATTAGTTTTTTGTAAAAGTACTTTGGTCTTAGTTTATAGTTTTTTTTTTTTGATTCAACGGTTAGAAGTATTCGGGCCAACTTACACGCACTTCGACAAATTCACTCCCTTGTCCGGTTAAAGACAAACCATTCACGTTGAAATTTGAGAATTCATAAGCGATAAATCTCTCATGACATGCCCCAAAAAATTGTCAAAATTTGAGTTCAAGACATTTAAATTTACAACTTGTCTGTTTTACCACTTAAACTACCTTTGGATTTAGTCTTGGTTTATAGTCACACACATGACACATGGTAGCTTGGGAATCAAAGTGGGAATGGGCGAAAATTTAGGGGTAAAGAATATAATTAATTAATCTAGAGCGACTTTTCTAGTTTGCTTATATTCCTTTCTGGTCTCTCACTGCATATTCAGAAATGCAAACCCACTGGTTTCTATGAGCACTGAAGTTCCGAAAGTGAAGACTGATATCTCCGGCATGGAAGCCAGGTCTCTCTCTCTCTCTCTCTCTGTGTATTTGTGATGCGGTAATCTACAATTCTCTAGTTTCTTGTTTTGTTAGGCTCTCTGTCTTTTACTAATTCATGAAATGTCTTGATTGAGCAAGAGGAGTTTGCTTTACTAATGTTGGTCTCAATCAGAAAGAAATTATATATGTGCTCTGTTTTCTTTTTTTTACACTCCTTTTGTTTTGTCTCTAAATTCATGGAAATTGGTCCAAAAATGAAATCTGGCTTGCATATGAAAGTAATAAACTCGTTGCTATTTTTTCTTTTCTGTTTTGGTAGACCGGATGAACATGCTAGCAATCGGATAAACAACTTGAACTTGGGTTCATCACATGACAAGTTTGCTTGAATTAATGATTCTAGGGAGGGAACATGTAGCAAGCTTTTCTTGAACAATTGATAACAACGGTTGCTCCATTGTCAATTGTCCCTTTACTACATTATTAACATATTTTTTCTATTTCCTATTCGATGCTAGGTATCTGGATTCTTGCAAGAGGCATAAGGTTCTACCCAACTCTGCGGTATCTTCATGGTTCTATAAGGTCTCAACCCGAGTTTAGCTTCTATTCATACATGCTAAAATTAGTTAAACATAGTTATAGGCTCATGATATGACTTGCTGCTTTGCTGAACTTTTAATTTCTCTTTTCCCTCTACTCTGAGTGATAGACTGATAGGTGAGACGATTTACAAAATATAGAACTAATAGCAGCAGTATACTGATCAGACATGTTATGAGGCCAGGTGAAGTCGAAGAAGTCATTTGGGTAGTCTGGTAGTTGTGACAAGGACCAAGGACGCCAGCTCTATAGAGAACCCTTGGTCAGGTTTATGGTTTAAGAAAGTTTTGAAAAAGGTATAGCCCCATCCAAGACTAACATAGAACATTAACCAACTGTTCTACCACAGTTGTATGATTTGATCCTTAAAGGCTAAAGCTCGTCTAGATGTAGAAGATCTTGAGTAATGTCAGCTGGTCAACAATTTTAGATATTAATGCTCCGTTTGGTACGATGGAAAAATAGAAGGATGAAAAGTTGGAGGATAAATAAAACATTATATTTGGTAAGGAAAGAAAACAGGAAGGATGGAAAAGTGGATGAACGAACTTTTTTCTTCCAACTCACCAAAATTAATCCCTTCAAAATTAGAAGGAAAGTGGATGAAAAGTTAATTATTTATGTTGAAATATATTTTATTTGTCTATATATCTTTTGATATATACATATATTATATATATATTAATTTCATATATAAATACAATGATAAAATATGTATTTATATATATTTTTTTAAAAAAATTAAAAATAAAATTTTAAAAAATAAGAATAAAAAATAAAAATAAAAATAAAAATTAAAAAATATTTTTTTCATCTTACAAAAAAAAAAATAGTCATTTTTATTTTTCATCCATCTTACCAAGCACAAAGGAAGAAAAGTGTATCATTCATATTTTTCTTCCTTAAAGGATAGAAAGTGTATCTCTCCTACTTTCCATCATTCCTACTAAACGGAACATAAATACATTTGTCATCCATTTTTGTTAAGGCAATTCTCACTTGTTCATCTAGCTCTTGAAATATGTAACATTAAAGCAAGAGAAGATCAGTCCAGTGCTATAATTTTAGATAAAATAACATCTCCGACCTAGTTATGAGCCTTATGTGACACTCCAATCATTGCCAGTTGATTTTGAGTTGGGTGCTTTCACAAAAAGAGCGTTGTTTTTGATACTAGTCATATAAAGGGAAATGAGAAATGTCATACATACATTGGGTGCTCAAGGACATCATAGTTGCAATTCATATAGAGGGTTATGGAAGATGTCTAATATACATTAGTTGCTCAAGGCGATCATAGGACTTTATGTCTTTATTAAATTATACATGGAGAGATCAGTCAGACTTGCATATACATTTTGTGTTATCTATATGTTATGATCTGACTTCTATCTTAATTAATTCTAAAGCGACAGGGTAGCTAACATATTGAAACTGGGATATAGTAAATGATTAAATGGTCATCTAATTATTTTGCATTGATCATTCAAGGATTTTTTTTCTTTTTACCCTGAGCTGAAAATTCCTTTTGATCCTTTGCTGGAGGCTTTCTGCATCTATTACATTGTTCATTGCCATGTTGATCAATAAGTGTTTTACATTGCATGCTTCTTAACCTTTGGAACTAAATTCGAAAAGACCTCTATTGTATGCTGCTAGCAATACTGCATGATGCCTCAACGTATTTTGATGTGCTTGTAATGCTTTTGCTTTGAGCTTATTTTAAGCTTGCATATCGCGTCATCTGTCCTGTAAGGGTAATGTGAACGCTGATGCTGATTTTTATTTTTATAATTCAGGCCAAGATTGAGAACTCTATCCATCAGAAATGCACTATAGTAATTTTTTTAGACCAACTAAAGGATTCTGATTTCTCTCCCCTCATTGATGTTTTCCTGGCAATGGACTCTTATGAGGTTGATGCGGTCGACATACTTCATAAATCTCCCTGTGCCCTGAACCCGGAATATGTCATCTCATTGCTGCATGCAATCAATTTGAGGCTTCGAGTTGTTGATCTCCAGGATATGTCATTTACCGAAGACATATTGTGGTCTGTATGAATGTTTTCCCACGCATTATTATTGGACTTTAAGTGTTTCGTACACAATAGTCATGCTATAATCTAAATTTTAGCTTCCTTTCCCTCCCTCCCCTAATATCCCCTTCAGGGGAAGAAAATTGGTAATTGATAAGGTGATTTTCTGAAATTTTTGCACTTAAATGGAGCTTTAAGAAATAAACAGGCTAACAATCATTAAGAATGATTGTTTTAAGAACAATTTGTTTTTTTGGTTGTATATAATAATATTTACTCCACAAATTGGAGATATCTCCAGGGAACTTTTCCAGGATGGTTTGAATTGCCAAGTCTTAAACTTGAGGTCCACTGAGATTCGGAAACTCAACTGGGTTGGGAGTTTCATGCAGTTACACACCCTTAATCTGGATTTTTGTACTGCCCTTACAAGCTTGGAGAAGGATTGTTTCACTTACATGCCAAATCTGATGCGTCTCTCAATGTGTGAAACTAGAGTTGCCAATCTCTGGACAACTAGTGCTGCCTTGTCCAAACTTCTTTCTTTGGTCGAGCTCCGCTTTCAAAATTGTGTATGTTGCAATGACACTAGGCCATGTCCTGCATCATCCAGTGAGAGAGATAATCTCCTTCTTGGTGACAGAGCTGTGTCAGGTCATTTGAGCAAGTACTTCGACACCAAGCGACCAAATATTGCAGGCAGAGATGCTACATATTCAACTTTGGCTGCAGGTGAAGCATTTAGGAATTTAGTTCCCGTCGTTGATTCATTTATAATTCCCTAGGTTCAAAGCATAACTCAGGATTCATCAGATGATGGTGCAGTTAATATTTCAAGCCACTTCCAAAGAATTGGTTTTTCGGAACTCTCTTCTGATGCCATTCCTATCTCAAGTGGACAGGACAACTCGCAAATTAAGGTTAAAGTACAGTTTCACTTGTGAGACTGCTACATTCTATTGTTAAACCTGCAGGGTTATTTTTTCCTTCCCTCGACTGTTGACAGATTTTTAGTTGTTTTAGCAGGTTTCTTTTGGCATAGAAGACGAGGAGTTTCCTAGGAGTCTCCTTATTGGGGACGTGGAAGATGCCCCAATTGCTTCAATGATATATGTTCCACATCATCCTTCACCCATCTGCTTTGAGAAACACTACCGGGAGTTTATGATTGCTTCATTGCCACATCTGAACGTGTTAGATAATTTGCCTATACGAAAAGTGGACAAGGAAATAGCGAAGACTGTCTTCTTAAAGTACTATGAGCATTTACCTTATAAAAGACGACACAGAGAAAGTGTTGTCAGTGTTTTGCATACGCGCGAAACAGGGGCAAGTATTATGCACCACCAAATATCTTCCAGGCCAAAGCAGCCATATACTTGCAGGAAAAGTCAGTATATCTACTCCAGGTCCTTTTGTGCTGCCAAACTTGGGTCTTCTGCATGGCCTCTGTTACACCCCATGTCCAATATCAGCCATACTACCAAAGAAGAGAACGAGAGCTTTCGGCCAAGGCAGTTTGAGTACCACCCGTCTGACTCTAGTTTAATGGTTTTTGGAACTCTAGATGGGGAGATAGTAGTTATCAACCATGAGAAAGGGAATATCGTTGGTTATATTCCATCACTTGGAATGGCTAACAGTGTTTTGGGATTATGTTGGCTTAAAAAGTATCCCTCCAAGGTAAACCATTACCTCAAAAAACATATGGTACATAAAGGTTCGACTTTTCAAGAGAATCAAATTTTCGTTTCTTCTGTATTGTTTGATCATACACCTGCATCATTGCCAAACAGTCATGACACACAATGCATACAGATTGGCTTTATATTTTTGATAAATTCGTTCCTGGGATCTTCCTTGAGTGATTAGCCAAATTCACCATGACATGCATCTAACCATGATCAATTCGTTGTTATATACTCTCTCTCTCTCTCTCTCAAGATTCTATTGCTTATAAAACAGAAGAACTACATTCTTCTCTGCAGTGATGGCCTCGTGTACATGCTTTCATTGTGCATTTGGATGCAAAACTCCTGAAAATCTTACTAAAATACAACGTTGGCTAAATTCGTGGGCTGCATTATTTCAGCTTTAGTTTTTTACTATATCTGCAAGCTTACTACTCAAAGATTCGATGTACTTTCCAAAAAAAAATGCATGGACTATCCATTTTCTTTAATCATATGATTCATAAATGGAGAGAGATAGTATTTAAAATACTCAAGTTATATGCCCAGACTGTGATAAACATGTGCCTTAACCTTACTGTTTTGAACTTATGTATTGGGAATTTCTGATCATTTTTGCTTGGTGTTAAACTATCAGTTTGTTGCTGGTTCCGACAATGGTTCGTTGAGGTTGTATGACATTAATGATATGATGCCGACAGTTGCAGATGACTACTGCAGTTCCAATACTGTAACCTTTGATGACTTTGAGCAGTTGACTTCTGTTCATGTCAATTCAACCGATGACCAGTTTATTACAAGTGGTTATTCACGAAAAGTTGCTGTATATGATATTTGCAGTGGAAGACGCTTACAGTTGTTCACTGATATGCATCAAGAACCCATTAATGTTGCTAAATTTTCCCACCATTCCCCCTCTCTGTTTGTTACTTCATCATTTGACCACGATGTGAAGATGTGGGACTTAAGACAGAAACCAACACGGCCTTGCTATACTGCTTCAAGTTCAGGAGGAAACGTGATGGTTTGCTTCTCTCATGATGACCTTTATCTGCTCGTGTCTGCTGTAGACAATGAGGTACTTCAGTTAACATTAGATATGAACATAGTTTGTTTGGCATAGAAGAACTCAGATGTGACTAGATTTTCAGCCTGTTGCAATGTGCAATAGGTTTCAGTCATTAAGGTCTATTTACATGGACCATGAAGTTGTAATCTCATCTAGAAATAATGAGTTACTGGCATTGTTTGATGGGTAAAGGTTGAGGCTAACTGCTGAGTGTGCCAGGTAAAGCAACTTTTGGCTGTAGATGGGAGCCTCCACACAGATTTTGAGATAGCTTCTACAGGAAATGCCCATAACTACACTCGTTCATATTACATGAATGGAAGAGACTATATTATCAGTGGGAGTTGTGCTGAGCCAGTCATTCGCATTTCTTGTGCTCAAACTGGAAGGCGACTTAGAGATATTCATTTGGAGGTAACTGCATACATTGAACATTGCTCTGTGCTATTCTGTTGATGAACAAAGAAAAACACAAAATTACTAGTATGGACTGCTATCTTGAAGAAGAACGTCTCATTTTGTTCCTTTCCAGGGAAGGGGCTTGGGCAGCTCAATGTTTGTGCAATCCCTAAGAAGTGATCCTTTTAGAGTAAGCTCTCTTCATTATCATTTCAATTCTTCTGAATCAGAACTTCGACTGCAAGAGTTGTTTTATCCCCTATCTTCTGAAAAACAATCACCCATGCATTACATCCTACATATCTCTGGGGGCCAAATTGGATACTGATAGTATATCCAGATTCTCTATTGTTTTTATCTTCCACGGCAGCACCAGCATGAACAAAAGTAAGTAGGAAACCACGAGTTGGACCAGAACGTTGGTCTCTTAAATATGCATATAGATGAAGCATACTTGTATTCTGAAAATTTTACTTCCATCTTTCTTATTTTTCATTTCTTTTTCTGCTAAGGAAGCATCCTACAGAATGCAATTTGTAATTTTTTTTCCATTCTGAGATTAAATCCAAACATTTACTTCTGTTTTTCTTAAAACCAGCATTTTCACATGGCTATCTTGGCGGCCTATGTGCCGCCAACCTCAAAGTGCGAGATCATCAAGGTAATTTTCCATGCCTTCTCATTCTTGATGTTGTTGACATTTTAAAAAAAAAAAAGTCTTCACTTAGGACAATTGATATCACTTGTGTCTTTTTGCAGGTCAATTTGCTTTCATCAAGTCACTGTACCAAAGAATATTCTAGAGGCCAACATATCTGCCCTTCCTACAGTTTGGGAGGTTGATAAATATATTTGGATGGAAAGGAATGCGAGAATATTTGAAGATAGAACGGAAGTGTGGGAAGGGCTATGGAAAAGATCTTATTTTTTAGCATCTTTTGGGCCTCGGTGACAAAAGAGTTTGAGAATGTTCCTCTCTTTTGTATTTCTTTGAGTTGGTCATCATCTTGCGTGTAAGAGTGGTTTCTTGTGATAATTTTTTTTGGTTTTTTTGGGACAGTGTTTTGTTGTCCATTGATAAAATGCTGTTTCTTATAAAAAACATATACTTGAAACTGATCAATCTCTATGTATTTAGATTCTCGTGACTTCAAATACTTTTATCGTGCCTCAACCATTGCTCATCAACTTGCTATTGCCGATCATTCTGTTTCCAATGACGATCTCATTTTCTACATTCTCGGCGGTTTACCCTCCGAATATGGTCCTTTTCGTACGATGATTACTACTCGATCAAAATCCTCCTCTCTAGCTGATTTGCTTGGGCACCTTCTAACCAAAGAATTTTGATTCGCTCGCGACATTACACCCACCGATGTTCCTCCAACAACAAACCTTGCTCAATGCCACCGGTCACTAACCAGCCCCCTTCTTCGCACCCAAACTACAGACCAACTCAACAAAATCGTGGCTGCGGCAATCGCAACACAGGAGGTCGTGGTCATGGACGTTATTCATCTGGTGGCAATTTTCACCATTCTGGTGGCCAATCTCATGGATCAGGTGCAGATTCCTCGCACTCTTCCTCTCAGCCTATCAGTCAAGTTTGTAATCACATCGGACATGTAGCGCTTCAATGAAGCTTTTCAATACACCTCTCCCGCCCCGTCTCCACAGGCTTACAACATCTCAGTACCTACCGTTCCCACTGATCAATGACATCCAGATTCTGGTGGCACCCAGCACATTACCTCGAACCTCTCCAATCTGAACTTCTCTTCCGACTACCATGGCAATGACATTGTTCAAATCGGTAATGACACAGGTTTGGGCATTAAACATCTTGGCTCTTCCTCTGTTCATGATCATAATTCTTCCTTCGCTCTCAATGATATTTTACATGTTCCAAGTGTAAAACGCAATCTCTTTTCCGTTCATAAATTTCAAGGATAATCGTTGTTGGTCTGAATTTCATGCCTCTCATTTTTGTGTTAAGGACAACACCACGGGGAAAATTCTACATCGTGGCCTGAGCACTGATGGACTTTATGAAGCCGTTGCTCGTTCAAGCACAGAAGCAGAGTATCAGTCCCTTGCCAACGCCACAGCTGAACTACTATGATTTCAGTCGCTTCTTAAAGAATTTCATCAGCCTCAAGCTCACAGCCCCATCCTATGGTGTGACAATATTGGCGTCACATATCTTATGGCTAATCCAATCTTTTCACAACCGCATGAAACATAGAAATTGTATTTCACTTTGTTCGTGAAAATGTTACGAAAGAAGACCTCTGTGAGATTTCGTGGAGTGAAGAGAAGAAGAAAATGGAGAATTATTGTTTCTCTTATTCCATCAAAGATACGTACAACCTAATGAATATATATAACCTAAAGAGAACCTCTAAGATCCTATAAAGTAGGATCTGGACCACAAGACTAGGAATAACAAATCAACAGAATATATTAAGATCCTATAAAATAGGATCTGGACCACAAGACTAGGAATAACAACTCAACAGAATATATTAAAACAAGCAAGTAAATAACTACTAATTAATAAGGAAAAACTGAGCTAATAATCCGGAATTCCACACTCCCCCTCAAGCTAGGTTGTATATATCATACATGCCTAGCTTTCACCTCAAGTCTTCAAAGTTAACTCTTGGAAGTGGCTTGGTGAAGATATCCGCTGTCTGTTGACGGGTTGGAGTGTACACGAGTTGCACGACTTCACTTTCAATCTTCTCGGAGATGAAATGCCGATCAATTTCAATGTGTTTGGTGCGGTCATGATGAACGGGGTTCTTTGCTATGCTAATTGCTGCCTGATTGTCACAGCGCATAGTTATTGACCCATGACACTTCACTCCGATTTCTCCGAGGAGCTTCCTCACCCAGATTCCTTCACAGATGCCCAGTGCTAAGGCTCTGAACTCAGCTTCTGCGCTGCTCCTCGACACAACAGACTGTTTCTTACTCCTCCATGTAACCAAATTACCCCAAACATACGTGCAATAACCTGATGTTGACCGCCTATCCACCAGATCTCCTGCCCAGTCTGCATCTGAGAACACTTCTATGCCCCGATTATCACTCTTCTGGAACAGAAGACCTTTGCCCGATGTCATCTTCAAATACCTTAAGATACGATAGACTCTCCATATTTTCTTCAGTTGGGCAGTTCATGAACTTGCTTGCTGAGTTGACCGCAAAGCTGATATCCGGTCGGGTGTGAGAAAGGTATATAAGGCGTCCCACAAGGCGCTGATATCTACCTTTATCTACTGGAACACTTGTCAAATCCACCCCAATTTTCTTATTTGAGTCCATGGGGGTATTGGCTGGCTTACACCCCAGCATCCCGGTTTCTTCCAACAAGTCTAGAGTGTACTTCCTTTGTGATAGACATATTCCACGCTTAGACCTTGCTACTTCCACACCAAGGAAGTACTTTGGCTTACCCAAGTCTTTAATCTCAAACACATCGGATAGGAGTTGTTTCAACTTTGCTAACTCTTCTGCATAATCTCCGGTAAGAATGATGTCATCCACATAGACGATTAAGATGGCCACTTTGTTATTGGGTGACTTCTTCACAAAGAGAGTATGATCCGCTTGACATTGTGTGAAACCCTGACCTTGAACAGTCTCGGTAAATCTGTCGAACCACGTTCTTAGAGATTGTTTAAGACCATAGAGGGATTTTTGAAGCTTACACACTTTGTTGATGGTGCAGCCGGTTTCAAACCCAGGAGGTATCTCCATATAGACCTCTTCATCTAGGAATCCGTTAAGAAAAGCATTCTTAACGTCGAGTTGCACGAGGGGCTAGTCTAGGTTAACCACGAGAGAGAACAACACTCTAATGGTGTTAAGTTTAGCAACTGGGGCAAAGGTTTCTTCATAGTCGATGCCGTAGGACTGAGTGAAGCCTTTGGCAACGAGATGAGCTTTCAATCGATCAACACTGCCATCCGGTTTATGTTTCACATTGAAGATCCACTTGCAGCCCACTGTTTTCTTTCCCTTTGGCAGATCTGTGATGACCCATGCATCATTCTTTTCCAATGCGTCAATCTCGGCATTCACAACTTGTTTCCAGCCCGGATGCTTGAATACTTCATGGATGGAGTTTGGAATTTGCACAGAGTTCATAGCCGAGATAAAAGCTTGATAAGAAGTAGACAATCCTCCATATGATACAAACCGTTGGATAGGGTGATTTGTACAGGACCGAACTCCTTTCCTCAAGGCAATGAGAGTGATAGGAGGAGAGGCCTCAGGTTCAGGAGTGACTAGAGTATCCGTACTCGAGGGAAACTCGTTGGGATAAGGAACCAGATCAGAATCTGGAGCAGTGCCGGCTTGAGGTGTGTGTTCCGGTCGGTTACACCTAGAGTAGACAACCGGATCAGAATCTGGAGAAGTGCCGGCTTGAGGTGTAGGAATTTGAGAGTTGGCACACGGTGATGGAGTTTGTGGGGTTGGCACGGGAACAGGCGCAGATTCACCTAACGAGTTGGACTCATCAGTTTGTACAATGTCCCAAAGATGAGATTCCACGGATGTCTCCCCCTGAAGGTCGGATTTGGGAGAATAGTAAGGCTGATCTTCGAAAAAAGTTACATCCATGGAGTGATAAAACCGTTTAGTGATAGGAGAATAGCATTTATATTCCTTTTTGTTCGATAAATACCCAAGGAAGATGCACTTAAGGGACCGAGGATCTAATTTGCTACGAAACTGTTGGTGAATGTGCACAAACACTGAGCAACCGAAGATCCTTGAAGGGAGGCTCGTAGAGAGGAATCGAGTGTGAGGGAATATATCTAATAGAGACTTGAGCGGGCTTTGAAAGTGGAGGACTCTAGAAGGCATTCGATTGATTAAATATGTTGCGGTAAGAACGGCTTCGCCCCAAAAACATTTAGGAATGGATCTTGAAAACATGATACAACGAGCGACTTCTAACAAATGCCTATTTTTCCTCTCGGCCACCCCATTTTGTTGTGGGGTGTCAACACACGAACTGATGTGAAATATGCCACGCTCTACGAGATGAGACCCAAGAGTGGCTTTGAAATATTCTTTGGCATTATCCGTCTTAAATACACGAATTTTGGTTTGGAATTGGGTTTGTACCATAGAATAAAAATTTTGAAATATGAGAGCCACTTCAGATTTTTCTTTCATGAGATATATCCAAGTAAGACGAGTGTGATCATCAACGAAGCACACAAACCACCGAGCATGTGTTATATTACTAACCCTTGACGGTCCCCATACATCACTATGAATCATTGTAAATGGTTGAGATGGTTTGTAAGGAACACTCGGATATATTGCATGAGTATGCTTGGCAAGTTGACAAATTTCGCATTGAAAATATTTCGAACTTTTATTGATGAATAATTGAGGAAACAGTTTTTCAAGGTACAAGAAATTTGGATGACCTAAATGAGAGTGCCACATCATTACTTCACTATCTTTATTGACACTCGACCTACAACTTGAAAGACGAGAATTGGAATTGAAACTTGGCTGACTTTTGGCGGACACACAACTAGTAGCAGGTGATGGAGTGTTGCTGAAGAGGTAGAGACCGGAACACATCTCAGCACTGCCAATCGTCCTCCCCGATTCCAAATCCTGAAATTCACACAAGTTTGGAAAAAATTTAGTCACACACTTTAGATCTCGAGCCAATTGGCTAATTGAAATCAAATTGCAGTCTAAGTTGGGGACATGAAGAACTGCAGTAAGGACAATGTCCTTAGTGAGTCTAATTGAGCCTGTTCCTGCTATTTTGGAGGCAGTTCCGTCTGCAATGCAAACCTTTGACAATTCGGTGCTAGGCCTATAGTCAGTGAGAAGAGATGCATTACCATTCATATGATCAGAAGCTCCTGAGTCAACAATCCAGGGCTCAGAGCTGTTTTTATAGGCAACAAACACGGTAGGATTTGTATCCTTTTGAACAGTGAGACTGGTGCTTCGAGTAGGGGTTTCGGATTGAGCACTATACCGAGCAAACAATTTCTGTAGGGCATCGATCTGAGCTGTGCTAAAGGGGCTTGAGTCAATCGAGTTACTCTGTTCGGCGGTTGTAGCTGAGTTGGCCCGATGGTCTCGATCAGCCGGTCCACGCTTTGGCTTCCAGTCGGCTGGTTTCCCGTGGATTTTCCAGCATGTTTCTCTGAGATGTCCCGGTTTCCTGCAATGATCACACCATGGATGAGATTGCCGCTCGCGATTATCAACACTTGATTGCGATAGTCCTCGTGACACCAGAGCTGAGCCTTCAATCAGAAAACTTGTTGACGAGGCTCCTAACATCACTTTCCTTCGGCTCTCTTCCCGGCGCACCTCAAAAAACACTTCGCTAATACTTGGAACAGGCCGTATTCCCAACACTCTAGACTTGACCTGATCAAGTTCTTTGTTTAGTCCGTGAAGAAACTTGAACGTTTGCTTCTGCTCCACAATTTTCTTGTAAGAGTTAGCATCATCTGCACACTTCCATGTATGTACCTCGAACATGTCAAGTTGTTGCCAGTATCGAGAGAGAGTGTTGAAGTACTGAGTCACGCTTTGATCTCCCTGCCTTAGGTCATGAAGGGTGGCTTCAATTCCGAAGAGCTCGGCTGCATTCTCTGTGCTAGAATACGTTTCTCTCGCTGCATCCCATATTTCCTTCGCCGTAGTAAATAAGAGAAAATTTTCTCCTATTTCGTTTTGCATCGAGTTGATAAGCCATGACATCACCATGTGATTCTCAGCCTTCAAAGTCTTGTACGCAGGATCTTTTTCCTCTGGAATTTTCACATCGCCGGTGAGATGGTCATCTTTCCCTTTTCCACAAACGAACATCATGACGGACTGTGACCACTGGAGATAGTTGTGCCCATTCAGTTTGTGGCTGGTGATGAGAGGGGCAACGGATTCACTTCCTCCGATGGTAGAATTACCCGAATTAGGGTGAGAAGAATGGGACGTCGTGTTCCCATATTTTGTCATGATTGATTCAGAGTTTGTACAGCTCTGATACCATGTGAGATTTCGTGGAGTGAAGAGAAGAAGAAAATGGAGATTTATTGTTTCTCTTATTCCATCAAAGATACGTACAACCTAATGAATATATATAACCTAAAGAGAACCTCTAAGATCCTATAAAGTAGGATCTGGACCACAAGACTAGGAATAACAAATCAACAGAATATATTAAGATCCTATAGGATCTGGACCACAAGACTAGGAATAACAACTCAACAGAATATATTAAAACAAGCAAGTAAATAACTACTAATTAATAAGGAAAAACTGAGCTAATAATCCGGAATTCCACAACCTCAATGTGCAGTACATCTCTACTAAAGATCAACTCGCTGATATGATATTCTTACCAAGCCATTCTCCACACCGTGCTTTCAGCAACTTCGTGACAAGATCAGCCTTTTGCTTGAGGGAGTGTGTTAAGAGATAAAGATTAAGGTGATCTCATAGTTGATCCTTTGATCTCCTTGCTGATCCTTTCAGCTTCAAAATTCAAATCTCTTCTTATCCCACAATCTGTATCAATCTCTTTGCAAACACTAAAGAAAAAAAAACAAAAACTCGTTTGAGTTCTCATAGTGTCTAAGCAGTAGTAAACATTGGATCTCATACATTATGTGGTCATAAAAGATTTCATTTGGACTTGCCTTTGATCTCATTAAAAGAGAAGTCTTGTTGGTCATTTTGTCAAAGTTGCATCTCTTTGCATAGGATTCAAATGTGCCGGTATCGCTCTTTCCTTCAGCAATTCAATAGTATTATTTATGGAAAATGACAGCGATTTCGTGATATAGAAATAGCATCTCCGTAAGTGGAGGTAAACATTATATTACTTTTTACGAAGATGGCTTGATCCACATTGTGTAGGCATGCATAGGACTCTCTATGACAATCAATCGACTAAGTCACAACTTTAACTGAGAAATCGACTCATAATACGATCGATTACAGAAACAAACATTATATTATTTTTTGTGACTTATTACATTACACATATTAATAACATCTCCAATCATGACGCAAATATAAACTCAAATTTAAGTATAAATTTGAATAAAAATCTTAATTTGGTATAGAGTACTCGAATGGATAAACTCAAATATCTACTCAAATCTTTTAAAAAATTTCCTTATTGTCCCAAAACTCATTTTTTTGTGTCATTCAAATCATGATATTTTATAAAATAAATAAAACTTTTGATCTCTCCACAAATGGGTAATTAAAAAAAAAAAAATGAATATGTATACAACACTACATGGGAATAAAGAAATCACCCCAGAATTCTAAAATTGTTCTAATCCTTTATCATTTTTTATAAATCCAGTTAAAGAAAAAGAAAAAAATATACGTTTTTGACAAAAATTGGTTCTAAATTTATGGGTAGTGAAAACTTAAAATTTCAGGAAGAATCAGTGACCTGAAATTATACAACCCATAGTGTTTAACTCGAAAATATTAAAGAAAAATTTGATGGGTAGACTTAGGGTTTTTATAATATGAAAGATAGGTGAAATTAGGGTTTTGAAAAATACAAGAAATCAAGAAGACAGAAGATGAAAAGGAAAATCTTACCGCCTTCAAATGATTTGTGAAAGTTTTGGTGGTGGTCGGCGATAGAAGCAGCGTAGTAGAGAGAGATAAGAATAGACAAAGAACAAGTCGTCGAATAAGTCTTTTAGTTTTAGATAAGTTAAAAAGTTATCGTTAGAAATTTGGTATAGAATTTCAGTCTGCTTTAATTTGAGTCCAAAATAAGTTTTATCTTGATTTGGTATAGATTTGAGTCCAATGATGGAGAAGTTTTTTGGGCCATTTTAACTCATTTAAATTTGAGTCTCATTTGAATCAAGGTTAGAAATACTCTAATACACTAACTAAAACATATATTAATACAAAAAAGAAAAAAAAAAAAACACGAACACTGACACACCAGAACACACACACACACACACACACACACTAATATATCAAAAATACACACAGACACACACTAATACACCAAAAATACATAAGCAAAAAAAAATACAAACATATTTAATAACACACCTACATACACTAATACACCAAAATACACACACACACACACAATAATACACTAAAATACATTAGGAAGCACGGATAAGATACAATGTATGGATACGATACGATACAAATATAACAATATGACAAAACCTAAAAAAAAAGATATGGGTACGACCGAGATACGTTTACAATAAAATATATTTTATATTTACTATTATTGAATAACTTAAAAATTATAATTTTTAGTAATTCTTTAACAATAATAAATAAAATTAGCAATTTTAACTTAAAAATGTGTAATATTGTCTTATTATGATATATCCGTAAAGTGACCGTGACCAATTAAAGGAATTAGAACCAACATTTAACTAGTTGGTTTGTTTGCAAGTATTTATTTTAAAGGTTATAGTGTAATCAATTCATTTTTTTATCTTTTGATATGTTATAGTAAATAATACTTTAAAAACACTCACGTTTTCAAAGTCAAATTAATTTTTGCTAATGTTTTGTACTGTAGGTCACCTTAAAAGGCAAGGTTATAGATTAACATTAAAAATTTTACATCTTGCTCCATGTGTAAAAGTATCCGCGAATTATCCACATATTTTATTAATAATCGGATACGTATGATGCATATTCAATACGTATCATCGAGTATTCGATAAGTATTGTATTCGATACGGGTACATCGACCTTAACGAAATATCTGTATTTCATAGCGCATACACCAAAATACACTAAAACACATAAATATATTAATATACAAAAAAAAAAATGCACACACATATTAATAGACAAAAAAAATACACACATACATACACTAATGCTGACTCTAGACTTGGACCTAGATTCGACCTTGTACACAAACTTGACCCCAGACCTCGGACTCGGACCTGACCCCAGACCTCGGACTCGGACCTAACCCCAGACCTGGATCCGGATCCGAACCCAAACCCAGACTCAACCACAAACCTGACCTTGGACATAGACCTAACCCCAAACCTAGTCCATTAGTGTGTGTATTTTAGTGTATTAGTATTTGTGTGTATTTTGGTTCATTAATATGTGTGTTTGTACGTGTGTGTGTATATTTTTGTGTATCAATTAGTGTGCATATGTGTGTGTTTATTTTGGGTGTATTAGTGTCTTTATATTTTTTAGTGTGTTAGAGTGTGTATGTATTTTGGTGTATTAGTATGTATTTTTCCTTATTTTGGTGTTTTGGTGTATTTTTGTGTGTTAAAATATATTAGTGTGTGTGTGTTGATGTATTAATGTGTGTGTGTGTGTTTAGTGTAATAGTTTGTGTTTGTATTTGAATTTTCTTTTGTTATTTAATAGAAAGATAAGTATTTAACGCGTTTAATTAAATTGAGCGCTATTATCCAATCCATGTAGAACCCGTATTAATTGACATAAGTATTCAATTCATTAATTTATGAGTGGATTGAACGAGTTAATTAGTAATGGATAAAAGGTAAAGATTGTCATCCCTAACCTCAATCATGCGCTTTTCAAATTTTAATAAAGAATTCGATGTTCATTCTGACCGATCACTCTGCCATTGGATGTATGTTGGTGCAAGATGGATCGAAGTCTTGTTCACTAGATTATTTTTCTTAACACCTGCTTTGCAATCAATGCTCAAATTCAATTGTCAAAAAGAAAAAAAAAAAGTTAAGGCCAAGGGTCTATCCCCATTGGTATGGTACCTTCCTTACTAGGTTAACAAATCGGATTCAAGTCTCGCCCTCTTTTATTCCTTTCTCAACTTAATACATACTATTGTTACATGTATACCTAACCTAAGGACCTCATATGGGGACATAACTAAATATTATTATTAAATTGAAAGTGAATTTTATCTAACATGTATTAACAATCACTCAATAGGCGAAACTAGTGTACCAGACAGTGCCTCCAACTTCTCTACTTTGTGCATTGCTTATCCTAAAATGAATACAAGTAGGGTGCTTTGGACGATGCCGCACAGCCTGTAATCTTCGGAGAATGCGTTATACACCAGCATAGTTGAGAAAGGCTCAACATTAAATAGGTAAACACCTGCACTTTAAGAGTTGACATGGGCCAAAAAAGTTTCTGCAATTTAGTAAGAAAATATTTGAATCAGACGCTGCACCTGCATGTAACCTTCTCTACAACTAAGACCTCCTTAGATTGTAACCTAACGGGTCAACAAGACCAAAAAAAAAACTACAGTCTGTATGAAGCTGTACGTATTTCTATATTATATATTCTCATGGATTCCTATGAAGCTTCTCTACTTTACTTCCCCAGACAAACCTTTCCCATTTGAATATTACTGGTTTATGGCAGATGAGTCACCACACACACACTCTCTCTCTCTTAGTAGACAGTATAAATACCCTCCGATCCTTAAGAGTTCCACAAAGTCATCACAGCATCTATTTGTCTTGTGCTTTAGCCCATTCAAGCAGGTCACTCCAAATCAAATTTGCTTTCTAGCTTACATTTATAGGCAAAATAAAATGAAGCTCGTCTTTTCAACTTTGCTTATTGTTTCGCTGGTTTTGTGCTCCTCTCTCCTTCAACCTACCGTGGCTGACATAAGTAAGATCCTTCACTGACCACTGCTTTTATTACTCTCTCTCACACACACACACACTGAACTGAACTGAACTGTTGTGTTTTACTGATTTGACTGGAAGGTACTTGCGGTACGAGGTGTGGTGTGAGGTGTAGTGAAGCAGGAGAAAAGAAACGTTGCTTGCAAGACTGTGGGATATGCTGCAACAAGTGTGACTGTGTGCCTTCAGGGACATATGGAAACAAGTCGGAGTGCCCTTGCTACAGAGACATGTTGAACAGCAAGGGCACATCCAAGTGCCCTTAGAACAATTCATATCCAACCATTTGCCTCTTTCTTTGTCTCTGGTCAGTTTAGTTTAGTCATTGTTTTGTGTGGAAGTACTTTTCTTCGTTTTCGAGTTGAATAAGAAAAGAAAAGTACTTCTAATATGCAAAACCAAAGCTGCATAAGTAGATTCTATTCTGATTATTGTTGTCAAGCAAACATTGTGTTTGTTTTGATAATGGTGAAATAAGTCGGAGTCATTGTCTGGGATGTGTTATGGTGTTGATTATTTGTATTACGTACATTGGTCTTTTTTCATGTTATTCAAGTTTTTATATTATTTATTAATTTGATAATTGAATAAAGGGCAACCCGTAAACTCTTACATTAAAAATTGTGGTTGGAAGAATTATCTATCTCATCTGGTAGGCGCGGTATGACCATTTGGAATCCGAGTAACAAAGGTTGGGGTAAATTGCACTTTGAGACGATGACATTTTTTCACATTTTTCCCGCAATTATTATATTTTTCACATTGCACATTTAATTATGTGATTTGTTATCATCACCTCAATTATTAATTTATGTTATATATTTAACAAAAAAATATTTTATTTTGCCCCGCAAACTATATAATATTTTCACTTTGTCACAACACGTCAACAATATTCATCCAAATAGATAGTGAACATTTGCGATTGTGGTAATGTAGAATAATTTGAGTAGTTGAGGGAGTAAAGCAAACAAATTCAATAGTTCAAATTATAAAGTAAAATTGAGTCCATAGTTTAGAGGGTCAAAGTGTAATTTATCCTAAAGGTTAAATAAAGTGCATTCACCCTGCTATAATGCTAATTTGACCCAATGGGGGTCTAATTTGATTATCATATGTTGTCACCATATAGGATGGTATTGAATTATGAAATATTATAACTCACTGTTAATTTACCTGTAATAATAAATGTTGTCTCTAATTAGGTGAGCATGGTTTCTCTTTATATATTTTTATAAGTAATTCTACACAGACTTAAAAATTTAATTTGATGATGTAATTGTTATATTGTGGGTCTCAATATTTATTAGAATCTACTATCTATTCAATATTAGTGATTCATCAAGATAAATTTTTAATTCATCTTTTTAAATGTATCTAATATTTTTCTATTTTTATCTCACTACAGGGATGAAAGGAAAAAAGCCCAACCGAGAGTGGTTCAGTGGTGATAGACTGATATGATATAATAACTGAAAGAGGTCGGATATAAAGTGGCGATAAATACTTATTTACCCAAACAATGTATTACAAGTTATGCCTCAACAAAATAGGAATAAGGTCACTTATCCCCTATGAAGCACGGATACGGATACGGCGATACGACAAAACTTAAAAAAATAGGATACGGATACGGCTAGGATACGTCCATAAAATATATATTTTTTTAAATTTTATTATTATATTTAATGTAATAATTATGATTTATAAAGTGAATCACACATCTACCAAAGATATATAATAATAACTAACCATTCTATCATTTATAAATCATACATATTTGCAAATAAGGGCTCAAACATATTTGCTCTTGTGCCCCTATATTTTTTAAAAAATTCAAGTAATACCCCGCCGTATCCGAAAAGTATCGGAGGCGTATCCGGCCGTATCGGAGGCGTATCCGGCCGTATCCGAAAATCAAATTTATTTTTTTAATTTTCGGATACGTCTTAGCCGTATCCGATACGTATCCAGCCGTATCGGAGGCGTATCGGTATCCAAAACGTATCCGATACCGATACTTTGACCATTTCGAATTATCCGTGCTTCATAGCTTATCCCTCAACTCTCTCAAATCTCACTATTAAGGGAGGTTTTGTATACTCGATAAGGTTTTTAATGATAATAGTAATGACTGAATTTAGTGTAAGACACCACTATGGCAACTCATGTGGGATGGCTCGTCCATCAAGAAGTCTCTCTTAAACTTATAATGACTGAATTTAGTACAAGATGAAGGTTTCTTTGCATGTTTACAATTTCTCATATTGAGCAAATATGAAACCGACTGTTTAGTTACAAAGTTATCTCACAACCTTGATCTGGTAAATGGAAATAAGTTATCTCCAATGATATCTCCCAAAACAAGTGGCAAATAGCATCCATACCTCATTAAAATAACAAAAGAGGCATAAATAATTATGATTAGCAGGAATAAATACTACCATTCATAACTTGAGAAGACTCCAAATTCCAAGTTGGAACTTCCGGGCCATATTGAATGCCCCCTTCCCCCATCCCCCCCCCCCCCCCCCCCCCCCCCCACACACACACACACAACAAACACCCCCTTTTTTTGGGTTGTAATGTTAATAGTTCATGATGGAGCTCGAGTAGAAAATATTGATTAATTTCTCAGGGACAAGGGTCTACAGTTAATACCAATCAATAAATTGGAATAACTTTGTAAGCATATCTTCGATATAAAAATTGAACGGATCAAATTCAAGCAAGTTGTCAATTCAAAACAAAAAGAAAATTTGTTGGAATTGACAAAACTTTTTTGAGCCAAAGTGTATCATATGGGAATCAATCGTTCGTATGATTATTTGATAGAAAGAAATCACAAAAAAGGATACGTTGATGCATTTTGAAAGGATTATGAAGCACTAAAGTAATGTCTAAACCCAATGATTTAAATAAAGGATCCCAGACCAAGGAAACACCATTTCAATTGTCTCACTACCTGGATCAGAATAAAAAAAAATTAAATAGCTTTTAAACGAGACCAAAAAAGGGGGGGGGGGGGGGGTTAAAGACCACTCAATAAATGAAATGAATTGCCTACATATTTTATTTTGAGCTATTTAAGAGTTATCCAACTTGAGTTATACCTAAAAATGATTTTTTTAATTAGTTTTCAGGAAGCGAGAGAAAGAAAAAAAAGGAATTAAATCATAGTCTAATTGATTTGAGATTTCATGATTTTTATGGACCATTTGCCATTCATCAGAATTCTATACATACACAAAACTTCGAATCATTTTTTCCCACCCCTGTTCAAGCCACTAAATAAAAGCTTCAATTTTCTTTCGGATTATTTTCCAAGTTCATGACTCCTCAAATTGGTTTCAGTTTCTTGTTTGGATAAAAAACAGAGTTGTACCCTAAAAATATCATGGGAGAGAGAGAGAGAGAGAGAGAGAACCTGCAGATTGTAACATCAAAGAAATTTTGGTAAATGACCTTGTAACAATGGATGTCCGAGCAAAACAATCACAAACTTCAATCAGGAGGGAGGTACATGTCTTGGATTGAAACAGTGGTTGCAGCAGTGGAATCACCATGTCCTATTTGAATCTCCGTATTATGTGGCCAGATAAAAGAGCCCAACCTTGAACTTAGCAGAGACATTTATAACCCTAAACAAACTTGGGGCATGCAAACTGGCAAATTATTTGACTGATGCTACAAATTGCGATTCTACAAGAATTTTAGCCAACATTGTAATATCCCAAATTTAAAATATATATAATATTAATTTTTAGGTCAATTTGTGATATTTTTTTAGAAAGGGATGTTAATGTATTTAATGAATTTGAGGAATTGTAGGATTTCTTTAAGGTTTCTTTTACTTTATATACATATATTTGTAGGCAGTCAAAATAGGGCAAGAGGAAAAAAAAAATAAGAAGAAAGAAAGAAAGGTAGCGGGGGCTTAGAAGAGAGAGAGAGAGAGAGAGAGAGAGAGAGAGGACAAAAAAGAAAGGGGCTTTCTTTGAATCCATCCAAGGTATGGATTTATTACTTAGTTTATGGGTTTTGTATTCTATTCAATTACATGGTATTAAGTTTATTATAAATAGTGATAATGAATACATACATACATATATATTTATATATATGTAAATGAATTTTATTGAAAGTTGTTAATTTAGGTGTTTTAGACCTAATTTATATTGATTGGTCTTGAACCTTTTAAATAATTTATTTAATGTGTTAAAAAAAAAAACATAAAGCAAAGAAGAAGTGGGTGGAGAAAATGAGTTTCTTAAAATTATAAAAACATCCCTTTTAGTTTCAAATAGCTTTATTTTGATCCCTATATTTTTATAAACTCAATCTTGACCACCGTAGAACTTGGTAATTTATAGAACTGACCCAATATGTTTGAAACAAATATTTTCATTTCAAAACAGCCCCCAAATCTTGAAAAATTTCTGAAATTTTGAAATGACTCCTAAAAATTTCGATTAAGTTTCTAAAAAACAAAGGTTACTCTAATAAATCAAATTGAGGTTGTATTCACAAAAAAATGGGTCTCTAGAATCTTAAATAGTATTCTTGAAAATTTATGGCAGCCCCAAAAACAGAAAATTCGTTTTTCAAAGAAATTACATTTTGACCCCAAAAGTTTCAAAAAATTATGATTTGACCCCAAAACTTTAAAAACTTTTCTAATCAGCCCAAACTACTTCTATACCCTATTACATCATATTAGAAATGATATTTATATGTAAATGATATATTAAGTATATATCAATAGGTAGAAAATACGTAAATTAAATATAGAATCGCAAAATGACAAAGTTAGGAATATGAATTGATTGTTATATGTTATTTTGGATTAGGTGGTGATTGCATTGAGGTTGAGAAAGAGGGCTTTGAATTGGATTTTGGGAATCTATGTGAGTAGTTTACTACTTCTTTTGGGAGGATTTTCTATATTAAACTTGTGGGTGTGTATGTGTGAATATTTCATATATATGATATATGTGTTGATATTTGGGGTTGCAATTAAATGTTTTGAAATTTTGAATTGTTATACATGTGAATTTTGAAAACTTATGGGATGATTTTATATCATTACTTTGGTGATGAAGGGGAAATTTTGTGTGCGTTGGGACTAAAACAATAGTTTTTGTGTGTGTTAAAATCATATTTTATGAGACGGGGACTGGGTTACCAGGTCTAAATGGTAACGAGATTGAAGGTATACCAATGTGATCGGTATGGAGATATGCACATAGGGGCCAGTCATTGAGCTAGTGATAACAAGAGACGGGGCCAGTCATCAGACTAGTGATGACAAAAGACGAGGCCAGTTACCAGGCTAGTGGTAACAAACATGATTTGACGAATATATTTGAGACTAAATGTGTGTGTGAGTGTTTTGAGTTATAAATGTCTTTTAATTTATAAAGTTATTGGTGAAAATGAGTGGGTGTTTTGAGTTATAAATGTATTTTAATTTATAAAGTTATTCGTGATCATTAGATGATTTTGTTTAAATGATTATGTGAGAGGGGTTGGGATACAATTTCTTGTACTTATGTATGTATCAAAGTTTATTTATGTATGTAAAATGTGAGATTTATTTTCACACCTCATTAGAGATGGTTGCTATTCACGGGCCATTGTGCTCATACAAACATTTAACATTTTTCAGGTGAGCATCAGGGGGAGGAGTAAGTCCCCAGATAGACAAGGGATTAAAGGACTTGAAGATTTATTTTACTGTAGGTCTTCAGAAATAAATGTCTTTTATAGTTTTGAGACAAGTATTTAATTATTTTGGGAATAATGTTGCTTATGTTTAGGACAGTGAACCTTATGGTTTAATTATTATTTATATGGGTTTAGTAATGATGTTGGTGATGTTTAGTTTATTCATCTGGTATTCATTAGGTCGGTGGAATAAATCACTTTATTATTTGTCTTCTGCTGTATTGTAAATTTATTATGCACAGAGTTAGTTGGTTAAAACCTTGGTGGCCGGTCCACCGCTCACCCTATGTGATCCAGGGTAGGGGTGTGACAAACATGAAGTATTACTATGAATCATCTTTGATGTGTTATGATGATGCACTGGATTTTTCTTACCCATCTTTACCTCCACCTAATCAAAGAGCTCCCCTTTTCAGCCTTGCTTTAGATCAGCTATCTAACATAACCTAGTCGTGGATAAAGGGTCTATCCCTGTCATTGATCTGGCAGTGGTCATAACAAGCCCTATGAAGGAGGCTAGCAAGCATAATGCATGTCCTTAGTCCTCAAATGCTGATTTGAAATTTGCGGGAACTAGTGGAAAAAATAAAAGTGGGCTCATCCGAAAGGCTCATCCATTGCCAAGAAGAATGGTTCCTTGAAATTGAGTTCTCTATTCATGCCTCCTATGGAACACATGGCAAGGAGGGAGAATCCAGCTTCCCATGTGCAAACAAACAAGAAGCTGAGTGAGAAGGTCATCTTCAGCATAGAAACACCAAAAAAGAACTATGTGGCTGATGACAACCTTGCTAATGGGGTTGATATAACAAATCAGGATAAAGATAGTGAAAGCAACCCAAGAGGTGGAGCTACTCAGCATCCCAACTGGAGTTAGATACCTAAACAAGGTAATGGGGGTAATTCTAATGGTTTGAATCATTATACTAATGCTCCTAGGGCCTCTATAAAGCTAAAGTTTCCGAAACCAACTAGGAAGGAGGATAGAGTAGTTTTTTCTCCCCAAAAGAAATTGCACAGATGGGTTGTGGGGAATGGGAAAATTGTCCGATTGGCTATTTTATTGAGAAAAGGCTCCCTTTTATGGCTGTGAAAACAATTGCACGCTAGATGTGGAGCCACATGGGATCGATAGACGTCCTAGCCAATGATAAGGGATTCTTTTTCTTCAAATTCTCTAATGAAGTAGAATGTACTAAAGTAGTTGAGGCTGGGCCTTGGATCCTTTATGGAAGGCCTTTAATTCTAAAGAAGTGGCGGCCTAGGATGGAGTTGACAGAGGACTCCCACTCAAAAGTAGTTGTTTAGGTGAATTTATACAACTTGCACCTAGAATGTTCGACAGAGGAGGGCCTGAGCTTTGTAACTAGTGTTGTTGGCAAGCCCCTTTATGTTGATATGATGACTAAAGCCAAGAAGAGGATCAGCTATGCTAGAGCATGTGTGAAATTGGATGTAACTCAAGAATTAGTTGATTCCTTTGATCTCAATGCTAAGGATGGAGATATGGAGCATATCATTGAAATAGCTGCGGAATACCTATGGAAGCCTAGGTTATGTAAAACATGCCAAATCTTTAGACACAATTAGTCTACTTGCCCTAAATCCGCCTCTAATAATCAACCACAACAGAATCTTGGAAATGAAGAGAATTGGAACCAGGTAAAAACATTAGACTCAAGAAGGGGAAATAAATTGCTTCAGATGGTGCAAACGACACTCAACTAGTGGAGGCTATAAATGTACATGGAAGTAGTGAGGTCTGTTTGACTGATGGCATAGTAGGGATGGATAAGCAACAAGCAATGAACAATAATAGCAATGCTGATCAGGTAACTGTGTCTACATCTGGTATGCATTTGGATAGAGAACAAGCACGTCTATCATTACCAATAATAGATTTAAATCACTGGTAGAGGATCAGCAGAATAATCTCAGTCTAGGTATTAATAACTTGGATAGTGAAAATTTTGAAGTTAGAACTGGAGATATTGAATGTGTGGAGCAAGCAGGCAATAGAAAGAAGAAGAAGAAACAAAAGAATCATCCTACTATTATGGGAAAGGAAAGGGATTTTGGGATAGCACCATCCCAGTCTGAAACATCTCATTAACTTTTTATGATTAAGTTTGCTTGTTGGAATATTAGGGGCTTAAATGACCCCATCGAGCAAGAGGAGTTGAGAAAATTTATTTTTGAGCAGCAATTGGATTTGTTGGGAATTGTCAAGACCAAAATAAAGGCTGTCAATAAGATAGCAATTATGAGGTTAGTGCTTAGAAACTAGGAGCACATGGACAACTACCAAAGTCATCCATATGGTAGGATTTAGATTGGATGGGACCCTTAAGTTATCAAAGTATGACAAAGTTATTCATTGCTCTATTTTTCACTTGGAGAACAAAATTGCTTTTTTTTTTGTTTCATTTATATATGGTGCAAATAAGGAAAGAGATAGGAGACCTTTATGGCATAGCATTGTCCAGCACGCAAGGGCTATCCCCCATGAGTTGTGGGTTGTTCTAGGGGATTTTAACGCAATCACAAACCTACAAGAAACAATGGGAGGAAGGGAGAAATGGAACCAAGCCATGGTGGAATTTAATAACTACATTCAAGTTGCTGCACTGATTGATCTTAGGTTCATTGGAGCCTTCTTTACTTGGTGTAACAATAGGCATGACACAAACTGCATAGTCAGGAAAATTGACAGAGTTCTCATCAGTGAAAATTGGAACCTTCAATTTTCCATGTCTGAAGCTACATTCCTAACCCCAGGCATATCTGACCATAGCCCAGAAGTTGTTAATAAGGGCAAGGTGATCAAGAATAGAAGAAGTCCTTTTAGATTCTTTGATTTCCTTGTTGAGAGGAATGATTTTCTTCCCACTGTTAACATAGTTTGGGGACAAACTATAAATGCAACAAAGCAGTTCCAAGTATCACAAAAACTCAAGCTTCTGAAAGCTGAGTTCAAAAAGGTCAACAAAACTCAAGTGGAGGATGTTTCTATCAAGGCCCAGGAAGCTAAAGCAGTTCTTGATCAATGTCAAAGAAATCTTTACCAACAACCCCTGAATCTCTTACTCAAAACACAAGAGAGAAAATTACTTGGAAAATATATTGAAGTTACTAAAGTGGAAGAAAGCTTTTTGAAGCTGATGGTGTTCTTCTAACGAGGACGAACATAATGTATAGATGTGCGTGAGATCAAGTATGGGTGTCTGAGCTACAAGGCCCGTGCAAGTTGGTGGTAAATGCTTAGGGAATTGAGGAAAGAGAGATATACACAATGAAATTATAGTGGTTCACCGGCCTGGAAGCTCGGCTAGTCCACTCTTCAATGGAGGCTCTTGCTCCTGTTTTCTTATTAATTGCGTTGGGTGTATTATAGTGCAGCCTGGAGGAAATTAGGGTTTATCCTGACTCTCTAGTCTCTAAGGTTCCTCTCCCCCCCTAATTGGAGGCTTACCCTGCTTTTATAGCCTCTTGCTTACCTCTAACCCGGATTTACTTTCTATAATCATGGGATCCTTCCCCCACTCTAATTGGATTTTATCCCGAGATCTTTGCATACCATCCGTGGAATCCTCCTTAATTTTTGGAGAGGATCTCAGTTGGTTAAGGGTTCTGTGCCTTGAATTCAACTTGGCTATTGTTTCGGAGGTTTTCGCTATCATCTTGCTGTCCCCTCATCGTTTCCCATATTATCTCGCTTGGGGGAGCTTTAATTCTGGCTCGACGAGCTCTGCGTGTCTTACCTGACCTCCCGAGCTGAGCTCATTTCCTGAGCTCGTGCTTAGGGTTTATTTTAGGTATCATCAGTTGCCCCCCAACCCTTGTCTCAAGCGAGCTTGGGCAGGGGCTAAGCTGTTTTTAAACCGAGCTAGACCTGCGCGTGGTTGACCCTGGCTTGCACGTGATTGAAGCCTTTTGACGGTTTGCAGTAATCATGGCTTTCCTCGATTCCCGTGCACGTTTCAGCCCATGTTTCTTAAGCTTTAAATGTACAAACGGCTATCTGAATCGTCTCTTCTCACTGTTCGACTTCTTCTCTTTCGATTCCAGATTTCCCGGCTTGAAGCTTTCTGATTCTCGCTCAAAACCGAGTCCTTTGTGTTCGACTTGAGGATCCGCAGTGCTCCCTTCCTTCAATTTCGCTCTGGATTGTTGCTCGTTTCTCTTTCCTAGCTAGGTACGCTTTTTCTGTTCCCTTTTCATCTTTTCTCGTTCTGGATCCCTTGAGTTCGAGGTGGTTATTGCGTTTCTGGGCTTATAGGCTCTTTTACTTCTGGTCCCGCGACTGTTGCTTGTCTCCTCTTCCCCATTTCGTGGATTGGAGTTCTATTGTGCACATACTCGCTGTTGAAAGCTATTGTGCTGACCCTAGGGTTATTAGGGAGTGCTTGACTGGTGTTCCTCCTCTCTATCATTCCTTTGATCTTCCTTTTTCCTGCCCAAACATGTATGCCTCTTCTGGAGCCCCTCGATCCTCTGTTTCTCTCTTAGAAGGTAGGTCTGCCGAGAAGGAGACTGAATTAGGGGAAGTGGGTGACGAAATCGACAATTTCCCTGGTGTTGATGTTGTTGATTCCGAGGTCAATATCGAGGAGCTTCCCTCATCGTCTTCTCCTATGCCCCCCAAGCCTGAGAAAGGCAAGGGCAAAGTCAGTGGGGTTGGGGTTTCTGGTGGTACATCATACTTAGGAGCTTCCCTAGAGCATGCCGAGCTCATGGGCCCTAGCAAGGTCGACCCCTCCTTTGTGAAGATTTTCATTGCCCGCTATGAGTTTTCTGCTGGTGTCCAGACAGCTCCACCCTTTATGTTGTCAAAGTTCATAAGAGGGTCTGTTTCTTTGAGGTCGCATTTGAGAATGGCCTTCGCTTTCCTCTGCACCCATTTATCAAGAACGTTTTGCAATATTTCAACGTTTGTTCCTCTTAGCTTTCCCCTAACTTCTGGGGTGTCCTGGTGGGTCTTCTGGTCTTCTTTAAGGACCATAACCTCGGGGTTCCCAGCATTTCCCTGTTCTTGGACTTTTTCAATGTCAAGCTGACCTCTTCTGAGGGCTTCTTGTATATCTCCAAGCGAGCCAACGCTAGGCAGATCATCTCTCATATTCCGTCTTCCCATAAACACTGGAAAGAACGTTTCTTCTTTGTTGGGGGCACCAACTAGGAATACAACCCTGCTGATAGAACGGACACTCTTGGTATTCCTAAGGTCTGGACTGTTCCAGAGAACTTGCGTGAGTCCTTCCTTGAGTTGACTGAGTTTCGTTTTGAGAATCATAAGTTTCTGACTTTGCTCTGCTTGCGTTGTATCTAGGTACCCGACCTGAACTTAGCGCTGAGGACAAGGAGGTAAAGTTGAAATTGGTCAAGTGTGACCCGCGAAGGTACTCCAAGCTTATCCAACCCTGAGTTCTGGTTGAGAGAGGATTTAGTCCTCCTGGGATAACGATAGAAGCCCCGTCTCCCATTTCTGCTGTCAGACCTGAAGAAGTAGCAGGTAATTCCCTTTTTCAATAAGTTGCGCTGCCTTCCTTCCTACTTCCTCATACATGCGTAACTGGTTGACTCAGATCTTTCAGGGTCTTCCATAATGAAGCCCACATCTGAGGAACTCCAGGCCAAGATCGATCAGTTATCGAAGAGTGGGAAAGGTAGTAAACGGAAAACTGTGGTCGGCTCTGGAAGTAGCCCTGTTACTCGGGCTAAGATTCAAAAATTGGGGGTGCCTTCTTCTTCTCCAGCTTCGACTTCATCAAAACAGGTTCAACCGTTGAACACCCCACCAGTCGATGAGGCCTGCCTGCCATCAGGGATCCAGCCCACTTCAAGTCGAACTAATGAGCCAGGCGAGGATTCTCCTTCCTCAACTGAGGTCAAGGAAGCTTTGAGGTTGGTCCCTGGCCTTCAACCTAGTAATTTCTTCTACAGTCCTTCAGGGAAGATTATTGAATCTGTCACGCCCCGAATTTCCACAAACCCGGGGAGTGAGTGAAAAGGAAGAATAAAAGTAAATGAAAGGTCATTAGGTTGGATAAATTGATTTCTCATTCATTTCCCACATTTTCCCAAAGTTTTTCAAGCCATTTT
This sequence comes from Ilex aquifolium, assembly GCA_951799425.1. NCBI lineage: Eukaryota > Viridiplantae > Streptophyta > Magnoliopsida > Aquifoliales > Aquifoliaceae > Ilex > Ilex aquifolium. Next base: position 10,580,406 of record OX637391.1, on the reverse strand, counting down.
TATTCCATTTTAGCCTATTCCTTCAAGGTTTCTAAACCCCCCCTTTTGACATCACTCCCACCTATTTAAAATGTGTTTTACACACTTAACAAGTCTTTTAATTTTTCATAAAATTTCGACATAACCTCCTTTGTTTTCCAATCCTTTTTCCCACCTAATATTCACAATTTTCATAAGCATAAATATATCACAACCCACCCTCACTCGGTGGCCACAATCCATGTAAATTAAACATACATCCCTTGTTCTCAACATACACATCTAATTGTCCCAATATACACATATGATACTCATTAAATAAAGATATCCAACATATCAATTGGGTTTACACCCTTACACTGTAAAATGACCCAAGGTCTATAATCTATTACTTTTTCAAATTGAAATACAAGTCATTTGGGCTTCTGCCCATACATACAAAATATGCCCTAAGGGCCAAATATCCATTCAAGCCCCTTTTCTCTCATTCCTTTAAGACTTACTCAAGTCTCAAGTACCGGGAGCCTCATCTGTAATATGATATCCCACGAATGGGTCAGCTCAACTGCTGGTATGACAAAATACTAATGCTAGGAACAAATTTAAGGCGTGACATGTGCAAGTGTACATTTTAAATGCTACAACCCCATAATCCCTCAATGCTATGCAATGTCAATATGCATGACACACCCATGCAACTCTTTGCCACCCATGTCTCGCTTCACGGTCCGCCCCCGTCAGCCCGCGAGTACTGTCATTGGCCAGATTTTGGGTTTTTCACCACAAGATCTACACCCTCATAATGCATAGCACCAAGTGCCCAACCCACACTATGTTCCAAGGATTCATGTATGCCAAGATGCCATGATTTTTCTCAATGTGAATTCTATGAAACATTTCATCAAACACTTGGCGTATAACTTAAAATATGCCCCCTTTATAAAGTAAAGCATAACTTTAAATTCATAACACTTTATCTACATGAATGTGAGGCACAATTCAATGAATTAAACATGTGATCATATTTCATGTTCATTACTTTTACAATTTCTCAAAGAAATACAAATACACAAATTACCAATTCATGGAATAAATCATAACTCTCAAAACACAAGAGTTTCTCTACATAAACATAAGGTAGAATATGATAATTCAACACATAAGCAATATACACCTTAATCATAGCAACAAATTGTCAAGAAATTCAAAGAACACAAAAGTACTTAAGCCATTAACTCTAAGTTTTCAAAGCAACTACCAACTAAATGGTTTTCTAGCATCAAGTAAACACCTAAATCATTCAATCTACACATGGAAAGGCAAGAAAACTTAAATCTATTCCCAACTTAGTAAAACATCATACCTAGAATGGTTTTTCTCAAACCAAGAGAGTTGTGTTCGCTTTATAGCCGAACCGATCAGTGAGAATCTAGCTCTTGTTGAGAGGAACAACTTCTTAGAAGGAAGTCTTGCAAGAATCTTGACCTAAGATTGAGTTTTGGTGACTTGAAGCTTGAAGAACCTAGGGTTTTTCTTTATTCTTCCTCCTTGAACATGTACTGCCCCTTCCCAGACCAAAAACACTGATATTTTTACACTAAAGGGCTGTATTTATAGTGGAGGGCAAAGGGGCAAAATGACCCTCTTGCCCTTGATGAATCCGGGACCCTGTTACACTACAACTCGTCCCGAAACGCCTCAATTCGACATTTTATTTTAACCAAAGTTCTTAAAATTATTTTAAATGAAAATTTTCAAAAAAAAATATATTTGATAGTGGCCGAGTTTGACCGGTCCCACCTAGGCCACCTGAGATACCTTTTTTGTCCAAATTTTGAAACTATTTTCGTTTAGGCTCAAATTCACACAGTAGGTGTATTGTAACATTCTAAGCATGTTTCTCTTCTATGACATACTCAAATTATGCTTCTAAACACGACCTACACATAAATGATGCATATGTAGTGCCCTACGACAAATGATGCATGAATAGTGCCCTACCGGCAAAACTGAAAATTTTATCTTCAGTTTTCAGATCTCTACATCCTTCCCCCCTAAAGAAAAATTTCGTCCCGAAATTTAGAAATGTACCTCTATGAATGAACAACTCTGGGTACCTAGCGCGGACTTCAGCCTCACGCTCCCAAGTAGCCTCCTCGACCCCATGATGGTTCCAAAGAACCTTGACCAAAGGGATGGTCTTGCCCCGCAAAACCTGGTCCCTCGAGTCCAATACCTCCACTGGCCTCTCATCATAAGAAACATCGCCCTCCACTTGGAGATTTGCCCAATCTAACACATGTGAAGGGTCAGGCTCGTACTTCCTCAACATCGACACATGGAAGACATCATGAACCCCAGATAGCTGTGGCGGTAATGCTAGCTTATAAGCCACCTCACCAACCCTCCCAAGGATCTCAAATGGTCCTAAAAACCGTGGCGACAGTTTCCCGCTATGCCCGAATCTCCTCAATCCCCGTCGTGGGGCTACCTTGAGGAACACATGTCCCCCAACATCAAATGATAAAGGTCGTCGCCTCCTGTCTGCATAACTCTTCTGGCGGCTCTGTGCCGTCAACAGACGCTGTCTAATCACCTGTATCTTGTCCGTGGTCTCACGAACTATGTCAAGCCCTAAAGCAGCTGTCTCCCCTACCTCAGTCCAACATACTGGTGAACGACACGGCCTACCATACAACGCCTCAAAAGGTGCCATCTCAATACTAGACTGATAGCTGTTGTTGTAGGCAAACTCTACTAAAGCAAGGTGATCTTCCCAGCTACCCCTGAAGTCCATAACACATGCTCTTAGCATGTCCTCAAGTATCTGAATAGTACGCTCTGACTGACCGTCAGTCTGAGGTGGAAAGCAGTACTAAACAGTAGCTGAGTCCCCAAGGCTGTCTGAAGACTCTGCCAAAACCGTGCAGTGAAACGTGAGTCTCTGTCTGAAACAATGGAAACAGGAATCCCATGTAGTCGTACTATCTCTCGGATATACAACCTACTAAGAACATCCACTGTATCAGTCGCTCTAATCGGTAAGAAATGTGCGGACTTCGTCAACCTGTCAACAACAACCCAAACTGCATTGTGACCTCTAGGTGACTTTGGAAGACCCATCACAAAATCCATGGTAACAAACTCCCACTTCCACTCAGCCACTGGCAATGACTGTAACAAACCCCCAGGTCTCTGGTGCTCAGCCTTAACCTGCTGGCACGTGAGACATCTCGATACAAACTGCACCACATCCCCCTTCATCCCCGTCCACCAATACTGGCGGCGTAAATCATGGTACATCTTAGTGCCCCCTGGGTGTACTGCTAGGCGTGAATGATGGAAATCTCTAAGGACATCAGCCCTAAGAGACTCTGGGACAAAGACTCTACCCATATACCTTAGGCTAAGGTCAGAATGAATTGTCCATCCCTCAAAGCCCTCGGCACTTATAACTCGTGCTCGAATCTGCCCTGCTTCTGTGTCTTGTAACTGTGCCTCAATAACCCTGTTCAACAATGTAGGCTGGGCACAAATACTGAATAGTGTGGCGTGTCCCCCAAACTCTGCAAGGTCTAAGTCAAACTCACCGATGTCTCCCATCATCTCCCACTCCCTAATAGCAATGCTAGCTACAGTGCTCCTAGGTCTCCTACTAAGTGCATCTGCTACGACATTGGCCTTCCCAGGATGGTACTGAAGGTCAAAGTCATAGTCCTCCATATACTCCATCCATCTCCTCTGCCGAAGGTTCAAGTCCTTCTGCGTGAAGATGTATCTGAGGCTCTTGTGATCTGAGAACACCTCGAACCTCTCCCCATATAAGTAGTGTCGCCAACTCTTAAGTGCAAAAATGACGGCAGCTAACTCCAAATCATGTGTGGGGTAGTTCTGCTCATGATTCTTCAATTGACGAGAACCATAGGCTACCACTCTACCCTCCTGCATCAACACACAGCCTAATCCCTCTCGTGAAGCATCACAATAAACGGTATAGCCAATACCTCCCTTAGGTATAATCAGGACAGGTGCTGAAGTCAGCCTCTTCTTCAGCTCCTGAAATGAATGCTCACAGTCATCTGTCCACTCAAATCTACTGCCCTTGCGCGTCAGACGAGTCATCGGCGCGGCAAGATGAGAAAACCCCTCCACAAACCGACGGTAATAGCCTGCCAATCCCAAGAAATTCTGAATCTCAAACACACTCTTCGGCCTCTCCTAACTCATAACAGCGTCAATCTTAGAAGGATCCACAGATACCCCACTACCTGACACAACATGGCCTAGAAACTGCACCTCCTGAAGCCAAAACTCACACTTCGAGAACTTAGCAAATAAACGATGTTCCCTCAAAATCTGTAACACAGTCCGTAGGTGAAAGGCATGCTCATCCTCAGAAGGTGAATAAATCAAAATGTCATCGACAAACACCACAACAAACTGATCTAAATAAGGACTAAAAATGCGGTGCATCAAGTCCATGAATGCCGCTGGGGCATTCGTCACACCGAATGGCATAACCACGAATTCATAATGGCCATAACGAGTGCGAAAAGCTGTCTTCGCCACATCCTCCTCCCGTACTCTCAAATGGTGATACCCCGATCTAAGATCAATCTTCGAGAAACATCTTGAACCCCTAAGCTGGTCAAACAAGTTATCTATCCTCGGCAACGGGTACTTGTTCTTGATAGTGACCCGGTTCAGCCTCCTATAGTCCACACACAAACGTAATGTCTCATCCTTCTTCTTCACAAATAGTGCCGAAGCACCCCATGGAGAAGTACTAGGACGAATAAAACCCTTACCCAACAAATCAGTCAACTGCTCCTTCAGCTCTCTCAACTCAGCTGGAGCCATACGATAAGGTGGAATGGAAATAGGCATAGTGTCTGGGATAAGCTCTATCGTGAACTCTATCTCTCGTCTCGGCGGTAGACTAGTCAAGTCATCCGGGAAGACATCTGGAAACTCATCCACTATGGGTGGTAACACACTCTCTGTAGTCCCACCCTCATCTACTACCAAACTAGCCAACATGTAACTATGACCTTCCCAACTCCTCGAGTCATACAAGGGTGGAACTAAGAATTCCCCACGATCTCCCGTAAAATAAAAGCTATCTCCCTCAGGAGTACACACTGTCACTCTCCCCCTATAGCAATCTATACTCGCCCGGAAAGTAAACAACCAATCCATCCCCAAAATAATATCAAAACCAGACATGTCAAGCAGAATGAAATAAAAAAAAAAGATGCGATCAGCTATCTCTATCGGGCAATCTCTACAAATCCTCGTCAATATCATACTACTCCCAACTGGGGTGTCAACATGCAATGGTGGATCTAACTGATCTATGTCCAACCCCAATGTTATGACAAGCATGGTAGATATGAATGAATGAGATGCACCCGAGTCTATCAGTATGCTAGCCCATGAACTAAATACAAGGAATGTACCTCGAACCACTGAAGGTCCAGAAATAGATGTCTCTGGTGTGGCCATTGCATAAACACGACCCTGAGTAGTCTGGCCCTGCCTAACTTTTCATGTAATGAGTAATTTCCTTACTCCATATTTCTTTCCCTTCAAAGGCTTATCATGTCATTCTCAATCAATCTTCAAGCAAAGTCATCTAATATAATTCATCAATTATTGCACCACGATCTTCCAATCATATTCTTTCAAAATAATTCTTAAAACCCAATTGTACAAGAATTAAGTCATCACTTAACATTTAAATTTTTATTTTATTTTTTTTTTACTCAAAGCAACACTAGCCAACTATTCATACTAATTCCAGACCACTATTAATAACCTCAAATAAATGGTCATATAACAACCTCCAATCCACTCAGAAGCAACATCACAATTTGTACTCTTATTCCAACATCGACACAAATACTTATTCATTTTACCATGCCCCTCCAATTGATTGTATTTGAACATTGTACTATTTTATAGTCTCTTAGTCACCCTAATGGAAGACACATCCAACTCAACGTTTTCACCATAAAATCAAAATTTTCAATCTTTCTGTAATTCTTAACATCTCTATCAATTCCAATAACTTCACCTAACAAAAATTATATAAAGGACGCCACAGTTGACCTTAACTCCAAGCAACAAAATTGAATTACTACACATTTTTCACTTCACAAATTAAAGTAACTAAGGGCCAGACAAAAATAATGGAAATTGACATAACCTAAAAAAGTTATAACATCATAAATCATCATACCTCGAAGCCTTTTTACTTTCATACATTCTCAGCCAAAATACACTAATACTCTCTGACATCCAAAACTCATGACGTAAAAATAATTCATTTGTCACCACACATGTCTCCTAACGATCTCCAATATTGGTGTACACATTTCCCTACAACTCCCATATAAGACCTAATCCCCAAGCTCTGATACCAAGTTGTCACGCCCCGAATTTCCACAAACCCGGGGAGTGAGTGAAAAGGAAGAAGAAAAGTAAATGAAAGGTCATTAGGTTGGATAAATTGATTTCTCATTCATTTTCCACGTTTTCCCAAAGTTTTTCAAGCCATTTTTATTCCATTGTTAGCCTATTCCTTCAAGGTTTCTAAACCCCCCCTTTTGACATCACTCCCACCTATTTAAAATGTGTTTTACACACTTAACAAGTCTTTTAATTTTTCATAAAATTTCAACATAACCTCCTTTGTTTTCCAATCCTTTTTCCCACCTAATATTCACAATTTTCATAAGCATAAATATATCACAACCCACCTTCACTCGGTGGCCACAATCCATGTAAATTAAACATACATCCCTTGTTCTCAACATACACATCTAATTGCCCCAATATACACATATGATACTCATTAAATAAAGACATCCAACATATCAATTGGGTTTACACCCTTACACTGTAAAATGACCCAAGGTCTATAATCTATTACTTTTCCAAATTGAAATACAAGTCATTTGGGCTTCTGCCCATACATACAAAATATGCCCTAAGGGCCAAATATCCATTCAAGCTCCTTTTCTCTCATTCCTTTAAGACTTACTCAAGTCTCAAGTACCGGGAGCCTCATCTGTAATATGATATCCCACGAATGGGTCAGCTCAACTGCTGGTATGACAAAATACTAATGCTAGGAACAAATTTAAGGCGTGGCATGTGCAAGTGTACATTTTAAATGCTACAACCCCATAATCCCTCAATGCTATGCAATGTCAATATGCATGACACACCCATGCAACTCTATGTCACCCATGTCTCGCTTCACGGTCCGCCCCCGTCAGCCCGCGAGTACTGTCATTGGCCAGATTTTGGGTTTTTCACCACAGGATCTACACCCTCATAATGCATAGCACCAAGTGCCCAACCCACACTATGTTCCAAGGATTCATGTATGCCAAGATGCCATGATTTTTCTCAATGTGAATTCTATGAAACATTTCATCAAACACTTGGCGTATAACTTAAAATATGCCCCCTTTATAAAGTAAAACATAACTTTAAATTCATAACACTTTATCTACATGAATGTGAGGCACAATTCAATGAATTAAACATGTGATCATATTTCATGTTCATTACTTTCACAATTTCTCAAAGAAATACAAATACACAAATTACCAATTCATGGAATAAATCATAACTCTCAAACCACAAGAGTTTCTCTACATAAACATAAGGTAGAATATGATAATTCAACACGCAATATACACCTTAATCATAGCAACAAATTGTCAAGAAATTCAAAGAACACAAAAGTACTTAAGCCATTAACTCTAAGTTTTCAAAGCAACTACCAACTAAATGGTTTTCTAGCATCAAGTAAACACCTAAATCATTCAATCTACACATGGAAAGGCAAGAAAACTTAAATCTATTCCCAACTTAGTAAAACATCATACCTAGAATGGTTTTTCTCAAACCAAGAGAGTTGTGTTCGCTTTATAGCCGAACCGATCGGTGAGAATCTAGCTCTTGTTGAGAGGAACAACTTCTTAGAAGGAAGTCTTGCAAGAATCTTGACATAAGATTGAGTTTTGGTGACTTGAAGCTTGAAGAACCTAGGGTTTTTCTTTATTCTTCCTCCTTGAACGTGTACTGCCCCTTCCCAGACCAAAAACACTGATATTTTTACACTAAAGGGCTGTATTTATAGTGGAGGCCAAAGGGGCAAAATGACCCTCTTGCCCTTGATGAATCCAGGACCCTGTTACACTACAACTCGTCCCGAAACGCCTCAATTCAACATTTTATTTTAACCAAAGTTCTTAAAATTATTTTAAATGAAAATTTTAAAAAAAATATATATTTGATAGTGGCCGAGTTTGGCCGGTCCCAGCTAGGCCACCCGAGATACCCTTTTTGTCCAAATTTTGAAACTTTTTTCGTTTAGGCTCAAATTCACACAGTAGGTGTATTTTAACATTCTAAGCATGTTTCTCTTCTATGGCATACTCAAATTATGCTCTTAAACATGACCTACGCATAAATGATGCATATGTAGTGCCCTACGGCAAATGATGCATGAATAGTGCCCTACCGGCAAAACTGAAAATTTTATCTTCAGTTTTCAGATCTCTATAGAATCTTTTCTGAAGAAACCTAGGTGTGACGAAATAAAGCCCCCCAAGGTGGAGGAGAGTGATGACTCCTTTTTTGAAAACAGTGAGCTTGCTGTTGGGGCCATTTCTTCTGTTCTTACCGATTTTGACGTTCAAAAGGCATCTTCCATGCCTCTTGAGGAGACCATCAGCTCAGCTCTTCAGGGAACAGCTGTTTTAAGCTCTTGCATCCTTATACATCCATTTATCTTTATGTCTTAATCTTAAGCTTACATTTTCTTGCTTTCTCTCCTGTCCCTAGCTGGCTCTCCACGTAAAAAGTTTGGTGAATAGGATCCAATCCTCTGAGAGCTCTGTCAAAGCTTTAAAAGCATACGAGTATAAGGTTGCCCAACTCACCTTTGACAATGACGACCTCCGAGCTCAAGTGGCAGGCTTCAAGGAGGAATTGGAGAACCAGGCTTCGTCCCTTCAGGGCTTACAAATGGCCAAAGATGCTGCTGAAGAAAGAGAAAGGAAAACCAGGGACGAGCTAAGAATAACCAGGGAAGAGCTGAAGCTTAAATCTGAGGCTTGGGCTAAGGCCAGTCAAGAAGCCTTTGAAGCCCAGAGCTCTTTGCAGAGCATAAAGAAGGATTATCTTGCTGTGACTGAGGTAAACGTTGTACTCTGCACCGAGCTCGAGGCACATAAGATTCTTGTCAAGGAAAAGGACAATGTTATTGCTGAGCTGAGGGATGACGTCACCACCCAGTGGGCCACTGGATGACTTGCCTTCAAACGCCGAGCTACAAAGACCTATCCAGACCTTGACTTCAACTTTTCTATTCCTAACGAGGAGGAGCTGGAGGAGACTGATACAGATGGCGAGGGGACAGCTTGGCTCCTCCAGACTTTACCTCAGAAGGTGTTGAGGTGCCCATCCCTCCTGCTGAGCCTTCTGGAGCCCTTTCTATTGGGACAGGCTCTGTTGTTGCAATTCCCGAGCTCCCAGCTGTAACTTCTACTGTTTCTGCCACTGTACCGTTCTCAGCTGACCTTGTGACTGAGGCCCTTGCTCAAAATTCGAAATCAGTGGGAGCAAAGACCCGTGTAGCTGGTACCCCTGGAAGCTCTCTTCTTCTGTCTGCTGTTGAAAGCTCATCAGCTAAGCTGCAGAATCCTTCACTTACACCTTCCCTTGACACTTAGAGCTCTCCCCCTGTTCATGTGACTCTAATTTCACTTTTCATGTATTTTGAACTTGTACACTAAAATACAAACTTTGAAAAACAACTTATGTTCTGAACTTTTGCTTTGAAATGTGATGTGACTTCTGGCTTGAAACATAATTTTGTTTTTCTTTGCCTTATGTTCCCCTTGCCCCCATTGCTTCGAGAAGTACTTCAGTCCTTCTTAAAGCAAAATTATTGACTTTATGAGCTGCATGGCTCTTTTTATGAACTAAGGAACTCATCATGAGCTTCAGGGCTCTTTTTGTGAATTAAGGAACTCATCATGAGCTTCAGGGCTCTTTTTATGAATTAAGGAACTCATCATGAGCTGCAGGGCTCTTTTTATAAATTAAATAGTCAATTGCGAGCTCCTAGGCTCTTTTCTGAACTTCCTGGGCTATGTTGCTCATATCATGAACTGAATAGTTCAGCGTGAGCTACGTGGCTCGTATTATGAGCTGAATAGTTCAGCGTGAGCTACGTGGCTCAAGTTATGAACTGAATAGTTCAGCGTGAGCTGCGTGGCTCAAGTTATGAACTGATTAGTTCAGCGTGAGCTGCGTGGCTCAAGTTATGAACTGATTAGTTCAGCGTGAGCTGCGTGGCTCAAGTTATGAACTGATTAGTTCAGTGTGAGCTGCGTGGCCCAAGTTATGAACTGAATAGTTCAGCGTGAGCTGCGTGGCTCAAGTTATGAACTGAATAGTTCAGCATTCTAGGAATGTTGTTAGCTACCCATGAATAAATCCAAAACTTGCCGCTTTATTGAAAATCTCTTCGTTACAAAGGAGACTCACTGAAAAAATCTTTTACGATGTTCTGCATTCCAAAAGTGAAGTAAGATTTTTCCTTCCTCTGTTTGCAGCTCGTAATTTCCAGGTCTGATCACCCTTGATATGATGTAGGGTCCTTCCCAATTAGGTCCCAGCTTCCCATGAGTGGGGTCTTTTCTAGCAGGTAGGAGTTTTTTGAGCACTAAATCCCCAGCTTTAAAGCTTTTGTGCCTAACCCTTCTGTTATAATACTTGTCGTTTTCCTTTTGGTAACTTTGGATGCGATGCAGAGCTCTGTCTCTCTTTTCATCCAGGAGATCGAGGTTCAGTAGGAGAGATTCATCATTATGTTCAGCGTCTGCAAACTCAACCCTAGGTGATTGGAGCCCCACCTCGACAGGTGCCACTGCCTCGGTTCCAAAAGTCAAATCAAACGGGATTTCCTGGGTTGAAGATCTGGCAGTGGTCCTGTAGGCCCACAGTACTTCAGGGATGTACTCCACCCATTTACCTTTCTGATTTTCTAGTTTGGTCTTTAGGGCTGCCTTTATGGTTCTGATGGTGACCTCTGCTTGCCCATTGGATTGAGGATGTGCCGGAGCTGAGAAGTAGTTCTTTATCCCGAGCTCAGCACAAAACCTCTTAAACTTTGGGTTGTCAAACTGCTTCCCATTGTCAGATACGACTGCTCTGGGAACCCTAAACTTGCAAACTATAGATTTCCAAACAAAGTTTTGCACCTTTTGTTCGGTGATTGTTGCCAAAGGTTCGACCTCCGCCCATTTGGTGAAGTAATCCATCCCTATAATGACAAACTTGCATTGTCCCACACCGGTGGGAAGGGGTCCAAGTATATCCAAACCCCATTGTTGGAAAGGCCATGGGCTTATCACCGAGGTCAATAGCTCGGGTGGACAATGGGAAATGTTAGCATGCTCTTGGCAAGTTTTGCATTTCTTGACCAATTCAGTGGCATCCTTGAGCATAGTGGGCCAATAATACCCTTGCCTCAGTGTTTTTCCTGCCAAGGCCCGAGCTCCGATGTGATTGCCACAGATTCCCTCATGCACTTCTCAAAGTATATAGTTGACATCTTCATCTCCCACGCATTTAAGGAGAGGTGCTGAAAAACCTAGTTTGTACAGATTTCCCTGCAGCAAAGAAAATCTAGCTGACCTGGCTCTCAGTTTGGAGGCCTCCTTGGTATCGTTTGACAAGGTTTCGTTCTGCAGGTATTCTATGATGGAGTCCATCAAGCTCGGCTGAGCTATGATTGGGAGCACTTCTTCTTTCTCAATGTTCACTGAAGGCTCTGGAAGGTGCTCCACTGGTATTAGCCTATCCAAGTCCTCTTGCGAGGCAGTTGCTAACCTTGCCACGCATCTGCTCGTGAATTTTCTGTCCTGGGAATGTGTCTGACCTTAACCTGCACAAACTTCTTGATTAGTTCTTGTACCTTTCTGAGGTAAAGGACCATTTTTTCGCCCCTCGCTTCGTAAGACTCCTCTATCTGTTTCACCACTAGTTGGGAGTCACTGCAGATCTCCAGCTGTTCTGCCTCCATGGAGTGAGCAAGATTGAGCCCGGCGATGAAAGCTTCATACTCAGCCTCGTTATTCGAGGCCTTAAACCCAAACCTGAGGGCATACTCGGCATCTATCCCATCCGGAGAGGTCAGAATTAAACATGTACCTCTTCCTTGAGCATTAGCAGCCCCATCTACTGAAAGCCTCCAAACGGGGAGGTCAGGTACCAGTTGTATGACCTCCATGGGTGTTGCTGTAGTGAACTCTGCGATGAAATCTGCCAAAATCTGTCATTTGATTGCAACTCTCGGCTTATATCTAATATTGAACTCACTAAGCTCTATAGCCCATTTAACCAACCTCCCTGAAGACTCTGGCTTATGCAGTACTTGCTTCATCGGCTGGTCTGTTGGAACCTCGATGGTGTGAGCTTGGAAGTATGGCCTAAGTTTCCTAGCTGTAGTTACCAAGGCTAAAACAAGTTTCTCCATCTTTGGATATCTCTCCTCTTCCCCCCTCAAAGCTCTGCTGCAGTAGTAGACTAGTTGCTGAGCTCTGTCTCGCTCCCTAACCAGTGCTGCACTAGTTGAGAAATCTGAAACAGCTAGGTAGAGAGTAAGGACCTCCCCCTCCAAGGGACTCACCAGAACAGGAGGGGAGCTCAGGTAATTCTTTAATGCTTTGAATGCTTCTTCGCACCGTGTATCCCACTGGAATGCCATCTTTAAAGTTTAAAAGAATGGATGACACTTATCGCTCGATCTGGACACAAAACGACTCAGAGCAGCTATTCTTCCGGTCAAGCGTTGGATTTCTCTTGTATTTGAGGGTGACTGCATGTTGAGCACAACTTTTACCTTTTCTGGATTAGCCTCTATTCCTTTGCTATTAACTATGAAGCCCAGAAACTTCCTTGCAGAAACTCCGAAGGTGCACTTTGCAGGATTAAGCTTCATCTTGTACTTTTTTAGGATCTGGAATGACTCAGCTAGGTGCTCAATGTGGAGCTCTGCTTTTAGTGACTTTACTAACATGTCATCGATGTAGACTTCCATGGATGCTCCTATCTGCTTTTGGAACATTCTATTCACCAATCGCTGGTAAGTGGCTCCAGCGTTTTTCAACCCAAAAGGTATGACTTGGTAGCAATATGTCCCTTGCTCAGTGAAAAAGAGGTCTTCTCCTGGTCGCTGGGGTCCATCCTGATCTGATTATAGCCTGAAAAGGCATCCATGAAGCTGAGGATCTCGTGGCCAGCCGTGGCATCCACTATGAGGTCAATCTGAGGTAGGGGAAAACTGTCCTTAGGGCACGCTCAATTGATATCAGTGAAGTCAATACAGAGCCGCCATTTGCCATTGGTCTTCTTGACAAGAACCACATTGGCTAACCAGACATGATATTCTACTTCCCTGATTGCTTTGGCGCGGAGGAGCTTGCTGACCTCCTCATTAATTGCCCTTTTGTCTATCTGAGGCGAAACTTCTTCTCTTCTACTTAATGGGCTTGTAAGTGGGGTTTACGTTTAGCTTGTGGGTAATAACCGATGGGTCAATACCTTCCATGTCTTCTTGCTTCCAAGCAAATACCCCAATGTTTTCCTTCAGGAAATGAATGAGAAGATCCTTAATTTCTCTGCTCAGTTTGGATCCGATGTAAACAAGGTGTTCTGGCTACTCGTCAAGCTGAATAGGTTCCAGCTCTTCTGATGGCGTTGGTCTCGTGTCCAGCTCGTCCCTCATGTCGAGCTTGTCCACATGGATGCTTTCAACTTCTTTTTGCTTCATCAAAGCCGTGTAGCATTCCCTGGCTACACGCTGGTCCCCTCGGACCACTCCTACTCCATTTTCTGTAGGAAACTTTACAACCAGGTGATAGGCAGAGGGGATGGCCATCATCGCATTAAGAGAAGGTCTTCCCAGTAGCATGTTGTATGCGGAAGGAGCATCCACCACTAGGTACTTCACAGTTGTGGTGGCTTGACACGAAGGGTCTCCCATGGTGAGTACGAGCTGAATGGATCCTAGTGGTAATACTATTTCCCCGAAGAATCCCAACAGGTGGGCACTCACTGGCTCCAGTTTCTCCCTTCCTATGTTCATTTTGTCAAAGGCAGGGGCAAAAATTATGTCTACCGAGCTCCCGTTGTCGATCAGGACTCGATGAACTGTTTTGTTTGCCACGACAGTCCTTACCACCAGTGGGTCATCATGTGGATGCTGGAAAACTTCCATATCAGAGTCTGAGAAGGTTATAGCGGTGCTCAACCTGGGTGCCTTGGACACATTATGCACCTCCAGTGCTTCTCCAGCTCTGACTTTTCGCAGGTGGGCCTTTCTAGCAGAACTGGACTCCCCACCTCCTGCAAATCCCCCGGATATCACCCTGATTTCCCCCAAGGGCCATTGATGTTGAGCAGGGGCTTGCTATCGAGGTGGTGGAGGTGGGAGAGCTTGGTTTCGATCCTCATGAGCTATGTAGCGGCGCAAATGTCCACGTTGAATCAGGTATTCAATCTCTTTCTTCAACTGGATGCAATCGTCAGTGTGATGACCGTGATCTCTATGGAACTCGCAGTACTTGGTGGGATCCCTCTTTGCTGGGTCTGCTTTCATCCGAGGTGGCCACCTCAAAAACTTCTCATTCTGTACCTCATACAGAATTTGGGACACCGAGGCAGTTAGAGGAGTGAGCTGCCGAGGTGGATATCTTGGTTGCAGCTCTGGCTGTGGAGGACGTAAGCGATCCCTAACATTTCCTCTTCTCTTTGGGGAGCGATCTCTGTCTCTTCTTGGAGACCTATCACGTCCTCTTTCTCTTCTGGGACTTCGGTCTCTCTTTTTCTCCTCCTTCCCTTTATCTTTTTGCGTGGACGAGCTCCCCACCTTAGAGAGAAGAGCTTCCTCGCCATTAATGTACTTCTCTGCTTTAGCGAGCACCTCTGCAATGCTTGCTTGCAGGTTTTTCGAGATAGAAAACATCAGGTCTTTAGATTGCACTCCCAAACCGGCTATAAATGCAGTGATGGCAAACTTTTCATCCGGGGACATCTACCTTTAGTGACTCCGAGTTGAACCTTTGAACATAAGATCTCAGGTTCTCTTGGGGTCCTTGCTTCACACTCAACAGGTGGTAGCTCGGCTTTCTGTATACTCGAGCTCCTATAAAGTGAGACACAAAAGCTATGGAGATCTCTTTAAAGGAGGAGATTGAGGCTGGTGGGAGCCTGTTAAACTAGGCTAGGGCAGAGCCCTTTAACGTGATGGCAAAGGCTCTGCAACGTACAGGATCCTAGTACCCATGCAGCTCCATCTGATTCTTGGAAGTGTTGAGATGATCTACAGGATCTTTCGTTCCATCAAAGGCCTCTATCTGTGGCGTTCTGAACTTTGGTGGGAGAGGAAAGTGCAGCACTCCAGTGGTGAATGGGGACTCAGTCTGTTGTACCAGGGCATCCATAGTAACCGGAGCCTTGCTCTTCACAGCCTCCTTCATGTGACTGAGCTCTTGCTGGATATCCTTGAAGCCTTGATCCCAATGCTGTTCTCTCATTTCCTGCTGGTAAGGGAAAAAATCGCCCCTCTCGCTTTCATCGTTTTGACTTTGCACCTCTTCGCTGTGGCCACTCCTAGGGGGTAGGTAGGGAACATGCCCCCTGGTCTGGTTGTTTTCTCCTCCTTCATTGACTTCTCTGAGGGGGTCCAAGTGTCGTTGCTCCCTGTGAGGGGGATTATTCTGGCCTTCTTGGGCCAGTCGTGCCTCCTGTGGCCGTTGTATGAGCTTCGAGAGCTCTGCGTTTTCCTTTAGCAAACGTTGGTTGACGAGGCGAAGGGCCTCCATCTCGTTGTTAGTGGGGGAATTCCTCATGGGGGGATTAGTCTCTTGGACGTTCTCGGGTTGTCTGCCGTTGGTGGCTTCCTGCTGATCCTGCATCCGTGGTGGGTTTGTTTGGCTTCTGCTTATGTTTCGAGTTGATACCATCAGTCACTGAGGGATCAGCTTATTTGTAACAGGAACAGTCGTTCCCACAGACGGCGCCAAACTGATGGTGTTCTTCTATCGAGGACGAGCAGAATGTATAGATGTGCGTGATATCAAGTGTGGGTGTCTGAGCTACAAGGCCCGTGCAAGTTGGGGTAAATGCTTAGGGAATTAAGGAAAGAGAGATATACACAATGAAATTATAGTGGTTCACCGGCCTGGAAGCTCGGCTAGTCCACTCTTCAATGGAGGCTCTTGCTCCTGTTTTCTTATTAATTGCGTTGGGTGTATTACAGTGCAGCCTGGAGGAAATTAGGGTTTATCCTGACTCTCTAGTCTCTAAGGTTCCTCTCCCCCCCCTAATTGGAGGCTTACCCTGCTTTTATAGCCTCTTGCTTACCTCTAACCCGGATTTACTTTCTATAATCATGGGATCCTTCCCCCACTCTAATTGGATTTTATCCCGAGATCTTTGCATACCATCCGAGGAATCCTCCTTAATTTTTGGAGAGGATCTCGGTTGGTTAAGGGTTTTGTGCCTTGAATTCAGTTTGGCTATTGTTTCGGAGGTGTTCGCTATCATCTTGTTGTCCCCTCATCGTTTCCCATATTATCTTGCTTGGGGGAGCTTTAATTCTGGCTCGACGAGCTCTGCGTATCTTACCTGACCTCCCGAGCTGAGCTCATTTCCTGGGCTCTTGCTTAGGGTTTATTTTAGGTATCATCAGAAGCAAAATTCTAGAGTCCAATGGCTTAGAGAAGGTGACCAAAATACTGCATTTTTCTTCAGAACATTAACTGGTAGGAGGAATAGAAACAAGATTGTCTCATTAACTAAGCCGGATGGAGTGGTGATTGATACACTTGATGAGATTAAATTGGAGGTGGTGAACTACTTCAAACAAATGCTTGGTGAGATAATACAAGACAATGTGAACATGATAGAAATGCTGAAAGAAATTAATTGGCATGGCTTAAAAGACACACAAGCTACAGATATTGTCAAAGAAGTCTCAGATGAGGAAATGAAGAGGTAGCCTTCTCATTGCACCCAAACAAGGCTCTGGTACTTGATGGGTTCAATGCTTGTTTCGTAAAAAAAGCTTAGACAGTGGTGGGACATGATGTGATTGAGGCTGTCAAGGAGTTCTTCAGAACAGGTAACCTTTTGAAGGAGACCAAGAACACCATTCTGACTCTAATGCCCAAGAATTCTAATCCAAATTCAATGGGGGAATATAGGCCCATCTCTTGTTGTAATACCCTATACAAGATTATTTCTAAGTTATTGCCAACAGGATTAAGGTGGTTTTGCAGTCCATTATTAGCCTGAATCAATCGGCCTTTGTACCTGGTAGAAGAATTGGTGATAATGTGTTCCTTGTCGAAGAGATAATGAGTGACTATCATAAGGATATGGGTCTCCAAGTGTGATATCAAAGTTGATTTAATGAAAGCCTATGATATGGTTGAATGGTAGTTCATTTTAGATGTGTTGAGGTACTTAAAGTTCCCTGATGAAATGGTTATTTGGATTCACACATGTATATCTACTGCCAGATTCTCAGTTTGTCTTAATGGAGGACTCATAGGATTTTTTCCTAGTAGCAAGGGCATTAGGTAAGGAGACCCTATCCCTCCTTATATCTTTGTCATTGCTATGGAGGCTTTAACCAAAATTATCAAGAAAGAGATAAGTGTAGCTGAGAAATTCAAGTATCATTGGAGGTGCAAGCAGTAGAAGCTGGTCCAATTGACCTTTGCAGATGATCTTATTCTTTTTGGCCATGGGGACCCTACATCAGTGAGTGTCTTTAAGAAGGCTATTGATAACTTCCAAGTTATTTTTAGATTAAGAGCTAACTCACTAAAGAGCCAAATTTTCTTAGCTGGAGTAAGGAGAGCATAAGGATATGATTTTGCAAAGTTTGGAATTTAATGAGGGGCAATTACCTGTCAAGTATATTGGGATTCCCCTAATCTCTGCCAAACTGAAAGTCAGAATTGTGCAGCCCTTATTGGGAAAACTGAATCACGAATTCAGTCCTGGACAAACAAATCATTGTCTTATGCAAGAAGGGTGCAATTAATCAGGTCTGTACTAAACAACGTTCAGAGCTATTGGCTTTGCCGCCTAATCATACCTGATGGTGTTAATCTATCGAGGACGAGCAGAGGGTATGGATATGCGTGAAATCAAGTGTGGGTGTCTGAGCTACAAGGCTCGTGCAAATTGCTAATAAATGCTTAGGGAATTGAGGAAAGGGAGACGAGTACAACAAAATTATAGTGGTTCACCGGCTTGGGAGCTCGGCTAGTCCACTCTTTAATGGAGGCTTTTGCTCCTTTCTCTGTATTGATGGTGAATCCAACTAACAAAGAATTTTTGCTACAGTTTTATCATTCTCCCCTTCAATGGAGGCGTTACCTAGTTTTTATAGGGTTGTTCCGTATTCTGTTAGGGTTCGACGAGGTTCTTGCCTGTCATTGCGTGATTCTCCTAGATTTTAGGAGGGGATCTTGATTAGTTGAGCGTTATTCGGCTTAACTCTAGCTTTCCATTCTGCAGGGGGTGTGGGCTGCCATCTTGTTGTCCCTTCATCGCTTCCCATATTATCTCGCTTGGGGGGAGCTCTAACACTGGCTGGACGAGCTCTGCGTGTCTTACCTGACCTCCCGAGCTGGGTTCATTTCCTGAGCTCGTGCATAGGGTTTATTTTAGGTATCATCAGTTGCCCCCCAGCCCTTGTCTCAAGCTAGCTTGGGCAGGGGCTGAGCTATTTTTCAAACCGAGCTAGATTTGCGCGTGGCTGACCCTGGCTTGCACGTGACTGAAGCCTTTTGATGGTTTGCAGCAATCATGGCTTTCCTCGATTCTCGCGCTCGTTTCAGCCCACATTTCTTAAGCTTTAAATGTACAAACGGCTATCTGAACCGTCTCCTTTCATTATTCGATTCCTTTCCTTTCGATTTCAGATTTTTCGGCTTGAAGCTTCCTGATTCTTGCTCAAAACCGAGTCCTTTGTGTTCGACTTGAGGATCCGCAGTGCTCTCTTTCTTCGATTTCACTCTGGATTGTTGCTCGTTTCTCTTTCCTAGCTAGGTACGCTTTCTCTGTCCCCTTTTCATCTTTTCTCGCTCTAGATCCCTTGAGTTCGAGGTGGTTATTGTGTTTCTGGGCTCATAGGTTCTTTTACGTCTGGTCTCGCGATCGTTGCTTGTCTCCTCTTCCCCATTTCATGGATTAGAGTTCTATTATGCACATACTTGCTGTTGGAAGCTATTGTGCTGACCCTAGGGTTATTAGGGAGTGTTTGACTGGTCTTCCTCCTCTCTATCGTTCCTTTGATCTTCCTTTTTCCTGCCCGAACATGTATGCCCCTTCTGGAGCCACTCGCTGCTCTGTTTCTCTCTTAGAAGGTAGGTCTGCCGAGGAGGAGACTGAATTAGGGGAAGTGGGTGACGAAATCGACAATTTCCCTGGTGTTGATGTTGTTGATTCCGAGGTCAATACCAAGGAGCTTCCCTCATCGTCTTCTCCTATGCCCCCCAAGCCTGACAAAGGCAAGGGCAAAGTCAGTGGGGTTAGGGTTTCTGGTGGTACATCGTACTTAGGAGCTGCCCTAGATCATGCCGAGCTCGTGGGCCCTAGCAAGGTCGACCCTTCCTTTGTGAAGATTTTCATTGCCCGCTATGGGTTTCCTGCTGGTGTCCAGCCCTGGTGTCTAGACAGCTCCACCCTTTATGTTGCCAAAGTTCATAAGAGGGTCTGTTTCTTTGAGAATGGCATTCGCTTTCCTCTGCACCCATTCATCAAGAACGTTTTGCAATATTTCAACGTTTGTCCCTCTCAGCTTTCTCCTAACTTCTAGGGTGTTCTAGTGGGTCTTCTGGTCTTCTTTAAGGACCATAACCTCGGGGTTCCCAGCATTTCCCTTCTCTTGGACTTTTTCAACGTCAAGCTGACCTCTTCTGAGGGCTTCTTGTATATCTCCAAGCGAGCCAACGCTAGGCAGATCATCTCTCATATTCCGTCCTCCCATAAACACTGGAAAGAACGATTCTTCTTTGTTGGGGGCACCAATTGGGAGTACAACCCTACTGATAGAACGGATACTCTTGGTATCCCTAAGGCCTGGACTATTCCAGAGAACTTGCGTGAGTCCTTGCTCGAGTTGACTGATTTTTGTTTTGAGAATCATAATTTTCTGACTTTGCTCTGCTTGCGTTGTGTCTAGGTACCCGACTTGAGCTCAACGCTGAGGACGAGGCGGTAAAGTTGAAATTGGTCAAGTGTGACCCGCGAAGGTACTCCGAGCTTATCCAACCCTGGGTTCTGGTTGAGAGAGGATTTAGTCCTCCTGGGATAACGATAGAAGCCCCGCCTCCCATTTCTGTTGTCAGACCTGAAGAAGTAGCAGATAATTCCTTTTTTCAATAAGTTGTGCTACCTCCCTTCCTATTTCCTCATATATGCGTAACTGGTTTGGCTTAGATCTTCCAGGGTCTTCCATAATGAAACCCACCTCTGAGGAGCTCCAGGCCAAGATCGACCATTTATCGAAGAGTGGGAAAGGTAGCAAGCGGAAAGCTGTGGTCGGCTCTGGAAGTAGCCCTGTTACTCGGGCTAAGATTCAAAAATTGGGGGTGCCCTCTTCTTCTCCAACTTCGACCTCATCAAAGCAGGTTCAAACGTTGAACACCCCACCAGTTGTTGAGGCCTGTCTGCCATCAGGGGTCCAGCCCACTTCAAGTCGAACTAATGAGCCAGACGAGGCTTCACCTTCCTCAACTGAGGTCAGGGAAGCTTTGAGGTTGGTCCCTGGCCTTCAACCTGGTAATTTCTCCTATAGCGCTTCAGGGAAGATTATTGAATCTTTTCCGAAGAAACCTGGGTGTGATGAAGCAAAGCGCCCCAAGGTGGAGGAGAGTAAGGACTCCTTTTTCGAGAACAGTGATCTTGCTGCTGGGGCCATTTCTTCTGTCCTTACCGACTTTGATGTTCAAAAGGCTTCTTCCATGCCTCTTGAGGAGACCATCAGCTCAGCTCTTCAGGGAACAGCTGTTGTAAGCTCTAGCATCCTTATACATCCATTTATCTTTTATGTCGTAACCTTAAGCTTATCTTTTCTTGCTTTCTCTCCTATCCTTAGCTGGCTCTCCACGTAAAAGGTTTGGTGAATAGGATCCAATCCTCTGAGAGCTCTGTCAAAGCTTTAAAAGCATACGAGTTTAAGGTTACCGAACTCACATTCGACAATGACGACCTCCGAGCTCAGGTGGCAGGCTTTAAGGAGGAATTGGAGAACCAGACTTCTTCCCTTCAGGGCTTACAAACGGCCAAGAATGTTGCTGAAGAAAGAGAAAAGAAATCCAGGGATGAGCTAAGAGTGGCTAGGGAACCTTAAATCTGAAACTTAAATCTGAGGCCTGGGCTAAAGCCAGTCAAGAAGCCTTTGAAGCCCAGAGCTCTTTGCAGAGCATGAAGAATGATTATCTTGTTGTAATCGAGGCAAATGTTGCACTCTACTCCGAGCTCGAAACGCAGAAGATCCTTATCAAGGAAAAAGATGATGCTATTGCTGAGCTGAGGGATGACGTCACCACTCAATGGGCCACATGATGGCTTGCCTTCAAACGCCGAGCTTCGAAGACCTATCCAGACCTTGACTTCACCTTCATTATTCCCACTGAGGAGGAGCTGGAGGAAACTGATACAGATGGTGAGGGGGACAGCTTGGGTCCACCAGACTCTACCTCAAAAGGTGTTGAGATGCCCATCCCTCCTCCTAAGACTTCTGAAGCAGTTTCTACTGGGACAGACTTTATTGCTGCAATTCCCGAGCTCCCAGCTCTGACTTCTGTTGTTTCTGCCACTGTACCGTTCTCAGCTGACCTAGTGAATGAGGCTCTTGCTCAGAATTCGGAATCAATAGGAGCAGATACCCGTGCAGCTGGTACCCCTGGAAGCTCTTCCCTTCTGCCTGTTGTCGAAAGCTCATCTGCTGAGCTGCAGAACCCTTCACTTACGCCTTCCCTAGACACTTAGGGCTCTCTTTATGTTCATGTGACTCTTATTTCACATTTCCTGTATTTTGAACTTGTTCATTGAAATACAAACTTTGAAAGACAATCTCTGTTCTGAATTTTTTTTTTTGAATTGTGATGTGACTTCTGGCTTGAAACATAATTATGTTTTCATTTGCTTTATGTTCCTCTTGCCCCCATTGCTTCGAGAAGTACTTCAGTGCTTCTTAAAGCAAAATTATGGATTTTATGAGCTGCCGGGCTCTTTTTACGAACTAGGGAACTCATCATGAGCTTCAGGGCTCTTTTTATGAATTAAGGAACTCATCATGAGCTATAGGGCTCTTTTAGGAATTAAATAGTCCATTGCGAGCTCCTAGGCTCTTTTCTGAACTTTTGGAGTTCTTCGTGGGCTGAGTTGCTCATATCATGAACTGAATAGTTCAGCGCGAGCTACGTGGCTCATATTATGAGCTGAAGAGCTCAGCGTGAGCTACATGGCTCAGGTTATGAACTGAATAGTTCAACGTGAGTTTCATGGCTCAAGTTATGACCTGAATAGTTCATCGTGAGCTGCGTGGCTCAAGTTATGAACTGAATAGTTCATCGTGAGCTGCGTGGCTCAAGTTATGAACTGAATAGTTCATCGTGAGCTGCGTGGCTCAAGTTAATAACTGAATTGTTCAGTGTTCTAGGAATGTTGAACAGCTACCCATGAATAAATCAAAAACTTGCCGCTTTATTGAAAATCTCTTCGTTACAAAGGAGACTCACTGAAAAAACCTTTTAAGATGTTCCGTATTCCAAGAGTGAGGTAAGATTTTTCCTTCCTCTGTTTGCAGCTCGTAATTTCCAGGTCTGATCACCCTTGATATGATGTAGGGTCCTTCCCAATTAGGTCCCAACTTCCCATGAGTGGGGTCCTTTCTCGCAGGTAGGAGTTTCTTGAGCACTAAATCCCCAGCTCTAAAGCTTTTGTGCCTAACCTTTCTGTTATAATACCTTGCTATTTTCCTTTGGTAACTTTGGACGTGATGCATAGCTCTGTCTCTCTTTTCATCCAGGAGATCGAGGTTCAGTAGGAGAGATTCATCATTATGCTCAGCGTTTGCAAACTCAATCCTAGGTGATTGGAGCCCCACCTCGACAGGTGCCACTACCTCGGTTCCAAAAGCCAAAGCAAACGGGGTTTCCTGAGTTGCAGATCTGGCAGTGGTCCTGTAAGCCCACAGCACTTCAGGGATGTACTCTACCCACTTACCTTTTAGGTTTTCTAGTTTGGTCTTCAGAGCTGCTTTGATGGTTCTGATGGTGACCTCTGCTTGTCCATTGGATTGAGGATGTGCCGGAGCTGAGAAGTAGTTCTTTATTCCGAGCTCAGCACAAAACCTCTTAAACTTCGTGTTGTCAAACTGCTTTCCATTGTCTGATACGACTGCTCTGGGAACCCCAAACCTGCAAACTATAGATTTCCGAACAAAGTTTTGGACCTTTTGTTCGGTGATTGTTGCCAAAGGTTCGACCTCCACCCACTTGGTGAAGTAATCCACCCCTATAATGGCAAACTTGCATTGTCTGACACCGGTGGGAAGGGGTCCAAGTATATCCAAACCCCACTGCTGGAAAGGCCATGTGCTTATCACCGAGGTCAATAGCTCGGGTGGACAATGGGAAATGTTGGCATGCTCCTGGCAAGTCTTGCACTTCTTGACCAATTCAGTGGCATCCTTTAGCATAGTGGGCCAATAATAACCTTGCCTCAGTGTTTTTCCTGCCAAGACCCGAGCTCCGATGTGATTGCCATAGATTCCCTTATGTACTTCTCTGAGTATATAGTTGGCGTCTTCATCTCCCACGCATTTAAGGAGAGGTGCAGAAAATCCTCGCTTGTATAGATTTCCCTGCAGCAAAGAAAATCTAGCTGACCTGCTCTCAGTTTGGAGGCCTCCTTAGCATCGTTTGGCAAGGTTCCGTTCTGCAGGTATTATATGATGGAGTCCATCCAACTCGGCTGAGCTACGATTGGGAGTACTTCTTCTTTTTCACTGCTTACTGAAGGCTATGGAAGGTGCTCCACTGGTATTAGTCTATCCAATTCCTCTTGTGAGGCAGTTGCTAACCTTGCCAACGCATCTGCTCGTGAATTTTCTGTCCTGGGAACGTGTCTAACCTTAATCTGCACAAACTTCTTGATTAGTTCTTGTACCTTTCTGAGGTAAAGGACCATTTTTTCTCTCCTCGCTTCGTAAGATTCCTCTATCTGTTTCACCACTAGTTAGGAGTCACTGCTGATCTCCAGCTGCTCTGCCTCCATGGAATGAGCGAGATTGAGTCCAGCAATGACAGCTTCATATTCTGTCTCGTTGTTTGAAGTCTTAAATCCAAATCTGAGGGCGTATTCGACGTCTATTCCATCTGGAGAAGTCAGAATTAAGCCTGCACCGCTTCCTTGAGCATTGGCAGCTCCATCTACCGAAAGTTTCCAAGTGGGGAGGTCAGGTACTAACTGGGTTGCCTCCATAGGCGCAACTGTCGTGAATTCTGCGATAAAATCTACCAGAACTTGCCATTTAACTGCAGTTCTTGGTTTGTACCTGATGTCGAACTCACTGAGCTCTATAGCCCACTTAACTAGTCTTCCTGAAGACTCTGTCTTATGAAGTACTTGTTTCATCGGCTGATCTGTCGGAACCTCGACAGTATGTGCTTGAAAGTAGGGCCTAAGTCTTCTAGCAGTTGTGACCAGAGCTAAGACAAGCTTTTCCATTTTAGGATATCTCTCTTCTGCCCCCCTCAAAGCTCTGCTGCAGTAGTATACTGGTTGCTGAGCTCTGTCTTGTTCTTTTACTAGCGCTGCGCTGGTAGAGAAATCAGAAACAACTAGATAAAAAGTTAGTATCTCCCCTTCCAATGGGCTAACCAGAACAGGAGGCGAACTTAGGTAATCCTTCAAGGCTTTGAATGCTTCTTCACATCGGGTGTCCCACTAGAATGCTTTCTTTAGGACTTGAAAGAAGGGTTGACATTTGTCACTTGATCTGGATACAAACCGACTCAAGGCAGCTATTCTCCCCGTCAGACGTTGGATCTCTCTAGTGTTGGATGGTGGCCGCATGTCCAATACTGCTTTAACATTTTTTGGGTTAGCTTCAATACCCCTGCTATTGACTATGAAGCCCAGAAACTTTCCCGCGGATACTTCAAATGCACATTTGGCAGGATTAAGCTTCATCTTGTACTCTTTGAGGATTTGGAATGACTCTGCTAGGTGCTGGATATGGAGCTCTGCCTTCAGCGATTTTACCAGCATGTCATCAATGTAGACTTCCATGGATGTCCCAATCTGTTTTTGGAACATTCGATTCACTAGGCGTTGGTATGTGGCTCCCGCATTCTTCAATCCAAAAGGCATGACCTGATAGCAGTATGTTCCCTGTTCAGTCACAAATTAGGTCTTCTCTTGGTCATTGGGATCCATCCTGATCTAGTTGTAACCTGAGAAGGCGTCCATGAAGCTAAGGAGCTCGTGCCCGGCTGTGGCGTCCACTATTAAGTCAATCCGAGGTAAGGGAAAACTGTCCTTGGGGCATGCTCGGTTGAGATCAGTGAAGTCGATGCACAGTCGCCACTTACCACTGGTTTTCTTGACAAGAACCACATTTTCCAACCAGGTAGGGTAGTCAACCTCCCTGATGGCCTTAGCATGGAGGAGTTTGCTGACCTCCTCATTGATTACTTTTTGGCGTTCTGGGGCGAAACTTCTTCGTTTCTGTTTGATAGGTTTGCAGGTAGGATTCACGCTGAGCTTGTGCGTGATGATCGAGGGGTCAATACCTTCCATGTCTTCTTGCTTCCAGGCAAACACTCCTATATTTTTCTTCAAGAACTGGATGAGAAGGCTTTTGACCTCTCTGTTCAGCTTGGACCCCACGTAAACGAGGTGCTCTGTCCTTGCATCAAGTTGAACGGGTTCCAGCTCTTCCGATGGCATTGGCCTAGTGTCTAGTTCGTCTCTCATGTCCAGCTCATCTAGCTGGATATTCTTGATTTCCTTCTGCTTCATTGAAGCCATGTAGCACTCCCTTGCTATGCACTGGTCCCCTCGAACCATTCCAACCCCATTTTCTGTAGGAAACTTCACAACTAAGTGATAAACGGAGGGGATAGCCTTTACTGTGTTGAGGAAAGGTCTCCCGAGCAACATGTTGTACGCAGAGGGTGCATCAACTACCAAGAATTTTACTGTGGTGGTGGCCTGGCATAGGGGATCTCCCATGGTGAGCACTAGCTGGATTGATCCTAAGGGGAACACCTTTTCCCCCGAGAACCCCATTAGATGTGCGCTGACTAGCTCTAGCTTTTCCCTGCCTATCCCCATTTTGTCAAATGCAGAGGCAAAAATGACATCTGCAGAACTCCCGTTGTCAATAAGAACTCGATGAACAGTTCGGTTGGCTACGACAGCCCTTATCACCAATGGGTCATCGTGGGGATGCTGGCAACCCTCCAGATCTGAATCTGAGAAGGTGATGACAGTACTCAGCCGAGGTGCCTTGGATATGGCTTGTACTTCCATTGCTTCCTCGACTCTGATTCTTCGTAGGTGTGCCTTCCTGGCTGAGCTTGACTCTCCACCTCCCGCAAAACCTCCAGATATTACTCTGATATCTCCCAAGGGTTGTTGATGTTGCGCTGGGGCCTGCTGCTGAGGTGGTGGAGGCGGGGGAGCTCGGTTCTGATTATCCTGGGCCACATAGTGGCGCAACTGACCTCACCGGATTAGGAATTCAATTTCTTTCTTCAGTTGGATGTAATCGTCGGTGTGGTGGTCGTGATCCCTGTGGTACTCACAATACTTTGAGGGATCTCTCTTTGATGGATCTGCCTTCATCCAGGGTGGCCACCTCAGGAACTTCTTGTTCTGCACCTCATACAGGATCTGCGATACTTTTGCGGTGAGCTGAGGGAGCTGCCGAGGTGCATATCTTGGTTGCAACTCGGGTCGTGGTGGGCCCAGGCGATCTCTGACGTCTCCCCTTCTTTTGGGGGAGGGCTCTCTGTCTCTTCTTGGAGTTTTATCCCGTCTTCTTTCGTTTCTGGGACTTCGGTCCCTCTTTTTCTCTTCTTTCCCTTTATCTTTCTGCGTGGATGAGCTCCCCACCTTTGAGAGGAGGGCTTCCTCACCGTTTATGTACTTCTCTGCCTTAGCCAACACCTCGGCCATGCTTGCCTGAGGGTTCTTGGATATGGAGAACATCAAGTCCTTGGATTGCACTCCCAATCCAGCTATGAAGGCAGTTATGGCAAACTTCTCGTCTGGGACGTCTACTTTTAGCGACTCCGAGTTGAACCTTTGGACATAAGACCTCAGGTTTTCTTGGGGTCCCTGTTTCACATTCAGCAGGTGGTAGCTCGGCTTTCTGTAGGTCCAAGCTCCTATGAAATGAGACACAAAAGATATAGAAAACTCCTTAAAATAGGAGATCGAGGCTAGGGGGAGCCTATTAAACGATGCCAGGGCAGAGCCCTTCAGCGTAATAGCAAAAGCCCGGCAACGCACAGGGTCCTGGTACCCGTGCAACTCCATCTGGTTTTTGTAAGTATTAAGGTGATCTATGGGGTCTTTGGTGCCATCGAAAGCCTCTATCTATGGAACTCTGAACTTCGGTGGGAGAGGAAAGTGCAGCACTCCAGTGGTGAATGGGGACTCAGTCTGTTGTACCAGGGCATCCATTGTAACCAGAGCCTTGCTCTTTACAGCCTCCTTCATGTGACTGAGCTCTTGCTGGATATCTTTGAAGTGCTGCTCCCAATGCTGTTCTCTCCTTTCCTGTTGGTAAGGAAAAAATCGTCCTTCTCGCCTTCATCGTTCTGACTTTGCACCTCTTCGATGTGGCCGTTCCTAGGGGGTAGGTAGGGAACATGCCCCCTGGTCTGGCTGTTTTCTCCTCCTTCATTGACCTCTCTGAGGGGGTCCAAGTGTCGTTGTTCCCTGTGAGGGGGATTATTCTGGCCTTCTTGGTCCGGTCGTGCCTCCTGTGGGCGTTGTATGAGCCTCGAGAGCTCTGCGTTTTCCTTTAGCAAATGTTGGTTGACGAGGCGAAGGGCCTCCATCTCGTTGTTAGTGGGGGAATTCCCCATGGAGAGATTAGTATCTTGGACGTTCTCGGGTTGTCTGCCGTTGATGGCTTCCTGCTGATCCTGCATTCGTGGTGGGTTTGTTTGGCTTCTGCTCATGTTTCGAGTTGATACCATCAGTCACTGAGAGATCAACTTATTTGTAACAGGAACAGTCGTTCCCACAGACGACGCCAAACTGATGGTGTTAATCTATCGAGGACGAGCAGAGGGTATGGATATGCGTGAAATCAAGTGTGGGTGTCTGAGCTACAAGGCTCGTGCAAATTGCTAATAAATGCTTAGGGAATTGAGGAAAGAGAGACGAGTACAAAAAAATTATAATGGTTCACCGGCCTGGGAACTCGGCTAGTCCACTCTTTAATGGAGGCTCTTGCTCCTTTCTCTGTATTGATGGTGAATCCAACTAACAAGAATTTTTGCTACAGTTTTATCATTCTCCCCTTCAATGCTGGCGTTACCTAGTTTTTATAGGGTTGTTCCGTATTCTGTTAGGGTTCGACGAGGTTCTTGTCTGTCATTGCGTGATTCTCCTAGATTTTAGGAGGGGATCTTGATTAGTTGAGCGTTATTCGGCTTAACTCTAGCTTTCCATTCCGCAGGGGTTGTGGGCTGCCATCTTGCTGTCCCTTCATCGCTTCCCATATTATCTCGCTTGGGGGGAGCTCTAACACTGGCTGGACGAGCTCTGCGTGTCTTACCTGACCTCCCGAGCTGGGTTCATTTCCTGAGCTCGTGCTTAGGGTTTATTTTAGGTATCATCAATACCTAAGGGTGTTCTTAGAAGAATTGAGCAGCTTTTAAGGTCATTCCTGTGGAGTGACACTGAGCTTAAGCTTAGGGGTGCTAATGTTGCTTTGGTAGAGGTGACTAAACCTAAGAATGAAAGAGGTCTGAGGTTCAAGAAGTTACAAGACTGGAACAAAGCACTGATGATGAGGTACATCTAGTTCATTTTCAATGATAAAGTCAATTTATGGCACTACAAGAAAAATCAGTTTTTGCGACGAATTTTTTCGTCGCTAAAAATAAAAATTTCGTCGCAAATTATTTTTTGCGACGTTTTTTTTTCGTCGCGTGTTCGTCGCAATAGCCTCGTCGCAGAAAGTATTTTACGACGCAAATTTAATTTCGTCGCAGAAAAAAATAATTTGCGACGAAAAAAAAACGTCGCTAAAAGTTAAAAAACGTCGCTAAAACCTATTCCACCAGCATAAAAAAATAAAAAATAATAGATTAATTAATTTTTCGCGACGTAAATAAATCGTCGCAAAAACCGTTTCACATAAATTAATAATTAAATTAATTTTTAGCGACGTAAATATATCGTCGCTAATACTTTTTTACAGAAATAAAAAATGTTAAAAATAATAATAAATTAAGTTTTAGCGACGTAAATATATCGTCGCCAATAATTTTTACAGAAATAAAAATTGTTAAAAATAATAATTAATTTAATTTTTGGCGACGTGAAAAAATCGTCGCAAATAAGTTTTTACAAAAATAAAAAATGTAAAAATTAATAATTTAATTAATTTTTAGCGACGTAAACAAATCGTCGCGAATAATTTTTGCATAAATAAAAAATGTATAAAATAATAATTTAATTAATTTTTCGCGACGTAAAAACATCGTCACAAATATTTTTTAATACATAAAAAATGTAAAAAAAATTGAATAAATATCGTCGCGAAAAAAGTTTTTGTGTGCAACTTTCGCGACGATTTTTATTTCGTAGAAAAAAAATTCATTTATTTTGATTTTAAAAAAAAAATGATATTTCAATAAAAATTTTCACCTGTACACCAATAATATCTGTGTTAAATAAAAAATTAACACAATTAATACATTTCACATCTTTTTAAAAAAAACAAAATTTTTTTTACAAAAAGAATAAATTACAAGAATCAAAGAACAAGAAGTCCTAAAAATAGAAAAAATGGATTTAATCCTTCAAGAGGATTTAAACCATCTCTAAGTACATTTAATATCTCTTAAACTTGAACAGTTCCATGCCTTGAAATACCATCTCCAAGCTCAACACTATCCAGGATGCACATAATCAAACTAACCACCACACACAACCTTCCTCCTCCTAGCAATAGAGATCCTTGACTGATCCTGAAAAATCTGTGAAAACAGAATAAGAGTATTGAAGGAGAGGCAGCATTTAAAATGGAAACAAGTGTTGATAAAGTAGTGTGGATAAACTAAGAGAATCAGTGCAATGGCCTTTTGCAGTGCTAGCCAGTATCACAATTTCAGAACTCAGCAACTTACCTCAAGAGCCTTTTCAGCATTTGTTTCGGTGATTACCCCTACTGCTGCATTTGCAGTCAATATCATTAGGATGACCTATTAACCAACAATAAGTCTCTTCAGGAATCTTCTCAGAAAAAATCATTGTAACAAAGATCAACATTAACAAGTAAATGTCACCATATCAACTACGACGCCAAGGGAGAGAGAGAACCATAACAAGGTCATATTATATGATCAATCACAATGCAGTAAGTACCTCACCAAGTCATGGTAAACATCTGCATCCCCAGCAGCACGAATCACGTCTAAGAACTGAGTAGCATCATCAGCACGAATAAATGACGCAATTGTGTCACTCACTAATCCCTCCCTGAGTTGAGCTTTCACCACCTGACTCCAAACAACATCTTCTTCAACACAGAATGCAAACTCCACAGCCCGGTTGATGTCTTGGATGCTATCCAATAAGACATTGACAGCCTGTACATTGAAGTTAAATTTCTTGAAAATTGCAAAAGCTTCCTCATACAATTGGGCTTCCACAGCCACTTCCCCAACCGCAGGTCCATCACATCCTATCTAGCCTATTAATGTAATCCATAACTCTGGATGGATCTGCCTTGATGGATGTCAAGATAACAAGTTTTGCAGATTAAAGTTCCCACTGAATGCAGAGTTTTCTAGATCCAACTTCAGCATACCAACCAAAAAAAATTGTGAATCACTCAGTCACAAATCACACTTAGCAAACTAAATCTACAGTCACCATTAGTGTGCTGAATGGAACATCAGTGGGAATTGAGTGGATAAAATTCAAAGTCTAAGTGAATGATTTTTGTTAATGTTGCCACCATCTCTTTGCACCTCTGCTCACAGGAAAGGGAAGTAAAAGTTCAACACAAAAGGAAAAAATATGCTAAGCTAAGAACTTCCATAGTAATGAAATTAAACAGAATAGGAGGATGGAATGTTTTATAAGAAAACAAAAATGATATTCTTGAATCGGCTCATTATGTCAAGTAAATGAGAAAAGCCGAATTCGTAACATTGTTCTCAGATATGGAAGTTTACAATTCAAGTAAATAATATAATTGGTGCACCATTCAAAGTTGCTTTCAATAATTTAATACCGTCAATGTTGACTTCAGCATATTCCGAGTTCACTCCAAGCTTAGACACCATAGCAGCACCTTTCTCCCTGTCAAAGAACACAATATATACAATTTAGCCACTCATATGAAAAAGTAATGAATTTCCAGATTGAACAACAGGGAAAATTGACAGCTCATTTATATATAAATTTGGTGAAAGGAGAAAGAAAATAAGAGAATAATTAAGCATGCAAATGTGCATAATCTAAACAGGCGGTGTTCGGGTTGAGTAATTTTTACAAACCAGAAATATTGCTCTCATAAGCAAAGCAGGAATGTTTGAATCAGTAAAATTCCCTTCACTTGAAACTAAGAAAACTTTGAACTCTGAGAACATGTACGAGGTCTATATTCTATTCATAAAAGTGAGTCCTTCAAAACTATTGCCAACAATTGCAAACACAAAATTATTCAATTCATAAAAGTGACAACAACATAACACATTGGCCTATAATATTTCTTTCCGTTATTTCTCACATTTTCCCAGTAACCGAACAGACAGAAAAGAAAAACCAACACCATTTCACTAAACAAAAGGCTGCCAAAATAAACCACCCACAGATGCTATGACACTAAACACTTCATATAGATAAAAAGCCACTCTATAGTTTCTCAAATTTGAATACCTAAGCATATTATTATTACCACTATTTAAGGCAACAATCCCTAAGCACAGAGTGAACCGTCCACAATCACTCCTATCTATTGTCTGTTAATTATATCCAGGAATGAACTCACCGCTATCGTTGATGAAACACTCACCACGAGGAGTTTTTTTTTTTTTTTTCCCCTTTCTGTATTATTGTCGGGTTAGCTTACTCTATTACGAGTACAAAGTTAAATTCTCAACAATGCAACAATGGTTAATATTTATAAAAATATAACAACCATTAAAATTAAGAGTGAGCGCAAGCATACATACACTCACATATGCAAGTTACTGTTAATCTAAATAGGTATGTGGGAACCATTAAAATTAAGAGTGAGCGCAAGCATACACACACTCACATATGCAAGTTACTGTTAATCTAAGTAGGTATGTGGGACTGAGCATGAAAAAAGCAGACCAGAAAAATGCATAAATGCTCTCCGATAAAATGAAAGCAGTGAATTATTGCTCACCTTGTTAACCAAAGAAGACCATTGGTACAACTGAACGAAGCTTTTGCTGTCTTAGCTTCAACTTCTTCTTGTACCATACTGTACAAGTGGTGGAATTTTGATGGATCAGACAAATATTTGTTTTCCAATCTCTGCATGAAATATATATATGTAACACTCGGATGAAATTATCTATCAAAATTGAACACAAGTAGATCATGTCAACCTGCTCAGGAATGCTACTAACCTAGATCTGAAACTAGACTTTAATGATCTAGCTAAGCAGATGGATAAAGTCCAAACAGCACTGACTTAAGGTGGCAAGTTAAAAATCCCAGGCTTCCCAGCCCAAATACCAACCGACTAATAAGTAGGTTGGGTTCAAGTATTGGTGAAATTCTTACCAGACCAGTATAATTAAGGTAGGTTTAAGTAAGACACGTGCACATCTAAGCAACATATTTGAAAGCCTAAAGACTGAGTTCAGTCACATGTATTTAAGAATGAAGCATGTATATTAAGATATGAGAATAGACAGACAATGTAGGTGTTTGACAAATTTCTTTTCTATGGAGGTGGGGGTGGAGCCATAAATTTTCTGAAACTTAGCCATAGGAGACCAGTATTAAACTTTAACAGGGCCTGTGAACAGTACTGGTGAACAGTGTCTGTGAACAGTGTGCGTGAACATTACCTGTGAACAGTGCACGTGCATAGTGCAGTCCAGCTGAGCAGATCCACCTGAAAGAATTCAGCTGCAGCAGACAAAGTAGCAGCTGCATAGTAATGTGAACAGTGAAAAGCCAAAGTCGCAGCTGCATGCAAAAAACAGTATACTGATACAAATTTGCAAAGCTAACCTTCACAAGGTCTCCAAGCTCCTCGCTACATTCCAAATTGTCCTCAGCCAACCAGTTTTCCAAAAGATTTTTCTTCTTCTGATTCACAACGAGACGATATAGTTCCAATGACTCAAATGCATTAAGCTTTCCTCTAGTCAGAAGAGTTCCAAAGTACTGCAACAAAGGTGGCGTTTGCCCAGCTTGAACAGGGACACTCTGCAAATAAGACATCATGTAAGATGTAGAATAAGAAATCAACAATTATATATACTTAGTAGTCAGAAGATATCATGTAATTATAGAGCATATCCATGTGAATGTGCAAAGAAGATTAAATACCTGGGCTCGATCTTTGGATCTGCCACAGGAAATCTTTCACCAACTGATTGCAGACGATAGTAGTCTAGAGCAGATCCACCATTGGAATTATGTGCTCACTCAATTTCTCGAGCTGTTCATCAGTAAAGATTTGCCTAAGAACAGCTCCACCTGTGTTTGAAGCACCTCCAACAAGCCATTTATCATCAAGGCGGTGACTATAAACCCCAAACCGTGCATCTTCTATCCTATTGATGCTTAGTAATTTTATAGCAAGTGTTGAACCCAATGATGTGACCTAGTTACAAGAATTAAAAACAAGTTGCAAGGATTCAGATCCAGCATTGACTAGATGGTATAACTTAGGAACTCATATAAAATTAATAATAGTGATCCATCACTACAGATGAAAGAACAATGCAAATTCTAATCTCAAAAGTCTGCAATACCAGGGCTACAAGGTAAGGCCTATACCGCATGCAGCTACACTGAGTTAGAAAAAGGATTAAAAAGAAAAGAGAACTTATTTAATTAGATGACTTAACCATCAGATCAGCCAACTTAATATTTTTTTCCAGACAATCACCATGACTTGGACCGAAAGCTATTTGAGGGGAAAGACACTAGAAGATGACTGTCTATACAACATGCGCTAATGCCTTCTCTACAGGTAAAGAAAATCAATAAGGCAGGGGAAATCTCACAGCTTTCCCGGGTTGAGTAGCACGTGCAGCAAGAAAGGCCGCTATGCTATCAGTGGTTCCTGCGCAGACAAGGCAATTCTCCGGAAAACCTGTCAGGATGTATTTTTTGAAAATCAGGTGGATGTTTTAACCTCAGAAGCCTGCCAGGTCAATATTGTTTCAGCGTGCACCATTTATAAGTACAATCTTTCAATCCAGTGAGGTGCAAAAGTTGCTAACATATAACATTTAGCAAAATTGGGGCAAGTTGATCTCAGGTAAATACATACTAAGCACTAACCAAATATAGCATTCATTGTAGGACACGAGTCAAGCATACGAATCCCATCCAAGCCAATCTGAAAGAAAGATTATATCGTCCAAGTTATTCGAAGAAAAACAAAAACACAATATACACACAAATAGAAGGCATGCAGGGGAACAGGATTGAAAAATCAGTTAAAAACTCTTCCATATGCATTTTCGTGAAAAAAAAATGATGAAACTCACAAGTCATATCATTATAACTTCGTAAATACACATACCCCAAATTCCATGGATTAATTACAGAAAGGTAGCCATCTTCACAAAGTTTTCCACCACCATTCTAATCTCTTACAAAAACACATGAACATACTATGTAGAGAAACTCTTCCTAGCTCTCTTGTCTCCCTAAAAAGTATGAGAGTTGGCTTTAACCCTTCAATGGTTTAAGCCATTTCTAAGTACAATATGAGATCCCCCAAAAAACGTAAACATTATTTCTTTGCATACCCCAGCACATGCCTTTTGAAAACAACCCAATGCAAATAGAGTTTGATGATGTTGTACCTGCATGTATCACATATCAAACTATTCATATGTAAAATGTAACAAGAAACAGAATCAGGTGGATTGCACTGGAAAATATCAGGAAAAAGAGAAGAAAATTGTACCAGATGGAACTATGGCTAAAGCCAAAGCATTGTTTTCCGCAATTGCAGATGCAGAAGGCGTGGTGGCATTTAATCCCTAAAACAAGCAAACATAAAAGTAGTTGTTGTCAAAGATAATAACTACGACAAACTTACAAAATAATATTTACACCATTGTTACCTGTCTCAAAACAGGAAATTGAAAATTTCTAGCAAGTTCCATTCCTTTGCAAACTTCGTAAAAATCAGAAAGGCTCCCAGCCTGGAATAGAAACCTATACCCTCTTTAGTGATAAACCATAAAGCGTAAGTTTGTTTCCACTTTAGCCTTTCAGATCCATAAAATTTATGTTTAATAAGCAAACTATATTAAACACATAATAGCCAGCAACCAAGATATTCCAAATGACTTTTGCAAAACAAATATCACCTGCTGGCTAGCTCTTTTATAAATATCCACTCGCTTTCATAGCTTCATGTCTGGGCATCTCAAAGAACTGAAAGTGGGAGTGAGAGTCATGTGGAAAAAAAAAAGGGGGGGGGGGGGGGGAAGAGAGAGAGAGTACGGCTTGCAATTTTGGAATGAGATTTCTTGACTCCTCGCACTCCTTTGTTATGTCAGTAATCTTTGTTGATTCCTACATTGGAAACCAAAGTGAGATACATGCATTAGTTTCAATACAAGTGGAGACCAATTGTTCCCATACCTTGTCAACTTTCTCATCGAGTTTCTTGATCTTTTGCTTCATGTGCTTTAAATCTTCACGGTATGTAACATCCTGTCTTTCAAACTCCTTCAATTCATCCTTGCAACACCTAAGTCCGCTATCAAGTTCCTAGATTTGACAACACATCACTGAAAGAGTTCCCAGATAATGGAGCCGGGCCACAAGCTATTGAAGTGAACACTTAAAAGTATAAGGTCAACACCGATATGAAGAAGAGCAATAAGTAGAGAAATAAATGAAAAGACCTTCCCAGTAGAATCATTCTGTTTTTTCCCCTTCCCAGTATTCATGAACTGCTCATCCCAATGTGCCAGCCAATAATGAAGCAGCTTCACTTGCACATTATTTCCACTAAGAAATGTTAGATGTCTTCAAATAGAGATAACTCAGTTCAGTCAAAATGCAAACACAGCCAGTGAAGTAGAACAATGCATCTCCATTCCTCAACAAATGCAACATAAGCAAACTGATACAGCTAAGCTAATGCAGCCAACCCAGACAGACTACCAGTTCAGTGACAGAGGGCATAAAGAGGCATTCCCTTGCAATTCCACCAACCAGTCAACAGCTATAGTCTGGTTATAACTAATTCCAAATCAGTACAACACTGCAGCCCCATATCAGCACTGCAGCAAAAATGCTGCAACAAACAACTTGCATGTTAACAAATATGAACATAAAATATGCAACAAGCATGTTAAGCATCACTTGTTACGAAATACCTACCGAAATCATGAAAGTTGCAACACCAAGGTTTTTACTGCAAAGTAACTCCACGCAATCTTGTGCTGCATCAGGTGTTTCCACGACAATATAATCATGTCCAGGGCATGCTGTTGATATGGCAACATCATATTTTGCATGAAGATCAAACATAATAACAGAAGGGACTGAATTCAAAGTTAGGGGACAAGAAAAATCAGTATTATATGCTATCACGAGAAATTTTGATCACAGAAAACTAACCAACAACTAAGACTCCGGTGGCATGTCTGCATTAGTTGAGGTTCCACCCAGAGCACGTTGCATTTGAAGTTGCATCTGCAAAAGTTGTTGCATCATCTGTTACTGGGATTCTTCAAACTTCTGTTGCGCATCTTCAAACTTCTGTAGCTTCTGATTCGTTTCTTCACGTTCCTTCTCTAGCTTATCAACAGTTGTTCGCAAATCTTTTATCAAATCAGCTTTAAGGTTTCAATAAATTACCGAAATTCATAACTCGCCAATTCACAGGAATAAAACGAAGCATCAAAAAAACTACACATATATGATAAGTGATCAAGTGTTGTGCCTCTACATATGGTAGTTTGTATGTGTATTCATAAAAGGGTGGTGAAGAAGCTGAATTCTTTGGCTGCTAGTTTTCTTTGGTCCAATAAAGTGTATGTCAAGATAAGGGATTGGGTGTCTTTGGAGAAAATATTCTAAACCTAAAGTAGAAGGTGAGTTGGGGCTTAGAAGGTTTGAGGACATTCAATCTGCATGTAGAGTTAAGCAAGTGTGGTGGATTATAAATGGGGTCTCTGTATGGGACAAGGTAGTTCAGAGTAAGTTTCGTAAAGGAAAAAATGCAGTATGAGATACTGAGTTCTGGGGTTGTGTACTACTATGTACTTTCGAGCATATAAAGTCTTGAAATTCTGCGACGTAAATAGCAATAGTAGGACATTCGCTGCTTTACGAACATTACAATAAGTAACAATTATAAAACATAGTTCAATGCTAATTCAATAATGCAGAATAGTATTAAACATCCTAGTCACTATGGTAAACACATCACATGATTTACCAAATGCAGATATTTTTAAGAACATTACCGATTCATGTGTACTAGCGATAATCATCGAATCTAATAGACAAAAGCAGAATAAACAAACAGGTATGATATTTTTACACACCTTTACTGCAAGCAGTCCAAGAACACAAGGTTTATCAAAACGGTGAGCCAACAATAAATGTCTCTGATCTCCCTGCACAGTGTCCTCAGCCTAAAAGAAAAGTCTAATGTCAGGATTACGAAAAAAACTCATCAATATAAACCTAGACAAGTGATACCCAACAAAGTAACCAGTTGAAGAAACCAAACAGCACAAAAAAACAAAAACAAGAACGGACAAAGAGGGAATACAATGACTGACAAAATAAGTTTAATTAAGCTTAATTGAATTAGAAAGTATTTGTGTATACCAAATGCTAAATAAGTGCCAGAACACTAGCTAGCATGACCTTATTGCTATCGTATTAATCTCGTGTTCTTCCTAAGGACTCAAGTCATATAAATAATGCCTATAATTCAACTAACTTTAACTAACTTTCAATTCACAATAAATAATGCCTATAATTCACAATTCACAAATGATATTCATGGTCAGCAATACCACCAATCAAACTACTTGAACATGACACAAACAGGATGGATAAACTACATGAACATGAGAAGTCATCCCACTAAGAAATTTTACACCAAAGCATTATAAACTGGAGTTTATCAATCAAATACAATCAGGTAGGTTCAAAACAAGAATGTATCAGCTTAAGCACTACCCTCAATGCAAATCAACAACAGACAAAATCAAGTCATCAATACAAACAAATCACAACTGATCAGGCTTAAGAAGGGTATTGAACAATGCAACCCAACTGATCAGATGGGCAGGAGAAAAGATAACCAATCAGAAAAGCTTATGGATAGACAAACTTAAATCTAAACACAACATTTCAGTAAAACAAATGTGAATCCAAAATTCAAGGTTACATGAATCCACATTAAAAAAGAAAAAGACAAAACTAAAAAAATACACCCATTGAAACATACCCATCTGTGAAACTGAAAATAAAAAAAGATAACCAATCTACAAAAAGCCCCTTATTTAACAAATTTGCTATTTATTCTCCCAAAATGCTCAACCAAAGACCTACAAATCAAGCACTGTCCTGGCAAATTCGAGAAAACAAACAATAGCATGGCATTTTGTCCAATTTTTCAACACAACCATATTATAAAAATCCAATCTTTCTGCAGTTTTCATATAAAGGAAGAAAACCCAGGTGAAATCTAGCACAAAAGTCTGAGATTCGAACATGACATTTACCCAAAAAAAAAAAATTGTTAAGTGGCTTCAAGCTTACCTTTTTGCAGATGAACAAAATCTAAGCAAAACCCAAGAACACTTTCCACCTCCTCCTTCTTCAACCCACCAACAGATTCTTTGATGCCGCAGATCGGTGAAGCTTTTAGTGATCTGGAGCCTGTATGGAGCCTTCTCGGTGAAGCTGAATGTCGGTTCGGTGGGTGGAGCCTCAGTCGCTGCCTCACAGTCGGTGGGTGGAGTCTCAGTCGCTGCCTCAGTCAGTGGTGAAGCCTCAGTCGGTGGTGGAGCCTCAATCGCTGCCTGAGATTTTGAGAGCCTTCAGATTTTGAGAGTCGAGGGAGGCAGAGAGTCTGGCGGTTGAGCCTAGTCGTTCGAACGAGGGAGGCAGAGAGTCGACAGAGGTGAGGGAGGCGAGGGAGGCAGAGAGACGCAGAGAGGCGAGGGAGGCAGAGAGACGCAGAGAGGCGAGGGAGGCAGAGAGACGAAGAGAGGCGGGAGGCAGAGAGAAGGAAGTGGATGCAAGGAGCTTCAATGAGAGAGAGAGGGGGGGCCAGCGAGGTGAACTTGTAAGGGGGTTACCAAAACGACGTCGTTTTATTTTTTTTAAAAATTATATTCTGCGACGTAAATAAAAAAACGTCGCAATTTACTTTTATTTGTTTTATTTTAAATTTAAATGTTGTTATAATTTATATTCTGCGAAAAAAATAAAACCGTCGCAAACTAAATTTTTATTTTATTTTTAATATTCCCGACAAACTTATTTCCTAAAAATATTTTCACTGAACAACATTACTTTATTTCCCTTTTTCGGGAATTATGCCACGTTTATGTATATCAAATACAAAATGTATAGAAAATCACCAAAACATGTCCCTCTCCCACTATTATTTCTCTCATAGCCTGTCTACTAAATCTGCCAGATTTTCAATTGAGATTGTTTCAATTTGCAAAATAAAAAGTTAAAAAAATAAAAATTAAATTTAATTCAGGGAAAACCCCCAACTTTCTCTGCCGATATCTATCAAAATGACAATCAAGACAAAGCAGTTATTGAAATCCACAGAGTAATAGTTAAAGAACAAGAAATTCGACACCCAAAACCAGTAATCCCAATAACTTAACCAAGTCATTGCAAATATTTAATTAGTTAAAAAAAATAGGAAAATATGAGACTCACAGGAAGCATACGAGTCTGTACTTTCATGTGGTTATGAAAAAACTCACCTAGTAATTCCTCAAATGGGATCTTTACCTCAACAATGGGAGGGCAGAAAACGATCTGGTTCGAGAGTGATAGAGGTGGGTTCACTGGTGGTGGTACTCCGGTGGCTTCGGTGGCAGTGGCGATTCACGAGTCGAAAATGGTGATTAGGATTAGGGATTTGGGAGTTGGGCGAGGCAAAGTTAGGGATTTTAAACAATAATAATGTCAGTGTTTAATAAATAGATACAAATAATTAACATTTTATTTCTATAATACTAGTTAAACATGTTAATTTCATCGAACAGTTGATAGGCTTACATGGTTTCGTTGAGGAGTTGGGGACGTGTGGTGATTCCATGCAGTGGTTATGTGACAGGCCCGGGAGCTAAACAACAGTGAAGGTAGAGTTGGGTAAATAGCGGAACACAGTGAGGGAGAGGGAGAGAGAGAGGACTTACGGATTAATTAAATTATTAATTTTAAATTTTTTTAGTCTCGTAAAAATTTATTGGCGACGTTTTTTAAAAAACGTCCCAAAAATAAATTAAATTGTTATTTTTTATTTAATTTTCCAATTCCCGCCATTTTTCCTGCCAATTCACCCGCCAAAAACAATAAGCAT
This sequence comes from Ilex aquifolium, assembly GCA_951799425.1. Lineage (NCBI taxonomy): Eukaryota > Viridiplantae > Streptophyta > Magnoliopsida > Aquifoliales > Aquifoliaceae > Ilex > Ilex aquifolium. The sequence continues at coordinate 10,539,287 of OX637391.1, read as the reverse complement.
GTAATCTCATTTTGCGACGTTTTTCGAAACCGTCACGAAAAATTAATTAAATTGTTGTTTTTAAATTTTTTTCATTTAAGAGAGAAATTAATTTGCGACATTTTTTGAAAACGTCGGGAAAACTTAATTAAATTGTTAATTTTTAAATTTTTTATTTAAGTAAAAATTTATTCGCGACATTTTCTTAAAACGTCGCCAAAAAAAATCAAATTGTTTTTTAATTTAATTTATCAATTCGCGCCATTACTCCCGCCAAAAACATGAAATATTTAAGGAAAAAAGTTATTAGCGACGGATTATAAAAACGTCGCCAAAAAATTAATTTGTTTTTTTATTTAATTTATCAATTCGCGCCATTACTCCCGCCAAAAACAATAACCATGAAATCATGTAGGAAAAAGGTTATTTGCGACGTTTTTAAAAAACGTCGCCAAAAATCAACATAGTTAATTTTTTATTTTATGTAAAATGTTATTTGCGACATTTTTTAAAAACGTCGCCCAAAATCATCCAAGTTAATTTTTTGTTGATTTTTTATTTTTCTGTAAACGGTTATTTCTGACGTTTTTAAAAAACGTCGCCAGAAATAACATAGTTAATAATTTATGTTTATTTTTTTATTTCTGTAAAATGTTATTTACGACGTTTTTTAAAAACGTCGCCAAAAATCATCCAAGTTATTTTTTTGTTATTTTTTATTTTCTGTAAGCATTTATTTGCGACGTTTTTTAAAAACGTCGCGAAAAATCAACATAGTTAATAATTTATGTTTATTTTTTTATTTCTGTAAAATGTTATTTACGACGTTTTTTAAAAACGTCGCCAAAAATCATCCAAGTTATTTTTTTGTTATTTTTTATTTTCTGTAAGCATTTATTTGCGACGTTTTTTAAAAACGTCGCGAAAAATCAACATAGTTAATAATTTATGTTTATTTTTTTATTTCTGTAAAATGTTATTTGCGACGTTTTTGAAAAACGTCGCCAAAAATCATCCAAGTTAATTTTTTGTTGATTTTTTATTTTTCTGTAAACGGTTATTTCTGACGTTTTTAAAAAACGTCGCCAGAAATAACATAGTTAATAATTTATGTTTATTTTTTTATTTCTGTAAAATGTTATTTACGACGTTTTTTAAAAACGTCGCCAAAAATCATCCAAGTTATTTTTTTGTTATTTTTTATTTTCTGTAAGCATTTATTTGCGACGTTTTTTAAAAACGTCGCGAAAAATCAACATAGTTAATAATTTATGTTTATTTTTTTATTTCTGTAAAATGTTATTTGCGACGTTTTTGAAAAACGTCGCCAAAAATCATCCAAGTTATTTTTTTGTTATTTTTTATTTTCTGTAAACGGTTATTTGCGACGTTTTTAAAAAACGTCGCCAAAAAACATCCAAGTTAATTTTTTTGTTGATTTTTTATTTTCTGTAAACGGTTATTGGCGACGTTTTTAGAAAACGTCGCCAAAAATCAACATAGTTAATAATTTATGTTTATTTTTTTATTTCTGTAAAATGTTATTTGCGACGTTTTTTAAAAACGTCGCCAAAAATCATCCAAGTTAATTTTTTTGTTGATTTTTTATTTTCTGTAAACGGTTATTGGCGACGTTTTTAGAAAACGTCGCCAAAAATCAACATAGTTAATAATTTATGTTTATTTTTTTATTTCTGTAAAATGTTATTTGCGACGTTTTTTAAAAACGTCGCCAAAAATCATCCAAGTTAATTTTTTTGTTGATTTTTTATTTTCTGTAAACGGTTATTGGCGACGTTTTTAGAAAACGTCGCCAAAAATCAACATAGTTAATAATTTATGTTTATTTTTTTATTTCTGTAAAATGTTATTTGCGACGTTTTTTAAAAACGTCGCCAAAAATCATCCAAGTTAATTTTTTTGTTGATTTTTTATTTTCTGTAAACGGTTATTGGCGACGTTTTTAGAAAACGTCGCCAAAAATCAACATAGTTAATAATTTATGTTTATTTTTTATTTCTGTAAAATTTTAATTGCGACGTTTTTTAAAAACGTCGCCAAAAATCATCCAAGTTAATTTTTTGTTGATTTTTTATTTTCTGTAAACGGTTATTTGCGACGTTTTTAAAAAACGTCGCCAAAAAACATCCAAGTTAATTTTTTTGTTGATTTTTTATTTTCTGTAAACGGTTATTGGCGACGTTTTTAGAAAACGTCGCCAAAAAACATCCAAGTTAATTTTTTTGTTGATTTTTTATTTTCTGTAAACGGTTATTTGCGACGTTTTTAAAAAACGTCGCCAAAAAACATCCAAGTTAATTTTTTTGTTTATTTTTTTATTTCTGTAAAATGTTATTTGCGACATTTCTAGAAAACGTCGCTAATAAATTTCCCGCCACCTCTCCCGCCAAAGACAATTAGGAGGGAAAAGCCTTTTGGCGACGTTTTTTAAAAACGTCGCAAAAGAACTTGCCAAAATAGAATTTTGCGACAAAAGTTGAAAATCGTCGCTGATAGTATACTTTTTGCGACGATTTATAAAACGTCGCAAAAAAAACGTCGCAAATAATGTTTTTTGTTGTAGTGTGGGTTGAGTGGGTACGTATAAACTATCTTAAAGGTAGGAGCTTATGGGGACTTAAGATTCCACAAGTGTGTTCATGGAATTGGAAGAAGATCATGAGAATAAGAGAGATGGTTTGGCCTTTGATCCAGCATATTATCGGTGATGGAAGGACTACAAATATCTGGTTTGATAATTGGCACCCCCTCGGGCCTTTACACCTTAAGTGGCCAAATATATCTACGGAGGCCTTGGGACTTGATGTGGATGCTAAAGTGGAAAGTGTCATTACCATGAACCAATGGAAATGGCCCAACAATCTTCCTAGTGGAGTCTTGGATGTCCAGAGCTCAATGCCAACCTATATGCCCAACTCCCAGGTCAATGATAAGGTGAAATGGACTGCTGATCCTAGTGTACTCTGCAAAATCTGCATGGGTTAGGATCTATACATCATCACTGAAGGTTAGATGGCATAAGATTGTATGGTTTGGTCAATCAATTCCGAGAGCTAGCTTTATCCTTTGGATGGCTATCTTGGAGAAACTGAATACTTGCATTCAGCATTTGGAGCCTTCATGTTTACTATGCAGAAGTGAGATTGAAGATCATCAGCACCTCTTCTTTACTTGCCCAATATCTGCTACTATCTGGAACCAGGTGCTACAGAAATGTGGACTTTCTTGGGCCCCTTCTCCAAGGCAACAACTTATTCATAAGGTAACTGAAGGATGCAGGGGCAAATCACTCAGAACTGTTGTGTTGAAACTATGTTTCTCTGTCACTGTTTATGAGATTTGGAGAGAAAGAAACAACAGAGTTTTCAGAAATGATTCAAGGAATCCGAATGCAATTACACAAGGAATCACAAATATGGTGCGCAATCGGCTAATCTTGTTGACGGCCAGAAAGACAACCCAAAATAGCAGCATCCTGCAAGTATGGCAGGTCCCAGTTCATGACTCCTGAGTCTTTTCCTTTGCCTTGCTGGCTTTTTGTGAATTTGTAATGAAATTGAAGTTGTTTATGTGATAAGGATAATCAATGGAAGTACTGCATTCACTAAGTACTTATACTGATTATCCTTTTTTGCCTTGTTTGCTTATATCTTTTTTTTTTGGTGTAGTGCTTCCTTTGCATACTCCATCGTGTTTATGGAGTAGTGTTGCTGTAAAGTTCTGCTTGATATCTATACAATCCTTTATTTACAAACCCACCCCCCCCCCCGGAAAAAAAAAAAACAATGCAACATTGTAACTCCAACCAGCAAAAAAATGACATTCAAAACCTATTTGGTCGACTGATATATTTTGCGGGCAATCATTCACATGGTCAAACGGTTAGGTCGCTCGCCAAGTTTTCTACAACACACATAGGACTGTTGGAATCTAGAGGACTATCACACACTCACAAAAAATAATGGAAGAGACTATTGAAGATAGGAAGAACTCTTTCTATTCACTCATATTCAAATGGATGTATTACATATGATATATATAGACACTCATATATAACACATGACATACAAAATAACTCCACTACATAATGCAATAATAAAGACCCCACTCCTCCATTACTTGGAGAATTAAAATACCACAATTACTTTGTACCCCACTAATACCATATTGATGACCCACTAATACAAAAAACTAAATGCATAAAAATAACTCCTAAAACATGAAAAGTCATGTTTATTATTTTTCTTTCAACACCCCCCCTTAAACATGATTTTTCTTCTCAACTCCAAGCAAACTTCTCAATTTGCAAAAGACATCCTCTTTGAGGGGCTTAGTGAAAATATCGGCAATTTGATCTTGAGACTTCACAAACTTGAGCTCCACCTCTTTCTTGGTCACATATTCTCTAATGAAATGGAACCTTGTGTCAATATGCTTACTACGATCATGAAACACCGGATTCTTTGCCAATGCTAGTGCCGATTTGTTGTCAATAAAGATCTCCGTCGATTCATCTTGAGGCAAATGAAGCTCCTTCAACAAATTTCTAAGCCAAATGGCTTGACAAACACATGATGTAGCCGCCACATACTCGGCTTCACAAGTCGAAAGAGTCACAATGGGTTGCTTCTTTGAACTCCAAGCAAATGCGGTATCTCCCATGAAAAAAACATACCCGGTAGTACTTTTTCTATCATCCATATCTCCGGCCCAATCACTATCACAATAACCCGCAAGCTTGGAATTGTTAGAACAAGAATATAGTAATCCATAATCAAGTGTACCTTTGATGTATCTAAGAATTCTTTTCGCCGCCTTCAAATGGGTCATGGTAGGAGCTTCCATATAGCGACTTACAAGACCAACACCAAAAAGAATATCCGGCCTTGTGCATGTTAAGTACCTCAAGCTTCCCACTAGGCTCTTGAAATGGGTGGAATCCACATGCTCTCCATCTTCATATTTTGACAATTTTACACCACATTCAACGGGTGTGCATACCGGCTTACAATCTTGCATCTCGAATTTTGCCAAAATTTCTTTAGCATAACCTTCTTGAGAGATGAAAATACCTTCCTTCATTTGCTTCACTTCAATGCCAAGGTAGTATGACATAAGTCCAATATCGGTCATCTCAAATTCTTTAGCCATCGCTCTCTTGAAATCTTCAAACATTCTTGGACAATTTCCTGTGAAGATCAAGTCATCCACATACAAACAAGCATAGAGTATATCACCATTATCATTCACCTTGGCATAAAGAGCATGTTCATGGGGACACTTGGTGAAATTATTTGCTTGAAAGTACTTGTCAAGTCTACTATTCCAAGCCCTTGGTGCTTCCTTCAAACCATACAAAGCCTTTTTTAATTTCAAGACTTTCTCTCCTTGCCCTTTCACAACATAACCCAAGGGTTGTTCAACATACACCTCTTCATCAAGAAAACCATTCAAAAAAGCGGACTTTACATCCATTTGATGAATTTTCCAATCATTTAGAGCGGCTAAAGAAATAATCAATCCAATTGTTTCCAAACGAGCAACGGGTGCAAATACCTCATCATAGTCAATACCCGGTCTTTGACTATAGCCTTTTGCAACCAATATTGCTTTGTACCTCTCCACTTCACCGTTGGCATTTTTCTTTGTCTTGTACACCCACTTCACTCCAATGGCCTTTTGTCCTCTAGGGAGTGTGGCAAGTTCCCATGTTCCATTTCTTTCAATTGCTTCAATTTCTTCATTCATGACACTCCTCCACTTCTTGTCTTGTGCCGCTTTCTCATAGCCTATGGGATCACAATCGGCAAATAGGCAAAATAGTGTTAGATCACTAAATCTTTGAGTTACCTCTTCGGTTTCTTCATAGATATCTCGAAGACTCCTCATGCGAGGTAGCCTCTCACTTGAGCTTGCTTCGGATGATGATGGAGATGCTTGCACATTGGTGGGTATTGGTGGTGATGGTGGAGGAGAATAATTGGGCAGCTCCATGATCTCATTGGGCTCCTCCTCTTCTTCAAAGAATGGGAAAAAATCATAGTCTTCTTGTGGAGTGTTCCAATCCCATTTATCTTCTTCATCAAACTCAACATCTCTACTAATGATTATCTTGCCATTGATTGGGTTGTAAAGCTTATAACCTTTGCTTCTTGAATCATAACCAATGAAGATAAACTTTTCACTCTTGTCATCAGTTTGGTCCGTTTCTCATCCGGCACATGTGCATAGCATACACTTCCAAAGACCCGCAAATGAGAAACATTTGGTTTGATTCCTCCCCATGCTTCTTGTGGTGTTTTGTCTTGAACACTTCTAGTGGGACACCGATTTAACAAGTAGATGGCACAATCAATAGCTTCCGCCCAAAACTCCTTGGGCATTTTTTTACTCTTCAACATACTCCGAGCCATGTCAAGAATGGTTCGGTTCTTCCTTTCGGCAACACCATTTTGTTGTGGTGATCTTGGAACCGTTAGAGGATGGTGAATTCCATTTTCTTCACAAAAAAATTTGAATTCATTTGATGTGAATTCACCTCCTCTATCGGATCTAATTGCCTTAACTTCATACCCACTTTGTTTTTCAATCAAAGCCTTAAACCTTTTGAAAACACCAAACACCTCCGATTTTTGTTTTAGAAAATAAACCCATGTTTTCCGGCTAAAATCATCAATAAAGAGAAGAAAATACCGGTTCTTACCAAATGATGGTGGGTCTATAGGGCCGCAAACATCCGAGTGAACAAGTTGAAGTGGTTTGGTTGCTCTTGAAATGGATTCTTTGGGAAAGCTCTTTCTAGCTTGCTTTCCAATTAGACATCCCTCACAAAGTTGATCCGGGTGATTGATAGAAGGCAATCCTTTCACCATCTTCTTTCTAGACAACAAGGTTAGTCCTCCAAAATTCAAGTGTCCAAATCTCAAGTGCCATAACCAAGAAGAATCTTTAACACATGCTTTCAAGCATTTTGCCACATCACTTTGAATATTTAACAAAAACATTCTATTTCTTGTCATCGGCACTTTAGCAATCAAATTCCTGTTTCCATCTCTTATTGAAAGATTATGATTTTTCATGCAAATATCATAACCTTTCTCTAAGAGTTGTCCCAAGCTCAAAATATTATTTTTCATGTTTGGCACATAAAAAATATTAGAAATAACTTGATGTCTTCCATCCTTCAAACGAATCAAAATATTACCTCTTCCCATTACTGGAATTTGAGAAGAATCTCCAAAAGTGACTTTTCCACTTACCGATTCATCAAACTCCACAAACATCTCTTTGTTTCCACACATGTGATTACTAGCACCGGAGTCAAGGTACCACACGTTCTTGTCTCCCTTTTGCTCTCCTTTGTATGCCAACAACAAGGTCGGCTCCACCTCTTCGACTTTGTCTTCAACAAAGTGTGCTCTTTCTTCCACAAAATCATTTCTACACTCGGAAGCAAAATGGCCATATCGATGACAATTATAACATTGAATATGAGATTTGTCATACCTCCCTCCATATGACTTTGAATGGTTGCCTCTTCCACGTCCTCTTCCACGATGTGATTCTTGACCTCTTTCTTCTTTGTTGGATGCATTTTGGCCAAAGTTTTCCCCTCTACCTCGACCACGTCCACCACGACCTCCACCTCCACGTCCACGCCCCCTACCTCTTTGACTTCCATCTTGCCTTCTTTCTTTTTCTTTGAAAGAAAGCTTGGTTTGTAGCACTTGTTCCAACGAATCTTGTTTCTTCTTGCTTAGCCGTTCTTCATGGGCTAACAACGATCCCATGAGTTCGTCAATCGTCATTGTGTCTAAATCTTTAGACTCTTCAATGGCTACGGCAATGTAGTCAAACTTGGGGTCCAATGAACGGAGGATTTTTTCTATCACCCGGGTATCATCATAGTGATCATCACCATAAGTTCTCAAATTATTCACAACCACCAAGATTCTTGTGAAATAATCTGAAATTAATTCGGATTCCTTCATACGTAAAGCCTCAAATTCACCTCGTAGAGTTTGGAGGCGAACTTTCTTGACTTTTTCCACTCCACTATGAGCGGTTTTCAGAACATCCCATGTTTGCTTGGATGTGGTTGCACTAGCAACCTTTTGTAACATTGCATCATCCAAACATTGATGGATGAGTGAAAGAGCCTTTTGATCCTTCTTCTTTGTAGCTTGCAAGACTTCCTTTTGGGCTTGACTTAAGGAATCTTCATCTTGCGGTGCTGTGTAACCAATTGTTACAATCTCCCATAAGTCTTGAGATCCAAGAATTGCCTTCATGCGGATACACCAATTATCATAGTTATCTTTGATGAATCGAGGCATTTGAAATGGAAGCATTCCATTTTCCATCTCTCTCTCACTCTCTCTTTTTCAACACTCAAGCCTAGCTCTGATACCACTTTGTTGGAATCTAGAGGACTATCACACACTCACAAAAAATAATGGAAGAGACTATTGAAGATAGGAAGAACTCTTTCTATTCACTCATATTCAAATGGATGTATTACATATGATATATATAGACACTCATATATAACACATGACATACAAAATAACTCCACTACATAATGCAATAATAAAGACCCCACTCCTCCATTACTTGGAGAATTAAAATACCACAATTACTTTGTACCCCACTAATACCATATTGATGACCCACTAATACAAAAAACTAAATGCATAAAAATAACTCCTAAAACATGAAAAGTCATGTTTATTATTTTCTTTCAACAAGGACTACTACAAACTTATCATTAATGATTTTTCAAAGTGTGGAATCCCAAAATGAAACTCTTGTGGAAGAAAGGTATAACAGTTGGACAACGGAACAAGATAAATCCTATAAACATGCATATGAGTGTTTTATGTGAGTCTCAGTCATTCGGTTTTCAAATTTTAATAAGGAATTCGATGTTCATACTGATCGATCACTCTATGTCACTGGATATATGTTGGTGCAAGATGGGTTGGAGACTTGTTCACTAGGTTATTTTTCTTAGGGTTAATTGTAAATTGCACCCCCGAAATATTGTTTGAATATCAATTTGTACCATCAAAGATCAAAAATTTCAATTTGTACCCTCAAAAATAAAAATTTGTATCAATGCGCAGCTGAAACTAACAACTGTTAATTTGCTGTTTAAAACTAAATGGATAAATTACACTTAGATCTCATCATGCTTGTCACTTAATCATTTGGACTCCCTCACATTTAGAATATTACTCCTACATCTCCTGACGTTTGTGCACGTATAACACATAACCTCTAGTCGTTGATATCTGTTAATATAAACGTTAAAAAATATGATTTCGTCATAATAAAAAATTATAATTTCATATTATCCTTATTTTGTGGATCATTATACTATAAAGTTCAAAATGAAATTTACTATTTGAATGCTCAATATAATGCAGATATTTATATAATGCAATATATCACTTAAACAGAAGTATTTAAATGCCCAATTGGGAGAACATTTTTTTCTTTTCATATTTGGATTCTCAATGTATGTAGGTGTAATATCTCAAATATGAGGGGTCTAGCTGATTAAGTGACAAATATGAGAAGATATATGTATAATTTATATATTTAGTTTTAGACGGTAAACTGACGGCTGTTAACTTGAGGTATGCATTGATACAAATTTCTATCTTTGAGAGTGTAAATTGAGATTTTTTATCTTTAAGAGTGTAAATTGAGATTCGAACGATTTTTCAGGGTGCAATTTGAGATTAACTTTTTTTATTAACACTTGCTTCGCAATCGATGCTCAAATTATATTATTGTAACAAAAAAAAAAGTGAAGGCCAAGGCTTTGTCCCCATCGGTATGAAACCTTCCTTACTAGGTTAACAACTCGGATTCAAGTCTCGCCCTCTCTTATTCCTTTCCCGAACTAATATATACTTTTGTTACATGTATACTTAATCTAGGGATTTAATATGGGGATGTAACTTATTAACACAATAACTAAATTAAAAGTGAGTTTCATCTAACATATATTAACAATCACTCAATAGGCCAAAACTAGTGTACCAGACAGCTCCTCAAACTTATCTACTTTGTACATTGCTTATCCTAAAATGAATGCAAGTAGGGTGCTTTGGACGATGCCACACAGCCTGTAATCTTCGGAGCATGCGTTATACACCAGCATAGTTGAGAAAGGCTCAACATTAAATAGGTAAACACCTGCACTTTAAGAGTTGACATGGGCCAAAAAAGTTTCTGAAATTTAGTAAGAAAATATTTGAATCAGACGCTGCACCTTCATGTAACCTTCTCTACAACTGAGACCTCCTTAGATTGTTACCTAACGGGTCAACAAGACCACCAAAAAAATCTCCATGCACACTCTAGCCAACCTACAGTGTACTGGTCAAAGGGGGAAAAAAAAAAGAAGAAAAATATAACATAGTCCAAATGAAACCCAAAACTATGATTGAAATATATATTATTCCTTGGATGAGTGTTGGATGAATATGTCCTACTAAAAAAGTTAATGAGACCCACTCATTCAAGGAATAATATACATTTGAATTATAATTTGTTGAGTTTTATTTGAATTGTGTAACATTAATAAATAAATAAAAAACTACAGTCTGTATGAAGCTGCACCTATTTCTATGTTATTCTCATGGATTCCTACGAAACTTCTCCACTTTACTTCCCAAGACATACCTTCCCATTTGAATATTACTGCTTTATGGCAGATGAGTCACCTCTCTCTCTCTCTCTCTCTCTCTTAGTAGACCAGTATAAATACCCTCCGATCCTTAAGAGTTCTACAAAGTCATAACAGCATCTATTTGTCTTGCGCTTTAGCCCATTCAAGCAGGTCACTCCAAATCAAATTTGCTTTCCAGCTTACATTTACCAGAAAAAGAAAATGAAGCTCGTCTTTTCAACTTTGCTTATTGTTTCGCTGGTTTTGTGCTCCTCTCTCCTTCAACCTACCGTTGCTGACATAAGTAAGATCCTTCACTGACCACTGCTTTTATTTACTCTCTCTCTCTCTCTCTCACACACACACATGCACACACTGAACTGAACTGAATTGCTTGGTTGTGTTTTACTGATTTGACTGGAAGGTACTTGCGGTACGAGGTGTGGTGTGAGGTGTAGCGAAGCAGGAGAAAAGAAACGTTGCTTGCAAGATTGTGGGATATGCTGCAACAAGTGTGACTGTGTGCCTTCAGGGACATATGGAAACAAGTCGGAGTGCCCTTGCTACAGAGACATGTTGAACAGCAAGGGCACATCCAAGTGCCCTTAAAACAACATACCCAACCCTCTCTTTCTTTGTCTCTGGTCAGTTTAGTTTATTCATTGTTTTGTGGCTTTGTTTGGTTGTATGGAAGTACTTTTCTTCGTTTCCGAGTTGAATAAGAAAAGAAAAGTACTTCTAATATGCAAAACCAAAGCTGCATAAGTAGATTCTATTCTGATTATTGTTGTCAAGCAAACATTGTGTTTGTTTTGATAATGGTGAAATAAGTCGGAGTCATTGTCGGGGATGTGTTATGTGTTTGTTGGGCCCCAGATTCAATTCAAATCTGAATTAGTTTAGCAAATTATGTCAGTAAATTAAGTTCTAATAACATTGTTCTTTGTATTATGTACACTGGTCTTTTTAAATGTTATTCAATTTTTTATATGATTATGTATTATTTTTCCAACTACCACGTTGATTAATTTGATAATTGAATAAAGGGCAACCCGTAAACTCTAACATTAAAAATTGTGGTTGGAAGAATTATCTATCTCATCTGGTAGGCCTGGTATGACCATTTGTAATAATAAAGGTTAGAGTAAATTAGACTTTGACGATGAATTATTATATTTTTTACATTATACCATCAACTATGTGATTTGTTCCACATCATTTCAATTATTAACTCCTGTTATATATTTAACAAAAAATTATTTTATTTTGTCTCCGGAACTATATAATAATTTTCACCACTACAAAAATTATGGAAAAATCCGGCATTTAATAATTTTATATAGTTCGACATATAATATAAGTGATCACTTTGCTTCGACACGTTAACAATTTTCATTCAAAAAAAAATAGTGAACTTTTGCGATTGAGGCAATGTAAAATAATTTGGATAATTGAAAGGATAATGTGAAAAAATTTAATAATTCAAGTGACAAAGAAAAAACGAGTCCGTAGTTTAGAGGATCAAATATAATTTATCCTAATCATAACCATAAAAAAATGCATTCACCCTGCTATAATCCTAATTTGACCCAATGACAGTCTAATTTGATAAAACTATCTAATTTGATAAAACTATGTTGTCACTAGGATGGTAGCAATATTAGAACTCACTGTTAATGTAATCACAATGATAAATGCAGTCTCCAATTAGGTGAGCATGGTTTCTCTTCATTTATATTTTTATCACACTTCTAACCTTGAGAGTCTTCACTCACATGACTATCTTCAAATTAGACAAATGGGTGAGAAAACATTGACACACACAGCGATGGTCACTACAGGAATGAAAGGAGAAAAGCCCACCCAAGAGTGGTTCAGTGGTGATAGACTTATATGATATAATAACTTAAAGAGGTCGGATCTAAAGTGGCGACAAATACTTATTGGCCTACACAATGTATAACGAGTTATGCGTCAAAAAAATAGGAATAAGGTCACTTGTCCCTTAGCTCTCTCAAATCTCGCTATTAGGGGAGGTTTTGTATACTCGATAAAATTTTTAAAGATAATAGTAATGAGTGAATTTAGCGTAAGACACCACTATAGCAACTCATGTGGGATTGTTGGACCAAATCAGATTTTTAAGTATAAAAACTGAGTTTTTGGTCGACTTTAAGCTTAAATTAAATTGGGACCCAATTATTATTTTGAATAAAATTTCGTGGGTTCATATTCTATTCCGTGAGGAGAATAATGTAGTATATTCATTTGCTCAAATCGAGTAAGAAATAAATGAGAAAATAGGCTCCAAAGTGACCCTCTTGAAGAGTGAAAAATAAAGGAAAGTGCAATGTGGGATTTGACACCAATCTCACATTGGTTGAGGAAGAGATCCAACATGGGCATATATAGGCCAAGTTTGCTCCATGGGTTGGGCCCCAAGGGGTACCACAGTTTTATGAGCGGAGCGAGCACTTACATGCCTTCGGTTCAACCACACACGCGCGCGCCGCCCGCCCGCCACGACCACGACCCGACCCGGCCCGGCCCGGCCGGGTGTGGGTGTAGTCCTATCTTTTTGGAGAAAATTCATTTAAATAAATGGGCAACCCGAAATTTATTTTGGGTATCCGTGGATCACAATGGTTCAGATTTATTCCGAAATTGGATTGTGTCTGTTCATGGTGAACAGTTATTCAAGGTGTCTACTGGCTGTTCTATTTAGTCTTCCTAGGGTGCGTCTCTTAGTGTGGTGACTGTCCGGAAAGTCACTAACGAGTCAATAACTACCCACGATCATTACCATTCATAATACACTTAATTCATTTGGGCAGACTATTGTGCATTACATTAAGGCAGTCTGCATTTCGGCATTAAGGCAATCTGCATTTCGGCATTAAGGCAGTGCATTTGGAGAGTACACAACACAAGTTTGGTTCGCTGGACAGATAGATTGGAGTGATACTTCTATCTGTGTAAAGATCATTGTATCCTGGGAGGCAGACGCTTGATATTCCAATAAGCACCGTGTGTGGGGGCGAAATCTGTCTTAAGGACATAGTGTCAAACACTAGCCTTGATCTACCTAAAGTTCAATATCAGTTCCTATTCTGCAATCGGGTTAGTAATTATATTGGATTATACAAATAGTTACGTGTAACTCTTTCATGTAACTGTTTTCTGTTTCATTAAAACTGGTGTAACTCTTTACTGTAACTGTTTCGTTCAAACTATATTCTGTGCAAAGTTGAAGGATTTGATTGCTACTGTTTTTCTTATACATTACATGTTTCATATCAGAAGTTTCAATAAGTGATTTCACTATATTTGATATTTGGAATACCACACGGTCAACAGGGATGACATGTGGAAACTAGATTTTGGACCTAGTACGTGAAAATATTTTTAATAATTAGGGTGACGGTAAAATTTAAACAGATGACCTCCTGTTTTGATACCATGTTACATAACCATCTACTCTAAATGTTTAAGCAGTTGAAAAGAGTGCAACTTAATGCTCCTTTTGATACGATAAAAAAATGAAAGGATGGAAAGATGGAAGGATAGAAAGTTGGAGGGATAGATAAAAGATCATGTTTTGTAAGAAAGGAAAATAAGGAGGATGAAAAAGTGGATGAATGGACTTTCCTTTCAAGTTCCAACTCATCAAAATCAATCCCTCCAAAATTAGAAGAAAAGTTGATGGATAAGATTTTTCTTCCAAGTTCCAACTCACCAAAATCAATCCCTCCAAAATTAGAAGGAAAGTGGATGAAAAGTTAACTATTTGTGTTGAAATTTATTTTATTTGTCTATGTATCTTTTGATATATATATACATTAATTTCATATATAAATAAAATGATAAAATATGTGTTTATAACTTTTTTTATAAAAATTAAAAATTTTAAAAATAAAAAAAAATATTTTTCCATCTTACCAAGCGCAAAAAAAAAATTAATCATTTTTATTTTATATCCATCTTACCAAACACAAAAGAAGAAAAGTGTATCATTCTTACTTTCTTTCCTTGGAAGATAGAAAGCGTATCCCTTCTATCAAACAGAACATAAGTATTTATACTTCAATGCCCTATCACGTGCAGATTAGGTTTTGGATCTAGCACGTGAAAACTTTTTTAATAATTAGGGTAGCGGCAAGATTCGAACACAAGACCTCCTACTCTGATACCATTACCATCTACTCCAAAAGTTTAAAAAAATTTCATAGTTGTACAGGATCAAAAACATAATTGAACCCTAAAAATATCATGTGTGTGAGAGAGAGAGAGAGAACCTACAGATTGTAACATCAAAGCAATTTTGGTAAATGATCCTGTAACAATGGATATCCAAGCAAAGCAATCACAAACTTCAATCACGAGGGAGGTACAGGTCTTAGATTAAAACAGTGGTTGTAGTAGTGGAAACACAATGTCCTATTTGAACCTTCGTATCATGTGGCCAGATAAAAGAGTCCAACCTTGAACTTGGCAAAGACATTTATAACCCTAAACAAACTTGGGGCATGCAAACTGGCAAAATATTTGACTGATGCTACAGATTGCTACTCTACAAGAATTTTAGCCAACATGAAGTATTACTATGAATCATCTTTGTTGTGTTATGATGATGTACTCAACAATGCAACATTGTAGCTCCAACCAGGAAAAAATGACATTCAAAACCTATTTGGTCGGGTGATATATTTTGCTGGTAATCATTCACATGATCAAATTGTTAGGTTGTTCACCAAGTTTTCTACAACACACACATAGGACTATTACAAACTCATCATTAATGATTTCTCGAAGTGTGGAATCCCAAAATGAAACTCTCGTAGAAGAAATGTATAACAGTTGGACAATAGAACAAGATAAAGTCTTTAAACATGCATATGAGTATTTTATGTGAGTCTCAATCAGTCGGTTTTCAAATTTTAATAAGGAATTCGATGTTCATACTGATCGATCACTCTATATTATTGGATATATGTAGGCGCAAGATGGGTCGGAGGCTTGTGTTAGTTTTAAACCCAATTCTTAAAGGGTAGTTTTTGTATTTTTGGGTTTATGAGGTAATATTGAAAAGTCAAGGTGTTAGATGATATTTAAGCATGTCTTTTGTGTGTTCGAAGAGATAATCACTAGAAGTGTCAAGAATGATTTGGGAGGTTTGTTCATGCCTTTGGGAGGAGTGTTCATGTACTGCTACATGGAAAAACTAAAGAGACAAAATCTGGTTTAATGCTTGGAGGCTGCTGGCCATTGAATGGGCAGATTCAAGGATTTTTGACTGGAGAAGAGAGGTATAAAAGGGGCTGGACTGTTGCTGCCAAAATAGAGTGTATGTGCAGAAAAAAAAAAAAGAGAAAGAGAGTAAAAAAACTGTGTTTTGTTGGAAAGAAAAACCAGCAGGTGTGAGACATGAGCAGAAGCTTTATTCCTTTGTATTTCTTGGGTGTTTATTATTGAAAATTTCAGATCAATTATTCTTTTTTGTATTCCTTTATATTGTGATCATTCTTGATGAAATATAGAGGTGTTTCTTGAGTGAAATTAGTGTGGTAGTGGAGCAGATTTTTTGTTCTTTGTTTACTTTTTTTGTGTTCCTTTGGTGATCTATT
The DNA here is from genome assembly GCA_951799425.1 of Ilex aquifolium. Lineage (NCBI taxonomy): Eukaryota > Viridiplantae > Streptophyta > Magnoliopsida > Aquifoliales > Aquifoliaceae > Ilex > Ilex aquifolium. Next base: position 10,522,982 of record OX637391.1, on the reverse strand, counting down.
TTGCTTTCATTCCCAACAAAATTGGTATCAGAGCAACTTGTTATGGCTACTATGAGTAATGTGCTTCAACCCCAATTTATCAAATTGGGAAAAGATAATTATGGGAATTGGAGTATTCAAATCAAGGTGTTGTTACAATCACAAGATCTTGGGAAATTGTTGAAAAATGTTATATTGAGCCGACTATGGAGGAAGAGCAAACACTTAATGATGCTCAAAAGACAGTGCTTAAGCAATCAAGAAAGACGGATAAGAAGGCTTTATTCCTACTTTACCAATGTGTTGACGATAATACTTTTGAGAATATTTCTTCTGCCACCACCTCAAAGCAAGCTTGAAAAATTTTGAAGAATATGCATAGAGGCATTGATAAAACAATTCGGATTCATCTTCAAATATTGCGAATTGAATTTGAAGGGTTGAATATGAATGGAGCCGAGTCAATTTCGGAGTATTTTTCAAGAACTTTGGTGATTGTGAATCAAATGTGAAAGTATGGAGAAGATATTGATGATGTTCAAGTTATGGAAAAAATACTACGTTGAGCAATTCATGAATTTTAAGGCTACGAGCGTTGATGAATTGATGGCAACATTGGAAATACATGAGTAACATATTAATAAAAAGACTTCAAGTTCTCTTGAACAAGCTCTCCAATCCAAGCTTTCTTTGAAAGATGAAAAAAGAGAATTTCAAGGTAGTACATCTCAAAAAGGAAGAGGTAATAGAACACGAGATAGAGGTTATGGCAATCGAGGAAGAGGCTACAAAGGTCGTGAAAGAGGCTATGCTAATAGAGGAAGATGAGGAAGATGTCAATTCACTAATGATGCAAGAAATCAAAATTCTTATGGTTCAATGGTTAGAGGACGAGGAAGAGCAAGAGGCAATTACAACAATCAAGGTTTTGACAAGAGGAATGTTGAATGCTTCAATTGTCACAAGTTTGGGCATTATAACAATGAGTGTTGGGCAAGTGCAAATAAAGGCGTTGATGAACATGTGAATTATGCCGAGAAAGCAAGTAATGAGGCAGCATCTACTTTGATGTTGGCCTACGATGGAACCGAGGAAGATAATGGAAACATATGGTTTCTTGATTCCGGGGCAAGCAACCATATGTGTAGCAAGAAGCATATGTTTGTAGAACTTGATGAAGTGGCGCAAGACAAAGTTACTTTTGGCGACTCTTCCAACATTCCAGTGAAAGGTAAAGGTAAAATTCTTATTAAGCTCAAGAATGACAATCATGATTTCATTTCTGATGTCTATTATGTGCTGGATATGAAGAATAGCATTTTGAGTTTGGATTGAGCAAAGTAATATAATCTCGGAAGTCCGAGGTCGATCCCACGAGGAATTGTAACAAGGAACAATCACACAAATAATAAAAGTAATTCGAAAAGAACAAAAAGAATTATTTGGAAAATTGTTGATTTGGGAAAAGTGACTTTGGTAATTCAAACAGTAATAAAATAAATACTAGAGCATCAGGTACTCCCTCTCAACTTCATACAATACTAGTTAAAAACTCCAAGCTTGACTTGAAAGAGGAATTAAATGTCAGTTAACCCAATTAACAAATCAAGTGATAAATCCAATGGTTATAATCAAAAGACTACCAGGAACCTGAATAATCATTCAATTATATTATTTTATGAAATAATGTTAATCCTTCCAGCATGGAATAACCAGTGATTTACACGCAGGGAAACTCAAGCAATCGATGTACGTGGCACAACAACTCAAGAATTTATACAGCATAAACACTTTGCTAAAATATTAGGAATTAAATTAACACAGTTTCATAAATCCTTAAGTACAAGAGTCAATAAAAATACCGTACTCCGTTGAGAGATTTTCCCCTCACCCTAGCTTAGCCTTCTAGCCAGACATGGTAAAGGATTCAGAAAATAGACTAAAACAAAGAGAGTAAAAAGATAGATCCCCTGGCAAAGTCCTAGGTTTCAATTATATTATTTTATGAAATAATGTTAATCCTTCCAGCATGGAATAACCAGTGATTTACACGCAGGGAAACTCAAGCAATCGATGTACGTGGCACAACAACTCAAGAATTTATACAGCATAAACACTTTGCTAAAATATTAGGAATTAAATTAACACAGTTTCATAAATCCTTAAGTACAAGAGTCAATAAAAATACCGTACTCCGTTGAGAGATTTTCCCCTCACCCTAGCTTAGCCTTCTAGCCAGACATGGTAAAGGATTCAGAAAATAGACTAAAACAAAGAGAGTAAAAAGATAGATCCCCTGGCAAAGTCCTAGGTTTGTATTTATAAATTACATTCTCCGGAGATTGCATCCCACTAGGATTCTAAATTCGGCAGCAGATGTTTGACACGCGTCCGGACGCGAATCTCTCAACCGTCCGGACGCGCCTTCCAGAATGGTCCTTGCTTCGTTTGTCAACTTTCTGCCAACCGCGTCCGGACGCGTATACTTCCTCCGTCCGGACGCGTGTTCCAGTGTAATCCTTCCTGAGCTATGCTTCCTTCCTTCTCATAGCTTCACTCCAATTGTGCACTATTAACCTGCAAAACAACACAACTCATCTTTTATTCTCCTAGCCTTAATCTTAAATTAAATCATCATAACTATCACACTTTCACAATAAAATGATTAATATTACCTCTGACAAATGTAAATATTAGACCTGAATCACACCCCCCCACTTAGACCTTGCTAGTCCCTAGTAAGGCAAGCAAATAAAAACAAAATACTAACAAAAACAAAAGACATAACCACTTTCGTAGGCTTCACGATTGCATTTAGCATATGCAATAAGCCTTTAAACCCCTAGGTTTCCCCTAGTGGACGAGTATAGTCTCGTGAGGGTTTCCAGAGATGATACCCACAAACATCGCCCTTTGATCAAATATCTGAATAACAACTGTATAATAGAAATTGCTACCGCACTATTGAAATTTTTAGATACAAAACTTTTTATAAGCACATGCAAAACAACATATAGAACTCTATGCTATATAAATGTATGCACTTATCATATTCTCATATAAACTCGTGTGTAGTGTGAATTAACTATACCAAGTCAGTAATTTATCTGGTAATCACCTCTTCAACTATCAACTATTCGTCTCAATGTCAAATCTCACAAGATAATTCACTCATAAGAGATTCTCTCAGATTATATTGACTATTCCCTCAAATATCACATGTGAGAAGAAGATATTTAAATCAAAACAAATAATGCTCACATGTTCCAGAAAAAAACGTAATCCAAAAGAAAAGGATTTGACATAGTCTCATAAAAGGAAACCAACACACAATAAATAAATAATCACCACTCTCTTCCTTATTCACACAAGTCATGCATCTATCAATACACTCTTGAGATCAAATAGGTCTTTATTTAAGGTTGTAATGGGGCCTTGGGATTAGGGTTTTGAAACGAAGGATATTCAGGAATTCAAACGACTATCCCGAGAGAACATGTACATTACACAACCAAACTTCTTTCCATAGCCTTTCACTCTCCATCCTTAAGAAGCACAATTTACATCACTTGCTCATATTTTTTTCTTTTCAAACACATGCTTGCTATTTTTTTCTCTTTTTCTTTTCACAGCTAGACATATTGTCTTTCTCTTTTTTTTTCAACTTTTTTTTTTTTTTTTCTTTTTTTTTTTTTTCAGCAAGACATCTAATGCAAATATTCACAAGTATGTAAAACTCTTTTTTTTTTTTTTTTTCTTTTTTTTAACCAACATCTCCCAAATTACATAAACAATAAAAGTTCAATCTCAGGATAACCAAGGGTAAAAGATATTATTTTTTTCTCATTGGCTTGGTTATTATATGTTGGGTATAAGAAATAAAATTTTGCTTTAAAGACTCAATCATGGCTTCTAGGGATAATAATATTCAAAGAATAAGGTTTAGGCTCAAATAATGACAAAGATGGCCTAAAATCATATCTCAAGAGCTTTTGATAACACACTTCTCATGCAAATAATTCAAAGTCAAGCAATCATTCACAATATTGGTATTAACCAAAACAAAAATAATGAGATTATTGAAGGAGATTAGCTGAATAAAAATATTTTTTTATTGAGTAAATGTAAATAACCCTCTAAGAAAGATTGGAACAAAACTCACTAGGGTTTTTATGCATCTCCACTATATGTTTCAAGTTCTCAAGGTAAAATACCTAACAAATTTTCAACTTGGTAAAGTCTAAAGTGCACAAATTGTGAGTTTTTATAAGAACATGATATGAGATACAAAAATATAGAATAAAGTTCTATGTGGTGCTTAAACAATTGCAAATTTAAAGTTAAGCAAATTATTTCTATATTGTGGTATTAACTTATTCATAACAGCGTTATTTAGATATTTGATAACACACCAAACAAAATATGCATTTTATATCATACTGAGAATTCAAGTACAATGCATATTCAAAAGATAAAAGAAATCAAGCCTAACAAAAACTACCCAAAATAGGCTTTGATTTCACAAATACAGTAAAGAAAATAAAGAAAACAACTTTCAAACACTGGGACCTAGAAGAAATAATCCTAAGATGAGGGGCCTGCCTGACCCTGAGAACTCTGCCCTAACCCCCTCATCTGTGCCCTCAACTCTCTCATCTCCTTCCTCATCTCTCTCTGCCCTTTCAGCAGCTCAAACAAAATCTGTCTGTCAGTCCTGGGATCAGTGTCCTCATCCACTGGTATCTCAAAATCCTCATCGATATTGAGGAACTGATCCCAATCCTCTACTGGCACATCTCCCTCTGCTGCCGCCTCCCCCTGACCTGGAGCCCTCTCTCCTGGCACTGGCCTGGCTACACTCTGACTCTTCAAAAGAGTGCCAGAGTTGAGTGCCACCACTTTCTTTGCCCGCTCCATAGTGGCGTCAATTACCACTCCTGCCTGCTCGCATATTGCAGTGGCCAAACCAGCAAAAGGAAGAGATGGTTTTTTCGGATCAACAATGGCTCGTCTCATCTCCGAAAAAATCAATGATGGGAGGTCAATGGTCTTTCCGGTGCCCATCGCATACAACAAGCGAGCCCGGTCCGGATAGATGTGATTATTTCTCAGTAGAGGAAGGATATTTGACACTGAGATTAAGTTCAGTATTTTGTACTTACTGGTCAAGTCCCCTTGCTGAAGATATTTGAGGTTGTCCGTCCAAATAAAATCACCATCCCCCAGTAACTCTCGTCCAACCTCATTCCCGGGATACGCATGGGGATACTCCGGGTTGGGCACCCGAGCCTGCGTCATCCCGATCAGTCTGGCAATGACTGTGGCGTCTACACTGATGTGCTTACCTCGGACATAGGTGGTCAGCTGACCATTTCCAAGGTCATCAGCGTTGCTGTAGAACTCCCTTGCCAATATGGGGATACACACCCACTCCTTTCCCATGAAACCTGCCCAACGTCTAGTGGTGATGATATCGCGGACTCCCAATCGAGCGAAGTCCTCGTACTCAATTTTTCTCTCACAGACCACAGGTTTTTGGGCGTAATATTTGAAAAATCTTACCCGTGCATCCAAAATTTGGAAACGAACGGGGTCGAAGGTGGTATCCTCCTCTTCTTCCTGAGTAGCCACCCGATGTCTCTTTGAAGTGGATGCTCGAGGTGGTGCCATTTTTAGCAGAAAATTTTAGGAAGGGAACAAGGATTTAGAATGAAAAGGTTGTTTGGGGGTTAGCAGTGCCAGAAAAATCAACCGGGCAGTCGGTATTTATAATTTTTCAACACGCGTCCGGACGCATGGGATTAACCCGTCCGGACGCGCCTTAACTGCCGCCTTAATTAGCCTTAAAGATCACGCGTCCGGACGCATGAGGTTAAACCGTCCGGACGCGTACTATGAATTTCAAACATTTGGCATTCCCGTCCGGACGCGTGTTGGTATTCCGTCCGGACGCGAAGTCCAGAGAGTTCAGGCTTTAGGATTCCGTCCGGACGCGTGTTCCAGTAGTTTTTGCTCTATGACCTTGCGTCCGGACGCGTGTTCCAGTGAGTTGTTTCTCAACACTTAGAAAAATTTTCATATTTTCACATTTTTAACACCTTTTTCTCTCACTTGGCTCCCTTCTATTTATACAAATTCCTAAATCTCCTAAAAAAAAAACTACTTGACTATCTAAAAAAAAAATAAATAAACACAGTTGCATGTGCACACAGTTCAAATTCAAAAATCCAATATAATTTGTATTATCAAATGCTCAAATGCTCCACACCCCCCCACTCAAAAATGTGCATTGTCCTCAATGTATGAATCCAGAGCGTAAGATCAAATAAGGGATAGAGAAACATACCAGATTTGCCTAAATTGTGCTCATGCATCTGTAGAAAATTAAAAAGAAAACAACATACACAAATTTACAGCAATATACAGAAAATGGTTAGAGATGGATCATTCATAGTGGGGATCCACCAATTCGATGGATTCCACCTCCACGATACCTTCCTCCAAGAATGGTTTCAATCGTTGTCCATTAACCTTAAAAATGTTCCCATTACTTGGGTTTTCAATCTCCACTGTCCCATATGGGAATACTTCCTTGACAACGTACGGACCACTCCATCTAGTTCGAAGCTTTCCTTTAAAGATGTGAAGCCTAGAATTATAAAGAAGAACTTTCTGTGCAGGTGTAAAGGTTTTACGCACAATATTCTTATCATGAAACACCTTCATCCGTTCTTTGCTAATCTTAGAATTATCATAGGCTTCATTCCTAATCTCATCAAGCTCATTCAGCTGTAATTTTCGTGCGGTGCCGGCTTGGTCAAAACTAAGGTTGAACATTTTAATGGCCCAATATGCCTTATGCTCTAATTCCACAGGCAGGTGACAAGCCTTTCCATAAATCAATCTATATGGAGACATACCAATCGGGGATTTATATGCAGTTCGGTATGCCCATAATGCATCAATTAGTCGTAATGACCAATCTTTACGATCCGGGTTCACCGTTTTTTCCAAAATGTAAGAAATTTCCCGATTGGCAAGCTCTACTTGACCACTCGTCTGTGGGTGATAGGGAGTTGCAACTTTATGTGTTACACCATATTTTTTCATCAAATTCTCAAAAGGCCTATTACAGAAATGCAATCCCCCATCACTTATAATGGCTCGAGGTATACCAAATCTGGACAAAATATTTTCCTTTAAAAATTTCAAAACAACTTTATGATCATTTGTCCGACATGGTATAGCTTCAACCCACTTAGAGACATAATCTATTCCCACTAAAATGTACATATAACCAAAAGATGGGGGGAAAGGACCCATGAAATCTATACCCCAGCAATCAAAAATTTCTATGATCAAAATCGGGTTTAGGGGCATCATGTTCCTACGGGTTAATCCCCCCAGTTTTTGACATCGCTCACACACTTTACAAAAATTATGAGCATCCTTAAAAATTGTAGGCCAATAAAAACCACACTGCAAAACTTTCGCAGCGGTCTTTTTCATAGAAAAATGGCCTCCACAGGCTCCCGCATGACAAAAAGATAGAATGCTACTTACCTCATTATCGGGTACACATCTCCGGATAATCTGATCTGGGCAATATTTGAAAAGATATGGGTCATCCCAGAAGAAACTCTTTACCTCGACTAAAAATTTCCTCTTATCCAAAGCAGTCCAAGCCGGTGGCATGTTACCTGTAACAAGAAAATTCACAATGTCAGCAAACCATGGTAATGAAGAAACTGCCAACAGCTGTTCATCTGGGAAAGTATCTTTGATCGGCACTGTCTCAATGGGCACATCACTCACCAGTCTAGACAAATGGTCAGCCACTACATTTTCTACTCCTTTTTTATCTTTAATAGTGATATCAAATTCTTGGAGTAGTAGAATCCACCTCAACAGTCTCGGTTTCGCATCTTTCTTAGTTAATAAGTATTTGAGAGCTGCATGGTCTGTGAAGATAACAATGGGGAAACCTACTAAGTACGACCTGAATTTGTCTAGTGCAAATACTACAGCCAGTAATTCTTTTTCTGTTGTAGAATAGTTCATCTGTGCATTATTTAAAGTTCTACTGGCATAGTAGATGACATGAGGCTTTTTGTCATTTCTTTGTCCTAAAACCGCCCCTACCGCATAGTCACTGGCATCACACATGATTTCGAAAGGACTACTCCAATCTGGGGGTTGCATGATTGGAGCGGTGACAAGCATGCCCTTTAGCTTATCAAAAGCTTCTTGGCATGCATGATCCCACTCAAAAGGTGTGTCTTTCCCTAGGAGATTACAGAGTGGTCTAGATATGGAACTAAAATCTTTTATAAATCTCCTATAAAAACCAGCATGACCCAAGAAAGATCTAACATCCTTAAGGGCTTTCGGACTAGGTAAATTAGCAATTAACTCAATTTTGGCCTTATCTACCTGAATTCCCTCAGAAGAGACAATGTGACCAAGAACAATTCCCTTTCTAACCATGAAGTGGCATTTTTCCCAGTTAAGCACAAGGTTCTTTTCTTCACATCTTATAAGTACCTTCTCCAGATTAGCTAAGCAGTCATTATAAGAATCACCAAAAACAGTAAAATCATCCATAAAGACTTCAAGAAAACGCTCAACCATATCACTGAAAATACTAAGCATACACCTTTGAAAGGTCGCAGGTGCATTGCATAGTCCAAAAGGCATCCTTCGATAAGCGAAGGTGCCAAAAGGACAAGTAAATGTGGTCTTCTCTTGGTCTTCTAGGGCAATTTCAATTTGGTTATATCCCGAGTAACCATCTAAAAAACAATAGTATAAGTGTGAAGCTACCCTTTCTAAAATTTGGTCCATAAAAGGCAAAGGGAAGTGATCTTTTCTAGTAACAGCATTAAGTCTCCTGTAGGCTATGCACATTCTCCAACCAGTAACTGTCCTAGTTGGCACAAATTCATTATTCTCATTAGCAACTACAGTGACTCCAGATTTCTTAGGAACTACCTGTGTGGGACTTACCCATTTGCTGTCTGCAATAGGGTAGATAATTTCTACATCTAACAGTTTCAATACCTCTTTTTTCACAACTTCTTTCATATGTGGATTTAGCCTACGTTGCATCTCCCTAGATGTTTTAGCATTATCCTCCAAATAAATTTTGTGGGTGCAAACCAAAGGACTAATTCCTTTTATATCAGCTAAAGTCCAACCAATTGCATTCTTATGTTCCTTAAGAAGATGTAACAACATACCTTCCTCTGCTGAATTCAATTGAGAAGAAATTATTACCGGATAAGTTTCATCATCTCCTAAAAATGCATACTTCAAATCCACCGGTAATTGCTTGAGGTCTAGCTTAGGGGCTTTTTCCTTGGATGGTATTGGTGGATCAGTTTGTGGTGGGAGCTCCTCAAATCTCTGTCTCAACTCTCTCATTTCAAGTACCTGCAAAGAGTTTAACATATTAGTTGAAGCAGAAATCTCAGAATTCTCTTCATCTATCTCTAACTCAGAATATTGTTCAAACAAACATGTTTCAAGAGGATCAAACAAGGCAGAATCATATACTTTGCTTGGAACAATAGATTCAATCATGTTAACTTCATGCACATCTTCATCAACATTCCCAGGTTGTTTGCACACATTAAAAATGTTGAGCTCTAATGTCATATTCCCAAAGGTCAATTTCATCACACCATTCCTGCAATTAATTAGAGCATTTGAAGTTGCTAGGAATGGTCTGCCTAAAATGACGGGAATTTGAGCGCTAGTACTTAATACAGGTTGAGTGTCCAAAATTATGAAATCCACGGGAAAATAAAATTTATCAACCTGTACTAAAACATCCTCTACCATACCCCTCGGTATTTTCACTGATCGGTCAGCTAATTGAAGTGTAACCGAAGTAGGTTTTAACTCCCCCAACCCTAATTGTTCATATACTGAATAAGGGAGCAAATTCACACTAGCTCCTAAATCCAGTAATGCTTGTTCAATTTTGTGGTTGCCTATAACACAAGAGATAGTAGGACAACCTGGGTCTTTATACTTTGGTGGAGTTCTGTGCTGTATAATGGAGGATACTTGCTCAGTCAAAAATGCCTTCTTTTGCACATTTAATTTCCTTTTAACAGTGCATAATTCTTTCAAAAATTTTGCATAAGAAGGTATTTGTTTAATGGCATCCAACAAGGGAATGTTGATTTTCACCTGCTTAAAAACCTCTAACATATCATTATGCATAATAGGCTTGGTAGAAGTAAGCAATCTCTGTGGGAATGGTGCAGGTGGAACATACTTTTCAGACTTATCAATCTTAGGCAAGCTAATCTTATCATCACTCTCCGTGGGTTGAGAAATCTTTTCAGAATCTTGATTTTCCAAAGGAATGGTTTTATTGATTTCTTTCCCGCTGCGGAGTGTAGTGATAGACTTTACTTGTTCGTGGGCAGTCTCAGAAGTGCAAGTCTCATTTATAACAAATTGACCCTGTGGGTTTGGTTGTGGTTGTGCTGGAAGCCTACCTTTTTCCTGATGGCAAGAGTCAATGGTCAATTTAGTGATCGCACTCCTCATATCCTCAATAGCCTGAGTTGTTTGTCTATTGTATGTTCGCTGATCCTGCATGAATTGTGATAACACCTCCTCAATGTCTCTTTTTGGGCGTGGAATGTAGGGTGCAACATTTGAAGAGTTTTGTTGGGGTGGTTGTGATGCATGATTGTCATTCCTCCAACTAAAATTAGGATGATTCTTCCACCCTGGATTGTATGTGTTCGAGTATGGATTATTGTAAGGCTTTGAAAAAGTGTTTACAGCATTTGCTTGATCATACACTTCTTTCAATGCAGGTATTGATGGACACTCCATCACAGAATGTCCAGGAGTTTCACAGATACTGCATATCTCCTCAACCTGAACTGTGTCAACTTGGTTAACCTTTTTGTACTCCATAGCTTCTACCCGTCTTGCTAAGGTTGCAATCCTAGCTCCTAGGTCATCCTCCTCCCTCAACTGGTATTTACCCCCACTAGATGATGATGATTGTGCAGTTCTACCCTTAGCTGGTTCCTGGGATGTAGTATCCCAAGATTGTGCATTCTCGGCTAATTGGTCTAAATAGTCAAAAGCATCATCTGGTTCCTTATTCATAAAATCCCCATTACACATCATTTCAATAAATTGACGCAGCTGTGGGCCTAAACCCTCATAAAAGAAACTTATTATGCGCCAGCTTTCATAACCATGATGTGGACAAGATGCAAGAAGGTCTTTAAATCTTTCCTAACTTTGATAAAAATTTTCAGACTCCTTTTGGGAAAAATTCATTATCTGTCTTTTCAAAGAGTTTGTGCGATGTGTGGGAAAGAATTTCTTTAAAAATTGTTTCTGCATCTCCTGCCATGTTCCTATAGACCTAGATCTCAACGAATATAACCAAGTTTTAGCTTTTTCTTTTAATGAAAAAGGAAATAACTTCAGCCTGACTATATCCATTGCCACGTTCTGATCATGGAACGTAGCACATACATCCCCAAATTCTCTGATGTGCAAATATGGGTTCTCTTCACCTATACCAAGGAATTTTGGAAGTAGTTGAATCATGCCAGGTTTGAAAACAAAATGAATGGCATTCAATGGAAAAATGATGCATGACGGTTCAGTGAGAAGTACGGGTTGTAAATATTCACGCAACGTCCTACCCTGATTGACATTCAAATTATCCACATCATTCTCATCATGATTGCTCACCCTATCAATATGATCTTCCCGATCGGGAAAATCATTCTGCCTATGTCCATTAGGATTAGCAGCCATTGTGTGCAAGAAGTGATTCGACACAGATAAATCAAATAAATTTCCAAACAGAGTATCTGAATCTTCTCTTGTTAAACGTCCACTTAAATCACGATGCCAAAAGCTCATAAAACAAATAAATAACCTAAATAAATTCTAAATCAAACTAACAAGAAAAATAACTTAAATAAACTAAAAATTAGAACGAAGTTACCGGATTTCCGAAGACTCGCAAATACCGCAAACCTCAATGATGTAATGGCTCCTTGTCTTTCAAGTTCCCCGGCAACGGCGCCAAAAACTTGCTTCAACTTTAAAAGTGTAAACCCAAGCGCAGGTTGAGCAAAGTAATATAATCTCGGAAGTCCGAGGTCGATCCCACGAGGAATTGTAACAAGGAACAATCACACAAATAATAAAAGTAATTCGAAAAGAACAAAAAGAATTATTTGGAAAATTGTTGATTTGGGAAAAGTGACTTTGGTAATTCAAACAGTAATAAAATAAATACTAGAGCATCAGGTACTCCCTCTCAACTTCATACAATACTAGTTAAAAACTCCAAGCTTGACTTGAAAGAGGAATTAAATGTCAGTTAACCCAATTAACAAATCAAGTGATAAATCCAATGGTTATAATCAAAAGACTACCAGGAACCTGAATAATCATTCAATTATATTATTTTATGAAATAATGTTAATCCTTCCAGCATGGAATAACCAGTGATTTACACGCAGGGAAACTCAAGCAATCGATGTACGTGGCACAACAACTCAAGAATTTATACAGCATAAACACTTTGCTAAAATATTAGGAATTAAATTAACACAGTTTCATAAATCCTTAAGTACAAGAGTCAATAAAAATACCGTACTCCGTTGAGAGATTTTCCCCTCACCCTAGCTTAGCCTTCTAGCCAGACATGGTAAAGGATTCAGAAAATAGACTAAAACAAAGAGAGTAAAAAGATAGATCCCCTGGCAAAGTCCTAGGTTTGTATTTATAAATTACATTCTCCGGAGATTGCATCCCACTAGGATTCTAAATTCGGCAGCAGATGTTTGACACGCGTCCGGACGCGAATCTCTCAACCGTCCGGACGCGCCTTCCAGAATGGTCCTTGCTTCGTTTGTCAACTTTCTGCCAACCGCGTCCGGACGCGTATACTTCCTCCGTCCGGACGCGTGTTCCAGTGTAATCCTTCCTGAGCTATGCTTCCTTCCTTCTCATAGCTTCACTCCAATTGTGCACTATTAACCTGCAAAACAACACAACTCATCTTTTATTCTCCTAGCCTTAATCTTAAATTAAATCATCATAACTATCACACTTTCACAATAAAATGATTAATATTACCTCTGACAAATGTAAATATTAGACCTGAATCAGGCAACTTTTAGAAAAGGGATATGATATTAGCATGAAGAATCTTTACCTTACAATTAAATATGCTCGTGGTAATTTGATTGCTAATGTGGAAATGTCCAAGAATAGAATGTTTCCTTTAAATATTCAACATGATGCTATGAGATGTTTGAATGATATTATTAAAGATGATTCTTGGTTGTGGCACTTGAGACTTGAATATCTTAATTTTGGTGGCTTGAAGCTTTTATCTAGCAAGAAAATGGTGAAGGGTCTACCCTACATAGACCATCTGAATGAGTTATGTGAAGGGTGTATTCTTGGCAAGTATCACAGATTAAGCTTCTCAAGAGAAGTCAATTGGAGAGCATCACGACCCTTGGAGCTTGTGCACACCAATGTTTGTGGTCCTTTGAAGCCTATGTCAAAAGGTAAGAATCACTACTTTCTTAGTTTTATTGATGACTATAGTCGGAAGACTTGGGTGTATTTTTTAAGAAGGAAGTCCGAACTGTTTGAAGTTTTTAAGGAGTTCAAGAATCTTATTGAGAAGCAAAGTGGCTATTTTATCAAGAGGTTGAGATCCGATCAAGATGGTGAGTATAGTTCCAATTTATTTGAAGACTATTGCAATGAGCATGGAATTGTGCATCAATTCACGCCAAACTACACACCTCAATTGAATGGAGTTGCAGAAAGAAAAAATAGGATTATTCTTGATATGGCTAGAAGCATGTTGAAAGGAAAGAGATTGCCCAAAAAATTTTGGGCCGAAACCGTAGCATGTGCAGTGTACTTGTTGAATCGATGTCCAACCAAAAGTGTTCATTTCAAGACCCCGGATGAAGCTTGGTGTTCATTCAAACCTAGTGTAGCCCATCTTAGAGTTTTTGGATGCATTGTTTATGCGAAGATTCCCAAAGCAAGGAGGACAAAACTTGATAATAAAGGTGAAAAATGTATTTTTCTTGGGTGTGGTGACAGAACAATGAGGTACAAGTTATACAACCCCATTATCAAGAAAGTGATCATGACTAGAAATGTTATCTTTGAAGAGGAAGACATGTGGGATTGAAAAGAAAAAAATTCAGCCACTGAAGTGGAACTTATGCTTGAAGAAGAAGAGTCCGAAGAACCAAGGGAATTTCAAAGAGAGCCACAAACACCTCCACATGGATCCCCATCTCTTTCTACGAGTGAATCATCATCACCATCATCATCTTCATCATCGGATTCAAGTTCAAGTGAAAGACCAAGAAAAATGAGAAGTTTGCAAGAGATTTATGAATCTACGGAAAAATTTGAAGGTAACTTGAATTTGTTTTGTTTGTTCATGGATTGTGATCCTTTATATTTTGAAGAAGCGGTTCAAGAAGAGAAATGGAGAATAGCAATGGATGAAGAAATGAACGCAATTGAAAAGAATGATACATGGACATTAGTTTGTCTTCCCCAAGGTCACAAAACAATTGGTGTGAATTGGGTATATAAAACCAAGAAGGATGCAAATGATGAAGTCCAAAAACACAAGGCAAGGTTGGTAGCTAAAAGCTACAAGCAAAGGGCCGGAATTGATTATGGCGAGATATTTGTTCCCATTGCTCGTTTGGAAACGATTAGGTTGATGATTTCTTTGGCGGCACAAAACAAGTGGAAGATTTACCAACTTGATGTGACATCGGCATTTTTGAATGGATTTCTTGAGAAGGAGATTTATGTTGAACAACCTTTGAGGTATGTGAAAAAGAGACTTGAAAATAAAGTGTGCAAGTTGAGAAAAGTTCTCTATGGATTAAAGCAAGCACCGCGCGCATGGAATGCTAGAATTGACAAACACTTTCGTGAGAATGGTTTTCAAAAGTGTCATTATGAGTATGCATTATATATGAAGATGGATGACAATGGAAGTGTTTTACTTATTTTCCTTTATGTTGATAACTTGATCTTCACCGGCAATGATCCAATGATGTTTGATGGATTCAAGAGAAGTATGATTAAGGAGTTTGAAATGACTGATATTGGCTTAATGTCTCATTTCCTTGGAATTGAGGTTAAGCAAAATAAAGATGAAATTTTTATTTCTCAAAGTAGTTATGCAAAGAAAATACTCAAGAAGTTCAAGATGGATTCTTGCAACCTAGTGAACACACCTGTAGAAATTGGATTGGAATTGAGGAAGAGCATTAGTGGTGGAAATATTGATCCAACTTACTTTAAAAGTTTAGTTGGAAGTCTTCGGTACATTACTTGCACAAGGCCAGACATTCTTTATGGAGTTGGTTTGGTTAGTAGATACATGGAAACACCAGATCAAACTCATCTTAATGCGGCGAAAAGGATTTTACATTATATTAGAGGTACACTCAATGATGGCTTATTTTATTCTTGCACTAATGATTTTAGACTTGTTGGATATTCAGATAGTGATTGGGGGACGAGAATTAGATGAAAGGAAAAGTACCTCGGGTTATTTTTTTTTTATGGGAGATACGACTTTTACTTTGTCATCCAAGAAGCAAGCAATTGTTACTTTGTCTACGTGTGAAGCAGAGTATGTGGCTGCAAATTCAATGGTGTGTCATGCTATTTGGTTGAGGAACTTGTTGAATTATTTGGGATTTTCTCAAGAAATTCCCACGGAAATCCTTGTTGATAATGGTGAGCATGGTTTCTCTTTATATATATTTTTATCTCACTTCTAACCTTGAGAGTCTTCACTCACATGACTATCTTCAAATTAGACAAATGACTGAAACAACATTGACACACACAAAGATGGTCACTACAGGAATGAAAGGAGAAAAGCCCACCCGAGAGTGGTTCAGTGGTGATAGACTTATTATGTAACTTGAAGAGGTCGGATCTAAAGCGGCGAAAAAAACTTATTTGTCCATACGATGTACAACGAGTTATGCTTCAAAAAAATAGGAATAAGGTCACTTGTCCCTTAGCTCTCTCAAATCTCGCTATTAGGGGAGGTTTTGTATACTCGATAAAATTTTTAAAGATAATAGTAATAAGTGAATTTAGCGTAAGACACCACTATAGCAACTCATGTGGGATGACATGTGGAAACTAGATTTTGGGCCTAGTACGTGAAAATATTTTTAATAATTAGGGTGATGGTAAAATTTAAACAAATAACCTCTTGTTTTGATGTCATGTTACATAACCATCTACTCCAAATGTTTCAGCAGTAGAAGAGAGTGCAACTTAATGCTCCATTTGATACGATGAAAAAATGAAAAGATGGAAAGTTGGAAGGATAGAAAGTTTGAGGGATAGATAAAACATCATGTTTAGTAAGAAATAAATATAAGGGGGATGAAAAAGTGGATGGATGAACTTTTCTTTCAAGTTCCAACTCATCAAATCAATCCCTCCAAAATTAGAAAAAAAAGTGGATGGATGATATTTTCTTCCAAGTTCCAACGTACCAAAAATCAATCCCTCCAAAATTAGAAAGAAAGTGGATGGAAAGTTAATTATTTGTGTTGAAATGTATTTTATTTGTCTATATATCTTTTAATATATATATATATTATACATTAATTTCATATATAAATAAAATGATAAAATATGTGTTTATAACTTTTTTATAAAAATTAAAAAAAATATATATTTTTCCATCTTACCAAGCACAAAAAAAAATTTAATCATTTTTATTTTCCATACATCCTACCAAACACAAAAGAAGAAAAATGTATCATTCCTACTTTCCTTCCTTGGAAGATAGAAAGTGTATCTCTCCTATCGAACAGAGCATAAGTATTTATACTTCCATGCACTCTCACGTGTAGGTTAGGTTTTGGGCCTAGCACGTGAAATTTTTTTTAATAATTAGGGTAGCGGCGAGATTTGAACACAAGACCTCCTACTCTGATTTATGACCATCTACTCCAAAAGTTTAAAAAATTTACATAGTTGTACAAGATCAAAAACACAGTTGAACCCTAAAAATATCATGAGATAGAGAGAGAGAACCTACAGATTGTAGCATCAAAGCTATTTTGGTAAATGACCATGTGACAATGGATATCCAAGCAAAGCAATCACAAACTTCAACCATGAACTTGGCAGAGACATTTATAACCCTAAACAAACTTGGGGCGTGAAAACTAGGGGTGGCAATTTTTGACACGACACGATAACTCAATACGAACACGACACGAATAAATGGGTTTGGGTTGACTATTTTTTTGTACAAACTCGTGTATGACACGACCCGTCAACACGAAGTGTTAATGGGTCGTGTTCGGGTTCAACCTGCTTAACCCGAATTGACCCGTCAACACGAAATTTTTAACTCGAAGGAGATTGACCTGGCCTTTACGTTGCATGTATGAGTTTTCATGTTCTGATTGCTTGTTTTTTCCATTACTTCTGATGTTTAATTTGGTTGCGCGATGTACGATTAGCATATTTAATTAGTATTATAGAAATAAAATATTAATTATTTGTAATTGTCTATCAAACACTGACATAATTATTGTATAAAAAAGATATTATTACTCATTATTATTATTATTATTATTAAGTTAATTTTTAGTTTGTAGAAAAAGTATGAGGAGAGATTCAATTAAGTGAAAATAAAATCTTAACGTTAAATTTTTTATTCAAAGTTTATGTGGGTCAACATGAATATGAACACGAACACGACACGAAAATAAACAGGTCAACTCGACACGACACGATTAGTTAAATGGGTTGGGTTAGGGTTGACTAATGTTCGACACGACACGAACCCGACACAACACGACTCGATTGCCACCCCTAGTGAAAACTAGCAAAATATTTGACTGATGCTACAGATTGCTACTCTACAAGAAGTTTAGCCAACATGAAGTATTACTATGAATCATCTTTGTTGTGTTATGATGATGTACTCAACAATGCAACATTGTAGCTCCAACCAGGAAAAAATGACATTCAAAACCTATTTGGTCGGGTGATATATTTTGCAGGCAATCATTCACATGATCAAATGGTTAGGTTGCTCGCCAAGTTTTCTACAACACACACATAAGACTATTACAAACTCATCATTAATGATTTTTTGAAGTGGGGAATCCCAAAATGAAACTCTTGTAGAAGAAATGTATAACAGTTGGACAACAGAATATGAGTATTTCATGCATATGAGTATTTTATGTGAGTCTCAATTAGTCGGTTTTCAAATTTTAATAAGGAATTCGATGTTCATATTGATCGATCACTCTATGTCATTGGATATATGTAGGCGCAAGATGGGTCGGAGGCTTGTGTTAGTTTTAAACCCAATTCTTAAAGGGTAGTTTTTGTATTTTTGTGTTTATGATGTAATATTAAAAAGTCAAGGTGTTAGATGGTATTTAAGCATGTCTTTTGTGTATTTGAAAAGATAGTCACTACAAGTGTCCAGAATGATTTGGGAGGTCTGTTCATGCCTTTGGGAGGAGTGTTCATGTACTGCTACATGGAAAAACTGAAGAGACAAAATCTGGTTTAATGCTTGGAGACTGTTGGCCATTGAATGGGCAGATTCAACGATTTTTGACTGAAGAATAGAGGTATGAAAGGGGTTGGAATGTTGCTGCCAAAATAGAGTGTATCTGCAGAAAAAAAAACAGAGAGAAAGAGAGTAAAAAAATTATGTTTTGCTGGGACGAAAAACCAGCAGGTGTGACACATGAGCAGAAGCTCTATTCTTTTGTATTTCTTGGGTGTTTACTGCTGAAAATTTCAGATAAGTTATTCCCTTTGTATTCCTTGATATTGTGATCATTCTTGATGAAATATAGAGGTTTTTCTTGAGTGAAATTAGTGTGGTAGTGGAGTAGATTTTTTGTCCTTTGTTTACTTATTTTTGTGTTCCTTTGGTGATCTATTTTGCTTTCATTCCCAACAAAATTGGTATCAGAGCAGGTTGTTATGACTACTATAAGTAATGTGCTTTAACCTCAATTTCCCAAATTAGGGAAAGATAATTATGGAAATTGGAGTATTCAAATCAAGGTGTTGTTACAATCACAAGATCTTTGGGAAATTTTTGAAAAATGTTATATCGAGTCGACTACAGAGGAAGAGCAAGCACTTAATGATGCTCAAAAAACGGTGCTTAAGCAATCAAGAAAGACGGATAAGAAGGCTTTATTCCTACTTTACCAATGTATTGACGACAATACTTTTGAGAAGATTTCTTCCCCCACCACGTCGAAGCAAGCTTGGGAAATTTTGAAGAATATGCATAGAGACATTGATAAAACAATTCAAGTTCGTCTTCAAATATTGCGAAGTGAATTTGAAGGGTTAAATATGAATAGAGCCGAGTCAATTTCAGAGTATTTTTCAAGAACTTTGGTGATTGTGAATCAAATGCGAAAGTGTGGAGAAGATATTGATGATGTTCGAGTTATGGAAAAAATACTACGAACCTTAATCCCAAAATTTGAGAACGTTGTTGTAGCCGTTGAGCAATTCATGGATTTCAAGACTACGAGCGTTGATGAATTGATGGCAACATTGGAAATACATGAGCAACGTATTAATAAAAAGACTTCAAGTTCTCTTGAACAAGCTCTCCAATCCAAGTTTTCTTTGAAAGATGAAAAAAGAGAATTTCAAGGTAGTACATCTCAAAAAGGAAGAAGCAATGGAACACGAGGTAGAAGTTATGGCAATCGAGGAAGAGACTACGAAGGTCGTGGAAGAGGCTATGCTAATAGAGGAAGAGGAGGAAGAGGCCAATTCACTAATGATGCAAGAAATAAAAATTCTTATGGTTCAAGGGTTAGAGGATGAGGAAGAGTAAGAGGCAATTACAACAATCAAGATTTTGACAAGAGGAATGTTGAATGTTTCAATTGTCACAAGTTTGGGCATTATAGAAATGAGTGTTGAGCAAGTGCAAATAAAGGCGTTGATGAACATGTGAATTATGCCGAGAAAGCAAGTAATGAAGCGGCATCTACTTTGTTGTTGGCCTACGATGGAACCGAGGAAGATAATGGCAACGTGTGATTTCTTGATTCCTGGGCGAGCAACCATGTGTGTGGCAAGAAGTATATATTTGTAGAACTTGATGAAGTGGCGCAAGGCAAAGTTACTTTTGGCGACTCTTCCAACATTCTAGTGAAAGATAAAGGTAAAATTATTATTAAGCTCAAGAATGGCAATCATGATTTCATTTCTGATGTCTATTATGTGTCGGATATGAAGAATAACATTTTGAGTTTGGGGCAAATTTTAGAAAAGGGATATGATATTAACATGAAGAATCTTTACCTTACAATTAAAGATGCTCGTGGTAATTTGATTGCTAATATGGAAATGTCCAAGAATAGAATGTTTCCTTTGAATATTCAACATGATGCTATGAGATGTTTGAATACTATTATTAAAGATGATTCTTGATTGTGGCACTTGAGACTTGGATATCTTAATTTTGGTGGCTTGAAGCTTTTATCTAGCAAGAAAATGGTGAAGGGTCTACCCTACATAGACCATCCGAATGTGTTATGTGAAGGGTGTATTCTTGGCAAGCATCACAGATTAAGCTTCTTAAGAGAAGTCAAGTGAAGAGCATCACGACCCTTGGAGCTTGTGCACACCGATGTTTGTGGTCTTTTGAAGCCTATGTCAAATGGTAAGAATCGCTACTTTCTTACTTTTATTGATGACTATGGTCGGAAGACTTGAGTGTATTTTTTTAAGAAGGAAGTCCGAAGTGTTTGAATTTTTTAAGGAGTTCAAGAATCTTATTGAGAAGCAAAGTGGCTATTTTATCAAGAGGTTGAGATCCGATCAAGGTGGTGAGTATAGTTCCGATTTATTTGAAGACTATTGCAAGGAGCATGGAATTGTGCATCAATTCACGCCAAGCTACACACCTCAATTGAATGGAGTTGCGGAAAGAAAAAATATGACTATTCTTGATATGGCTAGAAGCATGTTAAAAGGAAAGAGATTGTCTAGAGAATTTTGGGCCGAAGCCGTAGCATGTGCAGTGTACTTGTTGAATCGATGTCCAACCAAAAGTATTCGTTTCAAGACCCCGGATGAAGCTTGGTGTTCATTCAAGCCAAGTATAACCCATCTTAGAGTTTTTGAATGCATTGCTTATGCGAAGATTCCCGAAGCAAGGAAGACAAAGTTTAATGATAAAGGTGAAAAGTGCATTTTTCTTGGGTATGGTGATAGAACAATATGGTACAAGTTATACAACCCCATTACCAAGAAAGTGATCATGACTAGAGATGTTATCTTTGAAGAGGAAGACATGTGAGATTGAAAAGAAAAAAATCCAGCCACCGAAGTGGAACTTATGCTTGAAGAAGAAGAGTCTGAAGAACTAAGGGAAGTTCAAAGAGAGCCACAAACACCTCCACATGGATCCGCCTCACTTTGTACGAGTAAATCATCATCACCATCATCATCTTCATCATTGGATTCAAGTTCAAGTGAAAGACCAAGAAAAATGAGAAGTTTGCAAGAGATTTATGAATCTACGAAAAAATTTGAAGGTAACTTGAATTTGTTTTGTTTGTTCATGGATTGTGATCATTTATGTTTTGAAGAAGCGGTTCAAGAAGATAAATGGAGAATAGCAATGGATGAAGAAATGAAGGCAATTGAAAAGAATAATACACGGGCACTAGTTTGTTTTTCCCAAGGTCACAAAGCAACTGGTGTGAATTGGGTATATAAAACCAAGAAGGATGCAAATGGTGAAGTCCAAAGACACAAGGCAAGGTTGGTAGCTAAAGGCTACAAGCAAAGGGCCAGAATTGATTATGGCGAGATATTTGTTCCCGTTGCTCGTTTGGAAACGATTAGGTTGATGATTTCTTTGGCGGCACAAAACAAGTGGAAGATTTACCAACTTGATGTGAAATCGGCATTTTTGAATGGATTTCTTGAGAAGGAGATTTATGTTGAACAACCTTTGAGGTATGTGAAAAAGAGACATGAAAATAAAGTGTGCAAGTTGAGAAAAGCTCTCTATGGATTAAAGCAAGTACCGCGCGCATGGAATGCTAGAATTGACAAATACTTTCGTGAGAATGGTTTTCAAAAGTGTCCTTATGAGCATGCATTATATATGAAGATGGATGACAATGGAAGTGTGCTACTTGTTTTCTTTTATGTTGATGACTTGATCTTCACCGGCAATGATCCAATGATGTTTGATGGATTCAAGAGAAGTATGATTAAGGAGTTTGAAATGACTGATATTGGCTTAATGTCTCATTTCCTTGGCATTGAGGTTAAGCAAAGTAAAGATGAAATTTTTATTTCTCAAAGTAGTTATGCAAAGGAAATACTCAAAAAGTTCAAGATGGATTCTTGCAACCCAGTGAACACACCCGTAAAAATTGGATTGAAATTGAGGAAGAGCATTAGTGGTGGAAATGTTGATCCAACTTACTTTAAAAGTTTAGTTGGAAGTCTTCGATACCTTACTTACACAAGGCCAGACATTCCTTATGGAGTTGGTTTGGTTAGTAGATACATGGAAACACCGGATCAAATTCATCTTAATGCAGCGAAGATGATTTTACGTTATATTAGAGGTACACTCAATGATGACTTATTTTATTCTTGCACTAATGATTTTAGACTTGTTGGATATTCGGATAGTGATTGGGGACGAGACTTGGATGAAAGGAAAAGTACCTCGGGTTATTATATTTTTATGGGAGATACGACTTTTACTTGGTCATCCAAGAAGCAAGCAATTGTTACTTTGTCTACATGTGAAGTGGAGTATGTGGCTGCAAATTCAACGGTGTGTCATGCTATTTGGTTGAGGAACTTGTTGAATTATTTAAGATTTTCTTAAGAAATTTTCACGAAGATCCTTGTTGATAATAGATCGGCGATGGCGTTGGCAAAGAACCCGGTGTTCCATGAGAGGAGTAAACACATTTATACGCGCTACCATTTTATTAGAGAGTATGTGAAGAATGGAAAAGTGAAGTTGGTGCATTGCAAGACTCAAGATCAAGTTGCCGACATTTTTACGAAGCCATTAAAGCATGATGTGTTTGGAAGATTGAAAATAATGCTAGGCATGAGAACCCAAGGAATTGGGTTTAAGGGGGGATGTTAGTTTTAAACCCAATTCTTAAAGGGTAGTTTTTGTATTTTTGGGTTTATGATGTAATATTGAAAAGTCAAGGTGTTAGATGGTATTTAAGCATGTCTTTTGTGTATTTAAAGAGATAGTCACTAGAAATGTCCAGAATGATTTGGAAGATCTGTTCATGCCTTTGGGAGGAGTGTTCATGTACTGCTACATGGAAAAACTGAAGAGACAAAATATGATTTAATGCTTGGAGGCTGCTGGCCATTGAATGAGCAGATTCATGGATTTTTTACTGGAGAACAGAGGTATAAAAGGGGTTGGACTGTTGCTGCCAAAATATAGTGTATCTGCAGAAAAAAACAGAGGGAAAGAGAGTAAAAAAACTGTGTTTTGCTGGGAAGAAAAACCAGCAGGTGTGAGACATAAGCAGAAGCTCTATTCATTTGTATTTCTTGGGTGTTTACTGTTGAAAATTTCAGATAAGTTATTCCTTTTGTATTCCTTGATATTGTGATCATTCTTGATGAAACATAGAGGTGTTTCTTGAGTGAAATTAGTGTGGTAGTAGATCATATTTTTTGTCCTCTATTTACTTGTTTTTGTGTTCCTTTGGTGATCTATTTTGCTTTCATTTCCAACAGCTTGTTCACTAGTTTATTTTTCTTTACACTTGCTTCGCAATCGATGCTCAAATTCAATTATTGTCAAAAAAAAAAAATTAAAGGCAAGGCTATGACCCCATTGGTATGGAACGTTCCTTACTAGGTTAACAACTCGGATTCAAGTCTCGCCCTCTCTTATTCCTTTCCCGACCTAATACATACAATTGTTAAATATATACCTAATCTAGGGATCTAATATGGGGACATAACTTAATACAACTATTGAATTTAAAGTGAGTTTCATCTAACATGTATTAACAATCACTCCATAGACAAAACTTGTAGATTTTGATTACATAGCATTGCTCAAACTAGTGTACCAGACAGCGCCTCCAACTTTTCTACTTCGTACATTGCTTATCCTAAAATGAATGCAGGTAGGGTGCTTTGGACGATGCCACACAGCCTGTAATCTTCGGAGAATGCGTTATACACCTGCATAGTTGAGAAAGGCTCAACATTAAATAGGTAAACACCTGCACTTTAAGAGTTGAGATGGGCCAGAAAAGTTTCTGAAATTTGGTAAGAAAATATTTGAATCAGACGCTGCACCTACAAGTAAGACCTCCTTAGATTGTAACCTAACGGGTCAACAAGACCAAAAAATCTCCATTCACACCATTACCAACCTACCAAAAAAAAAAACGACAAAATTCAAATGAAACCAAAAACTGTAATTCAAATTCATATTATCTCTTGAATGAGTAGATTTTATTGCAATTTTTTGAATTTTATTTAAATTTTGTAGCATTAATAAAAAAAAAACTACAGGCTGTATGAAGTTGTACGTACTTCTATATTATATATTCTCCTGGATTCCTATGAAGCTTCTCTACTTTACTTCCCGAGATAAGCCTTTCCCATTTGAATATTACTGCTTTATGGCAGATGAGTCACCACTCTCTCTCTCTCTCTCTCTCTCTCTCTCTCTCTCTCTATAGACCAGTAATAGTATAAATACCCTCCGATCCTAAAGAGTTCCACAAAGCCATCACAGCATCTATTTGTCTTGGAGTAATGCTACATTGATCAAATTTAGAGCCCAAATGACATGGCAGCATATTATTTGGAGTCTTTATTGGGGCCCAAATAACATGACATCAAATAAAGAAGCTCAAGTCAACTGTCATGTCATTTGGGCTCTAAATTTAGTCCTAAAATTTGGTCAGCGTAATATTACTGTTTGTCTTATGCTTTAGCCCATTCAAGCATGTCACTCCATATCAAATTTGCTTTCTACCTTACATTTACCGACAAAAGAAAATGAACCTCGTCTTTTCAACTTTGCTTATTGTTTCGCTGGTTTTGTGCTCCTCTCTCCTTCAACCTACCGTGGCTGACATAAGTAAGATCCTTCACTGACCACTGCTTTTATTTACTTTCTTTCTCTCTCTCTCTCTCTCTCTCTCTCTCTCTCTCTCTCACACACACACATACACACACTGAACTGAACTGAACTGGATTGTTTTGTTGTGTTTTACTGGTTTGACTGGAAGGTACTTGCGGTACGAGGTGTGGTGTGAGGTGTAGCGAAGCAGGAGAAAAGAAACGTTGCTTGCAAGATTGTGGGATATGCTGCAACAAGTGTGACTGTGGCTCCAGGGACATATGGAAACAAGTCGGAGTGCCCTTGCTAGTTGCTACAGAGACATGTTGAACAGCAAGGGCACATCCAAGTGCCCTTAGAGCAATTCATACCCAACCATTTGCCTCTTTCTTTGTCTCTGGCCAGTTTAGTTTAGTCATTGTTTTGTGGCTTATCTTGGTCGTATGGAAGTACTTTTCTTCGTTTTCGAGTTAAATAAGACAAGAAAAGTACTTCTAATATGCAAAACCAAAGCTGCATAAGTAGATTCTATTCTGATTATTGTTGTCAAACAAACATTGTCTTTGTTTTGATAATGTTGAAATAAGTCGGAGTCATTGTCCGGGATGTGTTATGGTGTTGATTATTTGTATTACGTACACTGGTCTTTTTTCATGTTATTCAAATTTTTATATGATTATGTATTTTTTTTTCCAACTACCGCGTTGATTAATTTGATAATTGAATAAAGGGCAACCCGTAAACTCTTACATTAAAAAATGTTGTTGGAAGAATTATCTATCTCATCTGGTAGGCGTGGTATGATCATTTGTGATGGGCCAAGCCCAATGGCCCAACTTATGTTACAAGTCCAAGGGCCCGACTCCAAGAGATCCAACAAATCCAGCCCAATATGGTCAACCCGATCAAGCTCATCAAGCTCAAAGAGTTAAATTAGCAGGGAGCAAGGTCATCCAAGGACCTCTGGCGCCCAGGCCATCACGCCCAGCGGCCTGCCTTCCTAGGCCATGACGCCAGGCGCCCAGGCCATCACGCCAGGCGGCCTGCCTTCCTCGGCCATCACGCCAGGCGCCCAGGCCATCACGCCAGGCGGCCTGCCCTCCTCCTCAGGCGCCTAGGTCTCCTCATCAAGCGCCCAGACCATCCCTGGCGTCCAGGCCATCACGCCAGGCGCCCTGCCCTCCTCCTCAGGCACCCAGGTCTCCTCATCAGGTGCCCAGCCTTCCTCCTCACCACCATGGAGTAAAGGTCATCCCAGGAACCTCACCTCCACCACCTTGGAAACAGTCAACCTTCACCTCATCATTTGACCGAGTCTCATGGAGAGCACCGCAATTGTCTCGCCCGTTGAGAAGAAGTCGCAAGCCCCACCAGAATAGTTGGACAGTTGCTATTAAGTCGCCACAATCTGTTAGGGGACGACTATAAAATGTAAGCCCCACCAACACTTGGGGGGCAGAGGAGATGAGAGCAGAGCAGATCGGATGGCATCACACCCTACAGAGCATAAAACTCATCTTCCTCTCCAATCTGTAACTCTCCATTCTCATTACTCACCGGAATCAATAAAATACTGGCAACCATTTGCCATTCCAAAGTGGATGTAGGTCGTATTGACCGAACTACTATAAATTCTCTCTCTCTACTCTAATTACTACCTTAATTTCCAAATTACTTGACTAGTGGTGTGCAAAGTCGATTTTGTGCATCATCAATTTGGAATCGGAGTAATAAAGGTTAGGTAAATTACACTTCGAGACGATGACCCTTTTTTCACATTTTTCCCTTAATCATATTTTTTACATTGCACCCTTAATTATGTGATTTATTTAATATTACCTCAATTATTAATTTATGTTATATATTTAACAAAAAAACTAATTTATTTTGTCCTTTAAACTATGTAATATTTTTCACTTTGTCTCGACACGTCGACAATATTCATTCAAATAGATAGCGAGCATTTGCGATTGTAGTAATGTAGAATAATTTGAGTAGTTGAGGGGGTAATGTAAAAAAATCAATAGTTCAAGTGGCAAAGTAAAATTGAGTCCATAATTTAGAGGGTTAAAGTGTAATTTATCCTGAAAGTTACTGTAATTGTAAGTAAAGTGCATTCACCCTGCTATAATCCTAATTTGACCCAATGATAGTCTAATTTGATTATCCTATGTTGTCCCTATATAGGATGGTAGCAAATTGAAATGTTAGAAGTCACTGTTAATTTACCCGCAACAATAAATATAGTCTCCAATTAGAGGTGAGCATGGTTTTTCTTTATATATATTTTTATCCCACTTCTAACCTTGATAGTCTTCATTCACATTTACCAAACTGAATGCCCGAGCCCATCCTTAACCAATTTTTTGGTATCATCAGAAATAAATTAGCCTCAAGAGGCATGAACTGAAAAAGAAATATTTAAAGGAAAATTATTCATCTCCCACAGTCTTGGTCCAACTCTCATTGAAAATGCCAAAAACCAAGAGCAATGTTATATATCCTAAATTTGTATCCCAAATGTGTATCCTAAATCAATGAGAATGGTTGGATCAATTAAAAAAATTGATGGGACTCACTCATCCAATGATCCCCGTTCATTTGTGATGCACAGTTGAGATACAAATTTGAGTTACATAGTATTTCCCAAAAAGCAAAACTTACAGGTATAGAAACGATTTTCACATTCTGAAATGAAGTTATTCTTGAGTGGACTCATTTACCCTAAATATATCAATTCTTTCCTCAGTTCATTATCACGATTCGCAAGACAGGATTTACACAGTACATATATCTGAACTCACAATATTGCATACGGCCAAATGTCATTTCATCAAAGTCAACCCCTCCCAGCATTGCCATGCCTTTGGTTTCTGAAATAGCTAGGAGTGCCTGAGCCTGCAAGCATCCAAAGACACACAATATTAATTCTAAACCCAACGCATATGACATATAACTAAAGAACAAAAGAAAGAGAGAGAGAAAGCACAAAGTCATTAGCACTACACCTTCTCTTTGGCTCTTGGTGTGCCGGACTGTGACAATGCCACTAATGATGGAACAACTCCCTCCTGGAGGACCATATTGCAGAATCTATTGCATAGTTGTAGGAGAGCAGCAGTTGCATTCTACTTCCCTCTTGCAGAACCCAACTCGACAACCTCAACCAATACAGGGATCCCTCCCTCTTGACCAATGGCTGCCCTTCCTTCATTTATAGTAGCAAGATTCGACAAAACATCAATTGCCTTATCAACCATCCCAGCAGTAGGGTCCATCAACTCTACAAGGTACTTCACAGCACCAGCCTGTACTATACGAGCCTTGTTTTCATGAAATATTGACAAGTTAAACAAAGTCGTAGCTGCATCTTTCTGTCCCCTAGGAGTTCCATTTCCAAGTAAATCTACCAGAGGTTGAATTGCCCCTGACCTGGCTATCCTCAATCACCGATAAGCTAAAAAGAGTGGTAGCAGAGTTCTCCTTAGCTTCAGGGCTCCCTGTCTCGAGGACATGAATAAGAGGTTCAATTGCATCAACATTGGCAATTGCCGCCTTCTTGTTATCATTAATTGATAATTTGAGAAGTGCAGTAACAGCATTTTTCCGTATTTTTGTGTCCGGTGATTGAAGAAGATTAACCAACAAGCTGATGGCCCCACAAGTCCAATTACAATTCTATTATCCATGTTATGCTTGGCAAGTAACCGGAGTTCACCAGTGGCATTTCTTTGTTCATCAAGGGAAGAGCTCTTCAAGTCCTCAACCAGCTTCCTAACTTGAGTTTCAACTCCAGAAAGATCAGCCCTTGTTTCAATGGCAGAAGAAGAAACTATCCTTGGAACAAACCTCTCGTATGGTCCACGCCAAATTGTTTGGCTACGAGATCTTGTTTCCAATCGAGATAGCAACTCAGGCACTCTTTGCAGGGCAGTCAAAGTAGTGGTGGCGGGGTCCGATAATGGCTCAATCTATGTTTTTCAAAACACAAAATAATTTTAGAAAATCTTTTCTTTGAAGTACACTTAGGATTCATACACAGATTGCTTCCAATTCTATTTAACCCTAATCCTCTTAAGCTAAATAATTAAGGGTTCATTTTAAGTATTTAGGTCATTATCTGCGCACGCACGCACACACAGAAAGTACACACTTTCTCTCTTGCACTCACTTCATTATTCAATCTGCCATATCAAAAAATGTTATAAAGAGATAATATTGGAACTAAAGTATAATTTTACTGATGTCATTTTTCTGGTATTGAAATAGTCTTGTTGTAACTTTATAGAATATTAGTTATTACCCGTGTTTGAAGGCACGATGTAATAAAAAAAATTATCAATCATAAATATATTTATATTCACACACAAAATCAAATCACAAACATAGATGAGAGATAAAAAAATTTAAACAGTGATTGTAGTGGGGGTGAGCGGTGGCAGTGGTGGTGGGTGTGCATGGTGGTGAGCAACGGTGATGGTGGTTGGCAATGGTGGTGGTGGAGCAACAATAGTGGTGGTGGTGGTGGTGGTGGGGTTGTGGTGGTGGGCAGTGATGATGGTGGTGGTTATTTTTGGGTGACGATGATGGTAGTGGGTGTGCGTGGTGGTGGGCAACGGTGATGGTGGTTGGCAGTGGTGGTGGTGGGGTGACGACTATGGTGGTAGCGGTGATAGGTTGTGGTGATGGGCTGTGAAGATGGTGGTGGTGGACGACGACGGGTGTTTGTGGGCAACAGTGGTGGTGGCAAATGACGGTGATGGTGGTATGTGTGGTAGGGGTGGGTGACAATGGGTGGCGACGGTAGTGGGGCGATGACGAGTGGTGGTGGTAGGTATAGTGGGGGTAGGTAACGGTGGGCGGTGACGATGGTGGGAACCACGGGTGGTGGTGGGTTGTGGTAGTGGGTAGCAGTGGATGGTAGTGGGCAACGATGGTGGCAGGGGGCGACGATGGTGGTGGGATGATAGTGGTAGTAGTAATAAATATAAGAATAAGATGATGGTGGTGGTGGGTAATGACAATAGGCGACGATGGTAGCAATCGGTGGTAAGTGACGATGGTGGTGGGTGGTGGCGATGGCAGTGGCGGTGGTAATGGTGGTGGTTGTTGTGGTAGGGGGTGGTAGCTGGGTGACGGTGATGGTTGTAGTGGTGATGGTGGTGGGGGGATGACAATGATGGTGGGGGTGATTGTGGCAGAGATGGTAGTGGGGTGGTGGCGGTGGCAATGGTGGTAGTAATGGTGATGGTAGTGATGGTGATGGTAGTGGTGGTGGTGGTGGTGGAGCAGTGGATGTGGTGGAGCAGTGGCGATTGTGGTAAGGTGGCGGCAGCGGTGATGGTAGTGACAGAGGTGGTGGTGGAGTGGCGACAGTGACGATTGTAGTGATAATGGTGATGGTGGTAATGGGACGGTGGGAGTGGTGGGGTGGCGGTAGTGGTGGTGTGGCAGTAGTGGTGGTAGTGGGGTGGCGACAACGATGGTGTGGTGGTTGTTGTTGTGGTAGAAGTGGTGGTAGGGTGATGGTGGGGCGATGGTGGTAGTGATAGGGGTGGTGGAGCAGTGGCGATGGTGGTATGGTGGCAGCAGCGGTGGTGGTGATAGTGATGGTGATGCGGTGGTGGTGAAGTGGCGACAATGAATATTGTGGTGATGGTTGTAATGGGACGGTGGGGGTGGTGATAGTGGTGGTGGTGGGGTGGTGGTGGTTATTGTGGCAGAAGTGGTAGTGGGGTGGCGGCATGATGGTGGTGGTGATAATGGTGATGGTGGTCGGGTGAGGGTGGTAGTGGTGGTGGTGAGACGGTTTCAAACACTATTTTTTTTTAGAAGTACTTATGAGAAATTATAAGTTCTAGAAGCACTTTTGAAAAGTTATTCCAAACACACTCTTGGGCTCGTTTGTTTAGCAAGAAAATGGTAGAAAATGCAAGAAAGAAAAACTTTTTAAAATTTTCATGTGTTTGGTTTGCATGAAAAGGAAAATGATAGAAAAAATAATTTTCTTTCATGCTTAAATTTTCTCACAAATAACCAACTTTTTTTCTTGTAAAAAACATAAGGAAATACAAGAAAGTTGTGATCTATAACTAACTTCCAATTTTACCCTTATTTTTCTTAAAATATTTTATTAGTTATTAATTTTAAAAAATTTTGGTATGAATTTGATTAATCATATAATTTGACCCAAAGATCTGTGTTAGTGATTATCTTAGAATTAGGTTTTGAGTCATTTTTTTAAAAAAAAATTAATTTTCAATTATAATTACATATTTTTTTTCTTTTTTAGACCGATTTAATATAATTAAGAGTAATTTAGACAATTATAAAAAATTTCTTATAACTTTACTTTTTGTCAAATAAATAAAATAAATTTTTTTTTATAACTTTCCCGTAAATTTTTCATTCTAACCAAATACATGCATGAAAATATATTTTCTATCATTTTCTTTTCTTTCACTTCACTTTCTATCATTTTCACTTTCCATCATTTTTTTTCTTCCTATCCAAACAGACTGTTAGGGATTTATTTTTTCTATTAAATTTAGGGATGTAATATTAGCCGTCAAATTAACTTTAAAATAAAATTTAAAATGATATCAACCACAAATAACAAAAATTTTCTTATTTATCTTTTTGGAATTTGATTATCATGTACTTTATTATATAGATTAATATTAAAAAGTCATGATATTATCAAATAATTACTGCAAACGTCAAGGGATCTGAAAGAGTGTTGTTTACTGTTTTATCTTTCCCAAATCTAGTCCGTATCATAAACAACGTTCAAAATTTTATTTCAGTGCATAATTTTGTTAAGTTTGGAAATAAAAACATTGCGGTTATGTTTCAAAAATATTTTGAAAATAAGATGAAAAAAAAAGAAAACATTTAAAAATTCATTTCCAAAATATTTATCAAAACACCTCGATACATAAAAATTTTGATATTTAATGAAAACAAATTGTAGATGGTCAAGCTTTTGATTCAGCCATCTCCTACAATACACTAATATGGGTTCGATATATGTGACCAGTCAACTTGTATATCTCTGTTGAACTTTAAAGATGAACATAATTTAAACCACGGAGGTTTTTTGCTATGGATAATCCCTTTTGCCTGCCAAAACTAAAATCAATCTCGTAGCTATGGTTGCAGATATCAGTCATCACCAGGAAAAATGGCCTGCCATATTTTTGGCATAAATCATCGGGCCACGACTGCTACACAGTGTCTATAGCGGCTGGAGTTCTTGCTCGAGAGCAGCAGAATCAACAGGCTTGTATGAAACATGCGACTGCTCCCTGCGTCTCCAAATGAACCATGCACCAGAAGCTGATAATCCAACAATGAGTGTAGCAATAACTGCAACCACAACCAAGTAATGTTGCTGCCACCACGTCCTGCATCATTGGCAAAGATCCAGGTCAAAAGGAAAAGCCTATGACGATACCATATGCATAAAATGCACAAAGTATATGGCAATATCCCTTTGCTCAAAGCAAAGTGTGAAGGAAGTGGCGAGATAGCAAGTCAATGCAGTAATCATAACAAAAAGATGAAAATAAAGAAGACCCACAAATATGGATACATAATGAAACATTTTAATGGTTATCTCAACAAAAATATCACATAAAACTGACTAGAAATTAAAACTTCATCGTTGAGGCTTATACTTGCAGAACAAGCGTGCATACATTGGATGAAATCCACATCAAGACCGACTGGCAAGGAGGCATATATATTGTGTGTGTGAAATCCAAACCATCCAAAACTTTAGTTCAGTTATTTTTTAAATTTATTTTGATTTATTTTTTTCGTAGTGTGAAAGAGGAAAAAACAATTAATGGCACACATGTATTAGATTGTTAGCAATGAGACCTAGCAGAGGCATTCATGTCGTCATATGGTTTTAAAGAGCGAATCCTTCTATGACACACTTGATAAAACGAAGCCAACTTTTTCTATGTCGTTTTCATTTAAGCCCTGAACGAACGATAAGAATTTGTTAGGGAAATTCTTAAGTTAGCCACTCAGACTGACCCACTATATGATATCAAAAGTCAATTTCTTGTTCTTATTCTTGGCAATGCTATTGAGAAATTTGAAAGCGTTTATGGCACAGATTAGGTCGAATTCATAGAATATATGGATTATCAGATAGAACCTTCCTCCCTCCCCAACCTTTCTGGTGTTGTGTTTGCCAAAAAAAAAATGAAAAATGATTTTGAGAAAGCCTAAATTCATATCAAGCAGAATCCCAATCCACACTGCCATTTGTAATGCAGATCGACAAGATGCTAAACAAATAATATTCTATCCTCCTAAACCCCGGCCCCCTAAAACAAAAAGGGAAATAAAATAATAGAAATAACGTCCATACCGTTTTGGTGGGGGCTCAGTGTTCCAATTAAACAACTGATAACTTCCGAAGGAATCAGGAAGATGCACACGATTTTCAGCTAACTGGGCAGTAATACTCTGCCAATAAGCATAATCAATAAGAAAATAAGCATCCTCAATAACAAACTGTTTCTGTTCTTCTGCAAAGAAACTCCTTGCAATTCTCAAAATGGTAGCTCACCAGTGCAATGGCATTAGAAATGTATTTATCGGATCCAGCTGGCAAAATGGCCCATCTTATGAGAGAATCATTTCCTTTTGATGTAAAATCCAACAAGTGAACCTGCAACCACTCTTCTCAAGTTACTATAACTCTAACGTGAAAGTATTTAACATGCAAGGAGTACACATAAGCAACATAAATACTTGAGCAATCAGCAAGTGAATTGAAGCAATTTTCCAAATGCTGATACAAGCTGCTTTGAAATAGTCTGGTGTTATGAAACACAATGGATCTACCTGTGACGCATTAACCTCAAGCTCCTGGGCAATAAACTGAGCAAGCTCTGTGATGTGCGGCTTCAGGTCCGAGTACTTTATATTTAACAACATATAAAATGTTATGATTTCAACTCCTATTTGCCCTGTAAATCAAAGGTATGAGAATAGGTCATCAGAGATCACTCAGGTCATGATGAGAAATAGAATGTTTTATTAAACTACTAACTAATGTTTAGAAAATTGCACCTAAGCGAATAACGCATAAGTCATGCAAATTGCAAAGCGCACAAGAATAGGGTCCTCGACAAAATTACAACAAACTGATTATACTATTCATGTATCCTAAGAAAACCAAGGGAGGGGCTTAGTCGCCCCATTGTCCAACTCTGCTGGTACTATTAATCTATGTATGGATCATTTTTTGCTTTCAAATTGCTGAATTGACCACCCCTTGGCATAAAAAATCAGCCGCTCCTATCTTCCAAATGCACCCATCATACACCTCCTCCCAACTCAACCACCTCTCCACCATTCCCACTCAACGGCCTCGCCATCATTGCACAAATCAACCTCCATCTCGAGAAAAAGACCACCCAATCCAGAAGCATTTGATTTTAAGCTTAACCCCCCCTCCCCCTCAACCCACCCAAAAAAAATTAATTCTACAATGAATTAGGGCAGTGAAAACCAATTGAGCTACCTTTCCCCTTCATACTAAGTTACCAATTGCAAAAATTTAAAGCACCGTGTGACATAAAACACAACTTTTAATGGAACTTGTACGTCCCAAATACCTAGAAACAACTCAAAAGATAACCTCGTATCTATCTTTCCTGTTTTTGGCATCCCCCACATCACACGACATCCTCTATCTATTCTCTCAGTTGTGCCCTCTCTATACAACATATCAAGCACCTCCACCACCTTTACCTCTCAAATATGAAGTTGCACTAGAGAAGGTCATAAAGTATTTGTTGAAGTATAAATACTTAAGTTACACCCTCTTTACCATTTTAATTTTTTGAAATAGATGGTTGTTTAACATGGTATCAGAGCAGGTTGTCACGTGTTCGAATTTTACCGCCACCTTAATAGTTAAAAAGATTTCCACGTGCTAGACCCAAAATCTAGCCTGCACATAAGGGGTTGTGTTAAAGTATACATACTTAACTTACACCCTCTCTAACAACTTAAACTTTTGAAGTAGATGATTGTTTAATAGTATTAAATACAAATAAGATTGCATCTTAAAGGTTTTTCCAAGGCTAACAGCTTATAGTACCTGGATGATCATACTGTGGAGGCTCGCTAGGAGGCAATGTAGGAGACATATCTACAGTCAAGTTCGTCCTATTTAGAACTGGAGGCATTGGTGGAGGTGCACCATAGATGTGAAGTCTTTCCCATAACTCAGAACAATTAGTTTTCCAAAATCCAATCTTTTCATGTTCCCAATCATATGTTACAAGAGTATTGCGGACAATGATTCCTGTTACCAAACATTGGTACAACACAAAATCATAGAAGTACTTGTGAAACAAAGGAAAGGAAGTCTTCTCCCAATATAAAATGGGGAAAGGAAAGATGAAATTACACATGAAGAGGGCCATGTAATGATCAAATGCATGTTTGGTGAAGCATAAATTACCTCCTAAAAGAGTGGTTGGATCCTTTCCATTCTGAAAAATCCCCAGGCAATATGCACCATGCACCTTTGAATGCTTTTATAGATATGACAAGCAATAAAGCAAAGAAAAATATTCATCATAGGTTTCAAAAAGCGAAGCCGGGAAGAGTTTTGTGGGGGAAGGGGGGGGGGGGGGGGGGGGAAATAGGTGGCATACCAAAATCTGTTGTTTTTCAAATAAATGTTATAGGGAACAAAAATTTAGAAAGAGGAGAATATTTTAGGTGTTTACCCGGAACAAGTAATTTTCCGGAGATAGCAACAGCTTCTGTCCATTGCTAAATACCATATCAACAGCTGGAAAGACTTTTGAGAGTTGCGAAACATCACTGCAGCAAAAATCAAGATTCAATAATGCTTGTGAAGTACAACCCAATGCAGGCCCTATTAATGGGGGCCTGGGATGGGCGACTGGGTACAAACTTAACTTCTAACTTTATTCACCGAAAATGGCTACCTCATATTCAAACCCACAACCAAAAGGCCACTAGGCTGAATTTTAACCATATAATCAGTGGGCTTCTTTTAACCAGTAGCCACTTTTCCCTTAATTTTTGTGATATAAAGATGAAATTATATTATGCTGCAAAGACTACCTTTCAGCACTAGAGAAGCAAATATCATTATAATTTGGATCGGGACCACGGATCTGTTTCAAGGACTGCAGTTCCTTCATGATCTGGATGCAAAATACAGAAAATCTCACTATATACAGCAAAAAGGGAATTAAAAAGATAATGATCAAGTTCTTATATAACTGTGGCTGGAAAATTTAGAAGAGAATACCTATAAATGATGGTAAGGTAGAACAAGGCATTATTTAAGTTCTTCATCAATAGTACAATCGACAGTTCTCTAAAATGAATGTGAACTCCCATACGAAAAGTAGAAGAAAGATTCAGAAATGATGAGCCCACACATGAACAAGCACCCTTATGCACACGTACCTGTGCACAGACACACATTGACAAAGGGGGCTAGGAGGAAAATGGTGTTTGCTTTTGATTTTCTTGGAGATCATAAGGGCCAAAAAAAATTGCCCCAAAAATTGAGGAGCTTGAAGGCCAACAGCATTAAAGGAAGTAAGAATGTTTTCATGATAAAAATTAGAAAACAACAACTGGTCGGGGGGTGAGGCCAGATTAACAAAACAGCAGCAAGGAGCCCACCGTTAAGACATTCTCAACCTACCATGTACTTTCATCCAAAATCCTTAGCCGTAAAACCAAAACTGAAGAAAACGAGTCAAGCAGATTATCAAGCAATGACAAGGCCAGATTGAAGGAAGCAATTATCCAGGAACTACAACAGAATAGAGCTCTGGCATGAGACCTTCATACCTACTTTTCTGGGAGGAAGGATGCCGCACTAGGTACAGAGCCTTCAGTTTGGGATGAACAAATTTTTGCATTATGTTCATTTATGCTAATCTTACTGTTTTGAAAAAGATAAGACATTCATGCAAGGTGGATACAGATCAACACTGAAAATTTTGACCCTGATATACTGAAACAGAGTTCTAGAAAGTGAATCAAATGAATGGAGGATAGCCACAAAAAGTACCATTAATCCCCAAAAATCTCAGTAGGTTCCTTTAACATTTGCTCTCCCTGATTGTATTTGATTCTAGTCAATGAAACTCAACTAAGCCTATCTTCATCGCAGAAGAATTATTAGTTGATCTACACTTCTCAGTGAAAAGAAAGGGGTGAAAATAACACTCATCTTGCCCAACAAAACTCAGCTCTAAAAAACAATCAACCCTCAGAATTATACCTAATTTGTCTCCAAACAGAAAGAAGTTGATTGAGGTAAAATGTATAAACAACTATAAAAACTGGTTGGTTAGTAGTGAGAAACTAGTTTTAACAACTGCGCCAATTTGCATAGAAACTTATTATTTCAGCAGCTAGTAGAACAAACACGAAACAGAAGTCAAGCTAGAATTCATCGCAGCCTCCCTTGACAGATATAACATCAGGAAATTGAAAAAAAAAAAATTGAATGATATAGAAGAAGCACTTAATCTTACAGCATCCTTAAATGCTACAAATGCTGCTTCTGGTAGGTAAGCATACGTGGTGCCACTATCTAGTACTGTTCCATGTTTTCCATCAAAAACCCTTGGGTTTAAAGGCAACTTCTTCCCAGCAATGTAAATCTCGTTCAGCTCAATGTTGTAATATGGACTGTTGCCATCCCGAAACTAAAGTAAATGTGTTAGATGTATCAAATATATTTGTAGAAAAGAAATAATGTTTGGTATGTATCAGATAAATATTTTCTAAAACGTACCTGCGGACAGGGTTTGAATGGGTAAAGACCATGTCAGCAGGGGGTGAAATTCCACCAAGAACCATGGCACCACCACCAACATTCATTCCACCGTAACACAATGAAAAAGAATTGCTTATTACACTTCTGTCAACAAGTTGATCCACTATACTGAGATCCCCACGGCCCAAACCCATTATGCCATCAGCATGCTGACTGTAAAGGTCACCAGTTTCCACGTTTTCACAACCAAAAACAGAACGTTGGGGTGTAAGTGCACTTTGGTTGCCAAAGGATATAATATCCTCACCCAGGACCCCACTGCTAGAACTCATTTCAGCGTACTGTCTCTCATAAACACATTGTTCCCTCTCATTATCACAAGTGCAATCAATGTTGCATTTCACAGGCTGGTAGGTGCTCGACAATTCTGGCTGGAACTTTGGATCCTGATGACAAACATAAATAAACATTCAAACCAATGAAAGAAAAAGGGAAAAAAGGGAAGGCAAACTCTATGCAGATACAGGTGAATATAAAGCATTTAAAATGTCAAAAAAAAAAGTCTACCAATTCCATTTCATAGGTTAGATGGACAAGGAAAAAGGAAAAAAAGGGAAGGCAAACTCTATGCAGATACAGGTGAATATAAAGCATTTAAAATGTCAAAAAAAAAAGTCTACCAATTCCATTTCATAGGTTAGATGGACATGCTGTGCGTCGATTTGGTACGTGATACATGTACGGGTATGCGGTATGGTACATCTTTCGATACACAGTAAGATGGGGATGGGGGTAGAGTCGGTAGACTTAGTTGGTATGTTGTTTTGGATAGCAGTTTGTTTCCCATGGGTTCATTTTCTTTATTATATGAGATTGTATACAATTATTCATTGATCTACACATAGTTAACTAATATTTATTTTAGAGTTTGAGTCACAATTTGGGGTTGAGAATTTAAGAGATCTAGATCTCGAACCCACCTTGCTTCGGATTGTGCAACCCCAATTCGTGGAACGATAGGGGTATCTATGAGAGTGGCTCTGATGTGAATTCAAAGACATAGCTCACCAATTAGGTTAATCTATCAGAGAAAGGCCTAAGATGGCCAAAGAAAGCCATAAAATGACTGGATAAAGGCTTATGATGAATAGGATAAGCCTAAGCTTATTGGGATTATCAAAGTGATTGAATTTGATTTGACTGAGACCTCATCTCGGGCACAGTGATCTCTTATCCATAAATACTTGAGGGCCAAAAGTTCAAGCACAGAAAAATTTTCCTTTCCATTCCTTCCATTATTTTTCTGAATCTAAGACTAACTTAACATTGGAGGATGACCGTTTTCTATTTTCAAATACACAAACTGGTAGATATTTATCTGTCAACTGTTTTTTTACTTTGCAACTCACAAAAGGGTAGATATGACAATTTACTACTACTAGTAATTCATTAAGAATAAGAACACTATGCAGAGCTTCCAACATTTGCTATGCTATGCGCCTATTCATTCCATCGTTCAATACACACGGAGAAGAACAAAGGGAAAAACCTATACTTTGCTAAAAGGAGGAAACACTTTTTTCTAAAAAAATCAACTACTTGGTTGCTTTAAGTATCAACGCTAAATAAGGTCAGTAGTCTCACATTTATCCCTTCTTCCATTCTTCCATTCTTTATTGGCTCATTTCGTAGGAATAGAGTAGTCAAAGTAATTGTGTCTATCATTGATGGCAACCAAGAGTCACTCGAGGCTTTAGTACTAGACTACTCAGCTCGTTATAGTCTATTAGCAATCTAAAATCCAATCATTCTAGTCCAGTAAACAAGCAAGGAAACCGACTCCTTCGGTCCCTTCATCTCACCAAAACACAAGTTATGATATAATCTATCTATATCTCACTTGATTTAGTCATATTATTCAGTAAGATATGTTTTTGATGTTTGAGGCCTCACTTCACTAACTAAAGTCGGTTCCTCATGAGCTCCTTAGTTAGGCAAGGCTCCTTCTCCTTCTGAGTATTCAATTCATTCTCCCGGGGGAAAGTCTCACTCTCATTTAGTTCAAACGTAGCCTGCAGAAGTCAAGGAATTGTAGGGGCGACTTCCAGAGAGAATTACGGTGAGAACTTATGGACAAAATATGAGCATTCCAACGACTTTTACCACTTATGATCAATGTTCACAAGAGCGAGATGGTTCCATGTCTTACAATGTTCAACCCATGGTTATCACAATTCACTCAACCCCTAACGACCCACGATCTGGGTACATCGATCCCAAATGGAGTGGATTCGTGATCCAGATCACCAAAATAGACGACCCCAAATTATAATATTAACCCTAAATCAATTCGCTTTAGAACAGGTAGAACAAATATAAAATATATATTAATTGACTACATGTATATAGATTTATAATTATATATTGTTTTAGATAATAGAAAATCACGCACAACTATAAAATAAATGGTAACTGACTTAGTGTTTATAAATGTTCTGCAATATATAATGTTGTATAGTAATGAAAACGATCTATATAAAAATTCTAAAACAAATTGTAATCCAAAATATCGTACTAGCTAAGTCTACCTCCATTGTACCACGTACCTAAGAACATGTCGTACCATGTATCAGTATCCGTACCACCTACCAAAACGACCCACGATCCAGGTAACATTGACGAGATGATGAAGAAGGCGGCAAAGGTATGTGATGTAGATAAGCGTGTAAAAACACGGATCTAACGAATAAGATGAGGATTAAGAAACAAAATGAAACCAAACCTTTTTTTTTTCACACAAATATCAATTTAGAATTCTACTAGGGCCGGTTAATTCACATAGAATATCAAAAGAATTGAGAAAATAGAAAAGCTCTCTTAATATTATTAATTCACCAAAAGTTGGTTTGCCATAAGGCTCATAGGAGTTTATATAATAGCAGAAACTTTAAACCAACTCAGAAAATAAAATAGTTTCCTAATTAAATTAAAAAATAAAATAAAATTTTCTAGAATTCTCTAATTAAACAATATTAACCACGTTCGAATAAAATACCAAAATTTTTATCACTCGTATTGTATCATTCTCCCTAAGTTGAAAAGAATTCACCCTCGAATTTATTTCGAAATTTGAGTCTTAGTTTAAATTTAGGCTCCCAGCCCTCCCAATCGAGGTTGTATATTTTGATTTTTGCTTGAATTTAGGTATTCGACCAATCCAAAATTTTACCCTTCAAAGACTGTTGAAACTTGACCTCCCACTTTTTTTTTTTTTTTTTTTTGGGAGCCTTCCCAGTAAAGGAAGACCCCCTCCAAAAATAGGCATATGCCGCTTTGTGCGGTGCCACACGGTATTCTTTAGTAAAAGGCGAAAGAATAGTTCCCTTTGTGTTCCCCACACGACTACGTGAAAAAACTTGACCTCCCACAACTCCCCGAGAGACAAATAAATCAAGTATATAACTTTGAAGCATCATCCATGAAGTAGCATTATCAAATAGGTAAATAGTCGACTTTGCAAATAATCCTTCTACAGACTTGATTCAATTCTCGGGTGAAATATCATTTTTGAAGGCTAAAGAGTTGCACCCGAAAGGACGTAACAAGACATCATCTCAATAAATATCTCCATCCAAGAATATTTTAGTCATGCTTAGGGGACCGAACACTTGGGTAGAATTTTGGTGATAGTTGGAATTACTAAGGTGTAGATCATGAAGGTTGTTTATGTCATGAGCAACAGCAAGGGAAAGGTTTGAAACAAAATCATCCGTACTCGTGTTATTTGGCGTAAAACCTAGTAAATAATCATCTTTCGTTTATCCAAGTACTCATCATATATTGAAAAATCATAATTATCCTTGTTAATGATTAAAGAATCATCCTTGTTAATGATGAGAGAATCATCCTTCGGATATTCATCGAATATAAGAGTAAATCCCAATCAACATCTAACTGTTGTTGTGGCAACTGCTGTTGTTTTTGAAAAGCGACAGTTAAGACTATTATATGTTGGGTTAAAGCCTCAATCTGTTGTTATATTCTCGCATCCCTCGCGTTGATTCCTGCTTCATAGATCTTTTCCATAGGTCATCTCTTGGGCGACATAGTGACAAAAACGTAACTAAGCTTCAATACCAACTGATGTAGGAAATTGTGTAAGAACATGAATCTAACGAACAAGAAGAGATTGAGAAACATAATGAAATTAAATTGTTGATTTGCGCATAAATACCGGTTTAAAATCCTAATTGATTCATATAATTTCAGTTCTAAATGTTGCAATTGATCTTTTGATTCCTAAGAATACCAAAGAAAAACTCTCTCAATATTATTAATTCAGCAAAAGTTGGTTTGCTTAGTTAGGCTTACGTTATTTAATAGCAGAATGTTAGAAACCCTAATCCAATTCGGAAACTATATTAAATTAGGAAATCAAATAAAATCCTAATTGAATTAGAAAATAAAATAAAATAGTTTCGTAATTAAATTAAAAAATAAAATAAAATCTTTTACAATTTCCTCACTGAACGAATTAAATAAAATATCAAAATTCTCATCACTCGTACGGCATGGGTATGTGCATGAGTATGTAGTCAAATCTGGGAAGAGAACAATGATATTTCTGAAAAGGTGGGTGAAAGAATTCGAAGTCTGATTTTATCTGCCAATTTTTTCTTTTCTTTTTTTTTTGAGTAAGTGCAACACAGATACATATCACATCAACACCTCCAATTGCCGCATACTAATTTTTTTGCTGTTTTGATAAAGTGGATTCATCAAGTGTAAGAAAAAAAAAAGTGCTATATTAGGTATTAGGGAACGGAGTGAATCGTTGTGGGAAACAGCACAAAGCTGAAAAGACATTGAAATTAAGGTGATCACCTGATGTCTACCACACCGTTGACACGTCGAGCACGGTACATACGTTACAGTACTCCCCGTATCAACGATCAGAGCGAATATCTGCGGCGGTGTTCCGATCCAAAGCCGAG
Organism: Ilex aquifolium; assembly: GCA_951799425.1. Taxonomy (NCBI): domain Eukaryota; kingdom Viridiplantae; phylum Streptophyta; class Magnoliopsida; order Aquifoliales; family Aquifoliaceae; genus Ilex; species Ilex aquifolium. The sequence goes on along the minus strand of OX637391.1, from coordinate 10,479,994 downwards.
TAGTGTAGTACCTGTATATAGCATCACAATTCAACTTACCAAAAAAACTCACCTGAACTTGACAGAATACAAATATCTGCACGAACAAGATCGAAGGAAATGTGTGAAATGGTTGATGAATTACCCGTTCAGGAGGAGATCGTCGTGAAGTTCCATGCGAGCATTTGGCCGACGAGAGTCAAATTTCTGGAGGTGTCGACGAGAATTTCTTAACTCTGAATTGGCAGGGGAGACTCGGGAGGAGTTGGGAGGAGAGAAAAAGAGAGGGAGGAACATCGTGTGGCGGTTACCGCCGCCGTGCGGTGGCCGGAGAATGAACTTGTTCGGATCATCCGAAACAACTACAGCGCAGGACAAGAAAACGACGTCGAACGAAATCAATATGACGACGAATAAGATGATGATTGTGGGGGTGGTGGTGTCGAACCCTGCCTGCGCCATTGGATCAGTCAGTGGTGGCTTGGGTGATCGCAAATCACCTGATTTCGCTGTTGAATGTTTGAGATCGGAAACCAGAGGATTGAGGAAGATGGTGACCTCGCTCTCTGAAACTTATGAGAGAGGAAGGAAAGGGGTACTGTCGCTGATTGGAGGAAGGGAAGTCAGCGGGGTCGAACGAATAGACTATGCAACCTTCGTGACAACAAACTTGCTGGTACTTCGATGTAACTGAGGTCTTGAATTTGAAACATTTCCATTGGAAACCAAAAAGGCAAAAATATAAAGACAAAATAAAATGAAAATTGACATTTCAATTCTTTTTTCTTAAATTTCAACTTCATTACCTCCATCTATTATATTTTTGTGTTAATCTCAAATTGCATCTCGAAAGATTATTCGAATCTTAATTTATATCCTCAAAGATCAAAAATTTTAATTTACACCCTCAAATATAGATATGTGTATCAATGCGCACTTCAAGTTAACAGCAGTCAATTTACCGTCTAAAATTAAATGGATAAATTACACCTAGACCCCTTCATGTTTGTCACTTAATCACTTAGACCCCTCACATTTGAAATATTACACCTACATCCCTTGAGAATCCAAATATGACTAAAAATGTTCCCCTAATTGAGCATTTAAATAATCCTATTTAAGTCATATTTTTCAACAGTTATATTAACATATATCAACGATAATGGGTTATGTTTTACACGTGCACAAACGTCAGGAAGTGTAGGAGTAATATTCTAAATGTGAGGGATTCAAATGATTAAGTGACATGCATGAAGGGATCTAGGTGTAATTTATCCATTTAATTTTATACAGCAAACAAACGGCTGTTAATTTCAAGTGCGCATTGATACAAATTTCTATTTTTTAGGGTGTAAATTGAGATTTTTTATCTTTGAGAGTGCAAATTAAAATTCAAACTATCTTTCAAGGTGTAATTTGTAATTAAACCCTATATAATTTCAATTCTCGAGAGAATTATAAATTCAGACGTCCTGAACTTAAAACTTAGTAATCCCTTGGGTCCATACCATGACGGATTTATCTCTTATGAATTTCTTAGTCCCGGTGTAGATGGCCTACCTTTGACTGAATTGATTAAGAGATTAGTTGAAGGGTGCGTAAGCTGACCAGAATACCACCGTTGTACACCAAAAAAAAAAAAAAAATTAATGTTTCCCGTATTATACTATCAACTGTAATTAATAGTTTTCAACTTGTCCCAAAGTGTTGGTTTCATATCCAATAAATTTTTTTATCACTTTTATCCCCTAAATTATATGATTTTATTTAAAGGGTTTTTTTAGATGTAGGTACATTTTTTTAGACTTATTTGAGATGAAGTGTTTGGATTAGTATTTTATCCTACTAAGTTCAATTTTAATAAAACATCTTGTGATTAGGTAGAAAATTCAAATGATATTTTAATTTTTTTACTTAATTACATTTCCTTAAATTATACATAATTCTTATTATTTGACTCTCTCTTCTCCTATTTCTCACACAGTTAGTCTCTCTCCCATATTTTCTCTCTATCTCCTTTTCTACGTTACTTTCTCTATCTCTCCCTCTCTCTCTCCATTACTCTCTCTATCTCTCTCCTATTTTTTTTCTCTCTCATTGATTATTTATTTGTTTTTCAAATATATAAAGGTTTGATTTGATTTTTTCATCTATTTTCCCTATTTTTTCTCTCTCCCCTATTTTCTCTCATCGTTACTCTCTCTCCTTATTCTCTATCTCTCTTTATATCAACATTGCAACAACACAATTACACCAATTAATTATACCAGTCAATTACAATTACCCTATAATACATCAAACAGTTATGCATGTGCTCTAATAAACCAAATAGTTACACTAAACAAATACACGAAATTACGACACCAAATTGGTGTAACTCTTTGGTTTATATAAACAACTAAATGACAAATTAGGTTGGTATCATAATTTCGTGTACTTGTTTGGCGTAACTGTTTAGTTTATTAAAATACATGAGTAACTATTTGATGTATTATAAGGTAATTGTAACTGATTGATGTAATTAATTGGTATGATTGTGTTGTTACAATGTTAATATAAGGAGAGAGAGAATAAGGAGAGAAAAAGTAACAGTGAGGGAAAATAGAGGGAGAGAGTGTGAGAGAAAAGAAGGGAGAACGAGATAAAAAATCAAATCAAATCTTTATATATTTGAAAATAAAATAAATTATCAATAGGGGAGAGAGAGTAACGGGAAAAGAGAGAGAATATAGATAGAGAGAAAATAGAGAAGAGCGAGTGAGAGAGTAATGAAGAGTGAGAGAGAGTAATGAACAGTCTTTTTTCAAAAAAATGCACTTAAGGTCAAATAAGTTTTCTTAATATAATTTAGCTCAATTAAATCCAAATTTTATTTTATTTTATTAAACAAATGATACTTTACACCCAAAGTATCATTTTTTTTATTTATAACTTGAAAGATTAAAATTTTTCCATTACACTTTTAATTAAATAAAAAGATTGTAATGTGGTCCATTTCAATAATATTGATACAAAATTTTCATGTAAAATAATTAAAATTCAGTAACATATAAATAACTGAGTCTCACAATAAAAAAATAATAAATACAAAGGAAATTATTGAACAAAGCAATGAATTAGTTTTGAATCACATTATTATATTTTTTATCTGATTGAGGGTAAAATATAAAAATTTTAATCTTTCACAATATAAATTATGAATTTAAATAGTTTTTAAGGTGTGTAAAGTGTTATTCACCCAATTTTATTTTGTCTAAAAAGCTAAAGACACGCAGGCATTTTATGTTCACACATAAGATGCATCTGGTTTTGAGATAATATGAGAAAAATAAAAGATAATAAAAAGAACTCAATATTTAAGAAGAAGAAGAAACAAACATGAGAATCATAATTGAGAGGATCAAACAGTAATTTATCACTCTCTTCGTAAATGAGCTTTCCATTTGGTTCATCTACCTAGAGGGAACAAAAATCTTCAGGAGAGAGAGAGAGAGAGAGAGTGTGTGTGTGTGTCATCGACGTTTGGCCAGTCTCGGATGGCATGGAAAAGCACGCTGTATATGAAAAGCACTGTTACCTAACTTCTAATCTTGTTCTATTGCTCAATGCCACATTCGATTGACGATACATAGCATTATATTTCTATTTTAATAACGTTATTTTTATCGGAAATGGATGTTACATCAGAGTTATTCACCAAACTCATTTGCTTCGAAAATTTATTTTTGAAAATCAATCACTTTCAAACTTATTTTTTAAACTCAATTATTTTTTAAAAGATGTCGTTCCAAATGTCAATTTCTTGATCGAATATGACATTTGACATGACCCATAGAACATACTAAATATATAAAATGCTTTAAAGGCATGGCATTAAAGGTGTCAATTCAATGTAAGACATTAAATATATCATTTTAAATTACGTTTTCTAAAAAATAATTAGGCTTAAAAAATAAATTTGAAAGTGATTAATTTTACAAAAATAAGTTTTTGAGGTGCATGCCTTTTGATGAATAATTTTGTTACATAACCTGTCCGTGAAATCTCTAAAAAATTGATGAATTAATAAATTCAGGTCAAAAAACATTAATTTTGTCAAACTTGTATAATAAATTGATCAATACGAGCCCGACTGAACACTTGATGCCTGAAACTAACAAAATCGACTGGACTCATTTTTAACGGTTCAAAATAGTATCTAGAAGTAGGGTTCTAAGTAACGTCTTTTCCACTTATATGAACCAATTTTTTACTAATGGAGGGGGGTTAAGATCTTTCAAGACTGATAACTAAGATAATGTCTTCATTCGTTTCGCCCAATTTATTTACAGCCCATTGACTGACCAAGATTCTCGCTCACCTTTAATCAATTTCATCCAATGACTTAGGAGAAAGATGCTCCGTAAGTCGATGAAGCATAGCTAACACCAATTTTTTTCTAATGTACACAGCTTGAATTTGTGCTAATTAGACGATTTTTCATAACCAAACACAAATTCTGATTTACACCATTACTGGCCATGAAGCCGAAACCAAAACTAACAAATCATGATGCCTGAAACTGAACCACAATTTCTCCTGGTAAGTTGATTTGATTCCACACAATTAAACCCTGGAAATTTCCCCTAGTAAATTGCAATACAGAACTGCTCGATGTTTCAAAAAATCAGATAACAAACGGATAAAAGCCACCCCTCAATCCCAAGTGCAGTTCAAGTGATAATAAGAACGAACTGTAAATTCAGAATTCTTAAGTTTGAATTTTGACAACTCCTTGAGACTAGACCATGAGAAATTTATCCCTTGTGAATATCCTAGTCTCGACGTAGATGGCCTGCATTTGACTGGACCAAAGATGACACTATTGAACCAAAAAAAAAAAGGCCACACCCTCCAGCCACCCTTAACTCCGACTCCCTGTTTTACAGCTTGTTACTTTTCTTTCCCTGCAGCTGCCTATAAGCACACTCTTGCACCTAGTTATTATACATGCTGAATGCATAGGCTCCCACAAAATCAATCAGCAATATAAATTCTGTGCTCGTGTGTGCGTGTGTGAAGGAGAGGGCAAGAGGTTCAGAAAAATAACGAAGTGAAACACAAAGAAGATTAAATAACTCGCTGGATTGAATTACTGAAAAAAGGTTGGGGTGTTGCCAACTCGACTAGTGTTACATTATGTTACAGCTTTGGGCTAAACTAAGGTCCACTAATATTCTGATATTTGCTGACGACAATTACACTGATCCAGATCTTCTACAGAGGATTGAAATTATGTCAAGGTAGCAGCCTGTTCCTCCTTCCTTCTCCCATCAGATAATAGCATGCTCAAGGAGAAGCTATCACGGTTCATTTCACACCATGTCGAGGAACTAAGCTATCGGACTTTACAGACATCTAATACCAGAAGTATATGCATTAAAGTGGAAGATACTCACAAGCTCAAAAACTGATCATTTTGTACACACAAGTAGTTGGGTATCCTCCAATTGAAAGTGCTACATGAATCTAGGACTCTGCATTCGACGTGGGTGTTGGACAAATTATTGGTCAATTCCCATTTGCGAATCCCTTGGCTTGTACAATCCAATTAGAAAAGGTGATGCCCCGTGAAATAAGGTATATTATGAACACAGCATATGCAGCAGTGAAAGCAGATACCACAGAGGTAAACAACGGTCCACTTCCTTCAGAAGAGAGAAATTCCAGCAAAAGGTACCCATTGATAACCATCACCAAGGCAGCCACAAGCCATGAAGCCATCTACAAATAACAACACAGCCAAAGAACAACGTAAATGCTTGCATAATCATTCACATGCTCTGAAACTCAGAGTGAAACTATTTACTTGTATTTTCAATTCACGGAAACTACTAGATGGAAAAGCAAGACACTAGAAGAGAGAGGCAATGCTCGAGGAACAACAAGGGAACCAAAATTAAATTTAGAGTAAACTATACATATGGCCCCCAAATTATAACCCTTGTGTCAATTAAGTCCTTACACTTTTTTTTGTATCAATTGAGTCCTTAAACTATCTAATTGTTCCAATTGAGTCTTTCTGTCTGCTTCCGTTAGATTTTTTATTACAAAATGGTTGGAGTAAATTACACATATGGCTATCAAACTATGACCCTTGTGTCAATTGAGCCTTAAACTCTCTAATTGTGTCAATTAAGCATTTCTGTCTTTTTATGCCATATAATCACGTGAGTGGCACACTCTAACGGAGGCAGACAGAAGAACTCAATTGACACAATTAGAGAGTTCAGGGACTCAATTGACACAAAAAAGAAGAAGTTGAGGGTCTTAATTAACACAAAGGTCATAATTTGAGAACTATATGTGTAGTTTACTCTTAAATTTAATACACTAAATGTAAGAAAACATCTGAGGAGGAAATATGTCCATCCATGGGATATCTAGTTACCATATAAGCAACTAAGCAACATAGACAAGGTGCAAAACAACCAAAGCCTAAACAAACATTTTAATAGGACTAAATTCAGCAAAAAATATAGATAATTCAACACCACTAATAGACATACCAATGCATCAATAACAATGGTATGCTCAAAGAGATACGACAAATCCGACCACAAAGAGACGAAAAGGGTGATAGTATAAAGGATAAAACTTGGGCAATAGTCATCACAATTTACCAATTAAGACATATAGGTACAGACAGGTGCACACACACATACACATACATACTGCTCCAGTTACAATGATCATAACATCAAATTGTGCGGACATCAACATTGTTGTCAATTTTTCAAATTGAGATGAGCCAGCAGACTACTGTTAAGTTGAGTAACATGCCTAAGAAACCAAACATATTTGAGTAAATCGTATCAAATCCACTCAAAACATATATCTATGTGTCAATTTCACTGAATAATCAGCATGATAATTCACAAACAGTGCAGGTCACAAAATCCTTGGCGTGACTAAGCACAGAAATTTGTGAAGAGGTATGATCAGTCCAGCACTAAAGAAAATGCACCCACAATAACTTACGGCAAAGAGCAGAAACAAGAAACAAAAACATACCTTGAGAACAGGTCCAATCTTAAACACACCCATGACCTCCTCCTTGGAGACCAAACAAAGAAGAGGAATCAGTGCAAAAGGTATCTGAACTGACTGAAGCACATTAAGCCATTCGTTAAGAACATCTAATTTCTGGTCAGAGGTATCAAAAACAAGAGCAACAATCAGAGTTGGGATGATAGCAGAGCTCCTCGTTATCAATGCCCTCAACCATTTTTTCAACCCCAAGTTCAAAAAACCTCCCATGATAAACTGTCCGGCATAAGTGCCAGTGATTGTGCTACTTTGGCCAGCAGCTAACAATCCAATAGCCCATATGTACAAAATTGGTAACAATCCTCCACCATACTTCTCCTCAAGATACTGCCCGGCATTAACAAGGCCAATACTATTGGCTTGTTCAGTTCCATAAAACGCCTTTGCAAATACTGCCGTCACAAATAGATTGATTATGAAGGAGATTGCAAGTGCAATACCAGACTCTATTGAATAGTAATTGATAGCCTCTCGAACTCGGCCTATCTTGCGGCGGTCAATCTCTCTGGACTGTACAAGTGCAGAATGTAAGAAGACATTGTGAGGCATGATAATGCAACCCACAACTCCCACGGCCTGCTGTATTGTTTTTGAGCTAAGCTTTGGAATTACAATACCTACAATTGGGGTCCAATTTGGTAATGTTTCAGATTCGGAGAAGCTAATAATACATAATTACAGAAAACAAAAGGCTGATATTCAAAAATTTCCAACACATCAGAAAAATATCCTCACCCTTAAGAAGTTCTACACCATTGGGCTTTGTTTCACCAAACATCCAGGCAAAAGAACATGCCATTATGGCAATGAGGACTGCGAAAAGTGCTTCTAATTTCCTCACTCCATAGTTCTCAAGAAACAGAAAAATGAAACTGCAACAAGAGATTGAAGGAAACATACTTGTCAGATAATGAATTTAATTCTCACTTAAGGCTCTGTTTGGTTTTTGCTTCCTAAAAATAGGTTGAACAGAGAAATAGAAAAAAGAACACCAATTATTTTGATTGGCATAAATTTAAGACTCTCTGAAACCCCCACTCCAGAAAAGCACAAAGAGTGAAAATAAATAAATAAATAAATATATATATATATATATACACACACAAAATCAAAAGGGTACAGCGAAAACCTTTGCAGAAAGACGCATTAAATTCAAAATTTTGGTTTTGTTTGGTTTGCATCTCAGAAATTGTTTTTCTATTCAAAGTTTCAAACTACTTTTAAAATCTTATAACCAAACAAATTATTCAACACAAAAAACACCCAAAAAAAAAAACTATTTTTGAATTCTGTTTCTATTCAAACTATTTTTAAAATCATATAATCAAACAAATATCAAAACATAAAAAAAATAATAAATAGTTTTTGAATACTATTTTTGAGACCCAAATCAAACGAGACCTTCATTTTCTATCTCTTTTCTTCCATTTTCCAGCAATTATGGTTAGGTTATCCTCTTTCATGAAGAACAATGAAACCCTAAAAACAGGTGTGGGTGGGTGAGAGAGAGAGAGAGAGAGAGAGAGAGGGGTTACCAATCGCAAGCAGTAATGACAACACCAGCCCACATAGGCAAGATCCCATTGCTCAAAATCTTAATAGCAATAGCACTCCCAATAACCTCCTGAATATCAGCACCAATCAGAGCAAGTTCAGCCATGACCCATAACAACAACCTCGCCCACTTGGGATACTCATCCCTACAGAGCTCAGCCAAGTGGCGCCCAGTAGCCACGCCAAGCCGAGCCGAGAGAAGCTGAACCAGAAGTCCCATAGCTGTGGCCCACAACAACAGCCACAGCAGAGAGTACCCAGCTATCGAACCCGCCTGAAGATTTCCCTCCAGATTCCCCGGATCAAGAAACGCTATGCTCATTAAGAAACCAGGTCCGGTGAAGAGCCACAATTTCTTCCATGAAAACGGCGGCGTTCTGGTGTAGTCGTAGGAATCTTGGCCCCCGGCATCGTCGACTCCGATGACGTGGACTTTTTCGGTTGATTCGTAGGCTGGTTCTTCATTGTCGGAATCGAGTGTTGGGTCAAGTAATAATTGTTGGTGTTCTTCTTGAGGAGGCATGATTTGCAGAGGCAGAGTGCTTGGTCGAATTGGAGAGTGGAGAGAATGGGTGAGGAATGAATGGTGGTTTGCCTATGGCTTTAGGGTCTTTAAAGGATTAAGGAACAAGTAAGGAACCTTTGAAAACTCAAGTCCTATCGAGTTGTTTCCACGCAGGTAAAAAATAAGGTTTTATGGTGAAAAAAACCTAAAAATCTTTTATAGTGGCTTTTTTTAGTAAGAATGTTAAAAAATTTGAAGGATGGTAAATTAGAAAAGACTTTTTTCTGTCGATTTTTTTTTTATTTAGTAGGATATATTTATTGATGTGTATTTATAATATAAAATATGATATATTTCAATAAATCTATCTGACGGTCTCAAATAAACTCATCAAATGACCACTAACATCTCTAACTATTCACATTAATTTTTTTTCCACTCCAATTCCATAACTTCTCACTTACGTGTGCCTTCAGACACGAATTATTCCTAGTACAATATATAATAAATAAATAGGATATATGTATATATTAAATAATATAAATAGCATACATTTTAGTAGACATAGTCAACTTTTCTATCTAATTCATTTACTTTTTCATCATTCTTATTATTATTTCTTACAAAAACATAATATTTTATCTATTTTTGTAGTTTTCCATCAACCACACAAAGCATAAGGACACACACATAGAGAGAGAGAGAGAGTGCTTGAAAACAATTTCTTCCTCAATTTTTTTTTTCTTAATTTTAAATTATTGAATTGATCTCCTCCAATGAAATTCAAACATGTGATGTATATAGCCACTTCGAACTTTTTGATAACTACTTCACAGTTGAATTTTTCATCAACATTATTAATTATTTTATATTTATTTTTTATAAAATATTAATTTAACATTTAACATATCAATAATTATTGTTTTAATAATTTTAGCATGGATTAAAATGCAGCAAACTCTAGTCTACAACCAATTTAGATAAGTCAACATTTATGCTCTATTTAGTAGGAAAGATAGAAAGTATGAGGGATGAAAAATAAGAATGATGCACTTTCTATCATCCAAGAAATGAAAGTAAAAAATAAAAATGATACACTTTCCTTCCTTTGTTTTTGGTAAGATAGATGAAAAGTAGAAATGATTAATTTTTTTTATGTTTGGTATTAATGAAAAAATATAATTACATAATTTGTAATTGATAAATATGATATATAAACAAATAACATATATTTCAACACACATAATTAACTTTTCATCCACTTTCCCCCCAATTATGAAGGGATTGATTTTAGTGAGTTGGAAGGAAAGTTAATCCATCAACTTGTTTCATCCTTCTTATTTTCCTTCCTTACCAAACATGATGTTTTCTATCTCTCCAACTTTCCATCTTTCTATTTTTTCATCGTACCAAACGAAGCATTATGGGAATTCAGTAGTTGAGTTTGATCTTTAGTAATCTACATATGTTCCTCCCCCTTCCCCCTCTCAAAAAAAAAGAAAGAAATAATCTAAATATGTTATGTTCAATCCCTTCTCATAACCCTCATAACCCCTAAAGATTAATCACCCTTATTCCTTAAGTACATATTCTAGTCCAACTCTAACCACGGTGGTAGCCACTAAATTCGAAGGAATAATTAGTGCAAGTCTGTACACATGTAGCAAAAAAAAACCAATTTCGATGAGCCTATTGAGAATTATCTGCAGAGTGCAGATATCCATGACTTTAGAACATGTATACAAACAAAACAGACAAACAAAAGTTTCACAAAATTTTTACTACTTTGGTAAGTCTATACTTCTGAATTCTCTAAACTAGTGAACCAGATTTGATTTATAAAGATATGTACGCATTAAAACTATATACATCATTAAATAAAAATAATGCTAAAATAAATAGATAAACATAGGAATGACATGTGAAGCACTAGCAGAAAAAGGAACCTAGCTAGAAAGTTTATATAAACAACTATTTTTCAAAAATCAGGTTCTTTAATGTAGAGGAGTGGTTGGAGATTAAAACTAAATGTCAAGGATTTCATTATAAATTGTTCTTGTTATTATTTATCATACAATGCTAGGGATTCCAAATAGAATTTCAAATGGTTTTGGACCATTGGATTAGCGGGTTTCAGTGAATTTTTTTTAATGAAATCCACTCATTCAAGAGTTCATACTCATTTGAGATCCTAAATTTGAAATCCATATTATTTTCTTTATTTATTTGTCTTTCTTTTTGACGGAAGGGTTGTTTTGGTTATTGCGTAAGTAATTATTTATCTAATTTTATAAGTAGAAAGTTGAATTCTCAATTTATATAAAAAAAAAATAGCAATTAATATTGATTCAATTTTTTTTTTAAAAATTCCCGCTTAAAAATATCATCTTCTATGCACGACTCCCAATTTGAGAAAATTTAATCAACACACTCTTTAATGTCAAACAACTTCACTAATTCACATCTATCTATTTTTTTTTTCTCTCTCTCCCCCCTATCTCTCTTATTTTTATGTATTCATTTTAACTTTAAATTACATAATAAAAGAAAAGAAAATTAAATAAATTATTATTTAAAATATGAATGTTATACGATGAATACTTAATTTTTGATATTATAAACTAAGTTTAGACACAAATTATTACTATTTATAGATAAAGAAGATCATAGTGAACTACTCACATGTTTTAAAACCCAACAACATCATGTTGTCATTACCAAATATGCAATGCTATTTTTTTGAAAGCATGTCACAATATTTTTTAAAAAATTTATAATATTATTCTAATCAATTTTTGTCATCAAGTTTGGATAAGAGCACACCATTCCATCCAATGCGGTAAATAATTGGGTAAATTTTATAATTAGTCCTTCAACTTTGATTTCGATTTTAATTTGATTCATGAACTTTCAATTGTCTTAATTTAGTCTCTTAATTATTAATTTTGTCTCAATTAAGTCATTTCATCAATTTTCACTATTAGATCAAATAGAAACATATGATTTAACGGTGAAAATTGATCAGATCAGACTAATTTCAATTTGATCTAACGGTAAAAATAAACGAAATGACTTAAGTGAAACAAAATTTATAATTAATAGACTAAATTAAGACAATTAAAATTTTAGGATCAAATTGACACAGAAAACAAATTTTTTGGGGTAATTATGATTTTTACCCTTCCTCATTACTATGTGTGGACCCCACTAAGTACGATCACTCTTGTGGCTGCGTTTCCAAGTGGAAGTGAAGTGTTTTGCTTTCTCAAGGTGGTTCGTGTCACCCATCCACTTTAACGTAATGGCAATCACTTTACGACAAGGAGCGTTACGAGTGACTGAGTAAGTGAGAAAGAACGAGGAAAGTCAGGTCTCGTGTCGTCATGTGTAAGTGGTGGGGGGGGGGGAGAGGCTCTGTTACCGACGTCGGTACCATATGGTAAAAAATGTGTGATTATCAATTTTTTGTTATTAAATATTATTCATCAAAGGTGATAATTTTATCTATAAAAATTGTACATTTTTTTCTAAAAATTATAATTTTGTCTATAATGGTGATAGTTTTATCTCTAAATGTGATAACATTATCTTAAAAGATTGCAAAAGAACTTATGATTGATCTTAATTCCTTTTGAATGTCATTCAAGCCACCCTTCATTTTTTGGCATTCTACTTTTACATTTTTACCATGGTCGACCACCTTTTCGGTATGATACCTACTTTTTCCTTCTTCGTTACCATAGAATTCCTCGTAAGGGGAGAGACTCTGTTTCCTATGTCAGTACCGTACCGTAAAAAATGTATGGTTATTAATTTTTTGTTATTAAATATTACTCACTAAAGATGACAATTTTGTCTATAAAAGTTGTACCTTTTTTTCTAAAGATTGTAATTTTATCTATAATGGTGATAATTTTATTTCTAAATGTGATAATATTACCTTAAAGGGTTGTAAAGTCACCTCAAGAGATTGTAACCACACCTCACATCTAGATGTGATATTTTTCCATTTATTAATTATAACATAACCTTAAATAGTTATAATTTCACATCTAAAAATAGTAATTTTATCATAAATAGTTATAACCTCACATCAAAAAGTTGTAATCTAACCTTTAAAGTTGGTAATTTTATCTATACAGAACGTAATTTAGCCTCAAATGATTATAACCTCACTTTCAAAGATAATAATTTTACTTTCAATTGTTGTAATCTTACCTAAAGAGTTTGTACCTCACATTTAAAGGTGATAATTTTACTTTTACGGGTTGTAATTTAATCTCAAATGGTTATACCCTCACCTCCAAAGGTAGTAGTTTTATCTTAAAAGATTGTAACTGAAGAGGGTGTTTCCAAATGTGACACGCGTACTTGCATTTAATGAATCCACGTGAGCAAAATAAGACCAGTCACGTGATTGAGACATAAATTATATATTAAGTCGGCAGTCTGAGACCGAACATATAAAAAAGCTCGGTAATAAACAGAAGAGCTCGGTCCACATCATGACCGAGCTGTTTGAAACGATAAATGAAGAGTTAAGGGGACACCTATAACTCAGGCATTTTGGCTAAATAAAATGGGCAAAATTCTAGGAACGACAGGAGGAATTGTAGGAAAATATCAGCAACTTTCCAACTAGAGCTCCCTGATTGGACGAAGGTGTACCATCTTGAATCGGAAATCATGGAAACCCTAACTGAACAGTGATCTATAAAAAGGCACAAGGAACCAGGGTGAAAGGTAGACTGAACTCTCCTTGTCTTCTTGCAATTGCTTTAGCTCCATTACTGACTTAAGCATCAGAGTGCCTTCGTTCGAAGCACTTTGATCTTGGGCAGTTTGTTCGTTTTGCAGGAAGAGAAGATTGGGAGATCAAGTTCAGAGCTCACTCTTTATCAGAAATATCCATTCATCATTCCTGTAGGAGGTATTTTCAATTTTTGCCTCCTACATTTTGGCGCCCTCTGTGAGAAAGATTTTTATCAGTTAAAACAAAAAGCCACGAATGTCAAAACTCAGAAGTGCCATCGGATCACCCGTAGACAGTCTTGCCTTGGGTAATTCTGATCCAGTGTCGCTCCCATCTGATAGCGGCGTTAGGTTGCATGTGAATAAAAGCCCAATTGGACCCCACGAGGATGACGAGGTATCTTCAAGTTTCAAACGTAACAGGAACCTGAACGCGGAAGGCGAAGATCGTGGTGAATCCCTCCGTGCTGAGGGGGAGAACTACTCCTTGGTAAAGTTGGTCCAATCCCTGCAGGACCGACTTGATGCGCACAATAAATTATTCAAGAAATCCTATGCTAGGGAAAATGACCTGATAAGAGAGAACGAAGAATTGAAAGCCAAGCTAAAGGAGGTGACCAAGAAATAGAAGCGCGAAAGGGAAAGCCGACGAGAAAGTCCCGAGAGGAAATGTGACAGAACCAAAGATGCTAATGACGATAAGTATAAGTAGAAAAGACCTCGGGCCCTGGAAGAAGGCTCCTGGAAGCAGTTCATCACCGAAGAACTCAACAACCGTTTAAAGAGGCCAGAGCAGAAATCGGCTAGGGACCTAACCAGAAAAGTAACCGGAGAATACGTAGACGGTTCGGAGTCATGTCCTTTCACCCTATGGATTGAAAGGAGGCGAATCCCGAGCAAATTCACCGTCCTGAACTTTAAGTTGTACGATGGAAAGACTAATCCCGCCTCCCATATCAGACATTACAGGCAGCTGATGACCATTCATCGGAGAAACGAGCCACTGCTCTGCACCATCTTTCCCAGTAGCCTCGGGGAGTCGGCCATGAAGTGGTTCGACAGTTTGCCGAAGGGATCGATAGACGGTTGGTCACATTTAGTCGAGCAGTTCACAGCTCGGTTCATTACAAGCAGTAAACAACCCAAAGATGTCGGGGCTTTGCTGACACTGAAGAAACGAAGTAACAAGACTTTGCGAGAGTACGCTCATCGCTATTGGGAGACGATGAATGAGGTAGAAGCTTGCAACCCCGAAATTACAGTGGCATCCTTCAAAATCGGGTCGCCAAAGGAGAACCCTTTGTATCAATCTCTCACTAGGAGGCTTGCCACAAAACTGGAAAAACTGATGGCGAGAATCGAGATATATGCTAAGGTCGATGATGACTTATCCAAGGATGTTGGGAAGGATCATCAAGGCAGAAGGCTGTTCGGTCGCGATAAGCAGACCGAACCGAGCAGAGACGGAGGAAGGAAGAAAGAGAAGGAAGGATTTCCTCTAAAATCCCCCTTTATTGGGGTAAATACAGTGTTCAAGGAGCCGATATATAAGATATTGACTCAGATAAAAGGAAAGCCATTTTTCAAGTGGCCTAATAAGCTAGCAGGGGATCCTTCAAAGAGGAATCCTAATTTCAGATGTTCATATCATCGGGATATAGGTCACATGACCGAAAATTGCCGATCTTTGAAGCAGCATTTGGAGGAACTGGTGCAGGCTGGACATTTCGTCGAGTACATTGAAGACGGTGCAAGAACCGACAGAGGAAAGACCGAGCCAAGAGGAGACCAGACCATAGTAGCGGAGGTAATAGATGTGATCCACGCTGTAACAAATTCGCAGATGTCAACAAATAACGCTACTAGGACATATATCCAGAAGGCTGCGAAAGAAAGAGAAGTCTACCAGCTGCGATTAACCCTAGAGGTTAGGAGTAAAAGGATTAAGGTTGAAGAGTCAACCGAAGCCATTTGTTTCACCGAGCAGGACCTGGTCGGGGTACATCAACTGCATAACGACGCGTTGGTTGTAACACTTCGGATTGCTAATTACGATGTGAAAAGAGTACTAATTGATCCAGGGAGTTCCTCAGAAATCATGTATATGGACCTCTTCGAGAAGCTCAGACTAAGGCAAGAGGATCTTAAACCCTCTAATACTCCATTAATAGGCTTCAGTGGAAAAACAGTTCTTCCTAGGGGAAGGATCACACTTCCTGTGAAGACTGGACCTGTCGGCGTCATGACCGAATTCCTGGTAGTTGATACGGTCTCGGCTTATAATGCAATTATGGCGCGGTCTTGGCTACATGAGATGAAGGCGGTACCATCAACGTACCACCAGATGCTGAGATTCCCTTCACCAGAGGGAATAGTCAACATCAGAGGAGACCAAGTAAGTTCCCGAACTTGCTTATTGGCCTCGGTCAAAGCCAGAGATGGAATGGAGATTCGAGAGGGGAGCTCAGTAGCCGAGGAGGTTAAATAGCAACCAATTCTCGACAGCTCGGTTGACTCTACCAACCGAGCTGTTAGGAAAAGTCCTAAAGTACCTTTAGGCACAGAGAAAGAAGTTACTGACCAAACAGTTGAAGACTTGTTTAAAGTACCTTTAGACAAGGATGGAGATCCGGAAAAATATTTCTTGTTGGGAACATCTCTCAAAGACGAACAACAAAGCGAACTTATCGCGCTACTCAGAGAGTATGCCGACGTTTTCGCTTGGAGCACAAGTGAGATGCCTGGCATACCGTCCAAAATAGCATGTCACCAATTGAATGTTGACCCTAGCTTCAAGCCAGTTAAACAGAAACTCAGGAGGTCAGCACCTCAGCACAAGGAAGCAGTAAAAAAGGAAGTGACACGATTGTTGGAGTCTCAAACCATCATGGAAGTACAATACTTGACCTGGCTGTCAAACACCGTAGTAGTGAAGAAGAAAAATGGGAAGTGGAGAGTCTGTGTTGATTTCACTGACCTCAACAAAGTATGTCCAAAAGACAGCTTTCCCCTTCCCAAGATGGATCAATTGGTTGATGCAACAGCCGGTCACAAACATATGAGCTTCTTGGACGCATATAGGGGGTATCACCAGATCCCCCTTGCCGAGCAAGACCAGGAGAAAACCGCATTTATAACACCAGAAGGGACTTACTGCTACAAAGTAATGCCGTTTGGGTTAAAAAATGCCGGAGCAACGTATCAAAGGTTGGTGACGAAGATGTTCTCACATATGCTAGGCAGCACCATGGAAGTCTACATTGACGACATGGTGGTTAAAAGTCGAAGGGCCACCAATCACTGCTTTGACCTGAGAAAAACATTCGAAGTCCTTCGGAGGTTTAAGATGAAGTTGAATGCCTCAAAGTGTGCATTCGGGGTTGGTTCTGGGAAGTTCCTTGGTTTTCTGGTCACCCACCGAGGTATTGAGGTGAACCCCGACCAAGTGAAGGCCATTGCAGAACTTCAATCGCCTCGGACCGTAAAAGAGGTCCAAAGACTAACAGGAATGGCAGCTGCGCTCGAACGATTCATATCCCAAGCCTTAGACAAGTGCAGACCTTTTTTTCCAATCAATCAAAGGAAAGAAAGGAGCACTTTGGAGTCAAGAGTGCGAGGAGGCCTTTTCAAGTCTGAAGGCATACTTGGCCTCACCACCAATCCTTACGACTCCATTACCCGAGGAACGTCTCTTCTTATACTTAGCCGTATCCGAGCACGCAGTAAGTGGAGCGCTGATGAGAGAAGATCAAGCAAAACTAAGGCCTATGTATTATGTGAGCAAAATGCTCTTGGATGCCGAGTCAAGGTATACTGCGTTAGAGAAATTGGCTCTTGCATTGATCAGTTCGGCTAGGAAGTTAAGACACTACTTTCAGGTGCATCAAATCGTAGTACTGATAAACCAGCCCCTAAAAGCACTTTTTCAGAAGGCCGACTTATCGGGACGCATAGCCAAGTGGGCTGTGGAGCTCGGAGAATTTGATATTGTGTTCGAGCCTAGAACCGCAATCAAATGGCTGGAAGTGGTGGACTTTATCGCTGATTTTCAACCAAAGTCCAGTTCGGGAATGACTGACTAGAGTGATAGTGGCTTGATCCGAAATGTGTACACTCAAGTGCAGGCGGTCAAGCTGTAGTAATAATCCGGTTTGAGTCCGGAGTCGAATCCACAGGGAGCTGTTATTAGTGTTTCAAAGTAAGCAGTGGTGGAGACCAGTTGGTTGTATCCTTTGAGATTTGAAATTGTGGTGTTCAAGATTCTTTCTGGACAGAATATAAGATTCTTTCTAGGAGAGTTTTCTACACAAAATGTGAGATAGACTTTAATATAAAAGAGTCACTCTTTAGTTCAAGGATCTGGACATGTAGTTAATTATCCGATTTGTTATACTTGTGCGTGATAACTCAATTAACCCCCGTGTCAACAGCAGGTTAATCAGAAGTTAAAGGTGGGTTAGGAGAATTAAGGACATGATTCCGATGTCTTTCTAGAAGTTTACAAGAATTATTTGTGCCGAGACTTAAACCGTCTACAAACAAGCAAGTGTTTTTACAAGACATCCAATCATGACATCAATATTCCATTTCCATTCTTTAATTGAAACACAATAATGGGGAAGATTGAAGGGTAGTCATGAAGATCTAGTTGGGGTACTTGTCTTGAACTCATGAACCTTTCTATGCAAGAGTCATCTGTGTCATAGAAGGGACCCATGGTTTTACAAAGTACCTTAGCTTTGCTAGATGCAATCAATCATCCAATAAGCAAGGGGAATATTCAACATTAAGCATAAGAACAATGTACAAATATAACTTCCAGATAATTTATACATGCCCTTCACCTCTTACTAAAGAGTGAATGAGAAACTACTCACTCTTCATGACTTTGGTAAAACTAGAAAAGTGAGTGATGCTCATCCCTCCAAGTAGAGGACTTAGAAAATGAAATACACTAAACAAGGAGCCGATCTTCAACGAAGAATGAGTGAATCACGTTCCACCCTTCACGGCTTTGGTAAAGCTCTAGAAAAGTGGAAGAGTTTCACTCCTCTAAGAAAGAAGAAAGCTCAAGCAATGGAAGTGAAAGATATGAAACACAAATTAAAAGTAGAAGAAAAGTAGTCACTTTTGGAGGGTGGTCCACAACTAAAAGTAATCTATCTTTCTTCTAGACATGAAATTAAAAGAGAGCAACAATATAATAAAGCAACAAAGAAAGAAATTACTTTTGGAGGGTTTTCCACAACCAAAAGTTCTCTCCAAGAAAATGATACAAATGAAAAAGTGATGATCTTTACAAGACCCAAGGGGTGGGTATTTATAGGAAACCAAAAAAATAGCCTTTACAAACCTCAAGGGATAACATTTACAAACCCCAAAGATGTCATTCACAAGCCCAAGGGATGACATTCACAAGCTTCCAAAAGTTGTCATTCACAAGCTTCCAAAAGTTGTCATTCACAAGCTTCCAAAAGTTGTCATTCACAAACTTCCAAAAGTTGTCATTCACAAACCTCCAAAAGATGGCATTTGGATTACTTTAATCTCTCTTTGTTTAGAGCTTTAATAATTGTCATCCTAGAATTTGTAGCTTTGTCACAATTGGCTCCCCGGTAGTTTGTAGTTTTGACGCATAAAACCCTGAAAAGAACAACAATTAATGCATTATCCCTAATTCACACACTAACCCTAATAAGGCTTATTTTGACTAGTTTAACTTTATTTAACTAACACAATTGTCTTATTCACTTAATTAAATTATGCACTAACTAGGTCTAATCAGATAGCACTGGAAATACAGTGCTAAGTGGTAAATGGAGTCTGTTCGTTGATGGATCTTCCAATCAGAAGGGGGCAGACATCGGCCTCATATTGGAAAGTCTAGAAGGTTGTATCCTAGAAAAGGCCATCAGACTCGGATTCGAAGCATCGAATAATGAAGCAGAGTATGAAGCCTTAATAGCCGGAGTGAAGCTCGCAACCGAATTAGGCATAACCAAGCTCCAAATATTTTCTGATTCACAACTTGTGGTGAATCAGATAATAGGGGAGTACATGGCTAAAGATGAGAGGATGGTGGCATACCATGCTCTAGCAGAAAAAGTGTTGAGGCAGATACCAGATGTTTCAATTCAGTAGGTCGGTGGATCAAAAAACGCCCATGCCGACGCTTTGGCCTCGTTAGCATCCGCAATCGATCAGAAAAATCGAAAGGAATGTCACTATTGAATTCTTGCATCAGCCGAGCATTGTGATTGAAAGTCCAGGCGAAATCTTGTCTGGGGAGCTAGAGCCAAGTTGGATGGATGGGATCATTGCCTTTTTAAAGAATGGGAACATGCCTGAAGATAAGAAAGAAGCCCATAAAATGCGACTGAAGGTAGCTCGGTTCTGGTTATCTCCAAAGGATGAGCTCTACCGACGCTCATTTGGAGACCTTTACTTGAAGTGTGTTCATTCCAAACTGGTCCTCGATTTTTTGTTTGAAATTCACGAGGGTATTTGTGGCGCTCATACCGGTGGGAGATCTTTGGCTGACCGAGCTATTTCCTAGGGGTTCTAGTGGCCTTAGATGCAGAAAGATGCTCAACAGTATGTTAGGCGGTGTGAGAAATGTCAAAAATTCTCACCAATTCCAAGAAAATCATCTCAAGAATTGCTACCATTGGCAAGCCCGTGGCCTTTTGCACAATGAGGACTGGATATTGTGGGATCATTGCCTTGGGCTCCCGACAATAAAAAGTTCCTGCTGGTTGCAACCGACTACTTCACCAAATGGGTGGAGGCCGAGTCTCTAGCTAATATCAGAGACATTGATACAAAGAAATTTGTCTGGAAGAACATTATCACCCGGTTCGGAATCCCGAACGCACTCGTCTTCGATAACGGGACCCAGTTCGATAGTGGACCCTTCAAAAATTTCTGCTAGTAGTATGGAATTCGAAACCACTATTCGACCCCGGCTTATCCTTAGAGTAATGGACAAGCATAAATTTCCAGCAAAAAAATACTAGATGGTATTAAGAAGAGACTGGAGGATGCCAAAGGAAGATGAGTAGAGGAGTTACTGAGTGTTCTGTGGACGTACCAAACCACACCTCGGCGATCAACTGGGGAAACTCCCTTCGCTCTAGCATATGGGATGGAGACAGTAATTCCATTAGAGGTTGGCTTGCTGACCTTAAGAACCGAGCTGGTTGAAAGAAATAAAAACAATGCCGTCATCATTCGAGACCTTGATTTGGCAGAAGAGAAAAGGGAGCAAGCGGCAATAAGAATGGCTTCTTATCGGCAGCAAATGTCCCGAGCTTACAACAAGAAAGTTAGTCCTCGGTCTTTTGCCCTTGGCGACTTGGTCCTTCGGCACATACTGGAATCATCTATAAACCTAGCACACGGAAAGCTCGGAACCAATTGGAAGGGGCCATATAGAGTAGCCCGAGTAGGGGGCAGTGGATATTATGAGCTCGAGACCTTGGACCATAAACTTGTACCACGTCCCTGGAACTCGGCCCACCTAAGAAAGTTCTATTTCTAAAAAGTGTCTTTTTAGAAATAAAACTCCGAAGTGCCTTCGAAAGCATAAGGGCGACCCTTGTCACGAAGATTCAGAGCAATTTGCTCTTACTGATGTATTTAATAAGACAAGTTAATAAAAGTTTTTCCAGATACATCTGTTTTCATTATTGAATATGTCCTACTGCCAAGGCAGGGAGGCAAAAATCCTGATAGAAGTATAAACTTAAATCAGGCGCAGCCACCCGATCTGATCCAATCCCTCAGCTAGGCATGACGATGTAAGCTGATTAGGGATGGATTTGAGTCCAATTAGATCGGCGGGTCGGTGCAGGGTAGAAACAGTCTCTAAAAATGCCGAGGGGGTCAGGGAATAACTCTACCAGATGACCAAGCTCTTTGAAGAAGGGCCAAGCTAAGGCCATAACTTCAAGAGCCTGAATTGTTTCTAGATTAATTCTAAGTGATTAAAAAGTCTCTGTTGAGAGACCGAGCTTTTTGAAAAAGGGCCGAGCTAAGACCATAACTTCAAGAGCCTGAATTGTTTCTAGATTAATTCTAAGTGTTTAAAAGGTCTCTGTTGAGAGACCGAGGTCTTTGAAGAAGGGCCGAGCTAAGGCTATAACTTCAAGAGCCTGAATTGTTTCTAAATTAATTCTAAGTGTTTAAAAGGTCTCTGTTGAGAGACCGAACTCTTTGAAGAAGGGCCGAGCTAAGGCCATAACTTCAAGATCCTGAATTGTTTCTAGATTAATTCTAAGTGTTTAAAAGGTCTCTGTTGAGAGACCGAGCTCTTTGAAGAAGGGTTGAGCTAAGGCCATAATTTCAAGAGCCTGAATTATTTCTAGATTAATTCTAAGTGATTAAAAGGTCTCTGTTGAGAGATCGAGCTCTTTGAAGATGGGCCGAGCTAAGACCATAACTTCAAGAGCCTTAATTGTTTCTAGATTAATTCTAAGTGTTTATAAGGTCTCTGTTGAGAGACCGAGCTCTTTGAAGAAGGGCCGAGTTAAGGCCATAACTTCAAGAGCCTAAAATTGTTTCTAGATTAATTCTAAGTGTTCAAAAGGTCTCTGTTAAGAGATCGAGCTCTTTGAAGAAGGGCCGAGTTAAGGCCATAACTTCAAGAGCCTAAAATTGTTTCTAGATTAATTCTAAGTGTTTAAAAGGTCTCTGTTGAGAGACAAAGCTTAGTGAATAAGTGCCAAGTAAGGGTCACTGAAACCGAAGAGTTACTTTCATTTAAACTTCAAAAGATTACAGCAAAAGGATCATTACATCAAAAATTGCAAAAAACTGTCTAAGTGTTTTCAGGAGGTTGCGAGGAGCTAGGAAGGGAATGCCTAGAGAAAAGTTCAAAGGAAGATGGAACTCTAGCAGCAGTCAGTGCGGCATGTCAACCCTTGCTGAAGTACGCATCCTGCAGATGAGGGATCTGTAAAGCCAAATCATTTTCTGCCTTCTCAATCCTTTCATCGTAAGCAGCATCTTCTCTCTCATTTGCTTCAGCTTTGTATTGATCAAACTCCTCAAGAAGACTTGTGTAATCAAGCTGGGATTGGGAGAGCTCTACATTTGCTTCATGTTCAGAGTCTTTTAGCTTTTCAATCTCTGTCTCGAGCTTTCGGTTCTCCTCGGTTAGGCTTTGATTTTGAGCCTGCAGAAGCTTAGCTTCCTCACAGATTTTGGCGTACTCCTCATCCACAGACTCTTTTTTGGCAAGTGCTGAAGCTCGGGCATGGATAGCATCTTTCATAGCCTTATCTTTTCGGGCTATCCTAGCCCCTACCTCATGCACTTTTTGAAGACCATACGAGTTGAAAAGCGAAAAAACTTAGATAAATTCTTAAGAACGAAGAGAAGGCCTAAAAAGACAAATCTTACAAAGACCATGTGCTGAATTGTTTGGCGGGACACTTCATCATCACTCAAAGCCTCATTCATGGCAAGGTCTCAAGGCAGAATGACCCTTCTGGCAATCCCCACTACGACATCGAAGTCTTCAATAACAGAATCTTTTACAGTGATCTCTCTCCTTTTGGCCTTGAGGACAGGTCAGAAAGGAGGATTGACTGGCTTAGGTGAAAGGCTTGCCTCGGGCTCAGCAGTTCTTCACCTTTTTGGGGCGGGGTCTTTAGCAAGTTCAAGGATCGAGTCATCTTGACGATCAGGGGAATGAACAGAATCAGGAGGATCTAACTTCACATGAATTGAAGTTTCGGTGGCCCGAACCAAATTTGTTGGATCGATGACTGGTGGTATTGCATCGTTTGGCTCGGGAAGAACAGTTTCATCATGAACCTCGGTTGTTGGTTCTTCTTGAGCAGGGGGCAAAGAAGTTGATGGACCCACTAGCAAAGATGGTTCGGTAGTAGGGGTCGGTTCAATAGTCGATAAAAAGTCTAAAAAATTCTTCACCGTCCTTCGCCCAGAAGTGGCAGTTGAAGCTCTTTTGCAGCCTCGGGGTGTCTGCTCCTGAGCAGTTTGAATAGCTTCCCGATCTGCGGCAAGCGTTGCGTTCGGTCGGTTCGGCACAACAATGAAAGATGTGTAAGTTGGGGTGTATCCAAGCAGGGTATGAGCAGCTTGGCAAAAGAGTGAATCGTTGAAGTCCCAGACTTTCCTGAGTTCATCCATCTTAACTGCTGACTTAGGGACTCTGCCCTTCACAGTCTCGCCTACAAAATAGAAGATTATTTGTGTCAGAAAGCAATAGACGAGTAAAAATGAGAGAGTAAAAAATACAATCACCTGGCGCGCCTTCTGTATAGGGGCAACGATAAGAGGGAGTGGCCCCAATAGAGTATTCCCAGTTTCCAGAAACAAAAACCACATCGTTCTCATACCCCTTGTTCGAGTCTGGGAGATGAGTTACTAGGTAACAGTCTTTCTTCCTTACTGCCAAATAGTAATTGTCTCCAGTCGGTTTGATGATATAGCAGTATAGAATCTCCTATAAACCGAGACTCAAGCCCATAAGCTTATTCAAAGCAACTACTCCCATCACAATCCTGAAGAGGTTGGGGCAGCACTGGATATGACAGAGTTTCATTGCAGAGAGTACCCAGAGGAGGAGAGGGTCTAGAGGGAAACGAACTCCACCCTTGATGATCACTCGAGTGTGGATGGGAATACTCTCTCTGGTGCCTATCAGGGGCTCCTCTTTTCCAGCGATTCTTATGTCTACATCGTCTGGAATATGGTATTTGGCTTTGAAAGCAGGAACTTCATCAGAAGTAAGAGGAGCCATGGCAGAAGGATATGAAGGTTGAAGAAGAACAGAAAACAAGAAGTTCGAAAGGATAAGGTACATAAAAGGGATGGAAGAGGTTAATTATAAAAGGAGGGAATTCTAAAAGACGGTATTTAAATGACTACCCACAACCAAAACAAAGGGGGATGTCCCAAAAGGTGTGAAGCAATGATGGGATTAAGGACATAAAACGGCTGATAGACGAAAGACGTCTGTCAGATGTTTTCTAGGGGCAAATGAAGAGGGTGTCTCCCAATGTGACACACGTACTTGCATTTAATGAATCCACATGAGCAAAATAAGATCAGTCACGTGATTGAGACATAAATTATATATTAAGTCAGCAGTCTGAGACCAAACAGATCAAAGAGCTCGGTAATAAACAGAAGAGCTCGGTCCACATCATGACCGAGCTGTTTGAAACGATAAATGAAGAGCTAAGGGGACGCCTATAACTCAGGCATTCTGGCTAAATAAATGGACAAAATTCTAGGAACGGCTGGAGGAATTGCTGGAGAAATATCAGCAACTTTCCAACTAGAGCCGCCTGATTGGACGAAGGTGTACCACCTTGAATCGAAAATTATGGAAACCCTAACTGAACAGTGATCTATAAAAGGCACAAGGAGCCAGGGTGAAAGGTACGCTGAACTCTCCTTATCTTCTTGCAATTGTTTTAGCTCCATTACTGACTTAAGCATCGGAGTGCCTTCGATCGAAGTACTTTGATCTTGGGTAGTTTGTTCGTTTTGCAGGAAGAGAAGATTGGAAGATCTAGTTCAGAGCTCACTCTTTATCAGAAATATCCATTTATCATTCCTGTAGGAGGTATTTTCAATTTTTGCCTCCTACAGTAACATTCCTTCTAGAGGTTATAATCTCACCTCTAAAAGTGGTATCTTTATTTCTACAGATTGTATCTTAACCATAAATTATTGTAATCTTACCTCTGAAGACAGTAACTTTACCTTAAAATGTGATAATTTTATCTCAAGAATTATAATTTTGTCTTTACAAGTAGTAACATTACCTTTAAGGTGTAACTTTATTTCAATAGTCATGATTGATCATGATTATCTATGATCGATCTCAATGCTTCTGATGGATCCAAATTATTATTTTTTGAGATTCCACACAATTATGATCAATCATGACTATTTGAGATTGATCTTAATGCATTTGATGGTCCAAAAATTCTTCAAAACTAAAATTTTGGTGGTTCCAATTAGATAGGATCGATTATGACTAGCCGGACTTTTTTTTTGAACTAGTCCCGATCTTATATTTAGTTACATCAAATTGACATGTAATTTTATGAAATTAATTTTTAATTTTATCCAATTAACACAAATTCATCAAAAATAACATTAAATTGACCTTCAATTGTATTAAATTAATATTCAAAATTATAAAATTTAAAATTCATCAAATTAACATTAAATTGAAATTCAACATTTTGTTATGTTTGAAATATAAATTGATGAAATTAAATATTACCAAAAAAAATTAAAGGTTCAATTAATGTTAAAGGTTAAATTGAGGAAATATTAATTAGGTGAAAATTAATGTTAAATTTATGAAATTAAAGGTCAATTTATTATCAAATTGACAATAAATTGATGAAATTAAATTTTAAATTAGTAAACTTGAATGTTAATTTGGTTAAATTAAATGTTAATTTGATGTTAATTTAATGAATTAAAGGTTAATTTAGTGCCAATTTTATAAAATAAAATTTTAAATTGATGAATTTAAATATAAATTCGATAAAAGGTTCAAAATAAATATTAAATTAATGAAATTTAATATTAATTTGAGATGAAATTAACATCTTTTGATATAAAATTGCTATGGTTAAACATTCAACTTTCAAATTAGATTGATCGCAAAAAAATTTATAATTGATGTTAATTCTCTTTGAATGTCATTCAAGCCGCCCTTTCTTT
The DNA here is from genome assembly GCA_951799425.1 of Ilex aquifolium. Lineage (NCBI taxonomy): Eukaryota > Viridiplantae > Streptophyta > Magnoliopsida > Aquifoliales > Aquifoliaceae > Ilex > Ilex aquifolium. Next base: position 10,453,398 of record OX637391.1, on the reverse strand, counting down.
TTTTACGTTCTACTTTTACTTTTTTACCATGGCCGTCCACTTTTTCTGTATGGTACCGGCTTTTTCCCTATACCATAGAATTCCCCTTAAGTGGGGGGACACAAGCGTGCGTGTGTCGTGGTAGCACATGGTTTCTGTGCTGCCGTTCCACCACTAAAATTAAAAGTTAAAAGTTTCTCCAGCTTGTAGGATGCCGAAAATCCGAACATTCTTACCGGTCCCACGCGGAAAACAGAGAGTGTGCCACAACGTTTTACAAAAGCAGTGGCTCGTGTATATCATTCTCTTGAAAGAGAGATTGGTTTGTCTGTACATTTTATTCCTTTGACGTGATTGTGTCAGTGTTTTCTGCGAATTCACAGAAAGAGTGGGCCTGATGGCTGCTTTGTTTGCGTTTCATCGAGAGAGTGGGCTTGATCGCTGCTTTGTTTGCGTCAGAGAATCAAATCAAATGAATTCTGATTCCGAGTCCAATTACTTAAATCTACGGTAGCCAAATTAAATATTTTTGAAGGAAAAATCTAAGATACCCATTTTTTCAGATATCATGTCAAAAATTATAAATTTTATGATAAAATTATATTTTTAAAGGAAATTAAAATTGTTCAAGGAAAGGACATGATCGATAACAAATACTCATGATCGATCATAAATTTCTTTTGAGCAATTGTAATTATCCTTTATAAGTTGTACTAATGTGTCTTTGATTCAATGGTACTCCTTATACATTGTGAATGTTTTGTCTTCTTGAAATCAAGAGTTCAAGTCCCCATTCTTCTCCCCTTTCAAAAAAAATAAAAATCTATATAGTAAAGTATAATACAATTCAAATTTTAAAAGATAAACAAAATGACTTTTCTTTTTCGCGATTGAGATCTCTTTAAATTTTACTTAAAATTAATCTGAAAGCTAATATTAACACTCTAAATTTAATAGGGAAAATATGTCATTAATGGTGTGTTTGAAGTGACTTTTAAAAAGTGTTATAAATTCTCATAAGCACTTTAAAAAAAAAAAAATAGTGTTTTGAAACCGCTCCACCCCCACCTCGACCACCAACACCCTCACCTCTACCACCACCACCCCCGTCGCCTCACCACTATCATCACCGTCACCCCACCACCACAACTACCACCACCAACCCCACCACCACTATCGTCACCACCACTGCCACCCCACTATCACTTCTTTTACAGCAACCACCACCACCACCACCACTGTCGCTGGCCCACCACCACCACCCGATTAGTGCCCCACCATCACCACCACTATCGCTGCCACCACCACTGTCGCCACCATACTACCACCGCCATTATCCCTTCATCACCCCATTACCCCCATTGCCACCATCACCATTGTCGCCCATGGCTGTCACCATCATAACCGGTCGTCATCATCCATCATAACTATCACCGTCTCCTACCACCACCACTGTCGCCCATCATCACTATCACTGCTCGCCTCCACTACAACCAGTGCTTAAATTCCTTTTATCTCTCCTCTATTTTTATATTTGATTTTGGGTGAGAATACAAATATGTTTATTGTTGACTATTTTTTTTATTATTCCGTGTCTTCAGGCACGAGAAATAACTAGTATATATATATAAGTTGTAACTTTACATTTAAAATGTAATAGTCGGTATTATAATTAAATAAAAAATATATTATTTTAAGAGTTCTCTTAGGATTAATAAAATGATGGTAGAAACTTTGAATCATTGTTGAAAGATTGATCATGAAGTTTAAGTTTCAAGCATAGAAACTTTTCAGATCAAACTTAATTTTGGAGGTGTTTAAGCTTGAGAATTATGGCTAGGTAAGTTTCTAAATATTTTTATGCTAAAATAAGACTACCATTGAATTCGGAACGTCGAAAACTTTGGAAGAAGTGATATGAGATGTATTAGAAGTTCGAAAGTTTTTCGGAGTTTAAACACATTTTGAAGAGAAATTGGGTAAAAATGAATTAGACACTACTTTAATATTTTAGCCACAACTTTTTACCCATATGTCTGATTGATATGATTTTTGGATTGTAAAAACTAGATTTCAAGAGTTACAAAAGTATATTTCATGAAATATTCATAAATCAGTTTCTAACTAAGTCAAAACCGAGCAAGAAGTTAGGATAGAAAGTCTTCGACATTCGAACGCCGAAATGCCGGAACCATTGTTCAAACACATGACTAGACGTTGAATTAAACAGAATTGTAAGAAAAAATAAAGAGTTGGTGGAGTTTGAATGCCTCGCTAAAAACGACCCCGATCAGATTTTATAGTTTTCTTTGTTTTTCACCCTATAAATACCATAGGACCACAATTTGAAGTGTCTTTACCTATTTTTCATCCTCAAAAAGCCTAAGAAAATTTGAGGAGAAGAAAATGAGGAAGAACAGACTAAATGTTGAAGGATTAACGCATGATAATCGCATCAAAACATGTTAGAATGAATTATCTGCAAATTTAGGTAAGGGTTGTCACAGCCCATCCCGGAAGAGAAATAGAGTATGAATAATTCTATCCTGTTAACTTTAATCCACAATAGCTAGAATATTTATCTTGTGCAATAATTTTTATGCCATTACTTAAATATGAAAATATGACATTTATGATGAGCCTGGATCCGACTGGGTCGAGCCCAATCCATGGAGTAAGCCCAAATCAGTTAGAAAGAAGGTCAAACCCAGATAATAACCTCAACCCAGTCCAAAGTTCAGGGGTCCATGAAGATTAGTGCACGTGAGGAGCAATCATTTGGATAGCAACTCTCCAAAGTCAAGACTATCTCTAATTGTACCTATCCTAATTGTAGCTATCCTCCCCAAACAACTAGTAACCTACCCATCAAGTCACCGCCTTAACCAAGGCTTTGTGCCTGTAAATTGTAAGCCCTCTCCACATGAGGGGGGGGATCTCTCTATACACCTTACACAGTTATCTCTCTTATAGCTACCAAAAATATACCCTTGCTCTCTTTTTCTCTCACTTACTATTTCATCCATAAAGACCATCAGCCACCATTGCCGTCTTTAAAGTGGAGTAGGTCATCCTAACTGAACCACTATATACATCTGTGTGTTGCTTGTGTTGATTCAATATTTGTCTTCTTCATTAATCGCCTTATTGATTGCTTCATTGATTACTCAGCATCATACACTCGACTGTTAATTGTGCATAAGCCTATTTTTGTGCATCATCAATTTACATAGTACAGTGTTACAATACAACTAGGGTACCACACACCCTTTAACATCCTTAACAAATCAACAAAAAACTACGTGCAATTATGTCACATGACATATTGTACATTCTGACGTCAACCTCCCTACATCAAGCTAGATTGTCCAATGGACTACCTTTTACTTCTCATGTTCCTAAAAATAAGCAACTGTGGAGGGGTGAGCAAAACCACAAGCTCAGCGAGTATATTTGAAACATATAGAAGGAAAACACTCAAACACAATACAGTAATAACACAATCCACATAATAGGATTTAATATTAATATCCGACTAACCAATAATAATTAAAGCTACTTGTTTCTAACCGGGTGTCTCGGCAATCACATCGCTGCTATTAACGCCCAACAGTCTTAGCAATTTCATCTCTACCGTTTATGCCTGACATTCTCAGCTATTACATCGCTACTGTCTATAACTAGTAGTCTTGGCAATTAATATCACAAGAGTAATGCTACATGAACTTAAAAATTAGACTTGATAATTACAAATATCACATAATCCGTCAGTTCATAATTCAAACTTATAACCAAACATCGGTACACAATACAAAAATCCACCAACCCACAATGTATCTATAATCACGTAAGTATAGTTAATAATTATTCATACACATTATCAATCAATATAAATCAATACACTCACCTCAATTCAACTTCAAAATCTAAACTTAATCACCCTGTGTGACCTTAGGTTAACCCGACGTAGACGTCGTCGTCTCCGCACCTAACATACATCGTCACAAGGTGTATCAGTATTATTCATATATGCTTATTCTATGCGTACACATGCATAAATGTGTAATCATATTTGACTTAAAATTAATACAATCCTTCCTAAGTAATATTTTGTAAATCAAAACCTTAATTTAAATTATACAAACAAACTCATTAATTTTTACGTTTACATTAACGGTTAGGCTGTACGACCCGTAATCTCCTAGTTAAAATTTTCCATGAACTTTGAATTACGTGGTGAAACGATTGTCATCATAGAGTAGACATTCCAAACTTTGCAATCATAGGTAATGGGCTAAAATTGGATTCCCGTGTGAAAAGCTATCTCATTTTTCCCAAAAAACACTAAGATTGCAGAATTTTAGTTCACTTTCAATGGCAATCATTTTTCACACAAATAGAATTAGATATTTTACCTTATATGATTAGAAAGATCTACGAGTCTGAGTTCCAACAAAAAAAATGGTCCATCAATAGGAATTTTTTAGAGAAAGTTATCGTAATTCTCCCACGAACGCTCAAGTTGAATTGCTTGAACTGGTACAAGTTTAACCAGTTCATCAGAGAAGATTTCCCCCTTCAACCGCAACATTTTTTGAATAAGTTCATTGCAAAATCTATAACCCATTAAACTGGTTGGTTGATGTTGATCCGATTCATCCTTAGATTTTTGTTACGTATCAGTTATAGACTTCATCTTCAACATTCTCTCTCAAAACCCAACACTCACAAACTTACACACCAACAATTATAAACTTACGTAACATGAAAAATTCTTACTAATAACAAAACTCAATAACACTTATACATAAACTATAAGAGGCAAAAACTGAGAATACCTCCTACTGGAACTATGGATTGATATAGTGTTTTCTGAACTTGGCTTCCCAATTTCTTTCCTACAAAACGAACAAACTGCCCAAGATCGAAGTGCTTCAATCGAAGACACTCCGATGCTTAAGTCAGTAATGGAATTGAATAAGATGCAAGAAGACTAGAATAGTTCAGCGTACCTTTTTCCTTGGTCTCTTCTGCCTCTTATAGATCGTTCTCTCATTAGGGTTTCCGAGGTTTTTGGTTCAAGGTGGCACACCTTCCTTTAATTTAGTCATTCAGTTTGGGAAGTTGCTGATATTTCTCCAGCAATTCCTTCTGATCTCCATAATTTCGTTGATTCGCTTATCTGAATGCCGAAGTTTTAGGCGTCCATCTATCTTTCTGTATATCCTCTCAAACAGCTCGGCTACAATGATAGACGGACAACTTCAATGTTTGCCAAAGTGAATGATCAACTCGGTTTGGTACAAACCGAGCTCTTTTGGTACTTTTGCCGAACTCGTTAGTCAGTTCGGCTAGACTCATTTGTTTGAGCAGCTGATGCTTTTGTCACGTGCCCTGTCTTGTCAACCTCATGTGAGTTCATTTAATATCATTTAATGTCATTACACGTGTAACAATGGGAGCCATCCCCTTCATTTGCCCCCAAAAAACGTCTGACAGACACCTTTCGTCTGTTAGCCGTTTTTTGCTTCTAGTCTCATCATTGATCACGCCTTTTTTGGGACATCCCCCTTTGTTTTTGGCGGTTCATTTAAATGTTGTCTTTTGGGATTCCCTCCCTCTATATAAGCGATTTCTATCATTCCTTTCGTCACTTTGCCTTCTCTGCATTTGTCTTCTTCAATGGCTCCTCTCATACCTTCTGAAGTCCCAGCTTTCAAGACTAAATACAACATCTCAGATGACGTCGAAGTGACAGTTGCCAAAAAGGATGAACCGTTGATTGGTACTAGGGAGAGAATTCCCATTTATACGAGGACGATCACTGAAGGAGGAGTCTGTTTCCCACTTGACCCCCTTCTTCTCTAGGTTCTATCAGCAACGAAGTTGTGCCCTATTCAGTGCTGCCCCAACTTCTTCAGAATAGTGATGGGTGTGGCAGCGTTGAATAGGATTCTGAAGCTGAACTTAGGTTTGTGGGAAATTCTATACTGCTACATTCTGAAGCCAGCAGGAGATAACTTCTACCTTGCTGTGAGGAAGAAGGATCGTTACCTCGTGACTCATCTCCCCGATTCCAACAAGGGTCATGAGAACGATATAGTGTTTGTCTCTGGTAACTGGGAGTACGCTGCTGATGCTACTCCATCCTACCGCTGTCCTTATGAAGAGGGATCTCCAGGTAATCGAAGCTTTGATTCACTCAAATTATCTTAGTAGTCTTTTGTTTTCTGACAGATTTTCTTTTGTTTGAAGGTGAAACGGTAAAAGGTAGGATCCCTAAGTCGGCCGTGAAAATGGACGAGCTTAAAAAGGTTTGGGATTTTAACGAATCCCTGTTTTGTCGAGCTGCACACACACTGTTAGGGTATACTCCCTCTTATACATCATTCATCGCAGTTCCAAATCGACCCAACATCAGCTTGGCAGCGGACCGAGAAGCAATTCAGGTGGCTCGGGAGCAGACTCCCCGACCGAAAAAGAAAACATCTCTGGCTGCTTCGGGTCGAAGGACGGTGAAGAATTTCTTGGATTTTCTATCTACTGTCGAGCCGAACCAAACCACTGAGCCTACTCCTCAATCTGCCATACCTTCAATAACTGTTCTGGATGAAACTGACACCGAGATCCTTGCCGAGGCTGCACCTTCAGCTGAAGATGTCGTTCCGAGCAGCGATGCAGCAGACCTGGTTCAGAATATACATACTTTGATTCCAGAGGATTTGGAGCTTCCAAATTCTGCTCAGTCTCCCCTACCCGAAGATGACTCAATTTTTGAGCTCGCCGAGGACCCAGCTCCTAAAAGGCGAAGGACTGGTGAGGCCGAGGCGAATGCTTCTCCTAAACCAACCAACGCTTCTTTCCGTCCTATCCTTAGGTCAAAAAAGAAAGAGATCACCTCTAAGGACTCTGCCATTGAAGACTTCAATGTCGCAGTGGGACTTGCTAGAGGAGTGATCTTGCCCCGGGATTTGGCCATGAATGAGGCCCTTACTGATGATGAAGTATCTCGACAGGCTATTCAACATATGGTGCTGGTAAGTGTTCATTATCTCGCAGTTTGGTTGTTCTGAAAGTTTCAATTTTTTTTTCTAAGTCTTTTCTCTCTCTTTCTCTTAATAAGGGTTTGCAAAAAGTTCATGAGGTCGGGGCTAGGATAGCCAGGAAGGACAGAGCAATGAAAGATGCCATCCATGCCCGAGCTTCAGCATTGGCAAAGAAGGAAAGTGTGGATGAAGAATATGCCAAGCTTTGTGATGAAGTTAAGGCTCTGCAGGCTCAAAATCACAGCTTGACCGAGGAGAACCAGAAACTTCGCACTGAGTTTGGGCAGCTAAAGGATTCTAAGCACGAAGCCAATGTCGAACTTTCCCAGGCCCAACTTGATGATGCCAGTTTATTGGAAGACTTTGAGCAGCACAAGGCTGAGAAGAAAGAAAGAGAAGATGCTGCTTACAATGAAGGAGTTGAGAAAGCTGAAAGTGATTTGGCCCTCCAAATTCCTCCTCTGCAGGATGCATATTTCAGCAAGGGTTGGCATGCCGCGCTGGTTGCTGCTGGAGTACCATCTTCTTCAGAGCTTTACTCTAAGCATTCCCTTCCTAGCTCCTCACAGCCTCCTGAAAATACTTGAAAAGAGTTTCTTGCAATTTTTTGATATAACTTCAGCTTTTTTGATGTAATGATACTTGTATCCTTTTGAAGTTTTAATGCAAGTGACTTTTAGTCTTAGATCTTTGCTTGCGGCTTTATCTAAATAATTCAAAGTTTTAGCACTTGGTCGGCCTCTCTAAAGAGCTCGGTCCCTTAGTGGGGACTTAAATACTTAATTATTTCAAACCATTTCTGAAGTTAGGGCCTTTGCTCGGCTCCTCTTCAAAGAGCTCGGTCCCTTAGTGGGGATTTAAACACTTAGAAATTTTTCTTACCTCTTCTGAAGTTATGGCCTGTGCTCGGCTCTTCTTCAGAGTTTGGTCCCCTAGTGGGGATTTAAACACTTAGAAATTTTTCTTACCTCTTCTGAAGTTATGGCCTGTGCTCGGCTCTTCTTCAGAGTTCGGTCCTCTCGTAGAGTTACTCATAGTCCCTTGGGAATCTAAGAGTGTCTCTACCACGCACCGACCCGCCAATCTTATTGGTCTCCAATCCATCCCTTATTCAGCTTACATCGTCATGCCTAGTTGTGGGACTGGAATAGATCGGGTGGCTGCGCTTGATTTAAGTAGTTACTTCTATCAGGATTTTTGCCTCCCTGCCTTAGCAGTAGGTCGTAAGTAAAAAGTAGAATACGCAGATGAATCTTCAAAAAATCTCTTTATTTAATAACTTCAATTCTTGTCTAAACTTTTGACAAATCCTTTACTGACTCAAGGGGCACCCTTAAGTTCTCCGAAGGTACTTCGGAGTTCTATCTAAAAAGGTACTTTTTAGAAATAGAACTTTCTCAAATTAGCAGTGTTCCAGGGGCGTGGCACGAATCTGTGATCCATAGTCTCGAGTTCGTAGTAACCACTGCCCCCAACTCGGGTTACCCTGTACGGTCCTTCCCAGTTCGTTCCAAGTTTTCCATGTGTTGGGTCCTTTGCCGACCCCATTACTCGTCTGAGGACCAGATCCCCAAGTATGAAAGACCGAGGCATAACCTTCTTGTTGTAGGCTCGGGCCATTTGATGCCGATAAGAGGCCATTGTAATAGCTGCTCGTTCTTTTTTTTTCTCTGCTAGATCAAGATCTCGGGTGATAGTTTCGTCATTATTTTTGCTCTGCACCAGTTCGGTTCTGAGGGTCGGTAAGCCGATTTCTAAAGGAATTACTGCTTCCATTCCGTAAGCTAGGGAGAAAGGAGTTTCACCAGTGGAGCGCCGAAGTGTGGTACGGTACGTCCACAAAACACTAGGCAACTCCTCTACCCATCTCCCATTGACATCTTCTAACCTTTTCTTGACTCCATCTAAGATGGTCTTGTTGGAGATCTCTGCTTGCCCATTACTTTGAGGATAGGCCGGAGTGGAATAGTGATTCCGAATCCCATAGTGTTGACAGAAATTCTTGAAGGGACTGCTATCGAACTGTGTGCCATTGTCGGAGATAAGTGTATGCGGGATTCTGAACCTGGTAATAATGTTCCTCCAAACAAATTTCCTTGTATCAGTGTCTCTGATGTTGGCTAGGGGCTCGGCTTCCACCCACTTGGTAAAATAGTCCGTGGCAACTAGAAGGTACTTCTTATTGCCAGGGGCCCGAGGTAGAGGTCCCACTATGTCCAGTCCCCACTGCGCAAATGGCCACGGGCTCGCCAATGGAAGTAACTTCTGTGATGGTTTTCTTGGAATTGCCGAGAATTTTTGGCACTTTTCACATCGCCTAACAAACTGCTGGGCGTCTTTCTGCATGTATGGCCACCAAAAACCCTGGGAGATTGCTCGGTGAGCAAGAGATCTCCCCCCTGTATGAGCTCCACAACTTCCTTCATGAATTTCAGATAGGAAGTTCGGGACTATTCTCGGGTGCACACATTTTAAGTATGGGCCACCAAATGAGCGTCGATAAAGCTCGTCTTTTGGAGATAACCAATACCTAGCTGCCGTCAATCGTAGCTTATGACCCTCCTTCTTGTCTTCTGGTAAATCACCATTCTTTAGGTAAGCAATGATTGGATCCATCCAGCTTGGTTTGGCTTCGTTACACAAAACTTCGTCAAACATAGTATGTTGGATGCTCGGCTCGGATTGGAACTCAATTGTGAGAGCTCTTTCAGTAGCCTGATCAATGGCAGAAGCCAATGAAGCAAGGGCATCGGCATGCGAATTTCTTGCTCTTCCGACCTGCTGGATAGAGTACTCCGGTATTTTGTTCAATTCCTTTTCGGCAATAGCCTGATATGCCATCATTCTTTCATCCTTAGCCGCATATTCCCCTATTATCTGATTTACAACCAGCTGTGAATCGGAGAATATTTGAAGCTTTGGTGCTCCCAACTCGGCCGCGAGCCTCACTCCGGCAATTAGGGCCTCATATTCGGCTTCGTTATTTGACGCGTGAAAGCCGAGTCTAATGGATTTTTCTAGGACACAGCCATCCGGACTCACTAGAATGAGGCCAATTCCTGCGCCCTTTTGATTAGAAGACCCATCGACAGATAGGGTCCATTTGCCCCCGAGCTCCATCACCTGATTGTCGTCTGCCTTGTCATTTGGTTCTGAGTTATTTTTGGGTTGGAATTCCGCAATAAAGTCAGCCACTACCTGGCCTTTGATTGCCTTTCTTGGTTCAAATACAATGTCAAACTCCCCGAGCTCGACTGCCCACTTAGCAAGGCGTCCATATAGGTCGGATTTTTGAAAAATGGACTTCAACGGCTGGTCGGTGAGCACGGTGATCTGATGTCCCTGGAAATAGTGTCTGAGCTTCCTGGCCGAACTAATCAGTGCAAGTGCAAGCTTTTCCAATGGTGTGTACCTTAATTCTGCGTCTAGGAGCATTTTGCTCACATAATAAATAGGCCTTAATCTTTCACGGTCGTTTCTCATCAGGGCTCCACTCACAACGCTTTCAGATACTGCTAGGTACAGGAACAGACTTTCTTCGGGCAATGGTGTTGATAAGATTGGTGGTGAGGCCAAGTATGCCTTGAGATTCAGAAACGCTTCTTCACACTCCTGACTCCAAAGTGCTCCCTTCCTTCCTTTGATAGATTGAAAAAATGGTCTACACTTATCAGAGGCTCGGGATATGAATCTACCGAGCGCAGCCGCCATCCCTGTAAGTCTTTGTACTTCTTTCATGGTTCGAGGTGACTGCAATTCTTTAATGGCTTTGACCTGATCAGGGTTTACCTCTATACCTCTGTGTGTAACCAGGAATCCGAGGAACTTTCCCGAGCCCACCCCAAAGGCACATTTTGAGGTATTTAACCTCATTTTGAATATTCGAAGAACATCAAAAGTACCTTTCAGGTCGGCACAATGATTGGTGGCCCTTCGACTTTTCACCACCATGTCGTCAATGTAGACTTCCATAGTGTTGCCTATCATGTGCGAGAACATCTTTGTTACCAACCTTTGGTATGTTGCTCCAGCATTCTTTAACTCGAACGGCATCACCTTGTAACAGTATGTCCCTTCAGGAGTTATGAAGGCAGTCTTTTCTTGATCTTCTTTGGCAAGGGGGATTTGGTGATACCCTCTGTAGGCATCTAGGAAGCTCATTTGCTCGTGCTCGGCAGTTGCGTCAACCAGCTGATCTATTTTGGGCAGAGGGAAACTGTCATTTGGGCATGCTTTGTTGAGGTCGGTGAAGTCTACACAAACTCTCCATTTCCCGTTTTTCTTGCTGACCACCACTGTGTTTGACAGCCAGGTCGGATATTGCACTTCCCTGATAGTTTGAGACTCGAGTAATCGAGTCACTTCCTCTTTTACCGCTTCTTGATGCTGAGCTGCCGACCTTCTTAGCTTTTGCCTAACTGGCTTGAAGGTCGGGTCAACATTCAGCCGGTGACATGCAACCTCGGACCGTACGCCAGGCATTTCACTGGTGCTCCAGGCGAAGACGTCGGCATATTCTTTAAGCAGGTAAACAAGATCCTTTCGCTGTTCGGAGCTAAGTGATGCTCCGAGTAGGAAGTACTTATCCGGATCGCCATCTTTATCTAAAGGTACTTTAGATAGAACTTCAATTGTCCGGTCTGTAGCTTCCTTTACGGTGCCTAAAGGTACTTTAGGACTTTCCTTGTCAGCTCGGTCGAATGAAACAGTCGAGCCGTTAATCATTGATTGCTATTTTTCCCCCTCTGCAACATATCTTTTTTCTCCAACTTCTATTTCATTTTTCGTTTTGACCGAAGCCAGTAAGCAAGTCCTGGAACTGACCTGGTCTCCTCTGATGTTCACTATTCCTTTCGAAGAGGGGAATCTTAGCATTTGATGGTAGGTTGACGGTACCGCCTTCATCTCGTGTAATCATGACCTCCCCATTATTGCGTTGTAAGCTGAGACCGTATCAACTACAAGGAATTCAGTCATGACACCGACTGGTCCCGTCTTTATTGGCAGCGTGATTTTTCCTCTAGGAATGACTATTTTTCCACTAAAACCAATTAATGGAGTGTTGGATGGCTTGAGATCCTCTCTCCTGAGTCCGAGTTTATCAAAAAGGTCAATGTACATAATCTCAGACGAGCTTCCTGGATCGATCAAAACCCTTCTCACATCAAAGTTGGCTATCCGAAGCGTTACCACCAACGCATCGTTATACGGTTGATGAATCCCGTCCAAATCTTGCTCGGTGAAGCAAATGGAGTCAATGGATTCTTCCACCTTCAGCCTTTTGCTTCTTATCTCCGGAGTTAGCCGAAGCTGATAGACTTCTCTTTCCTTCGCGGCTTTCTGAATGTATGCCCTAACAGCGTTGTTTGTGGACATCTGTGGATTTTTCGCGGCGTGGATCACATCTATTACCCCTGCTGGCGTGGTCTTATCTCCCTTTGGTTCGGATCTTCCTCCGTTTGGACTGGCCTCGCTCTCGATGAACTCGGAGAGATGACCTTCTCGAACCAAGTCCTCCAAATGCTGTTTCAGTGTTCGGCAATTTTCAGTCATATGTCCGACATCACGATGATATGAACATCTAAAGTTAGGATTCTGTCTCGAAGGGTCTCCTATCAACTTGTTGGGCCATTTGAAGAATGGCTTGCCTTTGATATGGCCCAATATCTTGTGTATGGGCTCTTTGAACAGTGTGTTTACTCCAAGGAAAGGAGATTTCGTGAAGAACCCTTCATTCTCGTTCTTTCTCCCTAGCTCTCTGTTCCGCTCGGCTTGTTTCTCCCTCCCGAACTGCCTTCTGTTATGTTGATCCCTTACCACGTCTCTGGACAAGTCATCATCGACTTTAGCATACTTCTCGATTCTAGCCATTAACTCTTCCAAGTCTGCGGCCGGCCTCCTTGTTAAGGATTGGTACAAAGCGTTCTCCTTCGGCAATCCGATCTTGAATGATGCTACCGCAATTTCAGGGTTGCAACCTTCCACCTCGTTCATTGTCTCCCAATAATGATGAGCATACTCGCGCAGAGTTTCGTTGTTTCGTTTCTTTAACGTCAGCAGAGCACCGACGTCCTTAGGCTGTTTGCTACTCGTTATGAACCGAGCAGTGAACTGCTCGGCTAATTGCGACCATCCGTCTATCGATTGCCTCGGCAAGCTGTCGAACCACTTCATGGCTGACTCTCCAAGGCTGCTAGGAACGATCGTGCAGAGAAGCAGTTTGTTCCTTCGATGTATGGCCATCAACTATCTGAAATGTCTGATGTGGGAAGATGGGTCGGTCTTTCCATCGTAAAGTTTGAAATTTGGAACGGTGAACTTACTCGGGATTCGCCCTCTTTCAATCCATAAGGCAAAAGGGGACGAATTCGAACCGTCTCCATAATCCCCGGTCGCTCTTCTAGCTATATCCCTAGCCGACCTCTGCTCTGGCTTCCTCAGACGATTGTCCAATTCTTCCGTAATGTATTGCTTCCAGGAGTCTTCCTCTGGAACCCGAGGTTTTTTCTACTGGTATTTGTTAGTTTTGGTTTTTTTGAATCTGTCAAATTTCTTCTCTGGACTTTCCCGTCGGCTTTCCCTCTCACGCTTCTCTTTTTTGGTCACCTCATTCAGTTTGGCTTTCAACTCTTCATTTTCCTTAAGCAGATCTTTCTCCCTGGAATAAGATTTTTTGAATAACTTGTCGTGAGCATCCATCCGGTCCTGCAGAGATTGAACCAACTTTATCATAGAGTGATTTTCCCCCTCGGCACGGAGGGATTCACCACGATTTCCAACTTGCTGGTTTGGATTCTTGGAAGGTCTAAAGCTTGCTGAGGATATCTCGTCTTCCTCATGAGGCTTGGAAGGGCTTCCATGGATATGCAATCTAATGTTGCCATCGGATGGAAGCGACACCGGATCGGAATTTCCTAAGGCGAGACTGCTTATAGGTGATCCAATGGCACTCCTGAGTCTTGACATCGTAGCTTTTTGTTCGTTCTAATGAATATTCTTCCCACAGACGGCGCCAAAATGTAAGAGGCAAAAACTGAGAATACCTCCTACTGGAACTATGGATTGATATAGTGTTTTCTGAACTTGGCTTCCCAATTTCCTTCTTGCAAAACGAACAAACTGCCCAAGATCGAAGTGCTTCGATCGAAGGCACTCCGATACTTAAGTCAGTAATGAAATTGAATAAGATGCAAGAAGACTGGAATAATTCAGCGTACCTTTTTCCTTGGTCTCTTCTGCCTCTTATAGATCGTTCTCTCATTAGGGTTTCCGAGGTTTTTGGTTCAAGGTGGCACACCTTCCTTTAATTTAGTCATTCAGTTTGGGAAGTTGCTGATATTTCTCCAGCAATTCCTTCTGATCTCCATAATTTCGTTGATTCGCTTATCTGAATGCCGAAGTTTTAGGCGTCCATCTATCTTTCTGTATATCCTCTCAAACAGCTCGGCTACAATGATAGACGGACAACTTCAATGTTTGCCGAAGTGAATGATCAACTCGGTTTGGTACAAACCGAGCTCTTTTGGTACTTTTGCCGAACTCGTTAGTCAGTTCGGCTAGGCTCATTTGTTTGAGCAGCTGATGCTTTTGTCACGTGCCCTGTCTTGTCAACCTCACGTGGGTTCATTTAATATCATTTAATGTCATTACATGTGTAACAATGGGAGTCATCCCCTTCATAAACCAACCAATAACTACAAGTATTTAACAAAGGAAATTAACTTACCCGCAAATACTCTTCCTAACCAAAACGCACCAAAAATCCGGGACTATATATATATATCATCTAAGAGAAAGGCTAAAGAAGACGGGCGCCTTTTTAAATGACTCACCCAAATCTTGACTTAATTACACTTAGGTCCTTTTTAGTTTCTCTCATTAACACATACACCACATAATTCCCATGTTTTATCAAATGACACCAAAAAACATTTTTCCCTTTTTGTGGTTTATACCCATACTCAATTCTTATCACAAAATTCAACCCCTAGGGTTATAATTCAAAAATTTCTCCAATTCCAATTACCGTATCTACAATTTAACCTCCAGACTAATTATAATAATTACACATTAGACCCTAATATTTAATAAAATGTCATACAATGCATGTATGAGTCTCATAACTCTCCTCCACTAAAAAAAAAATCGACCTTGAAATTACTTACCATAAGAAAATAGACAAGGATACTGTGCTCGCATAATCTCATCACTCTCCCATGTCGCCGCTTCTACCGAATGACTTCGCAACAAAACCTTCATCAATGGTATAGTCTTTGTGCGAGGAACTTTCTCCTTGCGACCCAAAATTTTCACAACCTGCTCAACATAAAACAAATCTTCACTCAACTCAATGGGCTCCATTGTCAAGACATATGATGGGTTTGACATATGTCTTGACAAGTATTTCCGAAGTATGAATACCTGAAATACATGCCACTATTCCAATCCATTCTAAAATCTCAAACGGACTAATGTAGTGTGGACTTAATTTACCCTTCTTACCAAACCATACAACACCCTTCCAAGAAGAAATTTGCAAAAAAAATTTAACAATTAGAGCATGATGTAAAGCTTCCAAGGAGATCATTAGTTAACATTATTGGTTTTAAATGCATTTTTGTATTACAGGCGTAGGTATTGTCACGTGTCAAGTTATAATTCCATCTTAGGGATATCAATTTAGTCTCTCGGGATAGGGTGTGACAATATTTTTTTAAAAAGGCATGACTTTTTTAAAATTATTGTATTGCCTCCCTTGTATTTTATAAAGTTTATATGACTTTCTTTAAATTAATGTGTTGCCCCCTTGATCTTTTTAAAAGTTTATATGGCTTTTTCAAATTAATGTATTGCCCCTTGATTTGTTTAAAGTATATATAGCGGCTTATAAATTTGGTTTTTCGTTACGTTAGGTCCATTATTGGCCCTGATCAATAAACAAATATTTCAGTTTTGAATTTTCGGAAATAAATGTGAAATGTTCCAATCATTGTACATATTTATTAAAGATATATAGGACATCTCTTTTTGTTTAATACACTGCCCTAACTTGTAAAAATAATCGTATAGTTACCCTTAACTTGTTTTGCCCCTACTAACGAAGGCTTCTGGCTCTGCCCTGGTTTGATCTCCATAATGGAATAATTATTTTCAGTGAGTATCATTGGTGCAATGAGGGAACTTCTACAATACATCTTTAGAAGTGGATATATGACTTGGTTATCCTTAAATACAAAGCAGCCGAGTGAAATTATCAACATGGTAGCATTTCAATTAACAACGTAGTAACTTTTCATAACGTTGATGCAGAAAACTGGATTATGATGGAAGATTATTGGTGGTCTACATGAAAAACATAAAAGAGATTTTGAAGATTAAACAGACACAGTTGTGGTATTTGTGAGTTAGAAGAAAAGTTAATTCATCTATTTTTTCATCATTCTTAGCAAAAATGATATTTTACTTATCTTTTTAATTTTTTATCCTTTCAACTTTCTATCATACCAAATAAAACATAAATTAAAAATTACTATAGGAATTGATACTCGCTAATTTTTTAAGGGTAGTTTTTTATGCACCAAAACTTGCACCAAATTAACTGCAACTATTGGATCAGTAATAGGACCCACCGATCCAACGGCTGCAAGTGATTTGGTGTAACTTTTGGTGCAAGTTTTGGTGCACATGACATTGCTCATTTTTTTAATGGGAATGAGATAGTCATTCTCTATTAAATTTATTGTCATTTGAATGAGAACCTAAGTGCAACTCCAACCGACATCTCAAAGTCAACTGGAGCTCCCAACGGTCAGATTTAACAATTGTTACTTCTCCAATAGAGATGTCAAATGTTTAGATGACAAAATAGAATTTGACAGTATGTCAAATTTAATATATCTTATTTGTTATGTTAAATCTTTTAAATGTATTATTTTATTGAGTAAAAAATAATTTTATGCAAAATTTTTCAAACAAAATTTGAAGGCAAAAGCTTCCTATAGCTAATTACACAATTAATGGTCATAATTACACAATGAGATACTATCTTGTTGACGTTATCTATCCTTTGTTGTCGCCATTTGTGAAAACAATTTCATGCCCACAAGAGCCAAAGGCAAAAAAATTTTGTTGCAGCTCAAGAATCTGCAAAAAAAGAAGTTGAACGAGCGTTTAGAGTGCTCCAAGCATGTTTTGCATTTATTAATGGGCGTACTCATTTTTGGGATCATCAAACACTTCAGCTGATCATGATGGCTTGCGTTATAATGCACAACATGATTGTTAAGGATGAATGCGACGAGGCAAACGAAAGTGAAAGTGAAGAACTTACCGTGTCGCACGAACACACCTTACAATTCCAAGATTTTATTCAAAATCATTTTCACATTCGTGATAGGGGAGTACATTCTCAACTCCAAGATTTGGTTGAGCACTTGTGATATTGTCATGGGATAATATTAACATATAATTTAGTTTGAGTTTATGTTTTAGAATTGTATTTTTAATTGTTGTTTAAATTTGTATTTGCTAAGTTTAATGAGAATTTTAGTTTCAATAAAATAAATACTATTTTTCATATAAAATTTATAATATTTTAAAAATTATTATTTTTAATAATATTTATTTTAATTAATCCCAAAATTTATTTTAAAAATATAAATTAAATTAATATAAGAAAAGTGATTTAAATATAAATATAAATATAAAATAAAATAAAATAAATTATTTTGATATCAATTAGAGTACAATGAAGTAAAAATGTCAAATTCTTCATGTCAAAATGTCACATAACCCTTCAAATTTAAATTTAACATCTCAATTTTGATATCTCCATTTAGAGATGATCTAAGTCCTTTGTTTGAGGTTCCTTCCATATGGGTCCAATTGAGCTTTATCTTGTCATATTTGGAGCTAGGGGTGCAATTTGGACATGTTGGGCGGGTGGAGATGTCAACTTTAGGTATAAAATCTTTAACCATAATCCTAACCTTAACTCAACAAGGGCATGTTTGGTATGTTTTTTGGGATGGGTTTGGATTGGCTTGTCCAAACCCGGGTTTGACCTAAAGATGAGATTCAACATTCAATGCTGTCCATACCCACGTTTGGTATGCGCAGGGGTATATAATTATTGTGATAATATATTTGTATATAAATGATTATTTATTCCTTTAACTAATTTGTATATATGAAATATATAGGATATATGAGGGTATAAATGTCATTTGTATTTTAAACCCCCTTAACCCCCATATGAAACCCACCCCCCCCTTGGGTTTCATGAAACCCATGTATGTGGGTTTCATGACCGGGCCAAGACCGAGCCGGGTTTCAAATCCTATCCCTACTTTATTGTTGCAAAACATGGGTTTATGGGGGTTTATACCGTAACCCATGTTCCAAAACCCCTCCAAACCCCCATAACAAACAAGCCCAAGAGTATTGCTCAAGTTGAATTCGGGCTTATTTTGGATTTGAATTCGGGTTGGGTTTGTACAGGCCTGAAATCAGCTTGTTGTTCTAAATTTGGTACATACTACATAATATTCACCTGAAGTAACAACCAACAATTTCAATCAAATGTTTAACATGAATACCATAATATTTAAACCATAAAGAAAGCATACTGGACAAAAACTAAATTATATTTTTCTTAACATAAAGACATAATAGCCAAATTAACATACAAAAACACACTGGACTCAATGTTTAACTATAATATTCGTGTTGAGTCCAGTTTATATATTCGGGTTGAACTCAATAATCAGAGGTCTTAACCCGAGTATTGTCCAAATTCAATTCGAGTTGATGTTTTTCAACCTAGGCCCAATCCAAGTATTAAAAATCTCAATCCAAACGCTGTTTTTTCATGTTGAGTTTGAATTTCAGGTTAACCAATCCAACTTACACCCCTATGAGCTATGTGAAATGCTCCCAATCAATTATTCCTCATATCCAAGACCTGCCCTAAATAGCCGAATGAAACAATAAACTTTAGCTAATTACGTTAGTTTCAAGATTCCATGCACATAATTTTGATACGATGTTATTCTCGATAATGTAATTAGACCACAATACCCAAGTAAGGTGAGATTATGATGGTACAAGATTATTTAGGATCGATCCAAGCAATTTTAGATCGATCATAACTTTTTTTTTACTGCAATTTTACTTTATTGAAGTGTAGCTTCACCCAAAAAAGTCATAATCGTACACTATTTAATTGCGAATTTTCACATAATAGCTCTCTCAATAGCGTAATCAATTTACAATAACAGAGTAAGAGCGTAACTACAGTAAAATGAGAATATTCAGGACAGATCTTAATATTTTTGAATTGATTATAGTTTTTTTTTATTACAATTTAACTTTATTAAAATATAATTTAACTCAAAAAAATTATAATTATATTTTAATTAATTATAATTTTGAGTGAGATATCTAAATACCGTAAACAAATCATGAAAACTCCAAATAGTAGCTTAAGTGGTAATAAAAACGAACTGTAAATTCAAAAGTCATGAGTTTAAATCGTGACAATTCCTTGGGGTTAAGTTATGAGAAATTTATCCATCGACCCTCATGAATACCTTAATCCTAACACAGATGATATGTTTTTGATCGAACCAAGAAAAAAATTAATCGAAATGTGTGTAAACAATCTTATCCGTTGAAAAAAAAATAATAATAGTGACACCTTAATCAAATCCGCGATGCATTAATGATACATCACCATAAAGCAGGTGAGAGTCGTGACGAGAGGGAAGACGTGGGTAGTACATTCTCTAGTGGTGGGTGTCCACTTTTTTGTAGCTCATCGAACACGCTACCCGCATGTGGCTCTCCTATCCTATTCATAAGAAAATTCGACCGGTCATTGTTGCGTGCACGTTCTGTATGGTTAGGTATTCAGAATTCTCTTAATCTACTTTAATGGTTAGACTCTGATATTTAGTCATTTAGAAGTTTCAGATCTAATGTTTTTTATATTTTTTAAGGAACAATTACTCTTATTCCTCGGAAATATATATTTTAAACCCTCTCGAATTATGTTGGCAAAAAAAAAAAAAAGTATTGAGATTTCTTTTAATATATTTCTTTTAATTTTTTTTGGTAAATTAATTATCACGTATTTAAGTGAGATTTATTGTATACAAGTAAAATAGTCTATCGAAGACGATCTGAGTTATATGGTTAGGCTTTGAGCTTTGATAATGATGTGGTCTGTTTGTTTAATATTTATTTTTTATAATCTTATTCTTCTTAGATAATACGTACAATGTACCCACGAAATGGTTAATTGAATGGGGCCAGCAACCCAGGACAAGAAAGGTTGACTTTTTGTGTTTGGGAAAATTTCATCCACACCCCCTAAAATTAGGTTTAAATTTAATGACACTCCCTCTCGATTCTAAAATTTTACTGTCACCCCCTGTCAGTGTTTGTCGGATTACGGCGTTAATGACAATTGTTAATTTACAAAAATACCCCTAAATATTTTATAGGATAAATTTTATCCACACCCCTTGTAAATAGACATAACTTCAATAACAACCCATATAAATAGACCTATCTTTAACAATACCCCTTACAATTTTGAAATTTTAATGCACTCCCTTTTAGTTCTATTATATTAACCTTTAGATTCATCAATTTAATATTTAATTTTATCAAATTAATGTCATTTATTTAATTTAAACTAAATTAACATTCTATTTCATCAAAACAACACAAATTGATATTTAATTTTATCAAATTAGCATTTAGTTATATTAATATAATATTTTATTTCATCAAATTAATATTATTTTTTTAATTTAACATTAAATTATTATTTAATTTCATCAAATTAACACCAAATTGAAATTTAATTTTATTAAATTTTATTTAATTTAACACTAAATGAACATCCAATTTCATTAAAGTAGAATTTAAATTTATTCAATTAATATTAAATTTTATCAAATCAACACTGAATAAAATAAAATAAAATTAACACCAAACTAATATTTAAATTTATCAAATTAAGACCAAATTTATTCAATTATTATTAAAATTTATCAAATAATATTTAAATTTTATATATGAATGGTGATGTGTGAAGAGTGGTCAAGTGATGTTGTGGAGGACAAATGATAGCAGAGAAGTTAGAAATGGATGAGATTTTGACATAGACTTTATCGATTGTAATTTTTATTATAGAAAAATTATTTTTAACTATAAAAATTATAAAAATTCGATTATATAACCAAATGAGTGATAATATGATTACAAATAGTATAACAAAGTTATCATGCAACGTTTTAAAATGATAAAAATTTATTGAGATAATATAATTATAAAAATTACGCTTATGTCAATCTCCTCCTCCCTTATTTCTCTGCCTCTACCAACAGTTGAAGAAGACATTAATTAAAAAATGGAAGAAAAAAATTTAAAAAATGTGCATGAATAAAATATAAAAAAAAAAAATTGCGTGAAAAAAATTAAAAATCTCTACAAGAAAAAAATTAAAAATATCTGCATAAAAAAAAAAAAAAAAACTACATGAAAAAATTTATAAAAATTTGCATGAAAAAAATTAAAACTATTTGCATGAATTTTTTTTTAAAAAATTGCATGAAAAAATTTTAAAAAATCTGCATGAAAAACATTACAAATTTGTAAGAAAAAAAATATGTTTTTTTACCAACTTAGGTAGTGATCGATCACTGTAAAGAACGAGTTGAAGAAGAATGACTAACTTCAATCCCCTATGTCTCCAGCAACACTATATCGTTTTTAACCTTCAGCAACAACAAATGGTATGATATATATAGTAGGAAAATGGTTAAGGGCATTTTAATATATTTACATAAAGAAGGGTAGTTTTGAGATTTTAAAAAAATTTATAGTCAAACCGTTATTTTTTGTACTGACAGAGTTATAAATTACCGTTAAGGGGGTGTATTTGATTTGAAAGTATAAACTAGAAGGAGGTGTAATAAACTTTCAGAATTGGGAGGGGGTGTGGATAAAATTTTCCCTTTATATTTTAAATAATTTTGTGAATATCAAAATTTTCATCAAATTTTGAATACTAAATGGTGTGATATTCTGACAAAGTGACAGTCATTTGTTGAAGAAAATATGATTTTGGTGATCAAAAGCACCACATTTAAATGAAAATAAAAGTTTGTAAAGATGTATAATATATTGTTGATTGATATTATTGAACCTTTTCACCATCTTAATAAGATTTAGGAATTCTCCAGTAGAATTGGTTTCATTTGACGTTGCTTATGCCTCTGATATTTCACAAGAGATTCTTAATCATGGCTAACAATGGAAGAAGTTTGAGAAGAATGTGCTAACACTCTAGTAGCACTTTTAGAACTCTTCAAGTTCGATTTTTGTACTTTGACATATGTATTTGACTGCTCCATGTAAGATTTAGAAGCTTTAGATTTCTGGGCACAGTCATTGTTTTTGAATCTCGACATTGTACAAAATTCTTATAAAGATGTTTTTATTTTTTTCATAGGTTCAGAGTCTAATAAATATCTCTTAGTCTGACATGCTTGTTCCTTTTAAACGATAGCATCATCAATCGAATATATATGTAATACTTTTTAACCCAAATCAACTAAAATTCAACACGAACTCACCTCACGATTGACATGCAAGTGTTGGGAGTTCAAACAAAGTATTACTCTATAGATGTTTCACAAACAAGTATTACAAACAAAATTGCCTTCTTTTATTCGTTGCTCATGCTTTAACTTCTGACGGTACTCTCAATCGTGCTGTTTTATTTCTTACTATCTATTAGCTCAACGAAAGATTTTGATGTCTTTGGTATCACCCTCAATAAACACACATAATCACCCACAATTCGATTTTCTTCCTCAATAGATTCCCATAAAGCGTCTCAATATCTAGAGCAAGGGCCCATCACGAGTTTTTAAAAAATAAATTATAGAGTAATATTGGATTGATCAAATAAAAGGACAAAAAAATAAGGAACAAATGGGGTTTTTAATCCCACTTTTACTCGTTTAAAATTAGAAATTTGTTTTAAAACCAAAACGTCACATCATTTAATCTATGTTTTTTGTTTCTTTATTTATAAATTTCGGAAATGCCATATTGGAAAGAAAACCAATATTTGAAGGGGGGGAGAACTTCAATTTGAAAAATAAATAAAATTTAAGGGGCCAATATGCTTTTTTTTTTAGAATTGTTTTTGCTGTGGAACAATTTCCAATTATCAAGTACTAGAATATCCAAAATCAAGCTAAAATGAAAGGTGGGTCGTATGTGGTCCCAGGAACCGGGCTTAAAAGATGCCAAACTTGAGAGCCCAAATTCTCGAAGGTCTGACGGCCCAAGTAAAAAGTGCTTTTAATTTTGGGAAATTTGGAAGCCGGTCCCCCTATATGGACTTGTTTTGACTTAAGTCCGTCAAGAAAACTTATTTGTTATGAAGTCCGTTTTTTGTCAATTTTACCATACTATCCTTTCCCTTTAGAAGTGAAATAAAACTAAAAATTAAAAATTCCTAAATCTTAGGAGTTTGATTAACATTAAAATTTTTTCTCTCTCATATCTATCTATATTCATATATAGGTTAAGAGTTTGACTAACATTAAAAAATAGTAACATTCAAATATAAAAAAAAATTATCATTTGGATACAAAAAAAAATATTTAAATACAAAAAAATAGTAACATTTAAACATAAAAAAAATTGAAACATTCAATATTAATATTTTAAAAAAATAACAACAGTAACATGTTCAACAAAAATATTAGCATGTTCAACAAAAATAGTAACATGCTTAACAAAAACTGTAACATACTTAATAATAATTATTTCTCTCAAATTCAAATGCAAAAAATAGTACCATTCAAACACAAAAAATAATAATATTCAAAAACAAAAAAAAATAATAACATTGAATATTAATATTTAGTAAAATAATAGTAGTAACATGCTTAACAAAAATAGTAACATGCTCAACATAATAGTAACATGAACAATAACATACTCAACAAAAGCAATAACATGAACGGTAACATAATAAAAAAAATAGTAACATGAATTTGAATATATATATATACGACTACCATTTTCCTCACCATAGCACTACCACCATCGTCACCTCCCGAGCAACGCCAACCATCACGTTGTCATCACCTCCACAATAACGCTCACCACTATCACCACCACACAAAAACTCATTCAAGTTCCACTTCGATAGCTTCTTTTTACTCCACACCACAACCACCACTATACTTGCATCATCTCCATAACAACTCAGCGTATATATATATATATAGAGAGAGAGAGAGAGAGCTTTGAATTTGATATATATATATATATATATATATATAGAGAGAGAGAGAGAGAGAGAGAGAGTTTTAAATTTGAATTTTAAATTTATGATAGAGATTATATATATATATATATATAGAGAGAGAGAGAGAGAGAGAGAGAGAGAGTTTTAAATTTGAATTTTAAATTTATGATGGAGATTTTATTGACATATCTTAATTGACCTTGAATTAAGGATAACAATTTTCAAAATAAGAAATTAATTTAACTTCCTTTCAAGGAAGAGTATTTTTGAGATAAAAAAAAAAAGTGGACTTAAGTCATTACATATAATTTTAAACATGGACTTAGCCCCTTATAAGTTTCCTTGTAGGACTTATCTCCAAACAAGTACATTTAGGGAGACTCACTTCCAATTTCCACTTTAATTTTTGCACACATTTGGGCCATGGGTTACCAGGCCCAGGCTTTTTCATAGAGTGTAGAAGTAATGTAGGAAGCGTTCTAAGCCTTTTTTTTCTTGGCAAATCTTCTAGCTGTGTACATCATCAAATGGTAGCGTGCCCATCGTATATGAGTGACGGGTCCACTCACAAATAGTGAGTTCCACTTGGACTAATGGTGAGTGACGTACTATTAAATAAATTTGAGTTAAAATATAATTGAAAGATCTAAATCCATGCTAATTAAGGCAATTTACAGATACACCAAAGGTGGAGTTCAAGCACTAACACAATTCTCTACAATTGTAGAATTTGATTTTTTCTATCCCCTAACATCATCGTCTCCCGATTTTGAGAGGCAAAAACACTAGTAGTATCGCATCTCCCCAAATATATACGACGGGGAATAAGGAAGAATTTAAAAAAAATTAAGTCTTAGAGGTCAAATTCTATGCAATAAACAATTTTCTCACTTTGTTAATGAATTTTCTGCATACCGGGCATGCCTTACTTTCCCCATCCGTAATCCTGCATGAAACAGTTACTCGTAAGTCACGTGCTTGAGTTTCAGAATCAGTATCTCTAAAAAGACATAAAATTGCTTATAAATTATGATTTACTTCTCACAAATCCTATTATAGGAACGAGTACGATCTTTTTTAGCATGTTAATGTATACCTCTGGGCACAGACATAGCAGGTAGCATAGTGACCACAAGGAATGAAGAAGCAATTTCTTGGCTCATCATAGCATATTACGCATATTTTTCCATCGTACAAGTCTTCTGCTGAACTGTTACTACAATTTCCTGTCTCTTCATCTTCTTCACCTGTTCCATATGTGAATGAAGTTGCCTCCTTCGGTAGTAGACGATCGGTTTCTGTTGCTATTACTTGTTCTGTCGTGGCGTCGCCACGGAGACTCCCTAGGTATTTCAGGATCAGGGCAACCACCATCACCACCACAACTGAAAGCATAAGAAAGTGAAGGACTATGAGATCATTCTATTCTGAATTACATAAAATTTTCATAGATATGGGGCTTGGTTTTATATGAAGTGCAAACAGTTTACTGCAATCGAGGATCAAAATTTTCTTTCGGCCCACAATTTTAATTACTTCGGAAACGAAAATGTTTCGAGAACTTTTTAAAATCACAATGAAAACTGAGAAAAATCTTAAAATTTTTCATCCAAAACAGTGGTGAGATACACCAAAACAATCCCCAAACATTCCAAAAAGATGTAAATTTTGATTTTTTATGATTAATTTATTTGGGTTTCCCCCAAAACCAAAATAATTTAGTCATTTCGATGGACACGAAACGAAATTTAATTTTTTAATCTCGACAAAATTCCGTATTTCTTTTGTAATAACTAACAAGTAATTACACAATTGAATGCATTCTTGATGTTTTTACAAGTAACCTACCTAACATTCCCGCATAAATAACCACACGCATAAAAAAATCTGCAATTGCAGACCAGTCACCGTGATCAATATCCTGCAGAAATCAATATGAGAAAAGTCGTCGTCGTCATCATCATCATCATCGTCTTATAAAATATATACATATATATGGTTCTAGTTTTCCACATCTACTGGTCAGATGGGTTAACAATAACTTAAAACACTCACTGGAAAATACATCTATGGTAGCCCGTAGGGTCTGTGGTTCAGTAGTTGAATCTGGTTTTTTCATAGAGATATGTTTTAAACTTATTCGGACTATAGTAATCAGTTTTTGAGCTCGAAGGAATAACTAGCGCTAGGCCTGTCAATCAATGGACCAGTAATCAAATTTGGATATAAGATAATCTGATTCATACTCGATCCGTGCCTAATCAACGCATATATAGAGACTATGTAATAAAAGAAAATAAAAAAACACATATATGGTGCCTTACTTCATTGGGTGTAGTCAGAATGGGAGCATATTGATCGCTGAACTGAATACCCAGTGACATATCTCTGAGTCCTCCTGCACTGAGCCGTCTTTTTTATTTATATGGATCAATCTTCTCTCTTGCCTTCTCTTTGCTGAAGAAGATAGAAAATGGGAAGTTATGAGAATGAAAAAGTAGGAATATTAGAGACAAGACTGTGACGTAAAATTCTGAGGCATCTCCCGGTTATCTTTTTCAGTTATTCAAAGGAAAAGGAAAAAAAAAGAAAGCGACCCAGCACTCTTCAGTATCTTCTGGCTTTTTATATAAAAAGAAAGAAATTCCTTTCACTTTATTTTGAAAAAAAAGGGTAAATTACACTTGAGGTTCCGAAAATATGGGATTTGTGTCATTTTGGTCCCTAAAGTATTGAATATGTTTTTATGTGATCCTCAAGTAGACAATGTCTAAATTATTAACCATTTTTTGTCATAAACTTGTTACGTGATACTTAAATATGAATAAAAAAATATATAATTTGGATAACTTTTAACCAAAATTAGGTAGTTCATGATAAAAATGTGTAATTTGGGTAGCTCTTTGACCAAATTGAGATAGAAATTTGGTCAAAAGGTACCCAAATTATTTTTTGTCTATATTTAAATATCACATGACAAGTTTATGATAAACAATCATTAATAATTTGGACGTTGTCTACTTGAGGAACCACATATAAACATCTATATAATAAAATAACTTACAATTCAAATCTCAAAAGATAAACAAAATGACTTTTGCTATTCGCGATTGAGATCACTTTAAATTTTACTTTAAAACTAATCTAACGGTTAATATTAACACCCTAAATTTAATAGGAAATATAGGCCTCTAAGGGTGTGTTTGAAGTAATTTTTTAAAAGTACTTTTAGAAATTATTTCTCATAAATACTTTAAAAAAAAAATTGTGTTTGAAACCGCTCACCACCACCACCACTACCATCGCCACCACCACCACCACCACCGCCACCACCACCACCGTCGCCGCCGCAGCCGCCACCACCACCGCCGCCGCCGCCACCACTGTCGCCGCCACTACTACTGCCATCACCACCACCATCGTCGTTGTCGCCACCATTGCCACCACCACCACCACAACCATCACCATCTCCTACCACCACCACTGTCACCCACCACCTCTCACCCCAACTACAAATCGATACTTAAATTCTTTCATCTCTTCTCTATATTTGTGATTTAATTTTGGATATGAATACAAATATATTTATTATTTACCATTTTTTATTACTCTGTGCCTTCAGGCACAGGTAATAACTAGTATTCAATATTTCAGATACTAAAATAATATAATTAAAATATTAGAAATCAAAATGAGATGAACACCATAGTTTGAGAACCTCTAGTATAGTTAACCCAAAAAAGAAAAGAACTTTTTTTTCGAAAATTTGATGAATCCCCTATCTGTATCTGCATCACCTTTATATTCAAGTACCTTGTTTCAAGCGTCATATTAAAGAATCATACGGCACATTTTTCGAAGCCATATGGAAAACAAATCCATTCCAGAAACTAAACAAAAATTATTTCAAAATGTAATCAAAAGCAAAAACCAGTACTATAAAATAAAAGCATTTTACCATACCTGATCAGAATGTGTTGGATTTAGTTACCAAGCTTAAATTTAGATCTTCCAAAGAAG
The DNA here is from genome assembly GCA_951799425.1 of Ilex aquifolium. Lineage (NCBI taxonomy): Eukaryota > Viridiplantae > Streptophyta > Magnoliopsida > Aquifoliales > Aquifoliaceae > Ilex > Ilex aquifolium. Next base: position 10,425,012 of record OX637391.1, on the reverse strand, counting down.
AAAAGAAGCACCACACACAGTGGGTTTGCGGTTAAGGGCTCGGGTTTGAGATTTAAACTGCTCGAATCAAAACCTGATACAGCTTCTGCACCTTCCAAATTGGGGAGGGGGAGGGCATGTACACAAATATCTCAGGTAGAAAATGTAAATTTCTGGTGTACGAGAAGGTGTGGGTGTTTACAGCTTTAAAGGTAGGAGAAGAACAACTGCCGATGATCTCCCGAGAGGACAAAAACACTAGTAGAGGTGTGGCTAAAGAAAAGTAGGTAGTGTTTGTTTGCTTGGACCTAAAAGATGGCGGTTGGTAGTGAATTAAAGAAGCAATTTGCAAACTTTCTTTGTTTTTAATGGTGGCTTGTCATTGATTGGGTGCCACAAATGTCAGCTCATTGAGACTGTGTAATAATTAAATAGTTAAAGTATACCTATGAGGTAGTTATGATATGACATTAACAAATAATTATTTAATTGTATAAAATTTCTTTGTTTACATGGTATCTTATTAATTGATACAGTGTAATCGTGATTTTCAATATTTTCCTGTCCAAGACAATTATGTTTTGTTTGGTAAGAAGAATGAAAAGTAGGAATAATACATTTTCTATCTTTCAAGGAAGGAAAGTAAGAATTATATACTTTCATTCCTTAGTTTTTGGTTAGATGGATGAAAAATAAAAATAATTAATTTTTTTTTTGTACTTAGTAAGATGGAAAGAAAATATATTTTTTATTTTTAATTTGTATTTTTAATTTTTAATTTTTTAAATTTTTAATTTTAAATTTTTAAAAAAAAGTACAAATACATATTTTATCATTGTATTTATATATGAAATTAATGTATACATAATCTATATAATAAAGTAGCTTACAATTCAAATCTCAAAAGATAAACAAAATGACTTTTGCTATTCGCGGTTCAGATCGCTTTAAATTTTACTTTAAAGTTAATCTAACGGCTAATATTAACACCCTAAATTTAATAGGAAAAATAGAGCCCTAAGGGTGTGTTTGGAGTGATTTTTTAAAAGTACTTCTAGAAATTATTCCTCATAAATACTTTAAAAAAAATAATAGTGTTTGAAATTGTCCCACCACTACCTATATCCCCACCACCACCACCGCCGCCGCCACCACTATCGCCGTCTCCGCCACCACCGTCGCCACCACTGCCACCATCGTCGCCGCCACCACCACTGCCACCATCACCGCCATCGTCATCGCTGCCACCACCACCGCCACCACCACCACCGCCACTACTACCACCGCCATCACCATAGCCGCAACCACCGCCACCGTCGCCACCACCACCTCCTCGGTCACCGCCACCGCCGTCGCCACCGCCACCAAGGTCATTGCCACCCATCACAACCATCACCATCTCCTACCACCACCACCACCTCTCACCCCCACTACAACCGATGTTTAAATTCATTTATCTCTCCTCTATATTTGTGATTTGATTTTAGATATGAATACAAATATATTTATTGTTTATTATTTTTTATTACTCTGTGCCTTCAGGCACAGGCAATAACTAGTATATGTATATATCAAATGACATATAGACAAATAAAATACATTTCAACATAAATAATTAACTTTTTATCCATTTTTCTTCTAATTTTGGAGGGATTGATTTTGGTGAGTTGAAAGTAAAGCTCATCCATCAACTTTTCCATTAATCATATTTTTCTTCCTTACCAAACATGATATTTTATATATTCCTCAAACTTTTCATCCTTCCATTTTTTCACTGTACCAAATTGAGCATTAATAAAGTCATGTAAATATAAAATGATAAGTAAGTAATGTAAAAAAAAATGCTATTTAGAGTTAAAATAATATCGATAAAAAAAAAAGAAGCTAAAATGTTGACCTTGTTTACTAACTTAATTCATCGAATTGAAAAAGAATCTCAACAAATACCAGCACTTACAATCAATTGAAGACAATAATTGATTAGTTATTATCAAATAAAGTCAACGCACATTTTAGGTCAAATAAGCATTGGTAGTAATGGAATTCCCAAATGCTACATAACCGAGCAAGGGAATATAGAATACATATTCCTCTAATATAATTTGGCTTGGAATCAATAGATTGACTAACAATAAGGGGATTAAAGGACTTGATTCAAATATGATAAGTAAAATTTAAACTATATTAAAAGTGGTATAAAAAATACGACCATACTTGCGTCACATCTTTGAATTTTTTTGTCAATCAATTATTATCTGTTGTCATAAATAGTTAATTAGATATTGATATAAGACCCGCTTTTGTACAGTTAAATTAAATTTGAATTTGTAGTAAATGATTTACTATTAAAGAAAATTTAAATAAAGCGTACTAGAAGAATCTACATCTAAAAATGAATGTCTTTTTTTTTTTTTTTTCTCTAAAGAATTGATTGAGATAGACGTGTTTACTAACATGTTACCAACATTATTGGTTAATAGAATAAGTGAGGCATATTATATTAGGGTATAGTATTTTACATAATGATTGTTGGTGGTTGAATAAATGAACTACCTTGAGAAAGACACCTCACCAATAAAAGGAGAGAGAAAGATAGGAGGGGGAAATAATTAATCTAGGTTCATCTCCTTGTGTAACCAAAATATGCACCACCAAAGGGATATTTTGAGTCTGTGGTTCACTTAACAAAATGGCATATTAGTCAAGGAGTGATGAGAACCAAAGCAATATTAAAAAAAAAAAACAGTGGTTGAACACGGTAACGGAGTCAGGAATTTAGTTTAGGATAGACACTTTAATTCCAAAATTTAATTAATATTTTTCAATGAATAAAAATATAATAATAAATTAGTATTTGTTTAGATAGAAGTCAACCGTTGAAAATTAAAAATTAATTGTAGGTTAATTATAAATAATTTCATTTTTAAATTAAGAGTATAAACAAAAAAATAAATAAAATCATAGGTATACCCAAAAATATATTAATCACAAAAAGCTCTCCTACAATAAAATACATTGAATCAAAAATTAAAGATTGGTTGAAGTTCATAGTTTAGATAAAAAAAAATCATTAGACAAGAATTATTAGTAAAAATACGCTGAAAATTAGCAAAAAAATCATGGACAACCTTTTTATTGCCTCATGTGATTTCATATAAAGGCAGGAAATAACTTGGGTGAGGCTCGCACAGTCACCAATTATATATTCTTATTTCTCTTTTCTCTTTAACTTTTTCTCAGTCTTTCTTTGTTTTCGTTTGATGCGAGTAATCTCATAAGATTACAATGTTTATATGTGAATTTTTTCAAGTTTAAATGTTTTTTTTTTCACTTTATTTTATGAATATATTTCTTAATACTTATAAAATAATCCTATATTTTATCACATAATAATCCTACTTTTGATTTAATATTTAAAGAAGCTCATAATTTTTTTTTTAAAAAAAAAATTCACAAATGAGTTTCAATATGTCCAAAATATATCCAAACATGTCTAAAACGTGTCTGTAATATACTCAACCATTTTGTGTTAGCTTTATAAAAAATATTAGGATGGGCACAATAAAATTATTTTAAAAAATATTTAACAAAGTGATATATATATAACCTGGCATACCCAAGCCAAAAAAAAAACACAATAAAAAATATTACACTCACACCCCATTATGTTTTCCGTAGACTTTTGTTTTATCCTCGTGATCTATAAATACAATAGTCCGACTTAGAATTTCAATCAACTAAAAAAACAAATCTAAATCATCAAAAAGATTAAAAAGATAAAATTGAAGACCTTTCTTTTTCATCAATCAACTTCACCGCCACCACCAACCAAGCATTGACATTGTACAAGACGCTTAACTGCACCATCTACCTGCTGAATCCACACTAACACCTAATAAGTCCTCCTAATCCAGCATCGAATTAATTCAATCCACTTCCCAAACCACCACCAATCCACATAGACCCGAAAATATTATGATCGATCCCAAAATATTATGATCGTAACTTATAAAAATCAATTTACAATATTTAAAGGTTAAATTACACTTTCAAAGGTGAAGTTATGACATACTAAAGATATTTACGATTGATTGCGAACATGAATAACCTAAATTAATTGGAACTTTACTTTTAAAAATAATAACTTTTTGGAAAGGTATTAATTTTTTTTTTCCAGTACCGTAGTGCTATCATAAAGAATAAGTTCTATAAAAGTTTATTTTCGACTTTCTTTTTTTGACTAGGGAATGAGTATGATTTCAGAAGTTATGATGGTATTATCTATGATTTCCATAAATCCTGAGGGGGGTTATTATAATTTTGCCCCAAAAATTATTATTCAAGCTGTCTAAATTAGTATTGAACCCTACCCTACAGTTGCCCCCATCGCTCATCATGTGCTTAATACCGAGGATTAAGGGGTACATTGCATGGACTATACCCCACTAACCCTGTGGAGGTTTTCGTCAATAATGCAGAACCAAAACTTGTAGAAGGAGTCATTGTGTTGCTTCATTTCAAACATTGGCTTGTCATTAAGTCATTAGAAAAGACAAGGGGAAACAACCCAAGTTGACTTTTATTTTATTTTTATTTTTTAATGTCGAACCGTTTATTAAACAAAATTTTAAATGTAACAGATATACCATGACATCACCGTCTCATTAGAAGCTAATATATGAGCTAGTACTACCCATTCATATAATGCAGCAAGTGCGGTATATAACGAAGTGATATCCACTTTATCTGTTTTGTAAGACTAAAGTCCTATCCCATTGGGTGAGTCTCTCCACTGTCTATTTAAATGTTGAAGGTTCGATTCTCCATCACAACATTCCCCCATGTAATAGTGAATGACCAAAAAAAAAAAACAAACTTTGATTTGGTGGTTTCTAATTGGAGAATGATACTATGTGATAATGATGGGATGATATCACTGTGAAATTGATGGTGATATCCATTTGGCAAACTTCATTAAAGTAGTTAAAAGGGATTTTTGGAAGCCGGTACACTTAATTAGAGTTATTTGGTAAAAAGTACACATTAAAAAATGTCTTGGAAAAAAGTACATTACATGGATACAAAGACCTAAATACCCCCTTTAGGGTCATTTAATTCAAAATCTTTTATCTTTAATACACCTTGATTCATGTGTATTAACAATTCAAAATCTCTTATCTTTAATGCACATTGATTCATGTGTATTTGTTAATACATATATATAAATTCAAACAAGTATATATATATATATATATATATATATATATATATATATATATATATATATATATAGTTTGCGTATAATTTGGATATTCCCAAAGATAAAGTTTCTAGTAAAAGAAAGTCTTACACAAAACCTTATAAAAAGGGTAGAAAAGTCTATAAAAAGAATTATGGAAAAGAGAAAATAGATAAAACTATTAAAAAATTTAAAGAAAAGGATAAAAGGCCTATTTTAAAATGTTTTAAATGTGGCAAAGAATGTCACATTGCCACTAAGTGTCCGATTAAACAACAAATTAATGAATTGATTAATGATGAAGATCTTAAAGAAAAGATTTTAAAACTTGTTTTAAATTCAGATAGTGTAGATTCTATTAATAATCTATCATCTGAAGAAGAAGAATATAATGTTGATGAAATAAGTTGTTCGTCTTATGATATTGATAATTGCAAACAAGATAAAACTTGTTCTTCTCATTGTTCCTTTTGATCAAGATGGAGATATTCTTCAACTGTTAACTGAACGAGAGATCTTAAAGGCTCAAGAAAATTATCAATTTGTGCATATCGGATTAGTCCAAGTTGCTTTAAAACCTTTGACTCTTAAAGGGTGTAATGCTTCTTTTATGTTAGCATTAAGAGATGTTAGATGTCTTGATTTTGATCAATCCTTAATGGGTGTTATGCAATCAAGTTTAAGTACTGGTCCAGTTTATTTTAACTGTTTTCCTGATCTATCTGTATCTTTAACTGATAAAAATATTTTGGATGTTTTAACATGCAATATTAAAACCTTTGGTTATAATTTTAAAGAAGGAACATATATAATGACTTTTATATATAGAGTCTATTATAAGGTTATGAATACTTTGAGTCCAGAAGCTAAGCTTCATAATGTTAAAGGTCAAACAACTTTAATTGAAACCAATGCTATTAAAAATAGAATTGAAATTCCTAAAACCATTAAATGGTCAGAAATCCAGTTTCCAGACACCATGCAATTGGAATCAGTGGTTCCTAAGAAACCAGAAATAAATGAAGAAATAACTCAAATTACCCAGTCAACCCAGGGTGATGTTTTGATTAAATTTGCTAGAAATAATTTCTCCAGTTTAAAAATATCTGATAAATCAGAAACTTCTTCAGATTCTTTTACTCCTATAAGAAGATCTACCTCTTCGGTTTTAAATCGTAGAAAAGGTAAAGAACCTATAATTGAAGGTATAAAAACTTCTCATAATCAAATTTCCCATGGAGTTTACAGACAAGATAAATAAATTTTTAATGATGAGGATTATATTGATCCTACTCCATCCGAGATCGGATTTCAAATATAGTTTTTATGGATATACACCAAAATGATTTTGTTGTTAATCGAAAAGAAATTAATGCTGAGTTTAACCTCCCTAAATATAAAGAATTTAGAAATTGGTATTTTAGAACTATGAGTTCTGATGATCTTCGAAATTATAAAGAAATGTTTTATCTTTATATAGAAAGAGAAAAAATGATAATTCCTTTTGTTAATTGGTTTTTAGCATATTATGCTCCACCAACTATGGATCATTTAAATGTGATTGAAAATTTCCAACATAAATGGGAAACTTTAGATGGTAAAACTATAAATAGTTTTTATCCACCAACTACTGAAGCTATAAAATTGAATGAAGATATTGTTTTAAATGTCTGTTATTCAGGAACAAATATTGCTGTTAGACAGAATAATTATACAAATGTCTGTTTACAAACTATAGGTCAACATTTGACTAAGATTGAAAACTTGATAAAGGATCAGATTAAAGTCTCGTCTCATAAGTCTTTCCCTGAAGATTTTAATGGACTTGAACAAGTCAATATTAAACCCCCTGTGGATACCTCCTCTTTTAATCTTCATAATAAAATTGAAGAACTTTAGTTCATAAATGCACTCAAAGATAAATTAAAAGGTTTATCATTAAATGTACTTTCTAACACAGAGGAAGTAGAGCAATATAAAACTGAAATTAAAAATTTCGAAGAAATATTATCTGACATGCAGAAAGCAGAAGTTAATAAAATTGGATATTCCAAACCAAAAACTAATACATATCAACAAGCACCTCCGTTAATGGCTTATTATCCGAGGTCAACTCCTCAAGATATTATGTATGAGGAAAGATTTTTTATTGATCAAAGTGGTTATGATGCCTCTTCTATTTATGAATGGAATATTGATAGTATGTCTGAATATTTAATTCATCAAGTTTTACATAAAATTTTGATGTATGCTTCAATATGTCGAGCAAATCGTAATTCTGATCATGCTATTGCTAAATTTATAACTGCCGATTTTACTGGTCAATTGCGGGGCTGGTGGGATAACTATCTATACTCTACCCAGCAAAATGAAATCTTAAATTTAGTAAAAATTATAACAACAGTTGATGGCAGTATAAATACTCAAGAAGATGTTGTTTATACATTAATTCAAACTATATTAAAACACTTTGTTGGAACAAATTTCCAAAATACAGATAAGAGTAAGGAACTCTTAATGAATTTAAGATGTCCCACTTTAACCCATTTTAGGTGGTACAAAGATGTCTTTTTAGCTAAAGTTGTGCTAAGAACAGATGCTAACAATGAATTCTGGAAAGAAAAATTTATTTCAGGATTGCCTAGCTTATTTGCTGAAAAAATAAGAATTCGCTTAAAGTAAAGACATGGAGGATTTAAAATCCCTTATGAAAATTATACCTAAGGAGAACTAATTTCCGAATGTATTTCAGAAGGTTTAGCTCTCTGTAATGATTTAAATCTCAAAGCTCAGCTTAAGGGACAAAGATTAATTGGTAGAAAAGAGCTTGGAGAATTTTGTAATTAGTTTGCGTATAATTTGGATATTCCCAAAGATAAAGTTTCTAGTAAAAGAAAGCCTTACACAAAACCTTATAAAAAGGGTAGAAAGGTCTATAAAAAGAATTATGGAAAAGAGAAAATAGATAAAACTATTAAAAAATTTAAAGAAAAGGATAAAAGGCCTATTTTAAAATGTTTTAAATGTGGCAAAGAAGGTCACATTGCCACTAAGTGTCCGATTAAACAACAAATTAATTAATTAATTAATGATGAAGATCTTAAAGAAAAGATTTTAAAACTTGTTTTAAATTCAGATAGTGAAGATTCTATTAATAATCTATCATCTGAAGAAGAAGAATATAATGTTGATGAAATAAGTTGTTCGTCTTCTGAAAATGATAATTGCAAACAAGATAAAGCTTGTTCTTCTCATTGTAAATCAGAAACCAATTATTATAAAGCTATTTTGGCTATGAATAGATTAAGTATAAATACTTTGACTAAGTCTCAAACATTAATTCTTGATCTTATAGATAAAATTCAAGATCCTGATTCTAAGAGAAAAGCTATTGAACAATATCTGCAGATAAATCCAGAAGAAAAGAGACCCTCTATGTCTCAATCGTATTCACTTAAGAAAGTCCTTAATAGGACAGAAGAAATAACAATTGAAAATATCCCAACTAGAGAGTTCTCATCCTCTCCGGTCCAAGACTTAAAGAAAGAGATTTATTTTCTCAAAGAAGACATAAAAGTCTTACAAGCTAGAGTGCTAGCCTTGGAAAAATTTCCTTCTAAAGACAAAGACATAAAGGTTGATAAAGACATAGAGAATGATAACGCATCTCCTTCTCATTCTATTAAAGAAGATTATTTAAATGTAATCGATAAAATAACTTTTCAAAAATGGTATATTAAAATTACTCTTGCGATAAATCAATTTTTTACCATTGAAACTATTTCTTTAATTGATAGTGGATCAGATATGAACTGCATAAAATCAGGATTTATTCCTACCAAATATTTTGAAAAAACTACTCAGTCAGTCAGCACTGCTGATGGTTCGAAATTAAATATAAACTTTAAACTTTCAAATGTTTATGTTTGTAATGAAGGAATTTGTATTCCTACGACTTTTATGCTTATTGATAATTTAAATCAATTGGTGATTTTGGGAATACCATTTTTATCTATGATTCAACCTATAGAAAAATTTGATTCTAAAAGAATTTTGACTACTATATATGGTCAACATATTTTATTTGAGTTTATAACTTCACCTCAAATACAGATGATAAATCAATTAAAAGAAAAATTAATTTATAAAAAGAATCATTTTGATTTCATTATTCCTAACTCTTTTTGGAGAGCTAATCTTGCAGGACAACAAGAAGTTCCTGATATGAATCCTGATTCATTTTCTCTTGATCCTATTAACAAAACTCCAGAACTTCTGGACTGTATTTGTGACCATGCAAGTGAAGATATATTTAGCTTCGTCTCTACATGGAAAATTAATTATTGCAAAATGTCTCTATGGAGTCTTTATTGCCATGCTATGAAAGAGCAACTGACAGACGATGTTTCTCTTTTTCTGTTAAGAATTGCTCGAGCTGCTAAGAATACTTCTAAATTTAGTGTTATTCTTGAAATTAATGACTGGTATTATGATTACCACTATAAACAGTGGATGGAGAATCTTGTTCCAGAAGAATTCTGTTATCAGACCTTGATAAAACTTGGAGGAATATTGGTAAGAACCCAATATTATGCTTATAAAAGAGCATATTATTCTGATGATTATAAAGCTGCTTTTGATGCATATAAAAGTGCATTTTATTTTGATCCATATAAGGATGTTAATTATTTTAATGCATATAAAAATGCATATTATCCACCCTTACGATATTCTTGTAAGTTACCCATTAAAGATGTTGATGTTGAATCACATAAATGTGATAAAAACTTTTTATATCAAAAGGACACCACATTTGGTAAAGAAAGTCCGTCACATATAGGTGACATTAATAATGAGCCATCATTGCATGAACATGGTTCAAGAGATAAATCTCTTTTAATTAATCCTACTTCTTTAATTTTATCTCCATATACGGAGAATAATTTTCTGATAGGTATAAATACCTTTTTAAATGATTACTGGATAAATCCACAAGAGATGAGAAAAATATTTTCTAATAGGATAAATCCTGAACAGCTGAAAAAAATATTTCATAATTGGAATAATTATTCCACTGACTCTAAATATTATATTATTAAAAAATGTCTTAAAGACATGGGGAACGAGGGAGAGGAACCTTCCACCTCAAACTCTATTGTTTCCACTACCAGTATAAATACTGACATTAATTTGAATTCTATTAAAGTTCTTAAAGAACAAATTAAAATAGAAAACCCCCATTTAAATAACGAGCAGCTTAAAGCAGCAGTTATGGTGGAATGACGTCTTCAGGTTATGTCCACCTTCGACATGACTGAGAAGATGAATCATCCACCAGTTGTCATAAACGACAAAGGGAAAGCTAAAGTTGAGGAAGTTGATAGAACTCCTACTCCTATTAACTCTGATGAAGACTTTATGATTTCCCAGGAATATACTCCTCTTAAAGATGACATCTCTCTTAATGAAGAATTGTTAAATAATGATTTGGAGATAAATCTTCATGATAACGGCAATATGCTGTATAAATTGTCTTACAAAAAATGATCAGATAAAACTGAGTCATCGGATAAATCCGATCCGAATGAGGTGACGAACGCCATGAAGTCACCAAAAAATTATTAGAAAAAGTGACGCACGCCATGACGTCACTACGAGAATTTTGAAGCTGTAAATAGTTATAGAGCACAGTGTCTGCACAGTATTGCTGACGCATGCACTGACATCAATGTACAGTATAAAGTTTTGAATAGTATAAAGTTGTGAATAGTTTATTTTTGTTTGAAATCCGGATTTCATGTCCGACCCTATATAACGAGGTGCAGACTCAGTTTGTTGAGCACCCTCGAAACAACCCTCGAAATACTCATCGAGAAGAAAACCCTCTTCCTACCTACTCCCTTCCTTCCATCCTCTCTTGCACCCTCTCTGAACCCTTCACTCTTGTATATTACCTTCCATCTTCTACCTTCCACACTATTACTGTAAGTGCACTGCACTCTGCATATAAGCTTTTAAGCTTTCAGCATTAAATAAAAGCTTTCCTTGCTTTTGTACATATTTCTGTACATAGTTCGATCCTTCCCCTTTTCTGGTATCAGAGCCAAGTAATGGTAGCTTAAGTATATTCTGTTGATTTATATGTTGATCTATTACTAATTCTTGTTGCTTATGTAATGGTGATTTAATTCTGTTAGACTGTTGTTATTATGAAATTGTTATTTTAATTTTGTTATAATGATGTTCTTCGGTGTACTTCTATGGTTAGTATAATTTTGTTTTGGATGATTGTTCTCGGTTTGCTTCCTATGGTAGCTGTGGGGCGTAAGGGATGTTGTTGGCCGCTTTTCCGCTGTTAGGAGTTTTAGGCCGTTTTGGGTGGATTCCCATTTCTGTCCCGCCAGAAACGTTGACAGTTAGTAGGAGATGAGGTAATCATTTGGGCAAGATGAAGCCAACTATGGTTAGTTGAGATGTCATTATAATCGAATTATTGTAACTTTTGTCACGATACCAATACTGTACTAGAATTAAAAGACAAATTACGGTAGTAACTTGAAGAAAGTAATAGTAATACATATAAGTCGACAAAACAAGCTTTGAGATACCACTATGGCGTTAAGTTTGTTTAAATTTAAAAATAATCATAAAGAAGATTATGTTAAAAATATGGAAGAAATAGAATTCTCTGACATTGAAAATAAATTACAGAACTGGGATATACCCCAGTACCCCACTAAGAAAATCTATAATATTGGTACTTTTAATTTTAGATCGAGTTTAACAATTAAAACGATTGAAATGACTGTTCTTTTTGATCAAAATGGAGATATTCTTCAACTGTTAACTGAACGAGAGATCTTAAAGGCTCAAGAAAATTATCAATTTTTGCATATCGGATTAGTCCAAGTTGCTTTAAAACCTTTGACTCTTAAAGGGTGTAATGCTTCTTTTATGTTAGCATTAAGAGATGCTAGATGTCTTGATAATTATACGCAAGCTTGTTCTGTCGACTTATATGTATTACTATTACTTTCTTCAAGTTACTACCGTAATTTGTCTTTTAATTCTAGTACAGTATTGTTATCGTGACAAAAGTTACAATAATTCGATTATAATGACATCTCAACTAACCATAGTTGGCTTCATCTTGCCCAAATGATTACCTCACCTCCTACTAACTGTCAACGTTTCTGGCGGGACAGAAATGGGAATCCACCCAAAACGGCCTAAAACTCCTAACATCGGAAAAGCGGCCAACAACATCCCTTACGCCCCACAGCTACCATAGGAAGCAAACCGAGAACAATCATCCAAAACAAAATTATACTAACCATAGAAGTACACCGAAGAACATCATTATAACAAAATTAAAATAACAATTTCATAATAACAACAGTCTAACAGAATTAAATCACCATTACATAAGCAATAAGAATTAGTAATAGATCAACAAAATATACTTAAGCTACCATTACTTGGCTCTGATACCAGAAAGGGGGAAGGATCGAACTATGTACAGAAATATGTACAAAAGCAAGGAAAGCTTTTATTTAATGCTGAAAGCTTAAAAATATATACAGAGTGTTGAAAGCTTAAAAGCTTATATACAGAGTGCAGTGCACTTACAGTAATAGTGTGGAAGGTAATATACAAGAGTGAAGGGTTCAGAGAGGGTGCAAGAGAGGATGGAAGGAAGGGAGTAGGTAGGAAGAGGGTTTTCTTCTCGAGGGTTGTTTCGAGGGTGCTCAACAAACTGAGCCTGCACCTCGTTATATAGGGCCGGACATGAAATCCGGATTTCAAACAAAAATAAACTATTCACAACTTTATACTATTCAAAACTTTATACTGTACATTGATGTCAGTGCATGCGTCAGCAATACTGTGCAGACACTGTGTTCTATAACTATTTACAGCTTCAAAATTCCCGTAGTGACGTCATGGCGTGCGTCACTTTTTCTAATAATTTTTTGGTAACTTCATGGCGTTCGTCACCTCATTCGGATCGGATTTATTCGAGGACTCAGTTTTATCTGATCATTTTTTGTAAGACAATTTATACAGCATATTGCCGTTATCATGAAGATTTATCTCCAAATCATTATTTAACAATTCTTCATTAAGAGAGATGTCATCTTTAAGAGGAGTATATTTTCCTGGGAAATCATAAAGTCTTCATCAGAGTTAATAAGAGTAGGAGTTCTATCAACTTCCTCAACTTTAGTTTTCCCTTTGTCGTTTATGACAACTGGTGGATGATTCATCTTCTCAGTCATGTCGAAGGTGGACATAACCTGAAGACGTCATTCCTCCATAACTGCTGTTTTAAGCTGCTCGTTATTTAAATGGGGGTTTTCTATTTTAATTTGTTCTTTAAGAACTTTAATAGGATTCAAATTAATGCCAGTATTTATACTGGTAGTGGAAACAATAGAGTTTGAGGTGGAAGGTTCATCTCCCTCGTTCCCCATGTCTTTAAGACATTTTTTAATAATATAATATTTAGAGTCAGTGGAATAATTATTCCAATTATGGAATATTTTTTTCAGCTGTTCAGGATTTATCTTATTAGAAAATATTTTTCTCATCTCTTGTGGATTTATCCAGTAATCATTTAAAAAGGTATTTATACCTATCAGAAAATTATTCTCTGTATATGGAGATAAAATTAAAGAAGTAGGATTAATTAAAAGAGATTTATCTCTTGAACCATGTTCATGCAATGATGGCTCATTATTAATGTCACCTATATGTGACGGACTTTCTTTACCAAATGTGGTGTCCTTTTGATATAAAAAGTTTTTATCACATTTATGTGATTCAACATCAACATCTTTAATGGGTAACTTACAAGAATATCGTAAGGGTGGATAATATGCATTTTTATATGCATTAAAATAATTAGCATCCTTATATGGATCAAAATAATATGCACTTTTATATGCATCAAAAGCAGCTTTATAATCATCAGAATAATATGCTCTTTTATAAGCATAATATTGGGTTCTTACCAATATTCCTCTAAGTTTTATCAAGGTTTGATAACAGAATTCTTCTGGAACAAGATTTTCCATCCACTGTTTATAGTGGTAATCATAATACCAGTCATTAATTTCAAGAATAAGACTGAATTTAGAAGTATTCTTAGCAGCTCGAGCAATTCTTAACAGAAAAAGAGAAACATCGTCTGTCAGTTGCTCTTCCATAGCATGACAATAAAGACTCCATAGAGACATTTTGCAATAATTAATTTTCCATGTAGAGACGAAGCTAAATATATCTTCACTTGCATGGTCACAAATACAGTCCAGAAGTTCTGGAGTTTTGTTAATAGGATCAAGAGAAAATGAATCAGAATTCATATCAGGAACTTCTTGTTGTCCTGCAAGATTAGCACTCCAAAAAGAGTTAGGAATAATGGAATCAAAATGATTCTTTTTATAAATTAAATTTTCTTTTAATTGATTTATCATCTGTATTTGAGGTGAAGTTATAAACTCAAATAAAATCTGTTGACCATCTATAGTAGTCAAAATTCCTTTAGAATCAATTTTTTCTATAGGTTGAATCATAGATAAAAATGGTGTTCCCAAAATCACCAATTGATTTAAATTATCAATAAGCATAAAAGTCGTAGGAATACAAATTCCTTCATTACAAACATAAACATTTGAAAGTTTAAAGTTTATATTTAATTTCGAACCATCAGCAGTGCTGACTGACTGAGTAGTTTTTTCAAAATATTTGGTAGGAATTAATCCTGCTTTTATGCAGTTCATATCTGATCCACTATCAATTAAAACAATAGTTTCGATGGTAAAAAATTGATTTATCGCAAGAGTAATTTTAATATACTATTTTTGAAAAGTTATTTTATCGATTAAATTTAAATAATCTTCTTTAATAGAATAAGAAGGAGATGCGTTATCATTCTCTATGTCTTTATCAACCTTTATGTCTTTGTCTTTAGAAGGAAATTTTTCCAAGGCTAGCACTCTAGCTTGTAAGACTTTTATGTCTTCTTTGGGAAAATAAATCTCTTTCTTTAAGTCTTGGACCGGAAAGGATGAGAACTCTCTAGTTGGGATATTTTCAATTGTTATTTCTTCTGTCCTATTAAGGACTTCCTTAAGTGAATACGATTGAGACATAGATGGTCTATTTTCTTCTGAATTTATCTGCAAATATTGTTCAATAGCTTTTCTCTTAGAATCAGGATCTTGAATTTTATCTATAAAATTAAGAATTAATGTTTGAGACTTAGTCAAAGTATTTATACTTAATCCATTCATAGCCAAAATAGCTTTATAATAATTGGTTTCTGATTTACAATGAGAAGAACAAGCTTTATCTTATTTGCAATTATCATTTTCAGAAGACGAACAACTTATTTCATCAACATTATATTCTTCTTCTTCAGAGGATAGATTATTAATAGAATCTTCACTATCTGAATTTAAAACAAGTTTTAAAATCTTTTCTTTAAGATCTTCATCATTAATTAATTAATTAATTTGTTGTTTAATCGGACACTTAGTAGCAATGTGACATTCTTTGCCACATTTAAAACATTTTAAAATAGGTCTTTTATCATTTTCTTTAAATTTTTTAATAGTTTTATCTATTTTCTCTTTTCCATAATTCTTTTTATAGACTTTTCTACCCTTTTTATAAGGTTTTGTGTAAGGCTTTCTTTTACTAGAAACTTTATCTTTGGGAATATCCAAATTATACGCAAACTGATTACAAAATTCTCCAAGCTCTTTTCTACAAGTTAATCTTTGTCTCTTAAGCTGAGCTTTAAGATTTAAATCATTACAGAGAGCTAAACCTTCTGAAATACATTCGAAAATTAGTTCTGCATAGGTATAATTTTCATAAGGGATTTTAAATCCTCCATGTCTTTACTTTAAGCGAATTCTTATTTTTTCAGCAAATAAGCTAGGCAATCCTGAAATAAATTTTTCTTTCCAGAATTCATTATTAGCATCTGTTCTTAGCAAAACTTTAGCTAAAAAGACATCTTTATACCACCTAAAATGAGTTAAAGTGGGACACCTTAAATTCATTAAGAGTTCCTTACTCTTATCTGTACTTTGGAAATTTGTTCCAATAAAGTGTTTTAATATGGTTTGAATTAATGTATAAACAACATCTTCTTGAGTATTTATACTACCATCTGCTGCTATTATAATTTTAACTGAATTTAAGATTTCATTTTGCTGGGTAGAGTTTAGATTGTTATCCCGCAATTGACCAGTAAAACCAGCAGTTATAAATTTAGCAATAGCATGATCAGAATTACGATTTGCTCGACATATCAAAGCATACATCAAAATTTTATGTAAAACGTGATGAATTAAATATTCAGACATACCATCAATATTCCATTCATAAATAGAAGAGGCATCATAACCACTTTGATCAATAAAAAATCTTTCCTCATACATAATATCTTAAGGAGTTGACCTCGGATAATAAGTCATTAACGGAGGTGCTTGTTGATATGTATTAGTTTTTGGTTTAGAATATCCAATTTTATTAACTTCTGCTTTCTGCATGTCAGATAATATTTCTTCGAAATTTTTAATTTCAGTTTTATATTGCTCTACTTCCTCTGTGTTAGAAAGTACATTTAATGATAAACTTTTTAATTTATCTTTGAGTGCATTTATGAACTAAAGTTCTTCAATTTTATTATGAAGATTAAAAGAGGAGGTATCCACAGGGGGTTTAATATTGACTTGTTCAAGTCCATTAAAATCTTCAGGGAAAGACTTATGAGACGAGACTTTAATCTGATCCTTTATCAAGTTTTCAATCTTAGTCAAATGTTGACCTATAGTTTGTAAACAGACATTTGTATAATTATTCTGTCTAACGTCAATATTTGTTCCTGAATAACAGACATTTAAAACAATATCTTCATTCAATTTTATAGCTTCAGTAGTTGGTGGATAAAAACTATTTATAGTTTTACCATCTAAAGTTTCCCATTTATACGTATATATATATACGAATTTATAGTTATATATATATAAATTCGTATATTATATATATATATACATACTTGT
Source organism: Ilex aquifolium (assembly GCA_951799425.1). Lineage (NCBI taxonomy): Eukaryota > Viridiplantae > Streptophyta > Magnoliopsida > Aquifoliales > Aquifoliaceae > Ilex > Ilex aquifolium. Next base: position 10,407,717 of record OX637391.1, on the reverse strand, counting down.
TTGAATTTATATATATATATATACATAAATTCGTGTGTATATATATATTCGTACACACACACACACACACACACACACACACACACACACACAGATATATATATATATATATATATATATATATATGAGAACTTTAATATTCTATATTTGTATATCCTCCCTCGATTCATGCGAATTTTTTTTGGAACTTTAATATTCTATATTTCTATGTCCTCCCTTGATTCATGCGAATTTTTTTTGGAAAGTAATTTTGTTTTCAAATTATATTTAATGCACCTTGATTCATGCGTTTTTTTTTTTGGAAAGTGGTTTTATTTTCAAATTAATTTAATATCCGAAATAGTGTAATACTGTAACAATAACAGTGTAACAATAAAAGTGTAACAGTGTAACAATAACAGTGTAACAAACTATATGCACAAAATGTTGTACTATTACATTTTGTTAAACATACATTTTCACATAATTTCTTTCAAAACAATCCATCTCCGTTTAGAATTTATTACCACATGCACAAAGTGTAACAATAAAAGTGTAATAGTGTAACAATAACTGTTACACTATTATTGTAAACTGTTACACTTTTATTGTTACACTGTTATTGTTACACTATTATACTATTTCGAATATTAAATTAATTTGAAAATAAAATCACTTTCTAAAAAAAAAAACGCATGAATAAATGTGTATTAAATATAATTTGAAAACAAAATCACTTTCTAAAAAAAATTCGCATGAATTAAGGGAGGACATACAAATATAGAATATTAAAGTTCCAAAAAAAATTCGCATGAATCAAGAGATGATATAAAAATATAGAATATTAAAGTTCTCATATATATATATACGAATTTATATATGTATATATATGTATATGTGTGTACGAATATATATATATATACACGAATTTATATACGTATATATACATATTTATATATATATATATACGTATATAAATTTGTGTATATATATATACTTGTTTGAATTTGTATATATATTCAAACAAGTATATACACAAATTTAATGCACCACTTTCCCATAAAATTAGGAGATGTTTAATGCACAACTTTTCAAAGAAAATATACATGAATCAATGGAGTACAAAAATGTCACAAAAAAATCAATAAAATTCAAATAATGTACTTAGATACAAATAATTATCAAAATTATATACTTAATTACCCAACATTTTTTTCTGTGTATTTTTTTACAATTAATTCTAATTTGGTGTACCACTCCCAATTTTCCCTAGTTAAAATAGTGCTGTTTGGATTCTCTAATGCTAAGGCCTGTAAGAAAAAAGGCTCAGCTAAGTTTGGGTGCTCGGCCCAATAAAAAAAAAATATATTCGATATCGACAAGGCTTGACCTGTAGTGAGCCCATTAAAGGAGCCCAAGAGACATCTACAGAACAACCATAAAACACGAAAGCAGGTTTTGTGATATCCAGGCATAACATAATCTAACTCATGTTTCTACTTTTGTAGATGTTAAATATATCCATTTTTGAACGTCGTAAATTAATTATTAACTCTAAATCGAATCTTTAACAATGGTTCAGTGATTGAATCTATTTTTTGGTAACTCAAAAGTCTTAGGTTTAATCAATTTCCACACCCCCTAAGGACTAACCACCCTTATTCCTTTGGAGACATGCTTTAGATTAGTTTAAGTCACATTGAGTTCGACAGAGTAGTCGGCGCAAACTTGAACAGCATGTAGCAAAAAAAAAAGAAAAAGAAAAAATTCTAAAACCGTGGGAAAAAAAACTCATTAAAATAAAGTAATATTTATTTGTAATATAAGTTTTACTTTTTTTTTTTCCACATATGAAGGGGAGAGAGAGAGAGAGAGAGTGAAAGGCAGGAGAGAGGGAGATGATGAAGATAAGTGGATAAATGAGTGTTTGTATGCTAGAGGAAATCTTGAGTACATGGGCTGGGTGGCCAAGACCAGAAAATCTAGAGCCCAAGCCAGAATGATTTAGCCTGATACTCTATTGGGTTGGGTCACGTGCCAAACTTTGTGTAATGGGTATGCCCAAATGTAATATTTGTAGAATAGAATAATGTTATTCAGACTTAAAAAATTGACTTAATAATGTGACAGTAACATAGTTCAATAGCATTGTTGTGACTGTAACAATTGGACTTCTGCATTGAGACTTTATCACTTGGCACATCATTAAGTTAATAAATTATGTCAATTTTTTAAACTTTAATAATATTACTCATATTTCTATAATAGAGACTAGAAAAATATTATATCAGTATCTATTTCAGTAACTATCAACAACCACAACATACATTACGTTATTATATCAAAATGGTAGGGGTTTACTTAGGTTACATAATAGTTATTATTGATTGGTGATCAAATATAGCAACCATCACATGTTATCACTTTTACACTAATATTTTTGAGAGAGAGAGAGAGAGAGAGAGAGATTTTTCTTGTTTGCTGGGATATCTACCTCGTCAAAGGAAAACAAGTAAATATGCAAAGGGCGAATCTAGCATGGGGGCAGTGGGCGTAGCTTCCCACACTACAATTTTAAAAAATCTTAGGGTTTATTTGAAAATTTGAAAAATTTAGCATTATTTTGAACTTGCCCCCATTTAAAAGTTTATAAAAAAATTGTTGAAGGTGTGCATTTTAAAAAATAATTGAGATTCTATTATAGATTTAACAATTAGACGTGAACTTCTCGTACAATTCTTTTTTTAATCTTCAATTTCCTCTCTTCGTTGTTATTTGAGTTATGTGGTGGAACTTTGAATTCGTGCCAAGTATTAATCAACCCTAAAATAACCCATATAATTAAGCATATCAAGTGTCTTAACACTATTTCAACCTGTTTATTGATTTTGTCATGCATTAGAAGCCTTTCTTTCACAACCAAACTTACCATCCATAGATTGTGATAGATTCTTAACACAAATAGGCGTGTGATATATTCAATTTTTCCTATTAAAATTTATCATAATTATTTTGAATATTTATTATCTTTATAACTTGTTTGCTGAAAACTTTTTTTTTGAACCGAAATTTTGTTAAAAACTAAATGTTGAAATATAGTTTGAGTCGAGCTAAACAAATCAATTGTTAAATGAATCGTGGATAAAGTTGTTAATAAAAAATTAATATTAGAACAACTACTGTTAATATTATTGTTTTATGTTCTAAGTTTTAATTTGTCCCGACAACAAAAAATTTCTGGCTCCACCACGCTATAAACATGATTAATTGCTTTTGTCTTTCTTATTGTTAACTTGTATGTTTTAAAAACTTATTGTCTTGCTTGCACATTAGTTTATTTTAGAATGATCAGCAATTTTTTTATTTTTTTTGTTGAGCTAGTGAAATGTCAATTGAATCTGATATTGGGTTTCAGCTTCTTCATTTATTATACAGTTCTGACCTGGAAGAAACTAATATATATCTATAGACGTCTAATTTTCAAGGCTAGGATCGTTGCGATTCAATCAAAGTTCGTGTCGGGTAAGATACCTTAATAGACACTTGAAACAATAACATAGTTTATATAGCACCAAAACAAAGAAACAATAACATAGTAAAGGGTCGTTTTCTTTTTGTAATTTTTGATGATTTTGTTTCTTTAGATTTGATTTAAAAGCAAAGATGGAGATGGATGAATAGTTTGTTATTCCGTCATCTAAATTTATTAGTCCGTTGAGGACACAAATCTGATGTTGAAAAACGGGTAGAAACAAAGGTATAATAAATAAAAAGGAATAATGAAATTAAATTGTTGATTTATACATAAATATCGATTCATAATCCTACTCTAAGTGTGTTGATTCATACAAAATACCAATCCTAAAGGTTTCAATAAATCAATTGATTTTTACGGATACTAGAATAATTAGAAAGAAAAGAGAAACTTCTCTCAATATTATTAATTCATCCCAAAATGCTTTACCCTAATATTTACAAGTATTTATATAGTAGTAAAAACTCTAAAACCACAAGCAAATTGCTAGAACCCTAATTAAATTAGGAAATTAAATAAAATAAAATTTCTAATTGAATCAAAAAATAAAATAAAATAAAATTTTCTAGAATTTCTTAATTGAACGACATTGATCACATTAAAATTAAATACAAAATTCTCACGATTGGTTTTGCATCAAAATCACAATGATACAATCCTTATAGGTGATTCAGTGGTTGAACCTGACCTTTGGTAACGCAGAGGTTTCAGATTCAATCTCTTTCTACATGCTCTAATTTAATTTAAGCCATGATGATCAGCCGTTAAGTTCAATGGAATAGTTGACGTAATCTTGGGACACCCAAAAAAAAAAAAAAAATCACAATGAAACAATAAGGGTTACTACTGCATCCTTTAATTGACGGATGATGTTAGTCATAAGTTCAAGTGGCTAGCTAGTGTTAGAATGCTAAGAAGTCAAAAACTGCACTTTGTTGTTCATTCCGAGTACAAGAAACGTTCCAACCGTATGTTATTTAAATTTGTGATTGCTATGTAAATATGTGATACCCACATACACCAACGAACTAAGTGCAATGGGTCAACAGAAGTGACACTTGATCATAGACTAGAATTTTATGATTTCGAGAGATTAAGCTCCGAAATTTTGCCATCTGAATTACTTGACGAGTTAACGGACCACTCCACACATGCAAATGGTCTCTTACTTTGTCATATAACCACTTGTTAAAGAAATTTTTTTATATCCCTCTTGCCAAAAGATGGAAAATAAAAAGGAATGTTTCTTTGTGGTAGGGATAAGCTTGGAGGCAATTTAATAGGTTTGTATGAGCATATGACATGGGAGCACTAGTTGATGATTTTTTATACACACATGTAGCTGTAATCAGCTAAAGGACTCGCAGTTTTCATTCCCCAAACCCTCTTAGAACAGGGACCCATTAATATGTTTGTTCAGCCCACAGGGAACAAGTCGGAAGGATGGTTTTCCATGGATGAATTTCTATCAGAGTCTCGACCAATGGTTGTAATAGTAGGTGGTGAAACCAATTCGTAGTAGGGTTTGCTTTTCCATGAGTGTGAAAATACGAACTAAAGAGTGAAAAAAAGTATTACTTTTGATGCTTTTGGTTCTCCAATACCTCCAGTCGGCAGTCACACTTTCTTCTTTCTACGGTTTGTAATATGATTATTCTAACGTATCACGTATACCACGTTGAATCAATCAAATCAAACCATTGTTATCTGATTATAATATGCTAAGCACTTGACCAACTGGGGTCACTTGAGCCTGGATCCAAGAATTTTTTTAGTGTGTTGTAATAGTTACTTAACAAATAAAATATAATTTTTTTTTTCTTTCAAAAAATCAAATCTTGGTGGGGTTCTCACTCTCACCCATTCTCACCGTGATAGATCACCTATTACAAATTTAAATGCATCCCTAAAAATGTGGCCCGACCCTCTCATACGTAGGTGATTTGATACAGAGTAAAATCAAAGAAAAATATGATGGAGAGATCAAAATCCAATGATTACTGTGCAAAATACTTTGCATGTAGAAGTTTACAATAATGCTACTTATATTTACTTGGGGAATCGAATTCGGTGACCTGATCCCTTATGGGAATTGAATTATTAGTGAATTTCACTCAATATTAACGCCCATTACTAATCTAATGACCACATCCCATAAGATTCTCAAATTCGGTCCCATTTGCATTACTCGTACATTGCTACTAGTAGTGGATATAAGCCCAACGTGAAAGGCTTTTGCTCTTCAACCAGAGGAATTTTTCATTGCCACAAAGATCCACCGGCTAGAAGTGTGATATTATTCTTCCAAACAGAAAAGATGGGAAAGTTTAATCAGAGGAAAACCTATACTCCTATCAAACTGAGCAACACACGCAGAGATACAAGTCGACTAACTACATATCCATCTGACTAATATATAGAAACTTAATTTGGAGACCTCAATTCAATTATTAAATCTATTATAAATTTTAGCATAATGATATTTGGACTTAAAAATCTGAACTCATTTGCTGACCTGATTTACTATGACATTTAGATTGACTCTCCATTAAACATTAAATTGTGTTCCAAAATTAAGTACAAATAGCTAACTAACTTTATCCCTCCAACCCAAAATCAGGAGAGAGAAAACCAAGTGGAAAAAAAAATGTGTACCATATGAAAAAAAAAAAAAGTCCATACATATGAAACCCAATAATCATTGTGGAGTTGACAACAATACCCTTCGAACCTTGAGGAGTAGCTCAAGCGGTAATAGAGACGAACTGTAAATTCAGACGTATTGAATTCGAATCTTGACAATTCTTTGATGTCAAGACATAAATGAATTATCTCTCACGAATACTTTAGTCCTGACGTAGATGACTTGATTTTGATCAGATTGTAAAAGATATTAGTCAAAGTATACGAAAATTAATTCAAACACCCCTGATTATTAAAAAAAAAAAAAACAATACCCTTCAAACGAGAACTAATCTACATGGTGGCCACTAAATCCATGAGAGAAACAAGATCTATTCAACACTTATAAACTTTCAACATATTTTCTCGAACTTTAAGAAAGCAGAAAGACAAAGACAACGATACGCTACAGAACAATCAAGTGACAATTACATCATGCGTACAGATTATTTGAACCAACACAAAGCCAAAGACAAGACTCTGCAATTTCAAAAGAAACAAAACTAAAGACACTTTTCAAAGCTAGATCACAATCCAGAGAGAGAGAGAGAGGGAGACCAGAAAAAAAGGGAGAAGTTTTTAGGTCCAAAGTTCCAGAGGCCTGTTTGGTTGGTGGCTAATCAGATTTTTCAGGGCAATCTTTATTCCTTCACTTGACGTCACCTTGGCCATCAACCTCGCCGTTCTGGGGTCCACTGCGGTGGAGCAGGGCTAAAATGCGCCGAGACAACCCTAGAGTCAAGGAGTTCCATGATGGGTGAAAAGTTGACGCACCTTGGAACCTTGTATTGGTTAATGGAGGCACCCCTAGAGATTGCATAATCCATGAGCTCCTCAAAAGTTCCATTTTTCACAACCCTAATCTCCAGTGGCCCAATTGAGTTGTCCGCGACTCGGCCTTGTCGATACACTGTGTTCATTGACTCTTCCATTGCTAAGCAACACTGCTCCAGAACTTCGTGAGTTGGAAAAAATGATGGGTCTTTCACGAGTAATTCCCAGTAAATCACGTAGTGCCCAGGAATTGTTTTAGTATCAGCATAACTTGTGTATTCAACCACACTCGTATTGAATTCACGTAGAAATGCAGAGGCGTTTTCAATGGCCTTTTGCAACTCAGTCTCATCGGTCTTGTCCGAGTCAATGCTCAGTAACACGTTCTTCCTCCTTATGAATTTGAACTGGGGAGCCGAGTTGTGGAACCCCGTGACTCGGAGGATATCACCAACTCGGTATCTGCACAGTCCAGAATAGGTTGTGATCACCAGTTCATATTCCTTTCCCACTTCTACATCGGCGAGGTCAACAAGGCGAGGCGGCGAGTCACGAGAGAGACTCACTGGGCTTGCTGGGTCGTGTGGGATGAACTCGAAGTAGCCCATGTTTGGCATGATGGTGTAAGTTACCTCAGAGGGCTTGGACATCGGCTTTAAATTTAGGCCAAAATAGCACTCAGAAGATGCATACATAGTGCAAGCTTTTGGTAGCCCACCACTGTAATAATCAAGAGTAGGAATGTATTGAGCCATTGCACCAGTAACGATCACATCAAGGTACTTTGTGTTGGGCCAAATTCTACTAATAATACCCTCCCAAACCTCACCTTCACACTCCTTGGTGATGAACTGAGCCAATTCAGGGTTTGGTTTGAGAATTTTACTCATGCATTCCCGAATAGAAGGGTCAGTAATTTTAGGGTTCAAAGTCCCTGATTCAATGTCAGAAGCCAATTGTTTCCAATTGAGTTGAAGGAACTTGATGGCTCGGACTAGGCCGGAGGCAAAAACGGCACCGACTCGGAGGACTTCTTCGCGCATGATGAGGCCACAAAGCATCTGCGTATACATGCTTTGGAAGGAGTCCGAACACAGAATGGCCTCATTAGGGCTTGTGTAAACAACGTAAGGGTCATAAGGTCTGGTCTTGAAATGCTCACTTTTGTAGTAACTGGTCAGTACCGGACGTGCAAGTAGACCACCTGGGGTCTTGGTTTCGGCCTTCACAAAGAGGAAGTTCAGCCACTTCCCTTTGTCCAAACCCGGGACATAACTGTTACAATTAAACGAGGGTTAGTTATTAAACATATTGTTATTTTTTTTTTGTTTTGACTATGAATTTGATACTAGATACGACTGTGGCCGGTAAACATGGAACAATTTTTAAGTACTTACAGGTTCATCACAGGCATGAGAAGACTGTATAGTTTCTGCCTGCGGTCAAGCTCTTCATGAATTGTTGGCATGAGCTTTCTTTCACCAGCTGATGTCCCAGAACTGCAAATCCAAACGAAGAACTTGAAAAACTATGTAGGTTTACACACACACATCTATTGAAACAACCAGTATGCCGAGCTAGTGTTCGATCCGTGTGCAAAGCTGCCGCTCAACACCGATGATAAATCTAAAGGGAGTAACCCTAGAGGTATATACACTAGTTGGGTATTGGTGCTCCTCACCTACGTTTTGTTAAGACACTTATCAATTGACTAAGCCACCACTACGCTAACCCTTTAAGGTCGGAAAAGATCATTTTACCTGGTGAGGAACTCAGAGATGGGGTGAGAACATAGGATTGGAGAGCGGTCACCGTTGGCAATGCGTTGGATCTCAGGCTGCAGATCTTCATAGGTAACAACTGGTATTTTTGACTTGAAGCGGTCTCTGTCTGTTGCCCCAGAGAGTTGGAACCTCTGAAGATACTCCGTTTTAGCATTTCGGCTCAGAATTTCTCCCAAAACCTTCTCTTGCACCGAGTCAGCGTTCTTGGTCATCTCATCAATGAACTGAAGAGCCTCTGCATCCTTCTCACACGCCGGAGGGCCGAGCGGCGATGACAAACTGGAGTCAACAGCCATGATCGGAATTTGGAGGGAGAAAGTGAAAACTAAGAAAGTGATTGAGAGAGATCAGAGGAGAGTTTGTTAAAGAACTCAGAGAGTGGTGTGATATGTCATTTGAGAAGGAACATGCTTATATAGGGAGGCCAAATGGGTGTTTGTCAATCTTTGCCACGTCACGTGACACGTTAGATTGTACACGTGGAAGGACGGACTGATTGAAGCTAGTGGCTTGTTTGGAAGGACTTTGACGGAGTATTGTTTTTGTGTCGACATCGAAATATTTTTCTCCAAAGGAATTGTATGGTGAAACAGAGACACGTGGGGACCGCACCACGTCAGCATGGCTGAATGAAGAAGGGACAGGTGGGGCCAAGGTGTTGGCCAGGTCAGCATAGTTTAGGTTTGTTATTCTTGTACGGGACCGGACCACACGACTCTTTTCTGGTGAGTCTGCTGGTCACGGACAGCGATAGCCTGCCGGCGAATGAGGCAGTTTTAGCTGTTCATGCTATGAAAAACGCCAAATATGAGACACAAATCCAAGGTAGATGTTGATTATATGAAGATAATATCAAAACAAGATCTTTCAATGACTTTGTTGCTTCCTAGAATATCAAACTAATTGTGAAACAAAGGAAATTGATCTCAAATATTATTGTAAAAAATATAAGAGTAATACTATTTAGACTTAATAATTTGATTTATTTGTTGACCAAATGATGTGATTTCATTATAATCATTAGACTAGCATCAAGTTCTAAAGTTTGATGAGGCTCACAATCAATCCAATGATTATAATAAATAGATCAATAAATTAGGTCCAAATAACATTGTTCAAAGTATAATAACTATTAACTGATGTTTATAATTTGAAACTAGCGTCCGATCCGTGTGACACACGAGATGTATGTTTCAATCCTATTTTTTTGACTATGGGGAAGTTGTGGAAGTTAGAAAAAGGAAGAAGTCAGAGATGGTACAAAAAATTGGATAAATTGATAGATAGTGGAAAATTGTAGACAATGTGGTAATTTGGATGAAAGGTTACTACTTACTATAACATGTAGAAGATTTTGGTTGGAAAAAAAATATTCTTTAGTTTAATAAAATCAAAAATTTTGCAAACAAAGAAAATTGAAAGGAAAAACTTCTGAAAGTCTCTCTCAAGAAATTTGTTTGCTATAATAGAAGATGAATATTGATGATCACTTACTGTCCGAAATTAATACAAAAAGCTAAGCAAAATATGTAAGATTACGAAAATATGCTAAGAAAGGGATAAAACCAGAAAAGTGCTTATAAATTGGTCTAAACATTGTCTTTTTAACTTACAAAGTCTAGATTAGAAGTAAAACCTTCATTCTTGTTCAAATCGTAGAAATTTTTTGGAATAGAGTAATTTTCTAAAATTGTCACTAAAATCAGCCCTTTTTTTTTTTTTTTTTCTTTGGGAAGGAGGAAGGGGGAGGGGAATTTGAATCCTTGACCGTAAGAAGACAAAGCCTTTATAAGACAAGGAGCACCATGGACCAAAGACGTTCTATTTGTTGAAAAATAAACTTGTTTTAGAGTTTTTTATAATATTAAAGTGTGTTAATTAGGTGTGTGTTAGTGGACAAGAAATATACAAGTAGTGGAAGACAAGAGTATTATTGGGGTGTTAATTCCTAAATAATGGTGTCTTAATATTGTAGAGGTTACTAGAGTTAGTAGGTGTAATGGTACCTTAATGTAATATTAAAGATTATATGTATGACCTATATAAATAGGGTACATGACCTAGAGTTTCAAGTAAGTAGAGTTGAGTAGAAATTGAATAGTCCAAGTTGAGTGCGTGATTGTAATCAACTTGTATGAAAATTATTTTTTTCTTTGAGTGTTCATAACCTCCTATATCCCTTCCATTTTATTTCTAATCCTCTTGACTCCAACAAAGAAGTATTAGAGCGATGTTTTTATTGTAGTAATATTGGAGTAATTCCAACAAATTGGTATCAGAGTCAGCACCGATCCTGAAAGATAACTCTCACTCAGAGCCAGTTTTCGATTCTGGAAGTATAAAAAATTCTCCATCAAAGCCAAGTTTATAATCTTGGAAATCTAGATAGCTCACCTTCAGAGCTAGTACAATATTTGAAGTCTTGATAGATCGTCGCGATTGATGATCATGGAAGATTCACCAAATATGTATTTTTGGTGTTAAAAGCTGATGTTCTTTAATTACAATAGAATGAAGATTACTCTATATTCTTATATCAAAGCATGTGATTTATGAGATGTGATTGAAAAAAAGCCAAGAAATGGCTTACCTAGAAGAATCTGAGAAACAAAAAAGGAAAATACACTCGAAGTTCTTAAGAAAGCGATTCATCCCGAGTTTGGAAACCTGTAAGATATTCAAGTTTTCCAAATCATGTTTGGAAGATGATAGAGTGTGTAGTATCCAAACATGAAAGTGAGTTTTTATTCGAGGAGTATTGGGTACAATACTTTGAAAAAGATGAGTATGTAAAAGAAGAAAGTGATTTTGAAGATACACTAATGAAGAATCAAGAAGAGCATAATCTTGATGAAGTGAAAGAAGTTAAAAAAGTTAAAGTTGAAGTTCAAGAGACTAGAGAGGATGACGAAAACGATGATGTAGAAGAAACAACTCAAGAAATGGAAGAAAAAGAATTTGAAAAGCATGGAAAAGAAATCAAGGATCCTTATGTGATTAACGATGTTAAAGTGGGATTTTATGTAGTAGTGACCATGGAAAATATTTTTGCAATCAAGCATGAAAGTGAAGGTCGTCTTGTTGAGAACCATGTTCAAGGTAATCTATTTCTTGAAAATTTCACTAATTGTTACTTATAACTTGGTGTAGAGAATGTTATAAGTGACACAGGTTGGGTAAATATGGAGTAATTTTTCGTTTCAAGAGAGTCACCCCAAGAAAAATTCAAGAAATGTGAGAAGTTCAAGAAGAATGAATGCAAATGCAGAAATGCAAAGAAGACAATGAACAAATTAAAGATAATGTATGACCATGTGCAAATTAATCATAAGCCCTACACTGCAAATGAGATGACTTTGACGATTCTTGCTATTGAAGGAGGTGATACTCAAGTTCAAGAAGTTTCCAATAATTCTACGAAGCCCCTCAATCATGAAGAGATTTGTAAAATAAGGACTTGGAGGTGCAAAATCAAGTTTAAGAGGGGGTGTTGAAAAAGTAACTTGCTTTAAAGTTTATTATAATATTAAAGTGTGTTAATTAGGTGTGTGTTAGTGGACAAAAAAAATGCAAGTAGTGGAAGACAAGAGTATTATTGGGGTATTAATTCCCAAATAATTGTGTCTTAATATTGTAGAGATTACTAGAATTAGTGGGTATAATGGTACCGTAATGTTATATAAGAGATTATATGTATGACCTATATAAATATGGTACATGATCTAGAGTTTCAAGTAAGTAGAGTTGAGTAGAAATTGAAGAGTCCAAGTTGAGTGCGTGATTGTAATCAACTTGTATGAAAATTATTTTTTCTTTGAGTATTCATAACCTCTTCTACTTCCTTCCATTTTATTTCTAGTTCTCCTGACTCCAACAAAGTATTATCAAAGCGATTTTCTTATTGTAGTATTATTGGAGTAATTCCAACACTATTATTGCTACTTTTGACGGTTCTAATCTACCACGTAATCCTTCACATATAGAGAGGAAGAAAGTATATACATAGAGATACGAAGGGGACGGCAAAGGGCATAGGCTAAGCAATATGTGTTTCTTGTGGGGTGGCACCTATGGCTACAACTATAAATTTTCAAATGCTAAAGACAAGAGAATTGAAATTTATAAAGCTATCATGAAAGTGATTAAGCTTATCAGTGAAAAAAAAAATAAAACTGATTGAGCTAATCAGTGAAAAAAAAATTGTTTGTGTAGTAATCACGTGGACATCCTCGACATTGTCGTGTCGAGGTGGTTAGAATTTTTGCTTAGTACTTGGTCTTCTTGTGAACGACTTTAATGATATTTTAATGTCCACAGGGTGCAAACCTATATAATTTGTTTAACCTAGTGGCATTTTCTTATTGTTTTCGTCTTCCACTTTATAGTAAATGTGAATAATTTAGATGTTTACGACATTCAGGTGGAGATGATTATTAATTTTAATGATTTATATTATTAATCGAGCATTATGCTTTTCGCGGTTATATAATTTGGGATTAGGTGCAAGTCGTCTTCATATGGCAGTACTTGGGAAGGTTAACAACCATTAGGAGGACTTGCGAGACCTTAAACAAACAGATAATACCAAAGAAATAGTAGTGGAGGAACGGATGACATTCAAAAAACAAGGATTTTACATAAGAGAAGTGAAAGATATGCAAGCATAGCATGAGAAGAACAGATAACATAATAAAATAGGGTTTACATTAAAGAATGAAAAATATGTATGCATAGTAAGAAATAGAAGACAGATACTGATGGATCAATCGGGAACTTTGTTCTGGAATTTAGAGGACTTTAGTGGAGAGGTTGTTTGTCGGAGAACTGTTTTCAGAGGTCGTTCTCCACTTCTGTCAGCTAGAAATCCAGACACCTGTCAAGGAAAACTTCAAATAAGTAACTAGTGTGGTCCCAACCAAACCACATCCGATGCCTAAGTCAGTAAACATGTATTATCGGGTGAAATACAGTAAATGGATCATTCATTTTGTTTGTTTGTGTGTGTGTGTGCGCGCGTTTTCTTGGACAAAATGACTTATCTTTTCCCTTTATTAATAAAGGTTTTATAGTTGAAATTGCGTGATATTTTGGTTTAAGGGGCCATCATTGTCGCTAACTATGCACTGTTGAGTGTGTATTAAGCTAACTTGTGTATGTGCCTCAATATCGGACGTGTGTCAGTAGATAATTTAGAAACCCATAGGTAGTGTCAGATACGAAATGCCAAGTGGCATGTTTCCTCTGATATATATATATGCCCAAGTGAGTAGGGTTGCAAGGGGTGAGACTCTTCACTACATTTTTTTTTTATTTTACTTCTTGCTAAATCCTAAATTCAGGTGAGATCGATTCTATATACGTTGGTCTTTTACTCATTAATGGTGAATTATTTGATGAAAAGGAGAATGGAATAGAATAGTATTAGAGGGGATCCGTATCTGATTGACAGTAGGTCATGCCGTGTTGAACTCAAGTCGTATTAAGCTAATGGGCTCATTTATAATCGTGTATAACCGGGTTTATGTAATGTTAAATTTGTACTGTTTATAGTTCTTGTTTAGCGGGTTTTCTCATGTTTAGTTGGATTTAAGTTAACAAATTAATTTGACCAGTTTAACGGATCCACCTTTTTACTCACTTTCTAAAACTAAACCCAAATCTAGTAATTTCATCTTAATTTTATATTGAATTTGTTATTCGTGTCTAAATTTGTCGGGTCTAGTACTGAACACGTTTTGAATGATATTGTGAAACCTGTTTTCCATCAAATAAGTTCTATTTACTTTCTGAAAAAAATTATGACTGTAATATAGATAGGATACTTTATTCCTTTTTTTTTGGGTAAATTGCATACTTTATTTCAATCGCATTATTTGCTATATGAGTTTCGAAAATTAGAAAAAAGAAAAGAAAAGAAGAGAAGGATTTCTGAAAAGAAGCCATTTGTAAACGAGATTTATAAACCTCTATTTTTTTTTGTTGGGCATCTTTTTAGGCTGCTAGTTGCAGAGGTTAACAATCATTACAAGATCAACTCATATCATTAACTTAGCAAAGAATTTGGTTTCTCTTACATACAACCATCGCAAAAAGGTCGATAGGGTTTTTTAGCACATTATTGGAAAAGAAGACTGTGGGGGCCAGCAGATTTTTTTTCGCTTCTAATAACATTATTCATAATTTGTTGACATAATTTATCATAATCATTGAATTGATAGTTGGTCTCAATGAATACTGTGGCCTACTATTAATTCAATAATTATGAGCGATTAAATCAACAAATTATGTTTAAGTAGTATTGCTCTAAAAATTTTCCTCCTTCAAAAAATTAAACTTCTCAAATTTCAATCCTTTAAGTTGTAATTAGAAAAGTTTATATAATGACCAAAAAAAAAATAATAATAATTGTAACTAGAAAGGAAATTCCACATCCTTAAAAATAAAAGAAATTTTGCTTCTTCCCAAAATTTCTTTTTTTTATTCCAAACAATTATGCAAAAAATTCTAATAGATATGTTTTTCCGAGAGTGAAACAAGAAGATTTTGAAGTTGAAATATTTTAGTTTATTCATCTCTAATAATTTAAATTTTTAAACGAGATGATATTTTAACATAGTGTCATTAGAGTAGGAAATTATAAATTAGAATCTCACGGCCGCCTTGATAATTATAGTAACTAGTTGCATGTGCTATTAGATGTAATTCAGCCATCCACAACTTAGATGTAATTCTCAATTATTGGTCTCAAAAGGTTGCTAGCTAGGGTTCTGACAAATCCCATCCTAAGTCCAAGTTGTTTTCTGTCTCATCAACTATAAAAAGGGAATTTAAAGATATTCATGCCTTAGAAAGTTTAATCTGGGTTAGTCATAAGACTCATAACAGAAGACCAGCCCTCCATTAAAAATTAGTCTCTAACTCCTAAACATTCGGCATATTTGAAGCTGACTTAAAATATTAGTTTTTTTTTTCGTTTCAAAGGGAAAAAAGCCTCGTCAGTGTAGACCCGGGGCTTATTGAGCGATTTTTTCATCAGTTTTTTGGACAAAAACAACTTTTATCAGTACCAAGGAAAAACTAAAAAATGGGACTTATTCAAAGACTTCAAAAAAAAAATACTCTAAACTGTTCTAAGAGTTTTTTTGATTATGATTTTTTCATTTTACTTTTCAAATTTCTGTTTTGCACTTAAAAAAGTAAGCTCAAAAAAGGCGATTATACGAATACACGCAATGACTTTTCAAGTGTTTTCACAATCATCTTTATCAGGACAGTCCTATTGGAAGTGAACATTCAGACTTGCTTGTAGGTTGTTTCTTGAACGGCATATTATTTTGACATATCATATACAATGCACTTGCAAATTGCACTGTCAAATCCAACGAAGAGTCAATCATTTCTAGAGGGAGCAAAAATAGGGTAGAAGCCGTGAATAAAGTAATTTCCTCATTTTTATGATTTATTTTCCGAAATAGTAAGAACTAACTTTACCAATTATCTAATCTGTTTGCTCTCTTATGGAGAGCGCAATCCCAACTAGCCAATGCATGAATGGCCCCGGTTAAAAAAATAAAAATAAAAATAAAAATAAAAATAAAAATGCATGAATGGTCCAAGATATTATTGAAAAATTATGTTTGGGTACTGTTTATTATCTAATAAGAACGTAACATATTTGAAATATTTTATTTTATTCTTTTATTTTATTTTATCTTTTTTAGGAACAAGTACTTAAAAAAAATAAAACAAGATCTACGTATGTACATTATTTTCGATATAAATCATGTAACTTATGTTGGACTAAAACAGTTTTCAGGTATAAAAAATTGATTTTTGGTCAATTTTGAGCCTAAATTATAGTGAAACCCGCTCATCGATTTGAATAACTTTTTGTGAGTTCTTGTTCTACTCCGTGACGAGAATAACGTAGTTTATTCGGTTGCTTAAATCGAGTAAAAAGTGAATGAGAAAATAGACTCTAAAATGACTCTTGAAATATATAAATAAAAGTTTAGCAATATGGGATATAACAACAATCCCACATTGGTTAGACAAGAAAGATTTGATGAGCATACATATATATACCTCAAGTTTGCTCTAATGGTTGGGCCTCAAGGGGCACTCCACTTATGTGGACGGAAGAGGATCTAAATAGACTTAGGTTCAACCACACACACACACACCGTTGTTTGGCTGGGGTCGAGAGTGGTTGAGATCCAACCTTATATTTTTTTGAAAATTTGTTTACTAAATGGGTCATGATTTTTAACTCGAGTTTTAATTTCTGCCGGCCAAAATTCAAAATTTGCACTAGTTTAAATTTGAATTTTTCTATAGTTTAAATTTGAATTTTGTGTATGTTCATCATAGGCAAACATGAATTGTGTCTTCTAGATTGCGTTTGATCAATAGTGATTGTTTCGAGCAGTCAACTGTGCATCTATATATATGCCCAGATTCATTAGCATTCGACACTTACATTATAAAATTAGTCATTAAAACAGTCATTACATTCATCATTTTTGTAATTAAGATCATCATTTCTAATAGTACAAAATACATTCTGGTTCGTTGGATAAACAGATTAGAGTGTTGTTTTTATTTGTATAAAGATCATTGTATCATGGGAGACAAACGTCGAGATTTCCATTAGTTTCAGTATGGGGGCAAAATCTACCTTAATGACATAATATCAAATACTAGCCTTGATGTAAAGTTTTAATTTTAGTTCCTACTCTGCAATGGGGTCAGTTTTATTTATTGTAATTTTATGTGTTACTATTTTGTTCTTGCATGTTACTGTTTTGTTGTTAATTATATAAATAGTTTTCTGTATTGTTGTGTAGTATATTTGCATGTGTTGAATTTTAGGGTGAGAGATAGAGACATATATGAAACCACAGACATGGAAATTCTGTACTTCTTCAATGTCTTCTTCCTATTACGTTCACAATTGACTACTCATCACACACACACACACAGTCCCAATCCAATGTTTCGACACTTCCACCATCAATAGTCACAGAAACGTGAAAAAAGTGAATTTCGACAACTATTTTTTTTCCACAAAACCTTTTTTTTCTAAATACTTGAAAACAACCAAAAACTACCATAAATGAGGTGAATATGGATGATAACAGCATGACCTTTTAATTAATGTTTTTATTTTTCTTCTGCCTTTTGAGCCATTCCATTTGGTGTTTTTCAGCTTACAAATATGCACTAAATTTCGATCCAACATTACATACTTGAATTTGTACCGAGTATGCCTACAATTAAGCTAATCTGAACGAAAATCAAGAAAATATATATATACATATACGTAAACATGTACATGACTGACCCTGTAAACACTATATACTAGCATTCCCAAAGAAACAATAAGTATTAGGTAAGTACAGGAGTCGCCCCAAGCCAACTTAGTATACGATTCGTCCCAGACACTATTCTACACTGCTGAGTTATTCATGTGAATTAAGGCTTGTTCTTGAGTATGGCATTGCTTCACTGGGAAAATGAACTAGTCACAACTTCTGTTCCCTTGAACGAAAGACCCACCTAAATTATAAACCTATCAATTCAAGTTTAAACTGAATCCGGCGTTGATTTAAACACTTTGCATTGAGTACTGTCTTTGAAATTAGGTTAAGCTTCGGTCAATTTAGGTTGAATCCTCGAGTTAACTATCATGAATTCAGTTTTCATTCAAGGGTTATACAACTCGTATCAAAATCCAGAGTTAACCCAAACGAGTGACTCCATGTTGGGGTTTCAAACTTTAAGTATTGCTCGTATTTAAATTAGATTATTATTTTTTTCCTAGTACTAAAATTATATTGATCCACCCAAATTATGCACTAATTAAACTACGTGAACACAGTAGGCAAAACCCCAAAAGTGGATTTTGTTTAAATGTTATCCACATGTGCCTAAATAGATAGAACATGTCAATTGCCAAACACCTTTCTCTCTTCTTTCCATGCCTCCCCCTAATCCTCAGAAATTGTAACCACCAGGATTTGATGTTATCCATATCAAATCCACCTGCCCATTTTAGCATCAGTTTCTTTCTTTTAAGTCATGAATATGTTTTTATGGAAGCAGATTTTGTTGACTGTACAATACAACATTTAAAGCTACTAAAGACACCAATTATGTTGATTCATGCACAAAGATGATACCTTTATGGAGGGGTAGACAGACCCCCGGGGGGGTGGTGGCTCAAAAGTGGTCTAACTTGGCCCCCACCTTAATCCATTTCTTTGACTTTTAGTTAGTTGCATGGAAGCTTCAGCTTAATACAATCAAACACAATTTGATTAAAACAGATCATTTTAGTGAGATGCTTTGACGTACATTGCCATTTAATGATAATGGACCTTAGCTTAATCGAGCTTTAGAGTCACTTAAAGGCTATCTTAAAGCACTTGTACCTCCCAACGAAAAAGGCCTAATGGGTACCAATGATTGAAATGCTAATCCAAATGTCCACAGTGGCAATCAATTTACAATTTCTAGGAGATAAGAATGAAAACGATCCTATCGAAGTTGCCCAAAAGACACCATAATTAAACTGTCAACTTTTTTACGTAACATTTGTACAATTTTTGTTGGGTGGAAATGATCATGGCTAAGCTGGTTGTCTGAACAAATTTGGATTATTTCACCGATAATCCTGTACATTAGGTAGGTTCAAAGCAAGATCTTTCTGAAACCCTATTCGGTTGTCTGGACTAAATTGAATTATTGCATTTGTGATCCTTCACATTAAGTAGGTTCAAAGCAACATGTTTTCTATTGGTTGTCGGGATTAAATTGAATTATTGCACCGATAATTCTGTACATTTAAGTCGGTTCAAAGCAAGATATTTGTAAGCCCTATTGTTTGAATCAATTATAAGAAACTCCGTTGTTGCTTGACCTAATAATTTTTCTTTAAGCGAGAGAAGATTATATACACTTGATCTTACAAATTTAAATGACGAAAAACTCACACATTGGATGTCGTGCACGACACAATTACATTGAAATCTTGCCTCTCTAATGAGTGAGGTTGAAATGCTGCATTATCAAGTATAGAACACCAACAAAAACAAAGCTTTGGTGAAATATCCTACACCAGTCTTTGACTCTGAAGTCAAGGGGTGGCCCCGCTATGAGTACGGGTGTAAGATAGTGGAAGAAGCATGCGGCTTTGATCACTCAACGTTGTGTGTGGAGTTATAACTTTTGAGGATTTAGTTATAACAAAAAAAAAAAATTGGTGTTAGGTTACAAATTTTTAGGATAAAATCACAAATTATAAGGGTTAAGTTACAATTTTTTAGAGTATTTAGGATCCATCCTATCATCTAGAATCGAACTTGAAATGTTTAAGATCAATCTTAAACATCCCAAAAAATTAAAGCATGACCTTAAAAATTTATAAATTGACCCCAAAAATTAATTTGGTGTACAATACCAAAAAAATAAAACTTTAGACATATCCCTCGATGTTTGATGCAGTGCATGAAGAAACTAGCATGTATCGAAAGAAAATAATAATTGAACTTAATTTGGGGACTTAATCAATTATAACTGACGAGCCCAAATTTGACTGGGCCAAGCCCGATAAAAATAAATCGAGAAATGCCCAAATATTAAAAACTCAAGAAGAAGCCCAAGTTGCTGAGACCCATTCAGTCGGGTCAACCCATCCAAAAGGAATCCAGAAGGAAGCCAAATGGCCAAGGGGCGCCAACAAGAGGTCACCCATCACTTGGGCGCCGCCCACTAGGGGTCATCACTTGGGCGCCGCACTTGGACCCCGCACTTGGGCGCCGCACTTAGACGCCGCACTTGGACCCCGCACTTGGGCGCCAACCATTGGGCGCCGACTAGAGAGCCCCTTGGGCGCCTACCTCTTCGTGCTCCTCATGCAGTGGTGCCTCAAGTCAAGTGATCTCTCCTCATGCCGTGATGCCTCAAGTCCAAGAAGGAAGACACTAGTAGACCATCACCTAAGCCCAAGGAAAACACCCAAGGGGCATGACAACCCTTGGGCGCCGCCCCTTGGGTCCCTACCCCTTGGTGTTCCTCTTGCCTTGGTACTCCAGTACGCCCACTCCAACTCAAGGTCCAGCCTAAAGTCCAATCCAATCAGGACTCTCCTCCGACTAAATAGGAGCACGAGGGAGAGAATGACGGGATACGGAGATCAACTCCTACCTTAATTATGCTTGCCAAAGAGGTTCACTCTTACCATGATTGTACTTACCAAAATAGTGAAAGACCTCTTCCTCACGGCACCGCCTCACCCCCTTACCATAGCTATATAATGTAAGCCCTCTCAAGGGTAAAGACACGCTTACAACATCTCAGACGCCTCCAAGACCTCACTACACACTTGCTCTCTCTCTCTCTCTCTCTCTCTCAAAGCTTTGTAACACTCCGGTGACTTTTATTCATCAATAAAAAACACCAGGCCACCGTTGCCATTTCCGAAAGTGGAGTAGGTCATCCGAGACCGAACCACTATAATTTCTTGTGTTGATCTGTTGTTTATTGCTTTAAGTTCCATTGATTGTCATTGATTGCTTGTTAATTACTCATTAATTACACCCTTATATATTCTTGACTGTTGATCTTGCTAAAGACAATTTTGTGCATCATCAACAACTGTTAGATTAAAAATAATATTTATTTAAAATTAAAACTCACAATTAATTTAATAATTACAAATCTCCAAATTAGATCCCTATTTTACTCCTTGGTGCTGAAAGATCATCCAATATAACAGTTTTTTTGAACGATGTCCAATATAACAGTTGAATATGTCTTTTTGAAGTAGACAAATATGGCCCTTAAATGATTCGGGCGGCTTTTGCGTGACTCGGGCTCGCTTATATTATAAAATGAGTCAAATTTGAATAAATTTTTTAGCTTGTTTACTATTCAAGCCGAGTCGAGCCCGAGCTAGAGATATTCACAAGTCAGCTCATGTTTTCTACTTGTACATAATATACATATAAATTGTGTAAATTATTATAGATCTTAAAGTTATTTCAATAAATTAGCAAAAAAATTAAGTTTTGTATGTTATACATATAAATTTATGATATACATATAACTTTAAGTTTGTATGTTTTTATTGTGATTTAAAAGAATTTTACGCTCAGGTTTGTGTTAAAATTTATATTTTTGTGCATTTTTTGTGAAATTTTCTGATTGGGTATTTAAAATTTATGGATTCGAATTTTTTTTTTGAATGACTTGTTTTTGGGTCGAGCTCGGCTCAAATTCAATTTGAGCTAAGCTTAAACAATATTTTGAGCTCGATAGACGAGCCTGAGCATAGCCAAGCTCGGATGGCAGTGGTGGAGGAATGAAACAGTTTTAGGGTGGATTCATTAGCACGTTTTAATTTTTTTTTTCAATTAACCGTAGAATTTCATAAATTCATATTTATTGAAATTATATTTAATACTTAAAAGTTCAGTAAACATAGAAAATTAAAAATTGATATGCATAACATAAACAAAAAAAAATAATTAAATTTTTTTTTATCAAGAATAAGACTAATTATTGTCACTTATAATTGACATTGGTATGTTTTATTATTTGAAAGAGTTATAAATCAATCTAATCAACAATATTTCTTATATATAAAATCGTGGTAACAATCTTTCATATATGATCATATAGTTTACTAGAGAACGATACACATTTTTATACAATAATGAACTAACCCTACAATTTTAAAAAATTATAAAATAACCTCAATATGTTCAAAATATATTCGAACATGTCTGAAACGTGTCTAAAAGCTTATAATAATATTAGTTACATCTAATTTGATATTGAATTAATGAAGACTCAACAGTTTGTGACCATTAGATAAATAGTAGAGTTTATTAAATATTGAGACTCACTATTAAACTTAATATCACAATACATTAGATCCTTAAAATAAGTATCAATAATATTGTTCAAAAAATTAATAATCTAAATTTTATTTCAAAAAATACATGTCTAATATGAAGAAAAAAAATTTGAGGGGGCACATGCCCACTCTAGTCTAAGGGTGGCTCCGTCCCTGTCAGAAAACTCGACTCGATTAACACCGCCATATAAAAGGTTAAGAAGTCATTGATCTCTAGGACATTTAGATTAGATCACGCGTGATCTAAATGAGAGGTGCATACATGTCTAGCTACTAGCTAGGTAGGTAAGAAGAATAAGATTGCTGCTCTTTGTCAAAAGTAATTCGATAATTGTGCCATAGAAATGAGGGTGTCATTATTTGACTGATTATTCGTGTGTTTCATGCTGCGAGTAATTTGGTCTCTTTACATATAATTGTCTTGTGACTTATGATATGCTAAATGTTTAAACTTTGAACTATGGACCACCTCTTCAAAAAATTCATAATTGAAGAGAGATTAACGATAATAAAATACAGAAAAATCAGAACACCAAGAAATACATGCATGATTTGCTATATTGTGTCTATGTCTACAAACTAAAATATCTTATGGGTTACTTCAATGTGTTATTGTTCGGTGGTGACCAGTGATTGTATACAAGAACTTCAACTCTATTTTTAATATGAGCAAATATATTAGATAAATATGAAATAAATTATCAAACCCTATCTATTTGGATATTGGTAGATCTTATCCTATATTGTGAAGATAAAATAAATATCATTCATGCTTCATCATCTCTCTCTCTCCTTGGTGTATATGGGGGTGGGGCTATTCTCAACCCTTTAAATATCATTTTTCACCCCATTTAATCTTCTTACTTCAAACTACTAAATTCAACACATTTATACCCATCTCATTGGTTACTAAGTTTACCCAATTTATACTCATTTAATTAAACTATTAAATATATATCAAAGAAACCAAAACAAAAATAGTAATTAAAGCGAAATTTCAATGTTTTGAGATGATTTATATTATTTCGAAGTATTTTGAGATATGTTGATATATTTTTCACCAATGTCTTTCAAATATTTTGAGGTGTTTTAAGATATTTTGATATATTTTGATTAATATTTTAAAAATAATTATTAATTTTTATTCTACTTCTGAAATATTTTTGTACCAAAACAAAATTTTGGTCATTGTCTATATAGTAGGTTGAAATAAAATTGAATAAATTTAGTTTTTAATTAGTGAATATAAATGCGGTGGATTTAGTAACTAATGAGTCGGGTATAGATAATGTGAACTTAGTAGTTTGAATTAAGAGGATTAAATGAAATGAGAAAAAAGATTTAAGGGGTGAGAATAAATTCACCCTTATATGGGTCAGATGAACTAGTTAAAGCTATAGATAAGGGCTACCAAACGATATTGAAATTAATTTAAAGCTAATAAAATAAATAATATTTACGGCCGACTCAATATAATTTGGGGCTCTAAGCAAAAACTTTAAGTAGGGTCGTTACAAACTCATTATAAATATATGTGTTATTTTATGACTGTTATTTTTTCAATGACGAGAAAGGGTTTATGCTACTCTATGACTTCAATATTTTTTAATGCTTTTTGAATTTAAAATCCGAAGAGAGAGAGAAATGTAGACAAGATTTGTTTATGTAAATGTATTTTTAGATGCCTTAATTATGAAGAGTGATTGGATTGACAATAAATGAAGAGACGAAGTGTGATATTTTAGGTCAGTGATGTCAGATGTGACCGTTGAGTTGGTGCAAAAGTGTAAAAGACTAATCTCAACTTGCACCCTCAAAGATCATTTAAATTTCAATTTGTACCTTCAAAATTTAAAAATATCAATTTCTGCCCTAAAAGACATAAATTCGTATTAATGTGCACCTGAGATTAACTGTCATTCATTTCGCTGTGAAAAAAATTTGGATTAATTATAAATTGCACCCTTAAAGTTTAAATATTTCATATTTATGATCCAAAAAAGAATTTTTTTCATTAATGTTCGTTAAATAACTCTCAATTGTATCGTGTCATAATATTTTCGTGTCATGTTTGAGTCAATAAGAAAATATTTTTAAAATTTAAAAAAATTATAAAATACGTATTTTTTGCTTACAATATTTGTTAAATAACTATTTTGTGTCTATAGTTAGATACGAATATTTTGATTGTTCGATCAAATTAAAGTTAGATATGAATAACACAACTGTAGACTGAAAATAACTATTCAATGAGTATTGTAGGCAAAATATAAGTATTTTTTATGATTTTTAAAAAAAATATTAAACAATATTACATAAATTGTCGTAAATGTGAAATATACGACACAACGCAATTGATTCGACACGAAAAATATCTTGTGTTAAAAATATTTTTTTTATCGACTTGAACATAATACGAAAATGATACGGCATGACACAAAATAACACGATACGACACAATTGAGATATATTTAACGGGTATTAATGGATGAAATTTTTTTTTAATCATAAATGTGAAATATTTAACTTTGAAGGTGCAATTTGTTACTATGCCAAACTTTTTTAACAACAAAATGAATGATAGTTAACCTCCGGTGCACATTGATACAAATTTATAACTTTCAAGGTGTAAATTGATATTTTTAAATTTTGAGGGTGTAAATTGAGATTTGAGTGATCTCTCAGAGTGCACATTGAGATTAGCGCATGTGTAAAATTTAAAGAAGAGGAAAGAGAATCAGATTTTATATTTTTTGGGTCTTTTATTCTATAATATTCTTGAGCTAGATTAATTAATATTATAAAGATAAAAAATATAATTTGGGGCTCTCATTTTTTGGGGACCCTTAGCAAACATTTCACTTGCTTATGGTCTAAGCTGGCCTGAACATTATACGTGTCACGTGTTTATTGCATTAAAAGTAAGATATGGAGTCGAATTTTTTTGTTTCAGTAGCATAGTTGGACCCAGGGGCGGCCCAACCCAACTGGGGCCCTAGGCAAAAATGTTATTTGCAGCCTAGTAATATTTATTCAGTAATAATATTAATATTAAATAGTTATTATGTTTATTTAAAAATTATTTATTTTGTATTTTTTCTAGATACAACATGAATTTTGCAAATAAAAATTGCGGTAACCGAAGGCAAATTCAGAGATCAAATGCAATGATACATGCTATTTGTTTAAGATAAAATATATAATTAAAAAATAAGTTTAACTAATAAAATGATTTTTCTTTCAATGAATATAAAATTAAGAATTTATACAAGTTGAGTAGTCCTAAAATAAATGAGACATTATAAGATATTGTAGAGAAATAGTATTATGTTTAAATAAGTAAATTTAGTAAGACAACTATGACTGATTATTTTCAGATAGTGCACTACTTCTATTCACTCTATTTTATAGTTATTCTATGCATTATAAACAAATTAATCAAAAAATGATCTCAAATTTAACTTATACGATAAATAATTGATTTTAATAATAAGACTTTAAAATTGATAATATATATATATAATATAAACATCAGGTGAGATAAAAAAATTAGGTTAAACTATAGGGCCCTAATTTTTGTTGAAAGAGGTTTTAAAAATTTTACGATAATACTATTTGTACTTAATTTGAGGACAAAATACATTGGATAAATAATATATTTTGTTTAAACCTAGCACTCCCTACTAATTCAATTGTTAAAATGTATTAAATATTTAAATTATCACAATATCTAAATTGATATCATAATATAAAATTTTATTTTGGGGCCCAAATGTTTTGTTCCAATTTGGGGGCCTAGACAATGGCCTATAAAGTGGTGGTTGGGCCGGCACTGGTTGGACCCTAAAGCTACGTTATGAGGTATTATGATTTAACAGATATGCATAGGGGTTCTGACCACAGGAAGCTATTTTATCTTGATCTACCGCACAGAACTAGTCTTTTATAAGTAAAATTGTATTCATCTTTCTGAAATGTACAAAGCTATTCATTATTCCTCGCTAATTTCAAAGAGATGCATGTACTTGGGTACCCCCACCTGTCCGACCGTTGCTAATAATCTTAATCTCAAGATGTTACTTGGAATATTTATACAAAGATAACATTAGTATATATATAAGACGACAACACTAGTGTGCTTAAAGGTAATGCTAGGTAGGGCAGTCAAACAAACAAAGTTGTTCTTGATTCCATTAATGGACAATCAGCTGAGTCTGGTATAGCTAAACAGGTTTGGTGGCAGCTACATTTTTGCTACCTATTGTTTGTGCACGAGGGATTAATTAGAGTACTCAGCTAGGACAAAATATGCCAAGACAACATAAATAATGGGTCTGTTTGAAGTTGTTTTTTTAAGGTGAAAAATTTCGATTTGAAAAGTTTTGCAGAAAAAGTCCCCTAAAACTATTTTGGATGTTTTTTAAAAAGTTGAAAAAGTCTATCTGAAATGACTTTTTAACTTTTTTGGCTTTTTGTGTTAAAATAAAAAAATAATTATATACATGTATAGATTATGCATAATACTTCCCAAAAAATGAATTTCAATTTTTTTTAAGTCACTAATAATATTTGTTGAATACAATAAACAAAAAAGTTATGTAAAATTCACGACAAAACTCCAAAAAAGTTTAAAAAAAAACTCATAAAATCAACTTCTTGAATTAGTCTAAATAAGCTTTTTTGAGTTCAAAAAAACTGTTGCATAAGCTGAGAAAAAAGTCAATGTTCAAATGGACCTGACTTATTTTACTCCAAAACCGTTAAAAATTACATATTTAAGCAAACTCCAAACAGGTCCAATGTCGGAGGAGGTAGCATGAATCATGAAAAAATATTCTGTGAGTTATACACATCACGTGATAGTGTTCAGTGATATACAAACTTAATAATATTTTATAAATGATGTATACCATTTTGTCACTGTTATCAAATGTGTTATACACCGATAAATTTGTTAGGAATCATACTCAAGTCAAAGCCAAGGCAATTATATTGGTATTTAGGGTTCGGCCAGGGGGTGCATGGAGTCTCCAGCTTTATTAGAGGAGGGTGAGGTCATTGCATATGTGCTTTTTTTCTCAAACTTTGTAAAAAAAAACCCCAACACACATATATTTTTATATATGTATATAATAGGTTTGGTTAGGGTTCCAAATGAAATGTTAATCATTTTTCATCATACAAGTATATACGGTGTGTGGGAAAACTCTATGGTACCGCCTTCGGTACTTTACCGAAGGATATTATTTTTATGGTAAAGTTACAACTCAAAAGGGAGAAATTACAACTGTTCAGAAAAAGTCTATGATAGATCAAGCGTTCATGATCGATCACAGATACACATGATCGATCATGGACTTCCCCTGAGCTGTTGTAACTTCTCCCTTTTAAATTATAACTTGACCTTTAAAAGTTGTAATTTACACTTAAAAAAAATTATACTTTAACTTGAAATTATTGTAACTTTCGATACGATACATCATTCGATACCGTAGCTTTTCCTCGGTGCGCGATATGCTTTTGTTTTTTTTTTGGTTCTCTGGATTGGGGTCATGTGCCATGTCAAAGTTTCAGAGACATAGCCAGAATACCCAACCAATATCATTTCTCTTTGAAAATAATGTCATCCACCCGTACCTTTCAGTATAGACACACGCACATACATGTATAATAATGTTATTGAGATTTAAAATTTAACATAATTTATTAAGCTAATCCTGTTAGCAACTAACTTGATTTCATAACATTATTTTAACCGTAATTGTTAGATTTTTTCATCGGGACTAACCAACAACTTTTTTTGCATGTCAATCAATGTTTTGGTGCATTAGGAGCACCTCCTGTCGGACCTCACATGGCTGTGGTAGTAGGCAATAGCAGTCTAAAACTGGTTAGGGAGGACAGGTTGGTTTGATGACGTATTGGTTAAAGGAAAAGAGAAGTTCTGATTCCGAGACGATGTATCGTGATCTAGTCCTCTGATCACTTGCACTGGCTTGTACAAGAAGTATGGCAAACAAATTCTGGCCCTACTTGTAGGGCCATGTTCATTTGTGAATTTTAATTTTTTTAAACATTCTGATTATATATATATCTTGTATTCCACTGTGATTTGTGCTCCTACTATACAAACACACTTCTGGGGTTAGGTTGAAATTTAACCTGTTGCATGCAATTTCAACATAAAGAATTGATAACCTAACGTTTTGGACCCTAGTCTAGATTTTGAGGAGTTTAGGCCCGCTCCACCATCAGAATTGTCAACCTTATTACCTCATCCCCAAATTCTCTAGGCGGCTCAAGGCAATTTAAAGCTTAAAGCTATAAGATTGAATGAATCTTTTTTATTTTTACTATTAAAGTTTTTTATTTGAAGTTAATTAATTGAAAAAAGTTTATATGTGTGGGTGAGAGAGAGGGAGGATGTGTTACACTTGGTAGAGAATGAGAGGGAGAGTCAATGTTATCGAGAGAGATGTTTGAACTTTTATTTTTTGTTTTTTACCACAGAAAGAGAAAACGGGGATTTAATTTTAGCTTTTGTTTTTATTTTTTGCTGAAGGAGAGACAAAGAGAATGAATGCATGGGGTAAATATAAATTGATTTTTAAGTAGATTTTTTTAGTAATTTTTTTTTAACTTTTAGTTTTTGGATTTCTAATGTTATGAGTTGGATCATTAACTCAAATTATTGAAATTAAAATTTTCATAGATTTAAACTTTTGATATGGGTTAACTATATAACAAAAATTATGGACCTTCTCAAATTGTAGGGCCTAAAATCCAGGCTTTAGCAGCCATAAGGTTGGGCCGGTCCTCACCCCCCCCCCCCCCCCCCCCCCCACACACACACACACACACACAAACACTCACATAAAAAAAACCTCGTTAGATCAAAGCCAATATGACATATATATTTGAAATCGATCGTGACATTTAAACCAAGTAGGCAATATCAAATAATGTAACAATAAATATTATATGTGTTTAATTTGATGATTTCATTGATCGATACTATTGAATTAATAGTGGGTCTCGATAAAACATAATGCATTTGGGACAAACATTAGCTGGGAATGGGCCAATTTCAAGAGACTGGGCTATTCAAGCTACATCCCAAGCTTGGAGTTTTGCCAACTTGGGCTTAAGAATAAATAATAACCTAGTGTACATGACTTTTACCGCTATAATTTCTAGGACGAGTCAAATGTATGTCAATTTACCTTCGCTTAAAAAGAGACTATTTTCGCAACTCCTATATTTACACGCAAATCACCATGAAAAAATATTACCCATTTCTCCCAGGCCCACCCTTAAGTCAAGCCTGAGCATGCAATCAGGGAGAGAGAGAGAGAGAGGAATGTGATATGGCAAAGATTTCTATTTCCACGAACGCTACCAAATTAAAGGGTAGAGTAAACTATAAAGAGCTTGTAGAGTAGAAGGTTCAGAGAAAAATACGTCAAGATGAATATAATCAGGAAAATATTTTATTAAATCGAAACAAGATAAGGAGATATATGTTTTACCCTCGTTTTCAAATTTGTTTTTGCCCCGATTGTTGCCTCCTTTAACCAAAAACATCCACGAAAAAAGAAAACTTTGCCAAAGTGCATTAATATTGATGAAACTCCTAGGTGAATGCTTGGGCTGATTGTTGTAATGTCAAAACTTATAATTCTTGCAATGAACTGATTGGATGCATATGGAAGTGACTATGCCAACATCGAATTTCTTGCATTCTTGATCATTGACCATATATTGTAGTGAAATTCATTATATTTAATCGAATTCTCTACATAGATAATCTAGAATTAAGAAAATATAGCACTGGAGCGTATTCAAATCTATGTAAAGAAATCATGCGTAACGAATATTGATTCTGCGAAAAGTATGCATGTATTTTAGATGCCGAACTCAACCTGCCTACCAATATATTTTGACTACAGTGAACTTTTTTTTTACATATGGAGCCAGGAATTCCGTATAGGGTGGGCACTTTATTAAGAAACTTTAATTTTTTTTCTTCTAATTAATAAAAATAAAATAATATATATAAATTTATTGTATTGTATTTGATACTTCAAGATTCATAAAACACAAAAGGATCAAACGTCAATAAATATAACATATACAAATAAAAGAATAAAAAAAGGGGCTAGTTTACAACCTTTCACAACAAATGAGACTAACAGCACAAAAAATACTATAGTCATTCTTTATATAACCAATCAAACTATTAATCATTGATCACTTATTCAGTTATGCAACTTAGTTTTCATAATCTTTATAGATTAAAAAATTAGTCTAACATGTTAAAAATTTATTTGGATGCATCCATAAAGTGTCCAAAGTGCGTCCAAAAATTTAAAGTTATTTAGGTATGAGACTGTACTAATTGAGAGAACAAAAATGATAGAGTGGGCACACTTAAATATATTTATAATTATTTGAAATAACCAAATAGAAACATTAAACTAAAAGCCTAGACAAAATGAACACCTAGGAAAAAAGACCATATGCAAATAATGAAAAATCATAAGACTGAATTACCTGAGATGCTTGTGCCCATAAGAAATCGCAGAGCCACCCATTAATAGTAATGGAACACTGCGTAAAGTTTCCTCTCGTGATATGAGTTACTATCATTTGATCACTTATACTGCTACAAACAACTGATTGTATTTTCTAACTGAAATAGAATATTACTATCGAAATTGCATTGTACATCCAAAATAGGCCTAAGAAGACATGATGCCAGGCTGATACTTGATATGTTCCCCCTCTTCTAGGTCCATCACAATGAAAATGAAAATCAAGATTTTTTTTATCCGGTATCAAACGGGAGCTGCGGTAAATAAAACACTTTTTAATATTATCAATACCATTACATGAATTGTAAATACATGAATGTAATGGACCAAAAAATCTGCGGTTTCTAATGGAATAAGTAACAAAGCTACTTTGCCACTCATTGCTACTAAATCATCACCCCCAAGTTAAACTGATATTTATTTTTGCATCAAGAGCGATTACACTAGGTGCTAAAAAATAATATTGTTTTAAAAAAAAAATCAGGGAGCCCCCATAGTCCTCAAGTGGCTCTGCCCATGCATATGCACAGACAAAATAGGTGTTTATTGCAGTTTCCTAGATTCAACATTAATCGTAAGGGACAGTTCAAGTGATAATAGGGATGAGCTGTAAACTCAAATGTCATGAGTTCGAATCTTAACAACGCCTTGGGGCCAAGTCATGAGGGATTTATCCCTCATGAATATCCTAGTCCTGGCATAGATGACTAGCCATTAACCAGATAGTGAAGGGGATTAGTTATGATGTTGTGTAAGCCATAAATTGAACCAAACACACCTAACCGTTGAACAAAAAAGAAAAGAAAAAAAAAAAAAATTGACCCAACATTTGTGACCTTGTGGTGCTTTAGCATTAAGAATTTTCCTTTCACAGACAGGGTTTTGCACGGTTTATGGTGAGATTTTATATATATATATATATATATATATTTTTTTTTTTTTGTTTGACAGATTACCTATTCTGAATTGAAGTGACACCTATTGTAGAGAAATTAGTCCTTCACTAATACATGACTGATAGAGAAAAAATTTGAATCCAAGAATTTAGTGGATGACAGAGAACTTATTGAAGTTGCACAATATGTTTTTTGGAGGTTATAGAAGTACAAAATGGGCCATTGAGACTCTTAAAAAGTACATCACAATGATCAGTTTAGCACTAGTTATTGATTTTTATTTGTTTTGTTACATGGTAATTAGACTTGTGTTGACTATTTTCGAGTTTAAATATTAGTCACCGTAGTTCAAGCAAGTTTAGAACAAATCTCTTGAGGAACAAAGGTGATTGACCCTTAAGAGGTATGAAAAATATTGAACCTGAGACTTCTAAATTGTTAGAGGGCATGCTCAACCAATGAACCATCCTAAAGGTTAGTGCTAGTTAGCCAGATTACTATGAAGAAAACTTGCCAAGATCCCAGCCAATCAACAACTTGTCCTAGTTCAGGGGGGTTCATTACACATAAAACCCATATATTAAATTACCTAGCAATCAGGTGACACCAATTGAAATAGCATCAATAAGACAGCATGCTCTTGTTAGTTCTACACTGTATATATATATATATACATATATTGCCTAAAAAGTTCGTATCACTTCACAAGACTTACGTCTATAGCGGAATTTAAAAGAAGTAAATGTCTATTATTACCATCATAACAGACTCTTGTTCCAAGTCTGCTCATTTTGTTATTGAAAATTGTGCCTATTCAAGTAGGCTCATGTACCTAAGTTGGTTTGTTTAAGATACAATGAGCAGGTGATAAATGTAACATGGCACAGACAATATCAAAAAAAGATCAATCCCAGACAAAGTTGAATATCACAGCCGGAGATTTAAGTCAAGCTTATGTCCATCTGATGCTTGCTTGGGCAATTTGTCCACATGAAAGCTGCCTGGCCAAACCAAATCCAATGCTTCTGTAAGCATAAAAGGTGTCCACGCGACACCGAAGCCAATAGGGAAGTCATCAAATCTTGTTGTCATAGTAGATGTTGTTCCTGCTCTGCTTGGTTTGTGCACCATAGAGTGAGGCTGGACACGAAGAGACATCGCGGTGGGAGAGTTGCTGGGTGATGATTCCATGAAGGTCATGATCCTCTGAGACTGATATCTTTTAGCTGCTCCTCTTTCCCTCTTGTGTGCATTCTGGTGACCCCCCAAAGCTTGTGAACTATAGAACTTCCTCATGCAAAAATTGCATGAGAAAAGCTTTCTACTGGCAGGTTTTGATGGAGAGTCACTGTCTTTAGCAGTAAAGGACTCATTTCTGTTGACGCTTAAACTCAACCATTCACACATATCATCTTCAACACCTGTTTCATTAGTACTGTCACTTGTTTTCAATCCCTCATCTCTGTTGATGACTGAGGGCTCATATGCTTCCTCCCTCTGGAAGACCATTTCACCACTGCTACAGCCAAGGAACCAACCCGAGACGAGCGATTTCTATTCCTGAATGCCTATCACCTCTTACAAATCAAAATGGGCTAGCTACGTACAGAGCTTCCCTGAATCAAGTGGACCGAAAGTTACTCCTGTCCACCGACCCTCGCTCAGACCTTTGCATATAGCCTTTCCACCACTCTGAAGTTGAGTTGGAGAGGCTTGAGGCAATGAAGTGCTTGCTCCTAAATAAGGGTAAATCAAGGAAGGTTGTAATGGACAAGAATGGAGGAATCATAAGGGGAATGGAATTGGCAAGGCATATTATTTAATTTTATCTCATTCTGTTCTAGTGGCAATGCTTGTGTCATCTTTTACTGTTGGCCATGTCAAGCTTAGGATTCTATACTTATCTTCTTTATTTTTCTTTATCATCTGTAATGGCCTCAGTTTCTGGATTCTCTCCCAAAAGGGCCAATACAGAAGGTTAACTACATCCACAAAGCCACAACTTGTCAAATCATGATCGATATTTTTATTTATTGTGTGTCTTTTTAATGGGGGCAATGTGTCACATGTCTCACTTTAACTTTGTTCTTTGTACTAATTATATGCTAAATACTATTCTGGGTTATTGTATAGTATCAAAAGCTTCCGCGTGTGCTTGTAGTTTAAATTAGGGATGCAAGTGATCGAGAAGTTTGTGTGGGTTGAAAGGTCAATTCAGAACAATGTAACTCGAACCCTTCAATCCAAGTACA
Source organism: Ilex aquifolium (assembly GCA_951799425.1). Classification (NCBI taxonomy): domain Eukaryota; kingdom Viridiplantae; phylum Streptophyta; class Magnoliopsida; order Aquifoliales; family Aquifoliaceae; genus Ilex; species Ilex aquifolium. The sequence goes on along the minus strand of OX637391.1, from coordinate 10,373,300 downwards.
TTTATACTAAAAGTTTCAAGGGTAAATATCATAGTTAGTCCCTAAATTTTATATCTAATTTTAATTTGGTATCTGAAATTTTAATTGTTCTAATTTAGACATTTAACTATCAATTTTGTTTCAATTAAATCCTTATGTCCATTTCTACCTTTTAGATCAAAACAAAAGCATATGATTTAACATAGATAGAATGACTTAATTGGTGGGGAGTGCTTCTGCTTCTCTAATAAGACTCTACTTTTGAGGACCTTCAAGAAGTGAGCAATGTAAATAAAGCAGTTTGGTGTCTCCATAAATAGGGCATGTTTGTTGTTCTCTCTCTCTCTCTCTGATGAAATAAAATAATAGTCTGGTGTTGGATTTGATGAGTCAGAGCTTTAATGGGTTTCCTATAATAATATTATCTCCGGGTGCGATGATTTGGGGGTTGGAATATCACCACATTGGCGTGGAAACAATATCCAATTTTGATCTAAATATGATTTAATTAGTTGAATAAAAATTGATATTTTTTTTTCCCAAATATTTAAACTCCAATTAGAATTGGTTATATATCATACTTCACAGATACAAATTTAAATATATTTATATCTGATACAATTATGATTGGCTCCCAACAATATGTACACATAACAATTATAAGCTTCGACTTTATGAAATTCTACAGATTGGATTTCTATACGGATTGGATTTCAATTTTTAACAAAATTGGATAGTGAAAATGGAATCCATTGAATATCCAATCAAATTTGAATGGAAATTCTTAAATCAAAATTTAATTATTCAAAATTTGATCCCCTTGACATGCCTATAACAGATTTCAAGTGTTTTTGCTCACAAGGTGAGTAATTATTATACCAGCAAAAACTGTAAAGAATATTTTAGTGCCCCAAAAAAAAACAACACAAAAACGGAATTTTAGGCACAATTGCTTTCCTTCCTTTTCGGAGAAGTCACATATTTTCTCCTCTATTTTTAAGTTTTCGGGTGGAAGAAGTGATATTTTAAAACATTAGGGTATAAAACTATTAAAAAAGGCAACTACTTTGTGCAAGGGCTGTGCAAAATGAGCCACTGGCCTAAATATCTTCTTGAAATACAGGTAATATCCTCTTCTTTTTTTTTTTTTTTTTTGGGGGGGGGGGGGGGGGGGGGAGGGTGCATTTTTTATATACTGGTTCTGAGTGGTAAAAAGAGGGATTGCTTCATGAGAAGGCATGATACCTACCATTGTGGTGCTGTCTAAGTGTATGAGGAAAGCTCTGTTCAAGTCCCTTTCAAGAAAACGACCCAATCATATACTAGTGTTTTTTGTGTATCTAATTCCAGTAACTCCCACCATGTCACAGAACTCTCTCTCTCTCTCGTTTGCATTATCCCCTTTCATTCTTATTTTACAAGAGCGATGCTACATGGATTTAAAAATTAGACTTGATAATTATAATCATTAATTTCATTGTGCGTCTCAGCATTTATTAGGACTCACTACCTATTCAATGGTTGTGATTATCAACTATAGTTTTTAAGTTCATGTAACATTACTCATTTTGCAAAGTTCATTGAGGACAGACCCCAAAGCAGAAGTCGTCAATTGAGGGGTTCAGTGGTCAGGGAGGTATCCTAAATGCTGTTCTTTGGTCATCAACCTAAAAGACATCAAACACATTGCAGGCAGCTTTCAGATCATCCTTTTCAAGCATGAAAAAGTTTAAAGGATGAGCTTCATCGGATCCTCATGGGTGTGTGCACATAATTTAATATGCTAATTCCTAAACTACAAGGGTGTCAATTGGATATCATAACATGCATATCAAATTCTGGGCAATCTCACTTTGGCCGGACACTCCCCACTTTATGAAAAAGCCAGTACATTATTGTAGATCACCCCCATAATTGATGCAGCACGAGGGAAAATTGAGGACGAGAGGTGTTTAATGATGTGGGACTGGGTGTGTGGTATTGTCCAAACACAGGCATGTGGGACTGGGTGTGTGGTATTGTCCAAACACAGTCATGTGCTCCGAAATATCACTTCCAATGGCATCACCTCCTAGCATTGAACCATAACGTGGTGTGTTTCAAAAAGAAACAAGAGCACAAATTTCACCACAATGTGCAAATTAGGGAATTCACCGAGTCATGATGCCTTTAATTCCTGGGTCGTTTAACAGGAAACCTAACATTTGCACCAAGCGATGGCCACAGGAATCACCACAAGATATAAACTCCACCTATAACCAGATTGTCAAGAATAATTCAGCTTAACTGACCGGTATAGCAGACCATAGAATAGAATCCACAATGTCTTCAACATGGAACCAGTAGGAAGAGAGGATAATCTACAGGCTTACATTTAAAGAAATGGCCAATTCAAGAAAGAACATGCATCATTTTTGGCCGGATGCGAAAGAATTCCAATAATCCAAAATATTCTTTCCTGGATTGGAAGAGCTTATATTGAGCCAAGAACTCAGGACAGCAAATCCAAGATTTATTAGCTAATCAAATACCCCCATTCCAGGCACTTAAGCCTCCATGTATATACAGCAATTAGACTTGGTAGGTGTCATCATCCTAAAGACACCGTACTAAAATTTAGGTCTCCAGTATAACCAGCTGCAAGAACCTGCAGGCGCATTCAGGGCTACAGAAGTTATGGCCACGTGCAATCACGTTCTATCACAACCCAGTCTGCCGTTAAATTCTAATAGAGGATTACAGTGAAGTCCAATAATTTAGTAATACATAGCACGAAATTCCAAGAGAGAAGAGGTATAACACCAACCTAATACCAAATACACCAGTAGTTTCCTAGTATAGATAATATCCCTGGCCACCACAATAGGGCTAGTAGGCATAAGGACACCAAGAAGAGGATCATACTTATTGATCTTAAGGTAGGGGAGAAAACTGTAATACTCCAATTGCAGCATGAAACCAGAGATCATGTGACAAAACAGGCAGCATGATGAGGCTATGCCATATAATTGACTTATATAATAAACCACATTTTCCATAGCATAATCGATTTGATAGAACTTAAAATAAATCTCCTAATCTCAACAAAAAGTACAAAATTTTAATTTCCACAAGGAAAGGAAAGAAAGAGGAAAGCTTACAGCCTTCTATTCCCAGACGAGTCCCAAAGGTTTACTTCTAAACCTTCCACAATGTAGCACTTGGCCTGCTGACCCAACAGCTAGTTTAAGTACCTACAATACAAATTTATAAGTAGATCAACAGATGCAGCATAAAATTCTCTTCGGAATGGGAGCGGAGCAGGTATATTTTTGGAATTCATAAACCTGCACTTTTTCCATAAAGCATGAATTATGTGCTCTATGGGTGCACATCGGATATGGTTGGATATGTATAAGATATAGCCAAATATGTCGAGGATTATGTGAAATAGTTTTCATATTTGGATATTCTGGGATACACCACAGATAAGCGATCAATACATTTTATGACACTCGGGTTGCACTGGGATACCCCAAGACTAGGTACATGATTTTTTATGTTTTTAAATGGTACAATCAAGCAAATAAAACAAGTATTTCTATCAAACAAAAATATGAAGATTCTCATGCCAAAAAAATACAATTTTGATTTCCGAATGAATGATCTTTAAAACGTTACTCAATAAACTCTCTTAGAATATATTATTATTCACATATTTCAATGAAGTACATCTCAAGGTTATCATAATCCCAATCTAGATCCTAGGATTGTAAGATCCTATGATCTGATATAAGCAAATCAATCTGAGTCTCTTGTAGAATAAAAAATTCGTAGGATTTTAATGAATCGTGATCCGAATCTTATAAGATCTTAGAATCCTTATCCAAACTGCAATTTTACTGATCTAAATTGTTGAATTTGTTTGTTAGACGAAATTAAATCATTGAGCAATCCAATCTATATTTTTTGTTTTCATAATCAAGGACTCAATCTAAACGCGAATGTCTTACATAATTGTGAATTTATTGGGGAATTTTAATAGATAAAAAAAGCTACAAAAGTTTGATTCGTTTATAAAAAAGTCACTTTATTTGTTTGTCTTTCTTGTTGAAAAGTTAAACTCAATGATTAAATTTGATTTTCTAGTGATCATAGCCCGATAATCTTCCATTTTTATTATTTTCTACTTTTTTTGCTTGGATGTCGAATAGTCAATTCATTATCTAACAGTATTTCAACTTTCCAATCTCTACTATGTATCTCTTTCTCTGAAAATTAAGATCAAATATTTCAATTCTTCTATTCATCTTTGCAAAATTCCACAAGATTAGTAGTTCATTTTTTATTTTAAACCATCTTCAATGCTCAAATTGTAGTTTATCAAATTTTAATCATATCTTAAGTTCTATATTTGTCATAATATTTCTATTTATATAGATACTAGGAGTGTTTAATTCTTATTTTTGAGAATTTTGTATTGCTACATATGTGTTTCATCTCATTTTCTCACTTGATAGGATCTAACGATTTTCGATCCAATAGGATCTTAATTTTAAAAACTTTGGTACATCTAGGAAGTAAAAGCAAGAGACACACTTAAACATCTTAAATTGACTCTCTAACTTATTTGATGTTTGGATAAATGGTTCATTGAAGTGGCCGAACAAAGAAATTATATTTCTTACTATTTAGGTATGGAAAAAGGTCCAAAAGACCCAGAAACAACTGAGAGTTTAAAAGTATCTAAAGCTAAGTAAATGACATGCAAATTAGCAAGTTCAAGTAAATTTTTGCAATTGTTAAAAGCAATAATTCTAAATAAAAATTGCTCCTTCAAATTTAGGGGTATATTAACTTGGAAACTTGAGATGTCAGAAACCTATGATCAAGGGTAAGCAAGGAATAGTGACCAATGAACACACTCAAATGAAATTAGAACTTTAGGGACAGAACAGGATTCAAGGATACATAAAAGTTGCCTTATGACTACACCTACAGTTAGGGTGAGCAAAGATTAATTGAAAGATCAAAGGGTCATGAGTAACCCGTAAAGAAACAAACAAAATCACATGAATGGATGAACCAATCTTATAGCGTAATGATACAAGTATAATTACTACAGAGTGACAGCAATTCCATGGTTCCAATTTCGTACTAATTATCACATACGGAATATACATGCATAAAACAATTATACGTTGCACATTAACCCTGACAAACGAAATGCAACAAAACAAAAAAACAAAAGGTAACCAGAACGCCGAAGACAATACATTAATCTAGCAATAACAGTAGGCGTGAGAAAATTAGCGATCTGAACAGGTACGACAGAAGAAGGTACCCTGTGACAACTCGCAACAAGCGCGCGCTTCGACCGTGATGTGCGACGTCAGGCGAGCCGCAGCCACCACGCTGTGCAGCGGAAGTAGCGATTGGGTGCACCCTATAACTCCTCCAATAGTTCTTCAAAGAGGAAAAACAGAAATTGTACGAATCACAAACTAATATTATAATCTGTAAATCCGTAGAAATGGGAGTGGTGGCGAAACCTGGGAATGGTGGTGGAGAGTGGCGGTGGGCGGAGGTGAGGGCTGTGAAGTGGTGGTGGGCGGAGGCGAGGGAGGGATGGGGAGGAATGGACGGTTGATGTTCTTGCCGTGGAGAGGAGGGACCTTGAGAGCGAACCGCTGCGCCAAGCCATCTCTCGCTCTCTCTCTCTGAACTGAATGCAAAATCAGGGTTTTAGTTTAGCAGTCTAGGGTTTATGCTTGCCGGACCGTAACGATGCTGTATATCCTCAATGGCCAAACGACATCGTATACTTATATTCTAACTGTAGAATTATGGGCTATTTGATAACATCACTTGAGACTTAAAATTGTATATTTTAAGCACTTAATGAATTAAACTCGTTTAATAACTTAACAATCATACCACTTAATATTTTAAGCACTTCTTAAAAATATGTTAAAATTTTAAGTAGCAAGTCATCCATCACCACCACTATTATGCCACCGCTACCACTATCACCATCACTACCATTGTGTCGTCGTCATCACCATCGCACCACCGTCACCACTATCATTGTAATGGTGGTGGTAGGAATAAGGTAATTGTGGTGAGATAGTTAAAAATAAAGGTAAAATTAAAAAAATAATAATATTTAAACTTCAACTTTTTATATTTGTCAAACAGTTTGATTCAATTCAATACTTAATTTTCAATAGATACCAAATAATCTGCGAATTAAAAAATTCAGCATTCAATTTTCAACATTCAGCTTTCAGTTTTATTCAAACACTATCTTAGGCATGGGCTAATTGTCAATATTCCATTTAACAAAAGTGTAATGCTCCTTAGTCTAAAAACCCCTATATACCAGTTTTGTAAGGTGTAACTTGGGTTGGTTGGGTAGGAGTGAGTGGGTTGAGGGATTAATCCAAACTCAACCCAAGATATGAAACCTTCAACCTGAGTCTAACCCAACCTTATAAGGAATGTAGAAAAGCAATTGTATTTCTTATGTTGATTTATATTGTCGTGATACATATATAAACATATACATAGTAATCGAGTTCAATTAGAACTCTATGTGATGGGACATTTCTAAGATTGGAGCAGATCATGACACGTGTCATCGGCATTATAAGCCTCTTTCTCTACAATAAGGACACGTGGCCTCGGCGCCAAGAGATGAGGAACGTATTTGCGATATCCTCAGCTCCAGAAGTCCTCTAACCTCGACTACGTACCCTCGGTGTCGAGGGTACACTTTGCCCGAGTTATTCGTTTGTCCTTGGCGCTGAGGGATACCAGCTGGGCCATGCCCCTACCACATGATTCCTACGTCTAGAAAAGTTACCGACTGACAATTGATCAGCCTTGGCTAGTATAGGAATCATGAGGGTACTCTACACAAGGGAGTCAGAATATCAGGCCTAACACGACACCCCGCCAAGGGGAGCAGGACGCGTGGCATAAAACGCATAATCAGGGACAGGCGGACGAGAATGCCCCTGCTGACATGAGGCAATTACAAGCAAGCATTAAATGAATCCTCAATTGATGAGATATCTACATTGACACAAGAAACCAGGAAGTGATGGGTATTAAATGCTTCAGCACCAGGACATTTAATGACTCATCCTTGAAGGAAGAACATTGAATGCTATGGGAACCGAGCACTCAATATCCTTGCATAAAAGGAAGAGCTTTGATTGCTCAGGGATCCAAGCAGTTAATAGTCGAGCCTTCCCCATACGGAATAGGGGGCACACTGCCCCACCTCTGAACGCTACCTACTTTCTAGACTATCAGCAATGATGAGTCCGGGTGGGTATAAATAGCTTCCAAAAACACATTGCAAAGGTACGCAAAAACACCACTCAAGAACATACAGTGCTTTCTTACTGACTTGACCGTTGGAGGGGATACGCCGAAAAACACTCCGGCTCCCTTTCTAACCCGTTTTCTGTGTGCCAGGGACCCATCTCGACACGCCGGAAGCATCAAGCGACCATAAAAGCAATTCATCACCACTCCTTATGCCCTCTCAACCTTTCCCTTGCCAAGAGACCTTCGACGTTCGAGACCGGTGCGAGTTCACCAAGGGAGAGATCTGTCTTCCATAACTATTGTGCGAAAATCAGTGCGCACAATTTGGCGCCATCTGTGGGAATTCGATTCAAACTTTCTGAAGCACAGTAACCATGGTGAATACTCGTCAAAAAGGCAAGGGCCATCAACAGAGGAATATCGATTTGCCGGCATGCTCTACGTTGAGGACGAAAGACCCTATCGACAGTGTCAACAAAGGCCTTTCTGTCCACTTGAAAGAGCACACCCATCAAACTAGCATGGGCATCGGATCTGGAAAATCTGCCCCATTGACCCGCCAACTGGCTGAGGTGATCGAGGAAAAATTTGGAGACCGATTGCGGCAGTTGGAAGAAGACAACGTGAACGTCCTTAACCGACTTGAGGAATTTGCCCTCTCCGGCGGAGGATCCAGAGACTTGGGGAGGTCCTGTGAACCCTCCATCAGGGTAGTTGGACTGGAAGATTTAAGGAACCGCTTGAGCAGCAAGGCGGGAAGCTCCAGGGCTCCAAAGCGCTCTAGGGTCCGCGAGTAGGCCACTGGGATCCCAGCTAAGAGGCCCAGGTCTCTGGCTTGGGATGACCTCCGCAGGGGTCTGTCCAGGCGAGGAGGCATAGAAGAATCCGAATAGGATTCCACCCTCTCCACCCAACATCCTGGAGTAGGAGAGATAGCTGACTGCCGCCGGAAAGGCGGAGGAATACGCCCTGTACGGGAAGAGGACCTCAGGGTCCGGTTGAATTCCACAAAAGAAAGAACCATCCGGGGGAAGAGTGCAGACGACGAGGTTATTCAGTCACATTTCACAAGAAGTATTGCGGAAATGGAGGTACCAAAGAATTTCATGGTACCAAGATTCAAGGTGTACGATGGACATTCTGACCCAGAAGCACATCTTAGGCAATACAAGCAGATGATGTCCCTCTACCACACCAATCAGCGACTGCTGTGCCGGGTGTTCTCAATGAGCTTGGGAGACTCCGCCATGAAGTGGTTCGAAACCATCCCCCCCGGTAGCATAGGATCTTGGAGGGAATTAACCGGGCAATTCTCCGCCAGGTTTATCACAGGGAGTATGCGCCCCAAAAATGTCGGGTCTTTGCTAACCTTGAGACGGAGAGAAGGAGAAACGCTTCACCAGTATGCAGCACGGTACTGGGAGGAAGTGAACGAGGTGGAAGGATGCTCCGAGGTCATGGCAGCAGCCTCCTTCAGGCTGGGCCTGTCACGAGACACCGATCTCTATAGGTCCTTGACCAAGAAAATGTCGACATATATGGGGGAACTCATGTCCAGAATAAACAAGTATTCCCGAATAGAGGATGAGGTGATGGGGGCCAAGGGAAAAGCTCATGCCCCTAAGAGGAAGGAAAGAGAAAATGAGGCAGCCCCTCCCCAGAGGGGACTTGGGCCTCCGTTAGGAGAATATTTCAAAGGGGTTCACACCCTGTTCAAGGAGCCCATTTACAGGCTCCTCCGTAAGATTCAGGGGGAGCTTTTCTTCTAATGGCCCCCCAAGATACAGGGTGATCCCTCAACTCAGAACCAGAAAGCAAGGTGCTCGTATCACCGGGACTTCGGGCACCGCACCGAAGATTGCAGGGTCTATAAGTCTTTCCTGGAGAAGCTGGTACAAGAGGGGCACTTGAAGGAATACATCGAAGGGACGACTCCCGTGGAGGTTCGGGGGGCGAACGACCAAATTATCGCCTAGGGCAATGTAATCGACGTTATCCACGTTTGCCCTCTTAAACGTCCAACATCCAGAACCCTCAAATCCGACCTCAAGAGGGTAGCGTTTAAGAGAAGGGTAGATGAAACGGAGGGAGGGCGGTCAGGCAAGAGACCCCGGACCAACAAGGGGGACATCACGTTTTCCGATGCCGACCTTGTCGGCGTGGTCCTCCCCCACGAAGATGCCTTGGTGCTGACCCTAAAGATTGGCAACTTTGACGTCAAAAGAGTGTTGATAGACTGCGAGAGTTCTTCCGAGGTGATGTACCTTGAAGTCCTGAAACGCATGGGATTAGGTTGCTCGGATCTTGCCAAAGTCAGTACGCCCCTTGTTGGATTTAACGGCTCATACGCCGTACCCTTGGGAAAAATCATGATGCCAGTTATCACCTGGCCAGTCATAATCAACACGGAGTTTGTGGTGATCGACTCCGATTCGCCCTACAACATCATCATGGGACGAGCCTGGTTGTATGCGCTGGGGGCAGTACACTCAACTTATCACCAGAAGCTGAAGTTCCCAACCCCAAAGGGAGTTAAGGAAATCCGTGGGGACCAAGCGTCCGCCAAAAGCTGTTTTTATTCTGCAGTAAGGGCGGGGGTCGCTGGCAAGGAGAAAGAGCGGGACCCCGAGGAGGTCCTGAACAAATAGCAATTACTGTCCGGGCGACTGGGGGTCGATGAACCGCGGGTGGATCCGGTGGACCGCTCGGTGGAGGATCTCCAAAAAATATTCCTGGCAGACGGGGACGAGGGTAGGTATTTCTTGATCGGCTCCTCTATGCCCGCTGCTGAACAAGAAGAGATGACGGATTTTTTGAGAAAAAATGTGGATGTATTTGCCTGGAAGGCCACCGACATGAAAGGAATAAGTCCCGACGTCATGACCCATAAGCTTCATGTCGACCCCGCTCATAAGCCGGTGAAACAGAAATCTTGGCGGACGGCCCCGCACCACGCCCAGGCGGTGAATGACAAGGTGGACAAACTCCTAGAAGCCGACACCATCCGGGAGGTCCAGTTCCCGGAGTGGTTATCAAACACGGTTTGTGCGAAAAAGAAGGAAGGTAAGTGGCACGTTTGCGTGGATTTTACTGACCTAAATAAAGCCTGTCCCAAGGATGACTTCCCTCTTCCAAAAGTAGACCAACTGGTGGACGCCACAGCCGGGTATCGGCGCATGTCTTTCCTAGATACCAGGGCGGGTTACCACCAGATCCCCCTCCATCCTGACAACCAGGAGAAGACTGCCTTCATCACCCCGAGAGGGGTCTACTGCTACAAAGTCATGCCCTTTGGCCTAAAGAACGTAAGGGCCACGTACCAGAGACTCATGAACCGAATGTTCAAGGGGCAGATAGGGAACACCATGGAGATATATATTGACGACATGCTGGTTAAAAACAGGGACGAGAATGATCACGTCGCACATCTAGAGGTCACCTTCACCACCCTCCAAAAATACGGGCTGAAACTGAACGCGACTAAGTGCGTATTCGAAGTGGGTTCTAGAAAATTCCTTGGATACCTCGTCAGCCATCGGGGGGTGGAGGCAAATCTTGAACAGATACAAGCCATCATGAATGTACGAAGCCCCCAAACGGTCCGCGAAGTCCAAAAGCTCACGAGGATGTTGACTGCGTTAAACCGATTCATCTCCTACTCGTCGGATAAATGCATGCCCTTCTTTGAAGCCATTAAGAGGTTTGGGAAGGATACCTGGAATCAGGAATGCGAGTATGCACTTGGCAGAATCAAGGAGTACCTCCGGATCCTCCCAACTTTGTTTGTCCCGACGAGAGGGGAAGTGTTGTTCTTATATTTAGTCGTGTTTGAGTTCGCGGTTAGTGGGGTGTTGATCCACGAACACGAGCGGAAACAGAAATCGATGTACTACGTGAACAAGGCGTTGTTGAGCGCCGAGACCAGATACCTCCCCCTGGAGAAATTGGCTTTGGCATTAATTACGGCCGCAAGGAAGTTGAGGCATTAATTCCAAGCACACCCAATCACGGTCTTAACAGATCAGCCACTAAAAGCAATTTTGAGAAGGGCGGACCTCTTAGGAAGAATAGCTAAATTGGCAGTGGAATTAGGAGAACATGAAGTACATTTCAAACCTCGTACTGCCATCAAGGGACAAGTGCTGGCTGACTTCATAGTAGAGTTTTCTGGGGAACCACTTCTACCGGGAGAGCATTCCCCCCTCGAGAAGGTACCCTCGACGGATAGTCAAGGCTCTTGGAGCCTGTGTGTGGATGGATCCTCTAACAACAGGGGTTCCGAAATCGGAATACTGTTGGTTTTCCCAGAGGGGAGGATCACAGAGCAGGTTGTGCGACTAGGTTTCAAAGCGTCTAACAACGAAGCGGAATACGAGGCCCTAATCTTCGGGCTCAAGCTCGCTGGTGCAGCGGGGGCGGCCGAACTCACTGTGCAATGCGATTCCATGCTGGTGGTTAACCAAGTGAATGGGGAATTTGAGGCAAGGGACTCTCGAATGAAGGCTTACCACAATAAGGCAATGGTTCTGCTCCAAAAATTTTGGAAAGTGGAGGTTAAGCAAGTCCCTCGAGACAGGAACGCCCACGCCGATGCCCTAGCTTGCTTGGCCTCGGCACTGGACTCTGATGCAATACGAAGGATCACAGTGGAATACCTTCCCAACTCGAGCATAGATGAAACTTGTCGAGTAGCAACCATCCAGGAGGGTGAGAGATCACCCAGCTGGACTGATCCGTTGCTGAAGTTTCTCCTTTCCGGGGAACTCCCTGAATGCCCCAAAGATGCCAGGAAGATAAGGTTGAGGGCCCCGAGGTTTTGGGTCTCTTCGGATCGAATGTTGTACCGAAAGTCGTTCTCTGGACCCTATCTCCTGTGCCTCCGTGAGGATAAGATTGAGCCCCTCCTATATTAAGTTCACGAAGGTATATGTGTGGGGCACTCAGGTGGACGGTCCATGGCCCACCGTATCATGTCTTAAGGGTATTGGTGGCCGCGAATGTAGAAGGACGCACAAGCCTACGTCCGGAGATGTGACCAATGCCAGAGGTTTGCTCCAATCATCCGACAACCGGCCGAAAATTTACATCCGCTGACTAGTCCTTGGCCATTTGCTCAGTGGGGGCTTGACCTAGTCGGACCCCTCCCAACAGCTCCCGGGAACACGAGGTTCTTGATTGTGGGAACTGATTACTTCACCAAATGGGTGGAAACGGAGCCTCTCGCCTATATCCGAGACATAGATACTAAGAAGTTCGTATGGAAGAATATAGTCACAAGGTTTGGAGTCCCCCGTGCGCTCGTGTCAGACAACGGGACACAATTCAACAGTGGGCCTTTTAAGTCTTTTTGCGAGCATCTGGGGATCCGGAATTATTACTCCACACCTGCGTATCCACAGGCCAACGGACAGGCGGAGTCCTCGAACAAGACTATCATCAATGGAATCAAGAAGAGGTTAGAAAAGGCCAAGGGAAAGTGGGTGGAAGAGCTCCTAAACGTCCTCTGGGCGTACAGGACTACCCCTCGAAGATCAACTGGGGAGACGCCTTACGCTCTCGCTTACGGGGTGGAGGCTGTCATCCCTCTGGAGGTAGGCCTCCCTACCACAAGAACACAGGCCTTCGACACTGGAGACAACGACCGCCAACTCGACTTGGACATGGACCTTGCGGAGGAAAGAAGAGAAGTGGCAGTCTTGAGACTGGCCAAGTACTAAGAAGGGGTATCCAAACTCTACAACAGAAGAATCAAGCCCCGGGAATTCCAACCAGGCGATCTCGTGCTCAGGAGGGTGGTAGCAAACACCCGGGACCCGGTAGACGGAAAGATGGGACCTAACTGGGAAGGACCATACAAGGTCACATCGGTAGGAGGCTCCATATCATTTAAACTGGAGGACCTAGAAGGAAACGCTGTAATTCGCCCTTGGAATGTAATAAATTTAAAGAAATACTACATTTGAGAATAAGCGCTGTTATGACGAATGAATGGTCATGGAAAGGGCATGGCCCTAGAAGCAGTCTCTAAGGACTTCAACTTCCAAATAAAGACTGGAGCGAGCCTCCTGGAAAGGGCACGGCCTTGGAAGCAGTCTCTAAGGACTTCAGCTTCCAAATAAAGATAGGAGTGAGCCTCCTGGAAAAGGCACGGCCCTGGAAGCAGTCTCTAAGGACTTCAGCTTCCAAATAAAGACAAGAGCTAGCCTCCTGTAAAGGGCACGGCCCTCGAAGCAATCTCTAAGAACTCTAGCTCCCAAATGGGGACCGAGACTCGGGGACCCCAGCCTACATTCAATATGTAGGGACATGCCCCCTGAATGGAATATGACCCTTAAACAGGGGCACGGATCGCCCCCCAGGAACCCTCGCAGACGTTGAGATCGACCCCTGGGGTATGCTTGCACAAGTACATGGGTGAGGTAAGCCAATTTCGATGCTAATAAAGAAAAGGGATTCCCCCCCCCCTGGGGGCACCAGATGAGGATGATGAAGCTAACCGGAGTGGAAGGTTACACGAGCTCGGCGTAGTCTCACCTCGGATGAATGCCCTCGGCACCAATACTCACCAAATTAGTCAATCGGGGAGACTTTGGACCGAGGTGCTTGGAACCTTATTTCTACCCGAGGTGCCCTCCGGAGTATTTAACCTTTTTTCTAAACATTCAAAGTTTGGGGTTGGAAGTTATTTATCAAAAGACGCAAAACGCAGATACGGTAACAGATTGTTGTAAGCAAAACGAAAGGAAATGCATTGATAAGGCAAAAAGTGTTTTTCATTCCAAAAGAAAGGGGCTTTGCGTCCCTGAGCTACAAGCAAAAAAAAAAAGAGAAAAAAAGGGGCTTTGCGTCCCCAAGCGATAGAGAAAAAAGTACAAAAGGAAAAAACTCAAGTCCCGGCTGCTGGAGGTAGAGGACTGAAGACTTCACCCCCATCGGCAAGGGGGGCCTCGCTGAAGAGCTCTTCTATACTTGGAGAGGAGACAGCGTTTGGAGCATCAACAGCGGGCTCTGGCGGAGCAGGGACTGGAGAATCGGCCTCAGGAGGGGCAACAACAACAGGGGTCGGGGTCGCAGCAGCAGAGGGCTCCCCCCTGCCTCGAGCTTGGGTGTTGGAAGCATCCTCAGCTGCAGTCTCCTCCATAGCACACAACATATCCTCCGACGGCACATACACGTGCATCTGGTATAATAGAGAATCAGGAGGAACGCCCGCCGCCCGAAGCGCCTCGTCCTAGCCCTTCTTGAAGAATTCCCTCTTGTTTTCCTCAAGGGCGGGCAGGACATCATCAGCAAATTCTTCTTTAAGCTGCTCCACCGTCCTATAGTTGGCCTTCATCTCTGACCGGACCTTGTCCAGCTCTTGAGTGAGAGCCGAGCAAGTCTGCTTCGACTCCTCAACCTTGGCCTCCGCCGAAGATAGTCGCTGGGTAGCCGCGGTGATCTTCCGCTCAAAGTCGGCTAGGGCTGTACTCAGCTTTTCAGCGCTAACCCTGGCCGCCTCGCCGTCCTTCAGCAACTGCTCAATTTGAGCTGTTTGGGAAGAAAATGTAACATCCCTGGCCGCAACATCTTCCCAAGCAGCGGCTAGAGCGGTCTCAGCTTCGGCCTTCAGCCTCTCAGATTCTTGGAGACTCCGCCTCTGGTCATGGTACCGCTCGGCAATAACCGAGACTTGATGGGCGGTCTGTTGAAGAAAAAGGGGGTTAGAATCATACGTGCAAAAGGAAAGATAAAAACGACAAAAACGGAGTATGGGAGTCACCACCAAGGAGCTCTGGATAATGGAGCGGAAGTGGTGGTTGGTTGGGCGGGTGCGATGCTCGTCCATGTCCGCCCTGAAATGGAGTGTCTCACTCACGGCATAGGCGACATAAGGAGAGCGGACGATGGATTCATCAACCCGAATCGGCCTATCCTCCCTGTCCCGAGCCCGAGGGCGCCATTCCTCGGCGGTTGATGTCGGCGCAGGTGGAGGAGAGGGAAGTGTTTGTTGCGACTGCTGGCTGCCCCTCCCCCATCCCGTTCCATCAGGCCGATGTTTGACCCTCATCTCCTCCTCTTGAGGAGGGTCTCGAATACGAATAAGGCCCTGACCGGTGGTCCGTGGCAGTATCGGTGGCGTGGGAGCAGTAGCAGGTGGCAAGGTAGTAGTTGGTGGCAGAGCAGTAGTCGATAGTGGAGGAGCGTTGGTCCCAAAAGATGGAGGCGCAGCTCCCAACGGTAATAGTGGCCCTCCGGTTCAGATAACTCAGGTTGAGGTGAGGCTGGCGCGTCATTGCCACTTCGAGCGCTTCTTCCACGTCCAAGTTATGGAGTATGTCAAAATCTGGCCAAGTCTTCCTCCCTGCCGTGCTGGCCTCGGCTTGAACTGTGGTAAAGGGCTCTCTAACCTCAGCCCCTTTTCTTTCGACCCCTAACCCCTCTACCTCGGCCTCGGTGGCCCTATCAGGGTCGTTCTCCAAGTTCTGCTCCAAGTCTTGCTCGACGGTCTCTGTAAAGAAATTAGATCACCGGGAAGGATCGTAGGGCTGAGGGAGTTGGGAGAAGTTCTTGTAGCCTGGCGTGTAGCCTAGAAGCACGTGAGCAGCACGACCATGCCCGTTGCCGACGTATCCCCAGACGGTTACAAGGTCATGGAAATTCATTAAATGTCGCGAAGAATGAGCGGCCTCATGAGTAGAAACGTCTGCATGGAAGAAGAAGACATTAAGATGTGCAAATAATATATGAAATAAGAGAAAGCCGAGAAGAGAGGGAGCCGACGTACTCGTTGTTCGCCATTCCTTGGGGCAAGACAAGTCGTCGTACTCGGGGCCGATCCCTCTCTCCCAGGCTCCACTGAAGACTAGCAGATCGTCCTTGAATCCCTTGTCGGAATCATGGAGGTGAGTGACTAGGTACATAGAGGGGTCCCGGGCTTTGAGGTAAAAGGTCTACTGGGGCATCACGCTCATAAGAGCGTAACAGAAAAGGACATCCTCGAGGCCCAGGTTGACCCCGAGACGCCTATTGAACTCTAGCACCCCCATGATTATCCTAAAAGTGTTAAGGGCGCATTGCCCTGGGAAGAGGCGGAATCTGGAAAGAAACCGAAGCAATAACGGAGGAAGGGGGAATCTAATCCCACCTTCCATGATGGCCTTGGTGTAAAAGGGCATGGCGTCCTCGGAACCAGCGTTACGATGGTGGACTCGGGGGTCGAATTCATCAACGTCAACATTCCGAGGAATATCATAGTGAGTTTTAAAATTCGTTATTTGTTGAACGCCCTTGACCTCATACTTCCTCGGCCTAGAGGTCCCAGCCTCTTGGGCCTCGGCGGCAGGTTGGCGTCTCCTCGGCATGGTTTGGGGGAAGAAGAATAGGGGTTCCTGGTATTATTTCGAGAAAGGGCCCTAATGGACTACTGAATTCCAAACGACAGAAATGCAGGTCCTCACAAACACCACTAGGCTTGGAAGTGACGCAAAGAAGGTGGTGGTGGTCTGGAAGACCAGTCGCCGGAAAAAGAAAAACACGAGAAAATGGAACGAAGACTCACCAGAAAACTAGGAAGACGAACGAAGAACTTGAGGGAAACTGCTTTTGGCCTTTCGAAAGACAATCGAAGATAGGAGCATGGGATTCTTCAGGCAAAGGGAAGAAGGTTGTGATAGTTCACGTGCTGATTCCGACGATCCTCCGGCGAAGAAATCTCTGGGAAGCTCTGAGTAGAAGTCAGTAATTCGAAAGTGAGGGTGAGGGTCTGTTTATATAGGGTCTCTGGTGCCATCATTGGCACACGAAGCACGAGGACAGGCGCATTCAATGCGCACGATCTCCAAAAGGCAGAGAAATGGCTAAAAGAGTATTGATGGGACAGTTATGACAGTTGAGCCCTTTCACCTTCTGACGACACGTCTACCCCTAGTAAGAAGATCAAAGGGCTGGGGGCAGTTGATGGGACATTTATGAGATTAGAGCAGATCATGACATGTGTCCTCGACATTATAAGCCTCATTCTCTACAATAAGGACACGTGGCCTCGGCGCCGAGAGATGAGGAACGTATTGGCGATATCCTCAGCTCCAGAAGTCCTCTAACCTCGACTACGTACCCTCGGTGTCGAGGGTACACTCTGCCCGAGTTATCCGTTTGTCCTTGGCGCCGAGGGATACTAGCTGGGCCATGCCCCTACCACATGATTCCTACGTCTAGAAAAGTTACCAACTGACAACTGATCAGCCTTGGCTAGACTAGGAATCATGAGGGTACTCTGCACAAGGGAGTCAGAATATCAGGCCTAACACGACACCCCGCCAAGGGGAGCAGGACGCGTGGTATAAAGCGCATAATCAGGGGCAGGTGGATGAGAATGCCCCTGCTGACATGAGGCTATTACAAGCAAGCATTAAATGAATCCTCAACTGATGGGATATTTACATTGACACAAGAAACCAGGAAGTGATGGGTATTAAATGCTCCAGCACCAGGACATTTAATGACTCATCGTTGAAGGAAGAACATTGAATGCTCTGAGAACCGAACACTCAATATCCTTGCATAAAAGGAAGAGCTTTGATTGCTCGGGGATCCGAGCAGTTAATAGTGGGGCCTTCCCCATACGGAATAGGGGGCACACTACACCACCTCTGAACGCTACCTACTTTCTAGACTATAAGCAATGATGAGTCCAGGTGGGTATAAATAGCTTCCAAAAATACATTGCAAAGGTACGCGAAAACACCACTCAAGAACATACAGTGCTTTCTTCTTCCCTTTAAAAAACTGACTTGACCGTTGGAGGGGATAGGCCGGAAAACACTCCGGCTCCCTTTCTAACCCGTTTTCTGTGTGCCAGTGACCTATCTCGACACGCCGGAAGCATTGAGCGACCATAACAGCAATTCATCACCACTCCTTAGGCCCCCTTTGGCCTTCTCAACCTTTCCCTTGCCAAGAGACCTTCGACGTTCGAGACCGGTGTGAGTTCACCAAGGGAGAGATCTGTCTTCCATAACTATTGTGCGAAAATCAGTGCGCACACTATGTATTTCAAGCTTAGTAGACTAGAGGATAAGAACAGCTTCTGATGATAAGAAGTTGATGACTTTGGACTGTTGGAATGGTTCTAGATTAGGTGCAGATGCTTGTTTTGAATGATTTGGTAGCAATCTATTTGAGTTATCCTTTATCTCTAATATGCCCCAAGAAGCTAAGCATGTCTGGAAGAAGGCTAAGCTTATCTCGAAGATGGAGAAAACGTGGAATGGATAGTGGTTTGGTGAAGACATTAGCAATTTGGTCCTTAGTTGATAGGTGGCAAACTTGAATGGATTTAGCTGCCAATTTTTCTTGGACAAAATGAAAAGCAATTTTGACGTGTTTTGTTCGATTGTAAAATATGGGATTTGTCGTGAGGTAGGTTGCTCAAATATTATCACACCAAAGAATAGGTCATAATGATTAGGGAATATGTATCTCAATTAATAGTATAACGACTATTGTCCATTTTGGGTGCTCATACAGCCTCACAGTTTTATTCCTCTAGGGTTGTACCCTAGAAAAGGCCTCTAGATAGTTAAGGGTGAGCACACCACATAAATAGCCCAGTCACTCCCCTTCTCGAGTTGATGTGGGATGCAACATATGAAGTTACAACACATCTTCATCTTACGAGACCTGTTGGTAGGTTACTACGCTCCACCCCTCTTAGAGGCCATGCTTCCTAGCGAGGCCCATGTGGATTCCATCCCCCATCGGTTGTAGGAGAGTTGACTCTGATACCACCTGTAATGACCTGCCTTAATTGTTAGGCTATTGTCCGCTTTGGATGCCTATATGCCCTCACGGTTTTGTTTCTCTAGGGACTTTGCCCCATAAAGAGGCCTCTTGACAGTTAAAGGTAAGCATACCACATTAATAGCCCAGTCACTGCCCCTCCCGAGTTGTTGTGGGATACAACATATGAAGTTGCAGCACCTCCTCACCTTGCAAGACCTGTTGGCTAGCTACTACACTCCACCCCCTTAGAGGTCACACATCATAGCGAGGCTCACGTGGGGACCACCCCCAAGGGCTGTAGGAGAGTCAGCTTTGATACCATCTGTAATGACATGCCCCAACTGTCAAGATATTCTCCGCTTTTCGTGCCCATACACCATCACAGTTTTGTTTCTCTAAGGCTTTGCCCCAAAAATAGACTTTTGAGGGTTAAGGGTGAGCACACCACATAAGTAACCCATCCACTCCTCCCCTCTCAAGTCGATGTGAGATGCAACACATGAAGTTACATCACCACCTCACCTTGAAAAGTCTATTGGCAAGCTACTACAAATAGGGATGTAAGCCAAGTCAACTCAATTATTGCATTGGCAAGGGCATGGTATTTTCACTTCCGTGCTAGAACGAGCAGCACATTTTTGTTTCTTGGAGAACCAAGAGATAAGGTTAGGGCTAAGTTAAATGGAAAAGCCACCAGTGGACCAACGATCATCAGGACAACTTGCCCAATCGGCATCAGAGTATGACAAAATTCGAAATCTTGATGTGCGTTGAATGGGAAGGCTTAAATTGAGAGTATCTTTGAGATATCGTAGAATACGCTTCACAGCAGTTTAGTGAACAACAGAGGGCCGATGCATAAATTGATAGACTTTCTTCACGGGAAAAAGAATACCCGGTTTGGTGATGGTGGCATAATGTAAATCGCCAACAATACTTTGATAAAGAAGTGGGTCATCAAAGAGATCATGCTATGTTTTTCGTAAGAATATTGTGGTGGAATATGGGCTGCAAATAGGCTTGGTACCATCCATATTGTAGCGTTTAAGAATATCAAGAATGTATTGACGCTGAGTGAGGAGTATCCCTGTGGGGTTAGGAAGTACTTCAATTCCCAGAAAAAAAAAAAAAAAGAAACGCGACCCAAATAGGGGGTGGATGCATATATACTTCTTCATTATAGGTGCCATGAAGAAATGAGTTGGTGATATCCAATTGTCGAATGAGCCAGCCACGACCAACAACAAAACATAGAACGATTCAAATAGTAACTAGTTTGATGATTGGGCTAAACATTTCATTATAGTCGATACCCTCTTGCTGGTTGAACCCTTTGGCCATAAGTCGTGCTTTGTATCGCTCCACTGTTCCATCAGCACGTCTATTTATATGAAAGATCCATTTACAACCTACAATGTTGCCATTTGGTAGAGGAGGTTGAAGTGTCTAGGGGGTATTCTTAAGGAGTGTATCGAATTCATTGGCCATAGCGGCACGCCAATGAGGAAATTTAGAGGAAGCAACCACATGTTTAGGGGTGAATTCAGGCGAATCAGCCAGTTAACATTGTGGTAGGGGGTATCAAGTGCAAGAATTCAAGACTTTAGGACGTCGAGTGCCATCTTGTAGGTGATTCACCATTAGATGAGTCTGTAGTGGAGCAGTAGGGAGCTAGACAGGATTTGCCGAAGGAGAAACTTTTGGAGTGGTGATTGAGTAGCTAAAGATCCAACATCTAGACATGGAAAATGATGCTTAGAGGCTAGAGCATTACCACTGAGAAACACCTGAGAAATGGGCAGTCGAACAGAACATGGCAATGGACTGCTAGAGGCAACAACATTTGCAGGTTGTAACAGCTGGACAGTAGGTGCAACTGCTATGGGCACAACGGGTAGAAACACCGAAGGCGGTAGAAGTATTTCACAAGGATTGGAGAATGGTAGAGTCTGGAAAAGCTGAGCCTCCACATGGGAAAGATGTTTCGTCAAAAATGACATAACGCGAGATATAGAAACAGTGAACCTAGGGGCCGAAACACCAATAACCATGATGTTTGGGACTATAGCCAAGAAATATGCAATGGGTTGAGCAATAGTCAAGTTTATAAGAGTTATAGGGATGAAGATGCGGATAACAAGCGCAACCAAAAACCCACAAGAAGGCATAATCAGATGGTTTTCCCCATAGTGTTTCCAAAGGCAAAAAATTCTTCCATATTGCAGTGGGCCGCCTATTAATCAAATAATAAGTCGTCTCGAAGGCAAAGTCCCAAAAATATTGAGGATTGGAAACATGAGCCATGAGTGCAAGACCAGTTTCAACAATATGCCAATGTTTGCGTTAGGCGGCCCCATTTTGTTAGTGAGTATGAGGACACGATAGGCGATGACTAATACCACATTTTTGCAAAATAGGTGGATATAGTTCGATACTCACCACCCTAATCAGTGGGAAGAAATTTGATTCGTGCCTTAAACAAATTTTCAACTAGAGATTTGAAGTGAATAAAACAAGACAACACATCACTTTTTTCTTTGTAAAAAATAAATCCAAATATACTTGCTAAAAACATCCATAAAATGCACATAAAATTTATTGTCGTTGAATAAGGGAATCGGAGCGGGTTCCCAAACCTCAGAGTACACTAAAAATAAAGGTTCAGTCACTGGTGTGGATGATGATGGAAAGGGAAGAGCATAACTCTTAGCTTGTTGACACGCATCACAAATTACATGAATCTTATTTGTGGAAAAAGAAGTTGCAAGCTGCTTCATCACTTGATAAAGATATTCATGCCAACGAACATGGGAGTCATGAAGAAGTGCCACCTTATTAATGGTAGTAGCTCCTTTATTGAAACGAAGCTCGCAGAAATCATCAGTGCTCGGACCTCGCAAAAGAACTTTCACCGTGTGCAGATCCTTTACACAAACGTAAGAAGGATGAAATTCGAAGTGGCAATTATTATCTTTTGGGAATTTGTTAACAGATAATAAATTACGTTTAATAGTTGGAACCAAGAGAATATCTTTTAGTTTAAGAGAACAAGAAGATGCTAAAAGAGCAGAATTCCCAATGTGACTAATAGGCAAACCTGCAATGTTTCCAATCTTGACTGTGTCATGACTAGATAATTAGAAAAAATGTCCAAGGTGGCAATGTTAGACGTAATACGATGTGTGGTGTCAGAATCAGGATACCAATATTCATGCAGTGATGAATCAATGGAAGACGAGTAGGCATGAGCAAGAGGGTATGATGCACTCAATTGAATGCTTCATTGAAGCGATTGTGACACTACAACGCCATGTGACCAATTTTGTTACAAATTTGGCAAACCAAGCGAGGGGATCGAGAGACAAGAGAAGAGTTGGTGGGGGGAGGGGTGATGGTTACTTCCATGACCCCGATTTTTGCCACAATGACTAGAGTCATTAGTATGCCCATGAGGGGGTTGTTGGCATGGTCTTAAATTTCGTTTCGTTTCGTTTTTTGCGAAATCAAAAACGAAACATTTGAAGAATTTCTAGAAGTGTTGGTTTTTGATGAAACTCGAAACGTTTCTATGTTTTCGCACGAAATGTTCGAGACACAGTCACTTTTTGATTGCTTTGCAAAAACTTAAAAAAAATAAGAAAAGAACGACTGAACGAGACCTAATTGGCCAATCCCCAACTCAAAGAGTTTTACACAGATATCAACTCTGGTGAAGTTGGGATCTAATCTCACCTGAAAATTAGGGATTTCAACTTATTTTGTTGGGTTGTGAGGATTAAACCAATTTAAATGAAAGGAGTGCAACATATTGAACAACAAGATGAACCATCAGTAGTCTATCTCGTTGAAGGGCGACGGCGTATAAAGGTATTTGTGTTGATTCAACTGACACTTTAATGTTTTTCAATAGTTTGAGTTTATTCTTTTGGTTTCTAACTCATAGATGTCTAATTTCTTGCTATACCTGTCTTGGGAGCAGTTTATTCTAAATAATGAGGTGTTAAATCAGTTGAACAACAGCTCATGAAAAGTTGGAAGAAACTAATTTTGTAGCAACCTTTTTTTTTCCCTTCTATTTTTTGTTATTTTCTTGTTTTAATGTAATGGATGATTAAACTTATTTTTCCATTCTCATGCTTGAGTTCTCAAATTTAGTTCTTTGTTGCGAGATTAGTTCCTATTTTCTAAATAGCATCACTTATTGTTAATTTCTCTTGTCATATGTCTTTCATTGCTTGTATATACAACTGTGTTTTGTGGGCAAATTGTTCTACAAATTAGATATGTTTGGTGATATTAAATAAATTTTTGGAATCCTTTTTCATTCTATGTACAATGGTTAGTGGTTTGCAAACATAGTAAAAGAAACAACACTCTTTTAGTCCTTTTCAATTTGGAGAATGCATGTAGTATCATCATTTTGTCTTCTCAAACAACTTAACAAATCAGGAGAGTTGTTTTTTGTGTCATCTTATGGTGGAAGATATGTAAATCAATAGAGACTAGAAAGGCTTAAATTATTTGAATTTTACACCACTGTTTGATAAGTGTTACTGGAAGCTTAACTATTTAACACTTTTTATCTTATAGCACATTTGATCAAAATCCTTGGGGATATAGAGTAGAAAAAAAAAAAGAAAAAAAAAATAGAGAAGCTTTCCAATTCATTTTTTCCTACTTGCTTTTGTCTTGGAATAATGTGGGGTTATGCATAAAACTAGGCATTTGTTTTATGAATACATGAATAGATTATTGTTTGTGTTGATTATCTGCCGAAATTTTATGCTCCTCTTTATAGTTTATTCCCCTTTTCTCCCGTAATAATGTCATTGAGTTTCTTGAGTCTGTCCAAGTCACATTCTACTTTGTTGTGAAAATCACTCCATTCGCTTTGTATTTTTGTATGGTCTCTTTTTTTTTAACCTACTCTTCCTAGGAAATGCAATCTTTATGTTTTCTGCACATTTGTTTGGTTTTTTTTTGAAGTGACAGTCAATCACATTAGTTTTTTTTGATCATTTTTTTATAGATATGCCGCCGAAGGCGACAAAACAAAGGAAACGTGATATTGGGTGGGAACATGTCGAAATGATCGACAACAATCGTATGTGGACAAGATGCAAATACTGCGAAAAAGAGATGAAAGATTCCAGTGTATCACGATTAAAACAACATATAGCAGGTGGTTTTTCAAATGTTGAAAAATGTGAAAAATGTCCAGTGGAGGTGTCAAGGGCAATGAGGGAGCACATTGATAGTCAAAAGACAGAGAACGAAGAAGTAACTATAGAAAGAGCTGCTCTTAGGGATACTTTGATGGAATCCACACGAAAATGACATGGAATTGATGTAGATAGTTTTGATTGTAATGAGCACTTTGACTTGGACAAAGAGATGACCCTTTTAGAGAGGAGGCAATTACATATTGCCAAGCAGAGATCTATGCATGACCTATATGAATTTGAGAAAGGCAGAGCATGGTATGAAGGTGGTGACACATCAAAAGGAGGTTTTTCCTCTCATTTGGATAAAATGAAGGGAATGGCAGAAATATTTAGAAAGAGATCAAAGGGTTTAAGCATAGAAGACATGGATGCTTCCATTTATAGGAACCGTGATTACATACAACAGAGGATATCGAACATGCTTGGTTCCAATAAATTTGTGAAATCTGCAAAGCATGCCATAGGTAAGTGGTTTATTTATAGTCATATCCCCCCTAATGCAGCTGGAAATATATATTTCCAAACTATGATAGATGAGATTGCGAAAGCAAAAGTAGGGTTTAAAGGTCCAAGTCCTTACGAGATCACTAGGCCTATTTTGGATAACGAAATTGATGAAATAAAGGAGTATGTTGAAAATTTGAAGAAAAAGTGGAAAACATATGGTGTCACTGTTATGTGTGATGGGTGGACATCAACGACAAAATTATCAATTATAATTTTCTTAGTTTACTGTGATGGGAAAATTGTGTTTCATAAGTCCGTGAATGCTTCCAGTCAGTATAAGGATACCATCTATATTTATGAGTTAATGGATGATGTTGTGGAAGAAATCGGTGAAAAATATGTTGTGCAAGTGATTACTGATAATAGGTCTGCATATAAAAAGGTTGGTGAGTTATTGATGAGAAAGAGGAAGCATTTGTATTGGACCCCTTGTGCTGCCCATTTGCATTGACTTGATACTAGAAGATTTTGTTGATGGACAGTCAGTGAAGAGTGTGATCGATCAAGCAAAAAAAGTATCAAATTTTATTTACAACCATAATAGGGTGCTTGATATCATGAGAAAATACACCAAAGGAAGGGAGCTTCTACGTTCAGGTGCAACCTGTTTTGCAACAAACTTTATTGCGATTCAAAGTATTCTTGACCAAAAGCTATCTTTACAAAGAATGTTTACTTTTGATTAGTAGGCAAATAATACAAGTAGGGATCCAGTTGGTAAAGTATTGCAAGAAGTTGTCTTAAGTAATTCATTCTGGGATAAAGCACATATGGTGTGTAAATTACATGCACCTATTTCAAAGGTGCTTAAAATGGTGGATGGAGAGAAGCAAGCTACTATGGTTTATGTATTTGCAGGGATAAGGAGAAGCAAGCTGGCTATTGAAGCAGCTCTCCCTAGGGCACATAAAAAGTAATGCAATATAATTGGTGATTGATGGAAAAGACAGATGATACAAGACATACATATAATAGGTAACTAGTAATACAATTTTTTTAATCACTGCCTTTTAGTTGATTAGTTAGATAAAGGACTATCACATTTTAGCTCACATGTTCACTGCCATATGGCTAAAACTTCTTTTTTATCTGTGTATCCATCTTTATTTTTTAAAGCATTACTTACTGAAAACACCTTCTATGATTTTACCAGCATACTATTTAAATCCTACATATCACTATAATCAAGAACTTGCTTATAAAGAGGAATTGGTGGATGCTTTGAGAAGAGTAGTGCAAAAGCTTGAGCCAGATGGTGATCGGGCTACCATGGCGCTTGCAGAGGCACATACCAGTTTTATTTACAATGATTTACTACAATAATATGTTCTCCTACTAGGAATCTCTAAAAGATCTATCATGTAGGCAAAAACATTTCGAGATGCTATTTATGGGTTTGGTGATGCAGCAGCTATTAGAGGAAGGTCGACAACTGAACTAGGTAATTAAAAATATTTAGATATTTATTGTTTAGAAATCCTTAATTTCGTATATAGTTAATATAACAAAGTCTTTTTTGAACTTACAAATTGCTTCTTCTATTTTGTAGCCGATTGGTGGTTCATGTATGAAACTGATGCCCCAAATTTAAGACGAATTGTTATTAGAGTTTTATCCCAAACAACTTCATCAAGTGGGTGCGTAAGAAATTGGAGTACATTTGCTCTCATCCATACTAAAGTTCGCAATCGCCTTAACTATCAAAATTTAGAGAGGTTGGTCTATGCACATTACAACATGAGGTTGAGATTGTGACATCTCATGAAAGACAAGAGGAAAGTAGACCTTGAATTTAAACCAATAGATTTGGCTCATTTGTTTGAAGAGGATGATTTGCTCACGAAGTGGTTAGATGATCCAGGAGATGCACTCTTAGATGAATTTGACGATGAAGAACAACTTGCTAGGCCATGGGTCGAAAGATTGAGTGGACCTTGTACGAGTGGCACAAGTTCAAATGAGGTAAGAGCAAGGAACATAGGGGATAGTGGCACGAACATTATCTTGGACGATGACGATGATTTTGAGCTATTGATGAGAGGACCATCATTGCATAATACTAGCATTCATGAAGTTAACAATGATGGTGGTGTTGATGAAGAAGGTGAGCGTGATAATAGTATCCATGTTGGTGGTATTGGTAGCAATGAGAATATTAACAATGAGGATGTTGGTGGTAAAGATGGCGGTTTCACTAGTGAACCAATAAATAATAATTTTTTTAGTTCTTCGCTGCAACATCACATTGGAGAGAGTCCAACTGGTGTATTCACTGAAGAGCAATATTTTGATCATGCCAACCAAGACCAGGATCATGGTAGTCGTCACTCCATGGGTCATAATAATGATATGCGAAGTCGGGGAATTTAACAAGGCCTATAATTTAGACAAAATAAAGTACTTTAGTCGTAGTTGATTATGTTGGTTGTTGTATTCCAAATATAGTAAAATCACTTATTGAAACCTTTGATATGAAACATGTAATGTATAACAAAAACAGTAACAATCAAATGCGAAACAGTTACACAGAATATAGTTTTAACAAAACAGTAACAGCAAACAGTTACACAAAAGTGTTACACGTAAATGTTTGTATAACCAATATAAATACTAACCCGATTGCAGAACAGGAACTATTATTGAACTTTAGGTAGATCAAGGCTAGTGTTTGACACTATGTCCTTAAGATAAATTTCGCCCCCACACACAGTGCTTATGGAATATCGAGCGCCTGCCTCCTAGAATACAATGATCTTAACATGAGCAGAAGTAGCACTCCAATCTACTCGTACAGCGAACCAAAAATTATGTTGTGTACTCTCCAAATGTAGATTGCCTTAATGCCGAAAATGCAATTCACCAATGTCTGCCTAAATGGACTGATGAATGAATTGAATGAATGAATCAGAATGGTAATGATCCTGGGTATTTATAGACACGTTAGTGACTTTCCGGACAACCACCATTACTAAAAGACACAACACAGTATGAAAAGATATAACTCAATGCTCAATGCAAGGCAGAAGACACCAATTGTAACTGTTCTGTATGAACAATCACAATTCATTTGGATTGGAATAAACCTGAACCAGTGTGATCCAAAAAGATAGGGCTTGGTCTAAAACACACCCGTACCCGTACTCAATCCCGGTCGGGTCAGGTCGGGTCGTGGCGTGGCGGGCGGGCGATGCGCGTGTGTGTGTGGTAGAACCGAAGGCATGTAAGTGCTTGCTCCGCTCATAAAAATGTGGAACCCCTTGGGGCCCAATCCTTTAGAGCAAACTTGGACTATATATGCCCATGTAGAACTTCTTCCTCAACCAATGTGGGATTGGTGTCAAATCCCACATTGCACATCCTTCATTTCTACATTACAAGAGGGTCACTTTGGAGCCTATTTTCTCATTCATTTCTTACTCAATTTGAGCAAGTGAATATACTACGTTATTCTCCTTACGGAGTAGAATATGAACCCATGAAATTTTATTCAAAGTAACAATTGGGTCCCACTTTAATTTAGGCTCAAAGTCGACCAAAAACTCAATTTTTATACTTAAAACCCTGTTTTGGTCCAACAATCCCCCATATGAATGGAAATTGGTTGTTAGTATGCAAATGATAATGCTGACACACTATAGAGAGTACATCTTTGGAAAGATCGTGCATCGAGATAGGTAGCTTTTAGCCTTGAACCTTCCCTAGTGAAAGTCCATCGGACTTACCAGCTAGATAATGAACGTGATGTCTTGAACTATTCAGTTGTTTGATAAATCAGATCGAATAGACTTCACACAGTCTCTTTCCTAACACAATTGGTTCTCATGATTGTGTTCATTTTGGCCCTGAACAACTCCTGGTTTTCATGAGTGTTTTAGAGAATTCAGCATTTATAAATTCTCACAGAAGCGGCCCCTTCACACCCATATAGGTGACTGCTATTAAGAATATCCTGCAATATCCCACTTAGATTTCTCAAGGTATAGAAGTCATTAAAAGCATAACTTACCCTAATAAACTCTGCAGACAACACTAGTTTATCATAGGAATAGGTAGGAGAGATTATCTACTTAGTGCTTCTTTTGAATCATGCATAATTCGGTTGTCCATTTGAATCTAGATCTTGAGATCTCCAGTCAACTAGGTTGGGTTACCATTAAGGTGACTCTTGTGTCATAGGCTTTAGTCTCATTCCCCTCGATGTGCAATTTACTTGCTCTCTCGTCAAACCTTTAGTAAGCGAATCCGCTAGATTATCCTTTGATTTTATATAATCAATAGAAATAATTCCATTTGAGAGCAATTGCCTAACGGTATTATGTCTACGACGTATATGTCTAGACTTACCATTATACATGTCACTCTGTGCCCTACCAATTACAGATTGGCTATCGCAATGTATACCAATTGTTGGCACAGGTTTAGGCCATATTGGAATATCCTCAAGAAATTGGCGAAGCCACTCAACTTCCCCTCCTGCTTTATCTAAAGTAATAAATTCAGATTCCATTGTGGATCTGGCAATACACGTTTGCGTAGAGGATTTCCAAGATACAGCTGCACCACCAAGTGTAAAAACATAACCACTTGTGGATTTTGTATCCTTCAAATCAGATATCCAGTTTGCATCACTATACCCTTCATGTACAGCTGGATATTTTGTATAGTGCAATGCATAATTCAGGGTATATCTTAAGTATTTAAGAACCCTGACAATTGCCTTCCAATGGTCTACTCCCGGGTTACTCGTATATCTACTCAATTTACTAACTAAGTATGCTATATCTGGTCTAGTGCAGTTCATGACATACATTAGACTGCCAATGATACGAGAGTATTCCAATTGTGATATGTTTTGACCAGTATTTTTAGACAAATGAAGATTTATATCAACTGGTGTTCTAGCAATGCTGCTTTTATCTTTGTCGAACTTCTCAAGTATTTTCTCAATATAATGTGATTGATATAATATAAGTCCATCAGATGTTCTAGAAATTTTAATTTCTAGTATAACATCTGCTACACCCAAATCCTTCATGTCAAATTTACTGGATAACATTTTCTTGGTAGCTGTAATAATATTATTATTACTACCTAAAATAAGCATATCATCAACATGTAGGCAAACAATGACATATCCATTATTTGTGTCTTTGACATAGACACATTTATCACATTCATTAATTGTGAAACTATTTGACATCATTACCTTGTCAAATTTCTCATGCCATAGTTTTGGTGCTTGCTTTAAACCATAAAGTGATTTAACAAGTATACACACTTTCTTCTCTTGTCCCGGAGAAATGAACCCTTCAGGTTGGTCCATATAAATTTCCTCATTTAAGTCACCATTTAGGAAAGCTGTTTTCATATCCATTTGGTGTATCTCAAGATTATACAATGCTGCAATAGCTATGAGCATACGAATAGATGTTATTCTCGTGACATGAGAATATATATCAAAGTAATCAAGACCTTCCTTTTGTTTGTAACCTTTAGCTACAAGTCTAGCCTTGTACTTATCAATTGATCCATCAGTTTTCATTTTCCTTTTGAAAATCCATTTACACCCTAATGGTTTACTTCCTGGAAGAAGATCTACCAACTCCCAGGTGTGATTTTGCATGATGGATTAAATTTTACTATTTACAGCTTCTTTCCACATAGGTGCTTCAGGAGTGGACATTGCTTCATTGAAGCTTTAAGGCTCATTTTCTAACAAATATGTTAGAAAATCATAACCATAGGACTTGGAAGTCCTTTCCCTCTTACTGCGTCTAAGTGCCTCTTCACTTTCATCATTTATAAACTCATGGTCTATATTACTAGTCGCAGTATCATGAGTTCTTTTAAGAGGACTCCCATCACATACATTTTTACTAGGAAAGATATTTTCAGAAAATGATGCATTTCTTAACTCAATGATTGTATTGACATGTATATCAGGAATATCAGATTTATGCACGAGAAGACGATATGCACTACTATTTGTTGTATAACCAATAAATATATAATTAATAGTCTTAGGTCCTATTTTAATCCTTTTGGGAATTGGAACCATCACCTTAGCCAAACACCCCCACACTTTTAAATATTTATAGGAAGGACTCCGACCTTTCCATAATTCATAAGGGATTTTATCTAACTTCTTGTGGGGTAATTTATTTAAAATATAGTTTGCTGAAAGTAACGTTTCCCCCCACAAGTTCTGAGGTAATCCCGAACTAATCAACATGACTTTCATCATCTCTTTTAATGTTCTATTTTTACGTTCAGCAATCCCATTTTGCTGAGGTGTATAAGGCGCAGAAGTCTGATGAATAATACCATGTTCTTGACAGAACCTATCAAAAGGTGCATCATATTCACCACCTCGATCACTTCTTATTGCCTTAATCTTTTTGCCAAGTTGATTCTCAACCTCATTTTTATAATGCATAAATTTTTCCAATGCTTCATCTTTACTCCTTAGCAAATATACATAACAATATCTTGTACAATCATCAATAAAAGTAACAAAGTACCTCTTTCCACCTCTAGTTTGAACATATTTCAAATTACATGTATCACTATGAATTAACTCTAGAGGTTTAGTACTTCTTCCAATGTTATGAAATGATGCTCTTGTTAATTTTGATTCAACACATGTCTCACATTTATGATTTGTATTAATATTGAATTTAGGCAACAATTCTAAATTCATTAATTTACGCATAGTATCAAAATTAACATGTCCTAATCTACCATGCCATACATTGGAAGACTCAAGCATATAAGCAGAAGATGTGTTCTTATTATTAAAATTTGATACAATTGTCATTTTCATTCATCTTAAAGAGCCCATCGCTCATATATTCATAAATCTCACTCTTGGTAAGTATAAATTTGTCGGACTAAAAAACCAACCTAAAACCCTTCTTACTCAACAACGATCCAGACACAAAATTTTTTCGAATTTCTGGAACATGTAACACATCGTTGAGAGTAAGTTCTTTTCCGGAAGTCATCGTCAATATAACATTTCCTTTGCCTTCAACTTTGGAAGTAGAGGAATTTTCCATGAATAGTTGTTCTCCATCATTAATTGCTTCATATGAAGAGAACATCTTCTTATCCGAATATAACCTTTCCTTTGCCTTCAACTCTTGTGGTTCACTTGTGCTTTTTGGTTTCGACAATCCTTTGCACGATATCCCGGTTTATTGCACACAAAGAAGTTGTCTTTAAACCTTTTGGAATCACCACCCTTGGCCTCTTGTTGGCCAACGTACTTCCTTTTCTTGTTAGTTTTCTATCCCTCTTCAATCACATGTGTTTTTGACTCCATGGAATGATTATCAACTTTCTTTTTGGAGACTCTATTGTCCTCCTCAATCCTCAATCTCACAATCAAGTCTTCAATTTTCATTTCTTTGCGTTTGTGCTTCAAATAATTTTTGAAGTCCTTCCAATTTGGCGGTAATTTCTCAATAATTGCAGCCACTTGAAAAGATTCACTAAGCACCATCCCTTCGGCATGTATCTCATGTAGGATCACTTGAAAATCTTGAACTTGACTTATAATAGTCTTGGAATCCACCATTTTGTAGTCAAGGAATCTGCCCACAACGAATTTCTTCATTCCGGCATCCTCCGTCTTGTACTTTTTATCCAAGGATTCCCACAGCTCTCTAGCCGTCTTGATTGTACTATACACATTATATAATGTGTTATCTAATCCATTGAGGATATAGTTTTTGCATAGAAAATCAGAATGTTTCCATGCATCTACCACATCAATAACTTGGCGGTCGGTCTCATTCTCACTACAGACAGGAGCATCCCCACGAAGAAACTTTACAAGATTCAACGTAGTGAGATAGAACATCATTTTCTGTTGCCATCTCTTGAAATCGTTCCCATTGAACTTTTTGGGTTTCTCCCCATGAGACTCATGAGTAGGAACAGAAATAGGCACCACAGGCACAACATGATTTGTAGTAGCAGGAACATTATTATCATTTGTAGCCATTTCTGATAAACAAAGATTACAAACTATTCAAAATTAGGAAAACAGTAAGTTATTAAACCAGAGACAGTCTATGTTACTGTTTAGTGTCACGGTTTTGAAGTTACTGGTTTAACGTTTTTATATGGTGTCACTGTTTGGTGTAATTGTTTAATTCATACACAGAAACAAAGTCACTATTTGATGTAACTGTTTAAATCATACACAGAAACAACGTCACTGTCTGGTGTAACTGTAATAGTTTGGTGTAACTGTTTGAATTAAACACATAAATAGAAAATGCAAATTTTTCAAAAAGTTTTTCAAGCCTCTTCAAACTATCACAGATTGTAAAAACAAGTTTTAACAATTTGTAATATTTTAGAATACTAAAACATGTATCAGAAACACAACAAGTAATTAAACTAATCAGGAAATCTGTCTTAAGATTGTTGGTTGTGGTATTCCAAATACAGTAAAATCACTTATTGAAACTTCTGATATGAAACATGTAATGTATAACAAAAACAGTAACAATCAAATGCGAAATAGTTACACAAAATATAGTTTTAACGAAACAGTAACAGCAAACGGTTACACGAAAGTATTACACGTAACTGTTTGTATAACCAATATAAATACTAACCTGATTGCATAACAGGAATTGTTATTGAACTTTAGGTAGATCAAGGCTAGTGTTTGACACTATGTCTTTAAGACAGATTTCGCCCCCACACACAGTGCTTATGGAATATCGAGCGCCTGCCTCCTAGGATACAATGATATTAACACGAGCAGAAGTAGCACTCCAATCTACTTGTCCAGCGAACTAAAAATTATGTTGTGTACTCTCCAAATGTAGGCTGCCTTAATGCCGAAAATGCAATGCACCAATGCCTGCCTTAATGGAATGATGAATGAATGAATCAGAATGGTAATGATCCTGGGTATTTATAGACACGTTGGTGACTTTTCGGACAGCCACCATTACTAAAAGACACAACCCAGTATGAAAAGACAAAACTCAATGCTCAATGCAAGGCAGAAGACACCAATTGTCACTGTTCTGTATGAACAGTCACAATTCATTTGGACTGGAATAAACCTGAACTAGTGCGATCCATCCAACGGGTACCGAAAATTAATTTCGGGTCAGAAATTCTCGCCCAATTAATTAAATTTTCTCCAAAAAGATAGGGTTTGGTCTAAAACACACCCGTACCAGATCCCGATCGGGTCGTGGCATGGCGGGCGGGCGGCGCGCGCGTGTGTGGGTAGAACCGAAGGCATGTAGGTGCTCGCTCCGCTCATAAAACTGTGGTACCCCTTGGGGCCCAATCCCTTAGAGCAAATTTGGTCTATATATGCTCATGTAGAACTTCTTCCTTAACCAATGTGGGATTGGTGTCAAATCTCACATTGCACATCCTTCATTTCCACATTACAAGAGGGTCACTTTGGAGCCTATTTTCTCATTCATTTCTTACTCGATTTGAGCAAGTGAATATACTACGTTATTATCCTTACGGAGTAGAATACGAACCCACGAAATTTTATTCAAAGTAACAATTGAGTCCCATTTTAATTTAGGCTCAAAGTCGACCAAAAACTCAGTCTTTATACTTAAAAAACTGTTTTGGTCCAACAGATTATTATTTTCTAAAACTCCAGAATTCATCTTTTAATTGCTTTGATTTTGTGATGTTACTGCTATTGTTGGAATTTTTTATCAATTCGAGATGATGAATGGCTACTTTAATAAGCATGAGATTTAAATGGGGCTCATATATGATCCATGCTTTTGCATTATTATTATTTGTAATTTTATGAATGAAAGCTCCAGATTTTTGTGTGAATGACGATTCAATATCACTCGGTTAAATATTACATTCATGAATCGTTTTAGTTCAAAATTGATAACATTCAATTAGTATAACCACAAAAATTTCTTGTAAATTATATGTTTTCTATTGTTTCTTGCTTTATTGGATTGATAAAAAAACCAAAATAAGAACTTGATTGACAAAAAACCAATTTCATTCATAAGTTTCCATTTGTTTCTACCAAAATACATCGTTTTCTTGCGTTTCCAAAACGTTTCCGAAATGTTTCTATTTTTGGAGTCACCGAAACGACATATCTATGAAACGAAACTTTAAACCATGGTTGTTGGCTATGGGAAAAAGGCTGGTCATGCGATAAATGTTTACCATCAGATTGGTGTGGCCGATATATCAGTGGAGGAATTATGGACAATTCGAAATTCTTCAGTTAAAAGGTAACCCAATAGACCAGGTAGTGCAACTCCTTTGACCCTTGTGGTAATGGATGTGCAAAAAAGACCATATTCTACAAGAAGGCCACCGAGAATAAAAAGAATCAAGTCGTCATCTGTGATAGGCTTATCAGTAGCAAGATTAAGACCTAAGGTTTTAGCTTGCTGAAAGTATTTTTGCATCGATTCATTTCCCATTTTGAGAGATTGTAACTCCATACGAAGTTCTTTGTGAGCTATATTGAGCTCTACAACTTGGGCACGAGCTTCTTCACCCAAGGAGTCTAGTAGCCATTCGAGGAGAAGTTGGTATTAGTGATGGCAGAAAACAAATGCCAGGTTAATTTCTGCCAAGCTCCTCCTCTTTCAAACTTGAGAAACTAGTGCTCCGTTTGGTAGGAAGGATGAAAAGTAGGAGATATACATTTTCTATCCTTCAAAGAATAAAAGTAGGAATGATACACTTTCCTTCCTTTGTGTTTGGTTGTATAGATGGAAAATAAAAATGATTTATTTAATTTTTTTTTTTTGTGCTGGCTAAGATTAGGGATGACAATCAAGTCTTGTCGTGTCAGATTCGTGTTGAGTCGAAAATTTTCACCTCTAGTTAAGATGGAATTTTTTTTTTAATTTTTTATATTTATATTTTTTAATTTTAAATATTTTTTAAAATATATTTATAAATATATATTTTATCATTGTATTTTTATATGAAATTAATATATACATAATATATATATATATATATTGAAAGATATATAGACAAATAAGATACATCTCAACAGAAATAATTAACTTTCCATCTACTTTCCTTCTGATTTTGGAGGGATTGATTTTAGTTAGTTGGAAGGAAAGTTAATCCATCAACTTTTCCATCTTTTCTATTTTCCTTCCTTACCAAACATGATGTTTTATTTATCCCTTAAACTTTCTATCCTTCCATTTTCCAATCATACCAAACGGAGCATAGTAGACAATAGAGAGATGTGTAAAAATTAGTGATTGTGTTGCATTGAGTTTTCTCTTTTACTTGGAGCTCTTTTATAATGAGCAATGCTACAAAACCCAAATGAAACCCAAAAAGTTACAAACCAAAAACATATCATCTCTTAGATGAGTGGATCCCATCAATTTTTTCAATGGAGTCCACTCATCCAAAGGATAATATAAATTTGGGTTTTAACTTTTGGGTTTCATTTGGGTTATGTAGCATTTTCCATTATAATACTACCTCTCCTAGTAGTAATAAAATATCTCCATAATACAAGTCTATCGTACAAAAAAAAATATGATTAGTCTACATTTTTGAAATTAATACGAAATCAAATTTGTCTATCAAACAAAGTAGTAAAATACAATATTTAATTCACTCATAATACGTCTACCAAACGAGCCCACTTTGCATTATATGTGGGATTAACTAGATAAATATCACATATGGATAATTTTAATATAATTTATCCGTACTATTGAACTATTTTAATACCATAAGGAGATGTGGTATTATAATACAGTCTAGGTGTATTATATTGTTATTTTATAATTATATCATCAATCTAAGAAAAATTCACGTGATCATTATTTCTTATTTATTTTAATAAAAATTATTGGATCACTATAAGGTATCAAATTGGAGAGGATTGAGAGCATTTTAGTCCACTTATTTAATACCATTGAATAAATTACCCAGCCAAATATTATATTGGACTTGATACTTATTATCCAACTCTTAATACCATACTTAACATTGATACCGCACTTAACAAACGCTTGACTAGAATTGATATTATCTTTTCTCCTGTTTAATCTTTAATTTTATCCATCTATCTAGGATTGTCCTGTATTCCCTAATATAGTCCATATTTTCTTAATACGGCATCCAAACCAACAATTATACACAAATCATGCCGTCAAACTCAACATGTTAAAAAAAAAATAAAAAAATTGAACATGTTAAATTCGGTTAATTGGGTTGGTTGTTTTTCTGCTTATTTTGCTTTGCCTTCAATATTTTCTTTATGTCGCATGGAGAGACGAATAATATTGTTGGATTTCAAAGAATGCAAAATCTCACATAAATGTAGAAGTACAACTTGGTCAGGTTAACCCAAATTTAACTTCAATTTTGTAGTACGTGAGTTGAGATTTTTAATATTTGGGTTAAGTATGAACGAAAAAATTCAACTCAAATCAAATTCGGATCCAATCCAAATTTATGAAATCAGGTTCACCCTGATTGTAACCTAAGTTCAATATTAAATTCCAAAAATAAAAAAATAAAAAAATGAGACTATTGCAGACGTAAAATTTATTTATTTTGTATTTTTAAATTTTCTTTGATTAATGAGAGTTATAGAAGATAAGTTAAATTTCGGTATTATTTTTACTTCAATTTGATTTTGATTTGAAAAACTCGATTTTAACCCGAATTGTGTAACTTGAGCTCAACCTGAGTTTAAACATTTAATCACGGGTGAGGCTCAGACTAGAGTTGTTCAGGTTTATCAGAAATAAAGGATAACTCAAAATAGATTGCAACTAAATCATTCAAATCAAGTAGTTGCACCTAATCTAGAACCACTCCAACAATCCAACGTCATCAACTTCTTATCATCAGAAGTTGCTAATCTTGAAATACACAGAGGTCTAATTGAACTCAATCATCGGGTATATGTCTATAATGTATCACGACAGTATAGATCAAACATAAGAAATACAATTGTTTCTCTGCATTCCTTATATGGTATCAGGGCATTTAAGATCTCATTCCATCACGAGTGTCTCATCCACTACTTCGGCTCAAATAACTCTGCGTACCCTGACTCTAACTCCAGCTCAAATCTTTTCTCTTCCTTTGTCACACCAACGAACACACTAACGATCAAACTCAATGCCAATAATTATCATCTGTCTCAAACAATACCTCCCTAGAGAAGAAAATTTAGATAATTAAAATTATTGTATTTGACTAATGTTTGTTTTATTTTGATTTCATATATATTGATTTTACTACATAAAAGGAAGACAATTGGTGTGATTGACCAAGTTGACTAAGAAGTTTGATTTGGTCAAACCACTATTATGTGTAATCCCACTTAATATGAGATATGCATGTGGATGGGGGAAAGATGGTTATATCTAATACAAACTTCTCTCCTAAAATGGAGGAATGGTATAACGGGTGAGTAAAATAACCACCCACTATCTAATTCTTTGGGAATCAATTTCTAGCCTATACTTGATAGGGTAAGTAAAATAAGAGCAATGTCATGTAACTCAAATCTACAACCTAAATTTATATCCCAAATGAAGGAGGATCATTGGATCAGTGAGTCTTATTTAAAAAAGTTGATGAGACCCATTCATCTAATGATCTCCCTTCGTTTGGGATGCAAATTTGGATTGTAAATTTGGAATACATAGTATTTCCCTATTATAATTCAACTCAAATGTATTATTATACGTATTTACAAATATAACCCCCACAACTGATAAGACCAAGTTGTCATCAACGTAATAAATACTTTGATGCACACTAGAATTGATTGATGATATTTTTATTAATTCAATTTTAATATGATAAAATAATTCTCTAACCAAAAGATAGATTGAACTAAATTACTACTATCATACCAAACACTAGATACAATTACATATTATTTTAGTACCTCATTTAATCTTATCTTTTGTCCATCTGTATTGTATTAGACTGGATTCCTTATCCAATCAATCAATTTCTAATAAGACAACCAAACGAGCCTAGTATTTTTTGCATCCAAATGTAATATAAACCCACATTAAATATTTGTTTTGTTTCTATAGTTTTGAATTTTGTTGTAATATCTTTGTTGATAGAATTTATTTAGCCATCATGAAAAAAAGACCTTGATCATAAAACGTTGGTATACTTTGATTAGTTGAATAAATATAAAGTTGATCACTTTTGGAACAAATTAATTCATAAGCAACTAGACGTAGAGAAAAAGATTGAGAGCGAGCGCTCTACGTCAAGATGGATATAGTCAAGAGAGTATTTTATTAAATCGAAACAAGGTAGGGGGATTATTTGGACTTAAAATATACAATTATAAGAATATTCGATATATGAGTAGTTTGCATGGCTAAAGACATTAAAGAGTTGCCACGTGTCAGAATCTGAAGAAGAGGCAGGAAATAATTAGTCATGACCTTGTTTGAAAGAAGAGAGTATCTGTCTGAGAGTTACAAACCAATTAACTATCGATGGATAGAGAAACTGTTGAAGGGAGTGGTTATAAAAGGCGGGCAAGAAGGGAGTGGAAGAACAACTCAA
The DNA here is from genome assembly GCA_951799425.1 of Ilex aquifolium. NCBI lineage: Eukaryota > Viridiplantae > Streptophyta > Magnoliopsida > Aquifoliales > Aquifoliaceae > Ilex > Ilex aquifolium. The sequence continues at coordinate 10,333,938 of OX637391.1, read as the reverse complement.
AATCCTCATAAGACCCACGATCAGGGCATTTGGGAGTAATGTTGAAGTTAATTTTAGGGAGTATTTAGTGCTGTAATTAAAGGCTGTTAATTTAGTTTCTCTGTAACTGAAACTCATTCGATTTGATTAATAAAGGAATTTACTTTTATTAAATAATCATTTTGTGTATTCATTAGGGGTGTCAAACGTGTCGGGTTAAACGGTTACGTGTCGGGTTAAACGGGTGACGGGTGAAAAACATATAAACCCGTACACGACACGTTTAATAAACGGGTGAAAAATTTCAACACGAACACGAACCGTTTAATGAACGGATAACACGTTTAATTTTATTAAAATTTTAACCCACACCAAAAATTATTCTATTAAAATTTTAAACTCCATTAATTACCCACAACATTTGAACTCTCTTAATTAAAAGATTTTCAGTTGGGTGCCACTTGCAAAAACAAGTGAGAAGGTTGAATGACTAAAGAAATGGGCTGCAGCTTTTTATAGGCATGGGAGGGTCTCCTTCATTTAAATTTGTCGATGTGGGATTCAAGTATTGTTGTGTTCACTGTGCAGACCCAAAAATTTTCACCGTGTTCTCCTTCATTCACTGTGTTCACAGCAATGCTTAGACCAGGCTCAAACCACTGCAGACCAAGCTCAGACCATGGGTGAACAAGATGTTTGCAACAAACCCCAAAAGCTCAGACCATGGGTGAACAGGATGTTCACAGCAAACCTCAGAACATATTGGAAATTAAACAGAAGTGTAAACAAACATTGCAGTGAGACGAGTTCAATACAGACAACTATGGCAACTGAGAATTCCCGTATTCTTTCATAGTTCTCCACAATGCCCATCCTCTGAAGCGCCATAAGCCTACTATAAGGGTTGTTATCCACCACCTTAGCACTCATATCCTGTTCAATGATCATTTGAGATTTTCAAGATTATTTATGTTTATTGATGGGTAGAGATCAAGCTTATTTATGTTTATTGATGGGTAGAGATCAAGATCCGATAAAGGAAAGAGACAGGCTAAAAGGTCCTCTGGGACTGCACTCCTAAATTTTTTAAAATAATTATTAATTTTTTATTATATTAATTTTTTAAACGGGCGATAAACGGGTTGAGAGGTCTCACTCGAACATGACCCGTTTATTAAACGTGTTTAACGGGTTAACCCGTTTACCACCCGAACCCGTTAAGGTCTCACCCAAACCCGCTCGATTCGTGTCGGTTAATCGTGTCGTGTCGGATTTTGACAGACCTAGTATTCATCACTTTAAAATTTTATCCAAATAAGTCCTGAAACAAGATAGTTGAACATATTCACAAGCAATCGACTGAGAATTGTCTGTCGATTGAGGCATTCTGTCGATCACAACAAATTTTGGAGCAACAGGGATATATGTTTTACCCAAACATGGAGCCCGTTAAGAAAATGACCTTAGATACATATTTCACACAATTTGAAAGAAATATTCGTGAAAGTATGCCTTATACACGAGTTCAAAATTTGATAAAAGAGTATGCTCTCTCTCTTTCTTATGTTTTGAATACGGGATAATGAGAAGGGCCAAAAGGGCAGTTTAAAGCTGCGTAATAGTTGGTATTTTATGGACTAGTAAGATGAAAATATATGATGTATTCCGTCGAAATGCTATTGATTCTAGGAGGATTATAATGAGGAGGACTACAAAGTCAAGCCTCTGAAAAAGTTGGTGTATAATTTTTTGGAATTAGTAGAAGAGGAGGAGAATAAATGGGTCAAATAGGCGGGCTAGTTGCTTTTGACCAAACCGAGAAGAAGATTTGTTGAGGTACGCGTAAACTGATCTAGATATCCTTGACCGTGAACAAGGAAAAAAAAAAAAAACCAGGCGGGCTAGGGTTCATTAACTTTAAATGGGTTCAATTTTGGTTTACGATTCGTGATTGGTTTTGAAATTACGATCCACAACCATCTTTTTTGGATCTCACCTTGATTTGATTTCAGAAGAACATGCAATTCTAAATTTAAAACTTTCACAAACTTTGTATACATCTTTGACTTTAGGATCATTAATAACCATTGCTTAAACCCAATCCCCATTTACAACATGCCATTGTTTAGTTTTTCCAAACTTCCACATTAATTAGTGTTGTTCAAGTCTCCTCTGTTTAAAGAAAAAAGTCCCTTCAGTTTATTTGTTTATTAAATTTTTTTTTTTTTGGCAATGTTTTATCATCAATTTCCTTTTGTGTGGGTTGTTTAGGGTTCATCTATCGATTCATATAGTTCGTGTTTATACTCGTTGTAAGAGGTAAAAATTGACGGTCCTCTCATAAATATGAATGATTGGTTTTTATGTATAAGATATGTCTTTCAATCTTGATCTCCCAGTCCTCCCTTTCCTGCAAAACGAACAAACTGTCCAAGATCGAAGTGCTTCGATCGAAGGAACTCCGATGCTTAAGTTAGTAATGAGATTCAAAGAATTGCCAGAAGACAAGGAGAGTTCCGCGTACTTTTCACCATGGCCCCTTGTGCATTTTATAGAACCTTTTCCCGCTAGGATTTCCGTGATCTTTGATTCAAGGTGGCACACCTTCCTTTAATTTAGTGGTTCAGTTTGGGAAGTTGCTGATTTTTCTCCAACAATTCCTCTGACGAATATTTAATGTCTTCGTCACGTGCCTTGTCTTGTCATCCTCACGTGGGTTCATTTAATGTCATAACACGTGTAATAATGGGAGCCACCCCCTTCATTTGCCCCTAGAAAACGTCTGACAAACGCCTTTCGTCTGTCAGCCGTTTTATGTCCTGCACCTCATCATTGCTCACATCTTTTTGGGACATCCCCCTTTGTTTTGGCGGTGAATCTAGTCATTTAAATACCGCCTCTTAGAATTCCCTCCCTTTATAAGCGATTTCTCTTTTATTCTCTCTTCATTTTGCCTCCTTAGTTTCAGCTTCTTTCTGCACTTCATCTTCCTCAATGGCCCCTCTCACTTCTTTAGACATTCCAGCTTTCAAAACCAAATACAATATTCCAGACGACGTTGAGATAAGGGTTGCAAAAAGGATGAACCTCTAATAGGCACAAGGGAGAGGATTCCCATTCCTACTCGTGCCATCACTGAAGGCGGAGTTCGATTCCCTCTAGATCCTCTCCTCTTGTGGGTTCTTTCAGCTACCAAAATTTGCCCATTACAATGTTGCCCCAACTTTTTCCGGATCGTTATGGGGGTTGCTGCTCTGAATAGGTTGCTAAACCTAAACCTGGGTCTTTGGGAAATTCTGTACTGTTATATCATCAAGCCAGCCGATGACAATTACTATCTTGCCATTAGGAAGAAGGAGCGATATCCGGTAACCCACTTTCCAGACTCAAGTAAGGGTCACGAGAACGATGTGATCTTCGCTTCTGGTAATTGGGAATATGCTGTTGATGCCACTCCATCCTATCGCTGCCCCTATGAAGAATCCGCTCCAGGTATCTGAATCTTTTACTCTTCTAAATTGGCTTTTTTGTTTTATCGTTTTCTGACATTAGACTCCTATATGAAGGAGAGACTGTAAAGGGTCGAGTTCCTGAGTCTTCTGCGAAGATTGATGAACTTAAGAAAGTTTGGGACTACAATGAGACACTGTTCTGCCGAGCTGCTCATACATTGCTTGGTTACACACCAACCTATACATCTTTCATAGCCGTGCCGAACCGACCAAACGCGACCCTTGCCACAGATCAGGAGGCTATCCAGACTGCTCGGGAATAGACACCCCGAGCACGTAAAAAGCCTTCTCTTGTCAGCTCTGGTCGAAGGACGGTGAGAAACTTCTTAGACTTTTTATCAATTGTCGAACCGACCCCATCTACCGAACCGATTCCAACTTCTGTGCCTCCAATCCCTGTTGTTGAGGAGCCCACTGCCGAGGTTCCTGCCGAGACTGATCTTCCAAATGATGCAGATCTTCTGATCAGTGAACAAGCAGATATGATTCAGACTGTTGAAACTCCAATTCCCATTGAGTTAGATCCTACAGATTCAATTCATTCTCCGATTCCTCAAGATGATTCAATTTTTGAACTTGCCGAAGACCTTGCCCCAAAAAGGCGAAAGATTGCTGAATCCGAGGCAAGTTTCTCTCCCAAACCTATCAATCCTCTTTTTCGACCTGTCCTTAGAGCAAAGAGGAGAGAAATCACTGCAAAAGATTCCGCAATCGAAGACTTCAATGTTGCGGTGAGGATTGCTTGGGGGGTAATCTTGCCTCGGGACTTAGCTATGAACTAGGCTTTAACAGATGACGAAGTATCCCGTCAAGCATTTCAGCACATGGTCTTGGTAAGACTTGCTCCCTCTTTACCAGCCCGTTCCTTTACTCTGCAATATTTTTCTAAGTCTTCTTTTTCCCATCTATAAAGGTCTGCAAAAAGTTCATGAGGTCGGGGCCAGGATAGCCAGGAAAGATAAGGCCATGAAAGATGTCATCCATGCCCGAGCTTCGGCCTTGGCCAAAAAAGAATCCATGAATGAAGAGTTTAGCAAGATCTGCGAAGAGGCTAAGGTTCTGCGGGCTCAAAATCAAAGCCTGATTGAAAAGAACCAAAAGCTTGAAACAGAGATTGGGAAGCTGAAGGATTCTGAGCATGAGGCGAATGTAGAGCTCTCCCAATCCCAACTTGATTACTCAAGTCTTCTGGAGGAACTTGATCAGTACAAAGCCGAGGCAAAGAAGAGGGAGGACGCTGCATACGATGAAGGTGTTGAAAAGGCAGAAAATGATCTGGCCTTGCAGGTCCCTAAACTTAAAGATGCATACTTCAACAAAGGCTGGCATGCTGCTCTAGTTGCTACAGGGGGTTCCATCTTCTTCCGAGCTCTTTTCTAGGCATTCCCTTCCAAGTTCTTCCCAGTCCTGAAAACACTTAGAAATTTCCTTTGTAACTTTTTGTAAGGATCTTTTTTGCTTTTGGTTATAATCTTTTGGAGTTCTAAATGAAAGTTCTCTTCGGTTTCGACAATACTTTACATATCTAGACAAATATGACTTGTGAGGTTTGAAACCTTTAAACTCTTTAGGAATAATTCGACTTCTCGAGGTTATGGCCATAGCTCAGCCTCATCTTCAAGGAGCTCGGTTTTTAAGCAGAAACTTAAAATACTTAGAAATAGTTTACTCTTGAAGTTATGGTTTTAGTTCGGCCCTTCTTCAAAGAGCTCGGTATCTCAACAGATACTTTTAAAATATTTAGAAATAATTTACTCTAGAAGTTATGGCTTTAGCTCGACCCTTATTCAAAGAGCTCGGTATCTCAATAGATACCTTTAAAATACTTAGAAATAATTTACTCTTGAAGTTATGACCTTAGCTCGGCCCTTCTTCAAAGAGCTCGATGTCTCAACAGATACCTTTTAAAATATTTAGAAATAATTTACTCTTGAAGTTGTGGCCTTAGCTCGGCCCTTCTTCAAAGAATTCGGTATCTCAACAGATACCTTTAAAAATACTTAGAAATTATTTACTCTTGAAGTTATGGCCTTAGCTTGACCCTTCTTCAAAGAGCTCGGTATCTCGGTAGAGTTATTCTCAGATCCCCTTGGGCGTCTCTGAGATAGTTTCTATCTCGCACCGACCCGCCAATATTATTGGACTCCAATCCATCCCAAATCAGCTTACATTGTCATGCCTAGTTGTGGGCCTCGATCAGATTGGGTGGCTGCGCCTGATTTAAGTTGGTACTTCTATCAGGATTTTTTACCTCCCTGCCTTAACAGTAGGACGTATATAACAAGAAAAGCAGAACGAGAACAGGGAGATGAATCCTCAAAAGATCTTTATTGATAACTCCAATTCATCAATACATTTGCAAAATTCTTGTTGATTCTTAAGGGGCACCCTTAAGTTTTCGTAGACACTTCGGAGTTCTATTTAAAAAGGCACTTTTTAGAAATAGAACTTTCTTAAATTCGCTGAGTTCCAAGGGCGTAATACTGTTTTATGGTCCAAGGTCTCGAGCTCATAGTATCCACTGCCGCCTACTCGGGCTACTCTGTATGGACCATCCCAATTTGCTCCAAGTTTTCCATGCGTTGGGCTCTTTGCCGATCCCAGTACGCGTCAAAGGACTAAGTCTCCAAGTGTGAAAGACCGAGGGTTAACTTTCTTGTTATAAGCTCGGGACATTTGATGCCGATAAGAAGTCATCCTTATAGCTACTTGTTCTCTTTTCTCTTCTGTCAAATCAAGATCTCGGGTGATAACGGCATCGTTACTGTTGCTTTCAACCAGATCAGTTCTCAGGGTTGGTAAACCGATCTCTAAGGGGATTACTGCTTCCATCCCATAAGCTAGGGCGAAGGGGGTTTCTCTAGTTGAGCACTGAGGTGTGGTTCGGTATGTCCACAGAACACTCGACAGTTCCTCTACCCATCTCCCTTTAGCATCCTCTAACCTTTTCTTGATTCTATCAAAAATTGTCTTGTTGGAGATTTCTGCTTGACCATTGCTCTGAGGATAAGCTGGGGTGAAATAGTGGTTCCGAATTCCATATTGCTGACAAATTTTTTTTAAGAGATCACTATCAAACTGTGTGCCGTTATCCGAAACAAGTGTGTGTGGAATTCTGAATCTGGTGATGATGTTCCTCCAGACGAACTTCTTTGTATCAGTATCTCTGATGTTGGCTAGGGGCTCGACTTCCACCCACTTTGTGAAATAATTCGTTGCAACCAGAAGGTACTTCTTATTGCCTGGGGTCCGAGATAGAGGTCCCACTATGTTCAGCCCCCATTGCGTAAATGGCCACGGGGGATAGTGGTTTCAAATTTCATATTGCTGACAAAAAGTTTTGAAGAGACTACTATCAAACTGTGTGCCGTTATCCGAAACAAGTGTGTGTGGAATTCCGAATCTGGTGATGATGTCCCTCCAGACGAACTTCCTTGTATCAGTATCTCTGATGTTGGCTAGGGGCTCGGCTTCCACCCACTTTGTGAAATAATTCGTTGCAACCAGAAGGTACTTCTTATTGCCTGGGGCCCGAGGTAGAGGTCCCACTATGTCCAGCCCCCATTGCGTAAATGGCCACGGGCTCACCAATGGAAGCAGTTCCTCGGATGGTTTTCTCGGTATTGGTGAGAATTTCTGACACTTCTCACATCGCCTAACAAACTGTTGAGTATCCTTCTGCATATATGGCCACCAAAAACCCTGGGAAATGGCTCGGTGTGCCAGAGATCTTCCACCTGTATGAGCTCTGCAACTTCCTTCGTGAATTTCGGATAGAAAGTCAGGAACTGTTCTCGGGTGTACGCACTTCAGGTACGGGCCTCCGAATGAGCATCCGTAAAGCTCATCTTTTGGGGATATCCAGAATCTAGCAACTTTCAGACGTAGCTTATGAGCATCTTTATTGTCCTCGGGCAAGTCACCATTCTTCAAGAAACCAATGATTGGATCCATCCAACTTGGCTCAGTTTCATTACATAAAACTTCATTAGGTATGCTCGGCAAAATGCTAGGCTCGGACTGGAACTCAATGGTAAAAGCTCTTTCAGTTTCTTGGTCAATGGCCGAGGCTAGTGAAGCTAAAGCATCAGCATGGGAATTCTTTGTTCTTCTGACTTGCTGGATCGAGTATTCGGGAATTTTACTCAGTTCCTGCGTGATATGCCATCATTCTTTCATCCTTAGCCGCATACTCTCATATTATCTGATTTACCACCAGTTGTGAATCAGAGAATATCTGGAGCCTTGTTGTCCCTAGCTCAGTTGCTAGTCTCACTCCAACTATCAAAGCTTCATATTCGGCCTCATTGTTTGAGGCTTGGAAGCCAAGCCTGATGGCTTTCTCTAGGATACAACCATCTGGACTTACAAGAGTGAGGCCGATGCCAGCGCCCTTTTGATTAGAAGAATCGTCAACATATAGGGTACATTTGCCATCAAGTCTTGAATTTTGGTCGTTATTAGTTTGTTCGTTTCGCTCCGAACTGTTTTTAGGTTGAAATGCAGTGATGAAGTCTGCCACTACTTGACCCTTGATTGCCTTTCTCGATTCGAACTCAATGTCGAACTCCCCGAGCTCTACTGCTCACTTTGCGATGTGTCCGGATAGGTCGGCTTTTTGAAGGATGGACCTCAAAGGCTGGTCGGTGAGCACCGTGATTCGATGACCCTGGAAGTAATGCCTGAGCTTCCTAGTCGAGGTAACCAGCGCGAGCGCAAGCTTTTCTAATGGATTATACGTTGACTCTGCATCTAAGAGCATCTTGCTCACATAGTAGACAGGTTTCAATTTTTCACTATCATTCCTCATCAGTGCCCCACTCACCACGTGTTCTGATACAGCTAGGTAGAGGAATAGGCCCTCCTCGGGCGATGGGGTGGAGAGGATTGGTGGAGAGGCCAAATATACCTTCAAATTTAGGAATGCTTCTTCGCATTCCTGACTCCAAAGTGCTCCCTTTTTTCCCTTGATTGTTTGGAAGAAAGGCCTACACTTGTCAGATGCTCGAGATATGAACCTTCCGAGCGTAACTGCCATTCCAGTTAACCTCTGTACCTCCTTCACAGTCCGACGTGATTGTAGTTATGCAATCGCCTTTACCTAATCAGGGTTCATCTCTATACCTCGGTGGATAACCAGGAAACTAAGGAATTTCCCTGACCCGACCCCAAATGCACACTTCGAGGCATTTAATTTCATCTTGAACCTCCGCAAAACATCGAATGTGCTTCTCAGGTTGGAACAGTGGTTAGTGGCCCTTCGACTTTTAACCACCATGTTGTCAATGTAGACCTCTATAGTATTGCCTATCACGTGTGAAAAAATTTTGGTTACCAACCTCTGATATGTCGCACCTGCATTCTTTAACCCGAAAGGGCATTACTTTGTAACAGTACGTTCCTCCAGGCGTTATGAAGGCAGTCTTTTCTTGGTCCTCTTCGGCAAGGGGGATCTGGTGGTATCCCCTTTAGGCATCCAAGAAGCTTATTTGCTCATGCCCACCTATTGTATCGACCAATTGGTCTATCTTAAGTTGGGAGAAGCTGTCTTTTGGGCAAGCTTTGTTGAGGTCGGTGAAATCAACACAGACTCTCCATTTACCATTGCTCTTCTTTACCACCACTGTGTTTGACAACCAGGTCGGATATTGTACTTCCTTGATGACTCGGTTTTTCAGTAGCCGTGCCACTTCCTCTCTTACTGCCTCCTGATGCTAAGGGGCCAACCTCCTAAGATTTTGCTTGACTGGTTTGAATCTAGGATCAATGTTCAATTGGTGACATGCCACTTCGGTTGATACGCCGGGCATATCATTCGTGCTCTATGCGAAAACATCAGCATACTGTCGGAGTAGGGTGACGATCTCATTTTGTTGTTCGGGGCTAAGAGTCGTCCCCAACAAAAAACAATTATCTGGGTCTCCGCCTTTGTCTAAAGGTACTTTAGTCAAGTCTTCGATCGTTCGGTCGATAACTTCTTTTTCTATGTCTAAAGGTACTTTAGGGCTTTTTATGACATATTGGTTAGAAGAATCAACCGAGCTGTCAAGTGTTGATTGCTATTTCATCTCCTCGGCTATTGAACTCCTCTCTCGAACCTCTATTCCATCTTTGGCTTTGACCCAGGCTAATAAACAAGTTCTGGAACTAACCTGGTCTTCTCGAATGTTTACTATTCCTTCAGACGAAGAGAATCTTAGCATCTGGTGGTACGTTGATGGTACCGCCTTCATGTCATGTAACGAGGACCGACCCATTATCGCATTATAAGCCGAGACCGTATCCACTACCAGGAATTCGGTCATGATGCAAACTGGTCCAGTCTTTACAGGCAGTGTGATCTTTCCCCTAAGAAGAACTATTTTTCCACTAAAGCCAATCAGTGGAGTATTTGAGGGTTTCAGACTCTCCTGTTTGAGGCCGAGCTTCTGGAAGAGATCCATGTACATGATTTCGGAGGAACTCCCAGGATCGATTAGCACTCTTTTCACGTCGTAGTTGGTAATCCTAAGTGTTATTACCAACTCATCATTATGCGGCTGATGAATCCCGATCAGATCCTGCTCAGAGAAGCAGATCATCTCCGCTGAGTCTTCAAACTTCATTCTCTTGGACCCTACTTCTGGGGTCAACCGCAATTCAAACACCTCTCTTTCCTTTACGGCTTTCTGGATGTAGGCCCTAGCTATATTGTTAGTGGCCATTTGCGGGTCTGTGGCGGTGTGGATTACGTCTATCACTCCCACTGCCGTGGTCTGGTCTCCTTTCGGCTCGGCTCTTTCTCTGTCAGCTCCTGTTCCATCCTCGATGAACTCAGAGAGATGTCCAGCCTGAACCAGCTCTTCCAAATGCTGCTTCAAAGACCGGCAATTTTTAGTCATATGCCCCACGTCCCGATGATATGAGCATCTGAAATTTGGATTTCTTTTCGAGGGATCTCCTGTTAACTTATTGCGCCACTTGAAGAATGGCCTTGCCTTGATCTGATTCAATATCTTGTATATCAGTTCTTTGAACAGCGTATTTACCCCGAGAAAAGGGGACTTCTGGGGATAACCTTCCTTATCATTCTTCTTTCCACCCTCTCTGCTCGGCTCGGTCTGCTTGTCACGACCGAACTGTCTTCTGCCTTGATGCTCTTTAACCACATCTCTGGATAAGTCATCGTCGACTTTGACATACTTCTCGATCCTTGCCATCAATTCTTCCAGGTCGGAGACTGGCCTCCTAGTGAGTGATTGGTATAGAGGGTTCTCCTTTGGCAACCCGATTTTGAAGGATGCTACTGTAATTTCAGGATTACATCCTTCTACCTCATTCATCGTTTCCCAATAGCGATGAGCATACTCTCGCAGTGTTTCATTGTTCTTCTTCTTTAATGTCAGTAGAGCCCCAACATTCTTTGGGTGCTTACTGCTTGTAATGAACCGAGCCGTGAATTGCTCGGCCAATTATGACCATCCATCTACCGATCCCTTCAGCAAATTGTCAAACCATTTCATGGCCGACTCCCCAAGACTACTGGGGAAGATGGTGCAGAGCAGGGGTTCGTTCCTTCGGTGAATGGTCATCAACTGTCTGTAATGTCTGATATGTGAGGCTGGGTCGGTCTTTCCGTCCTACAGTTTGAAATTCGGTACGGTGAAATTGCTCGGGATTCGTCCCCTTTCAATCCATGAAGTGAAAGGTGACGACTCCGAGCCATCCCCGCATTCCCCAGTCGCTCTCTTGGCTAGATCCCTAGCTGACCTCTATTCCGGCCTTTTCAAGCGGTTGTTGAGTTCCTCGGTGATGAACTGCTTCCATGTATCCTCCTCCTGGATCCGAAGTTTTTTTTGTTGGTGCTTGTTTTCATCGGCACTTTTGATTCTGTCGTGTTTCCTTTCGGGACTTTCTCGCCAATTTCCCCTCACATGCTTCTCCTTCCTAGTCATCTCTTTTAGCTTGACTTTCAACTCCTCGTTTTCTTTTATCAGGTCTTTCTCCCTGGCATATGATTTCTTGAAGAATTTGTCATGAGCATCAAGACGGTCCTGCAGGGATTGAACCAACTTTGCCAGGGAATGGTTCTCCCCCTCGGCACGGAGGGACTTACCAAGATCTTCAATCTGCTGGTTATGATTCCTGGTTCGCTTGAAGCTTGCTGAGGATACCTCGTCATCCTCATGGGGCCCAGATGGGCTTTTGTTCATGTGCAATTTAATGTTACTATCAAATGGCAGCGACGCTGGATCTGAATTTTCCATGATAAAACTGCCTACAGGAGATCCAATAGCACTTCTGAGTCTTGACATTGTTGCTTTTTGTTAGAGTGGTGAGAATTTTCCCACAGACGGCGCCAAAATGTAAGAGGTAAAAATTGACGAGCCTCTCACAAATATGAATGATTGGTTTTTTTGTATAAGATATGTCTTTGAATCTTGATCTCCTACTCCTCCCTTTCCTGTAAAACGAACAAACTGCCCAAGATCGAAGTGCTTCGATCGAAGACACTCCGATACTTAAGTCAGTAATGGGATTCAAAGAATTGCCAGAAAACAAGGAGAGTTCCGCGTACCTTTCACTATGGCCCCTTGTGCATTTTATAGACCCTTTTCCCGCTAGGGTTTCCGTGATCTTTGATTCAATGTGGCACACCTTCCTTTAATTTAGTGGTTTAGTTTGGGAAGTTGCTGATTTTTCTCCAACAATTCCTCTGACGAATCTTTAATTTCGTTGATTCGCCTATCCAGAATGCCTAACTTAAAGGCATATCTTTATCTTTATCTTTGTTTACTCTTTCGATCAGATCGGTCATAGTAAGAACTGTTAGAATATTTTAACTAAAAGAGTGTTTTGTCTTGTGTGGGAACTCAATCCCACATCGACTGAAAGACCAAAGATACTTGAGTATATATATAGACTAGTGTTATCTAGCCTTTGAATCAAAGAGAGGTCTTGGGACTCTCACGTGTGCAGGGGGGGACTAGCGGAGGAGATACGGATTTCTAAAATCTACGAAACACATAGTTGTACCTAGTCCACGACCCGGGTAGTGGGTCCCCCTGGCTCGCCAAAAATAAAATAGAATATTAACTGGTATTAAACCCACTTTTTATTATTTTCTGTTATTACTTCAATATTAAAATTTCAGTTGCTGAATACCAAAAGCCTCCAACGGCTAGTATTCCAACAGTCATATTTTAATTTATTATCCAATTAAATATAGAAGTAATTACAGCCTATTAAACACATATATTATCAGTATATATATGTACATATATTCAGTATACATAGATATCATATCAGCTATATTTTCTTAGATAAGTTTCTGGGCAATATTCAAAGGTGTGTGTGAAGCTTCTGCTTCATTCGATTGTGCAGATTTGAGTGAAGCAACAGTCAATAGGTTGGGCTGTTGTATCCTGGGGACGACGCGTCTATACCTTCTGTGCTGTGATTCTTTCATAAAGGGGCGCGAATCGTCTTAAGAGAGCGACCTAGTCCGCGCCTCACCCTGCCGTTCACTTTATTTGGATCCACTTTTCCAACAATTTAAGACGATTCAATCCCGATGGAGAATTCTGCGATAGCCGCTTCTACTGTTTCATCTGCTGGATCAAACGATCTTAACAAACCGTTTCGATTCAGTGGACAGTTCTTCAAAAGATGGGCGAAGAAAGTTATGTTCTATCTCAAACTGATGAAGGTCGCATGGATTCTCACTGCAAAAAATCCAAAGAAGGTGAACAAGGAAGGTATGACTGCAGAAGAGTTAGCAGAGCATGAAAAGAATTTAGCACTATGGGAGACTGACGAAGATAATTGTCGCAATTATTTGCTCAATTGTCTTTCCGATGAACTATATGATTACTATTCCAATTCCTATTCTTCTGCCAAGAAGATTTGGAAAGCTTTGGAGGCGAAGTATGACACAGAAGAAGCAGGGACGAAAAAATATGCTTGTAGCCTCTATTTTAAATTCCAGATGGTGGAAGAAAAATCTGTAATTGCTCAAACACATGAGTTACAGATGATTGTTCATGAAATTGTGTCCGAAGGAATCAAGGTTGATGAACAGATGCAAGTTGCAGCAGTTATCGACAAATTGCCGGGTTCATGGAAGGAGTATCAAAAGGGACTTCGTCACAAGCAATCAGAATTAAGCATGGTGAATCTAATGGCTCGGCTTCGAATTGAGGAAGAGGCCAGAAAACAAGACAAGACCAACGACACTAACGGGAATAACAATGGTAATGGAAACAACAATAAGGTACATTTTATCACATCTAATGATAATGTCTCTAAGGGTCAAAATAATAGAAACAGTGCCTATTTGAAGCCTAGAGGTAATAACATGAAAAAGTTTAATAAGGCTTCAAATAAAAACTATTTTCAAAAGAAGTGGAACCAAGCACCAAACCAAGGACCCCCTTCCAAACAAGTACCATATAATAAAAATAATCAGTCAAATAATGGTGCTTGTTTTGTGTGTGGAAAGTCTGGCCATTTTGCTAAAGATTGTCGTTTTAAAAAACGAGGTTATGCTCCTCAAGCTAATGTGACCGAGGAACCTCTTGTGGCCATGATTTCTGAGGTTAATTTTATTGAGAATAGTGAAAGGTGGTGGGCAGATTCTGGAGCTTCCAGGCATGTCTGTCATGATAAATCTTGGTTCAAGTCTTTCTCTCCCGTTGGAAATGATAAAAAAGTGTTGCTTGGTGATTCACATACTGTGAATGTTTTGGGCATGGGAGATGTCGAACTCAAATTTACCTCTGGCCGAGTTTTGACCCTAAGAGATGTTCTTCACACTCCTGAAATTAGAAAGAATTTGGTTTCTGGTTATCTTTTAAATAAGGCTGGTTTCAAACAAACCATAGAATCTGATCAGTTTGTTTTGACCAAGAATGGGTCATTTGTTGGGAAAGGCTATGCTTGTGATGGTATGTTTAAGCTGAATGTTGAAATGAATAAAACTACTTCTTCCGTTTATATTGTTTCTTGTGTGAATATGTGGCATGCTCGTCTTTGTCATGTTAATAGCAAATATTTGAAAAATATGAGCCATGTAGGTTTATTGCCTAAGTTACACAATAATTTTGAAAAATGTGAATATTGTAGCATGACAAAAATAACAAAACAGCCTCATATCAAAGTAGAAAGAAATTCTGAATTATTAGAATTGATACATACGGACATATGTGAATTTGAAGGAATTTTGACTCGTGGTGGAAAAAGATATTTTATAACTTTCATCGATGACTTTTCAAAATACACTTATGTTTATCTTATGAAAAATAAAAGTGATGCTTTTGAAAAACTCACCATTTTTATTAAAGAAGTAGAAAATCGATTTGATAGAAAAATTAAACGATTTAGAAGTGATAGAGGTAGAGAATATGAATCACTTGGATTAATTGAACATATACAGTCTTTAGGAATAGTTCATGAAACCACACCACCATACTCTCCTCAATCTAATGGTGTAGCTGAACGTAAAAATAGAACTTTGATCAACTTAACCAATGCTATGTTAGCTAGTTCTAGTGCACCTAAAAATTTGTGGGGAGAAGCAGTTTTAACTGGAAATTATGTTATGAATAGAGTTCCTCGTAAACAAAATCTAGTTACTCCTTATGAACTGTGGAGGAAAAGAAAGCCTAACTTGAATTACATTAGAGTATGGGGATGTTTGGCTTATGTTAGGATGACTGATCCTAAAATTCCTAAATTAGGAATAAGAGCATCTACATGTGTATTCATTGGATATGCACTAGCTAGTAAAGCATACAGATTTTTAGACCTAGAGAATAATGTGGTAATTGAATCACTAGATGCTATATTTCATGAAGATAAATTCCCTTTTAAATATAAAAATAGTGGGGGTGATGATAATATGCCAAAGTCTAGTGATATTCCTAGTTCATCAGTGACCAAAAATATAGAACAAAAAGAATATGAACCTAGGAGGAGTAAGAGGAGTAGAGTAGAAAAAGATTTTGGTTCAGATTACATTGTTTATAATGTTGAAGGGGATCCAACCAACTTACAAGAAGCCTTAACATCTCCCGATGCAGACTTATGGAGAGAAGCTGTAAATGATGAATATGATTCACTCATAACAAACAAAACATGGAAATTGGTAGATTTACCTCCTGGTTGTAAAACTATAGGTTGCAAATGGGTGTTAAAGAGAAAGCTCAAATCTGATGGAACGATAGATAAGTTTAAGGCGAGGTTGGTAGCTAAAGGTTTTAAACAAAAGGAAGATTTAGATTTCTTTGATACATTTTCTCCTGTCTCTAGAATTACATCCATAAGATTGCTAATTTCTATAGCTGCTATACATAATTTAGAAATACATCAAATGGATGTAAAAACAGCTTTTTTGAATGGTGATCTAGAGGAAGAAATTTATATGGATCAACCAGAAGGGTTTTTTCAACAAGGTCATGAAAATAAAGTTTGTAAATTAACTAAATCTTTGTATGGCCTTAAACAAGCACCCAAGCAGTGGCACGAAAAATTTGATCAATGTGTTTTAGCTAATGGGTTTAAGGCTAATGAGAGTGACAAATGTATTTACTCAAAGTCTGAAAATGGTGAACATATTATTATTTGTTTATATGTTGATGATCTTTTATTATTTGGTACTAGTTTATATGTGATTGAGACTACCAAGACTTTACTAAATAGAAATTTTGACATGAAAGATTTAGGTCAAGCAAATGTGATTCTTGGCATGAAAATCACAAATAGCGTTGATGGAATTATGCTTGATCAATCTCATTACATAGAAAAAGTTTTGAAAAAATATAACTTTTTTGATTGTAAACCTGCTTGCACACCTTTTGATTCAAGCATTCATTTATTTCCAACAGAAAAAGAAAGTGATGTAATTAATCAGATAGAGTATGCAAGCATAATTGGTAGTCTTAGATACGCCACTGATTGTACTAGACCTGATATTGCCTATGCGGTGGGTGTACTTGGTAGATTTACTAGTAGACCTAGTATGGATCATTGGAATGCAATATATCGTCTTATGAGATATCTAAAAAGAACTATACATGTTGGTTTATTTTATAAGAATTATCCTGCTGTACTTGAAGGTTACTGTGATGCAGATTGGAACACCCTATCGGGTGATTCTATGTCCACTACAGGTTATGTCTTTACTTTAGGTGGTGGAGCCATAAGTTGGAAATCAAAGAAGCAGCAGATTATTGCAAAGTCAACAATGGAAGCTGAATTGATTGCGCTAGCTTCAGCTAGTGAGGAAGCTGGGTGGCTTCGTGATTTATTGTTTGATATACCTTTGTGGGCTAAACCAGTGCCACCTGTGTTAATTCATTGTGACAGCAATGCCGCAATAGGTAGAGTACGTAATAAGTACTATAATGGAAAATCCAGATCTGTGAGAAGAAAGCACAGTACTGTGAGATCATACCTAAATAATGGTGCGATCAATGTTGATTATGTGAGATCGACTGACAATCTTGCCGATCCGTTAACAAAAGCTCTAGCTAGAGAAAAGATCTGGAGTACATCGAGGGAGATTGGACTCAAGCCCAAATCCGATTAAGTCACATATGAGGATACCCAACCTAGGGATTGGAGATCCCAAGAACTAGGTTAATGGGACAAACGAATCATAGAGTGACTTGGTTTGTGAAACATGTACCAATGAAATTTATATCATTGTTGAAATTTTATATTCATTGTCCATCCCTATGGTGTAAAGTACATGTGATCTCGTAACGAAAATTTGGAGGATGAGATCAATATCTCTTAATGAGTTCTATAGCCCTTTTTGGGTGGGATGTTTTAGTTACGAGAACATTCTTGATAGACTCACCTATATGAGTGTGGAAGACGGGCCGCTTCCTATGAGAATTTGGGCTAATTCTCTAGAGCACTCAAGAAACTGGGATAAAGCACAAGGCCGAGAATGTGCTGGTTTTTTGAAGCTCGATTTTGGACACCTTGAATATCATGTGTGTGATATGGTTCTACGTATCCTCAAGTAGTCATCGTTTAAAGGCTAAGTCCACTTTGACTCTAGTACGGGAACATTGAAGCACTAAGTAAAGGTTTAAAGGCATTGCCACTTTTGCAATGCATGATATTCTATTTATTGCCCAGTTACTTATATAGTGTATCTTTTATTAAAATAAGTGGGGGATTGTTAGAATATTTTAACTAAAAGAGTGTTTTGTCTTGTGTGGGAACTCAATCCCACATCGACTGAAAGACCAAAGATACTTGAGTATATATATAGACTAGTGTTATCTAGCCTTTGAATCAAAGAGAGGTCTTGGGACTCTCACGTGCGCAGGGGGGGGACTAGCGGAGGAGATATCTACGAAACATATAGTTGTACCTAGTCCACGACCCGGGTAGTGGGTCCCCCTGGCTCGCCAAAAATAAAATAGAATATTAACTGGTATTAAACCCACTTTTTATTATTTTCTGTTATTACTTCAATATTAAAATTTCAGTTGCTGAATACCAAAAGCCTCCAACGGCTAGTATTCCAACAGTCATATTTTAATTTATTATCCAATTAAATATAGAAGTAATTACAGCCTATTAAACACATATATTATCAGTATATATATGTACATATATTCAGTATACATAGATATCATATCAGCTATATTTTCTTAGATAAGTTTCTGGGCAATATTCAAAGGTGTGTGTGAAGCTTCTGCTTCATTCGATTGTGCAGATTTGAGTGAAGCAACAGTCAATAGGCTGGGCTGTTGTATCCTGGGGACGACGCGTCTATACCTTCTGTGCTGTGATTCTTTCATAAAGGGGCGCGAATCGTCTTAAGAGAGCGACCTAGTCCGCGCCTCACCCTGCCGTTCACTTTATTTGGATCCACTTTTCCAACAAGAACCGAACTATTTCATCAAATACCGAACACATTTGATAACAAAGTTTGGTAAGAGCCGAGCTCTTTAACTGTTTACCGAACACATTGCTCAGTTCGTCTCGGTCTATTGAACTGAGTGGCTAATGTCTTCGCCACGTGCCTTGTTTTGTCATTCTCACGTGAGTTCATTTAATGTCATAACACCTGTAATAATGGGAGCCACCACCTTCACTAGTTAATCGTAAATTGATATTGACACTAAATCTCACCGTTTTAGGTATCTTACCGTATTGCAATGGGAATGAAATATGAATTTATAAACAAGAAATTCACAATAGAATCCACAATAGAACTCGCTTCTCTATTAAACAAACCCACCATGTATATAGGATAGGACACATATAAACTAATATCCAATATCAATTTAAATATTAGATAAACCAAGCAAAAAGGTTCTCTAATACTGCAGGAATTCCTCCCAATCAAAAGATCAAAAAAAAAAAATGACAAAAGATAGATAATTTTATCTCATGAAACCCTGTATAGAATATATCAACTTTTTTTTGCATCGATGCCCTCTATGAGTTCCGTATGATATAGTAAACTATAAATTACAAAGACCTAGGTATTCTTCATCTATGTTTAGGGTGAGTTGACAAGCCAGATCTAAATCACATGCAATCCTTTCTCTTAGGCCACTCGTCATCTAAGTTCAATGAAACAAAGTTAATTTAAGTTTTCGGGGCTTGATCCACATTATATATATATATTTGGGGTCTTAATATAATGTGTGGAACTCCGTGTCAACTCAACATTGAAGGTATCAAACCAAATGGGGCAGGAGGTGGTCCTTAGATCCTCCGCCACATGGTTAATTAAGACTTCAGAGTTAAGACAGGCCTAAGCCTCTAACGTGTCGACAAAGTGAATTCATTGGTCTTTTCAAATGCATTAAGTCAATTGTCTATACATGAATCTTTTAAAAACCTAATTGGAAACATAAAATTTTTAAAAAACTACTGGGGTGTTATATAAATTTTTGAAAAGGGAGAGGCATAGCCCCCTACGGCCCTTAGTTCCCTCCAAGGTTGTGATATATTTGCCTGTATCGTCTTTGCCCTTTACTTTTTCTTGCGTGGCGTTACGTTTTGTGTTTTCTTTGGATTAATAGAGGTCTATCTTTGTAATGATGGTTACCAAGGATTATAAAAATTTAAAATGATAATATAGTTACAACATTTATCAAATTAAAGTGACAAAAACTTTCAAATTCAAATCAAACAAGATACCAAGTTAAAATTGAGAGAGAGAGAGAGAGAGAGTTCAGTGTCATGGGGAAGTTAGTAAAGAAAGGATAAATTCAGGCGAGTCACCGAAGATATCAAGGAGGAAACTGAAGCAATTGAGATAATGAAAATCAATTCCATCGATCTGTGTGCTTGTTCTTCAAGTTCATTATTTTTGGGGAAATGTTATTTGAACCTAATTTATGGATCTTATTTAGAGACTTAACGATGTACAACTATTAGATTGGTTGTGGGTTCTATCTAACATTAAAATTCACAACTAATCCAATGGTTACATTGAAGCCACATCATTAAGTCCTCAAATAAGATTCCAAAATAAGGTCCCCGTAGCATTGCTCTTATTTTTGTTAATTTTACCGAGACCTATGGCTACTTGCATGGCCATGTCGATTACCCCAAGCAAGGGTACCCAATAGCATTGCTCTTACTATAAAACCTCTGGAATCCCCCCTCTCTCTCTCTCTCTCCTCTGTGTATGTGGGTGTGAAGTGAACACAGCCATTGACAGTAGGATGATTCCCCTTTTCGGTCACTCCTCGCCTGATCTTCAAACCCTAAGGAAGCCCAAAAGTACCCTAGAATGCAAAAGGGCATTTTCCCCAGGTCAAGCTTACTTTTTCGTTCACCATTGTGCATGGCTCTTCGTCACCAGTCTCTTCCTAGTCTTTCTTCTAATCTTCATCACTGATACTCCACATATATACAATAAATCCACTCGACAACAATTATTCCCAGCTCCTCATGCAGAAAAATGTGAGTCCGGCAAGGTTTACGTATACAACCTGCCGGAAATGTTTAATCGAGAGTTCTTGAACAAATGCCACGAATTAGATCCATGGCATTCTCGGTGCAACGCCCTTTCTAACAACGGGTTTGGTCCCAGAGCCACTGGACTCGCCGGCATTGTGCCGGAAAATCTTGCTCCGGCGTGGTACTGGACTGACATGTTTTCCGGGGAGATCATATATCACAATCGGATGTTGAACTACAGGTGTAGAACAATGGAGCCAGAATCGGCTACGGCGTTCTACATGCCGTTTTACGCTGGAATTGCGGTTGGAAAATATTTGTTCACTAATTCCAGCGCAAGGGAACGTGATTGGCACTGTGAAATGTTGATGAGGTGGGTCCAGAACCAGCAATATTGGAAGAGATCCAACGGCTCTGATCACTTCATCATGTTTGGCCAGGCGACGTGGGATTTTCGACGAACCAACGATGCAGATTGGGGGTCGAGCTTTATTAACAAGCCATTCATGCAAAATATCACACGACTCACCATTGAACGAAGCCAGTGGGACCCTTTGGATGTCAGTGTACCTTACCCCACTGGATTCCACCCTCGATCCGACGCAGACATCCACCAATGGTTAAACTTTGTCCGTACTCGTAAACGTAAGAGTCTCTTTACTTTTGTAGGAGGCAAACGCAGTATAAAGAATGACTTCAGATCATTGTTACTCAGTTACTGTTATAATGAGTCTGACTCGTGCCGAGTCGTGGACTGCGCCAGAACACGGTGCCAAGATGGTACTTCGGCGATTATTGAAGCGTTCTTGGACTCGGACTTCTGCTTGCAGCCCAGAGGTGACGCGTACACGAGGCGTTCCCAGTTTGATTGCATGTTGGCTGGCTCGATCCCAGTGTTTTTCTGGAAAAGAAGCGTTTATGATCAATATCAATGGTTCTTTCCGAGTGACCCAGCGAGTTTCTCGGTGTTTATAGACCGGAAGGATGTGAGAAATGGGGCTACTTCTATAAGACGAGTGCTTGAGTCTTTCAGCAGGGAAGAGGTGAGAAGGATGAGAGAGAAAGTGTTTGATTCTATACCCAAGTTTTTGTATGCAAATCTCAGTCAGGGTTTGGAGATTAGTACAGATGCTTTTGATATTGCCATTAATGGGGTTTTAAGGAGGTTCAAGGAACAAAGAAGGGGACGCAAGTCAAATACAACAAAAGAAGCAAATGAAAGAGTGAGTATAATTTAATGATATGTACTAACTGGGCTTTCAATGGAGATATTAGAACAAAAAGGACTAATCACTTGAACTTGAGGATAACTGTTAGGAAACTTCGTGGGCGCAATACCAAGTTGATGAACTAACTGTGAAGAACCTTCAAATGTACGGAGAAGATTGCAAGGTAGCTATGACCAAAAGTCAGGTGAAGATGGCGATTGCAACTCCAAGGGAGATATATGTGTTCTTGTGGTTGTGAATTTTTCTTGAGGTGAATGTGTGATGTTGTATCCCATAATCCACATCTTCTTCCAATTTTTTTTTCTCCATTTTAGTCCTTCTTTAGCCATCAATCATGTATTAATAAAAAATCCATTTATATAACGTGGGTACCATTTAAATTTATATTAAAGTGAATCTCACTCTAGAAAGAGCTACTAGCGTAGAATAGAATGATGTTTCTATAAGTAAGTTCTGTCACTATTAGTCCACGGTTTACTTACATCTTTGGTTTAAACTTTAAAGGCTTCTACCATTTTCCCACAAAGGCAATTTTTTTCTTTTTTTTTCTTAATGTCTCTTAACAGAGAAAATGTCCAGTGATTGCAAGGTATACGTGTTAGTGCCATATGGTGCCTACAATCATTGAGAAACTACCATGTCAATTGCTTGTTTTCAAAAGGATTTCTAACTTTACAAGTGACAGTGATTGATCAGAAGTGTACACTATTTTAATTATCCACTTAACATGTACGCTAAAAAGTTAAAATTAATTCTGAAGTGCAATTCTCTACGACTAAATAACCCGTGGAAGAATCCATGTTAGTATGCTATAGACAATTTTATTAACTTAGCCGAAAAAAGTTATTTTTGTCCTTGTAGTGTAAACACTGAGGTTCATGGAAAGAATTGTAACATAACATAACAAAACATTAGGCTAAGTCTTAGCTAAGACTGCAAGTGCCTCTTGGTTAATTCTTTCCGTGACAGAGCTAAGAATATCTGATGGTAATGCGCCTATATAGTGCAAGACTACTCCCCACTTTGCCAATCCATGCACAGCTTCGTTAGCATTTTTTCTGCTTTGAACCCTGCTCCAGTTAGGGTAGAGCTGTAACATGTCGTTTAGATCCTGTATTAATGGTGAGACGATCTATTTTGGCTTGATGTGAGTTAGCATTACTGTTCGTATAACATTCTGTGAGTCTCCTTCTATGATTGCATAATTCCAGTCCTTGGCATGAGCCAAAAGGCAGCATGTCTGGCAGTCAAGCTTTCTGCTACAAGAGGATTTATGATTTCTTTCATAGTTTAGATTGCCTCCAGTGCAGTCTCATTCTCTTTTTTTGGGCCATCACAACTGTACACGATCCATTTGGTCCAAGTACAACATCGATGTTTATCTCGATTTGACCTTCATTTGGAGTGCTTATTTTTTACCATAACTAAAATGGAGATGGGAGTATTTGAATTCGATGAAGTCGTGCAAGCCAAGAATCTGTACGCGTCCGCTTTCTAACTTTCATTGAGTCCATCTGCGAAAGGAAAGTCAGGAGTAATAGGTTGGGCTCTTGCTACTAGAAATTCCTTATAAGTTTGAAGCACCTGGTGAAGAAATTGTTGTGGGTCTTGTTTTGCCTGTTGAAAATATGCTTTATTCTTGCAACTCATATTGTAGATGCTAAGGTGGTTTTGAAAAGTACGAAATTTGAAGCAGAGCGGGGATTATTGGAAGTAAAGAGCACCGTTGGATTCGGTAAGTGATGTGTGCATCCATTCTTGAACACTAAAGGTTACAAAAGGCATTTGTATGGAGTCCCCGTTTTGCAAACCAAATCATTCCATAGTTTCTTCTAATCACCTTCCTCTAAATCACTACGAGAATTATGGGAAAATCCGGCATTTAATTTCTGGCGTTTAACTTAAACGCCACTAAAACTGGCGTTTGTTTCTACACGCCAAAAAATATTAATAAAAATAATAATTTTTTTTTCGCTTAATTTCCGGCGTTTAAGTCAAACGCCACAAATTCTTAATTAAAAATAATAAATAAAAAAAATTTCCTCCGCCAACGTAAACCTAATAAAAAAAAAATCGCTTAATTTCCGGCGTTTAAGTCAAACACCACAAATTCTTAATTAAAAATAATTAAAAAAATTTCTTCCTGCCCCAACATAAACCTAAATTTTTTTCCAATTCATTATGTCAATTTCTCTGGCAACGACTCTTCACCGACTCTCTCAGGCGACGACTCTTCACAGACTTCTTGTTGTCTATGTGTGTGTGTGTGTGAGAGAGAGAGAGAGAGAGAGAGAGAGAGAGAGAGAGAGAGAGAGAGAGGTGGTAGGTCTGTGTAAGACAATGCAGGTGAGTTTATAGTGGTTCTTCATCTTCATATGTGTATTTATAATTCCTTTGAATAGTATGTTTTGGATTTGTTGTGATTTTTCATTGTATTATTTCATACGAGAGCAGTACAAGTAAGTCATGTATTAGATCTAGCCAGTGAGAGAGAAATTCACGAGTTTTTCTCATTTTCCTGTGAAATCGAACACATTGAGATTCGCCGGTTTGTTGTTCTTCATCTTTCTACTCTACGTATATATGTGTGGTGTATTTTAAGGTTTTGAGTGTATTAAGGCTTGATTTTGGTTGTTGTTTTATGTATGGAGTGCAGTGAGTCTAGGCAATCGAATGTTGCATTTGTTACATTTAGAGATCCAAAAGCGCTTGAAATCGCATTGTTCTTTTCGGTAATTCCTCGATTTTACTTTTAACTCCTGCTAGAAACTATGTACCACAGCATGAGATTCAGGTAATTATCTTCATTACTGCTGCAATATTTTTTCAAATATTGAAATGAAATTTATATTGTTGGATTAATTCATGCAGGAAGTAAGACTGGTGGACAATGCCTCGAGCACCGGCTCAGGAAAATGCTTCACATAATGCTGAGGTAACCAAATACACGGACATATATCTCTCTTATTAGCTAACTAGTTATATTGTGCATTACATTAATTCCAAGTAACAGAATATAATTATCCAAGAAGTCTGGGCAATCCATCCGATGATTTGTGTCTCATAGGTGATGCCTGCTTCTTTTTGGACTTCATGGGTGATGCCTAGTTCAGCCTCCTCTTTGTGGATATGTAAACAATTTAAGATCACGAGGCCAATGGGTGAGGAGTTTTCTAGGCTCAACCCTTGCAAGTTTGTTTTATCTACTACTATTTCTAGGTTGACAGTTTTCAGTTTGCATTTTCTTGGATTATTAATGGCAACTTCAGCGGTTGCCAACATTAGTCTGCTACATGGGGAAAACTTAGATTAATGTTCTATTGTATCACAAATTTTCTTACATCAAATTAATAAGCAAAATGTGTATATTTGTGCTGGATAAAAATCAGTGTCTACTTCCAGATGAGTTACTATTCTGCAACCAAGTCTACAATGCATTCTTAATTTTTATTTACAGGGGTTTTTTGTTTGCAGGGGCTTTCTCATTGATATTCCAGCAATTAGAAGTAGTTCTAAAAGATAAATTTTTTACTGAGAAGGCATCATCAACTGCCTCGTACTCTAATCGTTCACGATAAAAGTGTATGATTTGCTGAACTCAAACTTGTAAGATTAAAATTTGTACCATATTTTTGGGATATTTACAATGAAAATGTTAGAATTCAGTTTGTAGCAGTAGAGTTGAAAAAACGTTAAATATATTTTCTTGTTGAAAATTTCTAACCAACGTGGCTGCTGAATATAAGGCTATGTTAGAGATGGTTTAAATATGCTGGTGAGGTATGGTTTGGAGGGATATCAAGTATTGATTGAATCAGACTCTTTAGTGGTGGTAAACACTGTTAAAGGTATGTTTCAGTGTTCTTGCCCTTACTGGGGATTATGGAGTAGATTGGGAAGCTGTTAGCTGGGTTGCATTTTCAGTTGAGACATGTTTACCGAGAAGCAAACTTTGTGGCAGATAGCTTGGCTAATAAGGCGGTTCAGGATGGGTTCTCCTCTGACTATAGTTCGATCCCGTTGCCTGCACTGGTAAGGATGAAGCTTTTACAGGATCAGAGGTGCTTACCAGTTTTGCGTACAAAAACTGTGCTGCTTTTTGATGATGGTGGCTAAGGAGCTGGAGTGATGGTGGTGAAGGAGGTCTGCTGAAGCTTTATGAGAGGCTTGTGGGTATGCTGAAGAGGCCAGTGAGAGCTTCCTGCAATTTTTTGGTTGTTTGTGAATTTTCTTGATTGTAATGCTTACGGTAGTAGGTTGTTTTGAAGGTTTAAAGCCAAGTTGCAGCTTTATCCTTTTTTGCTTCTTGTAAATATTTATGTTATTTAATAAAAATTTCTTTTAAAAAAAAAAAAGGTTTTATTAGAAAAAAAATATTAATTATCACTATTAGAAATCAGTTGCCCAGAAATAATAATTACTGGCGTTTAAATAAACGCCGTAATATAGCTTCGGTCACCGGAATTTTACAAGGAAGTCGTCGATTAAATAAGTGCCGCTTCAGTGTTTAGTAAATGTCACTTTAATTTTTTTGGCGTTTAATTATACGCCGGTAATTTTCCCGATGCAAGTTTCGACGGCGTTAATAACAAATGTCAATAATAATATTTTACGGCGTTTATTTACATTTTACTGGCGTTTAATAAACTCCAATAAATGTCTTTTTTCTTGCCGTGAATCTAAAAATTAGCTAAGGTTAAGTTCGGACTTGTAAACTCATGATCATTAGTTCGGGGTGCGCAAGTTGGGAATCTTCAGAACCGAGATCCTCGTGTGCACGATGAATGCAACAGCTACAACCCTCCAGATGACTACGTCACGCTTAGGAAATATAACCCAAATATTCTGGCACATGGGTCACAATCGCCTCGAGGGGAATCGCGTTGATTACGCTAGGGTGGCATTGTTTACCAGAGAATGGCAGATATCACGCAAGAAAATCACCATCAGCAACTGAACACTGTAAATAGGGATCAAACCCCTCACATTGGGATATGTAGCAATCATCTGTGTATTTTTTTTGTGTAATCTTCTTACCCACAATTAAATAGCAAAACCACCAGAGCAAAAAACTTCATTAGAGTGGATTAACCAAACTCTCGAGCTGATGAACCACTATAAATTCCTACCTATTCTTCTTCTGTATGATTTAATCAATAACTCAACTACCAAGAGCCCAGTAACTTTGACTGAACATCTCGGGGACCCCCAAATTTGTAAAAGTTCACCTCTGCTCAGCTGTGTAGGACACACCATCAACTAGGATTGCTTATCTTTATCAGCTTTTACAATCTGGAAAGCAAACATTGTAAGAAAAAGCTTTTGTTTATGAGGGATCCATGCCATTCTATCGCCTCTAGGGAAAATTGAGAGAGTTGTAGCTTTAAAATAGATTGAACTGTTGGAGAAAAAAAATGAGACATGAGTAGGGTTCAGTTCTGTTGGATGTAATCCAAACTTGGTTCAATTCTCACGTCTTTTAGATTGCTGAAAGTAATTAGACTTTGTCAATTTAAGTTCTTGTTGAATAAGTCATATGTTGACTATTAGTGTGTCAGTTGTTATCTATAAGTCAGCAAGTTACTATTTTGTAGGACACAGTTGAAGTAAAAGTAGGAAAATTTATTTACTAATTGGTCTATTTAAGAATCATGTAATCTGCAAGTTGGTAGCAACTCATAATTTTTTCAGCAGCAAATAAAGTTATATTTTTTCCTCTGTTTTTTTTGCCTATAATTTCCTTTTCTCCGTTTCTTGTTTTCCTACAGATTGGTATCAGAGCAAGGTTAAGAGCTGGAAGTGAGCAGCAGAGTTCCAACGTAGCAGTGATTGCAAAGTGTTTGTGGAAAAGTCTAAGTGAATATTGTGTCATGGCAGGAAAGATTAACAGCTGCTCAGAGGAACGAATTGAAAGAGAAACAGAAGAAGGATGCAAAAGCCTTGTTCATGATCCAACAAGGCTTGGATGACACCATGTTTCCAAGAATCATGGCTGCCACTACATCAAAGGAAGCATGGGATTTGCTTCAAGAGGAATATCAAGGTACGTCAAAGGTAAGTACGGTTAAGCTCCAAACTCTTCGCCGTGAATTTGAGAATTTGTCTATGAAAATTTTTGAAACTATTCAGGATTTTTTCTCAAGAGTTACTTCAATTGTTAATCAAACTAGATCCTATGGAGAGGAATTATTTGATCAAAAAGTTGTTGAAAAGGTATTATGTAGTCTTACTCCAAAGTATGATCATGTAGTAGCAGCTATAGAGGAATCTAAGGACCTAACTACTTATTCTTTGAATGAATTAATGGGTTCTCTTCAAGCACATGAACAGAGGTTACAGAGGGTTGCAGAAAACACGACGGAGCAGGTGTTTCAGTCTACAGTTGACCACAAAAAAGGTTCAGAAGTTTTTGGAAGAGGATATGGTGAAGGGGCTATGGTCGTGGAAGTTCATCAAGAGGAAGAGGAAGAATTCCAGGTAATCAGAGAAATTCTGATGGAGGTAACAATCAGTTTCCTTCTTTTTCATGCTCAATTTGTAAGAAAACCAACCATGTTGATAGGGATTGTTGGTATAAGGATAGAGATAAGGAACTCCCACAATGTTTTCATTGCAAAAAATATGGCCACATTGAAAAATATTGCTGCCAAAAGGCTAAGGAGCAAGCAAATTTTCATGAAGAAGAACAAGAAACTGAAGATAAGTTGTTTCTTTCATGTATTGCTGAAATGAATGATGAAACTTGGTATTTAGATAGTGGTTGTAGCAATCACATGACCGGGAATAAAAAATACTTTGTGGATCTTGATAAATCTATCAACCCGCAAGTAAGAATGGGTGATAACAACCAAGTCAAGGTGCATGGACTTGGTACTATTGCTGTTGATACAAAGAAAGGAAGAAAGCTCATTTATGATGTTATGTATGCTCCTGGGTTGGCTCAAAATTTGCTAAGTTTGGGTCAATTGATGCGAATGGGCTATTATGCCATATTTGATAGTGATAAGTGTATGGTTTATGAGAAGAAAAGCATGAAGTTGATATTCCCTGTTCAAATGACAGAAAATAAAATGTTTCCTCTTTCATTTTCAAAGCTTCCATTTAATGCATTTAGTGCATGTAGTGAAGAATCTGTGTTGTGGCATAGGCGATATGGTCATTTGAATTTTGGTGGCTTACATCTATTACATAAGATGAACATGATAGTTGGTTTTCCAGCTGTGAAATCTGATGGAAAAATCTGTGAAGCTTGTGTTTTTGGGAAAAATCACCGTGAACAATTTTCGATTGGTAAAGATTGGAGGGCGAATAGATCATTAATGCTTGTGCATGATGATCTTTGTGGTCCAATGGAAAAACGATCCTTGAATGGGAACAAGTATTTTATCATATTTGTTGATGATTATAGTAGAATGACATGGGTTTATTTCTTGAAAGAAAAATCTGAATCCTTCTCTACATTCAAGAAGTTTAAGTCTCTTGTCGAAAAACAAAGTGGTCATTCTATTATTATATTGCATACTGATCGTGGAGGTGAGTTTACTTCTCTAGAATTCAGCACGTTTTGCAGTTACACTCCACAACAAAATGGAGTGGTCGAGCGCAAAAACAGAACCATAGTTGAAGTGGCAAGAAGTATGCTAAAAGACAAGGATCTTTCAAATAGCTATTGGGCTGAAGTAGTGTCAACAACAGTTTATTTGATCAATCGATTTCCTACAAGGGCGGTGCAAGAAAAAACCCCATATGAAGCTTGGAGAGGAAAGAAACCCAGTGTAAGTCATTTAAGGATTTTTGGTTGTATAGCTTATGCCTTTGTGCCATCAAAGAAAAGACATAAGCTAGATCACAAAAGTACAAAGTGCATTTTCATAGGCTATAGTGAGGAGACTAAAGGATACCGGCTTTATGATCCTTTTTCTGAAAAATTGATTATAAGTTGAGATGTTATATTTAATGAGAATGAAGCTTGGAATTTGAAACATGAAGAAAGATTTTCTCTTGAACTAGTTGCTTCTATGATTCCTCCACCTAATTTGAGTGAGTCATCAAGCTCATCTCGTGATTCAACCCCTCGAAAGGTAAGAAGTCTTGCTGATATCTATGATTCATGTGAGTTTGCTGGTTTTGCTATGGAACCAACTTGTTTTGAAGAAGCAGTAACAAATAAAGAATGGTGCAGTGCAATGAATGATGAGATTGAAGCAATTGAGAAGAATAACACTTGGAACTTGGTAGATCTACCTACCGGGAAGGAAGCTATTGGACTTAAATGGATCTACAAGTCAAAGTTTAATCCTGATGGGTCTTTACAAAGGCACAAAGCATGACTGGTTGCTAGGGGGATTTTCACAACAACTAGGTATTGATTTCTTTGAAACTTTTGCACCGGTTTCTAAGATTGACACTATTAGGACTGTTTTGGCTATAGCGGCTCAAAGGAATTGGCAAGTTTTCCAACTGGATATTAAATCTGCTTTTCTTAATGGAGAACTTGAGGAGGAGGTGTATGTGGTGCAGCCCCAAGGTTTTGAAATTGAGGGAAAAGAGCACAAGGTGTATGAGTTAAAGAAAGCACTCGATGGGCTCAAACAAGCACCAAGGGCATGGTATAGCAAAATTGACAGGTATTTTCTGGATAATGGTTTCTGTAAAAGTGCAAGTGAACCTACTCTTTATGTGAAAACTCATGCCAATGATGACTTGTTAATTGTGTGCTTATATGTTGATGATATGATATATACTGGTAACTCTCCAAGGATGATCAGGGAATTCAAGGATAAGATGATGCAGAATTTTGAAATGACAGATTTGGGTCTTTTGCATTATTTTCTTGGAATTCAGGTGATTCAAGATTCAAATGGGATTTTTGTAAGTCAGAAAAAATATGCTTTGGATTTGTTAAAGAAATTGGGTATGTCAAATTGTACACCTGCAAAGACTCCTATGAATGTGAATGAGAAGCTAGTTGTGGTGGATGGTACTGGAACTACTGATGAGAGGTCCTTTAGAAGTATTGTGGGAGGGCTGCTTTATCTCACACACACAAGGCCTGATATTATTTTTTCTGTGAGCATCATCTCCAGGTTTATGCAAAATCCAAGCAAGCATCATCTTGGGGCAGCAAAGAGGATCATGAGATACATACATGGCACTATTATGGGATTCAGTATACACAAGTCACTAACTTTAAACTTGTATCTTTTTCTGATAGTGATTGGGTAGGTTGTATTGATGATAGAAAAAGCACTACAGGCTATGTATTTAGTCTTGGTTCGAGAGTGATATCATGGACATCAAAGAAGCAGATCACTACAACACTTTCTAGCACTGAAGCTGAATACATTACAGCCACAACAACAACTTGCCAAGCAATATGGCTAAGGAGAATCTTGTGTGATTTGAAAGAGAAGCAAGAGGAGGCCACACGGATGTTTTGTGATAACAAGTCAACCATTGCAATTTCAAAAAATCCAGTACATCAAGGAAGGAAGAAACATATCGAAATTTGGCATCATTTCATTCGTGAAGTCGTGGCAACAGAACAAGTGCAGTTGGAACATTGCAACACTGAAGAACAAATGGCTGATATTTTCAAAAAAGCATTACCTGATGAAAAGTTCAAGAAGTTTCGTGACATGATGGAAGTGCAGCCACAAGTTTGAATAAAGGGGGTGTTTGTTGGATGTAATCCAAACTTGGTTCAATTCTCACGTCTTTTAGGTTGTTGAAAGTAGTTAGACTTTGTCAATTTAAGTTCTTGTTGAATAAGTCATATGCTGACTATTAGTGTGTCAGTTGTTATCTATAAGTCAGCAAGTTATTATTTTGTAGGACATAGTTGGAGTAAAAGTAGGAAAATTTGTTCATTAATTGGTCTATTTAAGAATCATGTAATCTGCAAGTTGGTAGCAATTTAGAATTTTTTCAAGAGCAAATAAAGTTATATTTTCTCCTCTGTTTTTTTTGCCTATCATTTCCTTTTCTCTGTTTCTTGTTTTCCTACAAGTTCTAGGTGTTTGTTGGTGGGTCTATTATTTCAACCATCACCCTGGGTAATGTCTCCCTGTTATGCTGTAATTCAACCCTTAATGTAGGCAAATTGGGAACCCAGGGTTCAGTCCAAACGTTAATGGATTTCCCATCTCCAACAATGTAGCAGACTTCTAGTTGTTTGAAAGTAACTACCGACCAGTTTTGCCATAAGCGAGTAATTTATGTCTTTTGTCTTTCTGAACCCCTGAATTCTAGTTGATTTAGGTTTACAGATGAAATCTTCCATTTTAATTGCTGTGGCATGCCTCTCCTCCATGGGAGATATTAGTACAAAAAAGGACTAATCAATTGAAGATCACTGTGAAAAACCTGCGTGGGCTCAACACCAAGTTGATGACCTAACGGTGAAGAACCTTCAAATGTGTTGAGGAGATTGCAAGATAGCTATGACCAAAAGTCAAGTGAAGATGGCGATTACGACACTAGCTACAAATCCAAGGTGGGTCTACCAGCGTAAGGCATGAGCTTTGTCTGTCAGTCTTCTAACTTCATTTCTAGCTTATGTAATGTAAGTTGAAAATCCCTGGTAGGGTTATATGGAGGGAATTTTGGCGCCAAAGGCTTGTAATTCCTAGCAAAATGCCCCTGCCCGATCACGTGAATAGCACACTTCGCAACTTTATGTTCGAAAATTTAAAAGATGAAGGAAGAAGGACTAAATTGCTACAATTAGCAAGTTCAATAGCTCAATTGATACAACAAAAAATTTATAGACTTAATTGACATAAAGATCATATTTTGAGGGTCATATGTGTAGTTTAATTTAAATGATTTTATCCCAAGACACCCTGTATATAGAATATCAACTTTTTTTTGCTTCTATGTGTTACCTATGATATTGTAAATTATAAATTACAATGCCCTAGGTATTCTTGATCTAAACAAGGGTGAGTTGACAAGCCAGATCTAAATCACATGCCAATCCTTTTCTCTTAGGCCACTCAGAATCTAAGTTCAATGAAACAAAGTTAATTTAAGTTTGCGGGGGTTGATCCATCAAATATTATATTTTGTTTTGGGGGGTCTTAATAAATAATAACAATTCAATATAGTTACAACATTTATCGAATTAAAATGAAAAAACTTTGAAATTCAAAGCAAACAGGATACCAAGTTAAAATCGAGAGGGGGAGAGAGAGAGAGAGTTCAGTGTCATGGAAGTTAGTAAAGAAAGGATAAATTCAGGTTAGTCAACGAAGATATTAAGGAAGAAACTCAATCAATTGAGATAATAAAAATCAATTCCATCGATCAAGGTTGAATTCAAGAATTTTAAATTCTTTCCTTTGTTTTTGTAGAAGAACCAGAATCAAACTAGGGTAGTTCGATCTCTGTGCTTGTTCTTCAAGTTCATTGATTTTGTTAAATTTTACCAAGACCTATAACATGCTTGCATCGCCATGCTCTCTCTTTCTCTCTCTGTGTATGTGGGTGTGAAGTGAACACAGCCATTGACAGTAAGATGCTTCCCCTTTTCCATCACTCGCCTGATCTTCAAACCCTAAAGAAACCCAAAATCCCAGTACCTAAAAGCACATTTTCCTCACTTCAAGCTCGCTTCTCCGTGCACCATTGTGCATGGCTCTTCGTCACCATTCTCTTCCAAGTCTTCCTCCTAATCTTCATCACTGGTACTCCACTTATATACAATACACCCACTCAACAACAATTATTCCCAGCTCTTCAGGCAGAAAAATGTGAGTCCGGCAAGGTTTACGTATACAACCTGCCAGAAATGTTTAACAAGGATTTGTTGAACAAATGCCACGAATTAGATCCATGGCATTCGCTGTGCAACGCCTTTTCTAACAATGGGTTTGGCCCTAGAGCCACTGGACTCGCGGGCATTGTGCCGGAAAATCTTGCTCCGGCGTGGTACTGGACTGACATGCATGCTGGGGAGATTATATATCACGCTCGGATTTTGAACTACAAGTGTAGAACAATGGATCCAGAATTGGCTACGGTGTTCTACATTCCGTTTTACGCTGGGATTGCGGTACAAAAATATTTGTTCACTAATTCCAGCGCAAGGGACCGTGATTGGCACTGTGAAACGATGCTGAGGTGGGTCCAGAACCAACCATATTGGAGGAGATTCAACGGCTCTGATCACTTCATCATGCTTGGCCGGGTGACGTGGGATTTTCGACGATCCAACGATGCAGATTGGGGGACGAGCTTCATTAACATGCCACTGATGCAAAATATCATACGGCTCACCATTGAACAAAGCCAGTGGGACCCCTTGGATGTTGGTGTACCTTACCCCACCGGATTCCACCCTCGGTCCGCCTCAGAAGTTCATCAATGGCAAAACTTTGTCCGTACTCGTAAGAGAAAGACCCTCTTCGCCTTTGCAGGTGGGAAACGACCGGGTATGAAGAATGACTTCAGATCATTGTTACTGAGTTACTGTTATAAAGAGTCTGACTCGTGCCGAGTCGTTGACTGTGGCCGGACACGGTGCCAAGATGGTACGTCGGCGATTCTTGAAGCCTTCATAGACTCGGACTTCTGTTTGCAGCCTAGAGGTGATACCTACACGAGGCGCTCTCAGTTTGACTGCATGTTGGCTGGCTCGATCCCAGTGTTTTTCTGGAAAAAAGGCATCTATCATCAGTATCAATGGTTCTTGCCTGGTGACCCACAAAGTTTCTCGGTGTTTATAGACCACAGGGATGTGAGAAATGGTACTACCTCTATAAGACGAGTGCTGGAGGCTTTCAGCAGGGAAGAGATGAGAAGGATGAGAGAAAAAGTGATTGATTTTATACCCAAGTTTTTGTATGCAAACCCTAGTCAGGGTTTAGATATTAGTAGCGATGCCGTTGATATTGCCATTGATGGGGTGTTAAATAGGTTCAAGGAAAAAAGAGGGGAACGCAAGTGAAATACAACAAAGGAAGCAACTGAAACAGTGAGTGTAATTTAATGATATGTACCTGGCTTTCAAGGGAGATATTAGAACAAAAAGGACTAATCAATTAAAGATCACTGTGAAGAACCTGCGTGGGCGCAATACCAAGTTGATGAACGAACTGTGAAGAACCTTCAAATGTGTTGAGGAGATTGCAAGATAGCTATGACCAAAAGTCAAGTGAAGATGGCGATAACAACTCTAGCTACAACTCCAAGGGAGATATAAGTGTTCTTTTGTTTGTTATGTGTACTGTATTTTCTTAAGGTGAATATGTGATATTGTATCCATATATTCCTCCAATCTTTTCTTTTTCACTTTCACTCCTTCTCAAGTCCTCAACCATGTATTAATGATAAATGAGCAATTCTATATACACTTAAAAAATAGATTTAAAAAGTTGATTTGATAATTATAATTATTAATTTCATTATAGCTCCGAGAATTTATTAAAACTCATTACTTATTCAATAGTTGTGATTATCAAATCTAGTCTATCTTTTAAATTCATGTAACATTACTCATGATAAATTCATTGATATAAAATGGGTACCACTTAAATTTATGATATAATAGAATTGACCTGTGCAATGCATGAGCCCGTGTAAAATTAAAATATATTAATTTATTGAATAAATTATACTTACACCCCCTAAATTATTACCTTTTTTTTTTTACTTTACCCACTCAACTATTAGATTTCTCACATTACACTCTCAATTAAAACTTTTATTTTACATTATCCCAATTGCAAATGCATGTTATCTTTTTGGACGGAAATTGCCGACATGTTGAAGTAAAGTGAAAAAAATTACATAATTTGGGGGATAAAATGAGATAAATTTTCGTTAAATATGTAACAGACATTAATAAGTGGAGCAATGTGAAATTAATGACACAGTTGAGGGGACAGTATGAGAATTTGGTAGTTGAGGGGGCAAAATAAAAATAAAAATGATAGTTTAGAGGGTATAAATGTAATTTATCCTAATCTATTCTCACATTTGAAATAGAATATGAGTAATACTACACTGACCAAATTTTGGGACAAAATTTGGAGCCCAAATGACATGACAGCATATTATTTAGTGTTTTTATTAGGGCCCAAATGACATGGCACCAAATAAAGAAGCCCAAGTATGCTGTCATGTCATTTGAGCTCCAAATTTAGTCCCAAAATTTGGTCAATGTAGCATTATTCATAGAATAAATCAAAACCCGAGAAAATGAGTTATAGGATGGATCTAAAAAACGAACTGAAAATAAAAGTGTGCCAACTGAACTTGAGCCAACTCTTAACAAAGTGAGGTGGTACATACATATCCATACATCTAGTGTTAAAATCCATCTATATTGGCAGATTTGAAGCCAGTGTGTGCACTATTTCTCTAGCTCTTGACAAGAACTAACCAACCAAAAACAGCCACCCTCATAAAATTAAAAAAAAATTCCTAAGTTCGTTAATCAAAACCCCAAAATATTACGACACAGTGAATGATCATGATAAAAATAAGAACTTCAGTCATAGAAATTTGTTTTTTTTTTTTTTTTAGGGGAAGGGGAAGGGAAAAAGGGAGGGGAACTTGAATCCTTGACCTCAAGAAGACAAAGTCTTTACAAAATAAGGAGTATCATGTTGGAATCTAGAGGACTATCACACACTCACAAAAAATAATGGAAGAGACTATTGAAGATAGGAAGAACTCTTTCTATTCACTCATATTCAAATGGATGTATTACATAGGATATATATAGACATTCATATATAACACATGACATATAAAATAACCCCACTACATAATGCAATAATAAAGACCCCACTCCTCCATTACTTGGAGAATTAAAATACCACAATTACTTTGTCCCCCACTAATACCATATTGATGACCCACTAATACAAAAAACTAAATGCATAAAAATAACTCCTAGAACATGAAAAGTCATGTTTATTATTTTCTTTCAACACCCCCCCTTAAACATGATTTTTCTTCTCAACTCCAAGCAAACTTCTCAATTTGCAAAAGACATCCTCCTTGAGGGGCTTAGTGAAAATATCGGCAATTTGATCTTGAGACTTCACAAACTTGAGCTCCACCTCTTTCTTGGTCACATATTCTCTAATGAAATGGAACCTTGTGTCAATATGCTTACTACGATCATGAAACACCGGATTCTTTGCCAATGCTAGTGCCGATTTGTTGTCAATGAAGATCTCCGTCGATTCATCTTGAGGCAAATGAAGCTCCTTCAACAAATTTCTAAGCCAAATGGCTTGACAAACACATGATGTAGCCGCCACATACTCTGTTTCACAAGTCGAAAGAGTCACAATGAGTTGCTTCTTTGAACTCCAAGCAAATGCGGTATCTCCCATGAAGAAAACATACCCGGTAGTACTTTTTCTATCATCCATATCTCCGGCCCAATCACTATCACAATAACCCGTAAGCTTGGAATTGTTAGAACAAGAATATAGTAATCCATAATCAAGTGTACCTTTGATGTATCTAAGAATTCTTTTCGCCGCCTTCAAATGGGTCATGGTAGGAGCTTCCATATAGCGACTTACAAGACCAACACCAAAAAGAATATCCGGCCTTGTGCATGTTAAGTACCTCAAGCTTCCCACTAGGCTCTTGAAATGGGTGGAATCCACATGCTCTCCATCTTCATATTTTGACAATTTTACACCACATTCAACGGGTGTGCATACCGGCTTACAATCTTGCATCTTGAATTTTGCCAAAATTTCTTTAGCATAACCTTCTTGAGAGATGAAAATACCTTCCTTCATTTGCTTTACTTCAATGCCAAGGTAGTATGACATAAGTCCAATATCGGTCATCTCAAATTCTTTAGCCATCGCTCTCTTGAAATCTTCAAACATTATTGGACAATTTCCTGTGAAGATCAAGTCATCCACATACAAATAAAGCATAGAGTATATCACCATTATCATTCACCTTGGCATAAAGAGCATGTTCATGGGGACACTTGGTGAAATTATTTGCTTGAAAGTACTTGTCAAGTCTACTATTCCAAGCCCTTGGTGCTTGCTTCAAACCATACAAAGCTTTTTTTAATTTCAAGACTTTCTCTCCTTACCCTTTCACAACATAACCCAAGGGTTGTTCAACATACACCTCTTCATCAAGAAAACCATTCAAAAAAGCGGACTTTACATCCATTTGATGAATTTTCCAATCATTTAGAGCGGCTAAAGAAATAATCAATCTAATTGTTTCCAAACGAGCAACGGGTGCAAATACCTCATCATAGTCAATACCGGGTCTTTGACTATAGCCTTTTGCAACCAATCTTGCTTTGTACCTCTCCACTTCACCATTGGCATTTTTCTTTATCTTGTACACCCACTTCACTCCAATGGTCTTTTGTCCTCTAGGGAGTGTGGCAAGTTCCCATGTTCCATTTCTTTCAATTGCTTCAATTTCTTCATTCATGGCACTCCTCCACTTCTTGTCTTGTGCCGCTTTCTCATAGCCTATGGGATCACAATCGGCAAATAGGCAAAATAGTGTTAGATCACTAAATCTTTGGGTTACCTCTTCGGTTTCTTCATAGATATCTCGAAGACTCCTCATGCGATGTGGCCTCTCACTTGAGCTTGCTTCGGATGATG
Source organism: Ilex aquifolium (assembly GCA_951799425.1). Classification (NCBI taxonomy): domain Eukaryota; kingdom Viridiplantae; phylum Streptophyta; class Magnoliopsida; order Aquifoliales; family Aquifoliaceae; genus Ilex; species Ilex aquifolium. The sequence goes on along the minus strand of OX637391.1, from coordinate 10,295,682 downwards.
ATGGAGATGCTTGCACATTGGTGGGTATTGGTGGTGATGGTGGAGGAGAATAAATAGGAAGCTCCATGATCTCATTGGGCTCCTCCTCTTCTTCAAAGAATGGGAAAAAATCATAGTCTTCTTGTGGAGTGTTCCAATCCCATTCATCTTCTTCATCAAACTCAACATCTCTACTAATGATTATCTTGCCATTGATTGGGTTGTAAAGCTTATAACCTTTGCTTCTTGAATCATAACCAATGAAGATAAATTTTTCACTCTTGTCATCTAGTTTGGTCCGTTTCTCATCCGGCACATGTGCATAGCATACACTTCCAAAGACCCGCAAATGAGAAATATTTGGTTTGATTCCTCCCCATGCTTCTTGTGGTGTTTTGTCTTGAACACTTCTAGCGGGACACCGATTTAACAAGTAGATGGCACAATCAATAGCTTCCGCCCAAAACTCCTTGGGCATTTTTTTACTCTTCAACATACTCCGAGCCATGTCAAGAATGGTTCGGTTCTTCCTTTCGGCAACACCATTTTGTTGTGGTGATCTTGGAACCGTTAGAGGATGGTGAATTCCATTTTCTTCACAAAAAATTTTGAATTCATTTGATGTGAATTCACCTCCTCTATCGGATCTAATTGCCTTAACTTCATACCCACTTTGTTTTTCAATCAAAGCCTTAAACCTTTTGAAAACACCAAACACCTCCGATTTTTGTTTTAGAAAATAAACCCATGTTTTCCGGCTAAAATCATCAATAAAGAGAAGAAAATACCGGTTCTTACCAAATGATGGTGGGTCTATAGAGCCGTTAACATCCGAGTGAACAAGTTGAAGTGGTTTGGTTGCTCTTGAAATGGATTCTTTGGGAAAGCTCTTTCTAGCTTGCTTTCCAATTAGACATCCCTCACAAAGTTGATCCGGGTGGTTGATAGAAGGCAATCATTTCACCATCTTCTTTCTAGACAACAAGGTTAGTCCTCCAAAATTCAAGTGTCCAAATCTCAAGTGCCATAACCAAGAAGAATCTTTAACACATGCTTTCAAGCATTTTGCCACATCACTTTGAATATTTAACAAAAACATTCTATTTCTTGTCATCGGCACTTTAGCAACCAAATTCCCGTTTCCATCTCTTATTGAAAGATTATGATTTTTCATGCAAATATCATAACCTTTCTCTAAAAGTTGTCCCAAGCTCAAAATTTATTTTTCATGTTTGGCACATAAAAAATATTAGAAATAACTTGATGCCTTCCATCCTTCAAACGAATCAAAATATTACCTCTTCCCATTACTGGAATTTGAGAAGAATCTCCAAAAGTAACTTTTCCACTTACCGATTCATCAAGCTCTACAAACATCTCTTTGTTTCCACACATGTGATTACTAGCACCGGAGTCAAGGTACCACACGTTCTTGTCTCCCTTTTGCTCTTCTTTGTATGCCAACAACAAGGTCGGCTCCACCTCTTCGACTTTGTCTTCAACAAAGTGTGCTCTTTCTTCCACAAAATCATTTCTACACTCGGAAGCAAAATGGTCATATCGATGACAATTATAACATTGAATATGAGATTTGTCATACCTCCCTCCATATGACTTTGAATGGTTGCCTCTTCCACGTCCTCTTCCACGATGTGATTCTTGACCTCTTTCTTCTTTGTTGGACGCATTTTGGCCAAAGTTTTCCCCTCTACCTCGACCACGTCCACCACGACCTCCACCTCCACGTCCACGCCCTCTACCTCTTTGACTTCCATCTTGCCTTCTTTCTTTTTCTTTGAAAGAAAGCTTGGTTTGTAGCACTTGTTCCAACGAATCTTGCTTCTTCTTGCCTAGCCGTTCTTCATGGGCTAACAACGATCCCATGACTTCATCAATCGTCATTGTGTCTAAATCTTTAGACTCTTCAATGGCTACGGCAATGTAGTCAAACTTGGGGTCCAATGAACGGAGGATTTTTTCTATCACCCGAGTATCATCATAGTGATCATCACCATAAGTTCTCAAATTATTCACAACCACCAAGATTCTTGTGAAATAATCTGAAATTAATTCGGATTCCTTCATACGTAAAGCCTCAAATTCACCTCGTAGAGTTTGGAGGCGAACTTTCTTGACTTTTTCCACTCCACTATGAGCGGTTTTCAGAACATCTCATGTTTGCTTGGATGTGGTTGCACTAGCAACCTTCTGTAACATTGCATCATCCAAACATTGATGGATGAGTGAAAGAGCCTTTTGATCCTTCTTCTTTGTAACTTGCAAGACTTCCTTTTGGGCTTGACTTAAGGAATCTTCATCTTGCGGTGCTGTGTAACCAATTGTTACAATCTCCCATAAGTCTTGAGATCCAAGAATTGCCTTCATGCGGATACACCAATTATCATAGTTATCTTTGATGAATCGAGGCATTTGAAATGGAAGCATTCCATTCGCCATCTCTCTCTCACTCTCTCTTTTTCAACACTCAAGCCTAGCTCTGATACCACTTTGTTGGAATCTAGAGGACTATCACACACTCACAAAAAATAATGGAAGAGACTATTGAAGATAGGAAGAACTCTTTCTATTCACTCATATTCAAATGGATGTATTACATAGGATATATATAGACACTCATATATAACACATGACATATAAAATAACTCCACTACATAATGCAATAATAAAGACCCCACTCCTCCATTACTTGGAGAATTAAAATACCACAATTACTTTGTCCCCCACTAATACCATATTGATGACTCACTAATACAAAAAACTAAATGCATAAAAATAACTCCTAGAACATGAAAAGTCATGTTTATTATTTTCTTTCAACATATCATTGGACCAAATACTTATTGGTAGTTATAGAAATTTAAAAAGATGGGTGGTAGAACAATAATGAAGATGTGCGAATAGTATAACTGAAATGCAACATACCACAGATATCCTTCATGTCACTGGCCCATATGAATTTCAGTCTTCTATTCATGTCGAAGTCTTGGATACAGTAACGAAGTGCATAGAAAAAGATCGTGTTAGATGATTAGATCATTGTTTCGATAAACTCGTAGAATGGGCAAATATATTCACTTCCCCAACAGAGAAAATGCAAGACGAGTGGTTTGATCGAAAAAATTGAAATTACAGTTCGAAAGTGCATAAAAAAAGATTTAGTCAGATAATTATTTCAATATACTGCTAGGATGAGCAAATAGAAACCACTTCTCCAGAGAACCGAAAAATGCATAAACAAAGATCTCATCAGATAATTATTTCAATAAACTGGTAGGATGGGCAAATAGAGATCACTTCCAAAAAATAGAAAGCTTCAACACGAATGCTTTGATCCAAAAAATTGGAGGATTGAAAAAAATGAAGTTATGTTGCAATGACGATCGAAACCCTGTGTCTGTTAACCCTCTCCCAATACACACACCCAACCCATGGGCCACATACCCTTTCTATCTCCATCTATCTCTGTCACACACTTTTTAAAGCACAATGAAGCAGAAAAAGAAAGTTCGTCAATCCACTTTTTCATTCTTCTTATTTTCATTTCTAACCAAACATGATATTTTATCTCTCTCTCCAATTTTTCATCCTTCCAACTTTACATCATTTCATTTTTCTATCGTATCAAATGAAACATAAGGTTACAGAAATCATTCCTAGCATATGGAGTCCCCATTTTGCAAACCAAATCATTCCTAGCAATGGGAAGAAAAAAGAAAAGATGGACATCAGTTTCACTATGTCGATTGGAAAAAGTGCGGAAGATGTCTAACATAGTCTTTCTGCTGGCTAGGAGACCTTTAATGAGGATACATCTAATGGCCATTCTCCATATGGTCATCTTATGTCTTCTATGAATTGATGCATTCCATAGTTTCTTCTAATCAGCTTCCTCCAAAAACTAGAATTGTGTATCTTTATTTGCTTTTACAATTTGGAAAGGAAACATTGTAAGACAAAGTTCTTGTTTATGAGGGATCTATGTCATTCTATCTGGACAAATTGAGAGTTGTAGCTTTAAGATAGATTGAACTGTGTAGGTGAAGAGTTAAAAGAGGCTATCACACGTGTCTATGTCAAGAGTAAATCAAAAGGGATGAATAAGATGAGCGGATGAGATGGAAGGAACTCAAATAGCCTATTAATAAAGGAACGAACCGATTGGGCAGAGGGTAGGTGAAATGTTCTCTCCAACCAGAATTTTTTCATCCTCCGCAATAGGCAAGTAATGTGGGTATTTATAGTATAGTGTTCGGGCAGGTTGTGCTGCCTGAAAAGCTGCCCATCGCAACCTCCTACCACTCACGCCAACCCACAACTGCCTTGATCATGTCGATACCAGTGACCATTAAACGCAAGCCACGTGTCCCCACATTAACTAAGCAGATGTGATGTTTACCCAAACGTAGCCTAGGCGTGGCTTTGAGGAGGGTGCGACAACGAAAGTGGAAGGGGCTCCCAAGGTCCATGACTATGATTAGTCACCGCAGGACCATGACCTCGAGAAGGCCATGTTTGCGATGCCCCTAACGCGCTGCTACCTGCAGTTCTCCCTTCCTTTTCTGAACCCTTCCTCTGGACCTTTGTCGAGGTGCTCGATAGAAAAAACTTACATAGTTTCGGTCTTTCAGCCACCAATTTACATGTCTTATCATTTCATATGTTGATTCTAACCAATAACCTCAATTATCTTAGGAATCTATCCGGATTTCAGTCAAGCACATCCCAATGGGTAGTGAAAGCTCGACTAAACTAAACATTCGAGACCCTGTCCCAGGCCAAACTTGATCACCCTCGTTGTTCAGTTCTCCCTTGAGTAGGGTCATACTACCTTGTCCCTAGGTGGGGACCCCTATTATTAGTCAAGTGGGTCAGTGAAACAATAGTGTCCAATAGGTGGAGGATACAACTCCCGCGGTGAGGGAGGCGAATGTCGCAAAGATTGTCCCTAGACTTCTGTGATTCTACTTTTGTTCACCTTTGGTGAAGGGTCTATTTTGCCACTTCCCATGCGATGGGGATGTATTTCTCCCTGTTGTGGTGTTGCGCGAGGGGGCGTTGCACGGGGGGTGTCACGTTTGGGGGCGTCGCACCTTGATTGTCATGCCTGGAGGCGTCACACATAGGGTGTTGCACCTTGGGGGCATCGAGTCGTGCATTGTTATCCATACCAGTCCAATTGGACCTTGTCGGGCCCTATTGCCATGTTAGCTATCAACTTTTGGCATTTGTCTCCTCATAATATGGACACGTCTCCTGAATTTATCAGGTACTACAAACTGTCGAAGAAAAGAATGAGATATGAGCAAGCTTCAGTTCTAGGTGCTTGTTGTTGTGTCTATTATTTCAATCATCACCCTGGGTAATGTCTTCTTGTTATGCTGTAATTCAACTTTTAATGTAGGCAAATTGGGAACCCATGGCTCAGTCCAGTCTCCAATCGTTAATGGATTTCCTATCTCCAACAACGTAGTGGGCACCTTTCTCAATTAGCGATTTGGATCCTAGAATCGATTGCCAAATTAGTATGTCCTGCGGTTGCTTATGGACATGAAAGATGGGATTTCTGAAGTAATACTTCCTATTCAGTTATTGAGTCCACAACTTCGAGTTGTTTGCAAGTAACTACAACCAGTTTTGCCATCAACGAGTGATTTATGTCTTGTATCTTTTTGAACCCCAAAATTCTAGTTGATTTAGGGTTACAGATTAAATCTTCTTCCAACTTAATTGTCGTGGCATGCCTCTCCTTATCGGTTCTCCACCAGAAATTTCTTATTTTACTGTCCGTCTTGTTGCATATTGTCTTTGGAGATCATTTGCATGTTATACAAAAGGTGGAGGACATACCTCATGAATTCCCTAGTTAACTTGTCTTTAACTGGATCGGGGAGGGGATTAGTCGAGGTGCGCATAAACTGATCCAGACACCCTAACAGTTAAACTAAAAAAAATAAGGTGGTGTACTTACCATCTAGCTCGGGTGCCTTGTACAATGGCATTTCAATAAAGTGGATTTAATTTCCTTTGGAATGACCGCATTGCACAGAATTCAGGATAATAGTCTGGGTTGACAATTGGTTCTATAAGTCCTTCCAAATTTGTTGGAAATTGAGGATGTGAAGTTATGAAAAAGTGTTTGAAAAGGAATAAGAAATAGATTACCTATTTCTCCACATTTTGTTGCCCAAGTTCCATCTGGTAATTCAGGCAATCAATGGTGTTTTTTGTGTCTTCTAATGATTGTGGTAATGTAGAAAATTTACTGTGAGCATCTCACTCACCCATTCATTGTATTCCAAACCTTTGACGGCAAATTTTTTTTTTTAACGGTCAGGGGTGATCGAATCAATTTGCACGCATCTCAATTAATCTTTCGTCTTTAATTACTCTGCTAGATCGAATTACAGTAATTTCTATTGCAGTATCAATCTCACTTGTCTTTCTTTATACTTCCCAGAGATCGATTAACAATTACTGCATTTTAAACCGAATTTTGTGGGTGAACCATACATGTAAATCCATATGGGATGTTGGTTTTTTTTTTTTATATAACCCACAAACCCCCAACTAAGCCTATTTGGACCTGTGATCGATAGTCAACTTGGACCCTTGGACCCACACGCAAAGTCTTCTCTCCACGCGCAGAGATTAAATTTAGAGAAGGTGACCCCAAGAAACATTTTCATTTTTTGTATTGGGTAACACTTCTTTTATGCTAACAAACTTTATTTTTTTTGACGTAATTATTTTTTATCAATCAAGGGTTAGGTATTTAATGAACTTTGAAAAATAAGCATCGACAGAGCAAGACAAAAAATTAAGGATATGATCTTATTTATAAGAAACATCGGTTGAAATTTAAATAGTGAAAGATTTGAAATGAGATGAAAATATGAGGGAATGAGACTCATGGCTGAAGAGAAACTTAAAAAAAAAAAAAAAGAGAAAGGAAAAAAATTAGATGAAGAATTGAAGAAATTGGCTCTCAGCCTCTCAGGAGGATTCGAGACTTTATGAAAGGATTTTAATACGATTTAATTCATTAGAGTGGTATGTACTAAATTAAATTTTTGACTTAAATTTTTGCTCAATTACGTGTAAAAGAGACTTAAATTTTTCCTCTTCCCTCTCCTTCTTTTTCTCCTCCTCTGGTCCTCTCGATCGTTCTCCTCTTCTCTTCTCTCTCTCTCTCTCTCTCTAACAATGTCGAACTGGTCGTTCACCGATGCCTTTTCCCTTTTGTTTTTTCTTTTTAAGCCAAACTACGTATGAAACCCTTTTTTTTTTCATTTTGGCCCCCTAAGTTTTTAAAATAACAAAAAATATCCAGTCGTATCCTGCCATGTCCCTCACGTATCCGACCAAAAAAAAAAAAACCCACTGTTCAGGACACTTCTAAAAGTGTCAGACACGCGTATCCGTGTCCGACACATGTCTGACACTGCCACAACTTCCCCCCACGAGTATCCGTGCTTCCTAGTCGGTGATTCTTGAAGCATTATTGGACTCGGACTTTTGTTTCCAGCCTAGAGGCGATGCCTACATGAGGCGGTCCTAGTTTGATTGCATGTGGCCGGTTTGATCCCAGTTTTTTTGGGAAAAAGAAGCATATATGATTAGTATTAGGAGAAAATATTGGATATCATGGTTATACCAAGTTATCACGTTGGCATGGTATAATCGTCTATTAATTAGACAATAAGTAAATAAGTGGATCCCACACAATTAAATAATTACTCATCCATGTTACGTAATAATTATCCCAGATAAAAAAGTGGAGTATACTTTATTCATTTTTTTTTCTATTGAATAATTATACCATGTTAGAATGATGAGATGAGATATACCCGAGCAACCTACAGTAGATGTTCAAGTTTATGGTAGATGTCAGTGATGATTAATTTTTTATTCCAAATGATACATTTCAACTAGAAGAATCCATTGAGAATGTCCCTGTAGTTGTTCAAGTTTATGGTACGCACCCATTCGATAGGACTGATCTCGATCTCGTGTTTGTTCCGAGCTAACGGGTAATATCGTTTGAAAACATACAAAATAAGGATGTCGATGACGATTTCATTTTGCGATGATCATGATGAGATACTATTAGAATATAGTGATTCTGAAAAAGATATGAGAAGTAATTCTGAATCTGATATTGATCTTGAAATATAAAGATATTTTAACCAAAGATTGGTAAACACAAACAATTGGTCATGTATGAAGGCCTTAAAGAAGATATGTTTTAGTTGTGATCATCCTAGTCATGACACCGAAATTAGCAACACATCACAAGCTACTACCATAGGATCTCAACAAGAACAAGTAGCACAAAGGCACCAAGGGCAGATTCACAAACTTCAAAATAAAGAGGAAGAAACCTTTGGTTTGTGGCTTCTAATCCAGCAAAGGAAACCAAGAAGAGTGACCAACAAGAAAAAACTCGCAACTGTTGGACCAAAACAGTTTTACAAAACAATTTTTAAGTGTAAAAACTGAATTTTTGGTCGACTTTGAGCTTAAATTAAAGTGGTATCCGTTCGTTGTTTCGAGTAAATTTTCGTGGGTTTATATTCTACTCCGTGAGGAGAAAAACGTAGTATATTCACTTGCTCAAATCGAGTAAGAAATGAATTAGAAAATAGGCTCCAAAGTAACCCTCTTGAAATGTGGAAATAAAAGTTGTGTAATGTGGGATTTGACACCAATCCCACATTGGTTGAGGAACAAGTTTTACATGGGCATATATAGGCCAAATTTGCTCTCTGTGATTGGGTCCCAAGGGGTACCACAATTTTATGAGTGGAACAAGCGCTTACATGTCTTCGATTCTACCAAACACGCACACCACACCCCGACCCGGCCGGGTTGGTTTAGATCAAACCCTATCTTTGTGGAGAAATCTTTAATTAATTGGGCGTGAATTTCTTAATCCGAAATTTAATTTTCGGTATCCATTGGATCGTATTGGTTCGAATTTTTTTTTTCCTTCACTCCAGTCCGAAATTTTGAATTGTGTATGTTCATAGAGAATAGTTACACAAGTGGTATTTTCTGGCTGCATGTGTCTGCTGGGTTGCATTCGTTTAGATGGTGACTGTCTAGATCAGTCACCATTCTCTCTATAAATAACTCAGTAACATAATCATTTTGCATCCAATTCATCAAATACGTTCTTAGTCATTTAAGGCAATCTCATACATCATTAAGACAGTTTGCATTTTAGAGAGTACACAACACAATTTCTGATTCGCTGGACGGGTAGATTGGAGTGCTACTTCTACTCGTGTGAAGATCATTGTATCCTAGGAGACAGACACTTGATATTCCATAAGCACCGTGTGTGGGGGCGAAATCTGTCTTAAAGAGATAGTGTCAAACACTAGTCTTGATCTACTTAAAGTTCAATAACAGTTTCTGTTCTGCAACCGGGTTAGTATTTATATTGGTTAGACAAACAGTTACGTGTAATTGTTTCGTTAATTCTTCTGTAACTGTTTCAATTTTCTGTGTAACTGTTTCGCATTTGATTGTTACTGTTTTGTTATACATTACAAGTTTTAAATCAAAATTTTCAATAAGTAATTTACTATATTTGAAATACCACAAACAACAACTAATCCCAATTTGGATCAATCACATAACAACTTTACTCCTACAGGCGAAAGAGATTTAAGGAAGAAAACAGGAAGTACCTTACACTCAGCAGGTGCAAACAAGAATCAATTATTTTCTCCTACATTGGTGAAAGGAACTGCTAGCCCAAGAGATGAGTCTCCATCCCTTACCACAAAAGTTCCACTTGAAAATCAATTCACAGTGTTATGAGAATAAGACCATTCTGAACCTTCCTCGAATCTACCTAATCAACTTCAATCCATAACCAAGAAAAACATCAAACAGGTTGAGATGGAACATGTAAATCACTCATCTTCAAGCTCACCATGCTGGACTTTAGAGCAGTCAACAAACCTTTGTCAAAATGTATTTGTAAGCCAAATAGACTCATAGTGAAGAAATGGAAAGCAAAGGAGATGAAGTTGACAAAGAGGATGATGTGCACAACTTAGAATACGAGGATTCAATGGATGAATGTTGCATGGAATTGGCTTCAGCAAAGCTTGCATTAGCAAAAATGCTTCCAGAATATGAAACAAAATCTTGCAAATCATCCTTAGGGTGGAAGTCTTCGGGACGAATCATCATTAGATGGCGTAAATGACGCCATTGGAAGAGGGCAGTGTGAATAAATTGACATATTGCTTGCTTAGCCTCATGAATTGTGGGATGATTTTCGTTTTTTTTTGTATCCTAGTCTATTTAGAGCATCTCCAATAGTACTCTCTATTTTAGAGAGAAACTTTTTTGAAAATAGAAAGTATCGATCTTTGATAAAATTTTGAAAATAGAAATATTTTAAACAATCCCAATGGACTCTTTATTCTAGTAGAAAAATAGTTAAACAATAAATAGTATTTAATGAAGAATGTACGTGTGTCATCTTTTCATTCATTAAAAATAAAATAGTGAGTGAATTGAGCTCTCCAAATGTAAAGAGCCAAATAAGACTCTATATTTTAGCTAGTCTAAATAGAAAGTCCATTGAACCTTGATTTTTGGTGAATAACTCTCTAAAATAAAGAGTTAAGTGAGAATAAAGAGTCTATTGGAGATGCTCTTAATATCTACGAGTTACTTCAAATTTATTAGATTGGATTGAGAATTACCTTATATGGTATCTGGGCAAGCATCAAGTCTCGATGCTTGATTATATTTTTTTGTACTCTTTTTTACCCTCATTTTAATTTATAATTAACAGAAAAAAGAGCATAATATCTAATAATAATTTGAAAATGTGAAAAAAGATTGTTAAAGATTCCGTAATTTCGATAATCTTGTCTCCTTTCAATTTGAACCTTTTTGACCACCAAATGAAGAACGGTCCACATGTATTAGGGCCATTTGCCCTTCAATGCTTTAACATCACTCTTTCCACCCGCCTATCGCGGCGTCGCCTTAAAAGGAAAAGTAATCCGGAGCGTAGTGTAATAGAGACAAGACAGAGCTGTTAATTTGGAATTTGATAATTCTCTTAATCGTGAATTTTTTAATTTAGAATGATAAAGGATTTATTAATCGTCAATTTTTTAATTTTGGCATGAATGATATATTTGATCAGATCGAAAATAGAATTACTTGAAAGACAGATAAATTAACCCGAACACTCTTGACCACAAGACCAAAAGAAAAATTAAAAGTGCAAGTAGGCTTGTTATGTCTCCTAGCAATTCATTTTATTTTTTTTTACAATAAATAGAGGTGTTCAAATTTTCGATTAGTCGTAATTTTCTATCCTACTTGACCCTATTGAACAGCTAGCCAAAAAAATCAGGTAGAAATGCGGAAGAGTTTTTGGTCTTCCGATTAAATCTGGTAGGAATGCAGAATAACCATTAATTTTCGTATTCTTACCCTACCCTACCGGTATTAGTTTATATATATATATATATATATATATATATATAAGAAAACATAAACATCAATCCATTATAATTGTTCTACAAATACAATAATTACAAAAGTGTTCACCCGATTTTCTACCCGATTAATTTGGGCGAAAGTCGGGTAGTAATACCACACTTGATCGGATAGGGTAGGCCAATAAAAAAATTTTCCGCAAAGTATCGAGTAGGAAGACAAAAAAATCATATTTTCTGGTGAACAGGGGCGGAGCCGGATATCCATTTTAGTGGGGGCAAAAATATGAGCAAAAAACATAACCAAATGGTATTAAAAAAAAAACTTTTCGAACCTCCGTTCGAAAAAGTTTATTAAGGTAAACTTTCAAATTATTTTCAAATGAAGAATTCTTAAGCTAAAATATAAAAAAAATATTAAGATCTAAGATTTAACTATTACGTAAAAATCAAGAAATTAATATCAATTCAGACGATATTGTCTTTGATAAATATGTATGCGTAAGAGTATTTTACATTTATTTTACTCAATTAAAATATATGTCTTCGTAGATTAATTAAGGGAGCGAGTGGACCACTGACCTACCAAAAATAAAAACAACTAGGACACTATATAAATTTCTAAGAATTTATGGGGGTAACATATAAACCTTTGAATTTATGAGACGGCAACATTCTTTAAAGTTTTGAACTTATAACAATACATGGACTTTTACTCAATATTCAGTGGGGGCAACTGCCCCAGCCCTTTACATGTAGCTCCGCCCCTGCTGGTGAACACCTATAATGATAAAGTACTAGCAAGTCACCATATGGACAAGGGATCTAAGAGCATCTCCAACGGGAGTTGCCATCAAGGGTGGTATCCCCATAACCGCTAAAATGTCACCCCAACTTCAAAAATTCGGACTCCAATGGGGGTGGCATCAGAGGTGGCAAAATAACATCAAGGGTTTTGGGGTGGCATATTTGGCAACTTTGGAGAGAGAATTGAGAGGTTGCAAAAGAGCCGTTGGTGTTCTCAACGGCTATATTCAACTCAAAAATTCTATAAAAATACAGAGAGAGGAAAGGGGAAAGAGGCTTGCCTGAAAATCCCCAAATTTGTAAACCCTTGCCTTTGATATCGAAAACTCTAGCTTCCCTGAACCCTTGTCGTTGGTGTACTGCTCCCTATCAATCCGTTGGTGTACTTCTCCCTTGCCGTTGTAAGTTGCAAAAGGCGCAGGGGGAAGGGGAGGAAGGGGAAACAATCGATCTGGGGAAGGGGAAGGGTAGACAGCGTTTTATTTAAGGGGAAGGGGTAGACGTTGTAATTTATAATTACATCTGCCACCATTGTTCTTGTTTTAATTTATAATTTATAATTTGTTTATAATTTATGGCAGATTTATTTGTTTTAATTAAGAGTAATTTTATTTATTTTTTAATTGATTATTTTATGCTCATTCTTTAAATTGATTATAATTTTTTTTTTTTTGTAGATTGATTCGCAATTTGACGGTTCTTTCATTAATTTACTTATGAACGACACCGATTTATATGATAATGCTATGCAGACTAATCCCACAGTATTGACGCCAGTACAAAATGAAGCCACTCAAAGAGTAAAAAAATCGCAAAGGACAAAGAACTTCTCTCTAGAAGAAGATAAATTAAATGTGTCTGCGTGACTTAACACGAATAAAGATGCAATTACTGGGAATGAACAACAAGGTGGTGCTTTCTGGCAAAGAATATTGAAATACTTAGAACTTCATGGAGGCAATCAAGAAGAGCGTTCACAAGCTTTTATTAAAAGTCGTTGGACTGATATAAATGTAAAATGCGGCAAATTTATCGGTTTTTATAGTCAAATTGAAAGACTGCGACAAAGTGGACACACCGAGCAAAATAATGTAATGATTAAACTTTTAATTTAGACACTACTATGATTTGATATTTGAACTATTGACTGAATAATTTCATATGTTTTTCAGGTTGATGACGCGAAAGAAATGTTTGCTAAGATCATTGGAAAACCATTTCAATACGAGCATTGTTGGAATATATTAAAAAATGGAGCGGAAATGGACTGATAATCTCACCAGCAATAAGAGAGCAAAAACCCATTCAGCTGGTAGTCCTGTTGAATCAACTCATGTTGAATCTTGCTATTCAACTCCATATTTAGGGAATGACACTGAACCCTTGTCCACTACCAACCTCGATAGGCCATTTGACAAAAAGGCTTCGAAGAAACAACTTAAAAACAAAGAGAAACAAACCGGTGTTGAAGCATCACTAGATAATCACCACTGGAATTAAAGAATGGAAATGAAACGACAAAAAGTTAAGCGACACGACAAAATTTATGCTCAACAGGAGATAGCATTGGAGCAACATCGTAGACAGTTAGAAATTGAAGAAAGACAGGTGCAACAGAATGAAATGCAGAATGAAATGAAAATCATGGAAACTGACACTACTGGAATGAACCCAATTTCTGCAACATACTGGAATAACTTGAAGAAAGATATTATGAAAAAACGGGGTTATAATTTTTAGTCGTTATTTATTATGTTGCTATAATTTTTTAATTTGTAGTCATTATTTTATTATGTTGCTATTATTTTTTAATTTGTAGTCGCTATTATTTATGAAAAGCTATGAATTGAAAATACAAGTTGAAATTGAAATTGGAATTGAAAATACAACTTGAAATTGGAATTGAAAATACAACTTGAAATTGAAATTATTAGTTGTCATGTCGTTCCCACAAATGCTCGATAAGATCTGACTGCAGTTGAGAATGAGTTACACTGTCCTTGATCTGACAATGAGTTTGCATGAAGTCTTCCAATTCTGGTGTATACGCATTTTAGCGGTTGAATTTTGAAATTTGAATTTCGGCGGACAAAAAATTGAATTTTGAAATTTGAATTTAATTATATTTTTTAATAAAAAATATTAAAATATTAAAATTGCACCTCATTTTGGCACCTACCATTGGAGCAAATTTATAATTCAGGGGTGCCAAAACACTGTTCAATGTTACAAAATGGCATTTAGCACCCCAAAAATGACAACTCCCCTTGGAGATGCTCTAAGTATCCAATATTTACTTATTTTTCAATATCTTGTCAGTATGGATACATTTTGGGTATACACTAGCCTTACAATTAAGGGTATTATGTAACTGAACAAAAAAATATGAACTAAATGATATATATGATTCTGACATGCTAACAAAATAATTTTCTTTTGTCCGTAATTTTGGTCCGTCTAAATTTACCCTGTATACTTAGATATGATAAAATACATTTTTGTCATGCGACTTCTGTCAAATTGGTCTTTAACATATTATTTTTATTAATCTGGTCCATAAAATATCAACCCGTGTTTAAATGATTTTTATTTATTTTTTTAATTATTCTCTGTCATTAGATTGATAATAAATATTTCTATTAATTGGGAACTGCTAGCAATTCAATAACTATTATATATCAGTTTAGCAAATAAATTCAATAAATTAAGTCTAAATTGTATTTTCCCATTGTAGTATCATGACAAGTGACACAATAACCTCAATAATTATAATTATCCTAATATTACAAAATCATGGTATTGAAAACATTATTACCAGAAATTATTGTGCAACAACTTTTGAGCTTTTCCCCAAACCCATTCCCCCTCAAAACATAATTCCCCAACCCAGTCGGTTTTTAACTTAATTCCCAAACCCAGTCTTTTTTTAAAAACGTCATTTGGAATGACGTCTTCTCGCCTTAAAACGTCATTCCAAATGACGATTTTAATTTCAAATTTTTTGTATGAAAACGTCATTCCAAATGACGTTTTTAAAGTCGTCATTTAAAATGACGTTTTTATCCTGGAATTTAAACGGTGCGTTAACAGAGACGTTAAAAATATAAATGGCAGAAGACGTCATTCCTCTTCTTCCCAAATTTTTTTTTTTAACTTCTCTCATTCCAAATGATTTTGTCTTAGCCAAAAAAATCACCACCAACTTGTAATAAAGTTTATAAAAAAGCAAATAACTCCACCTTATATCTCACATCATGATTCACCCGAAAAAAAAAATTAAATAAATTTTAGAATTAAATTCCCTTTTCATAATAAATATGAACTTATTTTATAATTGAAAATAAAATATAAAAGCATAATTTAATTTCATATATTTCAATATAAAAACATATTTGTAAAACATATATTTAATAAAAAAAGTTAAAAACGTGTGTTTTGAAAGCTCACTTTTATATGAAAAAGTATGTAAACCCATGATTTACTAAGATGCTATAAAAAGAATCCCAATATTATAATTTCACTTTTCATGTCATAAAAGCATATCAATCTGGAGGAGCTTTTCCCCAAACCAAGTAGGACCTAAAATTTTATTTCTCAAACTCAGCATTTTTTAAAAACGTCACTGTAAATGACGTATTTTAAAACATTTTGTTTTTTAGAAATTTGTTGTGTATATGCTAAAAAAATTATGTATTATAATTTGATGGTATAAATGTTCATCGAACATTTATAGATGACCTACAAAAGTGCGAAAAACTTCAAAATATGGAAATCAAGGGCTTTGCTTGAACTGCTGCACTGGAGAATGTAATTACTTGAGGCATGTCAGGAGAAGCAGCAGAGTAATGCCACACTGCCCCCATTTTTGTTTGATTTATGACCTACTTTTTTTTTTTCACTGGGTGGTTTATCCAAAAACATATGAAATTGCATTATTCTATTCTGAATATGTGGGTAAGGAACAAAATTTTATTTTAGTGTGTTATTTCGATCAATTGGGAAATAGAAACATTTCATAAATGTTTTGGTAATGGAATGGAAAAAAAGAAAATATTAGAAAATTTTCTAAAATATTTCGTAATGTTGGTCAAAACAATTCGAAACATTCCGAAAGAATCAAAGCATATGGAATTCGATATTCAATCAATGATATTTTTCAGAGTCATTGAAAATGGACATGTTTTGATCATTTGTGGCATCGATTGTACAAGTTCGTAAAGAGGGCTGGACGAGTGAAATAGAAATTATGGATAGAACCAGCCAATTTACAGTTAGGACATTGCTCTAACCCCCAACACTAAAAAAACATAGATTGTCAATGATGGGGGTTCAAGGGTAAACATAATAAGGAAGCCATGCCAACATGACTCAAGTCTATAGAGACAATGCCGCCTCATCTTGATATTGATGTGGAGACTCTGCTGCTCGTCTCGGTTCTTTCCTCCTTATTGATCTTTGAGAGCGCCAAGAAACCCAGAGTTCCTCGGTTCCAATCCACAGCTTCCCACCAAAAACTCCATGAAGTTGACAAATTCTACCTGATGTTTAGCAAACAGGTCTATGATTTACAAGAATGTGAAAAGTATCAGTTATAAAATATCAGTTCCATAATAGATACTCCTAGAACTGGAATTGAGTTGTACACAGTATGAACTCGATACGACACAAACCCAATTATATACAATTATAAATGAACATGAACTCTCTCTTACCATTTGTTTATAATCAAATGGCAAGCACACTTAGCCATCTTCTAGATGCAAGAAGGCCATTCTGGTGGGGTGACCAGGCAATGGCTTTTACAACAGCAGTGTGCTCTGCGAGTTTTAGTATCGGCTGCTGAGAATGTTGATTCCAGACCAAAAGCTGTTCACCATACCATAAGCAATTTGAATTACTGCACTACATTTCGAAGCATACTTGGAATATGGGAAACAAAAAGTCCAATGGATGAATAACTACCTGATTATCATTGCCACCCGATGCAAGTTCCCCGTCATCGTGAGACCACTTCAACCCACAAACCTGAAGGATAAAAAACGAAGACATTAACTCTCATATGTCAAAAGTAATGTGATAGAAGTAATTTTATTCTCGATCTCACTTAAACCTTTCTTAGATGGTATGGGTACCGGTATGAGATAAATTTGAAATCCATGTCCGAGGCCACGACGAATAGTGAACTTACCATTTAAAACATGGGGTCTATGACTAACAAAAAAATGAAAAAAATAATAGTAATTTACAATTCAAAGATTGGCAATTAAAAAATACTTTTCTGTGCCGTAAAAAAACCTGCACATACAAAAAATCCCCTAAACAAGACAAATAAGCACAGACCTCATCAAGGTCAGCAATGCATCCATTTTCTGATGACAATTCGGTTGTTAACGAAGTATCTGGTTAACAAGTTGAGATTGGACAGTGAATCAGAGGTATGTAAAATCATTACCACTGCTTCAGTTACATTTCAAATGCTAGTGAAAGTTCTTTACCCCAGTACGATTTAGTGTTGCTTCCTTCGCTCTATTTGCAAAAAGGCTACAACTCACCCGTGAAAGAACAATAAAACTCAGATAGATAGATAAACCAAAAGAGAAAAACCAAGTCTTTTCAACAAGTAAATTATTAACATGTTCATGGACATGGTTGGTGTGAGAAACATGAAAGAAACAGCAGAACTAAATGGGTGCTCTAATTTTTAATTACCACTTCCGATTACATCGTAATTAGGTGTGAAGTATATGGGTGCTCTAATTTAGAACTGCCATAAAAGTTTGCAGAAAGCTAAGTAACTCAGACAAATCAGTCATATTCTTTTGATAATGAGGTCAAGTACATGAACTTAATTGAGACTCCACATTGCTACATGGAAAGCAAGAACCAAGCAAGAAGGAATGAACACAAATCACCTTAAATACTTCACATCACAATGTTTAAATGGACAAACTTTCTACTTTGAAGTAAGGATGAAAACTCATCAGTTTGGCTACAGTAAATAATCAGTCATCTTTATTTGGTCTTTAACCATTTACAGAAATTCATTTGACCATTGCAACTCCTCAGTCATTCAAAAAAACTTTGGCCAATGATCAACTCAATCTCCACCATGAATTTTTTTCATTTCATCCACCAAGCAAATGTTTAAGAACTGAGAGAAGTTACTATACTCTTCTATTTGTAACAGATGAAGTGCCAAAAACATGAAAAAGTATCTATTATGTTTCCCAACCTTAAACTACAATCTCAATTAATTCTCTGTACATGTTTTTCACATCATTCTCTCAAGAACTAAAAATCGATTTCGCCCTAAATATCGATTTTGTCCTAAATATAGTGTACACATGCCCAAAATCGATTTTGCCCTAAATTCTTTTGACTGATTGGGCTGGAATGGAGAATGGATTTAGGAAAAATTCAATTGAGGTCAAAATACGATTTACGTTGGAATGGACAATGGACATACTCACTGGTGGAGCTGTGGATTACGCGGAGTCAGTCGGTGCTCAATCGGTGCTCAGTCAGTGATCAATCGGTGCTCAGTCGCTGCTCAGTCGCTGCTCATTCGGTACTCAGTCGCTGCTCAATCGGTGCTCCATCGCTGGTCTGCTCAGTCGCTGGTGGAGCAGCTGTGGATCTGTTGAATACTCGGTCAAATGCCTGGCTGAGAGAGTGGTTGAAGAGGAGGAGGAGGAGAGCTCAAATGTGTTCGAGGAGGAGGAGGAGGAGGAGGAGGAGAGCTCAGATGTGTTCAAAATTTTTGAAGGAGAGCTCAGATGTGTTCAAAATTTTTGACCTAACGACTGATTTGAGGAATAAAAGTGAGCCGTTTAAATCATCATTCTAAATGACGTTTTTAAAAACGTCATTTAGAATGACGTTTTCAACCCCTTTTATTTTTAACGTCTCTGTTAACGCACCGTTTAAATTCCAGGATAAAAACGTCATTTTAAATGACGACTTTAAAAACGTCATTTGGAATGACGTTTTCATACAAAAAATTTGAAATTAAAATCGTCATTTGGAATGACGTTTTAAGGCGAGAAGACGTCATTCCAAATGACGTTTTTAAAAAAAGACTGGGTTTGGGAATTAAGTTAAAAACCGACTGGGTTGGGGAATTATGTTTTGAGGGGGAATGGGTTTGGGGAAAAGCTCAACAACTTTTGTACATTCCGATAAGATCACCCCACTCTAGATCTTTTCTGATGATACCTGATATGAACAGACACGAGCTCAGAAAATGAGCTCGGGTCGGGAGCTCAGACAGAAGAGGCAGAGCTCATCTGGCATTGGCCAGAGCTCATCTAGTCAGCGCTAAAGAGCTCCCAGCTGAGGACACGAGTTAAGGAATGATGAAAGGACAGCAAGGTAACTACGGGTATCACTAAAAGGAAAGTAGAACCATTCCAAGGCATAAGACCCGTAATCAACCACGATCCCTCCTAAAGCTAAGGAGAATCCCACGAAAGAAGGCAAAGAACTCTCCGTTTGAAGCCAGCCATATGGAGTTTAGGTAACTCCGGAATTATGGAGGAAGATAGGGCACGATCCCTTCGATATAGGAGGTAATTCCGTGTTAGAGGTAAGCATGAGGCCATAAAAAGGGAAGGCAACCTCCATGGCAAGAGGGAGAGATTTTCTGAAACCCTAGTTCCCTGAGTATTCGACTGTAACACCTTCAATTCATCAATAAAGAGACAGGAGCAAGAGCCTCCATTAGAGAGTGGACTAGCCGAGCTCATCAGCCGGTGAACCACTATATTTCTATTGTATTTCACACATTACACACGACTAATTAGAGCTGTCATTCCCCACTTCACGAGCCTTGTAGCTCAGATGCCATATTAATCCCCATGCAAACTGCTCACGCCAATTAATCTGGTTCCTTAGCTCGTATCCGAAGGTTTACGCCATCAGTTTGGCGCCGTCTGTGGGAACGACTGTTCCTGTTACAAGTAAGCTGATTCCTCAGTGACTGATGGTAATAACTCGAAATATGAGCAGAAGCCAAACAAACCTACCTCGAATGCAAGATCAGCCGGAAACTGCCCACGGCAGGCAACCCGGGAACATCCAGGAGGCGAATTCCCTCATTAATAACGAGTTGGAGGCCCTGCGTCTCGTCAACCAACGTTTGCTAAAGGAAAATGAAGAGCTGTCAAAGCTCGTACAACACCCACAAGAGGCACCACCGGCCCATGAAGGCCAGAATAACCCCCCTCATAGGGAACCTCGATACTGGGACCCCCATAGAGAGGTCAGCGAGGGGGGGGAAGGCAGCCAGGCCAGGGGATATGTCCCCTACGTACCCCCTGGTAATGGCCCTAACGACGAAGTGCAAAGTCGGAACGACAGGGGTGAGAGAGGTGATTTCTTCCCTTATCCGCAAGACAGGAGAGAGCAGCACTGGGAGCAACGCTTCAAAGATTTCCAGCAAGAGCTCAGCCATATGAAGGAGGCCGTAAAAAGTAAGGCCCCGGTTACAATGGATGTTTTGGTCCAGCAAACCGAATCCCCATTCACCACGGGGGTGCTACACTTCCCTCTCCCACCAAAATTCAGGATGCCTCAAATGGAGGTCTTTAACGGATCGAAAGATCCCGTGGATCATCTCAACACTTACAAGAACCAGATGGAGCTACATGGGTACCAGGATCCTGTACGATGCAGAGCTTTTGCTATCACGCTGAAAGGCTCCGCCTTAAACTGGTTTCATAGGCTCCCGCCAGCCTCGATCTCATCCTTTAAAGAACTCTCCATTGCTTTTGTCTCTCATTTCATAGGAGCCCGGATACACAGAAAGCCGAGCTACCACCTGCTGAATGTGAAGCAGGGTCCCCAGGAAAACCTGAGGACTTATGTCCAAAGATTTAACTCGGAGACATTGAAAGTAGACGTCCCGGATGAAAAATTCGCCATAACTGCTTTCATTGCAGGGCTGGGAGTGCAATCAAAGGATTTGATGTTCTCCATATCAAAAAACCCTCAGGCAAGTATGGCTGAGGTGTTAGCCAAGGCAGAGAAATATATAAATGGTGAAGAGGCACTCCTTTCTAAGGTGGTCGGTACATCTTCACGAAAGGAAAAGGAAAAAGAAGAAAAGAGAAGGGACAGAAGCCCTAGGAAGGAAAAAGGACGAGAGAGGTCCCCAAGGAGGGACAGAGACCGCTCGCCAAAGAGGAGAGGAAATGTCAGAGATCGGCTGGGTCCCATGCAACCTGAACTACAACCCAGGTATGGGCCTCAGCGGTTTACCCCACTCACCGCTGCTGTGTCACAAGTACTGTATGAGGTCCAGAACGAGAAGTTTTTAAAATGGCCACCTAGGATGAAGGCAGACCCGGCAAAGAGGGACCCCACGAAGTATTGTGATTATCATCGAGATCATGGACACCACACTGATGACTGTATTCAATTGAAGAAGGAAATCGAGTTCTTGATCCAGCGAGGTCAGCTGCGTCGTTTTATAGCCAATGATAACCTGAACCGAGCTCTTCCGCCTCCGCCACCCCGACAGCAGGCACCTGCACCGCACCAGCAGCCTCTAGGAGAAATCAGAGTGATATCTGGAGGTTTCGCAGGAGGTGGAGAGTCAAGCTCAGCTAGGAAGGCGCACCTCCGGCGGATCAGAGCCGAAGAAACTCTCGAAGTGCACGCTGTATCCAAGGCTCCACGCTTGGATACAGCTATCACTTTTTCAGATGCTGATTTAGAAGGGTGCCAATACCCCCATGATGATCCACTGGTGGTACGAGCTGTGGTGGCAAATAGAACAGTTCATCGGGTTCTAATTGATAACGGGAGCTCGGCAGATATTATTTTCGCACCTGCGTTTGACAGGATGGACATAGGAAGACAAAAACTTGAGCCAGTAAGCACTCACTTGCTGGGATTCTCCGGGGAAAAGGTGCTCCCCCTGGGTTCAATCCAGCTCGTGCTCACCCTGGGGGATCCACCTTGCCAAGCCACTACCACTGTCAAATTCCTAGTAGTCGATGCACCATCGGCGTACAACATCTTGCTTGGAAGGCCATCCCTAAATTCTATAAAGGCAATCCCATCTGCCTATCATTTAGTCGTGAAGTTCCCTACAGAAAATGGAATCGGAGTGGTCCGAGGAGACCAGCGCGTAGCACGGGAGTGCTACTTGGCTTCTGTAAAAAGGAAGGAGGTCGAGAACATCCAACTGGATGAGCTCGACATGAGAGATGAAATGGAGACAAGACCAATGCCATCGGAAGAGCTGGAACCAGTTCAGCTTGATGAGAAATCAGAACACCTTGTTTATGTGGGTTCCAAACTAAACGCTGAGCTCAAAAGACTCCTCATCCAGTTCCTAAAAGAGAATATAGGAGTGTTCGCTTGGAAGCAAGAAGACATGGAAGGAATTGATCCCTCGGTTATTACCCACAAGTTATGCGTAAACCCAACTTGCAAACCCATCAAACAGAAGAGGAGGAGCTTTGCTTATGAAAGGCAAAAAGCAATCAATGAGGAGGTCAGCAAACTCCTCCATGCCAAGGCTATCAGGGAGGTTCATTACCCCACTTGGTTAGCAAATGTAGTTCTCGTAAAGAAAACCAATGGGAAGTGGCGATTGTGCATCGACTTCACTGATCTCAACCGAGCATGCCCCAAAGACAGTTTTCCCTTACCTCGGATTGACCTAATAGTGGACGCCACTGCAGGGCACGAGCTCCTCAGTTTCATGGACGCTTTTTCAGGCTACAACCAGATCGGGATGGATCCCAGCGATCAGGAGAAGACCTCCTTTGTGACTGAACAGGGAACATATTGCTATCAGGTCATGCCCTTCGGATTGAAGAACGCCGGAGCCACTTACCAGCGGTTAGTAAATAAAATGTTCCAGAGGCAAATAGGAGCATCCATGGAGGTTTACATTGATGATATGCTAGTGAAGTCGCTGAAAGCAGAGCTCCACATCGAGCACTTAGCTGAGTCATTCCGGATTCTACAGGAGTACAAAATGAAGCTAAACCCTGCGAAGTGCGCATTCGGGGTCTCGGCTGGAAAATTTCTGGGCTTTATAGTCAGCAGCAGAGGGATTGAGGCCAATCCAGAAAAGGTTAAAGCAATGGTGGAAATGAAGTCACCATCCAACACAAAAGAGGTGCAACGTTTGACAGGCAGGATAGCTGCACTTAGCCGTTTTGTGTCTAGGTCTAGCGATAAATGCCAGCCATTTTTTCAAATCTTGAAGAAGGCATTCCACTGGGATTCCAAGTGTGAAGAAGCATTCGAAGACCTAAAGAGATATATGAGCTCTCCCCCTGTTCTGGTGAGCCCTCTAGAAGGAGAAATCCTCACCCTCTACCTAGCAGTTTCAGATTTTTCAACAAGTGCAGCGCTAGTTAGGGAGCAAGACAGAGCTCAGCAACCAGTCTACTACTGTAGCAGAGCTCTGAGGGGGGCAGAGGAGAGATATCCAAGGATGAAAAAACTCGTTCTAGCTCTGGTTACAACAGCTAGGAGACTTAGACCTTATTTCCAGGCTCATACTGTTGAGGTTCCAACAGATCAGCCAATGAAGCAAGTACTACACAAGCCGGAGTCCTCAGGGAGGTTGGTTAAGTGGGCCGTAGAGCTCAGCGAGTTTGATATCAGGTACAAGCCAAGAACTGCCATCAAAGGGCAAATTTTGGCAGATTTTATTGCAGAATTCACAGCAGTAGCGCCTATGGAAACCACGGATTTAGTACCGGACCTTCCCATATGGAAGCTTTCAGTGGATGGAGCCGCCAATGCTCAGGGAAGCGGTGCAGGAATGATCCTGACCTCCCCAGAAGGAATAGACGTCGAATATGCCCTCAGATTTGGGTTCAAAGCTTCAAATAATGAGGCAGAATATGAAGCCGTCATCGCTGGGCTTAATCTTGCCTACTCTATGGAAGCAGAGCAGCTGGAGATCTGCAGTGATTCTCAACTGGTGGTGAAGCAGATAGAAGAGTGTTACGAGGCAAGAGGCGAGAAGATGGTCCTGTACCTTAAAAAGGTACGAGAACTAATGAAACAGTTTGTGCAGGTTAAGGTCAGACACGTGCCTAGAGTGGAGAACTCACGAGCAGATGCTCTGGCAAGGTTAGCAACTGCCTCACAAGAGGATTTGGATAGGCTAATTCCAGTAGAGCACCTTCCAAAGCCCTCGGTAAGCATTGAAGAAGAGGAAATTCTGTCAATTGAAGCTCAGCCGAGCTGGATGGACCCCATCGTAGAGTACCTTCAGAATGGAACTTTGCCAAATAGTGCCAAGGAGGCATCCAAGCTAAGGGCCAGGTCAGCCAGATTTTCCCTGATGCAAGGGAAACTGTACAAGCATGGATTTTCAATGCCTCTCCTTAAGTGCGTAGGAGACGAAGATGCTAACTACATACTCAGAGAAGTACATGAGGGGATATGTGGCAACCACATAGGAGCTCGGGCCTTGGCAGGAAAAGTACTGAGGCAAGGATATTATTGGCCCACCATGTTCAAAAGCGCCACCGACTTAGTAAGAAAATGCAAAACTTGCCAAGAGCATGCTAATATGTCCCACTGTCCTCCCGAGTTCCTAACCTCGGTGGTAAGCCCATGGCCTTTTCAGCAGTGGGGGCTAGACATTCTGGGACCCCTACCCACCGGTGTGGGGCAGTGCAAGTTTGCCGTCGTAGGAGTGGATTACTTTACTAAATGGGCAGAGGTCGAACCTTTGGCAACGATCACAGAGCAAAAAGTTCAAAACTTCGTTTGGAAGTCGATAGTTTGCAGGTTTGGAGTTCCCAGAGCGTTCGTATCTGACAATGGAAAGCAGTTTGATAATTCAAAGTTCAAAAGTTTTTGTGCCGAGCTCGGAATCAAGAACTATTTCTCAGCTCCTGCCCATCCCCAGTCTAATGGGCAGGCAGAGGTCACAATAAGAACCATAGAGTCAGCTTTGAAGACCAAGCTAGAAAACCTGAAAGGCAAATGGGTGGAGTACATTCCGGAGGTATTGTGGGCCTACAGGACCACCGCCAGATCTGCGACTCAGGAAACCCCCTTTGCTTTGGCCTTTGGGACTGAGGCAGTGGCCCCAGTGGAGATAGGGCTCCAATCACCAAGGGTGGAGTTTGCAGATCCCGAGCACAATGATGAGTCTCTCTTGCTAAACCTCGATCTCTTGGATGAAAAGAGGGACAGAGCTCTGCACCGTGTCCGTACTTACCAAAGGAAAACGGCAAGGTACTATGACAGGAGGGTAAGACACAGAAGTTTCAGGGTTGGAGATTTGGTGCTTAGGAGGCTTCTGCTTGCGAGAAAGGATCCCACGCATGGGAAATTGGGACCCAATTGGGAAGGGCCCTATATCGTGTCAAGGATAATCAGACCAGGGAATTACGAGTTGCAAACAGAGGAAGGAAAGGTTTTACCTCACTCGTGGAATGCCGAGCACCTTAAGAAGTTTTTTCAGTAAGTGTTACTTGTAATAGGACTACTTTTAAATAAGAAAGAGCAAGCCTTTTATTCACCCTCCAATGGTCTCCAAAGTAGCAAGATGAGCTCTTCAGCTCATAAACAAACGATGAGCTTCAAAGCTTATAAATGCAAGATGAGCTCTTCAGCTCATAAACAAACGATAAGCTTCAAAGCTTATAAATGCAAGATGAGCTCTTCAGCTCATAAACAAACGATGAGCTTCAAAGCTTATAAATGCAAGATGAGCTCTTCAGCTCATAAACAAACGATGAGCTTCAAAGCTTATAAATGCAAGATGAGCTCTTCAGCTCATAAACAAACGATAAGCTTCAAAGCTTATAAATGCAAGATGAGCTCTTCAGCTCATAAACAAACGATAAGCTTCAAAGCTTATAAATGCAAGATGAGCTCTTCAGCTCATAAACAAACGATAAGCTTCAAAGCTTATAAATTTAAGATGAGCTCTTCAGCTCATAAAAACCCGATAAGCTTCAAAGCTTATAAATTTAAGATGAGCTCTTCAGCTCATAAAAACACGATAAGCTCCAAAGCTTATAAAAGAAAGATGGGCTCCTCAGCTCATAACTACAGGATAAGCCTCAAAAGCTTATAAACAAAAGACGAGCTCTTCAGCTCGTACAAAATTCAAGGCTGAACGCTTCTTGGAGACACCAACAGTCAAATTCAAGGCTGAACGCTTCTTGGAGACACCAATGGTCCTCCCCCCAGGACCAGATACCCTTGTGCACTGCCTACACACTCAAAGACCTCGAAAGGTCCAGAACAACTGAGAACACCTATGAGGTCAGATGAGAAGTAAGGTCAGAGCAGACATGATCTTCTGTTCTCCATCTACGTTCGTATTTCGAACGAGAAGAGTAAGCTGAAATAACCTAACAGAATTCGAGATGAATGAAAAGTCTGGCATTCGAAATATCCGACAGTGCAAATATTCAGAAAAATACAAAAAGAGTCATAGTCTGATATCGCTTAAGAAAAGAAAGAACGATACAAGGAAACAAAGATTCTAGTCTTTCTTAAGTTCAGATTTCAGCTCAGCAACCTCTCCCTTCAGGCTAGCATTCTCTTTCTTCAGCTCATCCCTTTCCTGCTCAGCCTTTTGAAGCGAATTAAAGAGCTTCTGACCAACAGAGGTAAGGAAGATGGTGGACAGAGAGTCAGGAGAAGGGGAATCGTCCCTTTTACGCTTCCTCGAACTCGTGACGGTGTTTCCATCCTTGTCAGAATCCCCATCCTCATCAGAATCAGAGAAAGAGGTCCAGGAAGAGTAAGGAATAGTGGAAAACTCAAATTCAGTAGCCTCAGCCCCAAGCAAATAGAGGTTTGCGCTCGTCATCAGCTCGGAATAAGTCTTAGACTCCACAAGCAACAACTCGTTGATATTCACCATCCCTGGTAAATCCAGGTCAGGTGGATCTGCACAGCAAGGACATAATCAGAGCATGTCTTTAAAAGGAAAGTACTCAAAAGAGCTATGCTCGAGCTTACCAATACGAGAGAAGCTCTTCCAGGACCGAGGAATCCTGGCTTTATGACAGCGATCCTCAGGAGACCTCCAAGCCTCTCCAGAAGCGAAGAAGAAACGCTCAGACCACCCTTCAGGATTGGAGGGAAGATCTAGAACCAAAGGGCGTAAATTGACATCCCTCCAACGGAAGAAACTGAAGCAGGGGGCATCATCTTCCTCAATCTCAAAGAAGTACAGGAACTCAGAGACAAAGGGGAACCTGCCAAGAGCATGCAGACGACAGAACAAGAAGAAGCTTACCATAGCAGCCCACCCTCGTGGAGAAAGGCGAGAAGGGCACAGGCCATAGTAGGCAAGAACTCGCCCAATGGCCAGATGAAGGGGAAGGCGAAGTCCCATGTCCATAGCACCTTCAAAGAAACAGACTTCCCCTCGGGGAAGGTAGTTGCAAGGCTCATCGGAGGAAGGGACTCGCAAAGGCAAGTCAAGATAAGGAAAAAACCGTTTTTTGATGTCCACCAAATCAGAAGATTCAAGTATTGAAGGGGACAGATAGCGACAATGCCAATTCCATTCAATTCCGAAGGAGGATCGTTCCTGGAACAAAGAAGAAACAGAGGCAGCCATCGAAAGTGCTGATAAAAAAAAAGACGCAAGAAATCAAGAAGAGAGTCAAAAATATGTTAGGAAAAGTTGGGAGCTTTTCAGGAAACCAAGAGCCAAGAAAGAGAGA
The DNA here is from genome assembly GCA_951799425.1 of Ilex aquifolium. Classification (NCBI taxonomy): domain Eukaryota; kingdom Viridiplantae; phylum Streptophyta; class Magnoliopsida; order Aquifoliales; family Aquifoliaceae; genus Ilex; species Ilex aquifolium. The sequence goes on along the minus strand of OX637391.1, from coordinate 10,267,721 downwards.
ATCAAGTTGCCTGTGTAGTTTCTGAATTAATAAAGGAAGCAACGGTTATGGGAAGTGGCTACGGTTATGGAAAGAGGCTACGGTTATGGAAAGGGGTTGCAGTTATGGAAAGGGAAAAGACGTGACGGTTATGGGAAACGGTTGAGAGAAAAAACGAGGGAAAAGGAATAAGTACAGGACCACCCCTTATATTGCATTTAAGACAACGAAGGAACATTCTGACCCCACCAAGCCACATATCCCCCACACTTTAGCTCAGCCCAGTCAAAAACAAGACACTGGCATAGCAAGTCTTTAAGGCCGGCGATCATAACAGCCCTGTTCACCTTAAAGAGGAATAGCTCCAAATAGTTTCTTCAGTTCATCAAGTGAACTTGACAGCAGGTGAAAGTTCATAGCCTTGCTTAAAGAAGGCCGGCAGGATTTGTTATCTATTCCAGAAAGAGATCTGTCGAAAACAATGAAGCTCAGAAATAACCTTTAAGGTCAGACAACTGAGCCAAGTAGCTCAGAAGGAACTCTTAAGATAACAAAAAGAGTTAAAAAGCGCAGTAAGAGCTCTTAGGTTCAGAAAGAAGAGCTGCATAGCTCAGCAAAAATTCACAAGCATGAGCTATGCAACCCGGAAGAAGCACGCCAGTTCAGAGTATCAGTCTGAATAGCTCAAAACGAAGAATGATAAGTAATGGATTCTTAGGGTGCCAACCACTGAGCTTAAAAGGCTAAGGAAAAGCAATTGAGCATGGCACCAAGTCTCCCGTACCCTTCAAATCTAGTAAGTTTGCTTCAAGAAGTGCACAACACCCCTCAAAGCAAAAGGGGACAAGGGGAGTATACCAAGTTGAATACATACAGGTGCGCAAATTCAAAGATATATTCAAAAATATATATGTGCTGGAATTCAAAGGGACATATGAATAGCTGGAATTCAAAGGGACATATGAATATGATAAACCAGCAATGAAAAAACAAAATAACAAAGAAATTACGAAGTAGCACAAGGCCCTAGCCCAAGTCAAAGTTACATCTCAAAAATTCTTTACAAAGAAATTACAGTCAAAAAGACCTAAGTTTCTGAAGGGGGAGTGGACAGAAGACCCTGCAGCTCGGCAGACATAGCATCAGCAGGAGAATCAGAACCCAGGAGCTCAGGGGGCAAGGATCCTGATGATGGAGGAGGGGAATTTCCAGGAACACTGACCCCAGGAGCCTCTGCCGTACCAGGCAATGACGTTTGTTCAAATACCTCAGTCACTAGGTCAGCAGGTGAGGCCACAGCAAGAACAGTAGAGGGGGAAGCAGAGACATCTGGGAGTGGAACTCCAGGAGGAAGAGCTGAGTTGTCCTCCTCACCACTAGAGTCAGATTCTTCCATTTCCTCCTCAGTAGGGATAGGGAAATTGAATGCGAGATCTGGGTAAGCTTTGATTGCTTTACGCCTAAAAGCGACCCACCCAGTAGCCCACAAAGTGGTGGCCTCATCCTTAAGCTCGACAATCTCCTCACTTTTCTGTGTGACCAAGTTTTTCTGCTCCTCAAGCTCCTCATAGAGTTTGCCATTTGCTTCATTGAGGGCAAGATAGTCTTGCTTGGCCTGGCTGAGCTCTTTCTTGGCGTCAAAAGCCTCTTGGCTGGCCTTGGTCCACGCCTCAACCTTAAGCTGCAGGTCCTCCCTAACCAGCCTCAGCTCGTCCTGAGTTTTCTTCTCCCCTTCCTCAGCTCTGACCTTGACGGTCAATGTATGCTTAAGGTCGGAAGCTTGCTTCTCCAACTGCTCGTTGAGGATCTCCACCTGAGTCTTGAGGTCTTCACTCTGAGTTCTAAGGCCTTCGTTCTCAAGAGACAATTCAGAAACTTTGTCCTTATATTTCTTTAGGACCTTAAAGGAGCTCTCTTGAGACTGGACTCGGTGCAGTAGACCTCTCGTATGAAGGGCAGCCTGAGAATAAAAAGAAAGAACAAAAAAATTACATCAGACCACGAAATGCGAACAAGCAAAGAGGAAAAGGGGGTTAACACTCACAGTAGCAGCTCCCTGAAGGGCCAAAGAGATGGATTCCTCCAGGGGCATGGAAGCGGCCTTCAGGACATCAGATTCAGAAAAGATAGAGGAAAGAGCTCCAGCAGCAAGGTCTATATTGTCAAAAAAGGAGTCCTCATCTTCCTCCTCAGACTTTCTCTCTTTTTCAGTCACCTTCCCAGAAGCACTGTATTCGAACTTCCCGGGTTGAAGGTCGGGAACCAATTCCAAAGCCTCCTTGACCTTAGAAGAAGAAGGGGAAGCCTGATCCCTCTCCTGAGCAGACGCCAACTTAGAAGGGGCCACTGGAGGGGAAGAAAAGGTGGTTGCAGCTTGTGAAATCCCAGAGGAAGAGGTCGGAACCTTGCTTGGAACCTGTTCTTTAGTTATAGAGGGGCGAGAAGACACCTCCAACCTGGGGATTTTAGCCCGGGTACCTGGACCACTCCCAGAACTAACCCGGGACTTGCGCTTGCTGGATCTACCACCTTGCAGCAGCTCATCCACCTTGGCTTTGAGCTCTTCTGGAGTAGACTTCATGGTAGAAGAACCTGGAATGTCTGGGGGGAGTAGGGAGATGTAAGGAGAAGAAGAAGGGAAGGAAGCACAACAAAAAAAAAAAAAAAAAAAAAAAAGAGGGTACCTTCGTCAGCCCCTAAAACCGATAATGGGATCGCCAAGGTCACCACAGGAGGACTTAGACCTATCCGCACCAAATTTTGTAACTCAATAAGGTCAGCGTACTTCTCTGGCTTGATCTTCTCCAACTCCACTAGTGTTTTCTTATCCTCAGGGCTGAGCTCAAGACGATCACCTGAAAAGAAGAAAGTGAGCAAATAAGAAAAAGGCTAAAGGTTTGCAAGTACCAGGTCAGGACTCAGTTGACTTGAGAAAAGACTCACGCAAGTTGTCCGGTTCAGCCCAAGCTGTAGGGATACCAAGAGTATCCGTCTTATCAGCAAGATTATACTCCCAATTGGTGCCCCCGACAAAAAAGAAGCGTTCCTTCCAGTGCTTATGAGAGGTCGGAATGTTAGAGATAAGCTGCCTAACGTTGGCACGCTTAGAGGCATATAAGAAGCCTCCAGAGGTCGGCTTGACGTTGAAGAGCTCCAAAAACAAAGAAAGACTAGGAAGCCCAAGTCTATGCTTCCTAAAGATGACCAGAAGACCGGTCATGACACCGTAGAAGTTGGGGGAAATCTGGGATGGGCACACATGGAAGTGCTGCATAACAGCCTTGATGAAGGGATGCAGAGGAAAGCGAAGACCGTTCTCAAAGGAGGCAAGGAAAAAGCAGACCCTGTTGTGTACTTGTTCTACGTAGTAGACAGATTTGTCTGGACACCAGGGTTCGACCCCAGGAGGAAAGCTGTACCGAAGCTTATAAACCTGCATTAGTTCAGGGGCCTCTTTGCTATAGCCCACAGACTCAGCGTGCGTATAGGCAAGCCCCAAATATGAGGTCTTCCCTTCAACCCCAACTCCACTGACCTTACCTTTGCCTTTGTCTGGCCTAGGGGGCAAGGAAGGGGATGCTGAAGGAGGCTCTTCGGTATTAACCTCAGAATCTACGGCGTCCACCCCAGGGAAGTTATCTATCTCGTCACCTACCTCCCCTAATTCGGAGTCTTCCTCGACTGACCTAGACCCTAAAAGTGAGACAGAGGAGCGAGTAGCTCCAGAAGAGGCAGACATGATAGGAAGAGAAAAAGGAAGGTTAAAGGAACGATAAAGCAAAGGAGCACGAGTCAGACACTCTTTAATAACCCTTGGGTCGGCACAGTAACTCCCGACGGCAAGAATGTGAACTATGGAGCTCCAATCAACGAAATGAGGAAGGGGGGCTAAGCAATGGTCACGATTCCAGAAGTAAAAGAATCGAAAAGCCCAAAAATGCAGCAACCACCTCGAATTCGAGGGATCCAGAGCAAAAGGAGGAAGAGGAAGGGGCAAAAGACGTACCTAACCCAGGAATAGCTGTGAACGGCAGCCTGAAGCACTATCGGAGGAAGGAGGCGATGCGAATCTTCGAAACGAGAGTAGGGAATTCGACTTCAAGCAAGAAAACAGAAAGGCTCAAGCAAAATGGTCCGAAATCGCAGAGAGAATGGAGACGAGGAGCAGCGAGGAAGATGAACAGTGTAAAAAGACGGTTCAGGTAGCCATTTGGGTCTTTAAAGCTTGAGGGACGTGGGTAAAGACATGCGCGGGAATCAAGGAAAGACATGATTGCTATAAACCGTCAAAAATCCTAAAGCCACATGCTGGCCACGTGCAGGTCTAATTCAGTTCGTGTAGATCAGCCCCTGCCTAGGCTAACCTAAGGCAAGGGCTGGGGGGCAACTGATGATACCTGATATGAACAGACACGAGCTCAGAAAATGAGCTCGGGTCGGGAGCTCAGACAGAAGAGGCAGAGCTCATCTGGCATTGGCCAGAGCTCATCTAGTCAGCGCTAAAGAGCTCCCAGCTGAGGACACGAGTTAAGGAATGATGAAAGGACAGCAAGGTAACTACGGGTATCACTAAAAGGAAAGTAGAACCATTCCAAGGCATAAGACCCGTAATCAACCACGATCCCCTCCTAAAGCTAAGGAGAATCCCACGAAAGAAGGCAAAGAACTCTCCGTTTGAAGCCAGCCATATGGAGTTTAGGTAACTCCGGAATTATGGAGGAAGATAGGGCACGATCCCTTCGATATAGGAGGTAATTCCGTGTTAGAGGTAAGCATGAGGCCATAAAAAGGGAAGGCAACCTCCATGGCAAGAGGGAGAGATTTTCTGAAACCCTAGTTCCCTGAGTATTCGACTGTAACACCTTCAATTCATCAATAAAGAGACAGGAGCAAGAGCCTCCATTAGAGAGTGGACTAGCCGAGCTCATCAGCCGGTGAACCACTATATTTCTATTGTTTTTTACACATTACACACGACTAATTAGAGCTGTCATTCCCCACTTCACGAGCCTTGTAGCTCAGATGCCATATTAATCCCCATGCAAACTGCTCACGCCAATTAATCTGGTTCCTTAGCTCGTATCCGAAGGTTTACGCCATCATTTTCTATTATTTTTTCACATAAGTTCAATCAACGAACATCTCATTGATATATGATTGATGATTTACTATTAAATAAAATTATGAAAAAAAAAATAATAGAGAAAATTCCGATCCTCGAAAAATATAAGATCTATAAAACGGACAACCTATGGTAGGCATGTCACATGATATTTTGTAGTTTTGTCTCTCCTAAATTGACTTGTCAATAAATTGTTTCTAAATAGGATAGTGACACGTATGTATTAGCAATGACTTCCCACCAATGAATGTCATACACTCTCGTGAATCTCAGTCTTTCTTTCAACCATGAACTTCGCTTGTGAGTCGGCTAAAGTGGGAACAAGTCCTTTTATTTTTAGAGGAATGCTTTATATCTTTTCTATTATTTTTTTGTCGTCTAATCTATCTAATGTGTTTAAGCGGTCTATCTATTTATCACACAAATTAGTTAAATATAAATTTAAATTCATTAATTTCGTGATGAGTTCATGAATCCTTATTAGACTTAAAATAATTCCTTTTACTTAAAGTCAATATAAGCAAATATAAATTAACTGTATCAATTAAACTCGAATTCGATGCCATTAAAGAAATTCAAACTCAAGAATTTCTGATTTACCTTTTACTCATCGTTTGACATATGAGATTTAGGGTCTAAATAAAAATTTTGGTGGGTCTCCATCAATCTAATTATCTTACTCATCCTCAACCAATCAAGGCATAATTTGCTCCATGAAATCTTGCTCCAAAACCTTATTCCGGGTCAATTGACTAAAATAGGATTCACCTCCGCCGGCTGGTTTCTCATGTCCACAACTTCTTTTATTAGTCATACCTATTTATAAAAACTAAAAAAAAAAAACTATTAGACTCTGTTTTTTTTTTTTTTTGGGTATGAATAAACTGGAAACTCGTAGCAACCTACTAAGCATTTATCATTGGTCCCTCACCTCAACTCTTTTTTTTTTTCCCTTACAAATAAAAATAACTCTAAATTATAATTGAACATTATTATTTTTATATTATAGCTATGTCGATAGATCACCACAGTATTTGTCACTCACATGCTAGACTAATGCTATAACTTGTGCAAAATCGTCTATCCACACAAAAGGAGGATAAGAGTAATGATATACAATCGAAAAAAATTTCAAAAAATTACAACTCAAATGCATATCAATTTTTGAATGAGTGAGTTCCATCAATTTTTTCAATAAAACATACTCATTTAACACTTATCCAAAAGATTATATATATTTGAATTAAAATTTTTTCGATTCTATTTAAATTATATAACATTTTTTATAGGATAAATCTCTGAGTGGTGGTCTCAATAGATTACATTTCATGAAATATTTGAACTCTTGACCTACTTCTAATTAGAGGTTTATCAAATGACTAATTACTTAAAAATAATTTTTCGTATTTTTCTTTTGAACTTGATTTTTTTTCCTATTTATTGACATGTATTTTCTTAGGAAATCAAAAACAAAATGCAGATTTAAAATTCGTTATAAGAAAAATTGTCGGTGCTGAGGCTTTGCCGGTAGTTGTATACTTCGAGTCATCAACCCATTATGCCACCCTCATGTCTTTTCTCTCTCCCCCCGTCTCCTCTAAACACCTTTACTCTTCAGTAAAATGCTTCCCATGAGCTTCAATCATCCATCGTCTCAACTTCAAACCCTCAACAAACCCAAAAATTTCCAGCTGATTAAGAACGCTTTTCTCTCAATTCAAGCTCGGATTTCTCTACACCCCTATCTCTGCCTCTTTACCTCCTTTCTCTTCATCCAAGCCCTCGTCCTCCTTATCACTCGCACAGCACCACCATCACTACCAATCCGTACGTTCAATCCACCTCCGGTCGCCGCCGTACTCAGCCCCGACGAATGTCGGTCCGGCAAAGTTTTTGTCTACGATCTGCCGCCGATGTTCAACAAAGACTTACTCGCCAGCTGCGATGACTTAGACCCATGGAACTGGCAGTGCGGTATCATTTCAAATGATGGCTACGGCCGCAGAGCCACCGAGTTCGCCGGAATATTACCCGGAAATTTAGCTACGACGTCGTACCGGACGAACCAGTTCTCGTCGGAGGTTATTTTTCATTACAGGCTTCTGAATTACAAGTGTAGGACGCTGGACCCAGAATCTGCTACGGCGTTCTACATACCCTTTTACGCTGGACTCGCGGTTGGGAAAAATCTATGGCGGAATGATACTGAGATGCGTGATTGGCACTGTGAAATGATGCTAAGGTGGGTCCAGAACCAAACGTACTACCAAAGAGCCAACGGTTCAGATCACTTCATCACTCTGTCTCGAATCACATGGGATTTTCGACGGTTGACTGACCCATTAAAGCTCTGGGGGTCCAGTTTCCTTAATATGCCGCTGATGCAGAACGTTACACGTTTCACCATTGAGAAAGCTCCGGGGGACGACTATGATGTCGGTGTACCTTATCCTACAGGATTCCACCCTAGTTCCGACTCCGACGTCGTACAATGGCAAAGCTTCGTACGTAATCGCAACCGTTCAAGTCTATTCACCTTCATTGGAGCGGCACGTGGCAGCATCGAGAATGACTTCAGAGCTTTCTTACTGAGTTACTGCTATAACGAGTCAGACTCGTGCCGAGTCGTGGACTGTGCCGTGACTCAGTGCTCGAATGGTACTTCAGCCATCCTTGAAGCTCTGTTGGACTCCGAGTTCTGTTTGCAACCCAAAGGCGATAGCTATACGAGGCGATCGGTGTTTGATTGTATGGTGGCCGGTTCGGTGCCGGTTTTTTTCTGGAAGAGAACGGCTTATGATCAGTACGACTGGTTCTTGCCGGGTGAGCCGGAGAGTTGGTCGGTGTTTATAGACCATGAGGATGTGAGGAACGGGACATCTATCAGAGACGTATTGCAGAGATATAGTGGGGAAGAGGTGAGGAGGATGAGAGAGAAAGTGATAGAGAGCATTCCCAGAATTGTGTATGCAAGGCCTGGTAAGGGTTTGGAGGGTTTCAGAGATGCTTTTGATATTGCTGTGGAGGGGGTTTTGAGGAGGTTCAAGGAACAAAAGGAGGGTCGTGGAGTATATGCAGGTGAAGTAGGAGTGAGAAGATGACCACAGAGATTCAATGAATCATGGAGTTTCTTGTTGGTGGAACTTGGAAGGAACTCTTGAGATTACAGGACATATAAATATATACACCCACTTTTTTCTGTGATGAATGTTTACATATACAGAGATGCAGAAGCAAATTGGAGGAAAGAGAATGCAAATTGGAGGAAAGGGGAAGCAAATTGAAGAAGGAACCAGATTGTAGCTCAATTGATCAATGAATAGAATATTAAGAAGGGTACATGAATTTTTAGGGTGGGTGATTAATCTCGAGCATATATACAGGATTGTATGATGCTGGAGGAGATCATTCAGTGGCTACACTAGAGGCATATGCTTAAAGCCAACTACCCCACCCCACCCGCATTCTCTCTCTTCCGGGCTCAGTTTTTCCATAGGAAATTGGAGAGCTTTGAATTAAAAAGAATGAGAAGCTCCCGCAAGTGGCAATGGTATAAAGAGACAACTCGAGTGCACTCAGATTGTCTGGGGTCTTCAGCAGTTCCACCAATTGTGTTGGAGATTAAACCAATCTCTCAGTTAATTATTTAGTTTTGTAGCCGATTCAAGTGCTGCGTTACGTTCCTTTTTCGTCTTTCTTGGTTGTATTTTTCCTCTGTTCAATTATTTGTGTGTGAGGATATTTTTTTTTTTGAGTTCTTGATTGTTCATCTTCTTTGTGGAGTTCATTAGAGAACTGCATCCTAATTATAAAATCAGGATTACTCGAGTGGCTTAACCACTATAACATAACATTAATGGAGGTACATGTAGGTCGATTCGAACATCCGTTGAAAAAATAAAAAAACCCCTTAGAGACAGAGTTAACCAATACTCGGGTGTCACTTGAAATGCACAAATCCATTTTTTCTGTAAGTTGATTTGGATGGAGACAGACAAAAGGGGTTGATTGGAACATTTTGATAGTTATGCTTAAGTGAAACTTAGTGTAAAGTTCAAGGCCCAATAATGATTTTTGCCAATGACTTTAGTAGTTCCTTTTGTCCACAATTTCATTAGTTCTAATTTAATTGTAGTTTTTCTGTTATAGTAATTTCTCCATATCGACCCTTTTGGAATTAGTGCTTGAATTTGAGCTTGTTAGTCTTGGGTAAAATATGTTTAAAATTTACATATATTCTCTTGTGTGGGTTCCTTTAAAAAAAAAAAAAACACATGATATGGGAATTTTTTTGTTTTTTTTCTTGAACAAGTAAAAAAAATTACATAGTAAAAACTTGCAAGATTTGGGGATGCATGTGCTCAAAACAAGGCCCAAAATGAGGTTTCTAAAAGATGATCATCCCAGCCTTCCAAACGAAGAGGGCATGTATCCCATTTTAGAGTATGTATATTTGTTTGTGAACCAAGAATGATTCACCATTGAACATGTTTGTTTTTATCATTCGTGAGAAATCTCAAAAGTGGCATTACCAAATGACACATTATTGAACATATATGCTCTTAAATGATTTATACTATGGCCTATGGGCTTTTTTTGTGTCTATACCAATGCTATATCTTGGCCTAGTGAAGTGTCAAGAAATTATATCTTGGTATTTTCGTTCCAACGGTGAACTTAAAAAAAAAAAATCATTTTGGCACAACCATCGTATCATTTTGATCTTGATTGCATGATTCAATCATACACATCTAGTTTTTTTTTATCAGTTTTTTTTTTTTTTTTTTTCACATCTAGTTGAATATGCTGGAAATGTCTTTAAATTGGACGTCGGATTAAAATTTTTACAATACGTAGTTGATATTTTGAAAAATTATACTTTAGGTGCTATTGTTTCACTAGCTCTAGTATATACTACTACTACTACTACTATTAAAAGTACCTTAGATGAAAAACTTTTGAATTCTTCTTCTACCCTTAAACAAAACTATAAGAACAATTATACCTCACATTAATAATTTCATTTAAAACTTTTGAGTTTTTATTTTGTCCTTAAATAAATATATAAATACTTATGGCTTAAATCATAAAAAATTGACCTTGTGTGTACCCTTAAAAAAAACCTACAAATTCAATGATTATTAATATACAATTCATAAAAATCACTGATAAAAAAAAACTAAATTTATAAAACTAATTTTTTTTGTTGGTCTAATATGTGTTGCAACTTATCTAACTTGTAGACCTTATAGATTCTAGAAATAGTGCAAACAAGTCCTAAGAGTTCTTGAAAGTAAATATTAAGTTATAACAATGACTTATGAAATTTATACGGAGTCGAGCCCTTTAAAAATCTGACTTTTGAACTTTTCATCAGTTATTAATATCTTATATATTTAGATAAATCTAATAATGAATTTAGAATTAAATTTATTTAACTAGAGATAAGTTAGTCCAGGGAAATTCTCAAAATTTTAATCCCTCAAAATAAATGTTGCAAAAGAAACATGTTTTTGTAGCTGAAACATGTAAGTCTTCTATCTATTAGTTTGTATGGAACTTAAAGTTGTAACTCGCTCTTGATCTATATTTGAAGGCTTGCTATGATGATTTACTTGATTATCTTGTTATCTTGTGTTATATTAAAAAAAAATACAATATCTTTTGTGGTGATTTTATCAAACTTCTCTCTCGTAAAGTTTTTATTCCCGTGATTCATGGAACCAATGATTATGGACTCTTAGCAAGTATAGTAGATTTACCACACAAAAACGTATGGTCTCAATCAGCCTTCCAATATGCATGGGGTGATCAATCAATGTCGAAGTAATCAATTTAGCATGTAGTCTAACTTCTTAGAAGATTATTGTGGTTGGAACACATAGCAACATATAATATATCCAGATAACAAGTATCAAAAGACATATATTTTGATTCATAGGTGTATATTTAATTATTTCAACATAATGATAAAAAATAACATCACCACTATAAATTAAACTTGTCCACGTGTAACACATATATGTACCAATGTGTCAAGTGATAATTTCACATTAAAAAATATTGTTAATAAATAAAACTGTGTATTCATCCAATAAGAGTATGCATTTGTAAATCATTATTATAGGTTTAGCACAATGCATCTATATAAAAGAACAAAAAATTTACAGAGACTTAAAGAAAAATTCGAAAGAAGACATAATAGAATCCTAAAAAAAGGCGATATAAAAAACTAAGTCTTACATTTGGGAAAAATTGTCTGTTTGACCTCTTAGCTGATTTAGTCTTAAGAGATTGAAGGGTTGCCAATTAAATTAGACCAAATTGGTTTGATCATTTATTATCTTCAAACTTCAAAAGAGGAGATTGTTATGGTAGGTATATGTCGATATGTGGCCAATATATTTTACCATATTTACAATTAAAATATAAAATAGGACCTATAAATTACAAAAACCAGATTTTTGAGGCAATTTTTGATAATATTCCAGTTCTAAATAAATTAACCTATATATCGATATGATAAATATAAAATCAAAATTATTGTCAAAAATAATTCACGTGCAACGCACGTGTACAATATCTAGTGTATATATATATATATATATGTGGTTATCTTCTTGTGGAACTTATGTCGTCCCATTCCTTGTGGTTCCTCGGCTCTGCTAGCCATTTGCTTGCTCGAATTGTACGCATTCAAAGAGGGGACAAGCTAAACAAGCCAGCAAGCCATCCAAGTCAAAGAATCGAAGGTTAGAAAGAACTTGAAATTTTCCCTATGCCTAACTTAGCGCACTTTCGATGGTAGCCATTGGGCTAAGTCTCTATAAAGAGCCACTTATATCTTTATTTATAGTTTGGTGTGAGATCAGCTAAATAAAGCTAAACTCATCATTTATGATTCACGAATCACTCAATTAGAGCACTAACTACTTCAAAGGAATTTGTTCCAAAGACGTTTTTAATTACTCCGTTGTGATGATCTGGTCGAGAGGCTGTCCAGTCATCTCAGTGAAGAATTTCTCTGTGCCCACCTGTTGACCTTATATTGTAACAAAGCCAATGGGAAGATGAGTCCTAGGGCTCAATCTAGGTTGCCAACTAGGATTCAAGGGGAAGACAGTTGCAAGAAAATCTGATTTCATAGTCAAGGTTGAGACAAATCTTATGTTTACTTCATAGTAGTCTTAGCTCGACATTGTCAAGCCATACTATCTATACAAATAGATTTGAAACTGACATTCTATCCTATATATCAGAGATATAGGTTTGCACTTCCGCTTAGTCTTAGATATACAGAGCTTGCCAACCCCGACCAAAACGACGAGTCGCTTCTCGTCAATCTCGACCTCTTAGACGAGAAGAGGGATAAAGCCTTGCAGCACATCATTGACTACCAGAGAAAAATGGCACGATACAACAACAGGAAGGTCAGACATAGGAATTTCAAAGTGAGAAACATAATCCTCAAGAAACTCCTCCCAACCGGAAAGGACCCCACTCATGGAAAGCTAGGGCTGAACTGGGAAGGTCCATACATCGTGTGTAGAATAGCCAGACCATGGAATTATGAGCTACATACTGAGGAAGGGAGAGCTTTTGACTCACTGATGGAACACTAATCACTTAAAAAAATTCTTTCAGTAGCTAAGAATCCTACTTTTGTAAAACTTCGCTACAATAAACGAGAAGTTTCTGATCAATTTTCTTTTTTCATAACTAAAGATGAGTTCCTTTACTCATAAACAACTGATAGCTCATAAAAAAAAAGATGAGCTCTTTAACTCATAACTGAAGATGAATTCCTTAACTCATAAACAATGATGAGCTCTTTAGCTCATAATTGAAGATAAGTTCCTTAGCTCATAAGCAACGATGAGCTCTTCAATTCATAACTAAAGATGAGTTCCTTAACTTATAAGCAACCGATGAGCTCTTCAGTTCATAAATAAAAAGATGAGCTTCTTAGCTCATAAACAACCGATGAGCTCTTCAGCTCATAAATAAAAGATGAGCTCTTTAGCTCATAAACAACAGATAAGCTCCTTAGCTCATAAATAAACGATAAACCCTTCAGCTAATAAACAAAAGATGAGTTCTTTAGCTTATAAATAGAAGATGAGCTTCTCAGCTCATAATTGAGATGAGTTTCTTAACTCATGATTTCTTAACTCATGAACAGACCTCACACTTGAGATTCTGGCAAAACAAAAATGCTTCTAGAAGACCAAAGCTCTCCTCGAAGCAAGGGGCAAAGGGAAAAAATAACACAGAAACAAGGAAAAAGATAACTCTTTCATTAAGCTTTCTTCCAAATTGATTACAAAGAAAGAAAAAAAAAACATAGAAAGCCCTAAGTATCTACAGCTGGATCTTTAGTTTCTTCAGTAGCTTGGGGCAGCTCAGGAGCAGCCATTTTTCCCCCTCTTTTTGGCAGAACATGAGTTGGAGGAAGGTCAGTTGAAACAGAGGAAGCCTCGGAGGGGATACATGTTGGAACCTTAGCCTTAGTAGAGACAGCTGAGGGCAGAATAGTCTCAGGAACTCCCACCTCTACTAAAACAGTCACCTCATAAAAAGCTAGTAGAAGTGGAACAGGCCCTAGAGCCTCGACCTCAGTCTCAGCAGGAATAGGCTCAGGAGCCTCGACTTCAATCTTAAGAGGAACAGGCCCAGGAGCCTCAACCTCATCCTCAGCAGGGACAACACCAGAAGCTTCAACCTTCGCCTCCTTCTCTGTAGCTGGTCCTTCTTCCTCCTCGTCCAGAGGATGATTGAAGTCAAAGTCCTAATCGAGGTACTTATTCATGGCTTGCACTTGGAATGCAAAGTAACCCTTGGCCTAGTTCATGACACACTAATCTTGAAGCTTAGCTATCTGGGTGTCACTCTCCTGCACCGTGGCCCTTTCCTCCTCGATCTCCTTCAGCAAGACAGAGTTGACCTCAACTAGCTCCTTATAGTCATTCTTCACTGCTTGGACAACATCACAAGCCTCGAAGACTTTTTTGCATGCCTGGAATAGGCCATCTGTCTTGAGCTTGAGCTCGTCGCCCTTCCTCTTAACCTCGGCCTCCAAGTCCTTAATCACCAAGCTCAGACCCTACACTTGAGCCTTTAGATCTTGGACCTGAGCCTTCAGGTCATCATTGGCAAAGATTAGCTCTCCGACCTTGAGCTTGTAGGTTTTCAAATATTTTTAGGCCACCTCGGCGTCTTTCTCCATTGCTTGGATCCCGTCTACCAAGGCTCCCACATGTATCACCATCTACAAAACCAAACCGCAGATTAGTAAGATCAAACAATAAAGCATATAACCTCAAAATAAAAAATGAGAGCTCTGAACTCACCGCAGTAGCCCTATAAAGAGTAGTAGCAACCAAGGTAAATAGAGGCATCGCAAAGGCTTCCTGGATGTCTGCCTTGAGAATGACGGAGATAAGGGTATGGGCGGCCAAATTCATGTCCTTGATAAGGGAATCCCCACCTAAGGTAGCCCGGTTTGGAAAATCCATAAGAACCACCGAAGAAGAAGCCTCACCAGCAGACTTTGATACAAGAGGACCCTCTAAAGACGGAGTCAAAGACTCCAGCACCCCAGCCACCTCTTTAATCGAGATTTAGGGGGGTCCCACGTACGACTTGGGGGTAGCAGAAATCTTTTGAGCAAGATGAGCCTCCTCAGAAAAAGGTAGTGTAGAGGGTGTCTTCTAAAGAGGGGAGGTCGTCGAAGGAGGTGGGGGCACTTCTACCTTCTATATTTTTTATGGAGGTCCCAAGTCACCTCCAGACTCGGCCTCAACCTTGCGCTGTCTTTTTCCTCATCTGGTCCAACTTGGGCTTCACCGCTTCAGCGTCTGGGGCCATCGAGCTTGGACCTGGGAAAGGAAGATAGCTGGTTAAGCAGACTAACTGGGAAAAGAAAGCAGAACAAAGTTCAAGTGGAATAACCTTACCAGTAGAGTCTCCTTCACTAAACATAGATATTGGGATGGGAGTCTCAACTCTCACCTCGGGGGGAGTATGCTCGAATTGAGTGAGCACCAAATGATTGATAAGGTTTGAATTCCTCTTAGGATGACAATCCTCAAAACCCAACAGGACTATCCTATCGTCTGCGTCGAGGTCGGGATGGATACCTGAAACAACAAAATGAGACAAGATCAGCAGGTAAAATGTAGAAATAAAATTGTCAAATCAGGTCTCCTTGGCGAGGACTTACCCAAATTATCAAGGCCTGACCAGGACCAAGGTACATGATAAGTATTAGTGACATCACTCGGGTCAAATTCTCATTGTTTGTTCGACATAAAGAAGAATAACTTCTTCCAACCTTTATGGGACCTCGGGAGGCCAGTAATTAGAGATGGAGTCTTCACCCGTTTTGAAATATATAGAAAGCCGTCGGTAGGTGAGAACTTAACATTTAAGTATTTCATGAGCAAGGGAACCGTAGGGGTGCCAAGCTCATTCTTCTTAAAGAGGACAAGGAGACCCACCAAAATGCCCCAAAAGTTAGGAGAAAGTTGTGCTAGACAAACATTAAAATGTTGAAGGACAGACCTCTGAAAGGGGTGCATAGAAAATCTAAGGCCATTCTCGAAAGAGGCAACAAAAAAGCAAATCTTCTCGAGCAGCTCAGTGTCATACCTAAAGTCCACGTGGGGACTCCAGTAGTGCATATCCTTAGGGAAGCCAAACCTGACAGAAATGATGCTTAGAAAAGGGGGTAACCTCACTAAAACCCACAAGATCTGAAGCTCGGGGAGTAGCTTCAGCATCCCCAGCACTGCCAGAGGTCCTAGCCCTGACTTTCTTAGACTTCACTTTTCGGGACTTGTTAGACCTCGGAGCAGGGCTTGGTAGAGGCAAAGGGACCTTTACCTCGTCTTTGGCATTAACGGTACCAACGTCCGAAAAATTTATCTATCTCGTCGCCCATATCCCCTAAATAATCCTTCTCTAGCTCGGAAGACCTATCGCCCATAGCAAAGGAGACAGACGAAGCAGTGGCTTCAGAAGAAGCAGACATAATGGGATAGGAGAAAGGAAGGTTAAAAGAAGCGTAAAGTGAAAGGACGTTTGAGAAATAGTCCTCAAGAGCTCGGGGATCAAGACTTCAACGGCCAAAGAAAAACCCTAGCGGTAATGAAGGGATCTAAGAAGAGAGGAAGAGAAGACAAGAAACGACCTCAACTTCTGAAATAACAAACGTGAAAAGTCCCGAAATGGATAAACCACCTTGAATACATGAAATCCAGGGCTAGCAAAAACCCAAGCAGAAAAAGGGAAAAAGCAAGGCAGAGGGGGTACCTCAGTAAGGACAGTCGACAACCAATAACCCAAGGAGAACTTGAGAGACGAATAGAAAAAGCTTCAAGAAGGCTTCTGAAACAAACTCTGTGCACTCACCAAATCAATCTGGGTAACCAAGAGGAAGAAGACAATGAACACCGAAGACAGAGAGAGAAAAAGATAGAGGGAATGATATCTAAGAAATAAC
Organism: Ilex aquifolium; assembly: GCA_951799425.1. NCBI lineage: Eukaryota > Viridiplantae > Streptophyta > Magnoliopsida > Aquifoliales > Aquifoliaceae > Ilex > Ilex aquifolium. Next base: position 10,251,117 of record OX637391.1, on the reverse strand, counting down.
ACTGAAATGATTCAGAGTAATAGCAAAGACGATTTAGCCTGCGGGCTCATTTAATGTGCACGTATGGTTGGACACACGATGCAAGATGAACGAATGTGCATGACAAACGAGGCACAAAAGATTCCCCATCTGTCTGCGTCGTTGAAAAAAATTGGAAATGTCCCATCACGTGTGACCTACCAAAGGTCAGGTAGACCTCTCTCGCAACAACACAGATCAGCCCCAGCCAGGTCAGGAAAATCCTACCTAGCTGAGGACTAGGGGGCAACTGATGATTCCCAAAATATGCCTAAGGTTGAGCTCGGGCGTTCAGCTCAGGCCATCCAAGCTTGAATCAATTAGCTCATCACAGATAACCAGCAGATGATGAGGTCAGAACCTCTCCGCCCAGCAACGACACCCCCATAAGAATAACAAGGATGACAACTGGCTTCCACCCAAGTGCCACAAACAAATCGTAACCGTTTTATATTTGGGCAAGGAAGTCGCAACCGCCTCAACGCTATCCATGACCATTACATAATAGGCGTAACCGTTACAAGAAGGAGGCAAGGATCATGCTGGAGATCGGACAAGACCCTAGATCAACTATAAATAAGAGGCATATCCATCACAAAAGACAGACAGCTAACTTAAGCAAATACTTTGCATAATCTTTCCCCCTTTATCAATAAAATCATCCCCAGGAGCAAGAGACTCACTTGAGAGTGGATTAGCTGAGCTCCTAAGCTGGTGAACTACTATAAACTCTCTGTGTACAATCCCCCATTTTCCTTGCTCAAGTCTTAAGAGCCTAGGACCTCCGACTGAGCCATTCAATGACCCACAATCCTTAAAGATCATAAGCTCTGTTTAATTGTGCAATACACACCATTAGAAGCCTACCTTGTTTTATATTATAGATACCCATGTTGAACATACTCGATATGTTGCACATACTGAAAAAAACTAGTATTCTTGTTCTACTAGTCCACTTGCCATTGAATTTTGGAAACTAATGAATATGAGTCATCCACAAATTTTAACATCATCTTAATTTCCAATCCAAAAATATAAACCATTTGGCGGCTTACATATGTGTGAGAACGAAAAGAAAGAATTGTCTATAAAGAGAGGATAGACATCAAGGATCTATGTATGTTATAAGCATAGAGAGAAGAAGATGAAGTAGTAGGACGAAGAAATTGAGCATTTGATATAGATTTAAGTTTGATAAATAAGAGAGAAGGCATTTGGAAGCAATGTTTCGTTAGACGCAATAACCATAAATTTGATAGAATTAGCAAACATAAGTTTCGTTTTGGGGTGCAACTTGGGCGGGTTGGATGGGTTGAGGGATCAACACTAATTCAACCCTAAGTATACAATCTTCAACCCTAACCTTAACTCTACCTCAACTCAAGTACTGTCCGAGTTGACTTCGGGCAAGCTCGGGTTGAAATCGGGCTACCCAATTCGGGCCCAATGAACAATAATCTTAAATTAGGTGTGGTCATTTGCCCAATGTTGGACTACTGCATAGGCTTACATGACTTTCTAAGATGAAGCCCATCAAGATAACTTACTAAGAGTGTAAGGGTGAGCCTTCTTTATATAGGGGGAGGGGTGACGTCATTTGAGTTATCCATCCGATGTATGATGACAAATTCTTGTCTTTATTTTGCCTTTTTTATTTATCCCACATCAATTGTGTAAACATTTTTCATCATCTATAGTCCTTATAAATCATGTTTCACTCCCCCTTTAAATAATAATAATTACAATAGATGTATTTATATTTTATTTTTACATTGTTTATAGAAATATAAAACAAGAATTTCGGTTGAACTTGGGTTGGGTTCGAGTTGAGTCCGATTTCATCATTTTAGATTGGGTTCGGGTTAAACCCGTGAACCCAAGCTCTTAACTTGAGCCTTGCCTAAATCAGGACCGACCCAACTATATGAAAAATAAAACCTAGGCTTTAGGGCCAAAATTTTAGAATGCCCTATAATTTAAGGTATATTACTAGCCCACAAAAAATTTAAGCCCTAAAAAAATAAGTCCAATCAAAATTTTAAGTGAAAATTGAGTTTGGGTTCTCCTTAAGGGATTTATAATAAGTTTAGTCCGTCAAAGAAACTTATTTAGAGATAAGTCAATTTTTAATCTTGCTAACAAGTAGTTAAGTCCACTACTTTTTTAAAACTCTAAAATTCCCTTCCTTGAAAGTAGTTTAAATTAATTTTCTATATTGAAAATTATTATCTCTCAATTCAATGTCAATGGAGATATACCAATAAAATCTATCTCTGTGGCCAGCGAACGCCCCCTTCATAAGGGAGCAGGCTATGTCTTCAAGTTTCACACTCATCACCGGAAAGGCACAGGTCGTTTGAAACTCCAGTTCTGGTGACTCTTTCCCCTTCGTCTGAAACTCTAGTAGACATTTTGGCATCGTCACTACGGCGGAAACCTCTCTCATATCAAATCCTCAAGTGTCCAGTTGAAATAAGTGTGTGTGTGTGTGTATGTGTATGTGTGTGCGGAGGAAAATGAGAGAGAGTGAAAAAGAGTGAGGCAAGAAAAAGAGAGATGAAGAGGGCGGGTTTGTGGAGAGATTCATTCGAATTGGGGTGAGAGTTGAGAAGATTGACGTAACGAGCGAGATTTGGAAGAGGAATATGAGTCTGCTTTCTTCATCTAAGAACTCCATAGTCAGATAAGAGCACCAAAAAAAAAAAAAAACTCCATAGTCAGGAGAGGGAAGAGAGGGAGAGATACAGAGAGAGAGGTGGCTTATGTAGTAGTTTGTTGGTGTTTGGGTTTTTTTTTTTTTCGGAACCTGAGGTTGCTCTCTATGTAGTAGTATTGGTACCGATTATATGTTACTATTTATTTAAAAATATTATTATTTTTTGTGTTTGAATATTCCATGTTACTATTTTTTTTCTTGAGCTCGTTATTATTTTTGTTGAACATGTTACTACTGTTATTTTTTTAAATATTAATATTCAATGTTAATAATTTTGTGTTTTTGAATGTTATTATTTTTTGTGTTTAAATGTTTCTATTTTTTATTTTTAAATGTTACCATTTTTTATTTTTAATGTTAATATATGTGTGTGTGAATATAGATAGATATGAGAGAAAGAGAGAATGTCAATATTAGTCAAACTCCTAAAAATTTAGGAGTTATTAATTTTTAATTTTTTTTTAATTAAATATAGCTACCGAGAATATTTTGGACAATGGAGATAAAAATAGACTTATTCCCAAATAAGTTTCCTTCATAGACTTATTACCAAATAAATCCACATATAGGGGCCGGCCTCTAAATTTTTATTGAAATAATTTGGACTCATAATTCAATCTATATTTAAAAACATAAAAATCAGAAGTTAAAAAAAATAAAAAATAAAAGTATTCAAAAGTATTCAAAAGTCAACTTATATTTATTCTCACTCATTCTTTCTCTCTCTCTGGTTAAAAAAAAATAAAAATCTAAAACAAAAGTCGAAATTTAAAACTCATTATCTCTCATAAAAAACAAAAACAAAAGTTGAAACCTCTTTCTCGATAATACTAACACACCATTATTCTGTGTCTCTCTCATATAAAAAAATAAATTAATTTTTTTTTAAATTAACATTAAAAATAAAAAATACATCATTTAGTGTTTTCGCTTTAGGCCTTAAATTGTCTTGAGCCGCCCCTAACTTAAATTCAATTCAGGTTGAAACTTTTCAACCCTAACTCTAATCCTAACCCAAAAAACTCGACCCTAACACTATTTTTGTTGGGTCTGTCCAAGTTGATCTACCCAAATTGCACCCCTAGTTTTGTTAACTTCAAGGGTGATGTTCTATTCCCAACATAATTATGGGCTAGGCTCACTCACTTTTTTTATTTTTTATTTTTAATATAGAAAAAAGTTTGATCAGAAGTTGAAACATTGTAGAACATTGGTGACTAGTTACAAACTTTGTCCTACACATAAATGTTAATGTGTGCAGGTCGTGATATTTGGGGGCACAGACACTACATCGGTGCCAATAGAATGGGCATTGTCCCTCTTATTCAACCATCCAGTGATTTTGAAGAAGGCCCAAGTTTAATTGGACACTCAAGTCGGACAAGATCGTTTGATTAATGAACTAGATTTGTCCAACTTACATTACCTTCAACACATCATTTCCGGGACCTTCCGGCTGTTCTCAACCGGACCACTGCTAATACCCCACGAATCATCGGAGGATTGTAGGATCGAAACGTGGCACAATCATATTAGATAATGTGTGGGCGATTCACAGGGACCTGAAAGTGTGGGATGACCCAACAAGCTTTAAGCCTGAGAGGTTCGAAGGTGGGGAAGTATCGGAGCACAAATTTATGCCATTTGGGATGGGAAGGAGGTCCTGTCCTGGTGCCGGAGTCGGTCAACGTGTGGTGCGTTTGACTTTGGGGTTGCTGATCCAATGCTTTGATTGGGAAAGGATTAGCGAGGAGGAGGTCGATTTGGCTGAAGGGAAAGGTCTCAGTATGCCCAAGGTGGTGCCATTGGAGGCCGTAAGTAAAGCGAGCAGCATCATGACCAAGTTTTTTCGTAGTTTGCTTATAGTGTTATGGGGGGAAAGTTTCATACTCGATGCTGTGTTTCTTTTCTCTTTGCCACAAAAATTATGTTTCGTTTGATACGATGGAAAAATGAAAGGATAGAATGTTGAAAAGACCGAAAGTTAGAGGGATTAAAAAAATATCATTTTTTGTAAGGAAGAAAAAGTGGATGAATTAGTTTTCTTTCTAACTCACCAAAATCAATTCTTGCAAAATTGGGAAAAAATTGGATGGAAAGCTAATTATGTATGTTGAAATATATATTATTTATCTATATATCCTTTTATATATACGTATATCATATTTATCAATTATATATTATGTATACATTAATTTCACATATAGATACAACGGTAAAATATATATTTATACTTTTTCTAAAAAAAATATAAAAAAAATATTTTTCCAATTTTACTAAAAAAAATAAAAAATCAATCCTTCCTACTTTCCATCCCTCTTACCAAACACAAATAAGGAAAGGAATGATTCCTCCCTTGAAGAATATGAAGTATATCACTCTCATTTTCATCATTCTATTTTTTCATTCACCCTACCAAACGGACCAATAGTTACACATGCAAGTCTTGTATTAGAATTTATGGCGAGAAAGAGAGAAATATTGGCATTTAATCTATATATATATTACTAATAAAAGTACCTTAACATGACAAATTTTTTATTTACTATTTCACCCTCATAAAAAATTGAAAAGACCACTCTATCCTTCTATAATTAAATATAAAAATAATCATCACATCCTTATGTATTTAAATCTCCAAATTATTTCTAACATCTTTTTTACTGATCTAGTCTCCATATATAAATATCAATTTCTATAAAAAAATTTGATTAACTATACTACCTACAAAAAATTATGCACTATTATAATTTTCAATAAATTGTTCAAAAATTCAATCAATCTAATATTACTCATTTCATATGCAAAGATAACATTGTGCCTACACGCACACGCGCGCGCGCACACACACACACAAAATATATATATATATTCATTTTTTATTGAAAAGTTTAACCCTTTAATTTTTAAAATAAAAAAAGTCACACACACACACACACACACACACAAATATATATATATATATATATATATATATATATATAATTTTTTAAAATCAATTTATATTACATCAGCATAATTCTTCAATTATAGTAAGCTTTCCAAGTTGTATTAAAATTGTGTGAAAATAGATTGTAATTTATTTTTAATATGCTTTATAATATATACTATGAAGTAGTATATTAAATTTTATCCGAATATACCTGACTAATTCCTAATTTTAGTAAAGTTTTAAATATGATTAGTATATTGACAATTAATTTTATTTTATTCAATGAATTATATGCGGAATCCTAATCAAATGAATTTCATAAAAAATTATTTTTCAAACATCACTAAAAAACACTCTAAATCACAAAATTCTAAAAAAAAAAAAAAAAAAACTCTAACTATTTTTTAATCTTTTTTCTTATAAATAGAATAACAAATCTATGAAATATATAAAGTTTTCATAATTATATAATAAAGTATGAGCAATGAAATATTAAGTTTAATAAATTTAAGATGATATTTAATTCAAGTACACATATACCTAACACTTTATTAAGTTTTTTGTACGAAAATTATTCACGTATAACACATGTAGTGCATTGCTAGTATATATAAATAAAGTAAATACTAGTGAACATCCCGTACAGTGCACAAAATTTATTATCTTTTTCTATTATCACTTTACTACCAAACCCTCCAAAAATCTAACCTTGGCGTAAGAATTGTCTCAACGAGATATGAGAAGATAGGTGATAAATAGTCATATATTTATTTCTGAAATTAATTTCTAGACTCGAGCTCGTGATCTAGCCTTGGCGTAAGAATTGTCTCAATGAAATATGAGAAGATAAGTGATAAATAGTCATATATCAATTTCTAAAATTTATTTCTAGACTTGAGGTCGTAATATATTTCTAAAATAGATATAACCTTGGCTTGGTAACTACAAGTCCAACCTCTTCATATGTATATTGAGACAGGGAATAATCATATGTAGCTTAAGCTTAATGTGTTTGTTGTTGTGTGGTAAATCTTTCTTTTTTTAACAATTTAAGTCGAACTAACAGGAAATGAGTTGGTTCAGAAAAGACAGGATTCACCCGCTCTGAGCTGAAGTCTATATCAAGGACTCACATGCATCTACCATAGCATCTTAAATCAACAACATCCACTGCCCCAACTTTCGGATAAGGTTCTGGTACCTTATCCAAATCAATTGAAAATTTATGAATTTTAGTTAATGATGTGTGGATATAAAAATTTGATCTAATTTACTGATATAATGATGTGGCTTCATAGGAATTATTGAATTAATACTGAGTTTCAATATTTGATGAGGCCTACAGTCAATTCAAAACTTACAGTGAATTAGGTCAATAAATTATATCAGTAAATTAGATCTCAATAGCATTGTTCAATAAATTTGTATATATTATGTTTTTATTAGACAAAAAACATAAACTGGTACTAAAAGGTTTTTTGTATCATAATTGGACCCCAAGACTTTCTACCCTTCAGTAACTAGCTTTGTCCAGACACATATTAATGACTAATGCCATTAAAACTTAAAAAATTGATTTAATTTGCGGACCTAGTTTCTGATACCGTAGAATTATGGTGATGCTAGAATGATATAAAGGGTAAAATAATATATTTGTTATATAAGATGTGATAGAATAGATGGTTGTTTGTGGGACCCACCAATAGTACCTATTGAATAAACAAACATAGGAGGGAATTGAAATACTTTATATTACTAGTATTAATTTCCATTAGTATTGAAAATGTAAGGAATACATTTCCAATACCACCCATATTTAATCCCCCAAACAAACATGCCCTAATACTTCATACAATTCAAGATTAGGAATGAAAAATAAATAAACATTCATACATTTTAAGATGCCACTTAAATATTTTTTAATGTTAAACTTAAATTATTCGTGTTTGATAACCACTCAAATTTGTATAATATTGATATATCATGACGAAAGATGACAACTCGGATACATTATAAAAAAAATAATAATAATAAATTACACCAATGATCCCCGAGGTTCATCATTTGTTGAACTTTAGTCATCAAAATTTTAAGTTTGTCAATTCAATCCCCGAAGTTCACACATTGGACCAATCTAGTCCCTCATCCTAACTGCAAATCCAAATCAATAACGGTAAATCGTCACGTGATATGCACGTAACTGCAATTAAGGACAATTTTTTCACCACATAATGTAATATATATATATCATATATTTCGGATAAACTACATAAATGACCCCTGACCTTTAGTCTTTATTTTAAATTGCTCCCTCAACTTTTATTTTTTTAATTTACCCCCTGAATTATTTAATTCATTTTAATCAGCATCTTTCGTTAGATTCAGTAGTTAAGTGAGGATGAAACCCTAAGGTGAACTGTAAATGGAAGTTAGTGGAGGGCATTTTCGGTATTTCAGGTGTTATGTATAGTGAACTTCATCTTCTTCAGTGGTCCATTACCTGAAATCGACGATGACCATCACTGACAAGGATCACTACTAAGATTTTAAAAAACCCACTAGAAGATTTTTACAGAAGAAAAACTCAGTAATTATAGTGATTTGATGAATCCATGAATCCAAATCCATTGAAATTCACTCTAAATTATAGTGAACATCAACCCACAAAATATCTCTTCGAGTACTCTAATTGATAAAAAATTCAAGCTAAGGTGGGTTGTCGTGGCATCGATTTGGGTGGCGTACAAGAATTCGATGATGCTATGGTGGCATGATTTGCGCTGTTATGGTGACGTCAATTCAAGTGGCGTCAATTTCAAGTGGGTGTGACAATGGATTCCGAAGAAGATGAAGAGATGAGGAGAATTATTAGGGCTCAAGGGGAAATCGGGGGAGAGCAAGCAAAAATCGATTGCTCTTCAATGATGTGGCCGACATCAATTTCTGGTGGTTTTCTCCACTAGGTAGCTTCAAGGTACATTGGCGAAGGGGAGGGAAAACGATAGAGGTTCGGACAGTCGAGGGAAGAAAATAAAGAATAATGACATTAGGATTTCATCCCCACATGAAATACCGAAAATGCCCTCCATCAATTTTTATCTGCAATTCACGTTAGGGTTTCATCCCCCCCTAATGCTTGAATCTAACGGAAGTTGTTGATTAAAATGAATTAAATAGTTCAAGGGGTAAATTTAAAAAAAATTAAAGTTGAGGGGGCAATTTAAAATAAAGACTAAAGTTTAAGGGCCATTGATGTGATTTACCCTAATATTTATATTTTTCATTCCTACCATGTTGCTACCTACCACTACGACCAACAATTGTCTCTCACAAAGAGGTTCTCTCTCTTTGGGTTTGGATATAGAGATTGTTGGGCAGTAACAAAATTATCCTTAATTGTAGTCACTTGTTAAACATACGATGGTTTTTCGTTATTGATTTAGACAGCATTTAGGATGAGGGACTACATTGGTCCAATGTGTAAACTTCGAGGATGAAATTAAAAAAATTAAAATTTTAAATATCAAAGTTCAACAAATAATAAACTTCAAGGACTATTGGTGTAATTTATCTAAAAATAAATAAAAATGGGACATAATTAACCTCATGCATGATGCAACGGTTGCAACCCCACTAGTGACCATTCAAGCAGAACAATGAGAAAACTCTATGAAGACCAACCAAGGTCTTGTCCATTCAGAATTGCTATACAATCCTCACCCGCTATAAGTATCCGCCATTAATATTCTTCAAAAATTCACAGCTCCAAAACTCAATTCGATTCAAGCAAACAATGGAACTCACCTGGTTATACACGTTCCTCTCTCTCCTTCTCGTCCTCCTCTTTCTAGCTTTCAAGTTCTCGTCGGAAAAAAGCCGGAACCTCCCACCGAGCCCAGTACCGGCGCTTCCGGTTATAGGTCATCTCCACCTCCTGAAACAACCTCTTCACAGAACCTTCCACAAGCTTTCAGAGAGAGCTGGCCCAATCATATCTCTCCGATTCGGAACCCGATTAGTTGTTGTTGTGTCTTCGTCGGCGGCGGCGGAGGAGTGTTTCACCACGAACGACGTCGTTCTCGCCAACCGTCCTCGTTTCACAAGCGGCAAGTACATAGATTACAACTACACCACCATTTCTGGATCCCCCTACGGCGACCACTGGCGCAATCTCCGACGACTCAGCACACTCGAAATTTTCTCCGCCAGCCGTCTCAACATGTTCTTATCAATTCGACAAGACGAAATCAAGCGATTACTATACTATCTGCATCAAAATTCAGTCAATGGTGGTTTCGCGAAGGTTGATTTGAGGTCAAAATTATCGGAGATGTCATTCAATGTGATTATGAGGATGATTTCAGGAAAGCGATACTTTGGACAAGACGGGGGCAATGAGGAGGCGAAGCATTTTCGGGGCCTCGTAAGGGAGGTAGTCCGATACGCCGGTGCATCGAATCCAGGAGATTTCTTGCCGGTTTTACGGTGGATTGATTACAAGGGTTTAGAGAAGAATTTAGCGAAGCTTAGTGAGAAGATGGACATGTTTTTACAGGGTCTAATTGATGAGAACAGACGTGATATGAATAGTAGAAACACCATGATCAGTCATTTGCTTTCTCTGCAACAATCACAACCAGAATACTACACCGATCAAATTATCAAAGGGCTTATTATGGTAAGTGTACTCCCCTAACCCTTTAGTTAAGTTGACAATCATGCACCTTCGCTCCAAAATTGATACATGTTCACCAATTTGAGTAGAGCTATTAACCGGGCGAATAAATAAGCCGATATAAATATGACTTATACACAATTTATATATTGCACGAATTCAATTATCCACGATTATTCAAGAGGAACCCTATATCAAAGTCTCATAGAATTACGTATTGTTTACTAGATATGTACAAAAGATGTACTATTTTTTATTGAAGGAAATTGTTAGAACATTTTTAATCATGACTCAAATTTAACATGGTCTGGTCAAAAAAAAAAAAAAACGAATATATATACAACACTACATGAGAATAAAGAAACCACCCCAAAAATCTAAAATTGTTCTAATTCCTTATCATTTTTTATAAAATCATATAAAAAAAAAAGGAAAAAAGAAAAAAGAAAAAAATATAATTATTTTGACATGGTCTGGTCTGAAGAACACAAAAACATATGTTTTAAACAAAAATGGAAGATTGAATAAAAAAAATGATGAATTTTCTAAATTTGTGAGTAGTAAAGGCTTAAAATTTCAGGAAAAATTGGTGGCCTAAAATTGTACTACTGATGGATCCCCAAAATTCTCTTTAGATCGGTGAAGAGATCAGCTAATGGAGTGGCTCACACCATTGCGAATCTGAAGAAAAGAGGTCTTCTGCCGACTAGGTGGGTAACCAGACCTCCAGTTGTTCTCCAAAGAATCCTATCAGCAGAGATGAAGGCTGGGATAGGATGAGTCCCCTGCTTTTTCGAATGGTTCTTGTTCTTTTGTTTTTTGTTTGGTTTTGTTTTGCTTTACTTTCCGTTCTTACTGACTGTCTTTAATATCTTAAGTTATATATAACTTTTCCTTGACCAAAAAAAAATAGTGTTTAGTTCGAAAAAATCAAAGAAAAATTTGATGGGTAGGCATAGGGTATATATAGTATGAAAGATGGGTGAGATTAAGGTTTTGAAAAATAGAAGAAATCAAGAAGATGGAAGATTAAAAAAAAAAAACTTATCTACAGGCTTTCAAATGATTTGTGAAAATTTCGGTGGTGGTCGGCGAAGCAATGTAATAGAGAGAGGCAAAAAGAGACCTCTAGAAAAAAAATCGAAGAAGTCTTTTAGTTTTGGATATGTTAAAAAGTTACCGTTAGAAATTTGGTATAGAATTTGAATCTGTTTCAATTTGGGTCCAAAATAAGTTTTGTTTTAATTTGGTATAGGTTTAAATTCAAGGTTGAAGAAGTTTTTTAGGTCATTTTGATTCAAATTTAAATTTGAGTCTACATTTGAATCAAGGTTGAAGATGCTCATAGACAGGTATAGTTATGTTTCACCCCATCTCTCTAACAATTTAAAATTTTAGAATAAATGGTAGTTTAAATGTTAACAGACTTTCTCCACAACCTTTTCTTATAAATGATTTAAGTATGGTTGTCAACAGATTGGATCTTGATATATTTAGATTCGAATTCAATAAAAAATCCTGGTTCTGAATTCAATCCGTTATTCGATTGATTTTAAAATATTAATTCATATTTGCACCCGTTTATAATCGGATATCCAATCCTATTATCCGATCTGATTTGAAAATTTAAATTCCAACAAAATTTCATAAAAAATTAATAATTTTACCAAATTTAAGTTAACTTTCAACTTAAATAATTTATGTTTAATTTCATTTCAATCTCATTAATAATCTAACTAAGTATGTATGTATATACAATAATTTCTCTCAATTAAATATATATATATATATATATATATGTATCGGATTAGATTTACATGTATCCAAATTCAAATTTGTTTAAAGACACTTAAACAGATTCAGATCAGATTTTGGTAAACAGATTAAAAATATTAATCCATATCCGGTTAAATGGACTGGGATTCGGATCGAATTTGGATTAAAATCCGCTCCATTGGAAAACCTAGATTTAAGATTGAATTACTATTTACACCCTCAAAGTTTATTTGGTCTCTCAATAATTATTTGCAACAATCAAATCCTTAAATTTTGCGTCTAGTTTCAATCAACTCCCTATGTCAAAATTTATCTGTAATTACAATGAAAAAACGTCACGTGAGCATTACGTGCCTCAATCACATGCATAATTTTGACCAAATTAACATAAATACGAGTGAAATCTTAAAAAATAAGCGAATACATCCAATTAAAGTACTCAAATTTATATCAAAATGAGTCAACAAATGTAATTTTGATACACAAGCTCTAACCTTAGGGCCAATTTATTCAAAAGTAATACCATAAGTGGATCACGCTTTATGCCTCCCGTGACTCTTTTCCTTTAAATTATTGAAGAATTTGAACTGAAGGACATAATTGAAATAGAAGTTAAAGTTTAAGGACTTGAATGTTTTAATTCATAGTTTAGGGACCAAATAGAAATCAAGTGTAAACTTTTGAGGATATGAAATTCAATTTATCCTTGATTTAATACCTACCAATAAAAATTCTAATGTCAGCTGGATAGCGAGAGTTTTTAACAACATCCTTGATTTCAATTGTTTTCAATTTTCTCTTGATCTCACTTGATGAACTTATAATGAGATAAAACTCTTTCACAAATTTGTTTACCAATTATTGTATCTCAAATGATGTGTCAAAATCTTATACATTGAATGTTTGGTGGAAGTTTGTGGACCGTACTAATCCAATCACCCACACTTATTTGGAATACAAAATTTGGTAAATGATTTGGTAAGTATAACATTGCTCCTTATATTGGGCAGATAATGCTAATTGCGGGCACAGACACATCATCTGTAACAGTAGAATGGGCAATGTCACTTTTACTCAACCATCCTGAGATATTGAAGATGGCCAAGGCAGAGTTAGACACTCATGTGGGATCTGATCGCTTGATTGATGAAGCAGATTTATCCAATTTGCATTACCTTCACAACATCATATCGGAGACCTTTCGATTATTCCCGGTACTACCATTATTGGTGCCACACGAGTCGTCTGCTGATTGTACAGTCGGGAGATATTACGTGCCACGCGACACGATTTTATTAGTCAATGTTTGGGCAATTCATAGGGACCCTAAGGTGTGGGATGACCCAACAAGCTTCAAGCCTGAAAGGTTTGAAGGTGTGGAGGTTGAGGCACACAAACTAATGCCATTTGGAATGGGAAGGAGGTCCTGCCCAGGTGCTGGACTGGCTCAGAAAGTGGTGGGTTCGGCCTTGGGATCATTGATTCAATGCTTTGAGTGGGAGAGGATTAGTGAAGAGAAGGTTGATTTAGCTGAAGGAAATGGGCTCACCATGCCAAAAGCTATGCCATTGGTAGCCATGTGTAGAGCTCGCACCATTATGGACAAAGTTCTTTCAGAAATTGAAAAAAATGGTTGAGAATTTCTTGAAAAGTTACTATGGTGCAGGTATGTTCAGGTTATGCCTGTATTAAGGTTTAAAATATATCAATTAGAGACAGGTTTATCTTCCAGTTTGAATGATGGACTATCCTGATGAGTGAATCACGAGTAAAATATTCAATATGACACCACTTATGGTGTCACTGTTGTATGCGATATTCACTCGTGAACTACAATTAAGTCGTAGTGATTATATTATGTAGTCGGTCATAATTAATGTTGTATACATAATTGAGACATATTTGTATCAGGAACACATTTTTTTTTCTACTTGCATTTATCTGCTATTATTCTAACTTTTGTTCTTTGATAACTGATTGCCATTGACAGCAACTACATTATTATAAAATGCCGACTGTTTTTTGGAAAATGAGGTGGCAACTGAAGGTGGTAATATTCAATTTCATGGCCATGTCATGTCAGGATTGAATACAGATAGAAGATAAAATGGATTCATATCCGCCACTTACTACCAAACAACGGGTAAAGTTACTTCAACAAAGACATCTCACGAATAATGCAACCATAACATCGTATTTGAGGGGAAAAAGAAAAAAACATAAAAAAGGAATCCACTAAGAGAAAAACATAGAATAAACCAAAAATCTAAGATTGATCCCATCTAGATTCTCTACAAGGATTGAAGTTTTTAATTTCTTATTTGATTGAACAGAACTCTTAGGCCATCTTTGGTTCGGATACAAATAAAAGATGGAATTGAGTAATTGGTTTTCATTCAATCCATACAAATGGTGTTAATAAGAGTACTATTTAATCTTATCTTTTGTGACACAAGTTTAGATTAAGGTTGGTATAAGATATAAATCTATAATTATAATACAAAATTTATGTTTGAATTATATAACAGTGTATGGTCTGAAATTGAAAATGACAAAACAAAGGTCCATGAATGGGTCGCTAATTGCGTTGCAGTAGCCATCTTGACTCAGTAGGTCCATGAATAGTTTTACTAGGGTATTCCCGTGCAAAGCGAAGTGTTTTTTTTTTTTTGATAGTAGTTCAAATGTTTATTGTAGTTAAAATATTTATCATAGGTAAAATATTTATTATAATAAGAAGATAAATATGATTAAAATATTAGTTGTTGTCCGTGCCTGAAGGAACGAAATAATAAAAATAATCCATAATAAACATATTTGTATTTACACTCAAAATTAAATCTCAAATATAAAGGAGAAAGAAAGGAATTTAAGCACCCGTTGTAGTGGAGGTGAGCGGTGGTAGTGGTGGTGGTGGGAAATGGTCATGGTTGTGATGGGTGGTGACAACCGTGCGTGGCGGTGGCAACCGTGATTAGGCCTGGCAATTCTAGACACGACTCGTGAAACCGACACGAACCCGACACGGATTTAGTGGGTTTGGGTGTAGTCTTAACGGGTTAACTCGATAAACCCGTGAAATAAACGAACCGGTTTCGTGTTTAACCCATAAATTCGTTTCAACCCGTTTAACCCGTTAACAGTGGTACGATAAATTTTTAAAAAACAAGAGGTCTCTCAGCCTCTGTCTCATCTCACACCTCTCATCTCTCAGAATCATTCAAATTTAGTAGTCATTTAATGTTTATTTTTTGTCTTTATTTTTTTGCTCAGCCATGATTTATTGTTATAGTAAACATGTCAAACATGTGTAATGTGTGGTGAGTTAATGATTTTTCACGTAGACTCGAAATTATCTAACATATTCTCTTGTTTAACGGGTGACACACGGGTTGTATCGGGTAACCCGTTTAATAAATGATTCGTGTATGAGTGTGATAGTTGGACTCGTTTATATAAACGAATAGGGTATGGATGGAAGGTTTTTTTACACAAACCCGTTCCACCCGACACGAAACTGTTTCACTCGACACGATTGCCAGGCCTAACCATGATGGTGGTGGTGGGCGACGGTGGTGGTAGTGATGGTGGGTTGCAGTGGTAGGCGACGACGGGTGCTTTTGGGCGACAATATGATAGGTGATGGCGAATGGTGGTGGTGGTGGTAGGTGCGATGGGGGTGGGTGACAGTGGGTGACAGTAGGGGTGGGCGATGAAGGGTGGTGGTGACAGGTGTGGTAGGGGTGGGTGACAGTAGCTGACGATAATGATGGGCGACAACACGTGGTGGTGGGTTACGGCAGTGGGTGGTGGTGGGCAACAATGGTGGTAGTGGGTGCTAACGGTGGGTGATGATGGTAGTGGGACGGTGGTAGCAGTAGTAATAAATATAAAAATAAGATGACAATGATGATGGTGATGGGTGCTGGTGGTGGACGATCGTGGTAGAAATCGGTGATGGGTGGCAATAGTGATGGTGATGGTGTGGGTGGAGTTGGGGGTGGCAATGGTTGGGGTGGTAGGGTGGCGGGGGTGGCGACGATGGTGGTGGTGGTGGGGGTAGCGACGTCGTGGTGGTGGTGGGATGGCAACAGTGATGGTCGTGGGGTGGTAGGGGTGATGGGAGGGACAGTGGTGTTAGTAATAGGGTGGCGGCAATGGTGGTGATGGTGGTGGTAGTGGGTATAGTGGTTATGGAGCAGTGGTGGTGGGGTGGCGACAGTGGTGGTGGCGGCGACGGTGGTGGTGGTGGGACAATAGTGGTGTTGGTGGTTGTTGTGACATAGATGGTGATAGGGTGGCGACGGTGGTTATGGTGGGAGTGGTGGTGGTGGTGGGGGTAGTGTTGGTGGTGTGGTGACAATGGTGGTGGTGATTGTGGTGGGGCGGTTCCAACTCGGATCGAGCCACTTGAATTGTTTAATATGGCCCAATGGCTGGACCACTGCCTAACTTTCGGATAAGGTTGTGGTACCTTATCGAAATCAATTGAAAAATTATGAATTTTAGTTTGATGTATTTTGCAGTCAACAGTTAAATAAATAAATTTATACATATTACATTTTTATTAGACCAAAAAAACAAAAAACAAAAAACAAGTAATAAAAAGTTTTTTGTATCATAATTAGACCCCAAAACTTTCTACCCCTCACAAATTAGCTTTATCCAGACACATTAATACGACTTCTACTTAACTTCCCCTACATGCTGGCCCAAGCACAATTCGTCATATCGTGCAAGCCAACAATAAAATTAAATCATGGAAAGTAATGTATCAAATTTGTACAACCTGATGATACCTAAAATAAACCTCAAACCTGAGCTCAAGAAACGAGCTCAGCTCGGGAGATCAGAGAAGAAAAATAGAGCTCATCCAAGCCATAGTCAGAGCTCGTCTAGCCAGTATTGGAGCTCTCCCAAGCAAGATAATCGGGAAAAAGATGAGGAGACAGCGAGATGATTGAGGACACCTCCGAAGTAAAAGCCAAGCTGGAACCAAGGCGCAAAACCCTTAATCAACCAAGATCCTCTCCAAATAATAAGGAGGATCCCATGGTAGAAGGCAAAGATTTCGGGATATAAACCATTCAAGCCAGCCATATGGAGTTTGGGTAACTTCGGGATGGGAGAGAGAAAAAGGGGAGAAGATCCCTTCATTAATTGATGGTCTCTACGCGAAACATGAGTAAAAGTCAGATGAATCCCCTAAGAACGCAGAATCCCCAGGAGGTCACCAGTGGGAGGCAACCGGAAAACCTTCATGATTTCATCCCCACTGCTGAAAACGACCCTCCTACGGTGGATCCTCCCGCTAACAATGAACTAGACGCCATTCGCCTGGTCAATCAACGCTTACTCCAACAAAATGAAGAGCTCTTGAAGCTCTTACAAGGTCCCCAGCAGACGCAACCAGCTCGGCAAGGCCCAAATGATCTTCCTCTCAGGGAACGACAATGCCTCGATCCCCTTAGGGAAGCGAATGAAGGAGGGAAAAATAGTCAGGCACCTCATCAGCCGCCTAGAAGGGGAATAAATGAAGAAGCGCAAAGCCAGAACGAAGGGATGGAGAGGAATGATTTCCTACCTTTCCAACATGAGAGAATGGAACAATACTGGGAACACCGCTTCAAGGACATCCAGCAAGAGCTCAGCCACATGAGAGATGCAGTGAAGGTCAGAACCACAGTGACTATGGATGCCTTGGTGCAACAAACTGAATCCCCATTCACTCCCGGAGTATTGCATTTCCCCCTCCCTCCGAAGTTCAGAGTACCTCAGATGGAGGTTTTCGATGGGACCAAAGACCCTGTGGATCACCTCAACACCTACAAAAACCAAATGGAGCTACACGGGTACCAGGATCCTGTGCGATGTAGGGCCTTCGCCATCACCCTGAAGGGATCCGCCCTAGCTTGGTTTCATAGGCTCCCCCCAGCCTCGATCTCTTTTTTCAAAAGCTCTCCATTTCCTTTGTGTCTCACTTCATCGAAGCTCGGATCTATAGGAAGCCGAGCTATCATTTGTTAAACATAAAGCAGAGGCCCGATGAGAACCTGCGATCTTATGTACAAAGATTCAATTCAGAATCTCTAAAGGTGGATATCCCTGACGAAAAGTTTGACATTACTGCTTTCATTGCAGGGTTGGGAGTGCAGTCAAAGGATTTGATGTTCTCAGTATCTAAGAACCCTCAAGCAAGCATGGCCGAGGTGTTAGCCAAGGCAGAAAAATATATAAACGGAGAAGAAGCTCTCCTTTCAAAGGTAGGGAGTACCTCCTCATGAAAGGAGAAGGAGAAAGAAGAGAAGAGAAGGGACCGAAGTCCCAGGAAAGAAAAAGGGCGAGAAAGGTCTCCAAAGAGGGATAGAGATCGATCGCCGAAGAGAAGAGGAAATGTTAGAGACCGCTTGGGCCCCATGCAGCCTGAACTACAGCCTAGGTACGGACCTCAGCGATTCACTCCACTCACTGCCGCTGTGTCCCAAGTTCTATATGAGATCCAAAACGAGAAGTTCCTAAAGTGGCTACCTCGGATGAAGGCTGATCCAGCGAAGAGAGACCCCACGAAGTATTGCGACTACCACAGGGATCATGGTCACCATACCGATGACTGCATTCAATTAAAGAAGGAGATCGAGTTCTTAATCCAACGAGGACAGTTACGTCGCTTTGTTGCCCATGACAACCAGAATCGAGCTCTTCCACCGATGCCACCTCAACAGCAGGCACCTGCGCCACATCAGCAGCCTCTAGGTGAGATCAGAGTGATATCTGGAGGGTTTGCAGGAGGCGGAGAGTCCAACTCAGCCAGGAAAGCGCACCTCCGACGAATCAGAGCTGAAGAAGCTCTCGAAGTGCATACTGTATCCAAAGCACCACGCTTAGACACAACTATCATTTTTTCAGATTCTGACTTGGAGGGATGCCAATACCCCAATGATGATCCATTTGTGGTAAGAGTCGTGGTAGCTAATAGGACCGTTCATCGAGTTTTGATCGATAACGGGAGCTCGGCAGACATCATTTTTGCACCTATCTTCGACAAAATGGACATAAGGAGGGAAAGACGCGAACCTGTAAGTACTCACTTGCTGGGATTTTCTGGAGAAAGGGTACTCCCCCGGGGCTCAATCCAACTCGTGCTCACCCTAGGGGACCCACCTTGCCAAACCACCACGACCGTAAAATTCCTAGTGGTTAATGCACCCTCAGCATACAACATTCTGCTTTGAAGGTCTTTCCTTAATTCTATGAGGGCAATCCCGTTTGCCTATCACTTGGTCGTTAAATTCCCTACAGAATGGAATAGGAATGGTCCGGGGAGACCAGCGTGTAGCAAAAGAATGCTACATGGCGTCTGTAAAAATGAAAAAAGTTGAAAACATCCAATTGGATGAACTCGACATGAGAGATGAGCTGGAAACAAGACCGATGCCCTCAGAAGAGCTGGAACCAATTCAGCTCGACAAGGAGCCAGAACACCTCGTTTATATAGGGTCCAAGCTGAACAGAGAGGTCAAAGACCTTCTCATCTAGTTCTTGAAGAAAAATAAAGGAGTGTTTGCTTGGAAACAAGAAGATATGGAAGGTATTGACCCTTCGATCATCACACACAAGCTCAGCGTGAATCCTACCTGCAAACCTATCAAATAGAAGCGAAGAAGTTTCGCCCCGGAACGCCAAAAAGCAATCAACGAAGAGGTCGGCAAGCTCCTCCATGCCAAGGCCATCAGGGACGTTGACTACCCTACCTGGTTAGCAAATGTAGTTCTTGTCAAAAAAACCAATGGTAAGTGGCGACTGTGCATCGACTTCACTGATCTCAACCGAGCATGCCCCAAGGATAGCTTTCCCTTACCTCGGATTGACTTAATAGTGAACGCCACAACCGGACACGAGCTCCTTAGCTTCATGGACGCTTTCTCAGGTTATAACCAGATCAGGATGGATCCCAATGACCAAGAGAAGACCTCCTTTGTGACTGAACATGGAACATATTGTTATCAGGTCATGCCTTTTGGATTGAAAAACGCTGGAGCCACTTACCAGCGGTTGGTGAATAGGATGTTCCAAAAACATATAGGTGCATCCATGGAAGTTTACGTTGACGACATGTTAGTAAAGTCACTGAAGGCATAACTCCACATCGAGCACCTAGTTGAATCATTCCAGATCCTTAAGGAATACAAGATGAAGCTCAACCCTACGAAGTGTGCATTCGGGGTCTCGGCAGGAAAGTTTCTGGGTTTTATAGTTAGCAGCCGAGGGATTGAAGCTAACCCAGAGAAGGTTAGGGCGGTGTTAGATATGCAATCACAATCCAACACAAGGGAGATACAACGCCTTACAAGAATAATAGCTGCCTTGAGCCGTTTCGTGTATAGGTTAAGTGATAAGTGCCAACCATTCTTTCAAGTCTTGAAGAAGGCATTCCAGTGGGATACCGAGTGCGATGAAGCATTTAAAGCCCTAAAAAGTTATATGAGCTCCCCACCCGTTTTGGTGAGCCATTTAGAAGGGGAAGTCCTTATTCTCTACCTGGCAGTGTTAGATTATTCAACAAGCGCAGCGCTGGTTAGGGAGCGAGACAGAGCTCAGCAACCAGTCTACTATTGCAGCAGAGCTCTGAGGGGGGCAGATGAGAGATATCCAAAAATGGAGAAACTTGTTCTAGCTCTGGTTACAACAACTAGAAGACTTAGGCCCTATTTCCAGGCTCATACTATCCAGGTTCCAACAGACCAGCCAATGAAGCAAGTACTACATAAGCCGGAATCTTCTGGAAGGTTGGTTAAATGGGTCATAGAACTCAGTGAGTTTGATATCAGATATAAGCTAAGGACTGCCATCAAAGGGAAAATTTTGGCGGATTTCATCGCAGAATTCACAGCGGCAGCACCTATGGAGATCACAGAGTTAGTACCCGACCTCCCCGTATGGAGGCTCTCTGTGGATGGAGCTGCCAATGCTCAAGGGAGCGGTGCAGGTATAATCTTGACCTCTCCAGATGGAATAGATGTCGAGTATGCCCTTAGATTTGGGTTTAAGGCTTCAAATAACGAAGCTGAATATGAAGCTGTCATCGCTGGGCTCAATCTGGCTCATTCTATGGAAGCAGGACAGCTGGAAATCTGTAGTGACTCTCAACTAGTGGTGAAACAGATGGAGGAGTCCTACGAAGCAAGGGGCAAAAAAATGGTTATTTACCTCAGAAAGGTACGAGAACTAATAAAGAAGTTTGTGCAGGTTAAGGTCAGACACATTCCCAGGACAGAGAATTCACGAACAGATGCGTTGGCAAGGTTAGCAACTGCCTCACAAGAGGACTTGGATAGGATAATACCAGTGGAGCACCTTCCAGAGCCTTCAGTAAGCGTTGAAAAAGAAGAAGTGCTACCAATCGTAGCTTAGCCGAGCTGGATGGACCCCATCATAGGGTACTTGCAGGACGGAACCTTGCCAAACGATGCTAAGGAGGCCTCCAAGCTGAGAATTAGGTCAGCCAAATTTACTTTGTTGCAAGGAAATCTGTACAAACGAGGATTTTCAACGCCTCTCCTTAAATGCGTGGGAGATGAAGACGCTAATTATATACTTAGAGAAGTACACGAGGGAATATGTGGCAATCACCTCGGAGCTCGGGCCTTGGCAGGAAAAACACTAAGGCAAGGGTATTATTGGCCCACCATGCTTAAGGATGCCACCGATTTGGTCAGAAAATGCAGAACTTGCCAAGAGCATGCCAACATTTCTCATTGTCCGCCCGAGCTGTTAACCTCGGTGGTGAGCCCGTGGCCCTTTCAGCAGTGGGGTTTGGACATACTTGGACCTCTTCCCACCGATGTGGGACAATACAAGTTTGCTATCATAGGGGTGGATTATTTCACCAAGTGGGCAGAGGTCGAACCTTTAGCAACGATCACCGAACAAAAAGTCCAAAACTTCGTTTGGAGATCGATAGTTTGCAGGTTTGGGGTTCCTAGAGCAGTCGTATCCGACAATGGAAAACAGTTTGACAACTCAAAATTTAAAAGGTTTTGTGCTGAGCTCGGAATAAAGAACTATTTCTCAGCTCCTGCACATCCTCAATCCAACGGACAAGCAGAGGTCACAATCAGAACCATAAAGACAGCTCTGAAAACCAAATTAGAAAACTTAAAAGGCAAGTGGGTGGAGTACATCCCTGAAGTACTATGGGCCTACAGGACCACCACCAGGTCTGCAACACAGGAAACCCTATTTGCTTTGGCTTTTGGAACTGAGGCAGTGACCCCTGTTGAGGTGGGGTTCCAATCACCTAGGGTGGAGTTCACAGACGCCGAGCACAACGATGAATCTCTCCTATTGAACCTCGATCTCTTGGATGAAAAAAGGAACAGAGCTCTACAGCGTGTCCAAAGTTACTAAAGGAAAACAGCAAGGTATTACAACAGAAATGTTAGACACAAGAGCTTTAAAGCCGGGGAGTTAGTGCTCAAGAAGCTCCTACTTGCGAGAAAGGACCCTACTCATGGGAAGCTGGGACCCAACTGGGAAGGACCCTATATCATATCAAGGGTAATCAGACCTGGAAACTACGAGCTGCAAACAGAGGAAGGAAAGATCCTACCTCACTCCTGGAATGCCGAGTACCTTAAGAAGTTCTTTCAGTAAGTTCTCCTTGTAATAGAACTATTTTCAACAAAAATAAACGAGTCTTTTTATTCATCCTCTTATGGTTTCCAAAGTAAATAAATGTATGACAAGTACATATGAAACAAGCTCTACAGCAAACGATAAGCTTCTAAGCTTATAAAATTCAAGATGAGCTCTTCAGCTCATATACAAACGATAAGCTTCTAAGCTTATAAAATTCAAGATGAGCTCTTCAGCTCATATACAAACGATAAGCTTCTAAGCTTATAAAATTCAAGATGAGCTCTTTAGCTCATATACAAACGATAAGCTTCTAAGCTTATAAAATTCAAGATGACCTCTTCTTGGAGACACCAACAGTCTTTCCCCCGCGACCAGTAGTCTTCGTGTGCTGCCCACGCACCCGAAGACCTCAATACTGATGCAGACCACGGTGGTTCCTGATCTTCTTCAAACATTCAGGATCATCTTCTCAACCTCATGTCTAGTGCAGTGGATGTCACCTGAGAATACTTCCTATCCTTGTAGTCCTTCTTCCTGTTGGGGAGCCAATCAGGGATTGAGGTCAGTGCGAACATGATCTTCTATTTTCCATCCACGTTCGTGTTCTGAACACAAAGAATGTGTTGGAACAGCTCAGCGCCTAAGCTTATAGAATTCAGAATGAACTCCTTAGCTCACAAGAGATGAGCCCTTCAGCTCATACACGAACAAGCACATTCAAAAAGAAAGATCTGATATTCCAAGAATCCAATAATACAAGTGTTCAAGAAAATGCAAGGAGAAACAGAGTTTAGCATTAATCAGTAAAAAAAAAAAGGGGAGTACAAGGAGGCAGAACTCCTAATCCTTCTTAAGCTGTGACTTCAGCTCGGCAACCTCCTCCTTTAGGCGAGCATTCTCCTCCTTCAGCTCATTCCTTTCTTGTTCAGCCTTGTAGAGTGATTCAAGAAACTTCTGACCTACTGGGGTAAGAAAAATAGTGGAAAGGGAGTCGGGTGAGAAAGAGCCGTCCCTTTTGCGCCTCTTCGAGCTCACACCAGTATCCCCCTCTTCATCAGAGTCCTCTTCCTCACTTATGACCTTCTCGTCAGACTCAGAAGGAGAAATCCAAGGAGAATCTGGAGTGAAGGAAAATTCATACTCAGTAGCCTCAGCCCCAAACAGATAGAGGTTCGCACTCGTCATCAACTCTGAAAAAGTCATGGGCTCCACGAGCAGAAGCTCATGAACATTCATCATCTGTGGTAAATCTAGATCAGGAGGACCTACACAAACAAGAATGTAATGAGAATGTGCCTTTATGAGAAGAGTTCGAAGAAATCACGGTTTGAACATACCAGGGTAAGAAAAGCTCTCCTAGGATTGAGGAATCCTAGTATCAGGACAGCGCAGC
Source organism: Ilex aquifolium (assembly GCA_951799425.1). NCBI lineage: Eukaryota > Viridiplantae > Streptophyta > Magnoliopsida > Aquifoliales > Aquifoliaceae > Ilex > Ilex aquifolium. The sequence continues at coordinate 10,226,969 of OX637391.1, read as the reverse complement.
TCAGGAGACCGCCAAGACTTCCCGGAAGAAAAAAGAAGCGCTGGAACCACCCTTCAGGATTAGAAGGAAGGTCCAAAACCAAACGGGGTAAATCAAACTGCCTCCAACGAAAGAAGCTAAAGCAGGGGGGATTGTCCTCTTCAATCATGAAAAATTAAAGGAATTCGGCAACCGAAGGGAACCTACCGTTGCCATACAAGCGCCAGAAAAGGAAAAAGCTCACCATAGCAGCCCACCCTCGAGGGGAAAGGCGAGAGGGACACAGGCCATGATAGGCAAGAACTCGCCCAATAGCCAGATGAATGGGAAGGCGAAGTCCCATGTCCATGGCACCCTCAAAAAGGCAGACTTCCCCTCGAGAAAAGTAGTTACATGGCTCGTCAGGGGTAGGAACTCGTAGAGACAAATCAAGATCAGAAAAAAATTATTTCTTGATGGCTACCAAATCAGAAGGCTCCAGGATCGAAGGAGACAAGTATTGACGTTGCCACTTCCATTCGATTCCGAAGGAAGTACGTTCCTTGAACAGAGAAGAAACGGAGGCAGCCATTAAAGATTATGGTGAAGATAGAGAGTGGTCACGAAGAGCCAAGAAGAAACTCAGAAATATTTTTGGCAAAAGAGAAAGAAACTCAGCAGATGTTAGGAGACTTAAAGAAGATTGCAAACTTTTAGGAAACCAAGAGCCACTCGAAAGGCAGACTCGGCGGTCTTTTTGATTTCCTAATTAATAAAGGTGGTTACGGTCATGGAAAACTGTTGGGAAAAGGAGTCAGCACAAGATTATTCCCCCACCAATACATTCACTACGATTGGAAACAAGTCTGTTCCTACTTAGACAGAATGTTCCTCTTACTTCTTTGAATTCAGCTCAGCTCGGTTGGCAGGCTGGCATCTCCATAGCCAGTTTATGAAGACCCTCAGTTGCAAGAATCATGCTCACATCAGGCTGATGAGTTCCTGGTAATTAGAACATGGCAACTTATAAAGTCCACAATGTTGCTTCAAGAAGGACTGAGGTACTTCTCCAAGCAATGGGGACAAGAGGGAATAGAAAGCAACACAACTATGCTCCAAATGTTTCAAAGACAGAAGTCATATTGCAATTCAAAGCAAAAGCAAAAACAAAAGTTGTATTTCAGAAATAAGAGTCAAAGGTACATTAAATGCAAGTTTACACAAAAAGAAACACTAAGACTCTGGAGCAGGATCTTGAAGTTCAACAGAGGAAGCCATAGTGGTAGGAGCAGGATCTTGAAGCTCAGTAGAGGAAGCCACAGTGGTAGGAACAGAGCTTGGAAGATCAGCGAGCAAGGGCTCAGGGATCAGAGGAGTAGTAGTCTCAAGGATGTTGGCCCCTGGAACCTCCACTCCATCACCCGACAGTTCTTGATTAAGAGCCCTGGACACGAGGTCAGCAGAAAAGGGAGTGGTACATGGAATAACAGGAGAAACAGACACACCCTGGTTCAAGGCTTCAGCCGAAGGAACCGAGGTGTCTTCCTCATTATCAGAGTCAGATTCTTCCATTTCTTCCTCGGTGGGGATAGGGAAGTTGAAGTCCAGATCTGGAAAAGCCTTGATAGCCTTGCGCCTAAAGGCAAGCCACCCAGTGGCCCACAAGGTGGTGGCCTCATCCTTCAGCTCTGCCACCTCATTATCCCTCTGTTTGACCAGGTCTTTCTGCGCCTCGAGCTCCTCGCAGAGCTTGCCGTTTGCCTCGTTGAGGGTGAGGTAATCCTGCTTTGCCTGGCTGAGCTCTTTCTTGGCGTCAAAGGTCTCTTGGCTAGCCTTGGTCCACGCCTCAATCTTGAGCTGCAGATCCTCCTTGGTTAACCGTAGCTCATCTCGAGCTTTCTTTTCCCCTTCCTCAGGTCTGACCTTGACGGTTAAGGTATGTTTGAGGTCGGAGGCTTGCTTCACTGCTTGCTCCTTAAGGCTTTGCACCTGAGTTCTGAGTTCTCGTTTTCAAGGGACAACTCAGTAACTTTGACCTCATACGCCTTCAGAGCCTTAACAGAGCGCTCATAAGACCGAATCCGGTGCAATAAATCTCTCACATGGAGGGCAGTCTGGGGATAAAAAGGAATATCAGCAAAAAGTTATGTAAAGCTATTATACGAGGGTAAATAGAGATGGAAAAATGCTAGTACTTACAGCAGCTGCTCCCTGAAGAGCCGAGGCGATGGATTCCTCGAGGGGCACAGAAGCAGCCTTCGTGACATCAGACTCAGAAAAGACAGAAGACACAGCTCCCGCAACAAGATCCATGTTATCAAAGTAGGAATCTTCATCTTCCTCTTCGGATTTTCCCCCTCCCTCAACAATCTTCCCGGAGGCACTGTATGTGAAAGTGATGGGTTGGAGATTGGGGATCAGTCCCAAAGCCTTCTCGACCTCAGAGGAGGAAGGGGAAGACTGACCTCCCACTTGAGCTGGCACCAACGCAGGCTGAGCCTCTAGAAGGGAAGAGGTGACTGAAATTTGAGGAGTGCCGGATGAGAAAGGCAGTGCCTTGGTGGGAGCCGGTTCTTTAGCAGGTAAAGAAGGCGAAGGCGCCTCCAACCTTGGAATTTTAGCCCGGGTAACAGGGCCGCTCCCAGAGTCGACCTGGGCCTTGCTCTTGCTAGATTTACCGCCTTTCATCAGCTCCTCAACCTTAGCCTTGAGCTCTTCGGAAGTAGACTTGATGGTGGAGGGACCTGGAAGCTCTGAGTTGAATCAGGAGATATATATCAAAAAAAAAAAAAAGGAGAAGGAAAGAAAACGAAAGAGGAGGAGAAAGAAAATGTTAATGGTATTACCTTCCTCAGCGCCTACAACAGATATTGGAATAGCTAGGGTCGCCGGTGGGGGGCTCAGACCTAACTTCACCAGATATCGAGGCTCGATGAGATCAGCGTACCTCTCTGGCTTGATTCTTCCCAATTTCAATAGCGCCCTGTTATCTTCAGGGCTGAGCTCAGGCCGACCACCTAAACAAGAAAAATGCAAGTAAGAGCAAAGCAAGAAACTCATGAGTTCCAGATTAAAGCTCAGCCAGCTTGAGAAAAGACTCACCCAAGTTTTCTGGTCTAGACCAGGCCGTGGGGATACCAAGAGTATCTGTTTTATCAGCAGGATTATACTCCCAGTTGGTACCCCCAACAAAAAAGAAATGCTTTTTCCAACCTTTGTGAGAAGATGGGAGGTCGATAATAATCTTCCTAGCATCATTACGCTTAGAGATGTACAGAAAGCCATCAGAAGAGATCAATTTGACATTGAAAAGTTCCATAAGCAGAGAAATGCTGGGAACTCTGAGTTTATGCTTGTTAAAGATGGCTAAAAGGCATACCATAACGCCATAGAAATTGGGGGAGAGCTGGGAAGGACATACATTGAAATGCTGCAGAACAGCCTTGATAAAAGGGTGCAGGGGAAAGCGAAGACCGTTCTCAAAAGCATCAAGGAAGAAGCAGACCCTCTTACGCACTTTTTCTACGTAATAGATGGTCTTATCTGGGCACCAGGGTTCGACTCCAAGAGGAAAACCGTATCGAGCCTTATAAGCTCTCATCAGTGCAGGGGTCTCTTTACTATAGCCCACTTGCTCGGCACACCTAAAGGCAGCCCCCAGGTATGAAGCTTTATCAGCGACCCCAACTCCACTCACCTTGCCCTTACCTTTGTCAGGCTTGGGGGGCACGGGAGAAGACATAGAAGGAGGCTCCTCAGTGTCGGCTTCGGCTTCCACAGCCTCCACACCAGGAAAGTAGTCAATCTCATCACCTACATCCCCTAAATCGGTGTCCTCAGACTTATCGCCTAGTAGGGAAACAGAGGAACGAGTAGCACCAGAAGAGGCAGACATGTTTGGGCAAGAAAATGGAAGATTAAAGGAACGATAAAGGGAGGGAACACTAATCAAACTCTCTCTAATAATCCTAGAGTCAACACAATAGCTCCCAACAGCAAGAATGTGCACAATAGAGCTCCAGTCCACAAAGCGAGGAAGAGGGGATAGACAACGGTCACGATTCCAGTAATAAAAGAACCGAAAAGACCAAAAACGTAATAACCACCTCGAACTCGAGGGATCCAGAACGAGAAAAGATGCAAAAAGGGGGGCAGAAAGAACGTACCTAGTTGGGAGAGAACGACGAACAACGATCTGGGGCCAAATCAAAAGGGGGAAGCACTGAGAGTCCTCGAATCGAACACATGAAAACTGATTCTGAGCAAGAATCAGGAAAGCTTGGAGACAGAAATTCAAGAATTCGCAGAGACAAGAAATTCGAAGAGCAGAGAAGAAGGTGAACAGTGGAAAAAGGCGGTTTAGACAGCCGTTTGGGCATTTAAACCCTGAAAAACGTGGGCTGGAGTGTGCGCGGGAATCGAGGAGAGCCATGATTGATACAAACCGTCAAAGGGCTTCAGTCACGTGCAAGTCAAGGTCAGTCACGTGCATATCCAGCTCGGTGTAAAAAACAGCTCAGCCCCTGCCCCAGCAAGCTCGAGACAAGGGCTGGGGGGCAACTGATGATACCTAAAATAAACCTCAAACCTGAGCTCAGGAACCGAGCTCAGCTCGGGAGATCAGAGAAGAAAAGCAGAGCTAATCCAAGCCATAGTCAGAGCTCGTCCAGCCAGTATTGGAGCTCCCCCAAGCAAGATAATCGGGAAAAAGATGAGGAGACAGCGAGATGATTGAGGACACCTCCGAAGTAAAAGCCAAGCTGGAACCAAGGCGCAAAACCCTTAACCAACCAAGATCCTCTCCAAATAATAAGGAGGATCCCATGGTAGAAGGCAAAGATTTCTGGATATAAACCATTCAAGCCAGCCATATAGAGTTTGGGTAACTTCGGGATGGGAGAGAGAAAAAGGGGAGAAGATCCCTTCATTATAGGAAGTAGAATCGGGTTAGAGGTAAGCAAGACGCTATAAAAGCAGGGCAAGCATCCATCAAAGGATGAATGGGCAATAGAGCCATAAGAAAAACCCTAATTCTTTCCTTACTACGTTGTAACACTCTCAATACCATCAATAAGACAATTGGAGCAAGAGTCTCCCTTGCCGAGTGGATTAGCCGAGCTCTCAGGCCGGTGAACCACTATAGTTCCGTTGTGTTATCTCCCTTTCCTCGATTCCTTTAAACATTTACCAGTATTATTTGACACGAGCCTTGTAGCTCAGACACCACACTCAATTCCACGCATATTAAACCGTTAATTCATTTCCGGTAGAAAACACCATCAGTTTGGCGCTGTCTGTGGGAACGACAATTCTTGTTACAAATATACTGATTCTCCAGTAATTGATGGTCTCTACGCGAAACATGAGTAAAAGTCAGATGAATCCCCCAAGAACACAGAATCCCCAAGAGGTCATCAGTGCAGGGGCCTCTTTATTTTTTTGCACAGCCATGATTTATTGTTATAGTAAACATGTCAAACATGATTTATTGGTAGGCGACGACGGGTGCTTTTGGGCGACAATATGATAGGTGATGGCGAATGGTGGTGGTGGTGGTAGGTGCGATGGGGGTGGGTGACAGTGGGTGGCAGTAGGGGTGGGCGATGAAGGGTGGTGGTGACAGGTGTGGTAGGGGTGGGTGACAGTAGCTGACGATAATGATGGGCGACAACACGTGGTGGTGGGTTACGGCAGTGGGTGGTGGTGGGCAACAATGGTGGTAGTGGGTGCTAACGGTGGGTGATGATAGTAGTGGGACGGTGGTAGCAGTAGTAATAAATATAAAAATAAGATGACAATGATGATGGTGATGGGTGCTGGTGGTGGACGATCGTGGTAGAAATCGGTGATGGGTGGCAATAGTGATGGTGATGGTGTGGGTGGAGTTGGGGGTGGCAATGGTTGGGGTGGTAGGGTGGCGGGGGTGGCGACGATAGTGGTGGTGGTGGGGGTAGCGACGTCGTGGTGGTGGTGGGATGGCAACAGTGATGGTCGTGGGGTGGTAGGGGTGATGGGAGGGACAGTGGTGCTAGTAATAGGGTGGCGGCAATGGTGGTGATGGTGGTGGTAGTGGGTATAGTGGTTATGGAGCAGTGGTGGTGGGGTGGCGACAGTGGTGGTGGCGGCGACGGTGGTGGTGGTGGGACAATAGTGGTGTTGGTGGTTGTTGTGACATAGATGGTGATAGGGTGGCGACGGTGGTTATGGTGGGAGTGGTGGTGGTGGTGAGGGTAGTGTTGGTGGTGTGGTGACAATGGTGGTGGTGATTGTGGTGGGGCGGTTCCAACTCGGATCGAGCCACTTGAATTGTTTAATATGGCCCAATGGCTGGACCACTGCCCAACTTTCGGATAAGGTTGTGGTACCTTATCGAAATCAATTGAAAAATTATGAATTTTAGTTTGATGTATTTTGCAGTCAACAGTTAAATAAATAAATTTATACATATTACATTTTTATTAGACCAAAAAAAAAAAAAAACAAAAAACAAGTACTAAAAAGTTTTTTGTATCATAATTAGACCCCAAAACTTTCTACCCCTCACAAATTAGCTTTGTCCAGACACATTAATACGACTTCTACTTAACTTCTCCTACATGCTGGCCCAAGCACAATCCGTCATATCGTGCAAGCCAGCAATAAAATTAAATCATGGAAAGTAATGTATCAAATTTGTACAACCTGATGATACCTAAAATAAACCTCAAACCTGAGCTCAAGAAACGAGCTCAGCTCGGGAGATCAGAGAAGAAAAGCAGAGCTCATCCAAGCCATAGTCAGAGCTCGTCCAGCCAGTATTGGAGCTCCCCCAAGCAAGATGATCAGAGCTCGTTCATATTAATATTTATTTTGTGGGTCCGTTATACTCTAAAGTTCAGAATCAAGTTTATTATTTGAATGTCCAATATAATGCACATATTATATAATGTTCTTTATATTCAATGTAATACATTAGTTAAACATAATTATTTAAATGTTCAATTGGAGAACATTTTTAGTCATATTTGAATTCTCAAGGGATGTATGTGTAATATTTCAAATGTGAGCGGTCTAGGTAATTAAGTGATAAGTATGAGGAGGTCTAAGTATAATTTATCAATTTAGTTTTAGACGACAAACTGATGGATGTTAGTTTCAGGAGCACATTAATGTAAATTTCTATCTTTGAAGATGTAAATTGGGATTTTTAATTTTTAATGATATAAATTGAGATTCAAACGATCTTTCGAAATGTAATTTGAGATTCACCCAATATTTTCTACAGTGGTAGAGGTATAGTTATGCCACATGGTGAAATGTAATTGGATTGAATATGTAAAAATAAATTTAAATTCTAAGAATTGAGAAAATAGGGAAAGAAGGTCTCCCACAGTTTTCTTGAAAGGAAAAATTGGAAGGAGGTATACCAAATTAGACTTATTTGGAAAAAAATACACAGAAAAAAATGTCGGGTTATTAAGTCCTTAATTTTGATGCTTATTTGTAACTAAGTACACAATTTGAATTTGGATAATTTTATTATGACTCTTTTGTCCTCCATTGATCCATGTGTATTTTCTTTGGAAAGTGGTGCATTAAATATCTCCTAGTTTTATGGGAGAACTTTTAAAAAATACGCATGAATCAAGGTGCATTATATATATAAATTCGAATATATATATATAAATTCGAATTATCTAAATTTTGAATTATCTTTAATTCACCTTAATTCATGCGTATTTTTTTTTTGGAAAGTGGTTTTATTTTCAAATTATATTTGTGCATTAAATATTTACTACTACTAGTTTTATAGGAGAATTTTAATATTTCGTTTATTTTAGAATATATCACTTGTTTGAATTTCAAAATTTGTAATATCCGAACTCCATAATAGTGTAACAAAAACAGTGTAACAAATATACTGTAACAAAGACAGTGTAACAATACACTATAACAAAAATAATGTTTCAGTAGTTTTGTGCATGTGATAACAAATTCAAAACAGAGATGGACTGTTTTCAATGAAATTATATGAAAATATATGTTTGACAAAATGTAATAGTACAATAATTTGTGTAAATGGCTTGTTACACTGTTGTTGTTACACTGTTACACTTTTATTGTTACACTATTCGGTTATTAATTAATTTGAAAATAAAACCACTTTAAAAAAAAAAAGCGCATGAATCAAGGTGCATTAAATATAATTTGAAATCAAAAATCACTTTTCAAAAAAAATTTGCATAAATCAAGGGAGGACATACAAATATATATATATATATATATATATATATATATATATATATATATTCGTATATAAATTCAAACAAGTATATATATACGTAGTTATATATATATATATATATATATATATATATATATATATTCGTATATAAATTCAAACAAGTATATATATACGTAGTTATATATATATATACACTAATTTATATATATATATTATATATATATAAATTCGTGTATATATATATATATATATACGTATTTATATGTATTAACAAATACATATGAATCAAGGTGCATTAAAGATAAGAGATTTTGAATTGTTAATACACATGAATCAAGGTGCATTAAATATAAGAGATTTTGAATTAAATGACCCTAAAGGGGGTATTTAGATCTTTGTATCCATGTAGTGTACTTTTTTCCAAGACATTTTTTAATGTGTATTTTTTGCCAAATAACTCTAATTAAGTGTACCGACTTCCAAAAATCCTTCTTGAAAAGCCACACCATTCTGACCAAGTAGAAGAAGATTTGCAATCCTGAGGCCTTGTGTGTAGTAGAAAAGCCCAAGCCTTTGGCCCACAGTTTTCAAGAAAAGCCACACGATTCTGACCAAGAAGAAGAAGATTTTCAATTTGATTTTCCTTCAAAAAGGCATGTGCCATATTAAAAGCACTAGTCAATTCCAAAATCCAGAATTAGAAAATTAAAGCCCAATTGCTCACTGCTTACCTCATTATTGCATTGTTTGAACTGGTAAATGCCAGCCACTGCTTCCCATTTTTACGTGAGAGGCAGGCACACTAATCCTCGGTCAAATTAAAATGTTAATCCGGAAATGTCGTATCATTATGGTTTTTATTTTTGCACTAGGGTATTCCGTGTAGTACCCTCTTTTTTTTTTTTTAATTTATTTATTGTGATTAAAGTATAAATTGAAAAAGTTTTTTTCTATTTTACTAGTCAATTCTAAATGTCCTTTCTTATTAAAAATGAAAATGCTAGTGCGCCTTCTTTTATAGGGCAAGTTGGTAGACTTTGATTACCCTCTTCTTGAAGAGCGAGAAAGACACGTCTGATTTCGTAGTTCTCGCTTTTTCTTCATTTCGATAGTGAATGACCTACTAAAAAAAAAAGTAGGCCTACACGCCTTATTTGAGACTACTAAAAAAGTAATGGATTATTTCATTAGGGAAAGGAAAGAAGGGGCCTAATTAAATTATTTATCACAAGAAAAACAAATTTATTCCTAATATGAGAATTAAATATAATTATTGGATTAAAAATAGACTTCATTTAATATTGGAATTCACAACTAGTCCAACGGTTGCATTGTTTAGGTCTCCGATTAAGTTCTCGAATTAGGTCTCTATAGCATTGCTCTTATTCTAATTAAACTATAAGTGAGTGATTAAAATATCTATTTTGGTAAAATGCAAACATGGTTAAAATAAAAAATGGTAAGATTAGACGGTGAATGTAATTTTTTTTTTAACAAGAAAAAAAATTATGTATATATATATAAATTATGTATATATATATATATTTCATTTTGCCAAACCATTGTAATAGAAACAAAAACTCGGACTTGTTTTTTTTTCCAACCAAATTCACCACACATTGTTCTTCCGTAAATTAAAATCTATTTAATTCATATTCTAGCAAAAATAAAGTAGAGCATACTTAGTTCACTAATTCTTCATAAAATTCTAGATTAGGAATGAAAAATAAATAAAAATTCATACATTTTAAAATGCAAGTTAAACAGGTTTGCATGTTAAAATTAAATTATTCGTATTTGATACCAACTCAAATTTGTATAATATTAATATCTCATGACGAAAGACGAAAGACGGCAACTTGGATACCTTATAAAAAAAAAAAAACAAAGGTAAATTGCACCAATAGTCCCTAACGTTTATCACTTGTTGAGCTTTGGTCTTTAAATTTTTAATTTTGTTAATTTGATTTCCGAATTCACACATTGGACCAATGCAGTCTCTCGCCCTAACCGCTGTCTAAATCAATAACGATAAATCATCACGTGATATACACGCGACTGCAATTAAGGACAATTTTGTCATTGCATAACGTAATATACTTAAGTGTGATGCTATTCCCACCTAAAAAATATCTATATTCTCACTCTATGTAATTTTTTATTATCAAACTATTAAGTTCATCCATTTTATACTCACTCCATTAGTAATTAAGTATACCCCCATTCTATAAACACCCCTTTAATAAGTAAAAAAAGAAAACAATAAAGAAAAATCCACAAAATCTAAAAGAAATCAAGAAAAGACGAAATCAGGAACACAAAGGAAGCAATTTGTCGCCAGAAAAATAAAAAAACAGAACAAGTTTTCTAATCCACAAAGGCTGTACTAAAATGCTAATTTACAAATGAAACAAGTTTTCTATTGAAATAACTTTTACTGTCACTTTTTAAAACAATATGCATGTATATATATACATATACACAGATATAAACCCTAAATAAAAAATTATTAAACTTGACAGATATACCAAAACACAACAAAAATAATGAAAATTCACACAACACACATGAAATTAAATATAGAATTAAATCGAGAAGTAATACTAATTTGTATCTCTTTATTAATGGAGTGTATATAGAAGATGTGAACTTAGTAGTTTGATAATAAAAAAATTAAATAAGAGCAAATTGATATTTATGGGTGGAAATAGCCACACCCTATACTTAATAATATATATATATATATCAACCCCAAGGGATAGCTCAAGTAATAGTAGAGAAGAGCTATAAACTCAGATGTTTTGAGTTCGAATCTAGACAACTTATTTGGGGCCAGACTATAAGAGATTTATCCCTTATAAATACCCTAATCTCGACACATATGACCTGCCATTGATCGGAGTGACGAAAAGATTAATCGTGGCGCGCATAAGATAGGCTAAACACTGTGACCATTGAACCCAAAAAATAGATATGATATCATATACATAATATTTATATTCCCCCCTCCCCCCGGGTTCTCTCTTTCACACCATCTGGGTGTGGCTGGGTCTCAACGCCAACACCACTAACCACGTTGCAGCCTATCACTGTGACCAACAATTCCCTCTCTCTTTGGGTTTGGTTATAGAGATTCTTCGACAATGACAAAATTATCTTCAATTGTAATTACGTGTTGGACACGTGATGATTTCTTATTATTAATTTAGATGACAGTTCGGACGAGGGATTATATTGGTGTAATGTGTGAATTTCGGGCATGAAATTTATAAAATTAAAAGTTTAAAGATCAAAGTTCAAAGTTCAACAAGTGATTTTCTCCGGGGACTATTGATATAATTTATTCAAAAAATTTTGAAAAATAAAAGGATAAAATTGTACTGTCTAAATTTATTTATCAAATCTTTTATTACAAGTGATTGTGTCAAAATCTTATACATTGAATATTTGGTGAAATTAATGGACTCCAATAATCTAACCACCTACATTAATTTAGGATACAAAATTTAATAAAGAATATGTTCAGCATAACATTCCTCAAAATAAAAATGGGACATAATTTACCTCATGCATGATGCAACCCAACTACTGACTATTCAAGCAGAACAATCAGGAAACTCTATGAAATGAGCCAACCAAAGGTCTTGTATTGGCCAGACTTTTCTATACCATCCACACCCACTATAATTATCCGCCATTATCTTCTCAAAAAAAAAAAATTATCCGCCATTAATGTTCTTCCAAAATTCACACCTCCACAACTCAATTCAATTGAACCAACCATGGAAGTCACCTGGTTATACACATCCCTCTCTCTCCTCCTCCTCCTTCTAGCTTTCAAGTTCTTGTCGAAAAAACGCCGTAACCTCCCGCCGAGCCCAGTACGGGCGCTTCCGGTTATAGGTCATCTCCACCTCCTGAAACAACCACTTCACATAACCTTCCACAATCTTTCAGAGAAAGCTGGCCCAATCATATCTCTCCGATTCGGAACCCGATTGGTTGTTGTTGTGTCTTCATCGTCGGCGGTGGAGGAATGTTTCACCAAGAACGACGTCGTTCTCGCCAACCGCCCTCGCTTCACAATTGGCAAGTACTTAGGCTACAACTACACCAACATTGTTGGATCCCCCTACGGCGACCACTGGCGCAATCTCCGGCGACTCAGCGCACTCGAAATTTTCTCCGCCAGTCGTCTCAACATGTTCTTATCAATTCGACAAGACGAAATCAAGCGATTACTGTGCTATCTTCGTCAAAATTCAGTCAATGGGGGTTTCGCGAAGGTTGATTTGTCGTCAAAATTATCGGAGCTGTCATTCAATGTGATTATGAGGATGATTTCAGGAAAGCGATACTTTGGACAAGACGAGGGCAATGAGGAGGCGAAACATTTTCGGGGCCTCATAAAGGAGGTAGTCCGATACGGCGGTGCGTCGAATCCGGGAGATTTCTTGCCGGTTTTACGGTGGATTGATTACAAGGGTTTAGAAAAGAATTTAGCGACGCTCACTGAGAAGATGGACATGTTTTTACAGGGTCTAATTGATGAGAACAGGCGTGATATGAATAGTAAAAACACCATGATCAGTCATTTGCTTTCTCTGCAACAATCACAACCAGAGTACTACACCGATCAAATCATCAAAGGGCTTGTGATGGTATGTGTACTCACTTCTCCTCTATCCATTTACTTAAGTTGACAATCATGAACATTCGCCCAAAATTGATGTAAAGTTAATGAATTTGATACTAAACCCTAACAAGTTTAGATTATAAATGAGGAGATCTATTATGCCCGTCTAATTAATAGGCCAGACATGAATTTTTTAAACATGACTTAAATAAATTCTGAAATATATCCAACACTTAAAACACATGAATCCGATCTAAGAGGAACGCTATATCGTCATAGAATTACACTAGTCATAACCTATATCTAAAGACACGATGGAACATAAAATTCGAGCATCCAAAAAATCGATCTAACTATATTAAATTTTTTTAATATGTGATGGGGTCTCAGAAATAATAGTCCAAGCCCAGCCCTAGAAAGGCTGACGGGTCCTATGAGTTGGTTTGAAGAAACTGATGTATCGAAAATGGTAAACACGGAATATAAGTGGTTCACTCTAGCTGATTGACTAAGGCTATATCCACTGTAATGGAGACTCCTGCTCCTTTTATGCAGTGTATTGATCTCAGATGAATAATAGGTGAGTTACAGGTGCTGGGCCGTTATAAAGTATTGATGCCTTATCGCGGCGAGTATCCGAGGATGGAGAGTATAAAAAACAGGGAAGAAGAAGATGATGAAGAAGATCATTTTTCCCTACTTCTACTGTTCTATTTATACGGTTGGTTCTCCTAGGGTTTCTGGCCACTCCTTCGACCTTTTCCTCTGATCTTGTGCGGACCTTCCGTCCTTGCCCTGCAAACACTCTTGTCCGCCGGCGCTCCTGTGCCCACGACTCCCTGGTTTGCTATGCCCCACCTCCTTCTGCCTTTTGCATGGTGTAACTCTCTGATGTTTCAGAGATGGTCCCCTTGTTCCTGGGACACATGGCGCAACGGGATTCATTTCAGGTCAAGGGTGTGGATTTGGACTGGGGCTGGACTGCAGGTCCTTCGGACCCTTCGGGCTTTGGTCCCTTGGCCCTCTCTGTTTCGATGTGGGCTGATTGAAAGTATTTCCTTTGGGCTAACAAGCCCACCTTCTGGGTTCTTAGGGTGTATTGGGCTCCGATGCCATGGCGGCCCATGCCCAGAATTCCATCCTTATTAGTTGTCCCCCAGCCCCTGGTCACGAGAATGATGTCATCTCTGACCCGAGGTTTGGAAATGTCTTTTCTGAATTTTTCATTATCTTCCTACGTGGCGGAGATGTCCAGTAATCGGCTCTGCTCTGACTTGAGCCGAGTTGATATTTGTCGGTTATGATGGGACGGTTCGCACACGTGTCGCCATCGGGTGAGCCCAACGGTACGGTTCCCATGGCGTGTCCTTACATCCCGCCTGTCGGAGCTTTAAATGCTTTGCATAAAAGAGGGAAAATCCCTTTGCCTTTACACTCTTGCATTTTTCGAAACTTCTCCTTGCGTCTCCTTCTTTTCCTTTGGCTTCCGAGGCGTTTCGTTTCAGACTTTCGGACGACTTTTAGGGTTTCTGCGTTCCCGGTTCCTTTCTGCATCTAGCTTCTTTACTAGGTACGTCTCTCTTCTCTTCTTCTTTCTTGCTCGACCTGGATCCCCTCAACCCTCCCTGGTGGGGCTTTGGGTTCCGCTTTTTGATATGGAGATTTAGCTATTTTAGGAGCCATTCCGACGACCTTTCCCCCCTTTCGTATTTCGTGGACCATCTTACTTTGCTTAGGGTATCCTTCCTTCGAGGTTGGTGTCTAAGACGTCCGTTTCTGACGGATTTCGCTTTACATTTGCCTTCTCTACACTCTGGTTCGCAACCTGGACCTTTGATGAGGAAGTTCGTCGTTTCCTACTCTGAGTCGGATTCTGAGGACCAGGTGGGTGAGGAGGTCGAGGAGAGTACCTCGGGTTCTTCGAGCGACAACTCTTTTACCGCCGACGAAGCGGCTTCTGGGTCCACCCCTAGAGTTTTTGCTTCAATTTCTTTAGTAGAGGCTCGCCCTCTCTCATCTTTACCTCCCGCCTCTTTTGTCTCGTCAAGGAAGAGGAAGTCTAAACCGATTTCTCCCCCGATTCCTAGGAAGAGAGTCCGTTGTGATCAAACCGACATGGTCTGTTGTGCGGAAGCGACTCCTAGTTGCCTTAAGGACGAGGATTTAAGTGAGCTGAGGCGGGAGTATCGTTTTCCTTATTCCGTTGTCTTACATTCTCCCGAGGATCATGAGAGGTGTAATTCTTCCATTCCCGGGCTTGTCTGCTTCTTCGAGTCCGCATTCCGTGCTGGTCTGCGGTTCCCTGTTCATCCTTTTATCCGAATGGTTCTCGAATTTTACAATATCTACCCCGCCCGACTTTCTCCGAATGGTTGGGGCCTTCTGATTGGGTTTCTTGTTCATTGGTTTATGAGTGGGAACGACTTATCCCACCATTAGGGAGTTCGCTTCTCTTTTCCAGCTTAAGTCTTCTCCCTCTGCGGGTTTCTTGTACTTTGCGAAAAGGGTTAAGGCGAAGAACCTAGTCTCCGGGCTCTCCTCTTCCAACAAGAGGTGGAAACCCAGGTTTTTCTTTGTTAGAGGTGACTTATGGGAGCTTTTTGGGGAACTTGGCAACGTCCCCCTCATCTCCAGGTCTTGGGAGGTTTCAAGGAATACTCGTAAGGTTCTTCAGTTGGCTATATTTTTCTTCGCTGTTTTCCCTCACTATCTTACTTAGCTTTTGGTTTGCAGATTTCTATCCAGAACTTGGCGTTGAGGAGGCGGCTAGAGTTGCTAGGGCCGAGGCTTTGGGGTTGCAATCGTTTTTCGACTTGGTGACCGACGAGAACCTTGCTAACTACGAGCTCGGGCCTCCTGTTGACCAAGCTCCAGTGACTGCATCGTCCCCTACTCCCCAGCCTGAGCCCATGAATCAAGATTTAATCATGGTGATGTTCTCGGATACCGAGAAATCGAGGAAGAAAAGGAAGCTGGTGAAGAGCTTGCCGCCGTCATCCAAAGAAGCACTGGTATCCGGGACCCTGCCTATTTCTTCGGGGCGAAAGAAAGAGGATCCTTCTTCCCTTGGAAGTGTGGTTGCCCTTTCGTTCCCCCTTGAAATGTCTGAGAACAAATCTTCAACTGAGGGGGCTTCGAAAGGATAGTCCGGGGTGTCAGAAGCTCCTCCTCAGCTTGTCTCACAGGAAGGCGGGAAGGTGGAAACCGCTCCTTCCTCGTCGAAGGTGCCAGGGGATGGCTTCCTTTGCGACCCTGAGGCCGCTGTTACCGCTTTATCCGGGCTTATTTCCACGTCGGATCCCAGGGCGGCCATGCAGGTTCCGTTCAACAGGAAGGCCCACCTAGCCATCCGGGGCCTGGCCGAGGTACTTTCTGCCCCTGCTCTTCCCCTTCTCTGGTGTTCCCTTTTACTAAGATTTCCATGGGTTTCTCTTGTATTGATTTACTCCTTCCTTACTTAGTCGCTCGCCTGCGTGAAGATGATAGACTTTCACCACGAGCAGGAGCTCTTGAAAGCTAAGGAGTCCCTGGACGCCGCGTTGGTGAGCAAGGAGGCCGTCGAGGAGAACGTGAAGATTCTGTCTGCGGAGGCCATTGAGCTGAAGAGGATTAACGACGAGATGGATGCCCGCCATCACGACTTTATCAAGCTCATGGATTCACAGATGAAGGACAAGGAGGACAAGCTCAAAGCCAAAGATGCCGACTTGATAACCAAAGACTTGGAGCTCAGAGCTAAAGATGCCGATTTGGTGGCTAAGGACTCCGAGTTGTCATCTCTGCGGACCCAAGTGTCGAAGCTTCTGAAAGAGAGCGTCTCTACCTTCGTGAAGGGGTTCCTGAATCTTCAGGAACAACTCGAGGAGGCCTATCCTGATCTCGACCTGGATCCCTTCGTGCCTCTACTTGGTTTCAAGAAGGCGACTGCGGTAGCTGAAGAGGCCGAGACACCTGGTCCCGAGAAGGCATCTGATCCTGTGGTGGCAGCAACTGAGGAGTTAGGAACTCCGGCAGGGGCTTCCAGTGGGGGAGTAGGCGGTGACTATGAGACTGTTCCTTGAGGCCGACATGTGGCCATCCTGATGTTTTTCGACTTTCCTTGTAACTCTTCTGGTGTTTTTTTTTTTCTTTTTTGTAATGTTTCGTTGTACTTCTCTTGAATGCTGAAATAAGGACACTGTTGCTGATTTTCCCTTTCACGGTTTCGTCTTTTAATGCTTCATTGTAGACTTCAGCATTAATCTTAAGGCTCAAGCTCGCGACTTTGAGTTGTTTTTAGGCAGCAGATGTAGATGACTTAGGCTGATCTTTTCCTTCAGCCGAGCTGATCAGGCAACTCTTCTGAGTCCGCTCATCTTCGAGTCGTTTAAGTTCCTTGAGGCTGTTTTGGTCTTTTCCTATTTCTTTTCTTGTACTTCAAACTTGACGGTTTTGTTTGTTTGAGAACGTGCGCCGTCAGTGGGGTTAGTGACCCCTCGATCGTGGTGCCCAAGAAGCCCCCATGATGCCACGTGTCCTCCTTATTAAATGCGAGGGACGTGCATTAACTGCGTCCGGCGACAGTGATAAGGCATGTCTGTAGCGCCTATAAATAGGCATTCCCGGGGAATGATTGCCCTGTACTGGGCACAATAGGAGTTTTCTGCTTCTGTTTTTTGTTGTGTCACTCCCTTTTTCCCGTTACTTCTAAGAAACTCAATTTGATTTCTGCGTTTATGGCTATACCCCCTTCCTCTCCACTCGACGTTTTGGAACGACTCTTTATTGACGCAGAAGTCAGCGAAATCAATGAGAATGAGGCTCTGCTCCTCGCCAGGCGCTTCGAGTGTCCCCCAGGAGTGGTTGTGCGCCACGCCGATTCGCGTAGGTTTCATAGTCTGGTTCGTGATGAAGCTTGTTTCTTTGAGGTCTCTTTCCTGTTAGGGCTTCGGTTCCCTCTCCCTTCTTTTATACGAGAAGTTCTGCATTTCTTCAGTTTCTGCCCTGCCATGCTTCTTCCATCAGGTTGGGCGGTGTTGCTGGCTCTTATTGCTGCGTGGGGGAGGTTATTTCCCCAATCTAGGGCCAACGTGACATAATTTCTCCAATTTTTCCGCCCTGAGGAAGTATCTAAGTTCTATCACTTCGTCCCTAAGCGAGGGGGAGAAATTCCCATCTGGAACCTCCCGTCGAGCCCTGAAGGGTGGAGAAGGAGATATTTCTTCATTTTATTAGATGGCTGGGAGTTTGGTTCCCAATTTCTGGCGTCGATTAGGGTTCCCACGGCTTAGGGACAGCGCAGGAATCTAGGTGAATTCTTGCTTCTGGGCTTGTTGATGCTTGTTTTTGCCTAATAGCGGCATTACTTGTTCTTGTTTACTAACGGTATCACTTGTTCCTATTGTAGGTGAGCTCCTGCCTCTAACTGCCTTGGAGTCGGCTTGGGTCGACCAAGCACGGGCCCGCCTTCCTTTTTCTTATCTCGAGTTGATGCATCTCGAGCTGTCCTCGGCACCAGGCGACCGTGAGTATCTGATACTTTACCCCTGTTTCTTTGTTCGAAATCTTGCTCAGTTTTTCGATTTTATTTGTGTAGTTCCTTCATACCTGGTTACTCAGCGCCACATGATCATGGAGTGCGTGGATGAGAGAAGGCGAGCTAGGAGCTCAGAGCCTCTGGCGAAGAGGGCCAGGTTGGGGAGAGTGGTCCTACTGGCGAGGCTCTTGTTTCTGCTGCTAAGGTCCCTGTCTCTGCTGCCGAGGTCCTAGTGTCGCGATTAGGGCCTGGTGCTAGCGCAGCCACTGTGGGTACTGTCGTGGTCGACCCTGTGGGAGGGCCGGTTCGGCGAGGCTCTTCACTGATCACTGCAGATGGCCCCAGCTCGGCTCGTGCCCCCCAAGCCTCTGTCGTCGATCCCGAGGCCGGCCTGCTCAGGGATGTGGGCTTGAGCAGTCGCGCGCTGATGGAATTGATCCCCCGAGCTGACCTGCGTCGTTCTGTCGACCTTCCTTTCCAAGTTCGAAGCCGCAACGCGCTTCATGCCCTCCTTGAGGTATATCCTGCGCGCTCGGGAGGGAAATTTTTATACTGAGGAGTGATGTCCAGAGGAGGGCTGCTGAGGTCCTTGAGGCTCACCAGCGCAGTTCCGAGCTCCTAAGCTGGGGTCTGGCTACTGAGAGAGAGTTGGAGCAGGTCCTTGATCAGCGGGCTCAGACCTTTAAGCAATTGATCGTCAGTACCTCAGCCGAGGTTTTCCTTAGGGAAGAGCTGGCTCGTTCGAGAGAGGATCGTGACGCCCAGATGGAGGACCTGCTGAATGCTGCCGTTACCCACTCTTTGTTGGCGGATCAGCTGAAAGAATCCCAGGTTGTTATTGCCGAACTGAATAAATCCTTAGCTGCTGAGCGCCAGCTGGTAGAAGACCAGCGAAAAGAGATTGAGAAGGCTAGGTTGGAGGCAGCTAGGGCTTTTGTGGACGGGTTCTTTAATTTTGCTGACCAAGCGATAGAGGTTCCCTGACTTGGATCTCGAGCAGTTTCAGCCGAGGTTTGATGTCCCTCCAGGTGGCGGTGCTCCTGACACTGCTCCTCTTACTCCCCCTTCAGATCAACCTTGAAGAGCAGGACTTTTGGTGCTATATTCTCCCTTGCCCCTTACTCCAAAGAGGTCTTGGTCTGTTTGGAGTAAGGGTGTTATTTGTGCTGCCTTTTCCCGCGATCCGTGCTTTATGGTTCGAGCGTCTTTTGCTTGGGTTAGGCTCCATTTGCCCTTAACCTGTGCGGCTGCTCGCTTTTTGTAAAGTACATGAAGCGGTTGTTCACTTAAGTGAACTTCCACATACCTTGCGCCGTTATTATTAATGCTGTCATGATTGCAGAAAACCAAGAGTCACTCATTGCTGCTGCATGCCTATTTATTTCCCAGTGCTTGGAACTCCTTCCATGCTCGTTGCTCTCGGTAGTTCCTTTGCACCTTGTTCTTACTCCTTCTTCTGTCCTTGCAAGTTCATGGCTCCTTCTTCCTCTCCTCTTTTTAAACTGCGGGCTCGGGAGGCTCTAGATGGTTCTTGGTACTTCATGTTCTTTCTCCCTTCTCTGCTTACAGCTGCTGACGTGGGGGAAGTAGGAAGGCAATACGACTTTCCTAAGGACCTTGTGATCAGGGCTCCCACCCTAGATGAGCCCTGCAGTCTTTTTTCCCGTCGGGAAGTCTCATTTTTTGAAGGCGCATTCGAAATGGGCCTTCGCTTCCCAATCCACCAAGACTTTGTCTGAGTCCTCTCCTACTACGGGTTATGCCCTTCTCGCCTTTCCCCTCAGGATTGGGCTACCTTGGTAAGCTTCTTCATTTTTTGGCGCCTCCAAGGTTTTGACGACTTCCCTACTGTGGGGCAATTTCTTTACTTCTTCGAGCTGTCATTCGATTTTCCTCCCATTTTTAGTACTTTCACTTGGAGACCGTGCCGTCACCCTCTCTTGATCCCGGGTCTCCGTAATTCCCTCGAAGGTTGGACTCAGCGCTTCTTTTTCGTCTTTGGGGACTCGTGGGAGTCCACAGTGAGAGAAAATTATCGCGTTCGAGTTCCCCGCACTTGGAGGAGTTTTCGTGATCGTGGTATGTATATGAAAATTTTCCTGGTTTTCACTAAACCATTTTTTTTTTAAAATGTTGTGCTAACCTTGTCTGTGCTGTAGGTTTTCCTAGCCTCACTCCTGGCAAGGAACTGGAGATCAGTCTTGTGGAGTAGGCCGCGCCGATCTGCTTTTCCGATCTCGTCACCCCTCAGAATCTTGTTCAATTTAATATAGAGGGTAGTTCGAGTAGGGTTATATTTGCACCCTCCTCCTTCTCCGAAACTGATACTTCATCTTCCGAGTCTAATGAGGCCATCGCTTGCTCCAAGCCTAATGAGGCTCTTCCTAGCAGAAAGAGGTTCAGGAGCGGCTCAGAATCCCAGCCGTTTCCTTCTCATGACGCTGTGGTAGAGATCCTTATGAGGCGGCTTGCTGAAGTCGAGGTTGAGAGGGATGCACTGAGGGAGGAGAATTCTCGCCTCCGAGTTGTTACTGCCTCCTCCTTCCCCGAAACTGATACTTCCTCTTCCGAGTCTGATGAGGCCATCGCTTGCTCCAAGCCTAATGAGGCTCTTCCTAGCAGAAAGAGGTTCAGGAGCGGCTCAGAATCCCAGCCGTTTCCTTCTCATGACGCTGTGGTAGAGATCCTTATGAGGCGGCTTGCTGAAGCCGAGGTTGAGAGGGATGCACTAAGGGAGGAGAATTCTCGCCTCCGAGTTGTTACTGCCAAGTTGGAGACAGGAGATCGGAAGCTGAAGGGGGTCGCTAGGGGAGCAGCTGCTGAACGGGACTTGGGAGGAGAAAGAAGCCTGTGGCGTGTCTGTGGATACTTCTATGTACCTGTTTGTGTGTTTCTTCTATGTTTTTGTTGGCGTACCCATCTTCTGTACTGCAATGAAATCCTTTGGTTATGGGTATTGTGCTTTTTGAGTTATTCTCTGCTGAATTGTGTGTTGAGAATTTTTATCGTCCCTCGCGCTGGGATGCCATTTTGATTGTTCGAGCTTTTAAACACTAGCTAAAAACCTGATCTTCCTGAGCTTACGAGCCCTTTAGAGTGAAAAGCTTACGAGCTCTTAGACTGAAAAGCCTGGTTGTTCTGTGCTTATGAACTCTCAGGCTGAAAAAGCCTCGCCGTTTCCGAGCTTGGAAGCTTTTGGGCTTACGAGCCCTTAGGTTGAAGAGCCCTGTCGCTTCTGAGCTTGCGAGCTCTTAGGCTAAAAAAGTATTGCCGCTTCCGAGCTTACGAGCTCTTAGGCTAAGAAACCTTGCCGCTTCCGAGCTCTTGAGCTTACGAGCTCTTAGGCTGACAAGCCTTGTCGCTTCTAAGCTTATGAGCTCTTGAGCTTATGAGCTCTTAGGCTGAAAAGTCTTGTCGCTTCAGAGCTTACGAACTCTTGAGCTTACGAGCTCTTAGGCTAAAAAGCCTCGTCGCTTCCGGGCTCACGAGCTCTTAGACTGAAGAGCCTTGTCGCTTCCGAGCTCACGAGCTCTTGAGCTGAAGAGCCTTGTCGCTTCCGAGCTCTTAGGCTGAAGAACCTTGTCGCTTCCGAGCTTACGAGCTCTTAGGCTGAAGGGCCTTGTCGCTTCCGAGCTCTTTAAGCTGAAAAGCCTTGTCGCTTCCGAGCTTACGGACTCTTGGGCTGAAAAGCCTTGCTGCTTCCGTATGGGTCTCTTATAGGCATTGTTTAGTGCAAGCTTTCAGAACCTTCATTGATAAGATATGAACTTTTGACAATAATCCCCTTCTTTTCCCATGGGGGGTTCTACTGGTAGTAGCGTTTCAGATGGTCGGCGTTCTATGAATGTTGTAGGTTTCTTCCTTCCTCCGTCAGCAACTCGTAGTTGCCAGGTCGGACGATCCTTTTTACAACATATGGTCCTTCCCAGTTTGGTCTCAGCTTACCATGGGCCGGATCCTTCCTAGCGGGGAGTAGCTTTTTCAGCACTAGGTCGCTAGGTCCGAAACCCCTTCTTCTCACCCGCTTATTGTAGTACCTTGTCGTGCTCCTTTCGTAGGAGAAGATTCGTTGTAGTGCCTCATCTCTCTTCTCGTCTAGGAGGTCGAGGTTTACCAATAGGGACCTTTCGTTCTGTATTGGGTCGAAAAGTTCAGCTCTTGCGGAGGACACACCTACCTCAACGGGGGCCATGGCTTCTGTCCCATATGCAAGGCTGAACGGGATCTCCCCGGTTGCAGTTTGGGTAGTTGTTCGGCATGCCCACAGTACTGCTGGGAGGTGGTCCACCCATTGAGACTTAGATGCCTCCAACCTGGTCTTTAGCGCTAGCTTGATGGTTCTGATGGTTACCTCGGCCTGTCCATTAGACTGCGGGTGAGCAGGTGCTGAGAAGAAATTTTTGATTCGTAGCTTGTCGCAAAAACTCGTGAACATCGGATTATCAAACTGTTTTCCATTATCGGAGACCAATGCCCTGGGGACGCCGAAACGGCAGATTATAGACTTCCAGACGAAGTTCTTGACTTTCTGCGCTGTGATTTTGGCTAGAGACTCAGCTTTAGCCCATTTGGTGAAGTAATCCACCGCGACCACAATGAATTTGCACTGTCCGACCCCTATTGGTAGGGGCCCCAAGATATCCAAACCCCATTGTTGAAAAGGCCAATGGCTGACCACGGGGGTGAGAAGCCCGGGTGGGCAGTGGGGCAGGTTCCCGTGGATCTGACAGGCTTGACACCTTTTTACTATTTCTTTGGCATCCTGAGACATGGTTGGCCAGAAGTACCCTTGTCGTAATGCCTTGCTTGCCAAGGTTTTTGCCCCAATGTGGTTGCCGCACATGCCTTCGTGGATTTCTCTTAGAATATAATTTGTTTCCGTTCCAGACACACATTTCATTAATGGAAAAGAAAAACCTCTTTTGTAAAGGTTACCTTGGATTAGTGTAAACCTTGCCACTCTGGCTCTTAGCTTGGATGCGTCTTTCGGGTCGCTTGGTAGAACCCCGTCTTGTAGGAAGGATACGACGGGGTCCATCCACGAAGTGCCTTCCTCAACTGGCATGGCCTGGTCCTCTCCGGCTAATTCCTCGTCGAGCTGTACGCTGGGTCGTGCTAGGACTTCGACGGGCGTCTGCCCTGGCAGGTCATTGTTGGCGGTGGTAGCCAGCTTGGCAAGGGCATCGACACGAGAATTGGCTTCTCGTGAAACTTGGACCAGCTCAGCCGAGACAAACTTCCTCAGTAGTCTCTGCACTTCTGTCACGTAGAGCACCATCTTCTTGTCCCTGGCGACATATTCTTCTTCGACTTGCCTAACCACCAGCTGCGAGTCGCTGTGGACCACGATCTGCTGAGCTTCCATCGACAAGGCCAGGTTTAGACCGGCTATGAGGGCTTCATATTCGGCTTCGTTGTTGGATGCTTGAAAATCAAACCTCAAGGCGTACTCTAGATCATACCCTTCCGGTGAAGTCAAGATGAGGCCAGCTCCGCTTCCTTGGGCGTTGGATGCTCCGTCTACGTATAATTTCCAGTTCGGCACATCGGGGACATAGTCTTGGCTTTCCTCGTTCTCGTCAGGTGGGGAGGTAAACTCGGCAAGAAAATCCGTTAGGATTTGTCCCTTGATCGCGGTCCTAGGCTTGAACTTGATATCAAACTCGCTAAGCTCCATTGCCCATTTCACCAACCTTCCAGAGGCTTCTGGTTTGTCAAGACCTGTCTCATTGGCTGGTCCGTTGGAACCTCGATGGTGTGGGCCTGAAAGTATGGTCTCAACCTTCGAGCCGCGACTAAGAGGGCTAGCACGAGCTTTTCCATTTTCAGGTACCTCTCTTCGACCCCTCGGAGGGTTTTACTATAGAAGTAAACAGGCAGCTGGACTCGATCCTTATCTCTGACTAACGCCGCGCTGACTGAGAAGTCTGATACAACCAGGTAAAGTGTTAAGACTTTTCCTTCTTGAGGGCTCACCAATACTGGTGTGGATGCCAGATAAGCCTTAAGGGCTTGGAAAGCTTCTTCACATTTCTCGTCCCACCGAAAGGCTGCTTTCAGAACCTTGAAGAATGGCTGACACTTATCGCTGGAGTGCGATACGAATTGGTTGAGCGCCGCTATTCTTCCAGTCAGGCGTTATATTTCTCGCGTAGTGGTGGGGGTTTTCATTTCGAGGACTGCCCTAACCTTCTTCGGGTTCGCCTCGATGCCTCTGCTGTTAACTATGAAACCCAAGAATTTTCTAGCCGACACTCCGAAGGCGCACTTTGCCGGGTTTATCTTCATCCGGTACTTCCGCATAATTTCAAATGACTCTCCAAGATGTTGAATATGGGCCTCAGCTTTAAGTGACTTCATGAGCATGTCATCTATGTATACCTCCATGGTCGAGCCCAGCTTTTCTCGGAACATTCTGTTGACTAACCTCTGGTAGGTGGCCCCTGCATTTTTCAGTCCGAATGGCATAACCTGATAACAAAAAATCCCCTGTTCTGTGACGAACGAGGTCTTCTCTTGGTCGTTCAGGTCCATCCTAATCTGGTTATATCCCGAGAAAGCGTCCATGAATCTGAGGAGCTCACGGTTGGCTATTGCGTCGACTATGAGGTCGATCCGGGGTAGCGGGAAACTATCTTCCGGACACGCTCGATTAAGGTCGGTGAAGTCGATGCAAAGTCGCCATTTGTCGTTTACCTTCTTCACGAGGACAACGTTGGCTAACCAGGTCGGATAATCGACCTCCCTGATGGCTTTGGCCCATAACAGCTTAGCCACCTCCTCATTTATAGCTTTCTTTCTATCCGCTGCGAAGCTTCTCCTTTTTTGCCTCATAGGCTTGCAGCTCGGATCCACGCTGAGGCGGTGCACGATCATCGCGGGATCTATCTCTTCCATATCTTCCTGTTTCCAGGCGAAAACGTCAGCGTTCTCCTTTAGAAATGAGATGAGTTTCTCCTTGATGAGTGGGAGTAGCATGGAGCCCACAAAGACTACATGCTCTGAGTCCTTGTCCGGTTGCACCGGTTCTAGCAGCTCCGTGGGGGTAGGTCGGGTTTCCATCTCATCCCTCATGTCTAAGTCCTCTAACTGAACTGATTCTACCTCCTTTTGCCGCATTGACGCTACGTAACACTCCCTGGCGAGGCGTGGTCCCCCCTTACCACTCCGACCCCACTCTCGGTGGGGAATTTCATCACCAAATGATATGCCGATGGTATTGTTGTCCGAATTTGGTATTGACAATTTACGTGCAAGTATACACGATCAACAAGTAATAAAGTGATAAGTAGAGTATCGTTCCCATGGAGAATTATTGCTAATAACTTTCAAGTACTAACTGTATATCAATTCGATTTTATTTAAACAATTGGAATTAAACTATGAATTTACTAATTTAAGACTAAACCTAAATTTAAGAATCAAAGATTGAATTTAACGGATAGAAGAAGTTAAGATTACAACTTCCCCTAATGCTTCGTATAAATCTTTCCACTCTCTTTCCTGTAAATTGATCAAAATAAATTGTTAACTGAGACTTTAAAATTATTTATCAAACCTCTTCCGATAGTTAGATAAGCATATCTCTCCCAATTAAATTGCTATATTCCTATGTAAAATAAGTTGGAATAGATTCATTAAGTTCAAATTCTCATAAAAGTTACACACGGCATATAGATATATTCCAATCCTATACACAAACCCAGCAATTCAATTCTAAGAATAATTAACCAGGCGCATGTCATCATATTCAGATCTAAACCTAGAATTCATCTCCCAATTTCATCTAGGTTATCAAATTAATTGTTGGCCACACAATCATATATTAAGCACAAAATATGACAAACAACTCATGTATGATCAACAAGAACTAGAAACGAGAGTAGATCAATTTAACTAGACATTATGCTCCGTTGCAATCTTAATAAAAATTTAGTTCATAATGTAATTGAAAAACATCCTTCTCAAATTAAACAACATCTTAGAAAATCAAGAAGTAAAAGTAAGGGAAAAGAATGAAAACTTAGTTGCAATCTTCAATCCCTCTCTAGCCTTCAAGTCCGATTTTCTTCGTGTTGGTTTCTTTGATTATTGCCTTCAATTTTCTATCAATCATTGGTCTTCTTCTCTATATTTTCAGCCCCCAAAATCATTCTTTTTATAGTCCCCTCAAACCCTAGCACATAAGAGGCATTAGAGTCCAATTTCGGGTCAAAAACGAGTCCTAATTCGCGTCCAACTTCCCCTACAAGCGCAGCTGCGCCAAAATCAGCGCAGGGGCACTGGTTGTGGCGCAGGGGCGCGGGTCCCCTTTCAAGCCTAAAATTCCCTTGTTGTTTAGCCTTCAAAAATCCAACATTTTGGCTCCAAATTGACCTTGTTTCCTTCCAAATCATCTTGTTTCCTTCTAAATGATCATCTCTACAAAATAACATCAAAACACACAAAACAAATAAAAATGAACATAAAATAATTGAAAACTTGCAAATTTCTCAAGCCGAAAGTACTCAATTCGTAGGTATAAAACGCACTCATCAAATACCCCCAAACTTAAATGTTTGCTTGTCCTCAAGCAAAATACTAAGAACAAAAATTATAAAAATTAATCAACCAACTACTCAAACAATGGATCAATATGAATTTGAATAATGACCCCAAAAGTTACTTCCAATAATAATTTACGGGAAACTTCAAAACAATGCAAAGTCTATCAATTCAACATACTCCTTAATTTTGCCTCCGTTCATGACCCTTTAAATACATGTGCATATTCGAACTGTTTAAAATAACCATCACCCATATACATTTACGTAATCAAGCGCTCCATAAGAGATACTCAATATCAACTCTATAAACTTACGTTTCACATCAATCTCTGCTTGTTAAGACAAAACATATAACTAGAAGGTACAAAGATTTTTTTTTTTCTCTCTTTTTCTCTCTTTTTCATTAATTTGGTGAGTGCATTTTATACTCCATCTCACTTCCTATTGAGCGAGTGCGTTTTACGCTCCATCTAGCATTTTCTTGAACGCAAGGGCGGCCCAACATATTTGGGGGCCCTAGGCAAAAATTTTAAATTAGGCCCTATTAATATATTTTATAATAATATAAATAATTTTCAACAATTAAATTATTTAATTTTGTTTGTTTTTCTTTTTTGAGATTCAAAAATATTAATTGAAATTTTAAATTCAAGTTTTATACATTAAAATTCAATTAACAAAAGTCGAATCCTCGACCAAATATAATTAAGTTAATTTTCTATTGAAGATAATGAGAAAGAGAATGAAAATTTAAACTAACTAACAAAATAAATTTTTTTCAGAACAAATGTAAAAGTTAAAATTTGTGTAAGTTAAATGATATTGGAATATGTGAAACATGTTTTAATATTGCAGAGAACCAAATAAATGTTTTAACTGAGAAATTTTAGCAAGACAATTATGGTTATACTTAGTTTCAGATAGTGAGATACTTCTACTCACTCTATTTTATAGTCATTTTTATACGCTTTAAAAAAATAATTAAGTAAAAATCTATCCTAAATTTGAAGTAACCTCAAATTTAATCTAAAAAAAAATATAAAGTTATAATTTTTAACTATTAGTTGATAGACAATGAATTACACAGTTTTTTTTTTTTTTGATAATAAGATAGAAAAATATTTTATTAGGTGATAACACATATTTTTCATATACCATAAATATTGGACAAAGATAAAACACATCAGCTCAAACTTTAGGGTCCTAAATATTTTTGTAAGAAATTCTAAAAATTTTACAGTACTATTACTTGTATTTAATTTAGGGACCTAATTTTGACACTTAGTAAATTATGGTTATTTGATTTTTAGTAAACTTATTCAATGATAGTTTTTTTTATTAATTTAATGGTCAAAATGCATTTAATTCTCAAATAAGTCTAGTAAAATTGTACAAAAATTTAATTTGAGGCCCCAAAATTTTTGTCCCATTTGGGGGCCCTAGGCAATGGCCTTAATGGCCTAGTGCATGGGTCGGTACTGCTTGAACGGTGCGTTTTACGCTCCATCTCGTTCTCAACATGTGTTTATGAGTGAGTGCGTTTTACGCTCCATCTCTACTCACCACATGCCCTTTTCTTGTTCTTGTCTTCCTATTTTTTTTCTTCTTTCTAACTCATGAAAGATCAAATCAAAATAATTTTTTAAAAACTCATTTTTTTTTTATACTATCCCATCATAACCAATATTTCCCCCAAACTTATATGAATGCCTAAACTTGCTTTGAATGATGCTTAAATAAATTTTCTAGAGTTTTACTGATATCTCCCACAAGCACTTAGCCAAATAAATTCTCTAAATGATAACTAACCAAACAGTTGGATATGTGCTCATGCATGAAAAAAAAATCATAACCAGTGTAAAACCAACTAGTATGTTAAACTACAAACTCAACATGTTCATCAATTTCCCTTGAATTAACAATTAATCTCATTCATCATTGGCCATAATCAAATTCAATCAACCAATTGCTCAAGTCGTACTAAAACATGCACAAATATGCTATCTAAATGCATACCTAATAATGCAAATGCAAACAAGAAAACACCCCCAAACTTAAACTAAACATTGTCCTCAATGTATAAAGTAGGAAAAATTGAGATAGAGGACTTCCCTGAGATTTTGCTAGTTGGCATCATCGTTAGCGTCCTCGTCGTCCACTGAGTCGGGAGTGTATTCGGGAGACATAGATGGATTAGGAAACTCACATTGTAAAGCTTAATCTTACGTTGTAAAGCTTCATGTTACCCATGGAGAATGAAGGAACCCTTGCTTCTACTTGATACTAATTGATGCCACTTTAGCGGGAAGATTATTATATAAGGGAGATTGGGAAATCCAAGACGATTCAACGAAATTATGAATGATTAGGAGTTGGAGAGAATATGTGTTAGAGCTTTGAAATGTAGGAGGAATGGGAGGAATTTTTGTGTGTCCCAACTCCCTGACTGCTGTGTTAAGGATGGCGCTGCTAAACCCAAAACTTGAAAAAAAAAACTTCGGACAACTCAAACACACGTTTCCAAACCTTTTTTGGGCTTTTAACAGTGTCTCTCATTGCCAAAGGGCTCGTCGAGAGCTTCGATTTGATATATTATGGGTCCCGTAACTCCAAATTTTTTTTTTCTTTTTTTCGCTGGGCTGCGCTGCAAGCTGCTGGGGCGCTGCCTGGCTGCTTTTGGACTGCATTTTGCGTAGTAGCCACATGCAGGGGCTCTGAATTTGGTGCCTAGGCGTTGTCTGGTCAGAAAATCAGCGCTAGGGCGTTGAAATGGGCGCAACTGCGCTGAAATTCTGATCTTGACTCCTTTTGTATGTTCAAACTCCCTTATTTCCTTCCTTTCACTCTTTTTGTTATTTCTTTTCGATCCTTGGTACCTACAAGCAATTGTCTCACTAAATAAAATGCACTAATAATCTAAAAAAAAAAAACTAAATTGACACAAACATGAAATAAAACTTAAAAGCTAAAATTTGGGTTGCCTCCCAAATAGCACTTGTTTTATAGTCTTCAGCCTGACTACTTCATGTTTCATCCCGGGTTGGCAAGGATAATTGAGGTCTTTTTACGATCAATGTCGCCACCCCAATAGTGCTTCAGTCTATGCCTGTTCACCTTGAAAGTTATCTTTGAATTATCTTCCTTAACTTCAACCGCTCTATGCGGGAACACTGGCTCAAACTTCCACACAATGATCTGCTTATCATGCCACCTTTTTACCTTCTCTTTATGTAGCTTGGCGTTCTTAAGGGGATCTGAAATACAGCTTCCTACGAATACCTCATTCACTGTCTTGTCAACCACATCAACCCGAAAACATTCTTCCGCTTCCTCTGGGAATTTCATAGCTGAAAATACATTGAATGTAACATCTTGATCTTGGACTCGCATAGTTAGCTCACCTTTCTGTACATCGATAAGTGTTCTCCCCGTTGCTAAAAATGGTCGCCCAAGAATAATAGGTATTTACCTATCCTCCTCACAATCTAAGACTATGAAATCAGCTGAAAAAATGAATTTATCCACTTTCACTAGAACGTCCTCAACTATGCCCCTTGGATAAGTGAGTGATTTATCCGCCAGCTGCAGTGTAACATTAGTAGGCTTCGCTTCCTTCAAACCCAATTTCTGATAAATTGAGAATGGCATTAAGTTAATACTAGCTCTCAAGTCACACAATGCTCTCCCAAAAAATTGACTGCCTATTGTGCATGGAATTGTAAAGCTACCCGGATCTTTGAGCTTTGGTGGTAGCTTCTTCTGAAGAATAGCACCGCACTCCTCCGTAAGTGCCACTGTCTCAAAATCGCCTAGTTTTCTCTTCTTTGACAAAATTTCCTTCAAAAATTTCACATAGTTAGGCATGTTTTCAACTACTTCTGCGAAATGGATATTTATTTGGAGTTTCTTAAACACTTCCATGAATTTAGAGAACTGCTTATCCCACTTCTGTTTTTGCAAACGTTGTGGAAACGGCACGGGAGGCACAATAGGTCTTGGATTGCCTCCATTAGAATTTACAACTGGATCACATTCCTTCTTTTCATGGTCCACATTCCTACTATCCTTTTCTTCACCCTTCCTATCATCTCCAAGTGATTGTTTTGGAGTTCCACCAACAACTTCAGGTAACTCTTTTCCGCTTCGTAATGAAATAGCATTACAGTGCTCCTTACCTTCCCTCTTAGGATTGATCTCCGTATCACTAGGTAGAGTGCCTTGAGGTCGGTTGTTAATGGCATTAGCGAGCTGACCCATTTGGTTTTCCAAGTTTCGGACTGATACTTCCATATTATTCATCCTTGTCTCACTTTGTGCTATATACCTAGAAAACAGCTCCTCCAAATTTGACTTCTTTTCCTGTTGTGGTGGAGCTTGATTCTGAAAGCCTGGTGGGTATGATTATGTTGGAGCAGAAGTTTGGGCTTGATTATTATTCCAAGGCAAGTTTGGATGAGTCCTCCAACCAGGGTTATAATTGTTGAAATTATTGTCATATTGCTGCCGGTTGTGGTTACCAATGTATTGCACCGACTCTGGATTAATTGCACATTGGTTGCTCGAATGGTTCCCGTCACACAATTCACAAACAACTGCCACACTTTGAATAGGTTGCACTCCTAGAGAATCAATATTCTTTGATAACGTAGCAACCTGTGCAGCCAATGCAGTGACTGCATCAACTTCATAAATCTTTGCTACCTTTGGTTGATTGATCCTTGTAGAGGGCCACTGATAATTGTTGGCAGCCATCGTTTCCAATAACTCATAGGCTTCATCGAAATTATTCCCCATCAATGCCCTTCCTGCAGCTGCATCGATACTAGTTCGGGTAGCACTAAACAACCCGTTGTAGAACGTTTGAACTTGCAACCAATTAGGAATACCATGGTGAGGGCATTTTCGGAGTAAGTATTTGAATCGCTCCCAAGCTTCATAGAGAGTCTCAGAATCATGCTGTGCGAATGAAGTGATGTCGTTCCTCATCCTTGCAGTTTTAGCTGGTGGAAAGAATTTAGCTAAGAATTTTTGAGCTAAATCTGACCACGTAGTAATAGAACCCGGGGGCAATGAATGCAACCAACTCTTTGCCTTATCACGAAGTGTGAAAGGGAAAAGTCGGAGTCTAATCGCATCTTCAGAAACCCCATTATACTTGAATGTGTCGCAAATCTCCAGAAAACTCACCAAATGATCGTTTGGGTCATCGTTAGGCAAACCCCCAAACTGTACTGAATTCTGAATCATTTGGATGGTACCCGGCTTGATCTCGAAACTATTTGCTTGAATTGCGGGCCTTTGGATGCTCGATTGTATTTCCGTAATAAGCGGCATAGCATAATCCCTTAGCGATTTCTGTTCTTCTTCAGCCATAGTTTCTTGATTATTTACTTATTGACAATGTCTTTTCAAGTTTCGAAGCCTTTTTTCGATTTCGTCTTCGTACGGTAGTAGCTCCTAACCTTTAGATCGTGTTAGCATACAAAATATAAGAGTGCTTGCCAAAACAATTAAAGCAGAAAATTAAAAAATTAAAACAGAAAATTAAATAAGTTTAAACTAAGATCAAACTGATTGAAATTACTATTGAAATAATCACTAGAATAATTTCCCGGCAACGGCGCCAAAAACTTGTTGTCCGAATTTGGTATTGACAATTTACGTGCAAGTATACACGATCAACAAGTAATAAAGTGATAAGTAGAGTATCGTTCCCACGGAGAATTATTGCTAATAACTTTCAAGTACTAACTTTATATCAATTCGATTTTATTTAAACAATTGGAATTAAACTATGAATTTACTAATTTAAGACTAAACCTAAATTTAAGAATCAAAGATTGAATTTAACGGATAGAAGAAGTTAAGATTACAACTTCCCCTAATGCTTCGTATAAATCTTTCCACTCTCTTTCCAGTAAATTGATCAAAATAAGTTGTTAACTGAGACTTCAAAATTATTTATCAAACCTCTTCCGATAGTTAGATAAGCATATCTCTCCCAATTAAATTGTTATATTCCTATGCAAAATAAGTTAGAATAGATTCATTAAGTTCAAATTCTCATAAAAGTTACACACGACATATAGGTATATGCATATCCTATACACAAACCCAGCAATTCAATCCTAAGAAGAATTAATCAGACGCATGTCATCATATTCAGATCTAAACCTAGAATTCATCTCCCAATTTCATATAGGTTATCAAATTAATTGTTGGCCACACAATCATATATTAAGCACAAAATATGACAAACAACTCATGTATGATCAACAAGAACTAAAAACGAGAGTAGATCAATTTAACTAGACATTAGATTCCGTTGCAATCTTAATAAAAATTTAGTTCATAATGTAATTGAAAAACATCCTTCTCTAATTAAACAACATCTTAGAAAATCAAGAAGTAAAAGTAAGGGAAAAGAATGAAAACTTAGTTGCAATCTTCAATCCCTCTCTAGCCTTCAAGTCCGATTTTCTTCGTGTCGGTTTATTCGATTCTTGCCTTCAATTTTCTATAAATCCTTGGTCTTCTTCTCTATATTTTTAGCCCCCAAAATTATTTTTTTTATATTCCCCTCAAACCCTAGCACATAAGAGGCATTAGAGTCCAATTTCGGGTCAAAAACGAGTCCTAATTCGCGTCCAACTTCCCCTACAAGCGCAGCTGCACCAAAATCAGCACAGGGGCGCTGAGTTACTGCCCTTTTCAGCGCAGGGGCGCTGGTTTTGGCGCAGGGGTGCGGGTCCCCTTTCAAGCCTAAAATTCCCTTGTTGTTTAGCCTTCAAAAATCCAACATTTTGGCTCCAAATTGGCCTTGTTTCCTTCCAAATCATATTGTTTCCTTCTAAATGATCATCCCTAAAAAATAACATCAAAACACACAAAACAAATAAAAAGGAACATAAAATAATTGAAAACTTGCAAATTCCTCAAGCCGAAAGTACTCAATTCGTAGGTATAAAACCCACACATCAGGTATTGCCTTGATGGAATTAAGGGATGACCTTCCCAACAGGACGTTGTAGGCAGAAGGGGCATCCACCACCAAGAAGCGGGTGGTGGTCGTAACTTGGCAGGGCGGGTCTCCCACTTTGAGGACGAGCTGGATGGAGCCGACTGGCAATACTCTTTCTCCTGAGAAACCTAGGAGATGTGTTTTTACGGGTTCCAGCCTCGACCTCTCCATTCCGAGCTGATCGAAGGCCGATAAGAAAATGATGTATGCCGAGCTACCGTTATCGACGAGCACCCGATGTACGGTTTTGTTCGCGATGATCGCCTTTATGACCAAAGGGTTGTCATGCGGATACTGACATCCTTCAAGGTCTGCATCTGAAAAAGTGATCTCTACATCTCGGCAGGGTATCTTACTTACAGCCTGGACCGCGAGAAATTCCTCTGATCGGGCTCTCCTGGCATGAGCCCTCCGAACTTAGCTAGACTCGCCACCTCCAGCGAAGCCTCCAGAGATGACTCAGATCTCTCCGATAGCTTGCTGGTGTTGCGGTGGTGCGGCGGCAGCTCGGGCCTCTCGCCCTTGATTGTTCTGAGCTCTTCCGTCCCCCGCCACATAGTGGCGTAGGTGGCCCCTCTGGATTAGGTACTCGATTTCTTTTTTTAGTTGAATGCAGTCGTTTGTTTCATGGCTCGTGTCTTTGTGGTAGTCGTAGTATTTGGTGGCATCCCGCCTACTGGGGTCGGACTTCATCCGGGGAGGCCACCGGACGAACCTCTCGTTCTGTACCTCGTGGAGGACCTGTGCGATCGAGGTGACGAGGGGTGGGAGCCGCGATGGGGCATATCGCGGTTGCAGTTCCTGAGGAGGGGGCCCCAGGCGATCTCGGGCGTTGCCTTTCCTTTTAGGAGAAGGCTCCCTCGCTCTCCTCGGGGAGCGGTCTCTTCTTGGGGATCGGTCACGTTTCTTCTCCTTCCTGGGACTGTTATCTCTTTTCTTCTTGTCTCCGTCTGTCGCCACCGTGCTCCCCTTCAGGCGGAGGGCCTCCTCACCATTGATATATTCCTCGGCTTTCGCCAATACCTCGGCCATAGTGGCTAGAGGGTTCTTTGCGATTGAAAAGAGGAGGTCCTTGGATTGCACTCCGAGCCCTAACATGAAGGTGGTCAGCGCGAACTTATCGTCCACGCTTTCCACCTTCAAGCATTCCTGGTTGAAGCGTTGCACATAGCTTCGGCGGGACTCGTTGGGTCCCTGTTTGATGCTCAGGAGGTGGTAAGATGGCTTCCTGTAAGTCCTTGCTCTGATGAAATGTGACACGAACTGTATGGACAACTCTCTGAAGGAAGACATTGATGCTGGTCGTATCCGATTGAACCAAGCTATTGCCGGCCCTTTGAGGGTGATGGCGAAAGCTCGACAGCGAATCGGGTCCGGGTATCCATGGAGCTCCATCTGATTTTTATATGAGTTTAGATGGTCGATTGGATCTTTGGTTCCATCGAACGCCTCTATCGATGGAGTCCGGAACTTTTGGGGAAGAGGGAAATGGAGGACCTCGGGGGTGAACAGTGACTCAGTTTGCTAGACCAGGGCGTCCATGGTATCGGGAGTCCATCCTTTAACTACTTCTTTCACATTGCCCAGCTCTCGCTGGAGTTCACGGATCTCTTGCTCCCATGCATGGTCATTGGCATCCTGGGGATAGGGCCTATCCTCTCGGTGGGCGGCTCTAGCCCAACTGTGGGCTTCATCTTCATCGTGTTCTTCAGGAAGTCTCCTCCGGTGATTTTCACCAGAGTGGTTGCGCTCATGGAGTTCAGTGACTCCATTTGGCGGAGCTTGGTGTTCTTGGAAAGGGGGAATAACGTCATGTTCTGCTGGGGGGATAGGAGGCTCTTGTCGAGCTGGGGGGAACTGAGGGAGTTGATGTGTCTGTATCCACTCCATCAGTTCCTGGTTCTGTTTCATTAGTTGCATCGTAGTTCAATGGTAGGTTTCTAGTTCATTGAATGGAGGGAGGTTCGCCGCTAGGGGATGACCCTCGACGTCTTCTACGTGGGCTGGAAAGTTCTCCGGTAGGTTTTGGTGGACTTGGGGATTGGCGGGAGCTTCACTCATGTTCCGAGTTGAAACCAGCAAATAGATAAAGATTCAAAGGAGAACGATGAAAACCGTTCCCACAGACGGCGCCAAATGATGGGGTCTCGGAAATAATAGCCCAAGCCCAGCCCTAGAAAGGCTGACGGGTCCTATGAGTTGGTTTGAAGAAACTGATGTATCGTAAATGGTAAACACGGAATATAAGTGGTTCACCCTAGCCAATTGACTAAGGCTACATCCACTGTAATGGAGACTCCTGCTCCTTTTATGCAGTGTATTGATCTCAGATGAATAATATGTGAGTTACAGGCGCTGGGCCGTTACAAAGTATTGATGCCTTATCGCGGCAAGTATCCGAGGATGGAGAGTGTAAAAAACGGGGAAGAAGAAGATGATGAAGAAGATCCTTTTTCCCTACTTCTACTGTTCTATTTATACGGTTGGTTCTCCTAGGGTTTCTGGCCACTCCTTCGACCTTTTCCTCTGATCTTGTGGGGACTTTCCGTCTTTGCCCTACAAACACTTATGTCCGCTGGCGCTCCTGTGCCCACGACTCCCTGGTTTGCTACGCCCCACCTCCTTCTGCCTTTTGTAGGGTGTAACTCTCTGAGGTTTCAGAGATGGTCCCCTTGTCCCTGGGACACATGGCGCAACGGGATTCATTTCAGGTCAAGGGTGTGGATTTGGACCGGGGCTGGACTGCCGGTCCTTCGGACCCTTCGGTCTTTGGTCCCTTGGCCCTCTCTGCTTCGATGTGAGCTGATTGGAGGTATTTCCTTTGGGCTAACAAGCCCACCTTCTGGGTTCTTTGGGTGTATTGGGCTTCGATGCCATGACGGCCCATGCCCAGAATTCCATCCTTATCAATATGTATATACTATAGTATATGGATAATGATTGAAATAAAAATTATGTTAAATTATAAATTAGTTAAATATTAAATGAATGAACATGTGATAAAAATGAGTGATGTGATGTTTTTAGGGAGAAAAATATATAGGGGATAAAAATTTAAGTTGCTATGTATTTTATTATATAGATATTTGAGTAGGGGTGTTCACCCTACTCTATGGGTAGGAATTATGGTAATTCCATCTTCTTATTCAATAATTTGCAGAAGAATTTTTTCTTGGTCTATCCTACTCGATCAAATGTACTATTCTTATCCGAATTCCATCCAAAACAATTGGGTAAGAAATCGGATGAACACATATTT
The DNA here is from genome assembly GCA_951799425.1 of Ilex aquifolium. Lineage (NCBI taxonomy): Eukaryota > Viridiplantae > Streptophyta > Magnoliopsida > Aquifoliales > Aquifoliaceae > Ilex > Ilex aquifolium. The sequence continues at coordinate 10,189,810 of OX637391.1, read as the reverse complement.
TTAGTTATTAATTTTTGGATCATTTTAACAATTTAATTAAGTAACCTGTACCAATTAACTAACACAATAAACTAATAACACTAAAGAAAATACAATTAATTCGATAATATATAAACAATTACAATAAACACACTACAAAAAAGCCATAAATATCAGTACATCATATATAAGAAAGTCATAAATATCAATAAAATATTAGGGTTTCTAAATTTTTGGATTTTAATTTTTAAGGATTAATATATATATATATATATGAATACTGAAATTTTGTAGGTATTTTGCGTTTATATCCGATTTTTTACAAAATACCAAAAAACTTCCGTTGACCTACCCGATTTTTTTAGATAGCCGATCAAATAGAGTTGGGTAGGATAGGATGGAGTCAAAATTTACAGCTAATCAAAAATTTGAACACCTATATTTGAGTAGGTGGTCCATGGAAAACAAGAGAACAAATGTATTGTTAACTTGGTATTTACAACAGATGTATTGTTGTTTATTAACAGCAATTATTAGGGAGGAAATTTTTTTTTGTTCAAAAGTTAGTAGTGTCTAGGTCAACTTACGCTCACTTCGATTAATTTTCTTCCCGATATGGCCAAAGACAGGACATTTACGTTTGAACTAGAGAATTTATAAGATATAATTCTTATGATCGTCCTACAAAAGATTTAAAATTTTAAAATTAATGATGGTTGTATAATACTCTAGAACCTAAAAAGTCCTAAGTTTAAATAGACTTTCCCCTAACTATATTTATCTTTAACTTGTTGGGTGTAAAGGTGCCAATAGTCATCGTGGACTTTTGTTCTTTTTGAAATCTTGTGGTCCTGGGTTCGTAGACACAAAGATGAGATCTTCAATGTTCCTGATCAGATGCTAGTGTGGCTTGGTACGAAATGCATGGTGATAGCTTTTTGACTAAGCGCACACCCTCATAGTTTATACTTGATTTTTATTTGGTCTGTCAATAATCAATTACAACAATCAAATTCTTAAATTGTGGGACTAATTTCAATCAACTCCTTGTGTCAAAATTTATCAGTAATTACGACTAAAAAACATCACATGAAGATTACGTGCCTCAATCACATGCATAATTTTGATCAAATTAACATAAATACAAGTAAAATCTTAAAAAGTGAGCCAATACATTCAATTGAAGTAGTCAAATTTATATCAAAATGAGTTAGCAAATGTAATTTTAATACATAAACTCTAACCTTAGGGGCAACTTATTCAAAATTGACCCCATAATTGGATTATGCTTTATGCTTTCCGTTACCCTTTTCCTTTAGAATTATTGAAGAATTTGAGCTGAAGAACTTAATTGAAATAGAAGTTAAAGTTTAAGGACTTGCATGTTTTAATTCATAGTTTAAGGACCAAATAAAAATCAAGTGTAAACTTTTGAGGATTTAAAATATAATTTGCCCTTGATTAATCCCTCCCAGTAAAAAATCTAAGGTCAACTGGGTACTGAAAGTTTTTAACATTATCCTTGATTTCAATTGTTTTTAATTTTTTATTGATCTCACTTGATGAACTTATAATGTGTAGGTAATGCTAACTGCGGGCACAGACACATCATCTGTGACAATGGAATGGGCAATATCACTTTTACTCAACCATCCTGAGATATTAAAGAAGGCTAGAGCAGAGTTAGACACTCATGTGGGTTCTGATCGCTTGATCGATGAAGCAGATTTGTCCAATTTGCATTACCTTCACAATATCATATCGGAGACCTTTCGATTATTTCCAGCAGCACCGTTATTAGTGCCACACGAGTCTTCTGCTGATTGTACAATCGGGGGATATGACGTGCCACGCGGCACAATTTTATTAGTCAATGCGTGGGCAATTCACAGGGACCCTAGAGTATGGGATGACCCAACAAGCTTCAAGCCTGAAAGGTTTGAAGGTGGGGAGGTTGAGGCACACAAACTAATGCCATTTGGGATGGGAAGGAGGTCCTGCCCAGGTGCTGGACTGGCTCAGAGAGTGGTGGGTTCGGCCTTGGGATCATTGATTCAATGCTTTGAGTGGGAGAGGATTAGTGAAGAGGAGGTTGATTTGGCTGAAGGAAATGGGATCACCATGTCAAAAGCTAAGCCATTGGTAGCCATGTGTAGAGCTCGCACCATTATGGACAGAGTTCTTTCAGAAATTGAAAAAAATGTTTGAGAATTTCTTGAAAAGTTATTATTGTGCAAGTACGTTGAGGTTACTCCTAAAATGTGGTTTAAAGAATATCAGTTAAAGACAGTTTTACCTTCCAGTTTAAAAGATGGACTATCCTCACGAGTGAATCACGACTAAAATATTCAATGTGACACCACTTCTAGTGTCACTGTTGCATTGAATATTTACTCGTAAATTACAATAAACTGTGGTGATGATATTATGTAATTAGTCGTTGTATACATAATTGAGACATTTTATATGAGGAGCACATTTTTTTGTTGTTGCATTTATCTGCTATTATTCTAACTTTTGTTCTTTGATAATTGATTGCCATTGACAGCAAATAGCATTATTCTATTATAAAATGCCGACTGTTTTTTGAAAATGAAGCGGCAACTGAAAGTGGTAATATTCAATTTCATGACAATGTCAGAATTGAAATAGAAGAGAAAATGGATTCATATCCGCCGCGTACTATCAAACAACAGGTAAACAACCATAACATTGTATTTGTTCCAAAAAAAAAAAGGATAAAAAAGGAATCCACTAAAGGAAAAACATAGAATAATCAGAAAATCTGAGAAAGACCCCATCCAGATTCTCTAGGATGATTGGATCTACAATCAGTTATTAGATATTAGCATTAATTATTCCGTTTTGTTTTTCCTTTATCACATGAACATGTCATACGACACTTAAACAGTCTAAGCTGTTCCAACTTGACTGCAGAGAGAATTTTCGGTGGAGCGATAAAATGCGTAGAGATAAAAAAGAACACTGAGGTCGACTAGATTTTGACTTGTTTTAATTTAAAAATAAATCAAATTTGATCTGATTTTTAAAGTCGTATTGTAAATTAGGCAAAATCCAAGCACAGTTTAACTTTAAGCATGAATCTAAACTCGATAGTTGAGCTCAAGTTTGGCTAGTCCCAACCGAGTCAACCTTGAATACATTCAAATTTGACGAGCTTGAATCAATCAATATCTCTTTTTGTCGATCCATAAAAACATATTTTCAACAATGGGATAATTAATAGGGTTTTAAGGGGGCCGATACCCTTTTTAGAAATTATAGGGCAGAAAGTACCACTTTTAAAAACATAAGTCAAAAAGTACACAACCCTTAACAAATCTCTAAAATACCCCCTTCAGTAAAATGGAACCGATTCCTGTATTTTTGCCTCCACAATCGCAACTTAAGGGATCTTAATCTCGATGTTATGATTGTCCATTCCAATTCCTCCATCTTCAATGTCACAGAAAGCAGCCGCCTCAAAGGGAAGGAAAAAGTTGCAATCTGACATAGCTATCACCAAAACAAACTTCACACTATCACCCCTTTTCTAATCCAACCCCACCATTAACGTATCTGAAATCTTCCCTCTCTGAAAATCTCAACCATCAAAAATACCAAAGACCCATGTGAGAATCCACAGAGAGAGAGAGAGAAACAAAGATGGTGATGCCTGGTTTCTTGCTTCTCTCTAATTCAAACACCCTTTCTCTCTTTGAAGTTTAAACCCATCAACAATCCTAGATAGGCTCTGCATATAGACCAGGAATAGATTTTAGAGAGAGAGAGAGATGAAGCCTGTTTTCTTGATTCTCTTAAGGAATTGGAATGGACAATCATAACTGAAACTTTAGGGATCCCTTAAGTTTCGTTGATTCAAAACTTCATGTTGATCGCTGAATAGGATGTGAAAATCTCTTTGAATAAGTGATGAGTTTTTTGATGTGTTCACTGTGAATAAAGAGAAATATCGGTATTAGACGGTGACGACCATATCAAAATTCATTGCTGAAGAAGAAGATCGTTGTGTTTCTCCCAACGTTTTTATTTTATCTACTTTTTTTTTTCCTCAATTACCTTTCTACTTCTGGTGATTGGTACTACACGCACACCAAATGTTCGATCATTTGCCAAAAAAAACAAAACAAAGAGCCCATATATATTGTGACATGTGTAATGTTAATGTATGTAGTGTGACATTGACTTGCAGTAGTGTGATATTGGTTTGTAGTAGTGTGAATTTGGTTTGTAGCAGTGTGATATTTTCTAGTACCAGTGTGACATTATCGTGCGAGACAGCAAATCATCCTCCGAATTAGAATCATCATCTTGATTATTACATTGTGTCATGCGTCATGTCAATGTATGCAGTGTGATATTGACTTGTAACAGTGTGACATTGACTTGCATTAGTGTGACATTTGTTTGTAGAAGTGTGACATTTTTTAGTACCACTGTGACATTATCGTGCGAGATAGCAAATCATCCTCCGAATCATAATCATCATCTTGATTATTACGATCATCCCCATTTGAGTCATCATCATTAACATTTATCCTCACATGAACATGATTGACGTTAAGAGACCGTAACGATTTAAAAAAAAAAAAAAACATATGGACTATATACCTGATGCACTTTTTCCATTGCAACTAACTGGAATATGTTTGAAAACCCGGTTACGGAGTATAATGAATGACAGAGGAAGAGGTTTGAATGATAGAAGAATAAGTATGGAATGTTTGAATAAAAGGTTGGTCAATCACACATGAATAGGTAATTTAAAATTCAAAAAAAATATAGCATAAAATTAGGAAACTGAATCCCTAATATAACTACCATATTTGTCTCCAATTAATAAAGAAAAATGACAATTTAGTAATAGAAAAAATTACAATTCAACAAAAGTGTATATCTTCAACAAACATTTACATATAAATGTACTTATACACAAATATTTTATATTGAGATATTTTTATACAAATAAGTATAAAATGATGTACCTTTTCACACTTTTCTCTAATTAATATATGATAGGGTATTTTGGTGGCCGGTCCACTGACTTTTGGCCCAATAAGAACAAAGAGTGAACAGTTGGGTTATTAAGAACAATGTACCGCAAAAAGACGTAGTTGGCATTTACTATACTGTTTCCAACTTTAATATAACAAGAAACTTGCACACGATCACTGAAATTTCGCTTAAAATTCAAGGAAAAAAAAAATTGTCTCCAGTTCACAATAAGCATTGAAAATCATATTGGATTGATAGTGGCCGTGGCAGCCTTCGAGAGTGCTCCATTTTTATATATACTAGTTGATGCATGCGTACGTTACACACCAATTATTTTTACTTTTTTTTTTTTAAAAAAATAGATAAATTGGACCAATTTTCTTTATGTGGAGATGGTTATATATTACATGATGGTTATTGAATTTTATGGCTCACTTATCCGCTTGTTAGTGGATGGTTATACAAAGTGAAACTGTCGACGTGGGGCAATTATTGCGCTCAAGATTTTTCTCGTATTTTAGATTGTAAAAACTGAAATGCATTGCATTTAAAAACTGTAATGTTTAACTTCAGTAAGTGATTAATAGTTGGATAACTACTGATTTATTTGACCAATAAGAAGTTATTACATTAGGTTATTATTGTATTTTTATCTTTTTAAGGATAGTATTATCAATTAAATTTTTTTGACAAGTATTGACATTCGAAAGTAGTATATAAATTATTAGATCTATTCAAATATTTATTTTTTAGTGAATTTAAATATGCACTACGTACCAAGATATATATGATATAATTTGGTGATTATTTAATAAAATTGAGAAGAAATTCATGTGCTAAATGTTAAAATCGTCTCTAATCAGCTTATTCGGATCAGAATAGATATCTGTTTTAAAGAATTAATATATGCACTATGAAAATAAAATTCGTTGGACAATTGAATTGAATTCAGATCACATTGTTCAAATCCGATTTGGATCGAATTTATATTATTTGAAAAGAAGATAATTAAAAGTCAAACAATGAATTTATTAGTTGAGTTAATGCAACTAATAAAAAAATCCTAAAAAAAAAGAAAAAATAGACATTATATAATTTTTAAAGGATAAATATGAAAATCAAAAGTTTTTCTCTTAAGACAGTTTAAAAATGATAAAGTAGATATTATAAAATTATTGAAGGACAAATAAGAAAATTAAAATTTTTTCACTTAAACCACTTTTATTAGTAGTATATAGATATATTTATGCAAGATCGTGGGAGAAAACATGAAATCCTCCCTCGCGTTGGATATCGTGATCATACAGGAAAGAAACTTGATGGTTTCCTCGGATTGTCACCATTTTTCATTTGAAAATGTCATTGTTAACATAAAAGAATTCTCTTTGCGACTTGACTCTGTTAAAAATAATTGTGTGGATTTCTATAATATAGCAAAATTATTTATTGGGAATTTATGATAATATATAAAACTGTTTATATAATAAATTGCAAAACAGTAACATACAAGAATAAATAGTAATACATAAAACTACAATAAATAAAATTGACTCATTTACAGATTAAGAACAAATATTGTGTTGTTTGTGGTTTTCCAAATATAGTAAAATCACTTATTAAGATTTCTTATTTGTAACATATAACTTATAATAAACTAGTAACAATCAAGAATGAAATAGTTATGAATAAGAACGAAATAGTTACACTTAAAATCTGTAAATAAACAAATATTTAAACTGACTTATTTAAAGATACAATTATCATTACATTCATCTTAAAGATCTCATCGCTCATATATCCCTTGCCTACATAAATCATACTCTTGCTGAGTAGAAACTAGTCAGACTCAAAAACCAACCTAAAACTCTTCTTATTCAACAATGATCTAGACACAAGATTCTTTCAAATTTTTGGAACATTTAACACATCATTGAGAGTAAGTTCTTTCCTGAAAGTCATCTTCAATATAACATTTCATTTGCCTTCAACTTTTGAAGTAGAGGATTTTTCTCATGAATAGTTGTTTTTCCATGATTAATCGTTTTATATGAAGAGAACGTCTTCTTATCTGAGCATATATATCTAGTGGCCTTGGTGTCCACTCATCATTCTTTGGTATTTTTAATCAAATTCACTTCGGATACTATGACAGAAAAACTCATGTTAGAAACATTGTCATAAAGTTTTTCTACCTCGGTTATATTGGCTTGAGCAGCCTTTCTCTTGTGATTCTCTTATGCTTAATGGTTTCGACAATCTTTTGAATGATGCCCCAGTTTATTGCGTACAAAGCAGTTGCCTTTGAACCTTTTGAAATTGAGCAATGCTATTGGGACATAATTAAGGGACATAATTTGGGGACATAATGAGGTGTCACCAATAAAATGATAATGAATTCATTTAATGCTATAATGGGACCCATCATTAAATATATTTTACTATCATTTCATTGGTGACAACTCATTATGTCCCCAAATTATGTCCCTCAATTATGTCCCAATAGTATTAGTGTTTGAAATTATCACCCTTGACCTCTTATTGGCCAACATACTTCCTTTTCTTGTTGGCTTTGTGTCCCTCTTCAATCACATGTGCATTTGACTCAATGAAATGATTACCAACTTTTTTTTCGAAGACTGTATTGTCCTCCTCAATCTCACGATCAAGTCTTCAAGTTTCATTTCTTTGCGTTTGTGCTTCAAATAATTTTTGAAGTCCTTTCTATGTAGTGGTCATTTCTTAATAATTACAGTCACTTGGAAAAATTCACTAAGCACCATTCATTCGACATGAATCTCATGTAGGATCATTTGAAGATCTTGAACTTCACTTATGATAGTCTTGGAATCCACCATTTTGTAGTGAAGGAATCTGCCCACAGTGAATTTCTTCATTCCGACATCCTACATCTTGTACTTTTTATCCAAGAATTCCCACAACTCTCTAGCTGTCTTGATTGGATTATACACATTATATAATGTGTTATCCAATCCATTGAAGATATAGTTCTTACACAAAAAAATCAAAATCAGAGTGCTTCCATGCATCCACTACAGCAACAACTTAGCCGTCAGTCTCATTCTCACTAAAAACAGGAGCATTATCACGAAGAAACTTTGCAAAATTCAATGTAATGAGGTAGAACAACAATTTTCTGTTGCTATCTCTTGAAATCGTTCCCATTGAACTTTTCAAGTTTTTCTCCATGAGACACATAAGTAAGTACAAAAACAGACACCACAAGAGTAATAGTAGTAGATACATTGTTCTCATTTTAAGCCATTTTTGATAAACAAAATTACCAAATATTCAAAAATAGGAAAACAGTATCACTTTACAAAGCACGTTACTAAAACAGAGACAATCTATGTTACTGCTCAATGTCACTGTTTTATGTTACTGTTTCAATATTACTGTTTGGTGTAACTGTTTAAATCATACACATAAATAGAGTCACTGTTTGGTCTATCCATTTTCACAAAAAAATTTCAACCATCCCAAAATGTTATAGATTGAAAAATCAAGTTTTAACAATTTGTAATAATTTAAACCAGTTTAAAATTCTAATAACACGAATCAAAAACACCACAAGTAATTATACGAATGTGAAAATCTATCTTAAGATTGTTGTTTGTAGTTTCTCAAATATAGTAAAATCACTTATTGAGATTTCTGATTTGTAACATTCAACTAAAAATAAAACAGTTACACTTAAAATCTGTAAATAAACAAATATTTAAACTGAACCTTTTGCAAATCAGGAACTATTATTGATTTTTTTGCAGATTAAGGTTAGTGTTTGACATTATGTCCTTAAGACAGATTTCGCTCCACACTTGGTGCTTATGAAAATCAAAGCGTCTGTCTCCCAGGATACAATGATTTTCACATGAATAGATGTAGCACTTCAATCTACTCACCCAGCGAACCAGAAATTGTATTATGTACTCTCTAATATGCAAATTGCCTTAAAGCCGAAAATGTGATGTACTAATGGCTACCTTAATACCGAAAATTAATTAATGCAAAATGGTAATGAGTCTGGGTTTATATAGACAAACTGGTGACTATTTCAGATAGTCACCATGCGAACCAACACAACCCAGAAGACGCATGCAGCCAAGAAAACACCATGGAAGTCTGCCCATTAACAGACACGAATTCGAAATTTCGAACTGGAGGGAAAACTAAATCTGAACAGGTGCGGAATTTGAATTCCAACAAGCACCAAAAATTAAATTCCGGATTAAGAAATTCATGTCCAATTCATTAAACGAATTTGCTCCAAAAAGATAAGGATGGGTCTAACCTACACACACACCCACACTTGAGCTCGGCCTAGCCGGGTCGGGTGGTCGTGGGCAGGCTATGCACGCGCGGGTGTGGCATATAGGCGCTCGCTCCGTTCATAAAAGTGTGGTACCCCTTGGGACCCAACTCATAGAGTAAACTTGGCATATATATGCACAAGTATAATTTCTTCCTCAACCAATGTGAAATTGGTGTCAACTCTCACATTGCATAACCTCTATTTTCACAATTCAAATGGATCACTTTGGAGCCTATTTTCTCATTCATTTCTTACTTGATTTGAGCAAGTGAATATACTACATTATTTTCCTCACGGAGTATAACACAATCGAGTCCCACTTTAATTTAAGCTCAAAATTGACCAAAAATTTAGTTTTTACACTTAAAAACTGTTTTGGTCCAAAAAATTGAATTTTATAGATCAAGGCTAGAGTTTGACACAATAACCTTAAAACAAATTTCACTCCAACACTGGTGCTTATGAAAATCTCAACGTCTATCTGCCAGGATACAATGATCTTCACGCAATCGAAAGTAGCACTTCAATTCAATTGCCCAACAAATCAAAGATTGTGTTTTGTATTGTCAAAAAACATAAACTCTTAATCACGAAAATGATGAATGTAATGACTGCCTTAATGACTAATTTCATAAGTGGAGAATGCTACTAAATCTGAGTTATTTATAGACAGAATGATGAGTATTCCAAATAGTCACCATGCGAACTGAATTTCAACTCTCTTTCTCTTTATCTAGTGGTTAATAAAACAAATTTTTCATAAACAAATGTAAAATTAGCAATTTGTGTAAGTTGAAATTTTTTAGAATAAATGGGTAGGGTTAAATTTTGCAAAGCATCGCTATGTGTAAACAAAAATATTTAGCAAGGCAACTATGGTTAAAATTAGTTTCGGATAGTAAACTATTCCTATTCAATTTGTTATATGACCATTTTTGTGTGCTTTAACAAATAATTAAGCAAAAATCTATTCTTAAAAATGACCTCAAACTTACCATAAAAATATAAAATTACAATTCACAACTATAAAGTGATAGGTAATTGACATTTGATAAGAAAATTATTTTATGAGGTCATAGTACCTAGTTTTGGTATACTATAACCATTGGATAAGATAAAATAACATTAGGTTGAACTCTAGGGTCCTAAATTTTTTTAAAAGATATTTGAAATTTTTTCAAATTATAATACTTATACATAATTTAGAGACTTAATACATTGTGGTTATGCGATTGATAGTGAACTTCATTTCATGCTAACTTCCACTGTTAAACTCACGACCAAAATGCATTAGATTATCAACTTAGATTCAAAAATTATGTCCAATAATACTGTCCAAAATTGCATTTTAAGGCCCGAAAATTTTCTTCTCATTTGGGGCCCTAGGCAATGACCTTAGTGACCTATGCCTTGGTTGGTATTGAATGTAACAGTAGCATAATATTATTAACGTTGTGTGATGTTACTATCTAATAAAACAATTAATAAAGTGAGCAACTAAATTGCACACAATTTAATAATCATCCCCTCTACATAACATAATAATGAAAATTCACTTTATCTATTGAATTGTTTTTTATTACATGGTAACACCACATAATTATGATCACATGATGTACATTTAATCTTTGTTCAGTCAAAGGAGGGGGACTCCCATTTCATCTCTTTCTCTCTCTCTCTCTCTGTCTTACATATTATACTAGATCCTCTCATATGATTGAAATACGGAATGTCATGCAAATATTTCTCGATCCTTCCAAATTGTCTCAATTAGAGCTAATACGGGTTACAAAGCCTCAGTCATGCGATTTTTGTTAGGGCTTTGGGAGGCCGGTACGTCTATAAGAACTTAATAAGATAAAAGTACACTTTTAAAAACAATTTGGATAAAGTCCATCTGCAAAGAAAAATCATAAAATCCCTTTTTAGATAAGGAAGATGAAGAGACCTTCTGGTTTTAGGAATCAAAAGTATCGCCTGTTTCTTAGACATCAATTACCAATGAGCCATTAATGTCAGTTTCCAAAACCAACATTCAGTTGGTACCATTCCTAAAACTTTTGAATTTCAAAGATTTTGGGTTTTCAATCCATATCATTAAATATATCTTCCATATTTGTCTGATGAAATCTTTGTTTACAGTCGCCGGAATCATTGTTTGCAGTGGCCGGAATCTTGGATTCCCCATTTTTACTGTCGCCAGAATCATGGGTTATAGGAAAAAAACCCGGTGTTCTTACATTCAAGATCGTTTATATGGAGAAGGAAGAAGAAGGTCTTTGACGTTGATTTAGTATTCCAACGTTATTTGGAAAGCTCTTCGCTAGAATCTTTGTGCTACTTCGCCGGAATATTTGGGTCATTTCTAACGGTATGAATTTCAACTATTTAAACTTTTTTTTTTGTTTATTACTTGAAAAATCCCCAAAATAGAAAAAAGTAACCCCTAATTTGACTAAAAGTTTAAGTTCGGCATTATATCACCGGAATTATTGCGAATCTTTAGTTCGGCTTCATTAGATCATCTTAAATGGTAAGAAAATCATCTATTTTAAATTTTTTTCTTTGTTGAAAAATTCCAAAACATAAAATACACAGCCCTAATTTTAGTGAAAATTTCTTTAAATTTGCTTCTTAATGTTAAATGCATTCATTTTCCATGAATTATAACAATTTCAAAAACTGTAGGCATGATACTATATGCAGAATCTCTATTGAGAATTCGGAACTCTCCAACGTTGATTTGGATTTTTCAAAAATCATCTATTTTAAATTTTTTCTTCGTTTAAAAATCCCAAAACATAAAATATACATCCCTAATTTTAGTGAGAATTTCTTTAAGTTTGCTTCTTAATGTAAAATACATTCATTTTTCATGAATTATAAGAGTTTTAGAAACTGTAGGCATGATGTTACTCTATGATGAATCTCTATTGAGAATTCGAAGCTCTTCGACGTTGATTTAGATTTTTGGAAAATTACATATTTTAAATCTTTTCTTCCTTAAAAAATTCTAAAACACAACCCTAATTTTAGTTAGAATTTTTTAAAATTTACCTCTTAATGTTAAATATATTCGTTTCCCATGAATAATAAGAGTTTTAGAAATTGTAGGTATGAAGTTACTGTATGGTGAATCTCTATTGAGAATTCGAAGCTTTTCAACGTTGATTTTGATTTTTTGGAAAATTATTTATTTTAAAATTTTTTTCATTGAAAAATTCTAAAACTTAAAATACACAGCCCTAATTTTAGTGAGAAATTCTTTAAATTTACTTCCTAATGTTAAATACATTCGTTTTCCATGAATTATAAGAGTTTAAGAAACTATAGGCATGATGTTACTGTATGGTGAATTATTACTATTGAGAATTCGAAACTCTTCGACGTTGATTTGGGTTTTTGAAAAATCATCTATTTTAAATTTTTTATTCATTGAAAAATCCCAAAATATAAAATACACTGCCCTAATTTTAGTGAGAATTTCTATAAATTTGCTTCTTAATGTTAAATACATTCGTTTTTAATGAATTATATTAGAGTTTCAGAAACTATAAGTATGGTGTTACTGTATAGTGAATTTCTATTGAGAATTTGAAGCCCTTCAACGTTGATTTGGGTTTTTGAAAAATCATCTATTATAAATTTTTTCTTCCTTCAAAAATTCCAAAACATGAAATACATAGCCCTAATTTTAGTAAAAATTTCTTTAAATTTGCTTCTTAATGTAAAATAAAATCGTTTTCCATGAATTATAAGAGTTTCAATAACTGTAGACATGGTGTTACTGTACGATGAATCTCTATTGAAAATTTGAAACTCTTCGACGTTGATTTTGGTTTTACTTATTACAATATAGTTACAGTATACAATGACACTATATAGGGACATGGTAAAAATAAGTTCGTCATCAACAAAAAAAAAAAAATGAGTTCAAGCATAAGGAAACAGTGTTGACTGTGGCCTATATGTTTGCTACACAATGAGGAAAATTGTTGTCCGAATTTGGTATTGACAATTTACGTGCAAGTATACACGATCAACAAGTAATAAAGTGATAAGTAGAGTATCGTTCCCATGGAGAATTATTGCTAATAACTTTCAAGTACTAACTTTATATCAATTCGATTTTATTTAAACAATTGGAATTAAACTATGAATTTACTAATTTAAGACTAAACCTAAATTTAAGAATCAAAGATTGAATTTAACGGATAGAAGAAGTTAAGATTACAACTTCCCCTAATGCTTCGTATAAATCTTTCCACTCTCTTTCCTGTAAATTGATCAAAATAAATTGTTAACTGAGACTTTAAAATTATTTATCAAACCTCTTCCGATAGTTAGATAAGCATATCTCTCCCAATTAAATTGCTATATTCCTATGTAAAATAAGTTGGAATAGATTCATTAAGTTCAAATTCTCATAAAAGTTACACACGGCATATAGATATATTCCAATCCTATACACAAACCCAGCAATTCAATTCTAAGAAGAATTAACCAGGCGCATGTCATCATATTCAGATCTAAACCTAGAATTCATCTCCCAATTTCATCTAGGTTATCAAATTAATTGTTGGCCACACAATTATATATTAAGCACAAAATATGATAAACAACTTCTATATGATCAATAAGAACTAGAAACGAGAGTAGATCAATTTAACTAAACATCAGGCTCCGTTGCAATCTTAATAAAAATTTAGTTCATAATGTAATTGAAAAACATCATCCTTAAATTAAAAAACATCTCAAAAAATCAAGAACTAAAAGTAAGAGAAAATAAATGAAAACTTAGTTGCAATCTTCAATCTCTCTCTAGCCTTCAATCCAGATTTTCTTCATGTTGCTTCCTTCGATTCTTGCCTTCAATTTTCTATCAATCTTTGGTCCTTCTTCTCTTCTTAGCAGCCCCCAAAATCAGTATATATTCATCCCAACTCAAACCCTAGCATATATGTAGCATTAGAGTTCAATTTCGGCTAAAAAACAAGTCAGAATTCGCGTCCGCATTAAAACAAGCGCTGCAGCCCTTAAAATCAGCGCAGGGGCGCTGACTTTATGCTTTTCAAGAGCCTAGGCGCTGGGCCTAGCGCAGCTGCGCTGATCCCCTTTTAAGCCTAGAGCTACCATTGTTGCTTAGTCTAAAAAATCCAACATTTAGGCTCCCAAATGACATTGTTTCCTTTCAAATGATGATTCCTACAAAATAACATTAAAACACACCAAAAAAAAAAAAAAAACATAAAATACTTGAAAACTTGCAATTTCATTAAGCCAAGAATACTCAATTCGTAGGTAAAAAAATCCACTCATAAAAAATAACACTTGAGGAAAAAAAATACAAGAGAAATTAATAGCAACACAAGTGCAATGATTCCGATAAAAAATGATCGGACTGTTCCTAAACCATCGCAAATCTTGGATTGTAAGAAGATTTCAATGAACGGAAGAAACTGATGACAAAATATATAGACAAAGACAAACTGTCACGCCCCAAATTTCATAAAAGCGTGATTAAAACAAACACTTTGTTTATTTTAAAAAAAAAACACCTGCCGGTATGTTGTAAAAACATCTAGGAAAGTATCTCTTTAGTTTAAATAAATAATTTTTTATTTTTTAAAAATTTCGGCAGAGTTTCCTTTGAAAATTGGGCTTCCAACCAACTAGCAAGAGCATTCCTATGAGAGCATAACATAATTTAAACTAACTAAACATCCACAATATGCCTCCATCAAAAATATAATCCAACTAAATCCGGGGTGGCAATTAGAGGCCCTTGAAGTCCTCCCAAACCTAGATACATCCAATACCAATATATACCACAACTTAGAATACAAAGTCATGATAAATTTACATTACAATATCCAAAATAATAATCCCTCTATGGGATGATCTAGTGTACACCACAAATGCCTCAAAACAACCTTTTCAAACACAATATTTGAATGCTAACATTTCTACATAAGTTTTAAAGGTAAATACAAAAAGGGTCCAAAAGAGATTCTTTCTAGTCCAAGCTCCCACAAGCATTCCATCACCTATGCCCCAGGATGCATGCTAGTCTCTGAAAATATTAGTGCTACAACTTTAGAATTGATCACCCAAAGTGCAGGTTGTGCGAAGTAATATAATACTCGGAAGTCTGAGGTCGAACCACAAGGAATTGTGAAAAACTTAGAACACAGAGAAAAATAAAAGAATTTTTTTTTTGAAATAATTGTTGTAGAGATTTAGAAAACAATAAATTTGGTTTTAAAACAATAATAGAAAATACTAAAGCATCGGGTACTCCCTCTCAATTCCATACAATAATGATTGAAGATTCAAAACTTAACTTGAAACACAAATCAGATCTCGGTTGATTCAAGTAACAAATCAAGTAAGAAAACCAAATGTTACAATCAAAAGATTATTCAGGAACCTGAATAATCATCCAATTATATTATTTTATGAAATAATGATAATTACCTCAAGCGTGGAATAACCAGTAATTTACTCGTAGGGAAATTCAAGCAATCGATGTACATGGCACAACGACTCAAGAATTTTTACAGAATAAAAACTTTGCTAAAAAATTAGAAGTTAAATTAACAAAACATCATAAATCATTAAGCACAAAATCAATAACATTACCGTACTTCATTGAGAGGTTCTCCCCTAGCCCTAGCTTAGCCTTCTAGCCAGACATGACAAACTAAAAATAAAAAGATAGAAAAAAGAATAAATAATCTCCCCCGTAATCCTAGATGAGAACCCTTATTTATACTAAAATAAATCATAACTGTAGATTGAGGATATAAGGTTGGTTTGGAAGGAATTCATTTCCAAAAAGATGTCTTGTAAGGTTAAATCCCGTGCATAAATCTTGGGGCCCGCGGGTACAAAATCTGTCAAGACTTCGGGCTTGAATTTCACATACTTAGAGGCTGATTCACGAAATTTTCGTGAAATACACTTCTGTAGCCCTTGAAATATTCTTTACAACCCCAGAAAAATCAGGTAAATCCGATATAAGAGTCAAAAGTTATGACCGAAATACTGAAGACGTGTCAAATCCTTATCTTCTAGGAAACTTTCCTAATCCAACTTTAAATGAGTTTTCTTCTCACTTGGACTCTTATAAGGATTAAATTGCTGATTTATCTTCAAGTCTTCCTATATCAACCTTGACTTTTCAATCCTTATCAGTTATGATTCTTCCTCTAGTGATTGTTTCACTTGCATTATCCATTATTACTTTAAATCAACCAATTTACCTGCAAAATAAACCAAACAGCTAGAAAAAGTATCAAACTAGAAAATCAAGGAATTTAACACATTTAATCACAAATAATATGCAATTAACCAATCATTAAATATAATAAAATAACACTTTTGATGGTTAATCAATTAGTAAGGGATGAGCAACCACAGCTCAGTAGGATAATCCTTTTCCCAAGCATTTACAGAGTTTTAAATACCGACATTCAACAAACCATACGAATAAGTAATAAAAGCTTTCTATAATCAAGTGTAGGTACAAGATAATAAGTAAAACATTTATCAAAATCTCCCAACACCTCAACATTAGAAATATACAAGGTATAAATTAAAGGTTTATATATTTAAAGTCAAACCATCATAGCAAATATCACGCATGCCTCGCATACATACAATATAATCAATCACACTGGTTCACGCTTAAACCATCCCCGAGGAACCTTTTGGGTCTTGCACCCTAGGGTCTCATCGCCCTTCTTGCTTTTCAAGGGGAACGTGTAGGGCACAACTTGTGACGCCACATAGGCCATCATCGAAAACCACTACCATAACCAATCTCCCCTAGGACTAGTAACCGCCTTGGCAACCCACTCAATAGGCCCCAATCGTCTACTAACCCTCTACCTGTCAGTATCGAGCATACATTTTACAAAAATTATTATTTTCTATATCCATAAATCCTTTTGAAAACACATGTCATAACCTTGAAATTTTATCAAACATATAATAGGCTCAAATCTCAAAATTTATATTTTCAAAGCAACACAACCAATTCCAAAAGAATAAGTCATATATATCATGTACAAGATAATAACATACTTCAAAACCCTCAAATCATAGATTTAATCAAATACTCATAACTAAAATCAAAGTAGGGTTTCAAACCCACAACACTAAAATCATTTTCATTTCCAAGAGAATAAGTCATATATTATGTAAAAGACCGCATGTGGCATCACAAGTTGTGTCATACACGTTCCCCTTGAAAAGCAAGAAGGGCGATGAGACCCTAGGGTGCAAGACCCAAAAGGTTTCCCGGGGATGGTTCATGCGTGAACCAGTGTGATTGATTATATTGTCCGTATGCGAGACATGCATGATATTTGCTATGATGGTTTGACTTTAAATATATAAACCTTTAATTTATACCTTGTATATTTTTAATGTTGAGGTGTTGAGAGATTTTTATAAATGCTTTACTTATTATTTTGTACCTATACTTGATTATAGAAAGCTTTTATTACTTATTCGTATGGTTTGTGGAATGTTGGTATTTAAAACTTTGTAAATGCTTGGGAAAAGGATTATCCTACTGAGCTGTGGTTGCTCATCCCTTACTAATATTTTTAGAGACTAGCATGCATCCTGGGGCATAGGTGATGGAATGCTTGTGGGAGCTTAGACTAGAAAGAATCTCTTTTGGAGCCTTTTTGTATTTACCTTTAGAACTTATGTAGAAATGTTAGCACTCAAACATTATGTTTGAAAATGTTGTTTTGAGGCATTTGTAGTGTACACTGGATCATCCCATAGAGGGATTATTATTTTGGGTATTGTAATTTAAATTTATGACTTTGTGTTCTAAATTGTGGTATATATTGGTATTGGATGTATCCGGGTTTGGGAGGACTTCATGGGCCTCTAATTCCCACCCCGGATTTAGTTGGATTATATTTTTGATGGAGGCATATTGTGGATGTTTAGTTATATTAAATTATGTTATGCTCTCACATGGGTGCTCTTACTAGCTGATTGGAAGCTTAATTTTCAAAGGAAACTCTGCCGAAATTTTCAAAAGAAAAAAATTATTTATTTAAACTAAAGAGATTATTTCCTAGATGTTTTTACAACATACCGGTAGGTGTTTTTTTTTAAAATAAACAAAATATTTGTTTAATCATGCTTTTATGAAATTTGGGGTGTGACAAGTTGGTATCAGAGTTTAGGTATTAGGTCTTATATGTGAGCTGTAGGTAATTGGATTATCCAAATATGGTCCCAGCACATAAAGTTTTTGAAAGTCAATAGGCTTTTTAGGTTAATTGTAGGAATCGACGTATCTCATAAACTCGACTACTTCTCTAGAATCTATATGTTTGAAATGGTGATCTAAAGCCTAGCTGCATATGTAGGATGGAAGAAAGAAGAGGACGTGGGAGACCACCTTGAGGAGGGGGAAATCAAGTACTGCCACGTCAAGACACTATGAATGGTATATGCCAATGTTTGAGGGAGCTCACTACATTGGTACAACAACAAGCCGGGAACAACAATAACCATACTACCGCCACCCAAGCTCAAGCTCAAGCTCAAGTGCAACAAGTTGGAGGTGAGGGTAGAAGGATCATGGTTCTTAAAGAATTTCTACGACAACGCCCTCCTACCTTCCAAGGAGGCCCGGATCCACTCGAGGTAGAGAAGTGGCTTCGACAAGTGAAGAAAGTGATGGATGGCATGGATATTGCCAATGACTTGAAGTTGGTCTAGCTGTATATCTTATGGAAGGGGAAGCTGACCATTGGTGGGAGTTTGTAAAAAGAAGGAGAAACGTGGAACAAATGACTTGGGAAAATTTTGAAGAGGTTTTCAATGGGAAGTACTTTCTCGAATTAGTGAGGGATAAGATGTAATCCGACTTCATGGCACTTCAGCAACGTAACATGACTGTCACTCAATATGAGTCCAAGTTCGTGGAGCTCTCCCGCTTTGCTACAGAGTATGTATCGAATGAGGCTAAGAAGGCCAAATTGTTTGAGAAAGGTTTGAAGTCATCTATTCGGGAGAAATTGATAGCTCTTCACATTCGTGACTTTGGAGAATTAGTTGAGTGGGCTACCCTAGTGGAGAGAGATTGGGAGGAAACTCAAGTTATTCGAGAGCGCCGCCAACATAGGAAGAGTCAATCCAAGATCAGCAATGGTAGTGATAGACGTCACAGGGATACTCAATACCAGTTTTTAGAACGCAGTGTGGGTCAAGGGAATGAGTCAAGCTATGCACAAAGTTCGAGACTAGGGGGCCACATTGAGAGAGTGCCGACACACTTGAAGCGGTATTATGGGTGTGATGGCACAGGTCACCTCAGGAGTCACTACCCTTCAACAACTTTTTCACCACAGGGACAGAGTAGTAGGGGATTTTATCAGCAGTCCACAAAGTTACCATATCAGCAGACTTTTTATGCTCATGTACAGACAGTACCACAGCAGCCCCAGACCACTCGATTCAAATCTCAGCCACAACAACAAGCTCAACAGAAGAAACAGGGAACCAAGACTCAGGGCACTGATGCCTTAGCTCGCATTTATGGTTCAGTTCAGCCTGATGGGAGTGCTTCTAATGCAGTAGTGGAGGGAATTATTCTTCTCTATAATTCATGGGCTCGTATCTTGTTTTACCTCGGGGCAACCCATTCTTTTATTTGTACATCATTTGCCAATGCATTGGGGTTGGAGTTTGAGCCTTTGGGTTATATGCTATATGTAGATCTACCTACCGGGGATTGTTTGGAGACCACTAGAGTGTGTAGAAATTGTGTACTTTGCTTTGGAGAGAAAGAGCTAAGGGTAGATTTAATTACTTTGGAGATGATGGGGTATGATGTTATTTTTGGAATGGATTTACTGTCTTCCTACCATGCTATTATGGATTGCTACTGGAAGAAAGTGGTATTTCGTGCACCGGGGGATATACTCTTGTATTTCATGGGTGAAAATAGTATCCCTCGACATCTCCATACGACGATGATGAGTGGGTTTTATACCTACGAATTGAGTACTCTTGGATTGATGAAATTGCGAGTTTCCAAGTATTTTATGTTCATTTTTATTTGTTTTGTGTGATTTTAATTTTGTTTTGTAGGGATCATGATTTGGAAGGAAATAAGGTGGTTTGGAAGGAAACAAGGTCGTTTGGTAGCCTAAGTGTTGGATCAATTGAGGACTAAGCAACAAGGGCAGTTGCAGGCATAAAAGGAGATCAACGCCATAGCTCTACATGCAGCGCTGCAGCTCTAGAAGGGCAGAAAGTCAACGCAGCTGCGCTGATTTTAGGGGCTGCAACGCTTGTTTCAACTTGGGACGCGAATTCTAACTTGTTTTTGAGTAGAAATTGAACTATAATGCTACATATGTGTTAGGGTTTGAGTTGGGATGGGGATATACTGATTTGAGGGGTTGCTAATGGAGGGTGAACCAAGGGATTGATAGAAAATTGAAGGCAAGAATTGAAGGAAGCGACACGAAGAAGACCGGGATTGAAGGCAAGAGAGAGATTGAAGATTGCAACTAAGTTTTCATTCTTTTCTCTTACTTTTAGTTTTTGATTTTCTGACATGTTGATTAATTTGAGAATGATATTTTTCAATTACGTTATGAACTAAATTTTTATTAAGATTGCAACAGAACCTGATTTTTAGTTAAATTGATCTACTATTGTTTCTAGTGCTTATTGACGATATATAAGTTGTTTATCATATTTTGAGCTTAATATATGATTGTTTGACCAGCAATTAATTTAATTTCCTAGATGAAATTGGAAGATGAATTCTAGGTTTTGATCTGAATATGATGACATGCGTATAGTTGATTCTTCTTAGGATTGAATAGCTGAGTTTGTGTATAGGATAGGAATATACCTATATGCCGTGTGTAACTTTTATGAGAGTTTGAACTTAATTAATCTATTCCAAGTTATTTTGCATAGGACTATAGTAATTTAATTGGGAGAGATATTTTTATCTAACTATCGGAAGAGGTTTGATAAATAATTTTGAGTTCTCAGTTAACAACTTATTTTGATTAATTAACTGGAAAGAGAGTAGAAAGATTTATACAAAGCATTAGGGAAAGTTGTAATCTTAAGTTATTTTATCTGATAAATTCAATCCTTGATTATTAAATTTAGATTTAGTTTTAATTAGTGAATTCATAGCTAATTTCAATTGTTTAAATAAAATCGAATTGATAAAAAGTTAGTATTTGGAAATTATTAGTAATAATTCTCCGTGAGAACGATACTCTACTCATCACTTTATTACTTGTTGATTGTGTATACTTGCATGTAAATTTTCAATATCGAATTCGAACAACAGACGGGGAAACACGTTCTGAAGGTTGACATTGGGAGTTGCCTAAGTTTCTTAGCCCACATTTTTGGAGAGGAACGGAACGATGTGGAGTCCACTTTTATTCTTGTAGTATCCGACTTTCCTGACGTTTTTCTCAATGAGTTTCCTAGATTACCTCCATTGAGGGAAGTGGAGTTTTCTATTGAGCTTTACCCTGGCACGGAACCGATATTCATTGCTCCTTATCACATGGCGCCGTTGGAGTTAAAGGAGTTAAGGAAACAACTAGATGAGCTTCTTACCATTGGATTTATACAGTTGAGTACTTCACCTTGGGGTGCTCCCGTCCTCTTTGTGAAGAAAAAAGATGAAACCCTTAGATTATGTGTGGACTATAAGAAGTTGAACCGAGTGACTATAAAGAACAAGTATCTTCTACCCTGCATTGACGATCTCTTTGATCAATTGAAGGGTTCTCGCTATTATACAAAGATTGATCTCAGCACGGGGTACCATCAATTGAGAATTAGAGATTAAGATATTCCTAAGACCGCTTTCCGGATAAGGTATGGGCACTTTGAGTTTGTGGTGATGCCGTTTGGACTCACGAATGCACCTGTGGCCTTTATGGACTTGATGCATCATGTGTTTCGGCCCTACCTTGACCAATTCTTCATTGTCTTCATTGACGACATCCTCATCTATTCCAAAACACATGAGGAACATGCTCTACACCTCAAGCTAGTTTTACAAACATTGAGGGAACACAAGTTGTATGCTAAGAAAAGCAAATGTGAGTTTTTGATGAGAGAAGTCAAGTTTTTGGGACATGTAGTATCCAAGGAAGGGGTGTTAGTGGATCCGTCCAAGATTGAAACGGCTTTGACATGGGATCGACCCAAGAATGTGACCGAGGTCCAAAGCTTCTTGGGACTAGCCGGTTATTATCGGAGGTTCGTAGAGGGATTCTCTCGTATATCTATGCTGTTGACGTGACTTACTCGAAAGGGGAAAAAGTTTGAGTGGAATGAAGATTGTGAGCAATCTTTTGAGATTTTGAAGAGAAGGTTAACCACAACACCTATTATCATTATTCCTGCTAGTGGTGAGGGCTATGACGTTTATACGGATGCTTCCTTTTGGGGACTTGAGTGTGTGTGGAAGCAACATGGGAATGTCATCGCTTATAGTTCAAGGCAATTGAAGACCCATGAGCAAAATTATCCCACTCATGATTTGGAACTTGCCGCTGTTGTATTTGCCCTCAAATTATGGTGTTGTTACTTGTATGGAGAACGGTTTCAAGTATACTCTGACCACAAGAGTTTGAAGTACATCTTCACACAAAAGAATCTGAATGTTCGCCAACGACGCTGGATGGAGTATCTAGAAGATTATGACTTTGCCCTTAGCTATCATCCTGGGAAGGCTAATATGGTTGCAGATGCTTTGAGTAGAAAGTCGCGTGGTGAAGTTAGTGGTATGTTGGCACGTAAATGGAAGATGATGGATGTACTTGGAGACTATGATCTATGGGTTGTAGGGTTGTTGAGTTGCAATGCTTGGATCCTTACTTAGAGTCGATTCGAGCTCAATTGGAAAATGATAAAGTAGTTGAAGGTTGGTCTTTGAGGAATGGAGAACTGAGATATGGGAAAAAACTATGTGTACCAGATGATTCGTCCCTAAAGGAGGAGATACTTGGAGAGTGTCATTGCTCTAAGTTTGCTATCCACCCTAGTGGAACAAAAATGTATAGAGACATGAAACGTCAATATTGGTGGAAGGGAATGAAGAAGGATGTGGTAAGGTTCATAGCATGATGTGCAGTGTGTCAGCAGGTGAAGGTGGAGCATAAAAAACCCAGAGGATTACTATAATCCTTACCAATCCCAGAGTGTAAGTGGGATCACATCACCATGAATTTCGTGACTGGTGTCCCGCGGACTTCACGCCGGCATAATGCCGTATGAGTCATCGTAGATAGACTCACCAAGTCTGCTCATTTCTTGAGTATGAAGACTACTGACACTTTAGAGACCTTGAACAAGCTTTATATTCGTGACATTGTTAGATTACATGGAGTTCCACTCTCTACTGTGTCGGATCGTGATTCTCATTTTGTGGCGCAATTTTGGCAAAGTCTAAAACGAGCTATAGGGACAGAGTTACACTTAAGCACTGCCTTTCATCCTCAAACGGATGGCCAATCTGAGAGGGTGATACAAATTTTGGAGGACATGTTACGAGCTTGTGTGTTGGACTTCAAGGGAAGTTGAATTGATCATTTTCCATTGGTGGAATTTGTATATAACAATAGTTTTCAATCTAGCATTGGCATGGCATCTTATGAAGCATTATATGAGAGACCTTGTAGATCGCCCTTGTGTTGGGCGGAAGTGGGGGATAGTAGTTTATTTGGTTAGGAGATAGTGAGGGAGACTACTGAAAATGTACAATTAATTCAGGAACGATTACGCATAGCTCAAAGTCGACAGAAGAGTTATGTGGATAGGAGGAGGAGGCCATTGGAGTTTAAAATTGATGACTATGTGTTCTTGAAGGTGTCACCCCGGAAATGAGTACTTCGTTTTAGGAAAAAGGAGAAGTTGGCTCCAAGGTACATTGAGCCTTTTGAGATAGTGAAACGAGTAGGGATGGTGGCATACAAGCTTGCTTTACCACCTCAACTTTCGGGAGTTCATGACGTGTTCCATGTTTCCATGCTACGGAAATGTGAGCCCAACACATCACATATTCTTGATTGGCAAGACATCCAAATACAAGAGGACATGAGCTTCAGAGAAGAGCCAATGCAAATTCTTGATAGGAGTGAACAAGTTCTACGCAACAAAGTTATACCTCTTGGGAAGGTGTTATGGCAACACCATGGCATCGAAGAAACTACTTGGAAATTAGAGACCAATATGCAAACATGATATCCACATCTTTTCGACCTTGGAGGTTAGTAACAAGTTTCGGGGACGAAACTTATTTTAACGAGGGTGGATTGTGAGATCCCGTGTTTCATATAAATATAAATTATATTAACTTGTTAGTATTTTCAAAATGATTAAAATGATGAGAGCAACACTTTGAATCATTGTTAGAGGTATAGTCGCGTAAGTTTGAGTTACGGGCGTATTGACTTTCGGGTTAAATTTAATTTTTGAGGTGTTTAAGGTTGATAAGGGTAACTAAGTAGATATATTAATTTTTTTAGGTCAAAATAACATTACCATTGAATCCGGAAGGTCCAAAAAAAAGTTGGAATAGACTTTTAGCTCATATAGCAGTTAAGAGGGATAAAATAGTAATTTAAGTTTTTCGAGTGTAAATTTACTTTAGTTTTGAGATAAATCATAAAACTAAATTTTTTTAGGTTAAAATAATATTAAAAATGAATCCGGAACGTTGAAAAACCTTAGGGTAGTCATATGGATCAAATTGGAGATTTTTAGGGCCAAAATTGTAATTTTGGACAAAATACATTTTTTGGGCATGAATAGTGTTTCTGAATGGAATTTCTGGGTTTAAAACCCCAAATTCAGCCTATTCTCTCATTTTTCTCACATCTCTTACCCAAAACTCCTCCACCCATCTTAGAACTAGAGAGAGAAAGAGAGAAAAAGATAGAAGAAGGGCTCTAGGGCATGGGTTTGGCTTGAGAATCTTGGATATTAAGAATCTCTTACCTAGGTAGGGTTTTCCTCTCTCTTGCATTTACATTGTGCATCTCATTTATTTTCTTTATTTAAAGTTTACTATGTCTTTGATGACAAAATACTTGTTATGAAACTTGATTTATTGTTGAGTATGCCATGAATTGTGAACCTACATGCATAAAAATGATTTTAGTGTTGTGGGTTTGAACCCTAGTTCGATTTTAGTTATGGGTATTTGATTAAACCTATGATTTGGGAGTTTTGAAGTGTGTTATGGTCTTTTACATAATATATGAATTATTCTCTTGGAAATGAAAATGATTTTAGTGTTGTGGGTTTGAAACCCTAATTTGATTTTAGTTATGGATATTTGATTAAATCTATGATTTAGGGGTTTTGAAGTATGTTATTATCTTGTACATAATATATATGACTTATGCTCTTGAAATTGGTTGTGTTGCTTTGAAAATGAAAATTTTAAGATTTGAGCCTATTATATGTTTAATAAAATTTCAAGGTTATGACATGTGTTTTCAAAAAGATTTATGGATATAGAAAATAATGATTTTTGAAAAATGTATGCTCGATACTGACATGCAGAGGGTTAGAAGACGATTGTGGCCTATTGAGTGGGTTGCCAAGGCGGCTATTAGTCCTAAGGGGGATTGGTTATGGTAGTGGTTTTCGGTGATGGCCTATGTGGCGTCACAAGTTGTGTCCTACACGTTCCTCTTGAAAAGCAAGAAGGGCAATGAGACCCCGGGGATGGTTCATGCGTGAACCAGTGTGATTGATTATATTGTCCGTATGAGAGGCATGCATGATATTTGCTATGATGGTTTGGCTTTAAACATATAAACCTTTAATTTATACCTTGTATATTTCTAATGTTGAGGTGTTGGGAGATTTTTATAAATGCTTTACTTATTATCTTGTACCTATACTTGATTATAGAAAGCTTTTATTACTTATTCGTATGGTTTGTGGAATGTTGGTATTTAAAACTTTGTAAATGCTTGGGAAAAGGATTATCCTACTGAGCTGTGGTTGCTCATCCCTTACTAATATATTCAGAGACTAGCATGCATCCTGGGACATAGGTGATGGAATGCTTGTTGGAGCTTGGACTAGAAAGAATCTCTTTTGGAGCCTTTTTGTATTTACCTTTAGAACTTATGTAGAAATGTTAGCACTCAAACATTATGTTTGAAAATGTTGTTTTGAGGCATTTGTAGTGTACACTAGATCATCCCATAGAGGGATTATTATTTTGGGTATTGTAATTTAAATTTATGACTTTGTGTTCTAAGTTGTGGTATATATTGGTATTGGATGTATCCGGGTTTGGGAGGACTTCATGGGCCTCTAATTCCCACCCCGGATTTAGTTGGATTATATTTTTGATGGAGGCATATTGTGGATGTTTAGTTAGTTTAAATTATGTTATGCTCTCACAGAGATGCTCTTACTAGTTGGTTGGAAGCCCAATTTTCAAAGGAAACTCTACCGAAATTTTCAAAAAAAATTTAAAAAATTATTTATTTAAACTAAAAAGATACTTTCCTAGATGTTTTTACAACATACCGACATGTGTTTTTTTTTTTAAATAAACAAAGTGTTTGTTTTAATCACGTTTTTATGAAATTTGGGCGTGACACTAATTGTATACAGTTGAATATTGAGAATTTATTGCATATATCCGTACTTTGACTTGTCAATTTTTGAAATGTATTTAAGGTTCCAATTTTAAGGTTTCAATTTTTGGGTTTGAAGAACATTTTTATTAATGTTCAATTGTTTCAGCTTATATATTTTGTGAGGCTCTATATGGGGCTACCATTTAATGCCACTGTTTTTTAGAAACTCTATTTCCTGTAACTATTTTTTTTTCCTATCACTATTTACCGCAATTATTTTGTATTAATATTTCCTGTCATTATTTCTTGTCACTATTTCAACTAGTATAAGTTGTACCGGTTTATAGGGATCAAACATACTTGACCCAAACATTTATGACATCTCTATTTAAGGACACTGTTTGGTAATAAAATTAATAAGCATAATATTTTTCCAAATTCAAGCATAATATTTCATGTTTCCCATTGTTTTAGGATCTTTTGTTCATAGTGTCTATATTTTGCATTAATTTATTTTCATTATTTCCAGTCTCTCTTTCGTGACACACTATTTGAATGACAATATTTCGTGTATCTCTTTTACTGCCACTCTTTGATGGCAATATATATTTGAATGGGTAACACCACCTTAAAACTTTTGACCTTCATACTTGATTTTCTTTGTCCACCCATATTTTAAAAGAACTTTCTCAGCATGGGAACAAAACGAGGAAGCAAATTGACCTCAAATTCAACTCTGTCTTTAACAATATGAACATCTTCAAGCAACTCATTATCATCCACAACGCTTGAAGCATCATTGCACACATACACCCTCAATTCAATATGATTGATATTAATAAAACGTACTAACTCAAACATATTCTTCATGTCATCATCATTTTGTAAGGAACAATTCAGATGACCTAAAATCGAATATGATATGCGCACAGCCAAGTTTCTCAACTCATCTCATTCCTCACAAACTCCATGCAAAATGAAATCAAAACTTGATAGAACCAAACATCTCATAACTAACATCTCAAGACGATATTTCATAATAGCATGATCATTCCTTCCATGATCTTAATTGAATTTAACAGAAAATCTGAAACAGGTTCCCAAAACGAAATAGCGACACTAAACAGTAAATCCTACCATCTATTAAATTAATGTAATTTAACATAAATTTATGGAAATTTCAGAAAATTTCATATTCCAAAATGCAAGTTCCAAAATTAATGTAATTTTCAAAAATTTCATGTTCCATAATTCATCAATGACCAAAAAGAAAAACTCCTCAAGAAAATAGTGAGGTAGAAGCCTAAAAAAAAACAAATTTGACAGAAAATCAAAAACAGGTTCCCAAAACGAAAAACAGGGGCGGCCCAACAGATCTAGAGGCCCTAGACAAGAATATGATGTGGGGCCCTATTAATAGGTAAGATATATATATATATATATATATATCATACTAAATAATCATTGAAATATATTCATTTAAAGGCTATTTTTCTTGCTTTTTGAGATGCAAAAATATTGATTAAATTTTTATATTCAAGTTTTGCTAATATATTCTTTTCAATAGATAATATAACTAATCCATTTAATCTTTCTTGTGACATTGTTGATCGGAGATAAGTTTTTATTAATTTAAGTTTTGAAAAACTTCTCTCAGTCGAAGCTACTGCATTGTTAATAATATTATAAAAGTCATACATGCATTTGGAAAAAAAATCTAATCGTTTTATATAAGTTAGGGTTTCAGCTGGAGTGTTAATTTTATATTGTAAGACTTTCTTAATACATTCAATTCTTGAAATAAATCTAAACCATCTAAATCAGAAAATAAGTCATGCTTCAAAAAAATTTCAAGGTTAAGACAATACATTTTCAAACTATCATCATCTAAAAATTTTTTTTTTTAAAACAAAATGAAAAACCAAAAAATATTTTAATATATTTTGAATTTTTCAAACCTACTTGGGATTGAAGAAATAGCTAAATCAACTACATATAAAAAATACTCAATCTTAAAAGGTTCTTCAGCTGATAGTGTTACTGCATTCTCAACTACATCACCAAATTATTTTTTCCTAAGAATTTTATTGTTTTCACAAAACACTAGTTCTATTTCCATTTCAAGTGCAGTCTCTTTTGATGAAATCAAAGCAAAGTGAAATCCATTTTCTCTATATGATTCTAAAAAAGAAATAAGTCATTTTAATTGATCAATAGCAACATCAATATGTATGTCTTTGGATTGTAAGTTTTTACTAATTGTGTTAACAGCAAATAATATATCATATCAAATATTCATACCCAATAAAAATTAAAAAAATTTAATCTCATATGTAGCTAAGCATGTGACTTCACTCCTTGTTTTAGGATCTTCACTAATTTTTGCAATTGAATTAAAGCATCTCGTATTTTTGCTAATTGAATTCCTTTTTTCATAGACAAGAAAGAGAGAGACATTGTTGCTGAAGTCTGGGCGTCTAATACGACTGGCAAATGGAGCAATTTACTAGATAAGTTGTTATAGAGCTAATGAGCCTATTAATAAATTTTGGGCCTCCTCAAATCAGTCCATTCAAAATATATGTATCCATAACTAAAAATATAAATTGGGGGCCCCAAAATTTACTAAAAATGGGGGCCCTAGGCAGCCACCTAAGTGGCCTAGTCCTAGGGCCGGCCCTGACGAAAAAGTGATACTAAACAATAAATCATACCATCAACTAAAATAATGTAATGTAACATTAATTTTTAGAAATTTTAAAAAATTTCATATTCCAGAATTCATGTTCTAGAATTAATGTAATTTCCAAAAATTTCATGTTCCATAATTCATTCAATGACCAGAAAAAATAAAAATCTTCATGAAAATAATTAGGTAGAAGCTTAACAAAAACTAGTTCCAATCTTGAAAACATTTTAGAATGGTATTTCATTTATCTTTTTGAAATGAAAAAAGAGATTAAACATGTGATATCATGAAAAAGATATTAAACATTGAAAATATTATATTTCCAACAAAAATTCATGTTTCATGTTTCTGAAAAATTCTAACAAAATAAAATAGAAAAAATCAGAAAGTTTAATTTTCCAGAATTTCAAAGATTTCATGAAAATAGTGAACAACATAATACCGGAATCTTGAATACTTACAGATTAACGGCATCCCGTTTAGTGAAGAAGATAATATGATAATGGGAGATAATGGGATATTCTTGAACCAGTGAAGAATAAATACAATGGAAGATTCTTGAATCAGTGAAGAAAAAATACAGTGAGAGAATATGATAATGAACTTGAGAATATAAAATACTTTGATAGAAGATGATAATAAAATATTAAATTCGTCTGAAATTTCAAAATTCAAATGATACACAATATCAAAGGAATCTTGAAATTTCAAATTTAATATTTAGATATTGGAAATATAAAAGCTGTTAATTAGATATGCACACTATTTTATTGTAGGGGTAATTATGAAATATATTTCAAAAAGAATTTGAAATATGTACTTATTGACAATAATTTAATAAAAAAAAATAACTTAATAGAGTGTAAGTCCAAATGTGATACTTCAAGCTCAAGCCTTTTGCCCCCAGTTTTGTAGAAAAGCCACACGATTCTCACCAAGAAGAAGAAGAAGATTTGCAATCCTCCAAGACATGTACCACATGAAAAGCACAAGTCAATCTCAAAATCAAGGATTAGAAAAAGGAAAGTCAATTGGTCACTGCTTACCTCATCATTATTGATTTGTTTGAACTCGTGAATATTTTAATTTTGATTGGGATGACTTATATTTGATTAAATCGGAGAAAAATATTAGTCAAGATGTGCATAAGCTAGTTCGAACACCCTTGACCATTAAATCCAAAACCAAAAAAAAACAAATGTCCATGCCTCCCAGTATTACGTGGGAGGCATGCACTAGGGTATTTCGTGGAGTGCCCTCTTTCTTTTACTGTGACTAAAGTATAAATATAATTAAATTGTAACGCCCCGATTTTTTTTTCAGAGATGTTACTTGACATAAAAATACCCAAATAAAAATAATAGAGTGCTAATTGTCCCAATAAAATTTCATTTATCAAATTCATATCTCAATACAAATAAATATGTCAATATAAATAAATCTCTCAATACGAATAAAACATCAATTATATCGACATCTTCTCGTCTTTAATACTCTGATTATCTCGTTCCAATCTTTTCTCTAAAATCAACCTGAAAATATTAAATAAAGCGAAAAAGTATACAATATGACGAGAAAAAATATGCTCAAGGACATTAAATACCGAATAATCGAGTATCACAAAGCATCTCAATCAACAGATACAAATATCATATTTACATATCACACGTCATGCAAGATCTTAACACAGATCTGACACCTCACCATTCATCCCACCTCAAGCCGATTTCACGAGTCTCTTGGCAGGCGATGCATCGGCTATTGGCTGCCATGATCCCGTCTCAATATTCGTAGAACACAGTCAATGAGATCAAAATATTCAACAATATTCAATCAAAATTTCAAAAATAATGATATCATAATATGAAATACAAATTAGAGGATAGTCAAAGAATACTATTTGAAAAGAGATTTAAGGAGAGTATATTGCACCATCCCGTACCTTGAGGGATTATCTCATTTCACTAATTGAGCAGCATCGTGTAAACTCTAAATCAAAGACCCCAACTTTTTGTCGTTGTCTTGTCTGCACTTTCCTTCTTCCTTTTCATTTTTCAATGATGCTTCTACTTTTTTATGGAAAACAAGACACACAACTCAGAGTAACTATCACTCACCCACCACCCATTGACCATTTTTTTTTTTTATCTTCCTTTGTTTCTTTTGCTTCTTTTCAAAGTTATTCACGTGGGTGAAGACTAACAAAAATAAAAGTTACATATATTTATACTTTGCTCTCCTTTGTTTCAATTATTATATATATCAACCACAAAACTTAAATATTCCTTATACTTTCACCTCAAAACTCCTAATATTTTACACTTAAAATACTTTTAAAAATTTGGGATCTCACAATCTACCATCCTTAAAAGAATTTCGTCCCCGAAATTCCTTAAGCTATAGATTTCCACGACACATTATTATTATTATTATTATTATTATTTTCTACATCCTCCACGATTTAAACATATATGTAATATGTTTACAAGTAAGGAGGCCTTCATGTAATTATCCAAAAGCTATATCTTCATCTTTTCCAAACGTTCAGAACTTGCACTACCAAGCTTTTTTTTTTCTTTTCTTATTTTTCCTAGTTGTTTGATCTCACAACGAAAACACAGTGAACTCACTTTCCACAAATATCATATAAGATCTAAAGCCTCAGCTATGATACCATTTGTAACGCCCCTTTTTTTTTTTCGGAGTCGTTAATTGATATAAAAACACCCAAATAAAAACAACAGAGTGCTAATTGTCCCAATAAAATTTCATTTATCAAATTCATATCTCAATACAAATAAATCGGTCAATATAAATAAATCTCCCGATACGAATAAAACATCAATTATATCGACATTTTCTCGTCTTTAATAATCTGATTATCTCGTTTCGATATTTTCTCAAAAATCAACCTGAAAATATTAAATAAAGAGGGAAAATATATAATATGACGAGGAAATATATGCTCAAGGACATTAAATACCGAATAATCGGGTATCACAAAATATCTCAATCAACAGATACAAATATCATATTTACATATCACACGTCATGCAAGATCTTAACACAGATCTGACACCTCACCATTCATCCCACCTCAAGCCGATTTCACGGGTCTCTTGGCAAGCGATGCATCGGCTATTGGCTGCCATGATCCCGTCTCAATATTCGCAGAACACAGTCAATGAGATCAAAATATTCAACGATATTCAATCAAAATTTCAAAAATAATGATATCATAATATGAAATACAAATTAGATGATAGTCAAAGGAATACTATTTGAAAAGAGATTTAAGTAGAGTATATTGCACCACCCTCGTACCTTAAGGAATTATCTCATTTCACTAATTGAGCAGCATCGTGTAAACTCTAAATCAAAGACCCCAACTCTTTGTCGTTGTTTTGTCTGCATTTTCCTTCTTCCTTTTCATTTTTCAATGATGCTTCTACCTTTTTATGGAAAACAAAGACACACAACTCAGAGTAACTGTAACACTCCACCCTCCACATGGCATAATATTGTCTGCTTTGTGCTCACGGTTTTGTTCCTCCCAGTACCCCTGGGAAAAGGCTTTATGCCATGTAAGGCGAGGGCTTATTTATAAGCCCAACAACTTTTCTCTCCCTAACCGATGTGGGACACCAGGATCTCACAATCCACCTCCCTTAGAGCTGCACGTCCCCGTGCAGCAGCTCGCCAGCTACCTGCCCTCCCACTACACGCGAGCACGGTAGGGGCCCACACTCGATCCAGGAGAGAGTCGGCTCTGATACCACTTTGTAACACCCCACCCTCCACATGGCATAATATTGTCCGCTTTGGGCCCACTGGCCCTTACGGTTTTGTTCCTCCCAGTACCCCTGGGAAAAGGCCTTATGCCATGTAAGGCGAGGGGTTTACTTATAAGCCCAGCAACTTTCCCCTCCCTAACCGATGTGGGACACCAGGATCTCACATCTTGCATGACGTGTGATATGTAAATATAATATTTGTATCTGTTGATTGAGATACTTTGTGATACCCGATTTTTCGGTATTTAATGTCCTTGAGCATATTTTTCCTCGTCATATTATATATTTTCCCTCTTTATTTAATATTTTCAGGTTGATTTTTGAGAAAATATCGAAACGAGATAATCAGAGTATTAAAGACGAGAAGATGTCGATATAATTCATGTTTTATTCGTATTGGGAGATTTATTTATATTGACAGATTTATTTGTATTGAGGTATGATTTTGATAAATGAAATTTTATTGGGACAATTAGCACTTTGTTGTTTTTATTTGGGTGTTTTTATATTAATTAACGTCTCCGAAAAAAAAAAATCAGGGCGTTACAAATGGTATCAGAGCTGAGGCTTTAGATCTATATGAGATTTGTGGGAAGTGAGTTCACTGTGTTTTCGTTGTGAGATCAAACAACTAGGAAAAAGAAGAAAAGAAAAAACAAAGCTTGGTAGTGCAAGTTCTAAATGCTTGGAAAAGATGAAGAGATAGCTTTTGGATAATTAAATGAAGGCCTCCTTACTTGTAAACATATTACAAATATGTTTAAATCGTGGAGGATGTAGAAAATAATAATAATAATAATGTGCCGTGAAAATCTATAGCTTAAGGAATTTTGGGGACGAAATTCTTTTAAGGAGGGTAGATTGTGAGATCCCAAATTTTTAAAAGTATTTTAAGTGTAAAATATTAGGAGTTTTGAGGTGAAAGTATAAGAAATATTTAAGTTTTGTGGTTGATATATATAATAAGTGAAACAAAGGGGAGCAAAGTATAAATATATGTAACTTTTATTTTTGTTAGTCTTCACCCACGTGAATGACTTTGAAAGGAAGAAAAAGAAACAAAGGAAGATAAAAAAAAAAAAAAAATTGGTCAATGGGTGGTGGGTGAGTGAAAGTTACTGTAACACCCCACCCTCCACATGACATAATATTGTTCGTTTTGGGCCCACTGGCCCTCACGGTTTTGTTCCTCCCAGTACTCTTGGGAAAAAGTCTTATGTCATGTAAGGCGAGGGGCTTACTTATAAGCCCAACAACTTTTCCCTCCCTAACCGATGTGGAACACCAGGATCTCACAATCCACCCCCCTTAGGGCTGCACGTCCCCGTGTAGCAGCTCGCCAGCTACCTGCCCACCCACTACACGCGAGCACGGCAGGAGCCCACACTCGATCTAGGCGAGAGTCGGCTCTGATACCACTTGTAACACCCCACCCTCCACATGGCATAATATTGTCCGTTTTGGGCCCACTAGCCCTCACGGTTTTGTTCCTCCTAGTACCCCTGGAAAAAGGCCTTATGCCATGTAAGGCGAGAGACTTACTTATAAGCCCAGCAACTTTCCCCTATCTAACCGATGTGGGACACCAGGATCTCACACAAGATCTTAACACATATCTGACATCTCACCAATCATCTCACCTCAACCCGATCTCACGGGTCTCTTGGCTAGCGATGCATCGACTATTGACTGCCACGATCCCGTCGCAATATCCGCAGAACACGATCAATGAGATCAAAATATTCAACGATATTCAATCAAAATTTCAAAAATAATGATATCATAATATGAAATACAAATCAAAGGATAGTCAAAGGAATATTCTTTGAAAAGAGATTTAAGGAGAGCGTATTGCATACCACCCCGTACCTTAAGAGATTTTCTCATTTCACAAATTGAACAGCATCGTGTAAACTCTAAATCAAAGACCCCAACTCTTTGTTGTTATCTTGTCTGCATTTTCCTTCTTCCCTTTCTTTTTTCAACGATGCTTCTACTTTTTTATGGGAAACATGACACACAACTCCGATTAACTATCATTCACTCACCACCCATTGACCAATTCTATTTTTTTTTTTATCTTCCTTTGTCTCTTTTTCTTTTTTTCAAAGTCATTCACGTGGGTGAATAATACCAAATACAAAAGTTACATATTATATATATCAACCACAAAACTTAAATATTCCTTATATTTTCACATCAAAACTCCTAATATTTTACATTTAAAATACTTCTGAAATTTTGGGATCTCACATAAATTATTTATCATAAGAAATTTTTTTATTTAAACCTAATTTAATACACCAATTGAATTGAAAATAGATCCAATCTAACATTAGAACTCATAACTAATCTAACAATTGCATTGATTAGGTCCTTGATTAAATTTCTAAATTAGGTCCCTATAACATTGCCCTTATCATAATTAAACTATAAGTGAGTGATTAAAATATCTATTTCGGTAAAACCCAAACATGGTTAAATATTTAGGATGATTAAAATATAAACAGTAAGATGAGATGTTGAATATAAATAATTTGGATCGTTGTAATTCTGAATGTTTTAAGAGCTTTGTATTTTATTATATATATATATACTTCAGTTGGTCGACTTTTTTTTTTTCCTACCAAATTCACCACACATCGTTCTTCCGTTCAGCAAAATTAAAATAGAATATACTTAGTTCAGTAATACTTCATACAATTCTAGATTAGGAATAAAAAATAAATAAAAAAATTATACATTTTAGATTTTTCTAACATTGTAAAACAGCTTTGTATGTTAAAATCAAATTATTCCTATTTAAGAGCAGCTCAACTTTGTATAATATTGACATGATCCCCACGGAAACTCGAATCCCTTATTATTGACAACTAAAGCAGAATAATCAGAAAAGTCTACGAAAACGCAAACAAGGTCTTGTATGGGACATAATTGGTATACAATCCACACCCACTATAAATATCCGCCATTAATGTTCTTCAAAAATTCACAGCTCCACAACTCAATTCGATTCAAGCAACCATGGAACTCACCTGGTTATACACATCCCTCTCTCTCCTCCTCCTCTTTCTAGGTTTCAAGTTCTTGTTGGAAAAACGCCGGAACCTCCCACCGAGACCAGTACCGGCGCTTCCGGTTATAGGTCATCTCCACCTCCTGAAACAACCACTTCACAGGACCCTCCACAAGCTTTCAGAGAAAGCTGGCCCAATCATATCTCTCCAATTCGGGACCCGATTGGTTGTTGTTGTGTCTTCGTCGTTGGCAGCAGAGGAGTGTTTCACCACGAATGACGTCGTTCTCGCCAATCGTCCTCGTGGCACAATAGGCAAGTACATAGGCTACAACTACTCCACCATTGGTGGATCCTCCTACGGCGACCACTGGCGCAATCTCCGGCGACTCTGCACACTCGAAATTTTCTCCGCCAGTCGTCTCAACATGTTCTTATCAATTCGACAAGACGAAATCAAGCGATTACTGTGCTATCTTCGTCAAAATTCAGTCAATGGGGGTTTCACGAAGGTTGATTTGAGGTCAAAATTATCGGAGCTTTCATTCAATATGATTATGAGAATGATTTCAGGAAAGCGATACTTTGGAGAAGACGAGGGCAATGAGGAGGCGAAGCATTTTCGGGGGCTCATAGAGGAGGCATTCCTGTACGCCGGTACGTCGTATCCGGGGGATTTCTTGCCGGTTTTACGGTGGATTGATTACAAGGGTTTTGAGAAGAATTTAGCGAAGCTTGGTGAGAAAATGGACGTGTTTTTACAGGGTTTAATTGATGAGAACAGGCGTGATATGAATAGTAGAAACACCATGATTAGTCATTTGTTTTCTCTGCAACAATCACAACCAGACTACTACACGGATCAAACCATCAAAGGGATTATGCTGGTATGTGTACTTCCCTATATAGCCCTCTAGTTAAGTTGACAACCATGCATCCTCGCTCCAAAATGGATACAAAGTTAACAACGAATTTGATACTAAACAGTTTAAATTATAAATGAGTAGAACTATTAAACCCGTCCAATAAATATGTTGACATAAACTTGTTAAACATGAAACGATAATAAATTAAATATAGTTTATAAATGAAACGACAATAAATTAAATAACTTTTGAAATAAATCCAACACGACTTAGACACATGAATCCGGGACGAGAGGAACCCTTCCTTGAAGTCTCATAGAATTGCATATTGAGTAGGTGGTTCATGGAAAACAAGAGAACAAATGTATTGTTTATTGGGTATATATAACAGATGTATTGCTATTTGTTGATGCATATATTAAAGAGAAATACTTATATTTCACTATTCTCGAACAACTTAAATTTTCAGACCAAATAGTGGTTCAACATGACTCAAAGACTTTCTCCCTTATTACACAAAAAAAAAAAAAAAAAAAAGAAATCACATGGATAGACCACCCAGAGAAATCACATGCAAAGAAATATATTAGATAAATACTTATATTTCACCCTCATAGCTTAAACTTATATATCTCTCTTAATAAGGTGTTTGTCCACTACATAATCCATTATAGACGAGATTTTTATTTCTAACTCTGGCAAGATTTTGTTTTTTCAAATATTTTGTTAGCCACACAATTGAAGATCTTATACAGATTAGATATCTATCACAAAGTTGTTGCGTGTGAACGTGACACAAAGAAGACATCTTCAATGTTCCTAATCACATGCTAGTACGGCTGGGGTATGGAAGGATAATGCTATATTTATCAATTTTTTTTACGAAATCTCCATCCTAAATGACATGGTAGAATAGAGTTTTTCACTATCAGATAAGTGAGCCTCGTCAATATTCAATGATAGAGATTGTGCCACATCATTTATGATGAAAGATTTGATAAAAAAATTTAGTAAGCATAACATTTTTCGGTATAAAATGCATGATGATAACTTTTTGAGTAAACGCACACATCACATTGCCGATAATTGATGGAGCAATTAATTGATGGCGTCAGATGCACTTTTCAGGTCCCAACGCAGGTGATTCTCTGGCCCATATTTTTGGTTCGATTTTAAGTTACTTTGAAATCGATTCATGAATTTTTTATGAAATACATTATTGTAACTCTTGAAGTCTACTTTCTATTGTTCAAAAATCAGATCAATCAGGTATTGTGGTCAAAAGTTATGTTTGAAATGATAAAGTAGTATCAAATTTCTTTTTACCCGAATTGTCTCCAAAATGTATTTTAACTTCGGAATACTTCCAAACTTCTAATACACCTCATATCATTTATTAAAAAATTTCTTGACCTCCCGGATTCATTTTTAATGTTATTTTGACCTAAAAACTTTTAGAATTTTACTTAGTCAATTCCTCTTAAGAGTGATTATCCCGTAATATCAAGTCGCTCGAGAGTCTTCATAGTTCCTAAACTCTCCATCTTACAATAATCTATTTATCTTTAATTCGTTTTGTATTAATCCAATACATAATAATCTAATATAATTTAGAATAAATACATGAGGGCCCACAATTTTAATACATAAACTCTAACCTTAGGGCCAACTTATTCAATCGAGCAATGCAATAGGGACCAAATTCAATGAAACTATTAGATTAGTTGTGAGTTTCAATGTCAAGTGGGTTCCAATCCAATGGTTACATTAAATTAGGTTCCCAAATTATATCCAAATTACATTTTTCTATTCAAAGTTTATCCCATAATTAGACCAGGTTATGCTTCAGTGACTCCTTTTCTCTAGAATTATTGAAGGATTTGAACTGAGAGATTTAATTGAAATGGAAGTTAAAGTTTAAGGACTTGTTTGTTTTAATTCATAGTTTGGGGCCAACTATAAATCAAATGTAAACTTTTGAGGATATAAAATACAATTTACCCTTGATTTAATCCCAACCAATCCAAAATTTAAGGTTGGCTGGACTGTGAAAGTTTTTAACATCATCCTTGATTTCAATCATTTTCAATTTTCCCTTGATCTCACTTGATGAACTTATAATGTGCAGGAAATGCTAAATGCGGGCACAGACACATCATCTATAATGGTAGAATGGGCAATGTCAGTTTTACTCAACCATCCTGAGATATTGAAGAAGGCCAGGACAGAATTAGACACTCATGTGGGCTCTGATCGCTTGATCAATGAAGCAGATTTGGCCAATTTGCATTACCTTCATAGCATCATATCGGAGACCTTCCGATTATTCCCAGCAGCCCCATTATTAGTGCCACATGAGTCGTCTGCTGACTGTACAGTCGGGGGATACAACGTGCCACGCGGCACGATTTTATTAGTCAATGCGTGGGCAATTCATTTGGACCCTAAGGTGTGGGATGACCCAACAAGCTTCAAGCCTGAAAGGTTTGAAGGTGGGGAGGTTGAGGCACACAAATTAATGCCATTTGGGATGGGAAGGAGGTCTTGCCCAGGTGCTGGACTAGCTCAGAGAGTGGTAGGTTCAGCGTTGGGATCATTGATTCAATGCTTTGAGTGGGAGAGGATTAGTGAAGAGGAGGTTGATTTGGCTGAAGGAAATGGGCTCACCATGCCAAAAGCTAAGCCATTAGTGGCCATGTGTAGAGCTCGCAGCATTATGGACAAAGCTCTTTCAGAAATTGAAATAAATGTTTGAGAATTTCTTTAGGCATGTTAAGTGAATTACAATAAATCGTTCCCAACAAATCAGGTTATGCCTGAAACGGGATCTAAAAAATAGGAGTTACAGGTAATTTTAACTTCTAGCTTGAGTAAAATATGAGTAAAATATTCAATGTGATACTACGTGTTATTGATGACATGATCGTGAATTACAATAAACAGTCACGATGATATTGTGTTGTTATAATTAATGTTGTATACATAATTGAGACATTATATATCGGGAACATATTTTTTTTTTCGCATTTATCTGCTATTATTTTAAAATATTACAATGTGGCCCTTCCGTTAGTTTCTCTTGCTTATTCCGTTAATACCCACCCTATTGACGTTGAAGTAATAATTAATGAAAACTAACGAAAATGTTACATTGCAACACTTTTAATACATTGAGGGTGTAATGTAAGAAATCTAATCTTTGAGGGTACAAAATAATTTTTTTAAAATCTTTTAAGGTACAAAGTACAATTCACCCCAAGAATAATGCAACCTTAACATTGTATTTTACAAAAAGAAAAAATAAAGGTTCATTGGAGAAAAACATAAAATAATCCAAAATTTTAAGAAAGACCCTATGTAGATTCTCTACAAGAGTTCGAAGTTCTTTGTTTCTGGTTTTTTTTTTTACTGCAAAGTGTTCAGGCTTGCATCGACTACTCTCTCATTGAAAATCACTATTTAACTTATTATACCAAACTAATTGTGCTTTTCACACACATTCGCATGTGTGATCAAAAAAGAAAAGAAAAGAAAGTAAGATATGAAGAGAGATAAATATAAGAAAGTAAAAAAAGACAAACAAAAAAGAGTAGTTATGGATGATTATGAGTAATTAAGGGGTAATATCGAGTTTTTGAAATGAGGACTCCAAACCCCTTTTATTCCTTGATTAATCGAATAGATATTTGCAACACTAACACAAATCAATCTACGGAAGAATGACCTAAGTTTGTATCTACTTCTACACATCGAGTAACCTCCTAAAACAACCCTTTCACAGAACCCTCCATAAGCTTTCAGAGCAAGTTGGTCCAGTCATATCTCTCCGATTCGAGACCTGATTGGTTATTGTTGTAACACCCCGCATTTTATTTTATATATGTATATAGATATATAGTAAATAATTGTTGTAAAAATGTGGATATGTGTAGTGATATGTGTTTGAATTTGGTAGATTGGAAAAGTAGAGATTTAAAATGTTAGTGGAAATAATAGTTGAAATTTAGTTTTAATAAGTGAAAATATGAAATTTAGGTCCTAGAACTTGTATTAAATAGGTTTGGTGTAGAAATATGTGTTGGAGAGGTTTGGGATGGATTTGGGTGGCTTAGGAATGGATTGGAAATGGAAAAAAAAAAAGAGGATGAAACAGGCTGTGAACAGTGCACGTAAACAGTGCACTGGCTGCAACTTCAAGCGCGATTTCAACCTTGATGCAGTCAATATCTCTCAAAACTCAAAACATGAAAGTTGTAGAGCTTCTTAGCATTCCATAGCATCTTGAATCATCTCAATCGGAGCTTGGATGAGAGAGTTATGCCCATTCTACGAAGACTGGTCTGGTGTATGCCGAAACAGTAAAAAAATCGGGATTTTTGGGTTTAAAATACCACCTCAAGCCCTCATTTGCCCCATTCTTCACTCCAATCTCATCCTAAACACTTTAGAACCCTAGGAGAGAAAGAAATGAAGAGAGAAACTCAAGATCAAAGGGGAAAAACACAAGATTTAAGGGTGATTCAAGATTCAAGCTCTAGATTTCAAGAACACCAAGGTAGGGGTTTTCTTCCATTCTTGTTCATTGATGTTAGGGTTATTATATATATATGTTTTGACTCCTAATCATATGTATTTGCTATGGGTTCATTGTTTCTTGGTTCTCTTGCAATTGTTAACATGTTTTACACAAAGTTAGAGTTGTATACCCATGAAATCCCTCTTTTTGTTTGAAAACTCTAGTTTTCAAGAGTGATGGGTTTTCCTCTTGAACTCTTCCTTTATTCTTGAGTTTGAAACCATAGTGTTTTGTGTTGAGTAATAAAATGATATTGTTGTGATCTCTTGCATTTTCTTAGTTGGTTATTGAAAATGTCACATGCTTAATTTGGGGGTTTTTAAGATATACTTGTTAATTGTGAAATTGGGTTTGGTATTTGTATCTCTTATGAGTGTGGGATGACCATGGGTGGCCTTTGACGAGATATCGTAGAGTGGGTAGACGTGTTGCTTGCTCCGTGTGGGTTGACATTTTTCCTACCACTCGTAGTGGGGTTAGTGCTTTGGTAAGACTAAACCGCTATTGCTCACGGGTGCCGTGTCAGAGGGTTAGTATATTAATGCCTGGGTTGAATACGTCACTGCCATTGATATGGCATACGCCCTTCCTAAAGGATGGATATCTTTGAGAAGATTTGTGTGCGTGTGTGTGGGCTAGATATTACTCAATGTGTCGATTCATGGGGTTTGCCTTACATCATGGTGGAGATACATGTTTATAATGTTGATACGAATGAAATGGTTAATATTTGTTCATTCTACTAGATACGATTTCTACAAGAGTTTCCGGAAGTATGGGATTCCGCGAGAACTTGTTGGAAACGGTTTATAGTAGAATGGATTATCTATTGTATATTGGTTATTGTTCGCTCTACCATAGACGGTTTCTACAAGAGTCTTGGGAAGTATGAGATTCTGCGAGAACTTGTGGAAACAGTGTATGGTGGATTGGATTATATTTGGATATGGTTTGTTAACTGTGTAGTGGTTCCACTTAGTCATTCAATTACTGTTGTTTCTTAAACTTGAGATCTATTTAAATGTCATGTTTTACTTCAAAGATTATATATGCTATTTGTGAAATGAGACCGACTTGTTTTACATATTTTCCAAACCTTGTTTGAGTTTGAGAGGATTTTCCTACAGAGCTTAGTGCTCACCCCCTACAGTTGAATATTTTTCAGAGTTTGTGCCAGAGGATGAGCTAGGTGCTAACGAGCCGGGCCATGGAGAGACTTCACTAGAGGGATACTTGGATCCCGAGTGGGACATCTAGAGATGTCGTTGACTTTTGTTCTAGACTAGGATATTCTTTTGAAACACTGTGTAGTCTAGATTTCTTTTGTAATTTCCGCTGCGCTATAATAGTTAATGTTTTCTTTGGGAAATGTAAATGCCATTGTTGGGCTTATTCTGTTGATATTGTGGTCATGGTTTGGCTTATTCTTTTGGAATGTTATTGTGGGTATTACATACGATGAATGAAAATCTTTTGAGATAATGTTTTAAATAGTTTATGGATAAATGGACCCGGTGTGGTCGATGTAGTATAATTGCACAAGTTGTGTTTTGGGTAGAGCTCTCCGAACAAAGGAGACTCTGCCCGAATTTTGTTAAATTAAGGAATGATTGATATGAAGTCTTATTTATGGATGATTTATCTTAGTGCTCTCATGATGTAAATGATTTTAGTATGTAATGCCGTCCAGGGTGGTTTTGGGCGCGTTACAATTGTTGTGTTTTCGTTGGCAGCGACAGAGGAGTGTTTCACCAAGAATGACGTCGTTCTTGCCAACCGCCCTCGTTTCACAATCAACAAGTACATAGGCTACAACTACACATCCATTGGTGGATCCCCCTATGGCGACCATTAGCGCAATCCTAGTATTCATACGAGTG
This sequence comes from Ilex aquifolium, assembly GCA_951799425.1. Classification (NCBI taxonomy): domain Eukaryota; kingdom Viridiplantae; phylum Streptophyta; class Magnoliopsida; order Aquifoliales; family Aquifoliaceae; genus Ilex; species Ilex aquifolium. The sequence continues at coordinate 10,146,025 of OX637391.1, read as the reverse complement.
ACCTACTCATCTAAGGGATGATATGTATTTGGGTTGCAACTTTTTGAGTTTCATTTGAGTTGTGTAATATTTCTATATTTGCAATACATGTGGTCCACACTTGTCAATTTGTATATTTTTAATTACAATAATACTATTTTCTTTATTAACTCATTTGTATCTCTCTCTCCTATCCATTATTCTCTTCTCTGATGTATCTCTTTCATGACATTCTATCTTTGATTGGACTATTTTTTGTCTAAGTATAACATCTTAAACTTAAGAGATCTAAGTATTATATGTGTACAAACTTTAGGGGTCTAGGTATAATTTATTAACTGATATATTTACAGTAGGGGTCTAAGTGTTATGCGCGTACAAACCTTAGGGGGTCTATGTGTAATATTTCAAATGTCAGAGAGTCTAAATGATTAAGTGACAAACTTTAGGAGGTCAGAGTGTAATTCTCCCTAATTATATAAAAAGCAAGCATGAAAACGTTGGTTAAACCAACGTTTTTAAGAAGCTAAAGGTAACTTTTTAAAAAAGATGTTGGTCAGACCAATGTTTATATTATTTTTTTAAAAAAATAAAAGTTTTCCTAAAACGTTGGTTGAAGTGACGTTTTTAAAAAACCGTTATTCCAAATGACGTCTTTTTGGTAGAAAAACGTCATTCCAACTAACGTTTTTAAAAGTGCATGAATTTGAGAAATAGTTTGAAAACGACTCTCTTTTGGGTATAAATTTAAAATAAAGCATGGGTTAAGGTAAAAGCTCTAAGAAAATTTGCAATCCTCCAAGACATGTACCACATGAAAAGCACTCATCAATCTCAAAATCCAGGATTAGAAAGAGGAAAGTCAATTTGGTCACTGCTTACCTCATCATTATTGCTTTGTTTTAACTCGTGAATATTTTAATTTTGATGTGGATGACTTATATTTGATCAAATCGGAGAAGAGATTAGCCAATGTGCGTACAACCTAATCTGAACACCCTTGACTGTTGAACCTAAAACAAAAAAAAAAAAAAATGTCCATGCCTCCCAATTTTATGTAGGAGGCATGCACTAGGGTATTTGGTGTAGTGCCATCTTTGTTTTACTGTGATTAAAGTATAAATATAATTAAATTATTTATCATAAGAAAAATATTATTTAAACTTAATTTAATACACCAATTGAATTGAAATTAGACTCAATCTAACACTGGAACTCGCAACTAGTCTAACATTGCATTGATTAGGTCCTTGATTAAATTTCTAAATTTGGTCCCTATAGCATTGCCCTTATCATAATTAAACTATAAGTGAGTGATTAAAATATCTATTTTGGTAAAACAAAAACATGGTTAAAATATTTATTAATGATGCACAAAATAGTCTCGTGCAAGATTAATAGTCAAGTGTGTGATAAAGTGTAATTAATGGACAATTAATATAGCAATCAATGACAATAATGTAATTATCGGGTCAACACACATATATATAGTGGTTCAGTTCGGGTGACCTACTCCACTTCGAGAAATGACAACGGTGGTCGAGGGACCTTTATTGATAAAGTATGGTGATCGAGAGAGATAGCAATGGTTAGCTCCGGGAGGGGTACAATAGCTAAGAGAGAGAGAAAAGCTATATGTGCTCCTCTCAATGGAGAAGGCTTACAATTTATAGGCACAGAGTCTTAGTTGAAGCGGTGACTTGAGGCAAAAGAACTAATTCTCCTGGTCACTATAAAAGGTAAGTGCCATAAAATGTTGCATTGATCTTTGAGAGTGAGTATCCCTATAATTGCTCCCCACATGTTCTAATTCTTCTTGGACTCCTTCGAACTTGGGTTGGGTCGAATTCACGAACTGGGCCTGACCTATCCTCTAGCTGATTTAGGCTTACTTGATTTATTGGGCCTACCCTGGTTAGATTTGGGCTCCTCATTTGCCCCCCATGCCCCCAGCCTCCGATTGCTTGCGAGAGAAGGGGGTTGAGGGCATGAATGTCTTCTTCACCTGGACAAGAAAAATTTTTCTTGTTCCCCACGGCAGCCTTCCTTTTAATTAACATTTGGCATTTTCTGCATTCGACTGCATTTCTTTCACTGGGTCTTTCATCAATCTCGAAAGAATCTCGTTAATAGAGCTTATTGATAGAAAACCATTGAACTGCTCCACTCCATTCCCTTCTTCTCTTTGGAAGCTTCTCCTTGAAACTAGGGTTTAAAGCTTTTTCCCCATAAGAAATCAAGGAGGACAGAGGAGCTAATTTTGAAAAGGAGTTTGGAGAGAAGATGACAGGGGGCTCCAATGGCGGCTTTAGAGGGAAGAAGGCGGAGACGGAAGCTTCGTTGGTAAGGCACACTGGCGCAATGGGCTCGTCAGGAGGTGGTCACCTACCCATTCCACGCGAAGCCAGGCGCAGCCTAGGCGACGCCATGGCTAAGCTAAGGGCGACGCCCCTTTTTCCACACCCACATAGCGGTGCCCACCAAGGTGACCGCCCAGGTGGCTTTGGCAGCGATCCCAGCGACGTGGAGGCTGATGGCGATGATGTTCAGTTGTGTGAGCTCCAGCGAGGCATTAGGACAACTAGCAGTGCCTCTTACATAAGGCTCTTGGATGACGCCACTGCGAGGTCCCGAGGCGGCGCCTACAGCGGGGAAGGCATGGGCAGTGCCATGTGCACTGGAGGTGACGCCATGTGAACTGGAGGCAAAGCCTTCACCAGTGGACATTCCCTTTCTGAGGTTGGAGGAGGCAGTGCTCGCGAGGGGGTACCAGGTCGCGCCAAAGCCAAGGCCCAGAAGCTAGGTGGCGCCAAGGGCATGGCGAGCGATTACTTTTTGGATCTGGGTAGCATTGGGGAAAGAACGGGCTCTTGGAGGGGTGACAATGTCGTAGACGAAGATGATGGCAACGCCCATGGAGGACTGGGCGTGCTTATTCGGCCCAAGCCACTGCTCCATGAACTAAGCCTAAGAAAATCTCCTATTAAAAGTTACGCAACAATATTTCAGGTTAGGTCATCATCCGGATCAAACACAAATAGACTCCACAAAAGTCCAAGAGATACTGGTATTCCCTTGACATTGACCTTGATTCTGTCTTCGGTCTGTTCGAGCGAAGCAAGGGGATTGCTGGAGATAATGACTCAAAGGTGACTTCCATATTCAACTCCATTGACTGCGACGATTATATCGCTCGTATCGTATCTTCATATCGTATCTCTCCTGCTGCCATGTGTCATCGGGCGGAGGAGGATGAGCCAACGTGGAATGACTCCTCGGGTGAGATCGTTCGAAAACAGTTTGAGACAATGTCCACAAAACCTTGCGAGAAACCAAACCTTAGGAGTACATGCTTAATAAAATCCCATTCCATACGATCAAAAGCCTTCATCATATCGAGCTTAACTATAACATTCCCAGCCTCCACCTTCCTGTCCAGCTCATTCACTATGAATTGGGCTATTGAAATACTATCCCCAATACTCTTTCCCAAGACGAAACCATGCTGCTCTTTTGAAATAAGCTTGGGGAGAATATTACATAGTCTACTAGATAAAATCTTTGTGAATATTTTATATAGAAAATTACATAGGCTAATTGGTCTAAACTCTGAGAAAGAGATTGGATGATCTTTCTTGGGGATGAGGGTGAGCAAAGTAGAATTAACAGATCTTGGGATCACTCCCCCTTGCAGAAAAAAATTAAGAGCAGCAAGTAAATCATATTTAATAGTTTCCCAAGTAGATTGGAAGAACTTGCCTGAGAACCCATCTGGACCCGGGGCACTATTCACCGACATAGAGAAGACAACCTGCTTAAGTTCCTCCATTGTTGCTGGAGACGTGAGCATAACATTATCTTCCTCTGTTACCAGAGCAGGGATGGAAGTAAATAAATCCTCCTCCAAAGAATGTGGCTCAGATTCATAAAGTGCTGAAAATGAGAAACTGCACAACTAGCAATCTCCTCCTCCCCTTCTACCCAATCACCAACAGAATTTTTAATTCTTAAAATCCTGTTTCTGATTGCCTTACCTTTTGCAATGGCATGATAAAGCTTAGTGTTCTTGTCCCCATCTATAGACCACTTAACATTAGCTTTTTGCTTCCAAAAAATCTCTTCCATTCTAAGATAGTCATCCAAATCTTTCCTGGCCTTAAGCAAGTTTTGGTGATTAGTAGCAGTAGCATCCCTCTCAACCTCCTGCTCAGCTTGCAATAGCAGCATCTCATGCCTCTTGACATTATCAAAGATATTTCCAAAGGTGTTAACATTCCATTTCTTCAGCTCCCCTTTTAAATACTTGAGTTTCTGGAAAACATTTTCAATAGGATTTGTAGAGTAAAAACCAGACCAGCTGGATTGAACCAAGGACAGAAAACCAGCATCCTCAACCCACATGTCCAAAAACTTAAAATAACAAATTCTTCTAGCTGTAGGAGAGTCAGAAATTTTGATAATCAAAGGAGAATGATCAGATCCTCCTCTGTGCATTGAAATTTATCTCCCCATTCAACATTAACAAGCGCCCTGTCCAGTCTCTGCCACATACGAGTCATATCGTGGTGATTATTGCACCATGTGAAGGGAAAGCCTATAAAACCAAAATCCAGTAGGCCCAAAGAATTAATAAAATCAATAAATTCTGACATGATAGAGAAACTAGGAGGAGATGTAAGGAGAAGACTGTAAATTGAGACTGAGCAAATGAGACCACAAAGGCCTTCTCAAGATGTGATCACACTTTGCATAAACAAAAGAGACATGAAATTTATCTGACCCCATAAATGAAACTTCCACAGTTAACACTTGTTCGTGAACCGCAACTACTTGCACCTACATTCGATGATCCCAGAGTATCCAAATATGCTTTTCCGCAAGAGGATTAGCAAGAAATGAAGAAAACCCCAAACTATTGCATAAAATCTGTAACTTGGATGGACTTAATTTAGGTTCCAAAATAGACACCAGGCTAACATCATGAAGCTTAATTAGTTTCTTTAGTCTCCTCCTAGAGGATTCCTTATTAGCTCCCCTCACGTTCCAGGAAATTGTATTAATCATAAGAAATTTGGGGTAAAGACTGCTTCCTAGATTTTGATCTAGTAACAATGCCTGAGTGGGTATAATCCTCCATTTGCAAGTCAATTTCCAAGTTAATAGAATCCACTACTTCAACACATGCAAGAGTAGTAGTAACTTCATCATCAGAATGAAAGTCTTTATCAGGAGGTTTCCTGGCACACTGCAGACCCCTGTCATCATCCAAAGCCGAACCCCTATTACCAGCATAAATATATTCGTGATCTAGAAGGAATGTGAGATCTGAAGTCAATGAGATTTGCATATTCAGTGGACATGGTCCATCAGACTGCTCATTGGGCTTCTCCATAGCTGAAGCTTCCATAGTTTCCTTTCTGTTACCTTGAATCACCTCCGTTAAATCAAGTGGGACTGTGGGAGCAGTATCCAAGTCAGAATTGGAATTTACCAAAATAAAATCAGTATCTTTCCCTGAATGGTCACCCACTTCATCATCATCGTTGATCCTTGCGAAGATGGGTTATCAGCTGAAGCATCAATAATTATTGAATTTCGCTCATTCTTTCCCGTTAAATCACCACCTACCAAAATTACTGGGAGTTGCTGGGAAGGAATCCTAGTAATTTCTAATACATGATCTTCTAAAGATTTTCCAGAACTTTCCTCCGCATCCTTGCCTTTTCCAACTGCTTCTTTCCTCTTATATTGCGGTTTCCATAATTCTCTGTTGTGCACTCCCTTTTGAGATCTGTGATGGTCCGGATACTTCCTAAAATCATTCCAGTAATTTGATTCTGCATTCCTTCCTAGTCTGCCATTATAACATGCTTTCCTTTTTTCTGAGTTCTAGTTTCCTTTTCGGCATCTGCTAATTCTGGAGATGGATTCTTTCCTTCTGGGATCAACGTCTGGCTCACCATGGGTTTCTTCTTCCTGCACTCAAGTTCTTCATGGCCCTGTTTCCTGCAATTTTTACAGAATTTCTTGTTTCTTTCGTATACAATCCGCTGCCATCTTGCATCGTCAACCCCCATATCAATCCAAATTCTATTGGGATTTTTGGCAAGGAGGCTTACCTCTACACATACCCTTGCAACCCCAGACCTGGCTAACGAGAGAGTGGCTTGGTCATATGCCAAAACTTTGCCTATGGGTTTCACCAACAGCTCCAAAAACGGCTTCTTAAAAAAATTCAGAGGTAATCCCGATAATGATATCCACATAGGCACAATGGATGGCTCAATCCCTGTTACGAACGCTAGAAACCATTTAAAGAATCTGAACAAGTAATCTTCAATCATAGTAGCATCCTTTAGCCACGTCTTCACATAGTATTCTTGCTTTTCAAAACGTATTAACACATGCCTTGGGTCTATGGAACCAATCTCAAACTCACCCTTCAATCCCCATCTAGACCTTATCACTTCTCAAATCACACCCAGACTAGGCCTGCCATAGGCACACTTGCCTATTAGCGCATATTGAAGAGATGAACAAGATTGTTTAACCTCTTCATTTGTGAAGTAAAAAGCAGGTTTCCCCTCATAAAATACAATGGGTTTTTCAATCTTGGGTAAAGGTTCCTCCACAAAAATAGGTTTGGATGATTGTTTGAAGAGAGAAGCATAAGTGGGCTGTGTTTGTGGAGGATTAACAGGTTGTTGATCGGGTGGTTTTGGTGGAATATGGGAAGAACTTGGTGTTTCACTCATGAGCTTAGAAAATCCTAGAGATGAGAGGATAATTTGATATCCCTGCTATGTTTTAGCTTAGTTAGATTTGTTCTTGATAGGTATAACGGACCCTGTAACAATTATCACTATCATTATATCAATTTCCAATAAAATTAAATGTAAAAAACTGGTCATTGGGTCGAGAATCTTGAGAATTGAAAAAATAGAAAACAATATATCAAATAATTAGAATGACCTAATTAATTACATCCAAAAAAATTAAAATGACATAATTGATAATTTCATTGTTGAGGGGTTAAAATGAAAAATAAAATTTTTAAAAGTAGTTGACAGTTTAAATATATAAATATATATAGATATAGATGATCATGGTAATAATAATAATAGTTTTATTATTGTGTACATAATCATTATTATAATAATGGCATTATATTACTCCATTTCAATAATTCTAATAAATTGATGTATTGTAAATGGGAGAGAAGTATATGAAAGGTCATTTTAATAATTAATAAGTGTTGAATAATAAAATACATTAGGATATAATTGGTTTTAATCTTTTTTATAGGGACATAATGGTCAATCAAAAAAATTTCACTTTTGTTGACATTTTAATAGTATAGATATAGATATAGATATATATATGCAAGATCGTGGGAGAAAACATGAAATCATCACTCGCATTGAAGAAACTCGATGGTTTCCTTGGATTGTCACCATTTTTCATTTGAAAATGTCATTGTTAACATAAAAGAATTCTCTTTGCGACTTGACTCTGTTGAAAATAATTGTGTGGATTTCTATAATATAACAAAATTATTTATTGGGAATTTATGATAATATATAAAACTGTTTATATAATAAACTGCAAAATAGTAACATACAAGAATAAATAGTAACACATAAAATTGCAATAAATAAAATTGACTCATTTACAGATCAAGAACAAAGATTGTGTTGTTTGTGGTTTCTCAAATATAGTAAAATCGCTTATTAAGATTTCTTATTTGTAACATATAACTTAGAATAAAACAGTAACAGTCAAGAATAAAATAGTTACAAATAAGAACGAAACAGTTACACTTAAAATCTGTAAATAAACAAATATTTAAACTAACTCATTTACAGATACAATTGTCATTACATTCATTTTAAAGATTTCATCGCTTATATATCTCTTGCCTACATAAATCCTACTCTTGTTGAGTAGAAACTAGTCAGACTCAAAAATCAACCTAAAACTGTTCTTACTCAACAATGATCTAGACACAAGATTCTTTCAAATTTTTGGAACATGTAACACATCATTGAGAGTAAGTTATTTCCCGAAAGTCATCTTCAATATAACATTTCATTTACCTTCAACTTTGGAAGTAGAGGATTTTTCTCATGAATAGTTGTTTCTCCATGATTAATTGTTTTATATGAAGAGAACATCTTCTTATCCGAGCATATGTGTCTAGTGGCATTGGTGTCCACCCATCATTCCTTGATATTTTCAATCAAATTCACTTTGGATACTACGACAAAAAAACTCATGTTAGAAACATTGTCAGAAATTTTTTCCACCTCGGTTATATTGATTTGGGTAGCCTTTCTCTTGTGATTCTCTTGTGCTTAATGACTTCGACAATCTTTTGAATGATGCCCTAGTTTGTTGCATACAAAGCAGTTGTCTTTGAACCTTTTGAAATTATCACCCTTGGCCCCTTGTTGGCCAACATACTTCTTTTTCTTGTTGATTTTGTGTCCCTCTTCAATCACATGTGCATTTGACTTCATGTAATGATTACCAACTTTCTTTTCGAAGACTGTATTGTCCTCCTCAATTCTCAATCTCACGATCAAGTCCTCAAGTTTCATTTCTTTGCGTTTGTGCTTCAAATAATTTTTAAAGTCATTCCTATGTGGTGGACATTTTTTAATAATTACAATCACTTGGAAAGATTCACTAAGCACCATCATTTCGACATGAATCTCATGTAGGATCACTTGAAGATCTTGAATTTGACTTATGATAGTCTTGGAATCCACCATTTTGTAGCGAAGGAATTTGCCTATAGTGAATTTCTTCATTCCGACATCCTACATCTTGTACTTTTTATCCAAGTATGCTCACAACTCTCTAGTTGTCTTGATTGGACTTTACACATTATATAATGTGTTATCCAATTCATTGAGGATATAGTTCTTACACAAGAAAATTAGAGTGCTTCCATGCATCTACTACAGCAACAACTTGGTCGTTTGTCTCATTCTCACTAGAAACAGGAGCATCATCACGAAAAAACTTTGCAAGAATCAATGTAATGAGATAGAACAACATTTGTTGTTGCCATCTCTTGAAATCGTTCCCATTTAACTTTTCAAAATTTTCTCCATGAGACACATAAGTAGGTACAGAAATAGGCACCACAAGAGTAATAGTAGTAGAGACATTGTTCTTATTTGAAGCCATTTCTGATAAAAAAAATTACCAAATATTCAAAAATAGGAAAATAGTATCACTTTATAAAGCACGTTACTAAAACAAAGACTATATATGTTACTGCTCAATGTTACTGTTTTATGTTACTGTTTCAATATTACTGTTTGGTATAACTGTTTAAATCATACATATAAATAGAGTCACTGTTAGGTCTATATATTTTCACAAAAAAATTCCAAGTATCCCAAAATATTACAGATTGAAAAAATCAAGTTTTAACAATTTGTAATATTTTAAACTAGTTTAACATTCTAATAACATGAATCAAAAACACCATAAGTAATTATACGAATGTGAAAATCTGTCTTAGGATTGTTGTTTGTAGTTTCTCAAATATAGTAAAATCACTTATTGAGATTTCTGATTTGTAACATGTAACTTAGAATAAAACAATAACAATTAAGAATGAAACAGTTACAAGTAAGAACAAAATAGTTGCACTTAAAATCTGTAAATAAACAAATATTTAAACTGACCCGTTTGCAAATCAGGAACTATTATTGAACTTTCTGCAGATCAATGCTAATGTTTGACACTATGTCCTTAAAACAGATTTTGCCCCACACTTGGTGCTTATGAAAATCAAAGCGTCTGCCTCTCAAGATATAATGATCTTCAAACGAATAAAAGTAGCACTCCAATCTACTCGCCCAGCGAACCAGAAATTGTATTGTGTAATCTCTGATATGCAAATTCCCTTAACGCCGAAAATGTGATGTACTAATGGCTACCTTAATACCGAAAATTAATTAATGCAGAATGGTAATGAGTCTGGGTTTATATAGACAAACTAGTGACTGTTTCAGACAGCCACCATGCGAACCAACACAACTTGGAAGATGCATGCAGCCAAGAAAACACCATGGAAGTCTGCCCATTAACAGACACGAATTCAAAATTTCAAACTTGAGGGAAAACTAAATCCGAATAGGTGCGAAATTTGAATTCCAACAGGCAACAAAATTAAATTCCGGATTAAGAAATTCATGCTCAATTCGTTAAACGAATTTGCTTCAAAAAGATAAGGATGGGCATAACCCCCACACACACCCACACTTGAGCTCAGCCCAGCCGGGTCGGGTGGTTGTGGGCAGGCTGCGCACTCGTGCGTGTGGCATGTAGGCGCTCGCTCCGCTCATAAAAGTGTGATACCCCATAGAGCAAACTTGACATATATATGCACAAGTATAATTTCTTCCTCAACCAATGTGAAATTGGTGTTAAATCCCACATTGCACAACATTTATTTTCACAATTCAAATGGATCACTTTAGAGCCTATTTTCTCATTCATTTCTTACTCGATATGAGCAAGTGAATATACTACGTTATTTTTCTCACGGAGTATAACACAATCGGGTCCCACTTTAATTTAAGTTCAAAGTCGACCAAAAATTTACTTTTTACACTTAGAAAACTGTTTTGGTCCAAAAAATTGAACTTTATAGATCAAGGCTAGAGTTTGACACAATATCCTTAAAATAGATTTCACCCCAACACTGGTGATTCTGGAAATCTCAACGTCTATCTGCCAGGATACAATGATCTTCACGCAATCGAAAGTAGCACTTCAATTCAATTGCCCAACAAATCAAAGATTGTGTTTTGTACTATCAAAAAATATAAACTCTTAATCACGAAAATGATGAATGTAATGACTGTCTCAATGATTAATTTCATAAGTGCAGAATGCTAATAAATCTGAGTTATTTATAGACAGAATGATGACTATTTCGGATAGTCACCATGTGAACTGAATTTCAACTCTCTTTCTCTTTATCTAGTGGTTAATAAAACAAATTTTTCATAAACAAATGTAAAATTAGCAATTTGTGTAAGTTGAAAATTTTTAGAATAAATGGGCATGGTTAAATTTTGCAAAACATCGCTATGTGTAAACAAAAATATTTAGCAAGGCAACTATGGTTAAAATTAATTTCGATAGTAAACTATTCCTATTCAATTTGTTATATGACCATTTTTGTGTGATTTAACAAATAATTAAGCAAAAAACTATCCTTAAAAATGACCTCAAACTTACCATAAAAATATAAAATTACAATTCACAACTATACATTGATAGGTTATTGACGTTGATAAGAAGACAACATAAATATTTCATGAGGTCATCGTACCTAGTTTTGGTATACTATAACCATTGGATAAGATAAAATAACATTAGGTTGAACTCCACGGTCCTAAATTTTTTTAAAAGATATTTGAAAATTTTTCAAATTATAATACTTATACATAATTTAGAGACTTAATACATAGTGGTTATGCGATTGATAATGAACTTCATTCCATGCTAACATCCACTGTTAAACTCACAACCAAATGCATTAGATTATCAACTTAGATTAAAAAATTGTGTCCAATAATACTGTCCAAAATTGCATTTTAAGGCCCCAAAATTTTTCTTCTCATTTGGGGCCCTAGGCAATGGCCTTAGTGGCCTATGCCTTGGTTGGTATTGAATGTAATAGTAGCGTAACATTATTAACTTATGTGATGTTACAATCTAATAAAACAATTAATAAGTGAGCAACTAAATTGCACACAATTTAGTAATCATCCCGTCTACATAACATAATAATGAAAATTCACTTTATCTATTGAATTGTTTTTTATTGCATGGTAACACCACATAATTATGATCACTTGATGTACATTTAATCTTTGTCCAGTCAGAGGAGGGGACTCCCTTTTCATCTCTCTCTTTCTCTCTCTCTCTCTCTTACATATTATACTAGATCCCCTAATATGATTGAAATACGGAATGTCATGCAAATATTTCGCGATCCTTCCGAATTGTCTCAATTAGAGCTAATACAGGTTACAAAGCCTCATTCATGCGATTTTTGTTAGGGCTTTGGGAGGCCGATACCTCTATAAGGACTTAATAGGATAAAAGTATACTTTTTAAAACAATTTGGACAGAAGTCCATCTGCAAAGAAAAAGTCATAAAATCCCTTTTTAGATAAGGAAGACGAAGAGACCTCCGGTTTTGGGAATCAAAAGTATCGCCTGTTTCTTAAGCATCAATTACCAATGAGCCATTAATGTCAGTTTCCAAAACCAACATTCAGCTGGTACCATTCCTAAAACTTTTGAATTTCAAAGATTTTGGGATTTCAATCCATATCTTCCATATTTGTTTGATGAAATCTTGGATTATAGTCACCGGAATCGTTGTTTGTAGTGGTCGGAATCGTTGTTTGCAGTGGCTGGAATCTTGGATTCCCCATTTTTACTGTCGCCGGAATCATGGGTTGTAGGAAAAAAATAACGTTGTTCCTACATTCAAGATCGCTTATATGGAGAAGGAAGGAGAAGGTCTTCGACGCTGATTTAGTATTCCGACGTTATTTGGAAAGCTCTTCGCTAGAATCTTTGTGCTACTTCGCTGGAATATTTGGGTCATTTCTAACGGTATTAATTTCAACTATTTAAACTTTTTTTTGTTTATTACTTGAAAAATCCCCAAAATAGAAAAGAGTAACCCTTAATTTGACTAAAAAATTAAGTTCGGCTTTATTTCACCGGAATTATTGCGAATCTTTAGTTCGGCTTCATTAGATCATCTCAAATGGTAAGAAAATCATCTATTTTAGATTTTTTTCTTCGTTGAAAAATTCCAAAACATAAAATACATATCCCTAATTTTAGTGAAAATTTCTTTAAATTTGCTCCTTAATGTTAAATACATTCATTTTCCATGAATTATAACAATTTCAAAAACTGTAGGCATGATGTTACTATATGCTGAATCTCTATTGAGAATTCGAAACTCTCCAATGATGATTTGGATTTGAAAAATCATCTATTTAAAATTTTTTCTTCGTTTAAAAATCCCAAAACATAAAATATACATCACTAATTTTAGTGAGAATTTATTTAAATTTGCTTCTTGATATAAAAAACATTCATTTTTCATGAATTATAAGAGTTTTAGAAACTGTAGGCATGATGTTACTCTATGGTGAATCTCTATTGAGAATTTTATGCTTTTCGACGTTGATTTAGATTTTTGGAAAATTACATATTTAAATCTTTTCTTCCTTAAAAAATTCTAAAATCTAAAATACACAGCCCTAATTTTAGTGATAATTTCTTTAAATTTACTTCTTAATGTTAAATACATTCATTTTCCATGAATTATAAGAGTTTAAGAAACTGTATGCATGGTGAATTTCTATAGAGAATTCGAAACTCTTCAACGTTGATTTGGGTTTTTGCAAAATCATATATTTTAAATTTTTTATTCATTGAAAAATCCCAAAAATATAAAATACACAGCCCTAATTTTAGTGAGAATTTCTTTAAATTTACTTCTTAATGTTAAATACATTCGTTTTCAATGAATTATATAAGAGTTTCAGAAACTATAAGCATAGTGTTACTGTATGGTGAATTTCTATTTAGAATTTGAAGCTCTTCGACGTTGATTTGAATTTTTGGAAAATCATCTATTTAAAAAAAAAATTCCCTTGAAAAATCCCAAAACATGAAATACACATCCCTAATTTTAGTAAAATTTCTTTAAATTTGCTTCTTAATGTAAAATACGTTCGTTTTCCATGAATTATAAGAGTTTCAGTAACTGTAGACATGGTGTTACTTAATGGTGAATCTCTATTAAAAATTCGAAACTCTTCGACGTTAATTTTGGTTTTACTTATTGCAATATAGTTACAGTATACAATGACACTATACGGGGACATGGTAAAAATAAGTTCGCCATCAGCAAAAAAAAAAAATATGAGTTCAAACATAGGGAAACAGTGTTGACTGTGGCCTATATGTTTGCTACATAATGAGGAAAATAACACTTGACAAAAAAAATACAAGAGAAATTAACATCAACACAAATGAAACGATTCCGATAAAAAATGATTGGACTGTTCCTAAACCATCCCAAATCTTGGACTGTAGAAGATTTCAATGAACAAAAGAAACTGACGACAAAATATGAAGACAAAGACTAACTGGATACAGTTGAATATTGAGAATTTATTGCATATATCCGTACTTTGACTTGTCAAATTTTGACATGTATTTAAGGTTCCAATTTTAAGGTTTCAATTTTTGGGTTTGAAGAACATTTTTATTAATGTTCAATTGTTTCAGCTCATATATTTGGTGAGGCTCTATATGGGACTACCATTTAATGCCACTGTTTTTTAGAAACTCTATTTCCTGTCACTATTTTTTTTCCTATCACTATTTACTGCCATTATTTTGTATCAATATTTCCTGTCATTATTTCTTGTCACTATTGCAACTGGTATAAGTTGTACCGGTTTATAGGGATCCAACATATTTGACCCAAACATTTATGACGTCACTCTTTAAGGACACTTCTTGGTAATAAAATTGATAAGCATAATTCAAGCATAATATTTCATGTTTCCCATTGTTCTAAGGATCTTTTGTTCATGGTGTCTATATTTAGCATTAATTTATTCACCTTATTTTCTGTCTCTCTTTGGTGACACTATTTGAATGGCAATATTTCGTGTATCTCTTTTACTGCCACTCTTTGACGACAATATATATTTGAATGGGTAACACCACCTTAAAAATTTTGACCTTCATATTTGATTTCCTTTGCCCACCCATATTTTAAAAGAACTTTCTCAGCATGGGAACAAAACGAGAAAGCAAATCAATCTCAGATTCAACTCCGTCTTTAACAATATGAACATCTTCAAGCAACTCATCGTCATCCACAACGCTTGAAGTATCATTGCACACATACACCCTCAATTCAATATGATTGATATTAATAAAACGTACTAACTCAAACATATTTTTCATGTCATCATCATTTTGTAAGGAACAATTCGGATGACCTAAAATCGAATATGATATGCTCACAACCAAATTTCTCAACTCATCCCATTCCTCACAAACTCCATGCAAAATGAAATCAAAACTTGATAGAACCAAACATCTCATAACTAACGTCTCAAGACGATATTTCATAATAGCATGATCATTCCTTCCATGATCTTAAATGAATTTAACAAAAAATCAGAAACAGGTTCTCAAAATGAAATAGCGACACCAAACAGTAAATCCTACCATCTATTATATTAATGTAATTTAACATAAATTTATGGAAATTTTAGAAAATTTCATATTCCAAAATGCAAGTTTCAGAATTAATGTAATTTTCAAAAATTTCATGTTCCGTAATTCATCGATGACCAAAAAGAAAAACTCCTCAAGAAAATAGTGAGGTAGAAGCTTAAAAAAAAAAATTAACAGAAAATCAACAACAGGTTCCCACAACAAAAAAGTGATACTATAAATCATACCTACCATCTACTAAAAAAATGTAATTTAACATTAATTTTTAGAAATTTCAAAAAATTTCATATTCCAGAATTAATGTAATTTCCAAAAATTTCATTTTCCATAATTCATTCGATGACCAGAAAAAATAAAAATCTTCATAAATTAGGTCCTCATAACATTGCCCTTATCATCATTAAACTATAAGTGAGTGATTAAAATATCTATTTTGGTAAAACGCAAACATGGTTAAAATATTTACGATGATTAAAATATAAACAGTAAGATGAGATGTTGAATATAAATAATTTGGATCATTGTAATTCTGAATGTTTTAAGAGCTTTGTATTTTATTATATATATACTTCAACTGGTCGACTCTTTTTTTTCCAACCAAATTCACCACACATCATTCTTCCGTTAATTAAAATATATTTAATTCATATTCAAGCAAAATTAAAATAGAATATACTTAGTTCAGTAATACTTCATACAATTCTAGATCAGGAATAAAAAATAAAAAAAAATTATACATTTTAGATTTTTCTAACATTGTAAAACAGCTTTGAATGTTAAAATCAAATTATTCCTATTTAAGAGCAGCTCAAATTTGTATAATATTGACATGTTGTGTGGCGAAAATTATCATCCCCACGGAAACTCAAATCCCTTATATTATTGACAATTCAAGCAGAATAATCCAAAAACTCTACGAAAACCGAAACAAGGTCTTGTATGGTCCAGAATTGCTATACAATCCACACCCACTAATATCTGCCATTAATGTTCTTCAAAAATTCACAGCTCCACAACTCAATTCGATTCAAACAACCATGGAACTCACCTGGTTATACACTTCCCTCTCTCTCCTCCTCCTCTTTCTAGCTTTCAAGTTCTTGTTGGAAAAACGCCGGAACCTCCCACCGAGACCAGTACCGGCGCTTCCGGTTATAGGTCATCTCCACCTCCTGAAACATCCACTTCACAGAACCCTCCACAAGCTTTCCGAGAAAGCTGGCCCAATCATATCTCTCCGATTCGGGACCCGATTGGTTGTTGTTGTGTCTTCGTCGTCGGCCGCGGAGGAGTGTTTCACCAAGAACGACGTCGTTCTCGCCAACCGCCCTCGTTTCTCAATCGGCAAGTACATATTCTACAACTACACCACCATTGTTGGATCCCCCTACGGCGACCACTGGCGCAATCTCCGGCGACTTGGCGCACTCGAAATTTTCTCCGCCAATCGTCTCAACATGTTCTTATCAATTCGACAAGATGAAATCAAGCGATTACTGTGCTATCTTAGTCAAAATTCAGTCAATGGCGGTTTCGCGAAGGTTGAGTTGAGGTCAAAATTAACAGAGCTTTCATTCAATGTGATTATGAGGATGATTTCAGGAAAGCGATACTTTGGAGAAGACGAGGGCAATGAGGAGGCGAAGCATTTTCGGGGGCTCATAGAAGACGTATTCCGATACGGTGGCGTGGCGAATCCGGGAGATTTCTTGCCGGTTTTACGCTGGATTAATTACAAGGGTTTTGAGAAGAATTTAGTGAAGCTTGGTGAGAAAATGGACGTGATTTTACAGGGTTTAATTGATGAGAACAGGCGTGATATGAATAGTAGAAACACCATGATCAGTCATTTACTTTCTCTGCAGCAATCACAACCAGAGTACTACACAGATCAAATCATCAAAGGGCTTATGATGGTATGTGTAATCCCCTAACCCTTTAGTTAAGTTGTCAATCATGCATCCTCGCTCCAAAATGGACAACGAATTTGATACTAAACAGTTTAAATTATAAATGAGTAGAACTATTAAACCCGTCCAATAAATATGTTGAAATAAACTTGTTAAAAATGTTTTATATATGATTTATATATTAAACAAACTCAATTATATACAATTTATAAATGAGACGATAATATATTAAATAACTTTTGAAATAAATACAACACGACTTAGACACATGATTCCGGCACGAGAGGAACTCTTCCTTGAAGTCTCATAGAATTTTGCATATTGAGTAGGTGGTTCATGGAAAACAAGAGAACAAATGTATTGTTTATTAGGTATATATAACAGATGTATTGCTATTTGTTGATGCATATATTAAAGAGAAATACTTATATTTCACTATTCTCTAACAACTTAAATTCTCTAACTCTGGCAAGATTTTGTTTTTTCAAATATTTTGTTAGCCACACAATTGAAGATCTTATACAGATTAGATATTTATCATAAAGTTGTGGGTGTGAACGTGACACAAAGAAGACATCTTCAATGTTCCTAAACTATCCATCTTACAATAATCTATTTATCTTTAATTCATTTTTTTTAATCCAATACATAATAATCTAATATAATTTAGAATAAATACATGAGGGCCCACAATTTTAATACATAAACTCTAACCTTAGGGCCAACTTATTCAATCGAGCAAGGGACCTAATTCAATGCAACTATTAGATTAGTTGTGAGTTTCAATGTCAAGTAGGTTCTAATCCAATGGTTACATTGAATTAGGTCCCCAAATTAGATTCAAATTACATTTTTCTATTCAAAGTTAATCCCATAATTAGGCCTGGTTATGCTACAGTGATCCTTTTCTTTAGAATTATTGAAGGATTTGAACTGAGAGATTTAATTGAAATAGAAGTTAAAGTTTAACGACTTGTTTGTTTTAATTCATAGTTTGGGGCCAAATATAAATCAAGTGTAAAATTTTGAGGATTTAAAATACAATTTACCCTTGATTTAATCCCTCCCAGTAAAAAATCTAAGGTCAGCTGGGTACTGAAAGTTTTTAACAATATCCTTGATTTCAATTGTTTTTAATTTTTTCTTGATCTCACTTGATGAACTTATAATGTGCAGGTAATGCTAACTGCGGGTACAGACTCATCATCTGTGATAGTAGAATGGGCAATGTCAATTTTACTCAACCATCCTGAGATATTGAAGAAGGCTAGGACAGAATTAGACACTCATGTGGGTTCTGATCGCTTGATCAATGAAGCAGATTTGTCCAATTTGCATTACCTTCACAATATCATATCCGAGACCTTTCGATTATTCCCGGTAGCACCATTATTAGTGCCACACGAGTCATCTGCTGACTGTACAATCGGGGGATACAACGTTCCACGCGGCACGATTTTATTAGTCAATGCGTGGGCAATTCATAGGGACCCTAAGGTGTGGGATGACCCAACAAGCTTCAAGCCTGAAAGGTTTGAAGGTGGTGAGGTTGAGGCACACAAATTAATGCCATTTGGGATGGGAAGGAGGTCTTGCCCAGGTGCTGGACTAGCTCAGAGAGTGGTAGGTTCAGCGTTGGGATCATTGATTCAATGCTTTGAGTGGGAGAGGATTAGTGAAGAGGAGGTTGATTTGGCTGAAGGAAATGGGCTCACCATGCCAAAAGCTAAGCCATTAGTGGCCATGTGTAGAGCTCGCAGCATTATGGACAAAGCTCTTTCAGAAATTGAAAAGAATGTTTGAGAATTTCTTGAGGTATATTAAGTGAATTACAATAAATCGTTCCCAATAAATCAGGTTATGCCTGAAACGGGGTCTCAAAAATAGGAGTTACAGATAATTTTAACTTCCAGCTTGAAATTACAAGTAAAATATTCAATGTGACACCACGTGTTATTGATGACATGATCGTGAATTACAATAAACAGTCACGATGATATTGTGTTGTTGTAATTAATGTTGTATATACATAATTGAGACATAATATATCAGGAACAGATTTTTTTTTTTCGCATTTATCTGCTATTATTTAACTTTTTTTTCTTTGATAATTGATTGAGATTGACAGCAATTGCATTGTTATAAAATTTTTACTGTTTTTTGAAAATGAAGTGGCAACTGAAAGTGGTAATATTCAATTTCATGAATACTGATGGAAAAGAAAATGGATTCATATCCGTCGCTTACTATTGAAAAAGGGGTAAAGTTACCACAAGAAAGACATCTCACAAATGAGGGGAATCTCACTTTATACCTTGAAAGATTTAAGTTTTTTTTATTTTGTATTCTCAAAAATGAGATTTTTTATATTGCACATTTAATGTATTAAAAATATTACAATGTGGCCCTTCTGTTAGTTTCTGTTGCTTATTTCATTAACACCCACCCTATTGACGTTAAAGGAATAATAAATGAAAACTAACGAAAGGGTTACATTACGACACTTTTAATACATTGAGGGTACAAAATAATTTTTTTAAAATTTTTTAAGATACAAAATGCAATTCACCCCACGACTAATGCAACCTTAACATTGTATTTTACAAAAAGAAAAAAAAAGGTTCACCGGAGAAAAACATAAAATAATCCGAAATTTTAAGAAAGACCCTATCTAGATTCTCTACAAGAGTTCGAAGTTCTTTGTTTTTGTTTTTTTTTTTTTTTTAACTACAAGTTGTTTAGGCTTACACCGACTACTCTCTCATTGAACATCACTCTTTAACTTATTATACCAAACTAATGGTGCTTTCCACACACATTCGCATTTGTGATCGAAAAAAAAGAAAAGAAAAGAAAAGAAGGTCAGATATGAAGAGTATAAGAAAGTAAAAAAAGACAAACAAAAAAGAGAAGTTGTGGATGATTATGAGTAATTAAGGGGTAATATAGATTTTTTTAAATAAGGACACCAAACCCCTTTTATTCCTTGATTAATCGAATAGATATTTGCAACACTAACACAAATCAATCTAAGGAAGAATGACCTAAGTTTGTATCTACTTCTACACATCGAGTAACCTATCTTTTTTTCTCCACCTCCTGAAACAACCCTTTCACAGAACTCTCCATAAGCTTTCAAAGAAAGTCCCAATCATATCTCTCCGATTCGGGACCCGATTGGTTATTGTTGTGTCTTCGTCGGCGGCGATGGAGGAGTGTTTCACCAAGAATGACGTCGTTCTTGCCAACCGCCCTCGTTTCACAATCAGCAAGTACATAGGCTACAACTACACATCCATTGATGGATGGCTTTGGCGACCATTAGCGCAATCCTAGTATTCATACGAGTGACATACTCATCTAAGGGATGATATGTATTTAAATTGCAACTTTTTGAGTTTCATTTTAGTTGTGTAGTATTTCTATATTTGCAATACATGTGGTCCACACTTGTCAATTTGTATATTTTCAATGACATTAATACTATTTTCTTTCAAGCAATGCTATTGGGACATAATTTGAGGACATAATTTGGGGACCAGTAATGCTACACTGACCAAATTTTGACAACATATTATTTGGAATATTTATTGGGGCCCAAATGACATGACACCAAATAAAGAAGGCCAAATCAGCTATCATGTCATTTGAGCTCTTAATTTGGTCAGCGTAGCATTAATGTTTGGAGACTTAATGATTGTGGTCATTAGATTGTCAGTGGGTCCCAATATTAAAGTATCACTGGATCTCAACACTATCAATCTAATGATCATAATACATTAAGTCCCCAAATTATGTCCCTAAATTATGTCTCAATAGCATTAGTCTTTTCTTTATTAACTCATTTGTATCTCTCTTCTATCCATTATTCTCCTCGACTCCTGTATCTCTTTCATGTCATTTAATTTCTCTCTCCTCTCTTTCTTCCATTTCTCTATCATCTCTCTTCATTTAAGTATTATCTCTCTTCTTTCTCTTTTGTCCCATTCTTTCTCTCTCCTCTATCTGTTTCATGTTATTTAATTTTTCTCTTCTCTCTCTTTATTCAATTGTCTATAGTCTCTTTTCATTCATCTCTGTCTATATTTTCTTTCATTCATCTCACTCATTCCATCTCTTGTATCTTGCATATTCCTAACCTTTACAGCCTGCTCAAAAAAAAAATACTAACATTTACAGTTTGCCAAATAAGGAAACTTAAATTTACAGTATGAAAATCTTGTTCTTTGTCCATTAGGAAAAAAAATCTTACCATTCATTCATCATTAACATACCCACACCAGCAGAATGTAAATATTTGTATGAGAGATAAAAAGTTATTATGGTGCTCCCTCTCCTTTGTTTCTTTTCATTGTACCATTTTTTTCACTTTCCTTTTACCATGTCTTCTGCCTCATCCATTGCAACTTGTAAATTCACATCCATTGTACCATTTTTTGTTTTAGCTCTTCCCTCTTCTTTCACCATCTTCAAAATCTAGAAAGATAGAGATACACAGAAAGATGGAACCAAGGTCATCATGAACCTTGAAGAAATAAGGCGTACACCAAGCAAATAGTGAACAATGAAGACAATAAGCGCGCACCACATAGAATTTGTATTTTTATTTTCTTGTTGTAGTAATTGAGTTTTATTAAATATTCAATTTTAGTATATCCCACTATCCTAAGACAATGATAGTGATAGTGTCAGTGTCAGTGTCACTGTGGTATTCTCAATATCCCACGATAGTGACAATAACAATGACAGTATTTTTTTTCGATAATTATTAGTAACATTTTCACTATCCCATTGGCATTGTCACAGTGATTTTTTCACTATCCCAAGACAGTGATGTTAAAGTTAATACTTTGTTGTATTATTTTGTATTTGGGCTAAAAATTTTATGTTTGTAATTGGGTCATAAAATGTAAGTGTGTGTTTGGGTATCTTTTGTTGTATTTAATTAGGCCCAAAGATAAAAAACTCTAGAATTATTTATGTGTGTCTAGATAAAGTTTGTAGGAATCTTTTCTAGAATATATGGAGTGTCTATATTTAGGTGTGTCTAGATAAAACTTGTTAGAGACTTTTCTAGAATATATGGAGTGTCTATATAAAGTTTGTAAGAGACTTTTCTAGTAGATATGGAATGAAAAAATCTAGTTCCAGAATTTCTCATGTATTCTCTATTTGTCTCTTATTTGTTTAATTAATCAAGGTTCAAGCCTAAACTAAGGCCAACATAGTGGTATTAGAACACGGTCCGACGACAACAACTGGGCGTGAAGATTTGGTTCGGGAAAACAAACCCCGGTGCCGAAGAATATGTCGGGTTCAAGTAATCAAAGTTTTGGAACTCAACCACCTCCGTTTCCACAATTTGACGATAAGAATTATGATTTTTGTTGTGTGAAAATGAAAACCCAACTTATTTCAAATTATTTGTGGGAGTATGTTGAAGATGGGTATGATGACCCTGAAGATGTTGATTCTTTGACGGATGCTCAAAAGCAAATATTGAAAGCATATAAGAGGAAGAATGCAAGAGCTCTCTCAGTGATTCAACAAGGAGTTTCAGACAAGATTTTTTCGAGGATCATCAATGAGACCAAGACAAAGGATGCTAGGGATATTATTCAAAAGGAGTATCGGGGCAACTTGAAGGTAAGAGAAATTAAACTTCAATCTTTGAGAAGAGATTTTGAAAATATGAAAATGAAAGATGGTGAAGTATTGCAAGATTATTTTTCTAGATTGATGGAAGTTGTGAACCAAATGAAAATACATGGGGATAATATAACTAATGAAAGAATTGTGGAAAAAATTTTAATTACGTTGACGGCGGACTATAAACCCATTGTTGCGGTTCTTGAAAATACTAAGGACATTGAAACCTTGAGTGTTGAAGAATTGATGGGTTCAATTAAATCATTTGAGAAAATATTGAGTAAGCAAACGGAGAAGTCACTGGAAAGTGTTTTTCAATCTAAGCTCAATGTTAGTGGTTCTAAAACTCAAGGAAGCTCTTGGAATTTCAATCAATCGGAAGGAGGAAAAGGAAAAGGTAAATTTGATAATGCAAAAGGTGGAGGAAAGAATGATTTTCACAAGAAGATTTTTCAAAGACAAGAAAATGAGGAGTCCACCCAAAGAAAGTGTAAAATTTGTAATCGAAGTAGTCATGTGGAGAAAGATTTTTGGTTTAAGGGGAAGCCACAATGTTATAATTGCAATAAATTTGGGCATGTGAAAAAGGATTGTAGAGTAACCAACCAACAAGCTAATTTTACCAAAAAAAAAAGAAGTTAATGGGAACATGCTTTATGCGTGTCACAATGCTTTGGAGAATAATTGTGATGTTTGGTTTGTTGATAGTGGTTGAAGTAATCACATGACTGGTGATGAAAGCATTTTTGCCAACCTTGATACTTCCTCAAATTTTCAAGTCGAAATGGGTAATGGTGTCTTAGTCCAAGCAAAAAGAAAGGGTACTATTGCGGTGGAGACCAAAATAAGATACATAAGGGATGTTTTACTAGTTCCGGACTTGGAGCAAAATTTGTTGAGTGTTGGTCAAATGGTGGAGCATGGGTATGTGGTTCACTTTGAAGATGATACTTGCAAGATTTATGAAAAATGGGGGAGCAAGCAAATGGTGGCAACAATCAAGATGGAGAAAAATAGAAGCTTTTCGCTCACTTTGAGGTATGCAAAAAATGTTGCTTTAAATATGAATGTTGTGTATGAGACTTGGCTTTGGCATAAGAAATTGGGCCACTTGAATTTTCAAAGTTTGAAGTATCTACAACAAAAAGGCATGGTGCATGGGTTGCCGATGATTCAAGAAGTCAAATAAGTTTGTGAAGGTTGTGCTCTTGGGAAACAACATCGAGAGGCATTTCCTAAAGACAAGGCATGGAGAGCTAAAGCACCATTGGAGCTTGTTCATACCGATGTGTGCGGGCCTATGGACACACCAATCCATGGAGGTAACAAGTATTCATTACTTTCATTGATGATTTTTCTAGAATGATATGGGTTTACTTTATGAGACAAAAATCGGATGTGTTTAATGTTTTTCAAAAATTTCAAAGACTTGTTGAAAGGCAAAGTAGCCACCTTATGAAAGTGTTAAGAAGTGATAGAGGTGGTGAGTATAACTCTAATGAATTTATGAAGTTTTGTGAAAATATTGGGTTGGAAAGACAATTGACCGTTAGGTACACTTCACAACAAAATGGAGTGGCTGAGAGAAAAAATAGAACAATTGAAGAAATGTCTAAATCAATGCTTCATGAAAAGGGTTTGCCCAAAAATTTTTGGGGCAAGGCCATTAACACGGTGGTTTACTTGTTGAATAGATGTCCAACAAAAACCCTTTCAAACAAAACTCCATTTGAAGCTTGGAGTAAAAGAAAGCCCTCGGTTAATCACATGAAAGTGTTTGGGTGTATTTGTTATGCACACGTTCCCAAAGAAAAGAGACATAAATTTGATGAAATTAGTGCAAAATGTATCTTTGTGGGCTATAGCACTCAAACAAAAAGCTATAGGCTCTACAATTTGAAGAAAGATAAGCAGATCATTTCAAGAGACGTCATCTTTGATGAAAAAGCCTCTTGGGATTGGAAAGAAAAGAAGGTGCAAAATCATTTTTCTCCTATTTATGAAGAGGTGGGGAGTGAAGAAAGTGATGATGAGGTCCTTGATGTTCGAAATCAAATGTCTCCGATTGCTAGTCCACAATCAACTCCATCAAGCTCAAGTTCTTCTTCTACAAGTTCAACTCCAAGAAAAATGAGAAGTCTTAGTGATGTGTATGCAAGATGCAACTTTTGTGTGGTTGAACCGGAGAACTTTGAAGAAGCAATTAAACTAGAAGTTTGGAAGAAAGCAATGGAAGAGGAGATTCGGGTGATTGAAAAGAACAAGACGTAGGAGTTGGTGGAGATACCCAAAGGAAAAGAAATGATTGGTGTGAAGTGGATTTACAAAACAAAGCTTAGTCCGGATGGGTTAATTCAAAAAAACAAAGCAAGGCTTGTTGCATAGAGGTATTCTCAACAACCAAGTGTTGATTATCAAGAAACATTTGCACCGGTGGCTCGGCTTGACATAATTAGAGCACTTATTGCTTTGGTGGCTTAAAAGGGATGGTTCTTGTACCAACTTCATGTGAAGTCCGCATTCTTAAATGGAGACTTGGAGGAAGAGGTGTATGTGGATCAACCTCAAGGCTTTGTTGTCAAAGGAAAAGAATATAAAGTTTACAAGTTGAAGAAGGCATTATATGAGTTGAAACAAGCACCCAGAGCATGGTATAGCGAGATCGATTCCTACTTCAACAATAAAGGCTTTCAAAGGAGCAAAAGCGAGCCAACCTTGTAAGTCAAAAAACAAGGTAACACCGGTATTCTTATTGTTTCTTTTTATGTTGATGATCTTGTTTTTATCGGAACTGATGAAAAGATGTTTGAAGAATTTAAAAGAGACATAATGAAAAAATATGAGATGAGTGATTTGGGTTTGTTGCATTACTTCTTGGGATTTGAAGTTTTTCAAAATGAAGATGGTGTTTTTATTTCTCAAATGAAGTATGCAAAAACTCTCCTTGAAAAGTTTAAAATGGTGAATTGCAAGTTGGTTGCTACACCTTTGGTGGTGAATGAAAAGTTGACAAAGGAAGATGGAAGTAAAGTGGTTGATGCTTCTCTTTATAGAAATTTGGTTGGAAGTTTGTTATATTTGATGGCTACAAGGCCGGACATTATGTTTGTTACAAGTTTATTATCTCGGTTTATGCATAGTCCAAGCCAAACTCATTTTGGTGTAGCAAAAAGAGTTTTGAGATACATCCAAGGTACCCTTGATTATGGGATTTTTTTTGAAAAAAATGTGGATGCAAAGTTGATTGGATTTTGCGATAGTGATTGGGCCAGGTGTGTGGATGATATGAAGAGCACTTCCGGTTATGCATTTTCTCTTGGCTCAGGTGTCTTTTCATGGACATCTAAGAAGCAACAAATGGTAGCACAATCATTCGCCAAGGCCGAATATGTTTCGGCATCACTGGCGACATCACAAGCAATATGGCTAAGGAGAATCTTGGAAGATGCTAGTCAGAAGCAAGGAGAGCCTACCCCAATTTTGTGTGATAACAAGTCCGCGATAGCAATGACAAAGAATCTCGTCTACCATAGCCGAACCAAGCACATTGCAATCAAGCACCACTTTATCCGGGAGGCCGTGGAGGATGATGAGATTCAACTCAAGTATTGCAAGAAGGAGGATCAAGTGGCAGAGGACAAGTTTCAATACTTTCAGGAAATGTTGGGTGTTGGGTAGCAAATCATTAAGGGGGAGTGTTAAAGTTAATACTTTGTTGTGTTATTTTGTATTTGGACTAAAAATTTTATGTTTGTAGTTGGGTCATAAAATGTTAGTGTGTGTTTGGGTATCTTTTGTTGTATTTAATTAGGCCCAAAGATAGAAAACTCTAGAATTATTTAGGTGTGTCTAAATAAAGCTTGTAGGAGTCTTTTCTAGAATATATAGAGTGTCTATATTTAGGTGTGTCTAGATAAAGCTTGTTAGAGACTTTTCTAGAATATATGGAGTGTCTATATAAAGTTTGTAAGAGACTTTTCTAGTAGATATGAAATGAAAAAATCTAGTTCCAGAACTTCTCATGTATTTCCTGTTTGCCTCTTGTTTGTTTAATTAATTAAGGTTCAAGCCTAAACTAAGGCCAACAAGTGACAGTGGCAATATAGTAGCGCTACTCCAAGCTCTGTACGATCACGTTACTCTATAGAAGCTTTGCACCACGGCGTTTGGTGGGTACTTTTTATGTAGACCATTAGATCATGATCTAATGGTCACTAAACAAAGATTCTCAAAATTAATTATCAAAACTTACCAAAATTAGCTATTTGCCAAATAAGAAAGGTCAATCACATATTAATTATGATCCTAGTCCTATAAAAAAAGTCTATTTAACCTTTGTGAAATTAATTCTTTTAAAATTAATGAATAAATGTTTTGACCCTTAAATCTTTTATTATAATGAACCCGAAATATACTTAAAGAATGACAACTTCAATGGCAAAGTTAGATTAAAATTAAGTTTGCTTATCAAAATTCATTGTCAGCATTCTTTTACTGTGAAACCCAGAATGTGATTTATTTGTTCATGCTCTAGTTCAAAATAAAAAATAAAAAATAAAATAAAAAACGTAGTGTGAAACTATCTTGTTATACAATCTGTGTACTAAATAGGAAATATCTGTTTCATATTTATTATGATCTAGTCCTATTAAGAAAGTCTTAAAGGTTAATAATAAAAAAAAAATATGACTCCTCTTAAATATTAACGGATCGACCCAATGACCCAGATGATTTTTATCTTTATCCATCTAATTTATTATATCCGTTTGGGTTAAAAAAAAAAATGGATTATAGATATTTCTAATTCTTGGGCCAAATTACCTAATAACGGGTTAAAAATAAACGAAAAATAACGGGTTGACCCACTATATGGGTTCAATTGGGGCACACCATTGTTGGGTAAGTCTTTCCAATTTTTTGGTCAAATTACCAATTTGTCATCTTTTTTTTCTTTTTTCTTTTTGGGTCATTATATAAATACTAGTTTGTTCTCTTAATACCACAGTTTAATAATTATTGAGGCAAATTAGTTAATATTTATCCTTTTCTCTTAACTTTCTAATCAACTCAATTAGGAGTGCTTATTAACTACATAATAAATTACCTCCAAAAAACGAAAAAAAAAAATGCAAGTGATTGGCCAACATTTAAAAAACATGGACAAATAATATCACTACTAATGTTTCGGTATTCTAAGTTTTAGCAATGGGGACAACTAATATCTATACAATGGATTCGGTAAATATATTGCACTTTCATCCCCAATTTATAAAAAAAAGGCATAACTATTAAATTGAATTTAAAAAAATTAGACTAACTTATTAAATCAATTTACCGAACATTAACTCAACAATACCACCACTTTTGGACTTTTAACCTAGCCACATCAACAAAGTCTTTAACAACCAATTATTTAACCAACTAAACAACCAAGTGACCAAGTGATTAAACTATTCAAAAGACTTAGAATCCTCTTGGGCATGCATGTAGGTTACATCATGATGTAAGAAATAACTCACTTAATGGATAGATGACAAAGATAGCCCATTGCTAATTATTCGGGTCATTGGGTCAATTTTTTATGTGAGGACCCATATATATATTAATCATTAACACGTTAATTAGGTCATCAATTATGATTCTATATAATTGATGTTTATTTAATATATATATATATATATATATATAAATAAATAAATAATTTTTTTTTTTGTTTATTTATTAAATAAACAAATGGACCTCAAATATAGACTCTTCACGTGAAAATGAGTCAAATGACTATCATTTATGTCAAATTTAGTAATAATATAATGAAGGCATATATCTATAAATATTATATGTAAAGGACAAATGTCCTATCACCTGGGTGCAAATGTAAAACGTGCAATATATATATATATATGGCAAACAAGTGGACAGTTGTCCACATGACGTAACCATGACGTAAAGAGCCAAGACTTTGGCTATAAATAGCATGTCTTGGCCACTCGAACAACGCAACGAAGAAAAAGAGAGAGAGAGGGGAAGGAAGAGAGAGGAAGGAAAGAAAAGAGATCAAAATTTTGTTGACCTAAGAGTTGTTTCTACGGTTAAAATTTTGGATAAGATTTTTTTTAGTTACTACGCATTAATTTTATAGGTTCGATCACTTAAATTTGATCCTCATTAAATATTTTTGGATCAAATTTAAGTATCATTATTTTTTGTTAATTCTTCCAATTTTTTTTTTTTAGTTTAACTAAGTCCTTATTACCTATTTTTATTCTAAAATATTATTTCGATTGTTTTGCCACAATACACGGTATTGAGTAAAGATTACGTCAGAAGTAGGGTTTCTTTTGTCTTTTACTGTCATTGATGCATTTCATGCATGTTTGGGGGCTTCATATCAAATCTATTTTTAATTATATAATGCAATATTATATCGTTTTAATCATAGGGTCGAACTTGGGTATCCTAGACTTTTGTTTTCATGTATATAATAAGTGACATCTAGGATAGGAAAACAAAATGTATTTTAGTTGCTAATTATGTGGAATTATAGTTGTTTTTTTTAACTTTTGAATGTGGCCATAGTTTTTAAATGCAGTTTTAATATCATAAACTTTGTGTTATAGGATTGAGGAAAACACATCTCATGACCAACCAGAGACGTCCATCAATGACCAGTCCCCTCCAGCACTGCAGGACACCATAAGTGACATTTACCAGTGCTTCAGAGAACTGGCCACTTTGGTACAACAGGCAGAAAATAATAACCACACTATGGTAACACAACCGATAGTTCAGGAACAAGCAAATGTGGCAGAAACACAAAGAATGATGATAATCAAAGAATTTATACGACAACATCCCCCTGCCTTCCAGGGAAGTGTAGAGCCACTTGATTCAAAGAGGTGACTTCGACAACTAAAAAATGTAATGGATGACATGGATATTGCCCCAGAGTTACGAGTTACCTTAGCCTCTTATCTTTTTGAGGGTGAAGCTGATCACTGGTGGGATATCGTCAAAAGAATGAGGGACGTAGACCAAATGACATGGAGCACATTCGAGAGAGTGTTCAATGATAAATATTTTCCAGATTCCGTAAGGGATAAAATGTTATTCGACTTCTTAGAGTTGCAACAACGCAACCTGACAGTCACGCAGTATGAGTCCAAATTTGCTGAACTCTCTCGCTTTGCCACATAATTAGTTTCCACTGATGTCAAGAAGGTCAAGCGATTTGAACAAGGTCTTAAGCCTTTTATTCGAGGGCGTCTCGTAGCGCATCGACTGAGGAACTATAAGAAACTGGTGGAAAGAGCTATGCTAGTAGAAAGAGACCTGGAAGATACACAAAATATCAGAAGTCGTCAGCAAGGCAGATGATGTCAGACAAGAAATAGTGGCAGCAGTAATCACCAAAGAATAACCCCATATCGACGGCTAGGGCAAGGTACCAATGAAAAGAGAAATGCGAATCAGGGGCAAAATTATGGAAATTAGAACAGAAAATCCAATGATACAAAACGATGTTTTGGGTGTAGGCAAACAGGACATTATAAAAATCAGTGTCCCTTCACGTCCTCTCAAAGGTCGGCCAATCAAGGCTCTTATCAGCCATTCAATCAATCTTGTCCACACCAATACCTTTACCCTACTCAGGCAGTAGGACCGACATCCCAAGTTGGACCTTCGCAGTCATTCCCAAATCAGTCACAACAAAAAAAGCCAGGACGTAGAACAGCAGTTACCGAAGGCCAACCTCAGATCTATGCAATGGCTACACTGGATAATAACGCCTCTAACGAAGTCATTGAAGGTATCGTTCTTATTTATAATTCTTGGGCACGTATTTTGTTTGATTCGAGGGCAACATATTATTTCATTCTCACTTCACATGTTGTTGCATTAGGGTTAGAATTCGAACTTTTGGGTCGCACATTGTGTATAAACCTACCTATGGGGGATCTCTTGGAAACAACTAGGATATGCAAAAATTGCGTAATCCGAATTGAGAAGCGCGAGTTGATTGTGGACCTAGTTGCCTTAGAAATAATTGGATATGACATAATTTTCGGAATTGACCTATTATCTTCCTATCATGCCATCATGAATTGTTACAGTAAGAAAATCAAACTCCATACCTCGGAAGATGTAGAGTTCGAATTCATAGGCAAATGTCACTATTTGTATATGTTCTCTACAAGGAACAAAAGTAGTTTGGAATTCCTTACCATCTTAATTGGGGAAGAACTAGGTAAGACCACATCTGATATCGTATTGGTAGTGTGTGACTTTCCTGACGTATTTCTTGAGAAATTACCTGGACTACCCCCACAAAGAGAGAAAGAATTTACTATTGAGGTATACCCTGGTACGGAATCAATATCTATTGCCCCTTACCGTATGACACCATTAGAGTTGAAGGAATTAAGAAAACAGTTGGATGAACTTCTTTCTATGGGATTCATTCGACCAAGTACGTCGCCTTGGAATGCTCCTGTACTCTTTGTGAAAAAGAAAGATAATACGTTGAGGCTTTGTATTAACTATCGGAAACTGAATTGGGTAACAATAAAGAACGAATATCCTCTACCACGTATTGATGACTTATTTGATCAACTCAGAGGATCTCGTTATTATTTCAAAATTAATCTTCGAACTGGATATCATCAATTAAGAATTAGAGAGGAGGATATCCCCAAAACAATTTTCCGTACTCGATATGGACATTTTGAATTCTTGGTGATGCCTTTTGGACTTACAAATGCATCTGCAGCTTTCATGGACATGATGCACTAGGTATTCAAGGTCTATCTTGATCAGTTTGTAATCGTCTTTATAGATGATATTCTCATTTACTCATAGTCACGTGAGGAGCATGTACAACATCTTCACCAAGTGTTACTAACACTAAGGGAGACAAGTTGTATGCTAAGACAAGTAAGTGTGAGTTCTAGATGAAAGAAGTCAAATTTCTTGGGCATGTAATGTCCGAAGAATGAGTGACACTGGATCCAACTAAGGTTGAAGCAGTAATAAATTAGGACCGACCTAAGAATGCAAAAAAAGTTCAAAAATTTATGGGATTGGCAGGATACTATCGAAGATTTGTAGAAGGATTTTCCAGAATAGCTATGCCCATGACCCGGAAAAGAGAAAAATTTAAGTGGACCAAAGAATGTGAACAGACATTTAACATCCTAAAGGAGAAGTTGACCACGACACCTATTCTCACTATACCCGAAAGTGGTATGTGGTATGACGTTTATACGGATGCATCATTACAAGGACTTGAATGTGTATTAATGCAAAACAACAAGGTGGTTGCTTATAGATCAAGACAATTAAAAGCTCATGAACGAAACTATTTCACCCATGATTTGAAACTGGTAGTTGTTGTCTTTGCTCTGAAGTTATGGCGTTGTTATCTGTATAGGGAAAAATTTCAGATTTACTCGAATCACAAAAGTCTCAAGTATATATTCACTCAAAAAAACTTGAATCTCCGACGATGTTGGATAGAGTATCTCGAGGATTACGACTTTACACTTCAATACCATCCGGAAAAAGCTAACGTGGTAGTTGATGCATTGAGTAGAAAATCCCGAAGTGTAGTGATCAACGTGATGAAGGACAAATGGCAATTGAGGAAGGCACTAGAGGACTATGACATTTGGATGGGTGAAGAAGAAGGTCAACCACATTTGTTTAATCTCGTTGCTCAACCTGTCCTCCGACAAAAAGTTGTTGAATTACAACGTTCAGATTCCTACTTAGAATCCATCTGCACCCAACTGGAAGATGGGAACACTCTTGAGAATTGGTGGTTGCAAAATGGGGAATTACTATATCAAGGAAGGTTGTGTGTACCCAATAATGCTCAGTTGAAAAAGGAGATACTCAGGGAATGCCATCGCTCTAAGTTTTTCATATATCCTGGCAGCACAAAAATGTATCAAGATATGAAACGTCAATATTAGTGAAAATGAATGAAGAAGGATGTTGCTAATTTTATAGCTTGATGTGCCATATGTCAGCATGTAAAAGTAGAGTATCAGAAACCAGGTGGGTTGTTACAATCCTTACCTATTCCAAAGTGGAAATGTGATCATATCACTATGAATTTTGTGATTGGATTGCCCAGAACTACCAAGGGATACAATGCAGTATGGGTTATAGTAGATCGACTCACCAAATCAGTTTATTTATTAGCCATGAAGAATATTGATACTCTAGCTACGTTAAGTCAACTTTATATACTGGAGATTGTAAGATTACATGGAGTACCGTTATCAATCGTGTCAGATCGAGATACTAGCTTTATGGCTCAATTTTGGCAAAGTTTACAAAAGGTCATGGGAACCGAGTTGCATTTTATTACTAGCTACCATCCTCAAACAAATGGTCAATCCGAAAGGGTGATCCAAATATTGTAAGATATGTTACGAGCTTGCGCTCTAGATTTCAAAGGTAGTTGGAATGAACATCTTCCACTGGTGAAATTTGTTTACAACATCAGCTATCAAAGCAGTATTAGCATGGCTCCGTATGAGGCTTTGTATGGACGACCCTGTAGATCACCTCTATGTTGGGCCGAAGTTGGTGATAGCATTTTATTTGGTCCAGAAATTGTCCGAGAAACTATTGAAAAGATCCAAGTAGTTCGAGATCGACTACGCACCGCTCAAAGTAGACAAAAGAGCTATGCAGATCAAAGGAGGAGACCCTTGGAGTTCCAAGTGTGTGATTATGTATTCTTGAAGGTATCCCCTAGGAAAGGAATATCTAGATTTAGGAAAAATGGTAAGTTGACTCCTAGATACATTGGACCCTTCGAGGCAATATAACGCATTGAAAATGTATCTTATCAGCTTGCCTTGCTAGCTCAGTTATCAGTAATACATGATGTGTTTCATGTATCCATGTTAAGGAAATGTGAACCAGATGCGTCTCACATTATCGACTGGAATGATGTCTGAATTCAAGAAAATGGAACGTATGAAGAGCAACTTGTGCAAATTCTCGATACAGAGGAGCAAGTAGTACGTAACAAGGTCATATCACTCATAAATGTGCTATGGCACCATCATAGTATTGAAGGAGCCACGTGGGAACTGGAAGCAGATATGCGTATAAGATATCCCTATCTTTTTAACTCTCAAGGTTAGTATCGAATTTCGGGGACGAAATTCTTTTTAATGGGGGTAGAATGTGACGACACACACACACACACACATATATATATATATACATATATATTAATCATTAACACATTAATTAGGTCATCAATTATGATTCTATATAATATATATATACTAGTAATTGCCCGTGTCTGAAGGCACGGAGTAACAAAAAAATTATTTTCAATTAAAAGACATACAAAATAAAAGAGCGCTAAGGATATTAAAGAATAACAAAAAATAACAAATCCATACCTGAAAGCATTATGAAACAAAAAATATTGAAAATTGTTAAAATTGAACACTTTGTGCATTTGAAGTATATTTAATGGCGATTCATTTTTGTAGAATGTCACGAAATACCTTTATAAACACATAGAAATGTTCAAAATTTGTTATTTGGTTCATGATTAGTTGTAATTTCAAGTTTGGTGGGGGAGGTGGTGAAGGTGGCCAATAAAGACCGCAAACTTTATCAAGAAAACCCGAAAATGACAAAGAAATATTTAGTACCACATCTATGATAGGCTTCACCATTCTAACAACTGTGTGCCAAAAAATCTATTGGCATATGATACTATTTTTAGGACTCCTTTCATATATAAATTAGAAAGATCATTAAGCCAAAATAATATTAGCAAAGCTCACCAAATGTTAAAGCAAAAATATAAAAAACAAAGCTTACCGACCAATTGAATGAATAATATGCTTGAAATATAACATCCACGATAGCATTCAAATACTTAAACCATGCCATACAAATATTGGTCCATACATAAATACACTAATATACGTATTAATTAATGTCCATATTTTCCTCTATGTGGTCATGAACAGTAACATTACTGTGCTAACCCATTGAAATTGGAGATATAGTGTTAGATTGACAAAATCACCTATTGCTACAACAGTATGAATTACATCAAGCAAATCCCAACCTTATTCTTTCTCTCTCTCTGCAATTATCTTTAGAAGATTTACGTAGCAACCCCAACCGAAAAAATAAAATACAAATCTAAGAGGAATTCTAAGATGAAATGTAAAGCAATCCAAGTTTCTCTAAAACACTCCATGCAGCAAAGTGTTATTGTAACTGCAAACTTCAATGTATACAATAAATATAGGTCCAATTCCGAAAGAAAAGATAATTAAAAAAAGAAGAAAATGATTTCCAAATATCAAGAGATGGTATAAAGATGCTATAGAAGTTAAAATCACATGAACAATAGAAGGTCCCATGCTTGTCGAACACGTGAAATTTGAAAACTGCTGGACTTTTCGGTAGATCACAGGTAAAAATGGTGATTCTAGGTACACAATTCTACGCATGTCCACATAAAGTGACATATTACTACAAAAATGATATGTTGTTGTTTATTGGAATTGCTGATTGAGGCATTCTATGTTGTAGAGATGATAAGATTCTATACACCTTTTATGTGTTTTCCTTGCCATAGAGATGATATATTGGTGAAATAAAATCAGGGGATGAAAATGCTCACACAAAGTAAGTTGGCTTGTTGTGTGCCCAAAGTGATGCATGTCAAGACAAAAGAAAACTTTCAAGTTCAACCTTACTTTAGTTTTGGGTTGGGTGCAGCTTCGATTGGGTTGGGTAAGTGGGTTGTTTGACACAAAACCTTAGTCATGAAGTTTAAGATATCAATGCATCCAAACCTGAAGCTTAAACCCAAAGCATATTTCTCAACTCGAATGTGTCTTCCTCCAAGATTGTAATTTCATCATGGTTTTGGGGGTTAATGGGTGAATGCGGTAAACTGTTTCCCTATTGGTATCTACCAAATATAAATGTAGTCACATTGATATTACTTATAGTAATAATTTGACTTAACCCACAGCTGAGATGCTTTTATGGTAGAATATTCCTGCTTTCCAACAAAGATATAACAACAAAGGCCCAAAGAATTTTCAAGAATAAGACCCATCACAAAAATAAGATAGAGGAATACACAAACAATCAGAGGAATAGAGAAACATACAGAAACCCACCATAGAGGAATACACAAACAGACAGAAACCCATCACAAAATATTTCAATATATCTCACTAAAAAATTTACAACGGAGAGGAATGAAAACCAAAAGCAATACAGGAAAATAAAATGTCCATATTTCTTTGGCTAATTTTGTCAAACACGTGAGATACAAAATTTGTTGAGATGCTTTTATGGTATAGTATTCCTGCTTTCCAACAAAGATATAACAACAAAGGCCCAAAGAATTTTCAAGAATAAGACCCATCACAAAAATAAGACAAAGGAATACACAAACAATCAGAGGAATAAAGAAACAGATAAAAACCCACCACAGAGGAATACACAAAGAGATAGAAACCCATCACAAAATATTTGAATATATCTCACTAAAAAATTTACAACAGAGAGGAATGAAAACCAAAAGCAATACAGGAAAATAAAATTGAGTCAGACCATCAAAATAAAATATCCATATTTCTTTGGCTAATTTTGTCGAACACGTGAGATACAAAAATTTGGCTCTGACGCTGCTGGCAGTGGATGGGCAGCGACTATTGACAAAGAAAGAGAAAGAACATAGAAAGAGAGTGTGTGAGTGAGTGAGAGAAAAATATGTACCTGGGCAGCAACGTTGGCTGGGTTGTGACTTTGTTGGTGGGCAACGACGTTGGCTTGGCACAAGATTTGAGATTGGGAGAAGATTTGAGATGGATTCCATGTGAGAAATTTTGGGGATGAGTTTGAAAGGTAGTGATAGAGGCGTGAGAGATTGAGAGAGAGAGGTAGAAGTGAGAGAGAGAAAGAGGCGTGAGAGAGAGAGAGACGCATGAGAGAAAGGTCTAGTTGGGCGGGAAAATAAAATTTAGTACTCACCGTAAATCATTAGATCAAAATTTTTGAGATGATCTGAACCGTCTTTTATGTTGGGATTACGTTGTCCGTTGGATGTGTTTATGTTTTGTCTCAAAACGATCTAGACCTTTTTTTGTCTCCAAAATTCAAACTCAGCTCTACTTTATTATATAGATATGTATATATCAATAAATTTTATATATTTATTTATTAAAATGAACAAATGGCCTCAAATATAGACTCTTTACGTGAAAACGAGTCAAATGACTATAATTTAGGTCAAATTTCGTAATAATATAATAAAGGGATATATCTATAAATATCAATATATGTAAAGGACAAATGTCATATCACCTGGCTGCAAATGTAAAACGTGCAATATATATATGACAAACAAATGGACAACTGTCCACATGATGTAAGAAAATGGGCATCATCCATGACGTAAGGAGCCAAGACATTGGTTATATACATCATGTGGACAACCGTCCATTTGTTTGCCATGTATTTTTTTTTTTTCACGTTTTACATTTGAAGTCAGGTGATAAGACATTTGTCCTTTACATATATTGATATTTATAGATATATCATTTCATTATACTATTATAAAATTTGACATAAATTATAGTCATTTGACTCGTTTTCATGTGAAAAGTCTATATTTGAGATCCATTTGTTCATTTTAATAAATAATTAAATAAATTATTATTATTTATATATATATATATTTTAAAAAAATAAACCTCAATTATATAGAATCATAATTGATGACCTAATTAGCTTGTTAATGATTAATATATATATATGGGTCGTCACATTTTATTATTAAGAGGAGTCAAAATATTTTTTTGTTGTTAACCTTTAAGACTTTTTTAATAGTACTAGATCACAATAAATATGTAATATATATTTTCTATTTAAGGAAAAACTAAACTTAATAGGTCTTGATAATTAATTTTAAGCATCTTTGTCTAGTGACCATTAGATCATAATTTAATGGTCTACATAAAAAATACTTATTAGAGACTATGATGCAGAGGTATCCATGATCGTGTTACTCTTAACACCAACTCAAATTTGTATAATACAGATATGTGGTGACTAAAATTGTCTTCCAATGGAAACGCGGACCCCTTATTTTTAAAAAATAGATAAATTAAAAATGGAACATAATTTACGTCATGCATGATGCAACCCCCAGAATTGCTATACAATTCACACCCACTATAAGTATCTGCCATTAATGTTCTTCAAAAAATCACAGCTCCACAACTTAATTCGATTCAAGCAACCATGGAACTCACCTGGTTATACGCATCCCTCTCTCTCCTTCTCCTCCTCCTCTTTCTAACTTTCAAGTTCTGGTCCGAAAAACGCCGGAACCTCCCACCGAGCCCAGTACCGGCGCTTCCGATTATAGGTCATCTCCACCTCCTGAAACAACCTCTTCATAGAACCCTCCACAAGTTCTCAGAGAAAGCTGGCTCAATCTTCTCCCTCCGATTTGGTTCCCGCCTGGTGGTCATTGTGTCTTCATCATCGGTGGCAGAGGAGTGCTTCACCAAGAACGATGTCGTTCTCGCCAACCGCCCTCGTTTCATTATCGGCAAGTACATAGGCTACAACTACACCTCCATGGTTAGATCCTCCTACGGCGATCACTGGCGCAATCTCCGCCGACTCGCCGCACTCGAAATTTTCTCCGCCAGTCGTCTCAACATGTTCTTATCAATTCGACAAGACGAAATCAAGCGATTACTATGCTATCTTCGTCAAAATTCGGTCAATGGGGGGTTCGCAAAGGTCAATTTGAGGTCAAAATTGTCAGAGCTTTCATTCAATGTGATTATGAGGATGATTTCAGGAAAACGATACTTCGGAGAAGACGAGGGCAATGAGGAGGCGAAGCATTTTCGGGAGCTCATAGAGGAGGTATTCCGGAGTGGCGGCGCGTCGAATCCGGGAGATTTCTTGCCGGTTTTAAGGTGGATTGATTACAAGGGTTTTGAGAAGAATTTAGTGAAGCTTAGTGAGAAGATGGACATGTTTTTACAAGGTCTAATTGATGAGAACAGGCGTGATATTAATAGTAGAAACACCATGATCAGTCATTTGCTTTCTTTGCAACAATCACAACCAGAGTACTACACGGATGAAATCATCAAAGGGCTTGTGATGGTATGTGTAATCCCCTAACCCTTTAGTTAAGTTGACAATCATGCACCTTCGCTCCAACATTAATAGATTAGATAAATAAATTGATAATAAATTAGATAAATAAATAAATTCAATCCACAATTCGTATACTACGAACTCAACTCTATACAGTTATAAATAAATTGATAATAAATTAGATAAATTTTAAAATAAATTCCACACGAATAAAAAAACACATGAACCCAACACGAGAGAAACCCTATATCGAAGTCTCATAGAATTGCATATTGAGTTGGTGGTCCATGGATAACAATAGACAAATGCATATTAAGTTGGTGGTCCATGGATAACAATAGACAAATGTATATAGACCACTCAAGAGGGGTCACATGTGAAGAGGCATATGAGATAAGTATCCCGAAATTTAGTTGCCGGAGTGCATAAGGTGTTTGTCCATAGTAAGTAGTAAACGAAATCATATATGGTACTATATATCTCTCCTAATACGGTGTATGTATATATATATACTAGATTAGATTTTTATCGGATTGGATATACATATATCTAAATTCAAATCCATATAAAGAATTTAATCGAATTCGGATTCGAATTGGATTTAAGTAAACATACTAAAATATTAATCCATATTCGGTTAAATGGACTCGGATTCGAATTAAAATCCGCTTTATTGACTGGCCTAGATTTAAGAGTGAATTACTATTTACACCCTCAAAGTTTATACTTGATTTTTATTTGGTCTCTCAATAATCAATTGCAACAATCAAATCCTTAAATTTTGCAAACTAATTTCAATCAACTCCCTATGTCAAAATTTATCAGTAATTACGATGAAAAAACATCACGTGCCTTGATCACATGCATAATTTTGTTCAAATTAATATAAATACGAGTGAAATCTTAAAAAGTGAGCCAATAAATTCAATTGAAATACTCAAATCTATATCAAAATAAGTTGCCAAATATAATTTTAATACATAAACTCTAACCTTAGGGCCAACTTATTCAATATTAATCCCATAATTGGATTACGCTTTATGCTTCCGTGACTTTTTTCCTTTAAAATTATTGAAGAATTACAACTGAAGGACTTAATTAAAATAGAAGTTAAAGTTTAAGGATTTGAATGCTTTAATTCATTGTTTAGGGACCAACTAGAAAACTAAGTGTAAACTTTTGAGGATATAAAATACAATTTACCCTTGATTTAATCCCTACCAATAAAAAATCTAAGGTCAATTGGATAGCGGAAGTTTTTAACATTGTCCTGGATTGCAATCGTTTTTAATTTTCCCTTGATCTCACTTGATGAACTTATAATGGGATAAACCTCTGTTTCCTAAATTTGTTTACCAAATATTATATCTTAAATGATGTGTCAAAATTTTATGCATTGAATATTTTATAGAAGTTAGTAAACTCCACTAATCCAACCACCCACACTAATTTGGAATTTAAAATTTGATAAATAATTAGTAAGCATAACATTGCTCCTTATAATGTGCAGGTAATGCTAACTGCGGGCACAGACACAACATCTGTGACAATAGAATGGGCAATGTCACTTTTACTCAACCATCCTAAGATATTGAAGAAGGCCAGGACCGAGTTAGACACTTATATAGGCTCTGATCGCTTGATCGACGAAACAGATTTGTCTAAGTTGCATTACATTCACAGCATCATATCGGAGACCTTTCGATTATTCCCGGCTGGACCGTTATTGCTACCACATGAGTCGTCTGCTGACTGTACAATCGGGGGATATGACGTGCCATGTGGCACGATTTTATTAGTCAATGCGTGGGCAATTCACAGGGACCCTAGAGTGTGGGATGACCCAATAAGCTTCAAGCCTGAAAGGTTTGAAGGAGGGGAGGTTGAAGCACACAAATTAATGCCATTTGGGATGGGGAGGAGGTCCTGCCCAGGTTCTGGATTGGCTCAGAGAGTGGTGGGTTTGGCTTTGGCATCATTGATTCAATGCTTTGAGTGGGAGAGGATTAGTGAAGAGGAGGTTGATTTGGCTGAAGGAAATGGGCTCACCATGCCAAAAGCTAAGCCACTGGTAGCCATGTGTAGAGCTCGCAGCATTATGGACAAAGCTCTTTCAGAAATTGAAAAAAATGTTTGAGAATTTCTTGAAAAGTTACTATTGTGCTAGTATGTTAAGTGAATTACAATAAATCTTACCCAGTAAATCAAATTACGCCTGAAACGGGATCTAAAAATATTGTGTTGCAGACAACGTTACCTTCGAATTTGAAAGAGGGATTATTATCATGAGTAAATCACAAGTACAATATTCAATATGATATCACTTTTAGTGTCACCGCTGCATTGAAAATTTACTCGTGAATTATAATAACCAGTGACGATGATATTATGTAGTTAGTCCAAATTAATGTTGTATACATAATTGAGACATTATATATCAAGAACAGTTTTTTTTTTTTGGGTCCATTTATCTGCTATTATTCTAACTTTTGATCTTTTACAATTGATTGCGATCGACAGCAATTACATTGTTATAAAATGCTGACTTTTT
This sequence comes from Ilex aquifolium, assembly GCA_951799425.1. Taxonomy (NCBI): domain Eukaryota; kingdom Viridiplantae; phylum Streptophyta; class Magnoliopsida; order Aquifoliales; family Aquifoliaceae; genus Ilex; species Ilex aquifolium. The sequence goes on along the minus strand of OX637391.1, from coordinate 10,104,424 downwards.
TTTGAGAATGAAGTGGCAACTAAAGTGGTAATATTCAATTTCTTGGCCATGTCAGGATTGAATAGAGATAAAAGAGAAAATGGATTCATATCCACCACTTACTACCGAAAAAGGGGTAAAGTTATCACAACAAAGACATCTCACGAATAAGGAAAATCTCACTCTGCACCCGAAAGATTTAAGTTTTTTTATTTTTCACCCTCAAAGATGAAATTTCTTACATCGCACCCTTACGTTGACTTCTATTGCTTATTTCGTCAAAACTCACCCTAATAGTATTGACGGAATAAGTAACGGAAACTTTAAGAAAGACTCAATCTAGATTCTCTACAAAGGTTCGAAGTTTTTTGTTTCTTATTTGATTGAACAACAGTCTTAACACATTATACCAAACTAAAGGTGCTTTTGTAAGACCCCAAGTTAAAATTAAAGAAGGATAATATTATCTTAAGAGTTCTCATAAGATGAATAAAATGATGGTAGAAACTTAGAATCATTGTTAAAAGATTGATTATAAATCTTGAGTTTTGTGCGTATTTACGTTCGGGTTAAATTGAATTTTGGAGATGTTTAAGTTTAAGAAGGATGGTTAAATAATTTTATAAATATTTTTAGGTTAAAATAAGATTTCCATTAAATCCGGAAGGTCAAAAAATATTGGAAAAGGTTATATGAGTTGTATTAGAAATTTAGAAGTATTCTAGAGTTAAAACCTATTTTAAAGAGAATTTGGGTAGAAATGAATTTGATATAACCTTAGTATTTTGGTTATAAATTTTTACCCTAAAGTCATATTGACCTGAAATTTTTACTGCAAAAAATAGACTTCCAGGGCTACAAAAGTGTATTTCATGACCATTTCATAAATCGGCTTTTAACTAGGTCAAAATCGAGCTGAAAGTTAGGGGCAGATTATTACCCGCGCCCACACGGGAATTCTCAATTTTTCAGCCTATAAATACCTTAGGGCTGCGTTCTAAAGTGTCTTTATCTATTTTTTTAACCCCAAGAAACCTGGAAAAGTTGAGGAGAAGAAAAAGAGGAAGAATGGGCTAAATCTTGAAGGATTAACACGGGGTAATCACAACAAAATACATTAGGATCAAGATCTCAAGAATCAAAGTAGGGGTTTCTTCCCACTCTTATTCATTGAGGCTAGGACATATATATATATATATATATATATATATATATATATATATATGTTTTTACTCTAAATCTTAGATATATGTTATGGAATCATTGTTTCTTGATATTCTTGCAAACCTTACCATGTTTTGAATGAAGTTATGGTTTGATAGCCATAAAATTCTTGTTCTTGATACCAAAACCCTAGTTTTTGAGAAATTTGGATTTTTCTTCTTCATATTCCTTTGTTCTTGATTTCAAAACTCTAGTGCTTTGTTTGAACACTAAAAAAATATATGTTTGATAATCTCTTGCACATTTTCTTGAATTGCTCCGTTGGAAAAATACCTATGGAATTGGGGGGTTTTGATTTACTTATGTAGAGAAATTGGTTGGTATTGTATCTCTTGTATGGATATTTGGAGAAACATGGGTGGCCGTTGACCGGGTAGATGCGTTTCTTACTCCGTATGGGTTTGAAGGTTCCTTACCACTCGTAATGGGGTTGGGGTCTTGCGATGACCAAACCACTATTCGCTCACGTGGAATCGAGGCTGAGGATTAGTATACTATTCCTGGGTTGGATTTGTCACTGCCGATGCGTCGGTATACGTCCTTCCTAAAGTTATATATCCTTGCGAGGATTGAGTGTGTGTGTGTGTGGGCCAGGATATTCTCAATGTGTGTATTCATGCAAAGTCTTACTATATACTTGAGATATAGTGTTGGTAATGGTTTGTTGTCTGAAAGTTGGTTTTGTTTCTTCACTTAATTTATTGCTATTACATAAACTTGAGATCTGATGAACTGTCACTGTTTTATTTCAAAAGTTATATATGATATTTTGTAAAATGAGACCTGCCTATTTTATATGTTTTCAAAACCTTGTTCGATCTTGGGAGGATTTTCCAACAGAGCTTAGTACTCACTCCCTACAAACATCTTTTTCAGATTATGGTTTAGAAGAAAAGTTCGGATTTGATGAGCAGGTACATTGGGAAGCTCAAATTAACGGGAACGTGGATCCTGATGTGGATGTTTAGAGTTGTTTCTTTTATATTCTAGACTGGGAGGTTAATTATGAGACAATGTTATGGATAATGTTTTATTTATTCCGCTGCAAGATAATATTTAGTTTTTGGATATAATTGTCATGCTTTGACATATTTATTTTGGATGATGCTTTAGTTATTATGGATGATGAATGAAATTTCGTTTATTTATGGATTTCATTAGTTACTCTCATGATATGAATGGTTATAGATAGTAATGCCTTCTAGGGTGGATTTTGGGGCGTTATAGGTTTGGTATCAGAGTTTAGGAATTAGGTTTTACATAGCAGCTGTAGGTTATGTATTATCACTGGAGTATTAGGTTAGGTTGAAGAAACTCTTACATAGGAGCTGTAGGTTATATATTATCACTGGAGTATTAGGTTAGGTTGTTTGAAGTTATATGTTTGTAAGATAAGTGTGATTTATTGTTTAGTTTGATTAGGAATTAATTATTTGTTTGAATGCATGGATTAGCTAGCTTAAAGAAGTTGACAAAAATTTTGGGATTGATATGCTAGTTTTATAACATGTCGTTATGGACTATTTTAGGAGACGAATGGTAATTTGGCTTTTGGTTAGTAAATGATGCTAGGCATGGATCTTTATGCAAGTGATATTATCTATATTGGAGATAGGTATGAGATAGGATTTGTGACAAAAGACACTCAAACTCGAATTGCACAACTGTAGCAGAACCATCAGTCAAGCAGGCTAACTTTCACTAATTGGACCATAACTCTTTGTTGGAAAGTCTAAATTGTGCAGCAATTTTTTTTTTTTTTTTGTTTGTTAAAAGCTTAACTCCTATATCTTTCCAACCATATAGGTTACACATGCTAGAAATACCTAAGTTAAATCAGTTTATTCTCTAAAGTTGATCAAAAATCTGCACTGTGGTATTCCTTGGATAGCAAAGTGTCGTACTTTTCTTCTTAGACTGTGAAGGACTTATCATTAAGCAAGCTTTCACCACTGTTTAGGCTTTGATTTAGAAACACCTCCATATTGACTGAAATATTTTTATAGATAACAATATAAATGTAACTATGATTTGGTACCTTGTTGACTCTAAGTATTCTATTCTACTATTAGTGTTGCTTATATTTTTGGAAGTGAAGGAGATGTGATAACCCAATTTGGATGTGTAGAGGTAAGGTCAACTTAGATGTTTTTTAAGATGGATTATGTTTTGAATAATAAGGTTAGAGGAAGTTATGTGTGTTACTCAAAAGTTATAGAAATTGAAAGGATATAGGGAATTAACCTCGAATGGGAGCCTATTTTTGAAATAATGATTGGAATTGTGGTTATAGATCCTAAATGGATAGGAGGATGTTTCATAACTATGTACTTGAGGTTGCCAATATTTGTTTGAAAATATTACAGAGAGTTGATTAAATTTACTTGGAAGTATTAATGGTTTAGAAGGGTCATACATGGGATACTCATTGAGGATGTTATACTTAGGTAATCGTATTTTGTTGTGGGTTTAGTTCACTACACTTGGACACCCTAAAACATCAACAATCGAGAATCTCTTGGTTAAGTGTTGAGTTAATAGTTGACTTGTATTGCAAATCTTGATTGGAAATTGAGGTCAATTTATAAAAATGAACTTATAGACATATAAAAAGGAAAATCTAGGAAACCTAATTAAGTGGTAGTAGTTACCTATGAACCTCGATATTGTAGAATTAAAGATTATAGAGGTTTAAAAGCTCAAGGTCAGATATAGTAGACAATTATTGAAATAAGGATGATTTCAATATTTTGTGTTAAGTTTTATCATTATGTGAGATTTTTTTTATGTTATTGGAGTTGTGTTGGGGGAATATGAAGTTTTTTTTCCTGTTTCTTTTAGTACATTATTAAGATAGGTTCGATTAGTCATACTTGAGGTTTGTTGGTATGAGTATTGAAGATTCGAACTTTATGGTTAGTGGTGATAGTTGGAAAGATGTAATTGGAGGAATCAATGATGATACCTATACAGATTGGCTTTGACATGAATGTAGAAACTTTATGTAATTTTTAGGATAAATGACTATGGTTATCCTAGTGATTAACATATCGTTATTATCTTGGGGATTATGAATAATGGTTAAGACTATGATGACTAATGTGGTTAAATCGAGGAACATTGATTTAATCATTGAGAGTCTTATTTTTTGCTATGATTATACTACAAGAAATTTGATAGTATTGAATTGAGGGAGATTATTGTGATCCTTCAAAATCTATCTTTATCTTATGAATCGGAAATATATTTATTCTAGATTGAATCATGGGAATTCAAGATTATATGTAACAAATAGAAGGAAGAGGGTGTGGAAACCTCTAGGGATTGATTACATGGGTTATTGATTTTAGCTCAAAATTAGAGATTGAGAGGGAATACATGTAACATAGAGAAAATGATTAGTTTTAATCGAGTTGGTGAACATGTAGAGATACTAAGATTGATCTAAAAGTGTGAATCCATATACAAGTGAGTTATGAAGGGGATTGTAAGGTTAATTGATTTGAGCTCAAGATTGGGGATCGAGAGCAAATATCATGGAGATATAACTTGACCCTTAACCTAAGTAGTATAGTTGGTTAATTACTAAAATTTCATTTAAATGGATTAGATGGATCGTTAGTGTACACATTTTAGAAGCTATAATTGGAGGACAAATGTGGTTAGGCTACACTTTTGTAGAATCTGACATATATTCTCAAAACTTTCAAACCTATAAGAATTCTTATCTTGTGACTAATTTTGATTAGTGAATTGGTGGATTATAATTTATATCAGAGTGCGCAGCGAGCTATTTGAGTAATGACTACAATGATAAAGGTAAGGAGTATCATAAGAAATTACAAATTGATGTGTAACCTAAGAGTTGATCCCAGAATATTGACTTATGTGGGAGTGTGTAGTTGTGAATTAAAATTATTATAGATTTCGAAGATTGTGAATTCCTCTTGGTTAGTAAGAGACAAAGTCATTAAGAATGTTGTATCTATTTCAAGAATCGAGATAAATTTTACCGTAATATTAATACTAAATTTTGTGTTATACGATGATTCGGAGAGTACTTGATTTAAAGTAATCTAGTATCATGATAACATCTTTTCGACTTTGTACAGACCATTGATAGTAACCGTTTTGACTACTATCAAAGTAGATATTTCCTCCAAATACCACCTTATAAGACCCTACATCTTGTAGAAGTTAATTAGTTACTCGAATACTTAGTTGAGGTAGTTGATGCTTCATAGTGAAACAAATGGTACCATCAGCATCTGAATTTTGTGAATTGAAAATTTAGAAATTATACCCTTTTGCTGGGGCATTATTTGTGATTTTCTCAATTTCAAGATGGGTATCGGTTTTGTTCTACTGGTTTGGTGAAAATTTATGATTTTTGGCACTTTACTGTTAATGGGATTTCTGAGTTTTGCTGAATTTGTTAGGGTAGGTCTGGACTACAAACATTTTTGACTAATTTCCATGGCATTTTCCATGAAAGCTCATCGTTGTTACTGGGAATGCCATTCAATCAAACTGCAGTGGTATGCTTAATGCATGCTAACAAGGTTTCTAGGACATTGTTGGGTTAAGTGTTTTATTTGAGTATGAGTTTGTGATGTAGTAGATGAGTTAGAACATATGGGTAGTAGATGTTTGATAAAATGTCTAAACTAAAATGAACTATTTTTAAAACCCAATTAGACCCACCAAATTAACTTTTCACTTCCCTATTTTTTGGTAAAATTTTGGAGAAAGATGGTGTTATGGGTTTGTATGCGGGGTATTCAGCTACATTGTTTAGGAATTTGCCTGCTGGCGTGTCGAGTTATTCGTCTTTTGAGTACTTGAAAGCTGTTGTATTGAGTAGGACAAAGCAGGCTCATTTGGAGCCATTTCAGAGTGTATGTTGTGGGGCCATTGGCAGGCACAATTTCAGCCTCTTTGACAACGCCATTGGACGTGGTTAAGACTAAAGTGATGACTCAGGTTCATGTGAACAAAGCTGCTGCTGCAATGTACAGTGGGGTACCAGTAGAACAAATTTCATGAATAATGGGACTGCCCTCATCAATTTATTACTTCTACAACCTTTTTTTTTGCCGTACTTCCACGAACTTTATACTACTGGTCATGATGGTGCATGCATTTTCGATTAAAGGATTATAAATTCCTTGGACTTAGTTTTCTAGTTTTGGTTTTTTTATTTTGTCTGTGTCCATCAATCAGTGCAGGGGTCCTATATATCTTGTTCATTCATAACCTTGTTTATAGACTTATCGTTATTTAGTAGTTTAAAAGGTTGGAGCTGGTCCATGGTTGTTTGCTTAATAGAATTCAAGACAATGTTAAAGTTTTGGCTTTAGTAATTTGGAAAGTAAAGAGTGTTTGTTGTAGTCAATTGAGTTGGCTTTAATCATTATGTTCCAATGCTAATTTCACCAGTACTGCTTTAATCATTTTTCCTCCACAGAAGACTAAACCTGAAACACAATATGCAGTCTTGACAGGGATGTCAAATGGCGTACTGGGGTGGAGATTATACCTGTTCCTTGCCACAGTGCAGACAACTGCAGTTTAAGTACAATTTCTCTTGACCGAGCATTCAATCAGGCAAAGAAACGCGGTCTTAAAGTTCGTGGAATCATAATTTCAAACCCTTCAAATCCTGTGGGCAGTCTTCTCAATCGGGAGGCACTTTACAACCTTTTGGACTTCGCAACAGAAAAGAACATTCACATAATCTCCAACGAAATACTAACAGGATCCAATCATGGAAGTGTGGAGTTTGTGAGCAGAATTAATGTAAATGAAGATGCAAAAATACTACAGTATTGGTTCTTAAAATATGTATTTCATCTCAATATTGGTTCCCAAAGTGTTGATATTGTTAATTTAATTCTTGAAGTGTTTGATTTGTACTTAGATGGTTCAGTAAATGACGTACCCGTCCCCGTCCCCCGAAACTGTGACCTTTGAGCTCAACCGCCCCCCCGTCTCAATCACCCCTCTCCCCCTTTCTGCAACTTGTTTCTTATTGTTTGCATAGATCTTTATTTTGGAGCCGACTACGATACAGCCAAAGGAATTTTCGGTACCATACCGAAAATTCCTTTTTACAACATCAATGGTATAATTTACTAAATTTATGGATTATTTACAACTTCAATGACATTGAAATGACACCGGATAAGACATTGAAATGACAAGACAAGACATAAAAAAAAGCCGTCATTATTGACTTGAGGGCAAAATTCTAACATTAGTGGGAAGTTTACGACTTCAATGGATTCATTACTACATTTATAAGAATATTTACAACTTTAGTGGATTGTTTACCAAATTTTTGAAAATTTTTACAACCAAAAGTGAATTGATTACTAGTCCATGATCGATCAAATATGGTTTTAATCGATCATGGACTAGTATTTTACCGAAAAGGAGAACAAAATTACAACATTAGTGGGAATATTTACAACTTCAATGGATTCATTACTACATTTATGGGAATATTTACAACTTTAGTGGATTGTTTACCAAATTTTTGGAAATTTTTACAACAAAAAATAAATTTCATTACCACTGATAGATCATGGACTAGTAATGATCGATCAAATGTAGTAAACAATCCACTAAAGTTGTAAATATTCTCACAAATGTAGTAAAAAATTCATTAAAGTTGTAAATATTACCATAATTGTGGTATGAAATCCTATTTCCACAAATTTGGAGAGATTTGATCGATCAAAACCTTATTTGATCGATCAAATCTTCTCAGTACTTTTACTTCTGATTCACAATAGAAATAACATGATCGATCAAATATATGTTTGATCGATCGAATTTACTTACCAACGATTTGATCGATCAATATATCTTTCAGATCGATCAAATTCAATAACTGACTAAATAATCCAATTAACATGTAATTTCATCAAATCAACACCAAATTAACAACAAATTAACATTCAATTCATCAAATTAAAATTCAATTCATAAAATTAACACCAAATTAACACACAATTTCATCTAATTAACATTCAATTTTTTCTAATAAGCATTTAATTCACGAAATTAACATTCGAATTCAACAAGTTAAAATTAAATTAATCAAATAAACTTTCAATTTCATTCAAATTAAAATTCATAACATTAACATTAAATTAAAATTCATAAAATTAACATTAAATTAAAATTCATAAAATTAAAATTAAATTAAAATTCATAAAATTAAATTAAAATTCATAAAATTAAAATTAAATTAAAATTCATAAAATTAACACTAAATTAAAATTCATAAAATTAACACTAAATTAAAATTCATAAAATTAAAATTAACATTAAAGCAATGGTAGTTTTTACAATATTTAATGGTCCATGATCGATCATGGCATATGTTCGATCGATCATGGCACTTAGGTGAGTTCGTAAGTAATGGATAATCCAATAATATATACAAATTTAATGGATCATTTACCACTTTTATGAAAATATTTACAACTATTGGGGAGAAGCATTTACTAAAGCAATGGTAGTTTTTACAACATTTAATGGTCCATGATGGATCATGGCATATGTTCGATCGATCATGGCACTCAGGTGAGTTAGTAACTAATGGATAATCCAATAATATATACAATTTTAATGGATCATTTACCACTTTTATGGGAATATTTACAACTATTGGGGAGAAGCATTTACTAAAGCAATGGTAGTTTTTACAACATTTAATGGTCCATGATCGATCATGGCATATGTTCGATCGATCATGGCACTCAGGTGAGTTAGTAAGTAATGGATAATCCAATAATATATACAATTTTAATGGATCATTTACCACTTTTATGGGAATATTTACAACTATTGGGGAGAAGCATTTACTAAAGCAATGGTAGTTTTTACAACATTTAATGGTCTATGATCGATCATGGCATATGTTTGATCGATCATGGCACTCAGGTGAGTTAGTAACTAATGGATAATCCAATAATATATACAATTTTAATGGATCATTTACCACTTTTATGGGAATATTTACAACTATTGGGGAGAAGCATTTACTAAAGCAATGGTAGTTTTTACAACATTTAATGGTCCATGATCGATCATGGCATATGTTCGATCGATCATGACACTCAGGTGTGTTCGTAACTAATGGATAATCCAATAATATATACAATTTTAATGGATCATTTACCACTTTTATGAGAATATTTACAACTAGTGGGGAGAAGCATTTACTAACGCAATGGTAGTTTTTATAATATTTAATGGTCCATGATCAATCATGGCATATGTTCGATCGATCATGACACTCAGGTGAGTTAGTAACTAATGGATAATCTAATAATATATACAATTTTAATGGATCATTTACCACTTTTATGGGAATATTTACAACTAGTTGGGAGAAGCATTTACTAACGCAATGGTAGTTTTTACAATATTTAATGGTCCATGATCGATCATATTATATGTTCGATCGATCAAAATGTATTCTGTGATAAAGCAAATTTGAGTTACATGAATTAGATCGATCAAACATAAATTCTGATCGATCATAATGTCACAGTTGTTTCAATCCGAGTATTAAAAGTACTATGGCAGTCTGATCGATCGTATAAAAAAATGATAGATCAAATATGTACAAAACTCGAATTTTATCCATCACAGAATACTTATTTGATCTATCATTTTAATTTAATGTTAATTTTATGAATGTTAATTTAATTTTAATTTTAATTTTATGAATTGTAATTTAATGTTAATTTTATGAATTTTAATTTAATATTAATTTTATAAATTTTAATTTAATTTTAATTTTATAAATTTTAATTTAATTTTAATTTTATGAATTTTAATTTAATTTTAATTTTATGAATTTTAATTTTATTTTAATTTTATGAATTTTAATTTAATCGATCATGGACTAATAATCAATCCACTTTTGGTTGTAAAAATTTCAAAAAATTTGGTAAACAATCCACTAAAGTTGTAAATATTCTCATAAATGTAGTAATGAATCCATTGAAGTTTTAAATATTCCCACTAATGTTGTAATTTTGTTCTCCTTTTCGGTAAAATACTAGTCCATGATCGATCAAAACCATATTTGATCGATCATGCACTAGTAATGAATCCACATTTGGTTGTAAATATACCCACAAATTTGGTAAATATACCACTCAAATTGTAAATATTCTCATAAATGTAGTAATAAATCCATTGAAGTTGTAAATATTACCACTAATGTTGTAATTTTGTTCTCCTTTTCGGTATGAAACTAGTCCATGATCGATCAAATATGGTTTTGATCGATCATGGACTAGTAATCAATCCACTTTTGGTTGTAAAAATTTTCAAAAATTTGGTAGAAAATCCACTAAGGTTGTAAATATTCTCATAAATGTAGTAATGAATCCATTGAAGTAGTAAATATTCCCACTAATGTTGTAATTTTGTTCTCCTTTTCGGTAAAATACTAGTCCATGATCGATCAAAACCATATTTGATCAATCATGGATTAGTAATGAATCCACATTTGGTTGTAATATACCCACAAATTTGGTAAATATACCAGGTGAGTTCGTAAATATTCCCACAAATATAGTAAAAAATTCATTAAAGTTGTAAATATTACCATAATTGTGGTATGACATCCTATTTTCACAAATTTTTGGAGATTTGATCGATCAAAACCTTATTTGATCGATCAAATCTTCTCAGTACTTTTGCTTCAGATTCATAATAGAAATAACATGATCGATCAAATATATGTTTGATCGATCGAATTTACTTACCAACGATTTGATCGATCAATATATCTTTTTGATCGATCAAATTCAATTAAAACTGAGTAATTAATCCAATTAACATTTAATTTCATCAAATCAACACCAAATTAACAACAAATTAACATTCAATTCATCAAATTAGAATTCAATGCATAAAATTAACACCAAATTAAAACACAATTTCATCTAATTAACATTCAATTTTTTCTAATAAGCATTTAATTCACGAAATTAACATTCGAATTCAACTAATTAAAATTAAATTAATCAAATAAACATTCAATTTCATTCAAATTAAAATTCATAAAATTAACATTAAATTAAAATTAAATTAAAATTCATTAAATTAACATTAAATTAAAATTCATAAAATTAAAATTAAATTAAAATTCAGAAAATTAACACTAAATTAAAATTCATAAAATTAACACTAAATTAAAATTCATAAAATTAAAATTAACATTAAAACAATGGTAATTTTTACAATATTTAATGATCCATGATCGATCTTGGCATATGTTCGATCGATCATGGAACTCAGGTGAGTTCGTAAGTAATGGATAATCCAATGATATATACAAATTTAATGGATTATGGACCATTAAATTTAACTCAGGTGAGTTCGTAAGTGGTAAATGATCCATTAAATTTGTATATATTTTTGGATTATCCATTATTTACGAACTCACCTGAGTGTCATGATCGATCGAACATATGTCATGATCGATCATGGACCATTAAATATTGTAAAAATTACCATTGCTTTAATGTTAATTTTAATTTTATGAATTTTAATTTAGTGTTAATTTTATGAATTTTAATTTGGTGTTAATTTTATGAATTTTAATTTAATTTTAATTTTATGAATTTTAATTTAGTGTTAATTTTATGAATTTTACATTAATTTTAATTTTATGCATTTTAATTTAATGTTAATTTTATGAATTTTAATTTAATTTTAATTTAATGTTAATTTTATGAATTTTAATTTGAATGAAATTGAAAGTTTATTTGATTAATTTAATTTTAACTAGTTGAATTCGAATGTTAATTTCGTGAATTAAATGCTTATTAGAAAAAAATTAAATGTTAATTAGATGAAATTGTGTGTTAATTTGGTGTTAATTTTATGAATTGAATTTTAATTTGATGAATTGAATGTTAATTTGTTGTTAATTTGGTGTTGATTTGATGAAATTACATGTTAATTGGATTATTTAGTCAGTTTTAATTGAATTTGATCGATCAGAAAGATATATTGATCGATCAAATCGTTGGTAAGTAAATTCGGTCAATCAAACATATATTTGATCGATTATTTTATTTCTATTCTGAATCAGAAGTAAAAGTACTGAGAAGATTTGATCGATCAAATAAGGTTTTGATCGATCAAATCTCTCCAAATTTGTGGAAATAGGATTTCATACCACAATTATGGTAATATTTACAACTTTAATGAATTTTTTACTACATTTGTGAGAATATTTACAATTTTAGTGGATTGTTTACTACATTTGATCGATCATTACTAGTCCATGATCTATCAGTGGTAATGAAATTCATTTTTTGTTGTAAAAATTTCCAAAAATTTGGTAAACAATCCACTAAAGTTGTAAATATTCTCATAAATGTAGTAATGAATCCATTGAAGTTGTAAATATTCTCACTAATGTTGTAATTTTGTTATCCTTTTCGGTAAAATACTAGTCCATGATCGATCAAAACCATATTTGATCGATCATGGACTAGTAATCAATTCACTTTTGGTTGTAAAAATTTTCAAAAATTTGGTAAACAATCTACTAAAGTTGTAAATATTCTCATAAATGTAGTAATGAATCCATTGAAATTGTAAATATTCCCACTAATGTTATAATTTTGTTCACTATAGTCGTAAACTTCCTACTAATGTTGTAATTTTGCCCTCAAGTCAATAATAACGGCTTTTCTTTATGTCTTGTCTTGTCATTTCAATGTTTTGTCCGGTGTCATTTCAATGTCATTGAAGTTGTAAATAGTCCATAAATGTAGTAAACAATCCGCTAAAATTGTAAATATTCCCATAAAAGTGGTAAATAAACCATTTAAGTTGTATATCTTCTTTGATTAGTCACAACTCTAGTAAAAATCATTAAAGCGGTAAAAACATTCACAACTCTAGTAAAAAAAATCCATTAAAGTTGTAAATCGTCCATTAAAGTTATAAATAATCCATTCAAGTTGTAAACATATCATTGATCCATTGAAGTTGTAAAATATTTACAACTTCAATGGATTCTTTACCACTAATATTTACAACTTCATGGGGAGATTTGCTCGATCGTGGGGAGATTTGATTGATCAAATTGTTACAGATATGGAATACTTGGGACATCAGCCACAATTTGATCGATCAAATATGGTTTTGATCGATCAAATTCAATAACAACTAACTGATTTATCAAATTTAAAATTCATAAAATTAAAATTAAATTTAAATTCATAAAATTAAAATTAAATTAAAATTCAAAAAATTAAATTTAAATTTAAAATTCATAAAATTAAAATTAAATTAAAACTCCTAAAATTAACACTAAATTAAAATTCATAAAATTAAAATTACATGTTAATTTGATAAAATTACATGTTAATTTGATGAAATTGAACTGGTTGAATTGACATTCAATTTTATCAAATTAACATGTAATTAACATTTAATTTATCAAATTAACAATCAATTTCATATAATTAACATTCATTTTTATCTAATAAGCATTTCATTCACGAAATTAACATTCAAATTCAACTACTTAACATTAAATTAACCAAATAAACTTTCAATTTCATTCAATTAACACCCAATTCATCAAATTGATATTCAATTTCATCAAATTAGCATCTAATTAACATTTAATTTATCAAATTAACAATCAATTTCATCTAATTAACATTCCATTTTTTTCTAATAAGCATTTAATTCACGAAATTAATATTCAAATTCAACTACTTAACATTAAATTAACCAAATAAACTTTCAATTTCATTCAATTAACACCTAATTCATCAAATTGATATTCAATTTCATCAAATTAGAATGTAATTAACATTTAATTTATCAAATTAACAATCAATTTCATCTAATTAACATTCAATTTTTTCTAATAAGCATTTAATTCACGAAATTAACATTCAAATTCAACTACTTAACATTAAATTAACCAAATAAACTTTCAATTTCATTCAATTAACACCCAATTCATCAAATTGATATTAAATTTCATCAAATTAGAATGTAATTAACATTTAATTTATCAAATTAACAATCAATTTCATCTAATTAACATTCAATTTTTTCTAATAAGAATTTAATTAACGAAATTAACATTCAAATTCAACTACTTAACATTAAATTAACCAAATAAACTTTCAATTTCATTCAATTAACACCCAATTCATCAAATTGATATTCTATTTCATCAAATTAGAATGTAATTAACATTTAATTTATCAAATTAACAATCAATTTCATCTAATTAACATTCAATTTTTTCTAATAAGCATTTAATTCACGAAATTAACATTCAAATTCAACTACTTAACATTAAATTAACCAAATAAACTTTCTATTTCATTCAATTAACACCCAATTCATCAAATTAACATTCAAATTATCAAATTAACTTTCAGATTTATCAAATTGACATTCAATTTTATCAAATTAACAATCAATTTCATCTAATTGACATTCAATTTTTTCTAATAAACATTTAATTCACGAAATTAACATTCAAATTCAATTAGTTAACATTAAATTAATCAAATAAACTTTTAATTTCATTTAATTAACACCCAATTTATTAAATTAACATTCCAATTATCAAATTAACATTCAGGTTTATCAAATTGACATTCAATTTTATCAAATTAACATGTAATTAACATTTAATTTATCAAATTAACAATCAATTTCATCTAATTGAATGTTAAGTAGTTGAATTTGAATGTTAATTTCGTGAATAAAATGCTTATTAGAAAAAATTGAATGTTATTTAGATGAAATTGATTGATAATTTGATAAAATTGAATGTCAATTTGATAAACTTGAATGTTAATTTGATAATTTGAATGTTAATTTGATAAATTTGGTGTTAATTGAATGAAATTAAAAGTTTATTTGGTTATTTAATGTTAACTAGTTGAATTTAAATGTTAATTTCGTGAATTAAATGCTTATTAGAAAAAATTGAATGTTAATTAGATGAAATTGATTGTTAATTTGATAAATTAAATGTTAATTACATGCTAATTTGATGAAATTGAATATCAATTTGATGAATTAGGTGTTAATTGAATGAAATTGAAAGTTTATTTGATTAATTTAATGTTAAGTAGTTGAATTTGAATGTTAATTTCGTGAATTAAGTGCTTATTAGAAAAAATTGAATGTCAATTAGCTGAAATTGATTGTTAATTTGATAAATTAAATGTTAATTACATGTTAATTTGATAAAATTGAATGTCAATTTGATAAATCTGAAAGTTAATTTGATAATTTAAATGTTAATTTGATGAATTAGGTGTTAATTGAATGAAATTGAAAGTTTATTTGGTTAATTTAATGTTAAGTAGTTGAATTTGAATGTTAATTTCGTGAATTAAATACTTTTTTGAAAAAATTGAATGTTAATTAGATGAAATTGATTGTTAATTTGATAAATTAAATGTTAATTACATGTTAATTTGATAAAATTGAATGTCAATTTGATAAATCTGAAAGTTAATTTGATAATTTGAATGTGAATTTGATGAATTGGGTGTTAATTGAATGAAATTGAATGTTTATTTGGTTAATTTAATGTTAAGTAGTTGAATTTGAATGTTAATTTCGTCAATTAAATGCTTATTAGAAAAAATTGAATGTTAATTAGATGAAATTGATTGTTAATTTGATAAATTAAATGTTAATTACATGTTAATTTGATAAAATTGAATGTCAATTTGATGAATTGGGTGTTAATTGAATGAAATTGAAAATTTATTTGATTAATTTAATGTTAAATAGTTGAATTTGAATGTTAATTTCGTGAATTAAATGCTTATCATAAAAAATTGAATGTCAATTAGGTGAAATTGATTGTTAATTTGATAAATCTGAAAGTTAATTTGATAATTTGAATGTGAATTTGATGAATTGGGTGTTAATTGAATGAAATTGAAAGTTTATTTGGTTAATTTAATGTTAAGTAGTTGAATTTGAATGTTAATTTCGTGAATTAAATGCTTATTAGAAAAAATTGAATGTCAATTAGGTGAAATTGATTGTTAATTTGATAAATTAAATGTTAATTACATGTTAATTTGATAAAATTGAATGTCAATTTGATAAATCTGAAAGTTAATTTGATAATTTGAATGTTAATTTGATGAATTGAGTGTTAATTGAATGAAATTGAAAGTTTATTTGGTTAATTTAAAGTTAAGTAGTTGAATTTGAATGTTAATTTCGTGAATTAAAATGCTTATCATAAAAAATTGAATGTCAATTAGGTGAAATTGATTGTTAATTTGATAAATCTGAAAGTTAATTTGATAATTTGAATGTGAATTTGATGAATTGGGTGTTAATTGAATGAAATTGAAAGTTTATTTGGTTAATTTAATGTTAAGTAGTTGAATTTGAATGTTAATTTCGTGAATTAAATGCTTATTAGAGAAAATTGAATGTCAATTAGGTGAAATTGATTGTTAATTTGATAAATTAAATGTTAATTACATGTTAATTTGATAAAATTGAATGTCAATTTGATAAATCTGAAAGTTAATTTGATAATTTGAATGTTAATTTGATGAATTGAGTGTTAATTGAATGAAATTGAAAGTTTATTTGGTTAATTTAAAGTTAAGTAGTTGAATTTGAATGTTAATTTCGTGAATTAAATGTTTATTAGAAAAAATTGAATGTTAATTATATGAAATTGACTGTTAATTTGATAAATCTGAAAGTTAATATGATAATTTGAATGTTAATTTGATGAATTGGGTGTTAATTGAATGAAATTGATAGTTTATTTGGTTAATTTAATGTTAAGTAGTTGAATTTGAATGTTAATTTCGTGAATTAAATGTTTATTAGAAAAAATTGAATGTTAATTTGATGAAATTACATGTTAATTGGATTAATTAGTCTGTTTTAATTGAATTTGATCGATCAGAAAGATATATTGATCGATCAAATTGTTGGTAAGTAAATTCGATCGATCAAACATATATTTGATCGATCATGTTAGTTCTATTGTGAATCAGAAGGAAAAGTACTGAGAAAATTTGATCGATCAAATAAGGTTTTGATCGATCAAATATCCCAAAATTTGTGGAAACAGGATTTCATACCACAATTATGGTAATATTTACAACTTCAATGGATTTTTTACTACATTTGTGGGAATATTTACAACTTCGGTGGTATATTTACCAAATTTTTGGGTATATTTACAATTAAATGTGGATTCATTACTAGTCCATGATCGATCAAATATGGTTTTGATCGATCATGGACTAGTATTTTACCGAGAAGGAGAACAATATTACAATATTAGTGGGAATATTTACAACTTCAATGGATTCATTACTACATTTATGGGAATATTTACAATTTTAGTGGATTGTTTACTAAATTTTTGGAAATTTTTACAACCAAAAGTGGATTGATTACTTGTCCATGATCGATCAAAACCATATTTGATCGATCATGGACTAGTTCCATACCGAAAAGGAGAACAAAATTAAAACATTAGTGGTAATATTTACAACTTCAATGGATTCATTACTATATTTATGGGAATATTTACAACTTCGGTGGTGTATTTACCAAATTTGTGGGTATATTTACAACCAAATGTGGATTCATTACTAGTCCATGATCGATCAAATTAAATTAAAATTCATAAAATTAAAATTAAATTAAAATTTATAAAATTAAAATTAAATTAAAATTCATAAAATTAAAATTAAATCAAAATTCATAAAATTAAAATTTATAAAATTAAAATTAAATTAAAATTCATAAAATTAAAATTAAATTAAAATTCATAAAATTAACATTAAATTAAAATTCATAAAATTAAAATTAAATTAAAATTCATAAAATTTAAATTAAAATTAAATTAACATTCAAAAAATAAACATTAAATTAAATGTTGATTTTAATTTAATTTTAATTTTACGTATTTTAATTTAATGTTGATTTTATGAATTTTTATTTAATGTTGATTTTATGAATTTTAAGTTTAATTTTAATTTTATGAATATTAATTTAATGTGAATTTTATGAATTTTAATTTAATTTTAATTTTATGAATTTTAATTTAGGGTGAGGTACAAACTCTTAAAAGTTAGGTATTAATTGTTGGGTAAGGTTACAACAATTAAAAGTAAAATTACTATCTTTGAAAGTGGAGTTATAACTCTTAAATGTTAGGTTACAACAATTAAATGTTATGTATTAAAGGTTAGGTAATGTTATAACAATTAAAAGTAAAATTACTATCTTTGAAAGTGAGGTTATAAGTATATATGGAAAAATTACTACATTTATGGTTAAATTGCAAGTATTTAAGGTTAGGTTACAAGTGGTAAAAGGATAAAAATTACTACATTTAAGGTTAGGTTACAAGTGATAAAATTTTCACTATCTTTGAAAATGAGGTTATAAGTATATATGGAAAAGTTACTACATTTAAGGTTAAATTGCAAGTATTTAAGGATAGGTTACAAGTGGTAAAGAGATAAAAATTACTACATTTAAGGTTAGGTTACAAGTGATAAAATTTTCACTAATGTTATAATTTTGTTCACTATAGTTGTAAACTTTTCACTAATGTTGTAATTTTGCCCTCAAGTCAATAATGACGGCTTTTCTTTATGTCTTGTCCGGTGTCATTTTAATGTCATTGAAGTTGTAAATAATTCATAAATTTAATAAATTATATCATTGATGTTGTAAATTGTATACCACTAATGTTGTAAAAATGAATTTTCGGTATGGTACCGAAAATTCCCTTGTATGTATTGTAGCCTGGTCCCTTTATTTTTCACAATTTCTTATGTTATCTCGGAGTATGTGAATTAGTACTGTTATTTCTGAATACTCGACATTGAAATGTCCAGTGGCAATTTCAACCTACAGTACCTATTGGACTGTCAATATGAAAAAAATCAAGAAGCTCATTGCAGTTTTTGCGCTCATGATCAGGTGCAGGGGATATTCAAATGATACACAATATCAAAGGAATCTTGAAATTTCAAATCTAATATTTAGATATTGAAAATATAAAAGCCACTAATTAGGTATGCACACTATTTTGTTGAAAGGGTAATTATGAAATATATTTCAAAAAAATCTGAAATATTTACTTATTAACAATAATTTAATGAAAAAAAATGATTTAATAGAGTACAAGTCCAAATGTGGTACTTCAAGCTCAAGCCTTTCGCCCCCAGTTTTGTAGAAAAGCCACACGATTCTCCCCGAGAAGAAGAAGAAGATTTGCAATCCTCCAAGACATGTACCACAAGAAAAGCACTAGTCAATCTCCAAGACATGTACCACATGAAAAGCACTAGTCAGTCTCCAAGACAGGTACCACGGGAAAAGCACTAGTCAATCTCAAAATCCAGGATTAGAAAGGGAAAATCAATTTGGTCACTGCTTACATCATCATTATTGTTTTGTTTGAACTCGTGACTATTTTAATTTTGACGTGGATAACTTACATTTGATTAAATCAAAAAAGAAATTAGTCAAAGTATGCATAAACTAGTCTGAACACTCTTGATCATTGAACCCAAAACAAAAAAAAACAAAAAATGTCCATGCCTCCAAGTTTTACGTGGGAGGCATGCACTAGGGTATTTTGTGCAGTGCCCTCTTTCTTTTACTGTGATTAAAGTATAAATATAATTAAATTATTTATCATAAGAAAAATATTATTTAAACTTAATTTAATACACCAATTGAATTGAAATTAGACTCAATCTAATATTAGAACTCACAACTAATCAAACATTGCATTGATTAGGTCCTTGATTAAATTTCTAAATTAGATCCCTTTAAGATTGCTCTTATCATAATTAAACTATAAGTGAGTGATTAAAATATCTATTTTGGTAAAACGCAAACATGGTTAAAATATTTACGATGATTAAAATATAAGCAGTAAGATGTGATGTTGAATATAAATAATTTGGATCGTTGTAATTCTAAATATTTTAAGAGCTTTGTATTTTATTATATATATACTTCAATTGATCGACTTTTTTTTTTTCCAACCAAATTCACCACACATCGTTCTTCCGTTAATTAAAATCTATTTAATTCATATTCAAGTAAAATTAAAATAGAATATACTTAGGTCACTAATACTTCATACAATTCTAGATTAGGAATAAACAATAAATAAAAAATCATACATTTTAGATTTTACTAACATTGTAAAACAGCTCTGTATGTTAAAATCAAATGATTCCGATTTAAGAGCAGCTCAAATTTGTATAATATTGACATGTTGTGGCGAAAATTATCATCCCCACGGAAAAGTCTATTGACAATTCAAGCAGAATCCTTTATATTATTGACAATTCAAGCAGAATAATCCAAAAACTCTACGAAAACCCAAACAAGGTCATGTATGGGCCAGAATTGGTATACAATCCACACCCACTATAAATATCCGCCATTAATGTTCTTCAAAAATTCACAACTCCACAACTCAATTCGATTCAAGCAACCATGGAACTCACCTTGTTATACACATCCCTCTCTCTCCTCCTCTTTCTTGCTTTCAAGTTCTTGTTGGAAAAACGCCGGAACCTCCCACCGAGACCAGTACCAGCGCTTCCAGTTATAGGTCATCTCCACCTCCTGAAACAACCACTTCACAGAACCCTCCACAAGCTTTCCGAGAAAGCTGGCCCAATCATGTCTCTCCGATTTGGGACCCGATTGGTTGTTGTTGTGTCTTCGTCGTCGGTGGCGGAGGAGTGTTTCACCAAGAACGACGTGGTTCTCGCCAACCGCCCTCGTTTCACAATCGGCAAGTACGTAGGCTACAACTACACCACCATTGGTGGATCCCCCTACGGCGACCACTGGCGCAATCTCCGCCGACTTGGCGCACTTGAAATTTTCTCCGCCAGTCGTCTCAACATGTTCTTATCAATTCGGCAAGATGAAATCAAGCGATTACTGTGCTATCTTCGTCAAAATTCAGTCAATGGGGGTTTCGCGAAGGTTGATTTGAGGTCAAAATTATCGGAGCTTTCATTCAATGTGATTATGAGGATGATTTCAGGAAAGCGATACTTTGGAGAAGACGAGGGCAATGAGGAGGCGAAGCATTTTCGGGGGCTCATAGAGGAGGTATTCCGGTACGCCGGCGCGTCGAATCCGGGAGATTTCTTGCCGGTTTTACGGTGGATTAATTACAAGGGTTCTGATAAGAATTTAGCGAAGCTTGGTGAGAAAATGGACGTGTTTTTACAGGGTTTAATTGATGAGAACAGGCGTGATATTAATAGTAGAAACACCATGATCAGTCATTTGCTTTCTCTGCAACAATCACAACCAGACTACTACACGGATCAAATCATCAAAGGGCTTGTGCTGGTATGTGTACTTCCCTATGTAGCCTAGGTCCGTTTGGTTAACAAGAAAAAGATGTTAGAAAGTGAAAGAAATAGAAAATGAAATAAAAGAAAAGAAAGTGAAAGAAAATATATTTTCATGTATGCATTTTGTTAGCATGAAATACTTCTAAGAAAATTTTAAAACAATTTCATTCCATTGTTTGAAAGAAAATAAGGTTAGAAGAATTTTTTTTCTAATTGTCTAAATTATCATTAATTATTTTAACACGGTCTAAAGAAGAAAAAAATATTTTTCATTATTCAAATTTAAAAAAAAAAATTGGCTCCTAACCTAATTCAGAGACAACAATCGACTCGAACTCTAATCTCTAGACAAAATTATATGGTTAGCCTAATTTGTACAAAAAATTTTAAAATTAATAATTAATTGAATATTTTAAGAAAAATAAGGGTAAAATGGAAAGGTTATTGAACACAATTTTTGCAAGAAAAAAAAGTTATAGTTAGATATGAGAAAATCTAAGTATGGAAGAAAATTATTTTTTCTATCATTTTCTATTTCATGATAAACAAACACGTGTAAAATTTTAAAATTTTCTCTTTCTTGCATTTTTTAGCATTATCTTACTAAACAAACGGACCTTTAGTTAAGTTGACAATCATGCATCCTCGCTCCAAAATAGATACAAAGTTAACAACGGATTTGATACTAAACAGTTTAAATGATAAATGAGTAGAACTATTAAACCCATCCAATAAATATGTTGACATAAACTTGTTAAACATGACTTATACACGGTTTATATATTACACAAATTCGATTATATACAGTTTTATAAATGAAATGACAATAAATTAAATAACTTTTGAAATAAATCACTTAGACACATGAATCCAGCACGAGAGGAACCCTTCCTTGAAGTCTCATAGAATTGCATGTTGAGTTGGTGATTCATGGAAAACAAGAGAACAAATGTATTGTTTATTGGGTATATATAACAGATGTATTCATATTTGTTGATGCATATATTAAAGAGAAATACTTATATTTCACTATTCTCTAACAATTTAAACATGACTCAAAGACTTTCTCCCTTATTACATAAAAAAAAAAATCACATGCAAAGAAGTATATTAGATAAATACTTAAATTTGACCCTCATAGCTTAAACTTATATATCTCTCTTAATAAGGTGCTTGTCCACTACATAATCTATTATGGAAAGGATAGTGCTATGTTTATCAATTTTTTTATCAAATTTTTATCCTAAATGACATGATAGAGTTTTTCAGCATTAGATAAGTGGATCTCGTTAATATTTAATGATAGAGATTGTGTCACATTACTTGGAATATAAAATTTGATAAAATTTTTTGGTAAATATAACATTTTTGGGTATGAAATGCATGATGATAGCTTTTTGAGTAAGCACACACGTCACGTTGCCGATAATTGATGGAGCAATTAATTGATAGGGTCAGATGCATTTTTCGGGTCCCAACGCGGGTGATTCTCTGGCCTAGATTTTTGGTTCAATTTTAATTTAGTTAAAAATCGATTAACGAATTTTTTATGAAATACACTGTTATAATTCTTGAAGTCTACTTTCTATTGTTCAAAAATCAGATTAATTGGGTATAGTGGTCAAAAGTTATGTTTGAAATATTAAGGTAGTATCAAATTTTTTTCTACCCGAATTGTCTCCAAAATATATTTTAACTTCGAAATACTTCCAAACTTCTAATATATCTCATATCACTTATTTCTAAATTTCTCGACCTCTCGAATTCATTTTTAATGTTATTTTAATCTAAAAACTTTTAGAATTTTACTTCATCAATTCCTCTTAAGAGTGATTACCCTGTAATATCAAGTCACTCGAGAGTCGTCACAGTTCCTAAACTCTCCATCTTACAATAATCTATTTATCTTTAATTCATTTTGTATTAATCCAATACATAATAATCTAATAATTTAGAATAAATACATGAGGGCCCACAATTTTAATACATAAACTCTAACCTTAGGGCCAACTTATTCAATCGAGCAACGTAATAGGGGCCTAATTCAATGCAACTATTAGATTAGTTGTGAGTTTCAATGTCAAGTGGGTTTCAATCCAATTGTTACATTGAATTAGGTCTCCAAATTAAATTCAAATTACATTTTTCTATTCAAAGTTATTCCAATAATTAGACCAGGTTATGCTTCGGTGACTCCTTTTCTTTAGAATTATTGAAGAATTTGAATGGAGAGATTTAATTGAAATAGAAGTTAAAGTTTAACGACTTTTTTGTTTTAATTCGAAGTTTGGGGCCAAATATAAATCAAATGTAAACTTTTGAGGATATAAAATACAATTTACCCTTGATTTAATCCCAACCAATCAAAAATTTAAGGTTGGCAGGACTGTGAAAGTTTTAAACATCATCCTTGATTTCAATCGTTTTCAATTTTCCCTTGATCTCACTTGATGAATTTATAATGTGCAGGTAATGCTAAATGCGGGCACAGACACATCATCTTTGACGGTAGAATGGGCAATGTCAGTTTTACTCAACCATCCTGAGATATTGAAGAAGGCCAGGACAGAATTAGACACTCATGTGGGCTCTGATCGCTTGATCAATGAAGCAGATTTGGCCAATTTGCATTACCTTCATAGCATCATATCCGAGACCTTTCGATTATTTCCGGCAGCACCATTATTACTGCCACATGAGTCATCTGCTGACTGTACAGTTGGGGGATACAACGTGCCACGCGGCACGATTTTATTAGTCAATGCGTGGGCAATTCATAGGGACCCTAAGGTGTGGGATGACCCAACAAGCTTCAAGCCTGAAAGATTTGAAGGTGGGGAGGTTGAGGCACACAAATTAATGCCATTTGGGATGGGAAGGAGGTCTTGCCCAGGTGCTGGACTAGCTCAGAGAGTGGTGGGTTCAGCGTTGGGATCATTGATTCAATGCTTTGAGTGGGAGAGGATTAGTGAAGAGGAGGTTGATTTGGCTGAAGGAAATGGGCTCACCATGCCCAAAGCTAAGCCATTAGTGGCCATGTGTAGAGCTCGCAGCATTATGGACAAAGCTCTTTCAGATATTGAAAAAGATGTTTGAGAATTTCTTGAAGTATACTAAGTGAATTACAATAAATCGTTCCCAATAAATCAGGTTATGCCTGAAACGGGGTCTAAAAATTAGGAGTAACAGATAATTTTAAATTCCAGTTTGAATTACGAGTAAAATATTCAATGTGATACCACGTGGTATTGATGACATGAATTACAATAAGCAGTCACGATTATATTTTGTTGTAATTAATGTTGTATACATAATTGAGACATTATATATCGTGAACATTTTTTTTTTCGCATTTATCTGCTATTATTTAACTTTTTTTCTTTGATAATTGATTGAGATTGACAGCAATTACATTGTTATTTTTACTTTTTTTTTGAAAATTAAGTGGCAACTGAAAGTGGTAATATTCAATTTCATGACAATGTCAGGATTGAATACTAATGGAAAAGAAAATGAATTCATATTCGTCGCTCACTATCGAAAAAGGGGTAAAGTTACCACAAGAAAGGCATATCACGGATAAGGGGAATTTCACTTTCTACCTTAAAAGATTTAAATTTTTTTATTTTATATTCTCAAAAATGAGATTTTTCATATTGCACCTCTATATATTAAAAATATTATAATATGGTCTTTCCGTTAGTTTCTGTTGCTTATTCCGTTAATACCCACCCTATTGACGTTGAAAGAATAATTAACGAAAACTAATGAAAATGTCTCATTGCAACATTTTTAATACATTGAGAGTGTAATGTAAGAAATCTAATCTTTGAGGGTACAAAATATATTTTTTAAATCTTTTAAAGTACAAAGTGCAATTCACCCCACGAATAATGCAACCTTAACATTGTATTTTACAAAAAGAAAAAAAAAAAAAAGGTTCACTGGAGAAAAACATAAAATAATCCAAAATTTTAAGAAAGACCCTATCTAGATTCTCTACAAGTGTTCGAAGTTCTTTGTTTCTGTTTTTTATTTTATTTTATTACAAGGTGTTGAGGCTCGCACCGACTACTCTCTCATTGAACATCACTCTTTAACTTATTATACCAAACTAATGTTGTTTTTCACACACATTCGCATGTGTGATCGAAAAAAAAAGAAAAGAAAAGAAAGTCAGGTATGAAGAGAGATAAATATAAGAAAGTAAAAAAAGACAAACAAAAAAGAGAAGTTATGGATGATTATGAGTAATTAAGGGGTAATATAGATTTTTTGAAATGAGGACACCAAACCCCTTTTATTCCTTGATTAATCGAATAGATATTTGCAACACTAACACAAATCAATCTAAGGAAGAATGACCTAAGTTTGTATCTACTTCTACACATCGAGTAACCTCCTGAAACAATCCTTTCACAGAACCCTCCATAAGCTTTCAAAGAAAGTTGGCCCAATCATATCTCTCCGATTGGGGACCCGATTGGTTATTGTTGTGTCTTCGTCGGCGACGATGGAGGAGTGTTTCACCAAGAATGACGTCGTTCTTGCCAACCGCCCTCGTTTCACAATCAGCAAGTACATAGGCTACAACTACACATCCATTGGTGGATCCCCCTATGGCAACCATTAGCGCAATCCTAGTATTCATAGGAGTGACCTACTCATTTAAGGGATAATATATATTTGAGTCGTAACTTTTTTAGATTTTATTTGAGTTGTGTATTATTTCTATATTTGGAATACATGTGGTCCACACTTGTCAATTTGTATATTTTTAATGAGAATAATACTATTTTCTTTATTAACTCATTTGTATCTCTCTTCTATCCATTATTCTCCTCCCTCTTGTATCTCTTTCGTGTCATTTAATTTCTCTCTCCTCTCTTTCTTCCATTTCTCTATCATCTCTCTTCATTCAAGTATTATCTTTCTTCTTTCTCTTTCGTCCCATTCTTTCTCTCTCCTCTATCTCTTTCGTGTCATTAAATTTTTCTCTTCTCTCTCTTCATTCAATTTCTCTATCGGCTCTTTTCATTCATCTCTGTCTATATTTTCTTTCATTCATCTCACTCATTCTATATCTTGTCTCTTGCATATTCCTAACATTTACAGCCTGCTCAAAAAAAAAAATACTAACATTTACAGTTTGCCAAATAAACAAACTAAAATTTATAGTATCAAAATCTTGTTCTTTGTCCATTAGGAAAAAAAATCTTACCATTCATTCATCGTTAACATACCCACACCAGCAGAATGTAAATATTATGGTGCTCCCTCTCCTTTGTTTCTTTTCATTGTACCATTTTTTCACATTCCTTTTAACATGTCTTCTGCCTCATCCATTGCAACTTGTAAATTCACATCCATTGTACCATTTTTTGTTTTAGCTCTTCCCTCTTCTTTCACCATCTTCAAAACCTAGAAAGATAGACATACAGAGAATGATGGAACCAAAATCATCAAGAACCTTGAAGAAATAAGGCGTACACCAAGCAAATAGTGAACAATGAAGACAATAAGCGCGCACCACATAGAATTTTTATTTTTATTTTCCTATTGTAGTAATTGAGTTTTATTAAATATTTAATTTTAGTATATCCCACTATCCTAAGACAATGATAGTGATGGTGTCACTGTCACTGTGGTATTCTCAATATCCCACGATAGTGCCAATAACAGTGACAATATCTTTTTTCGGTAATTATTAGTAATATTTTCACTATCCCATTGACATTGTCACTGTGGTTTTTTCACTATCTCAAGACAGTGACAGTGGCAATATGGTAGTGCTACTCCAAGCTATGTACGATTGTGTTACTCTATAGAAGCTTTGCATCACAACGTTTGGTGGGAACTTTTTATGTAGACCATTAGATCGCGATCTAATGGTCACTAAACAAAAATTCTCAAAATTAATTATCAAAACTTACCAAAATTAGCTCTTTGCCAAATAAGAAATGTCAATCACATATTAATTATGATCCTAGTCCTATAAGAAAAGTCTATTTTTTTTTTTTTTTTTGAAAAGGAAAAGCTTCATTAAATTTGATCAATAGCCAACAACTCAACAATAAAAGGAGGAGGGGATAAACCCCAGACCCCTCGACCAGACACAGAACCAGCTGCTCGTGCAAGAGCATGTGCCACATGGTTCGCTGATCGTCGAGCAAAAGTAAACTTACAATTGCCTAAATCTGTTGAAAGGATTTTACAGTCATCTATAATGAGACCGAAATAGGATAGATCACTATAAGAGCCATTTAGAGCTTGTACCACCAACTGAGCATCCATCTCTATTGTAATATTGTGCAGCCCCATCTCCTTGAGCCAGCTTAATGCCTGTCTACAGCTCAGTGCTTCTGCCATAGCAGGATCCTTTCTCCCATGTAAAACTCCATTTTTCGCTGCAATCATGCTGCCCCTCTCATCACGCACGACACACCCAAAACCCATATAATCCTCACTTTCAAAAATTGCTGCATCAACATTGCATTTCACCTCACCTATACCCGGTTTCAGCCATTTTTGACTATGGTGAATATTCCCCACTGTGCATGGAACTTGTCTTGCACTCTGCCATTGATTCATAGCAGACATGGACAGATTAACAACCTTGCTTGCTGACATACTCCTCCCTTGCCAAACTTGATCATTTCTATTCGTCCACATGCCCTAAACAACCATTGCAGCAATATTTGTATCACTCTTGCTTCGAATATGGAGAAACGAGAGAAACCAATCCGCAAAACTCTCTGCATCCTGTCCAAACTCGCCAACTGGTGACAGACGCCAAACCTGACGTGCAAAGCAACATTTGACAAAAACATGTAAACCATCATCTTCATCTCTGTTGCACATCGGACACCACTCCCCCACTTCCACCCGCCTTGACCTAAGAGCCCGCGTGGTCGGTAAACAATTTATGCAAGCTCTCCATAGCAAATTCTTCACTTTAGCCGGCACTTCCAGACCCCATAACTTGGTCCACAAATCAGTGTTTGAGTATAGGAGGGAGCTATTGGACCTAGCCATCAAAAACCGGTACCCACTCTTGACTGTGTAACTCCCTTTCTTCTCCTCTATCCATTGCCATTGATCTGGACGACTTCTTACACTCAAAGGTATATCAAGTATAAGCCTCCTGTCACGTAGAGAGAAAATCTCATACAGTATATCCATGTCCCAACAACGATCCCCCACACAAAGTAAGGACTGAACAGTTGCCTCTTCCAATCCTTGAGGTGCCGGTTATTCAATATATGGATTTCTTGCATCTGGGAGCCATGGGTCAGTCCACACTTTCACTTGCATGCCCGAGCCAATCCTCCACCGAGAGCCCCTCCTTATCATATCCTGTGTTGCTAGAATACTTCGCCAAACATAACTTGGGTTCGGACCCATCTGTGCTTCCAAAAACGTGCACTTAGGAAAATACTTGGCTTTGAATACTCTCGATGCCAAAGAGTCAGGAGAAGTCAACAAACGCCATCCTTGCTTCCCTAGTAGCGCAAGGTTATATTCATGTAACTTCCTAAACCCCAGTCCTCCCTTTGATTTGTGATCACATAATCTCTCACATGCTAACCAATTAATTCCACGACCATCAGCACCCTTTTTACCCCACCAAAAAGAGTTCATCATCCTCTCCAACTCTTGACAAAGTAATAGAGGAAGTAAAAATACGCTCATAACGTAGGTCGGCATAGCTTGAACAATTGTTTTCAACAACACCTCTTTGCCAGCCCTTGACAACATCTTCCTCCTCCAACCTTGTATACGTTGCCATACCTTATCTTTGATATAAGAGAACACAGCTGATTTGTTCCTGCCTATAAGCGAAGGAAGGCCCAAATATTTACCATGATCCACTGTGCACGAAACCCCCAAAAAAGCACATAAAGCCACCTTTTCACTGGAAGCCATGTTAGCACTGAAAGACATAGATGACTTTTGGAAATTTATCATTTGGCCCGATGCACGCTCGTATAACTTCAGACACTTCTTTATTCGCTGACATTCTTGCATGTTAGCCCTGAAAAATAGAAAGCTATCATCCACAAAAAATAAATGCGAAATCACAGGAGTTGATCGAGCTACTTTACAACCATGAATTAATCCCCTCAAGCCATAGTCCCTTAGTAAAACAGAGAGACCTTCAGCACAAATCAATAATAGATAAGGTGAGAGAGGGTCTCCTTGACGGAGCCCACGCTCTGGATATATAGGCCCCATCTCCTTTCCTTCTTGAACCACCATATACTCCACTGTAGAAACACACATCATTATCAACCTCACAAACTGAATATCAAAGCCCAGTCGAGTCATCATTAGTTTGAGAAATTCCCACTCAATTCTGTCATATGCTTTCGACATGTCTATTTTCAGAGCTGCCATCCCCTCCTTACCTTGTTTTTTCCGCTTCAAAAAATGTCCTATTTCGAAAGCCACCATGACATTATCAGTTATCAATCTACCAGGCACAAAAGCGCTTTGTGTTTCGGATATAATAGCTGGAAGAACGCATTTGAGTCTATTGGCTATAGCCTTAGCCATTATTTTGTACAACACATTACACAAAGCAATGGGTCGTAAATCTGTCATCTTCATCGGATTCCTGATCTTTGGTATAAGCACTATAGAAGTAGAATTTAGACCAGAAGGCATTACCTGATTATTTAGAAAATCCAGGCAAGACATTGTGACATCATTCCCTACGATATCCCAAAAATGTTGATAGAAACCCGGGTTCATCCCGTCGGGTCCTGGCGCCTTATCTGGGTGCATTGAGAACACTGCCTCCTTAATTTCCCATGCCTCAAATGGACGGATAAGATTAAAATTTTGCTCTTCTGTAACACAACAATTAACTTTTGTTAATATAACATCTCCTACACATCCTCTAGTTGCAAATAAGTCATGGAAATAATCAAGTATGTGGCCTGGTAGACCATCATCCCATGAGTGTGTCCGACCAGTCTCATCTTTCAACTCCTTGAATGAATTCTTCTTTCTTCGGGTAGATGCATAGTGATGAAAAAATTTTGTATTTGCATCTCCAGACTGTAGCCAAAATATTTTGGCTCTTTGCTTCCAGTATACTTCTTGTTGATACAGCAACACACCAAGCTCCCTAGTTTTCTCCCCGAATAACCGTACAGAACCTTCATCACGTTTGCCCCGCAAAAACCTTAGCTCACGTCTACAAGCTGCAACCCGTGATTTAAATTGTTGCCTAACCCGCTCGCTCCACACCTGTAAATCAGCCCCACATCTCATTATTCTGTCCTGGATATGCCGATTCCCACCACTGGCCCAGCTCACGGTCACCATAGCACGGCAGTCTTGCTCTCGAATCCATGAATTTTCAAACCAGAACCTTCTTCTTCTGTACTCATGATGCTATATAAAGTCCAACAATAAAGCTGAATGATCTGACGTGGGGGCTTCAAGATTTGAGACCGATGCATTCCTAAACAGTGACAACCATTCTTGAGTAGCCAAAGCTCTATCAAGTTTCTCCTCTAACCACCAACTCGTACCACGACTGCGTTCCCATGTAAACTAATGACCTTGCATGCCCAAGTCCCGCAAACCACAATCCTCCACTGCTTCCCTAAAGCCTTGAATAAGGTAATTAGGGTGTCTCAGACATCCTTTCTTCTCCGACTGACATAACAGATCATTGAAATCTCCTATGCAGAACCAAGGAAGATTAGAACTACTACTCAATTTCCTTAGCAAATCCCATGACTCCTTCCGCCTACTTCGTTCAGGGTGACCATAGAAACCCGTCAACCGCCATGTAACCATATTCGGAATAGTTACACATACATCAATATGGTTTCTTGAGAAACTGAGAAGCTTCACCCATGCTTTCTCTCTCCACAACAAAACCAAACCCCCACCTCCTCTAACACTATCAACCACAAACATACCTTCAAACCGTAATAATGTCTTCACCTTCTCTACCTGTCCTCTACCTGCCTTCACTTCCATAAGGAACACTAATTTAGGCTTCTTTGTGGACACTAAGTCCACCAACTCCTGAACTGTCCGTGGGTTGCCCAACCCATGACAGTTCCAACTTAAAGTACTCATTGGGCTTGGCGGGCCTGTGCACTAGAGCCCGCCAATTTTGCGTTTTTTGGACCATCCAAAGCCCTATCAAAGACTGAGCTGTCCCTCTCCTCCATAATATCCGTGTTTTCCATGTGGATACCTCTCATACAGCGCCTCTTAGAATCTATGACAATAACACCTTCCAAATCAGGCGTTGACAAAATCTTCTGCTGATTTAGAGTATCATCACTGCTTTTAACATCTAGTGATTGCCTACACACACGCCTCTCATTATTGTCTATACCGATAATACTGCATGATCCATGCAAATCACCTCTAACAATGGTATCTCCACTAATCACGGGATTTGAATATCCGGCTGCAACATTCTCGGGGCCGACTCCCTTACCCTCCGCCCTTACCATATCCACGGCCATCTCCTCCATCGCCGGAGTGTCACCGAAAGCTTCATTCGGAAATAAAGAATTCCGTAACCACCATTCCCCCACCATGGTGGTAGCTCGTTTATTAGGTGCCCGAAGCCATGAGCCATAAGGCATTTCAACTGGACGATTCTGAGAGTCAAACTATTTCTCACAAAAACGTTCCCCATGTCCTAGTATCCCACAGAAAAAGCAAAATGTCGGTAACCGTTCGTACTTGAAATTAACCCAAGCCCAGTCACCTCCGACCTTCTTAATTTTCATCTTCCTCCTCAATGGTTTCCGTATATCCACAGAAACACGAATACGCATATACGACCTCCATAAACCCCCAAAACTATTTGCATCTGCTTCAATATATACCCCTATGAAATTCCCAATCTCCTTCCCTACTCGTTCAGACATGAATCCGCACGGTAGATCATATATTTGAACCCAAAAATCAACATGATACAAAGGAACTTGAGTCGGAGTAACTCCAAATTCCAAGCGCCCAATGACTAGCAGATTTTGGTCGAACGTCCACGACCCTCCCTTTACCACCCGTTCCATATCAAGCTCATGAAAGAATTGGAACATGAACAAGCTAGAGCTCAGATCCTTAATAAATACACCCTTCACTGGTCTCCAGATTGAAGCCAGAGTATTTTTCATGGCGACAAAATTTATTGGCCGATCCGTAACAAAACGACCAACTAGGCACCACCGAAAGTCAGCATCAGTTCTTCCCTCCTCAATCGCCTCAAGAACTAGCCCACCTTCCTCTTCGTCATCCAAAGACAGTTGAGCATACTCATTCGCCACATTCTCCATGCTGACGCTTGAAGAAGCCATAAGATAAAACACAAAAAGAAAAACAACAAAACCGTACTAGAAAGAAAGAACAAAGACTTGTCAAAAAGACAAGACGAAGAAACTTGTCAAAAGACAAGACAATGACCACTTTTAAGTATTACTGATTTGTTTGACAAGTTTAACATATCAAAGTGCATATAAAATTTAGAAATGGAAACTTCCCAGATGCATAAATACATATGTGTAAGAACTGTCGGCAAAGGCTAAGAAAAGTCTATTTAATCTTTGTGAAATTAATTCTTTTAAAATTAATGAATAAATGTTTTGACCCTTAAATCTTTTATTATAATCAACCCGAAATATACTTAAAGAATGACAATTTCAATGGCAAAGTTAGATTAAAATTGAGTTTGCTTATCAAAATTCATTGTCAACATTCTTTTACTGTGAAACCCAAAATGTGATTAATTTGTTCATGTTCTAGTTCAAAAAAAAAAATTTGTGTTCCTACTGCAAACTGAACCCAAAAATATATATAAAAAACATAGTGTGAAACTATCTTGTTATACAATCTGTGTACTAAATAGGAAATATCTGTTACATATTTATTATGATCTAGTCCTATTAAGAAAGTCTTAAAGGTTAATAATAAAAAAATTCTGACTCCTCTTAAATATTAACGGATCGACCCAATGACCCAGATGATTTTTATCTTTATCCATCTAATTTATTATACCCGTTTGGGTTAAAAAAATAAAAGCAAAAATAACGGATTATAGATATTTCTAATTCTTTGGCCAAATTACCAAATAATGGGTTAAAAATAAACTAAAAATAACGGGTTGACCCACTATGTGGGTTCAATTGGGGCACACCATTGTTGGGTAAAGTCTTTCCCATTTTTTGGTCAAATTACCAATTTGTCATCTTTTTTTTCTTTTTTCTTTTTGGGTCATTATATAAATACTAGTTTGTTCTCTTAATACCACAATTTTATAATTATTGAGAGAGATTAGTTAATATTTATCTTTTTCTCTTAATTTTCTAATCAACTCAATTAGGAGTGCTTCTTAACTACATAATAAATTACCTCGAAAAAAAAAATGCAAGTGATTGGCCAACATTTAAAAAACATGGACAAATAATATCACTACTAATGTTTCAATATTCTAAATTTTAGCAATGGGGACAAGTAATATCTATACAATAGATTCGGCAAATATATTGCACTTTCGTCTCCAATTTAAAAAAAAAAAAAAGCATAAGTATTAAATTGAAGTTTAAAAAAATTACACTAACTTATTAAATCAATTTACCGAACATTAACTCATCAATACCACCACTTTCAATAGTTTAACCTAACCGCACCACCAAAGCCTTTAACAACCAAGTATTTAACCAACTAAACAACCAAGTGACCAATTGATTAAACTATTCAAAATACTTAAAGTCCTCCTGGGCATGCATGTAGGCTACATCGTGATGTAAGAAATTACCTCAGTTAATGGATAGATGACAAAGATAGCCCATTGCTAAATTATTCTGGTCATTGGGTCAATTTTTTATTATTAAGAGGAGGCAGAATTTTTTTTATTATTAATCTCTAAGACTTTTCTAATAGTACTAAATCATAACAAACTTAATAGGTCTCGATAATTAATTTTGAGCATATTTTTGTCTAGTGACCATTAGAATATAATTTAATGGTCTACATAAAAAATACTTATTGTAGACTATGATGCAGACTCTCCATGATCACGTCACTCTTAACACTAACTCAAATTTGTATAAAACTGATATTTCGTGACCAAAATTGTCATGCAATGGAAACTCGGACCCCTTATTTTAAAAAAATATAAATTAAAAATGGAACATAATTTACGTCATGCATGATGCAACCCCCAGAATTGCTATACAATTCACACCCAGGATAAGTATCCGCCATTAATGTTCTTCAAAAATTCACAGCTCCACAACTCAATTCGATTCAAGCAACCATGGAACTCACCTGGTTATACACATCCCTCTCTCTCCTCCTCCTCCTCCTATTCCTCTTTCTAAATTTCAAGTTCTTGTCGGAAAAACGCCGGAACCTCCCACCGAGCCCAGTACCGGCGCTTCCAGTTATAGGTCATCTCCACCTCCTGAAACAACCTCTTCATAGAACCCTCCACAAGTTCTCAGAGAAAGCTGGCTCAATCTTCTCCCTCCGATTTGGTTCCCGCCTGGTGGTCGTTGTGTCTTCATCGTCGGTGGCGGAGGAGTGCTTCACCAAGAACGATGTCGTTCTCGCCAACCGCCCTCGTTTCACTATCGGCAAGTACATAGGCTACAACTTTACCTCCATGGCTGGATCCTCCTACGGCGATCACTGGCGCAATCTCCGCCGACTCGGCGCACTCGAAATTTTCTCCGCCAGTCGTCTCAACATGTTCTTATCAATTCGACAAGACGAAATCAAGCGATTACTATGCTATCTTCGTCAAAATTCGGTCAATGGGGGGTTCGCGAAGGTCAATTTGAGGTCAAAATTGTCGGAGCTTTCATTCAATGTGATTATGAGGATGATTTCAGGAAAGCGATACTTCGGAGAAGACGAGGGCAATGAGGAGGCGAAGCATTTTCGGGGGCTCATAGAGGAGGTATTCCGGTACGGCGGCGCGTCGAATCCGGGAGATTTCTTGCCGGTTTTAAGGTGGATTGATTACAAGGGTTTTGAGAAGAATTTAGTGAAGCTTAGTGAGAAGATGGACATGTTTTTACAGGGTCTAATTGATGAGAACAGGCGTGATATGAATAGTAGAAACACCATGATCAGTCATTTGCTTTCTCTGCAACAATCTCAACCAGAGTACTACACAGATCAAATCATCAAAGGGCTTATGATGGTATGTGTAATGCCCTAATCCTTTAGTTAAGTTGACAATCATGAACCTTCGTTCCAACATTAATACATGTTAACAAATTTTATACTAAACTAACTCATTCAACAAATAAGTCGACATGAACTCGTTCAACATAACTTATACACCATTTGAACCCAACCCGAGAGAAACCCTATATCGAAGTCTCATAGAATTGCATATTGAGTTGGTGGCAGGGCCGGCCCAAGCCTTAGGCAACTTAGTTGTTTGCCTAGGCCCCAAATTTTAGAGGGCCTCACAATATTTATTTCTTTAGTATAGTAGGTCTAATTTTTTATGTTTTATTTTATATTTTAGATATGATTAAAATTTTTAAGTCCCAAATTTTATTAGTTCAAATAGTATCTAATTTTATTAAGTCCAAAATTACTCTCTACTTGGTTAAGCCCAAATTTTAGAGGCCTCCATAAAATTTATCACTTTAGTATAATAGTCTTTTTTATTTTTATTTTTTGTATTTTAGATATGATTCAAATTTTTAGGGCTCAAATTTTAATAGTTCAAATCAATATCTAATTTTAATAGTTCTGTATTTCATGCGTGCATATTACTCATGGGTAAATAATGATTCTTTGTTCACATATTCTATTATTAAATTACTTGTTGAAAACTTAAATTGATGAAATTTTATTTACGATCAACTAAGAGGGAATGAATTAACAATATTATCTATTAAAAAAAATTATTATCAAAATTTGAGTATAAAAACTTGATCAATATTTTAAATTTTTTTAAAAAATAAAAAATAATTTTTTAAAACATAAAAAAATTATAATAATAAAAAATAAAATATAGTAATAGACAAAATATTTATAGGGCCTCATATAAAAATTTTGCCTAGACCCCGCTTGACCTTGGCCGCCCCTGGTTGGTGGTCCATGGATAACAAGAGACAAATGTATGGACCACTGGTGAAGAGGCATATGAGATAAATATCCCGAAATTTAGTTGCGGGAGTGCATAAGGTGTTTGAGTAGAGTAAGCCCACACGTCACGTTGCCGAAAATTGGTGTGGATACTCCACAATCTTTTTTCATAAATGATTCAAGTAGGGCCGTGAATAAATTGAATTTGGATCAAATGTTGAAGTGTCTAAATTTAAATCTAATAAGTGGATTTTAATATTTTAATCCATATCCTCTTGCGTTAGTAATTGGATATCCAATCCAAATACCCGATCCGATTTAACATTTTGAATCCCAAAAATTAATAATTCTATCAAATTTAAGTTAATTTTCAACTTAAATAATTTTAATAATTTATATTTAATTTCATCTTAATTTCATTAATAATATAACTAAGTATGTATGCATATATAATAATTTCTCTCAATTAAATATTATATATGTATATATATATATACTAGATTAGATTTTTATCGGATTGGTTATACATATATCTAAATTCAAATCCATTTAAAGAATTTAATCGAATTCGGACTCGAATTGGATTTAAGTAAACAGATTAAAATATTAATCCACATTCAGTTAAATGGACTAGGGTTCAAATTAAAATCCGCTTTATTGACTGGTGAATTACTATTTACACCTGCAATGTTTAAACTTGATTTTTATTTGGTCTCTCAATAATCAATTGCAACAATCAAATCCTTAAATTTTGCAAACTAATTTCAATCAACTCCCTATGTCAAAATTTATCAGTAATTACGACGAAAAAAATCACGTGCATCGATCACATGCATAATTTTGTTCAAATTAACATAAATACGAGTGAAATCTTAAAAAGTGAGCCAATACATTCAATTGAAATACTCAAATCTATATCAAAATAAGTTGCCAAATATAATTTTAATACATAAACTTTAACCTTAGGGCCAACTTATTCAGTATTAATCCCATAATTGGATTACGCTTTATGCTTCCACGACTTTTTTCATTATTGAAGAATTACAACTGAAGGACTTAATTAAAATAGAAGTTAAAGTTTAAGGACTTGAATGCTTTAATTCATGGTTTAGGGACCAAATAGAAATCAAGTGTAAACTTTGGAGGATATAAAATACAATTTACCCTTGATTTAATCCCTACCAATAAAAAATCTAAGGTCAATTGGATAGCGGAAGTGTTTAACATTATCCTTGATTTCAATCGTTTTTAATTTTCTCTTGATCTCACTTGATGAACTTATAATGGGATAAACCTTTGTTTCCCAAATTTGTTTACCAAATACTATATCTTAAATGATATGTCAAAATCTTATACATTAAATATTTGGTTGAAGTTAGTGAACTCCACTGATCTAACAATCCACACTAATATGGAATATAAAATTTGATAAATAATTGGTAAGCATAACATTGCTCCTTATAATGTGCAGGTAATGCTGACTGCGGGCACAGACACATCATCTATGACAGTAGAATGGACAATGTCACTTTTACTCAACCATCCTAAGATATTGAAGAAGGCCAGGACCGAGTTAGACACTCATATAGGCTCTGATCGCTTGATCGATGAAGCAGACTTGTCCAAGTTGCATTACATTCACAGTATCATATCGGAGACCTTTCGATTATTCCCGGCAGCACCGTTATTACTGCCACATGAGTTGTCCGCTGACTGTACAGTCGGGGGATATGACGTGCCACGTGGCACGATTTTATTAGTCAATGCGTGGGCAATTCATAGGGACCCTAGAGTGTGGGATGACCCAATAAGCTTCAAGCCTGAAAGGTTTGAAGGAGGGGAGGTTGAAGCACACAAATTAATGCCATTTGGGATGGGAAGGAGGTCCTGCCCAGGTTCTGGATTGGCTCAGAGAGTGGTGGGTTTGGCCTTGGCATCATTGATTCAATGCTTTGAGTGGGAGAGGATTAGTGAAGAGGAGATTGATTTGGCTGAAGGAAATGGGCTCACCATGCCAAAAGCTAAGCCATTGGTAGCCATGTGTAGAGCTCGCAGCATTATGGACAAAGCTCTTTCAGAAATTGGAAAAAATGTTTGAGATTTTCTTGCAAAGTTACTATTGTGCTAGTAGGTTAAGTGAATTACAATAAATCCTATCCAGTAAATCAAGTTATGCTTGAAACGGGATCTAAAAATTATAAGTTATAGATAATGTTACTTCCAATTTGAAAGAGGGATTATCCTCATGAGTGAATCACGAGTACAATATTCAATATGACATCACTTTTGATGTCACCGCTACATTGAATATTTACTCGTGAATTATAATAAGCAATGGTGATGATATTAAGTAGTTAGTCCAAATTAATGTTGTATACATAATTGAGACATTATATATCAAGAACAGTTTTATTTTTTTTGGGTCCATTTATCTGCGTTTATTCTAACTTTTGATCTTTGGCAATTGATTGCGATTGACAGGAATTACATTGTTATAAAATGCTGACTTTTTTCTGAGAATGAAGTGGCAACTAAAGTGGTAATTTTCTATTTCTTGGCCATGTCAGGATTGAATAGAGATAAAAGAGAAAATGGATACATATCCGCCACTTACTACCGAAAAAGGGCTAAAGTTATCACAACAAAGACATCTCACGAATAAGAAAAATCTTACTCTGCACCCGAAAGATTTAAGTTTTTTTATTTTTCATCCTCAAAGATGAAATTTCTCATATCTCACTTTTAATGTATTAAAGATATTTCAATATGATCCTTTCGTTGACTTCTGTTACTTATTTCGTCAAAACCCACCCTAATAGTATTGACGGAATAAGTAACTAAAACTTTAAGAAAGACTCTATGTAGATTCTCTACAAGGGTTCAAAGTTTTTTGTTTCTTATTTGATTGAACAACACTCTTAACACATTATACCAAACTAAAGGTGCTTTTCACACACATTCGCGTGCGTGATAAAAAAAAAAAAGTAAGAGATGGAAAGAGATAAACAGAAGAATGTAAAAAAACAAACAAAAACGAGAAGTTATGGATGATTATGAGTAATTAAGGAATAATATTAATTTTTTGAAATGAGGACACCAAACCCCTTCTCTCTTCCTTGATTAATGGTGTAGATGTTTGCGACATTGACACAAATCAATTTAATGAAGAATGACCTTAGTTTGTATCTATTTTTGCACATCGAACACCCTATCTTTTTCTCTCTTTCTCCCTCTCTTTTCTTTCTCAAACCATTCTCTCTTCCATCGTTACTCTCCTCTCCCTATTCTCTCTCTCTCTCCCATTTATTTTCTCTCTCTGTTTATGCAGTGTTACATTCAAGTCACATTGTGTGATACCCACCCTATGCAAAATATTGCATGATGTTTGTTTTGCAATATAACATTGGAGTCACACTTTTGATGCCCACACCATGAAAAAATAATGTATATGATGTGTAGTTACATTGTGACATTGGATTCACATTGTGATACTCACCGTGTATTTTTTAATCTTTATGTAATGTGTGTATGAAGTGTATGAAGTGTTACATCGGAGTCACAATGTGATATCATCCGTGTGCAAAACTCGTATATGGTGTCTATATGCAGTGTGACATTAATGCCACATTTGTGATGCCGACACTGTGGTACTTTCCATTTGCCAAAACCTGCATATGTTATATGTATACAGTAGACATTGATGCCACAATATAATGTCCACAGTGACCCAACTCTACATATGTATTTTACAAACAGTGTGACATTGGCATTATAATATATGTGTCACATTTTTTTTGTCACAAAAATATATATATAGAGGGAGAAAAAAATAGTCTTTATCTTAAAAAGTACTTAAAATTAAGGAATTTAATTTTGCGTTAGCTTTATTTTGGTCACAATTTTATATATATATATATATATAAATAATTCTAATATAAGAAAATCCTAAAATTTAAGAATTTTATAAAAAATTGGGAAAGATTTTCAAATTAAGAAATTTAAAATTTATTTAAGTTTTGAATTTAGTTATGTATATGTGTATATATATATGAGATATAAAGAGAGAGAGAAAGAGAAAGGGTTCTAATATAAGAAACTCTAAAATTTAAGAGCTTTAGTTTTCAAATTTATTGGTTTCCTTATCTGGTTTTCAATAGTGATATGATGATGTTAGAGATATTTCGGTCCTTCTGCTCCAAAGTATACTTTTTGCCAATTTTTTTAAAACTCGTACTTAAAATGAAATAAGTTATAAAAAGTATACCAACTTCTAAAAAACTCATTTATTAAATATCCAATGACTCCAATTTGAGCTATCCCTATTGTAAGGCCTATAAAACTTGGGCTTTAAACCCTATTTTTTTAGTTAGACCCCATAATTTGTAATTATAATCACTGGGTAAAAAAAAAAAACACCAACTTTATAAAAATTAAAACCAAATATAATATGGGAATATTTTTTGTCAATAGATCTAGGCGCCATCTTAGTAGATCATTAAAGATACATGTTATACACTTTTTGATAAATTGGTCAAATAATCTTTTTTTTTTTATTTCCTATTTTGTCCTCCTCTCCGTCTACTCTGAATCCCCCTCTCTCTGGTTGAATCGGCTAGCTCGTAAGATCTTCCATCTTTGAGGTAAAATCTACTCTTCGAACCCTAATTTCACTTGACAGTCTCCTACTACCCTCTCGTGGTCTCGCCAAAAATTTCCATTTCTCTCTCCATAATCAAACTTCCATATTTGTACCATCTTCTCAGTTTTTTGCTACAGTAATCTGGTTTTACTCTCTCTCTCTCTCTCTCTCTCTCTCTCTCTCTCTCTCTCTCTTTGTATGTAGAGTTTAATTATATGTATCGTATATTGACGCTGCCTCACTACTGTCGCGTATCATCTAACTAGTAATTTTTGGATCGGAGTCGAACGGAGAGATTTTTGGAAGTCAATGCATGGAGTCTAATGATGTCCTTAACACGACTGAGCAATGGTATGAGCGTAAGGTGCACTGAATAGTTACATGCAACTCATTCTAAGCACCAAAGCCCAGGGGAATAGGATTTTGGAAATAAGTGGCTGATCACACAGAGTGTTTATAGTGGTTCACTAGCTCAGGAGTTCGGCTAATCCACTCTTAAGGGAGTCTCTTACTCCTGAAAATATATTGATCGCTATAGAGTTTATAGAGAGTATATTATAGATGCTACAATGGCTTTCCCCCTTATTTATAGCTATTTCTCGGCCTAGCTAGATTAGGGGCGATATCCATGCCTTTCCCTCGTAACGGTTGCCTTGATTGCGCAACAGCTATAGTAGATGTTGGGGTGATTGCGAGATTTGTGCCCGCTGCGTAACAGTCGCCTCAAGGAGGGGTACTCATTGGGATACAACTGTCCTTTGCATTGCTTTCCTTGACACGTGGATACAGGGATCTGAGGTTTGAAGTCGTGATATGTAAGTAATACGAAGGAGCTGAGCCCCCTACCTGAAAGGTATAACCTGAGTTGTCGATCTCAGCCTTGGGTATTTTGTAGGTATCATCAGCTGCCCCCTAGTTTCTAGTCAAACAATGCTGATTTGAGTAGAGATTAAGCCAGGGCTAAGATGAGTGAGGTTGCCTAGGGTCGACCTTGATTTGCGTGTGACGAGACTTGTGGCAAACGTGTAATCATGCTTTTCTCGTTTCTTGTGCACGTCCCGTATTTCGAGGGTCCACGTACGCTTGGCTTTAAATGCCATTGCAGACGAAAAAAATGCCTTACGTTTCCTCGAACTCTTTTCACATTTTGTTCATCAAGCTTCACTTCGCCTCTTCGTCCTTTGCGATCTTGTCTTTCCCAATTCGCTGGTGATCTAGGGTTTTGCTGGTGGTTCCTAAGTTCGATTGGAAGGTTTTCCGTTGCTCGGATTTGTCCTGGGGCTTTGGTTGTTACTCGTTTTCGGCTAGGTACGTTCTTTGCCCTATTCTCCTTTTCTTCTTTTCGTTCTGGATCCCTCGAACTCGAGATGGTTGTTTAATTTTTGGAATTTTTGCTCTGTAATTGTCACTAAAGGCTTCATTTTTGCCCATTTGGTGAAATAATTCACTCCAATAATGGAGAACTTGCACTATCCAGTACTAGTGGGAAGAGGTCCGAGTATATCTAACCCCCATTGTTGGAAGGGCCAGGGACTTATTACTGAGGTAAGGAGTTCTGGTGGAGAATGTGGGATGTTAGTGTGTAGCTGACAGGTCTTACATCTCCTAACCAGGTATGTGTCGTCTTTGAGCAGAGTGGGCCAGAAGTACCCTTGCCTTAGTGCTTTACCTGCCAGAGTTCGAGCTCCGATATGATTGCCGCAAATGCCCTCGTGAATTTTTTTTAGGATGTAGTCAGCATCTTCGTCCCCTACACATTTCGGGAGAGGTGTCGAGAAACCTCGCTTATACAGGTTTCCTTGTAGGATCATGAATCTGGATGACCTAGTTCTTAGCTTCGTGGCTACCTTGGGATCTGCTGGCACGGTTCCATTCTAAAGGTATTCTCTGATTGGGTCCATCCAGGTCGACTGGACTGTTATAGGGAGCACTTCTTTCTCCCCTTGTAACATCAATAATATACTCTCTGTAAACTCTATAGCAATCAATATATTTTCAGGAGCAAAAGACTCCATTAAGAGTGGATTAGCCAAGCTCCCAGGCTGGTGAACCACTAGAAACAATCTGTGTGATCAGCCACTTATCTCCAAAATCCTATTCCCCTGGGCTTTGGAGCTCAGACTGAGCTGCATGTAACTATTCAGTGCACCTTACGCTCATACCATTGATCAGCCGTGTTAAGGACATCATCAAATTTATTTTTTTTAGCTGGATATCCATATAAGTGTTCTAGTGAAAAGGATCCGAGCTCTAGAGAGCAAGGCTGGGCTGGCTCAAGAGTCTTCGAAGACGTCTGAACTCAAAGTTGCTGAGCTGAGCCTTCTTAATGCTGAGCTCCAAGCTCAAGTTAAGGGGTAGAACTCTGCCAACAAGGGTTTGGAGGTGGAGGCTAGAAAAGCCAAGGATGAGCTTAAAGTGAAGGTAGACAACTTGCTCCAGGCTCGCAGGGAAACCTTAGAAGCCCTCTAGTCCTTCGAAACAATGAAAAAAGATTATGGCATATTGGTTGAGGCCAATGCCACTTTGCTAAAGGAGATTGAGGCTGAGAGGGCCACAACTCAGAAGAAGGATGCTCTGATTATTGAGCTTAAGGACGAGGCTACCGGGTACCTCACTTTTCAGGATCAGGTTATGGAGGCGTATCCAGACCTGGACTTCGAATTTGAACTTCCTTTGGATAAAGAGAATGAGAAGTCAAGCGCTGAGAAGGAGGCAGAGGTCTTAGCTCCTACTGATGCTTCTGTTCCTGGCGATGCCCTTGCTGACCTCGCGATTCAAACTCCTGGGTTGACCTTGCCACCAGCCGGAGTTGAGGCTCCTATTCCTGTTCTTCCTGAGGCTCC
Source organism: Ilex aquifolium (assembly GCA_951799425.1). Lineage (NCBI taxonomy): Eukaryota > Viridiplantae > Streptophyta > Magnoliopsida > Aquifoliales > Aquifoliaceae > Ilex > Ilex aquifolium. The sequence goes on along the minus strand of OX637391.1, from coordinate 10,060,214 downwards.
TCTCCCTTCGACTATTTCTTCTGCTCCTGAATCATCCAGAGGTTCTCTTACTGCCGCTGAGCTGACAAACGCCTCCTCTGATCCTGCTACAGGGACTTAGGATTTTTGAGGAATTTTTTTTTTTTTTTTTTTTTGTGTATTTAGAAGACCTTGTATTCTGTTTTTTTTTTTTTTAGAAATGGAAATATTTCTTGCAATTGCTTAGTTCTCGCACTTAGCTTCTATTCTTTCCCTTTTGTCCCCTTGCTTCAAGTAAAACTTTGTTCTTCTGGAAGTGAATCTGTATTTAGCCAAGTGTAAGGTCTTCCCTTATATCTGTTGAGCTTTTAGCTGTTTGCTAGGGGCTCTTTGTTGTTGGATAACTCTTCAGCTCACAAAAATTAGGATAAGCATCTCTGCTACTGGTAGGATGAGTTCTCCAAGCGCTTAAGGGCTGAAAAGCTCATTGATATCTTATGAGCTGGGGAATTTATCAAGTGTTCATGAGCTGAAGAGTTCGTTGATGGCCTATGACCTGATGAGCCCATCCAGTGCTCATGAGCTGAAGAGCTCGTTGATAGCTTATGAGTTTAAAGAGCTCGTGGCTTGAGCTGAAGAGCTCATTAAGTGTTCATGAACTGGAAGGCTCACCTTTGGCTTATGAGCCTCTTCTGACTCTACTCCAGTTGTTGTTCCTGAGTCGCTTGAGCTACCTGAGTTCGTTGCTGAGGACTCTTGTGTCATTGCATGCTCTTGTGTTGTTGCTTCGTAATCTGTCTTTTCCTCTTCCAAACAGGTCTTCAGTCTTTTAAAGTATTAAAGGGATTGTTATTCGTGCCTACCTTACTTTTAAGAATACCACTTTCCTTATCCGTTGACATGTAAGTTGAAAGGCCACCTCTTCTCCTACGCGCGTTGTTTGTTTCCTTAAATCTCGAGTTTCCTTATTTAAAGATTTTGGTTTCTTATCTTTCGCATAAAGCTTGGGATTCCCCTTAGAATTTTCCTTACCTTCTGCTTTCCTTGTTGCTTCATGGCTTCTTCTCCAACACCCCTATTCAAACAACGAGCCCAAGCCATGATTGACATGGTGTGGTACTCTACTTTCCTGTTTCCCTCTATCGTTGTAGCTTTGGAGTTGGAAGAAGTCAGGATGTGGTACCTTCTGCCTGTTGGCTTATCCCTCCGAGTCCCAACCCAAGATGAACCCTACAACTTTCTCCCTAGACGAGAAATTTACTTTTTTGAAGGAGCTTTCGAGAGGGGTCTTCGTTTGCCCATCCATTTTGCTATATGGTTGATTCTGGTCTTCTTTGGGTTGTGCCCCTCTCGTCCTTCTCCTGAAGGATGGGGTGCTATGATAAGCTTCTTTATTTTTTGGCGTCTGCAAGGCAATAGTAAGTTTCCTACTATTGCCGAGTTTCTCTATTTTTATGAACTAGATTACAACATGCCCACTTGTTTTAATCGCTTCATATGGAGGCACCACTTCAATCCTCCGTTGATCCTCGATGTTTTTAGCTCTCCTGAAGGGTGGACTCAGCGCTTTTTCTTTGCATCTGGGGACTCTTAGAGGTTTGCTGAACAGCGATCCGCACGTTCCTGGGTCCCTCGTTCTTGGGGGCGCTTCTCTCATAGAGGTAAAGGCTCAAGATCTGCCCTTTTATAATTTGTGGACACTGTGACTAGATCTTATTGTGCTTTCACTATGCAGGTGCCCCTAGTCTGACCCCGGCAGAGTTGGTGAAGGTTAGCCAAGTGGCTCATGCTGAGGCTGTCCCCTTCTCATTGCTAGTCATTCCCCAAAATCTTCTCTGGTTTGGAGCTTCTGCCGCTGCTATGGACGCTGTCTTGATGTAGATTCCTCTCCTGCCGAGTCAGATGAGGATGAGGATGTTGCCACCTCTTCGAGGAAATATAGGAGGAGCAGTTCCTCTCCTCAGTCGTTTGGTTCTTCTTTTGACGGTATTTTGTTTTCTACTACTGAGTTGAAACTTTCAGAGCAACTCGTAAAAGTGGAGAGAGAACGTGATGAGCTGAAGGAAGAGAATGCTCGTCTACAGGATGTGAATGCTCATTTGGGGGAGGAAATATTTGAGCTGAAGAGAAGGCCTGGAGGGGCTTAAAGATTTTTCTTTTCTTTTCTTCTCCTTGTAATCCATCGTATTTTTGAAAAAATCTCTTTTTCTGCCTCGCTTATTTTCTTGTAATTTTACTTTGTTGGTTGCAATGTTTGGGCTTTTGTTTATGAGCTGAAGGGCTCATCTTTTACTGACTGAAGAGCCCATTACTTGTTTATGAGCTGAAGAGCTCATCTTTTATTTATGAGCTAAGGAGCTCATGAGCTGAAGAGCTCATCGTTTGTTTATGAGATGAAGAACTTATTGTTTATTCATGAGTTGAGGAGCTCATTGTTTGTTTATGAGCTGAAGAGTTCATCGTTTGTTTATGAGCTGAGGAGCTCATCGTTTGTTTATGAGCTGAGGAACTCATTGTTTGTTTATGAACTGAGGAGCTCATCGTTTATTCATAAACTGAGGAGCTCATTGTTTCTTCATGAGCTGAGGAGTTCATCGTTTGTTTATGAGCTGAAGAGCTCATCGTTTATTTATGAGCTGAGGAGCTCATCATTTGCCTTAAGCTATCAATTAAATGCTGACTGAGCTGTAACTTGTCATTTTATTGATGATAGCCTTTTTACAAGAGTTTATTGAAAAAATCTCTTCAGATGTTCTGCGTTCCAAGAGTGAGGAAAGATCTTTCCTTCCTCCGTTTGTAACTCGTATTTCCCATGTCTGATTATCTTTGAAATGATGTAGGGGCCTTCCTAATTGGGTCCTAGCTTTCCATGAGTGGAATCTCTTCTCACAGGGAGGAGTTTTTGAGTATCAGATTTCCGACTTTAAAGCTTCTGTGTTTGATCCTCTTGTTGTAGTGTCTGGCTGTTTTCCTTTGGTAACTCATAATGTGTTGCAAGGCCTTATCCCTATTTTCATCCAAGATATCGAGGTTAAGCTGGAGTGACTCATCATTGTGCTCAGGCTCTGAGAGCTCTGTCCTAGGGGATGGAATACCGACCTCTACTAAAGCCACTGCCTCGAATCCGAACACAAAGGCGAACGACGTTTCTTGAGTTGCTGGCCTGGGTGTAGTTTTATAGGCCCATAATACCTCTAGGACGTGTTCCACACATCGCCCTTTCAAGGCTTCCAGTTTGGTTTCAGAGGTGTTTTTATGGTCCGGATAGTTACTTCTACTTGCCCGTATGATTGAGGATGAGCTGGGGAAGAGAAATATTTTTTTATGTCCAGTTTGGCGCAGAATTTTTTGAACTTGGGATTGTCAAACTACTTCCCATTGTCTGAGACGATTGCTCTGGGTATTCCGAACATGCAGATTATAGACTTCCAAGTGAAGTTTTGGACTTTTTGCTCTGTAATTGTCGCTAAAGGCTCAATTTCTACCCATTTGGTGAAATAATCCACTCCAATAATTGCGAACTTGCACTGCCCAGTACTAGTGAGAATAGGTCTGAGTATATCTAACCTCCATTATTGGAAGGGCTAGGGGCTTATTACCGAGGTAAGGAGTTCTGGTGGAGAATGTGGGATGTTGGCATGTAGCTGACAGGTCTTACATCTCCTAACAAGGTCTACGGCGTCTTTGAGCAGAGTGGGCCAAAAGTACCTTTGTCTTAGTCCTTTACCTACCAAAGTTCAAGCTTCGATATGATTGTCGCAAATGCCCTCGTGAATTTTTCTTAAGATATAGCCAGCATCTTCGTCCCCTACACATTTCAGGAGAGGTGCCAAAAAATCTCGCTTATCTCAATCTCTCTCCGCAGAGTGTCATTTACTTCAGGCAAAACGTTGTATTCTCTCTCCATGGCCTCATAAGACTCAAAGGCCTCGAAGGCATCCTCACGAGCTTTAACCCAGTCACCAGTTTTCAATCTGAGCTCCTTCTTTGTCTTCTTGACCTCATCCTCAACTTTCCCTTTTTCAGCCTCCAAATCCTTGTTAGCAGAAAACAATCTCTCCACTTGCGCTTGCAACTCCTGCACCTGAGCCTTAAGTTCATCATTAGAGAAAGCCAACTCGGTAATCTTGAGCTCAAAGGCCTTCAACGCCTTGTCTAAGCTCTCCAAGGCCCTAATCCTACTCGTTAGAGCGCTCACATGAATGGCCAGCTAGAGGAGAATACAACCAAAGGCTAGAATCAACATGAAGCAACAACACAGGATAAAACTTAGAGAAATAAAGCTTACCGAAGTAGCACCATACAAAGAGGTGGTAATGCAAGAGGAGAGGGGCATAGCGGCCACCTTCTGGATGTCGGACTCAGGGATTGTCGAGGCGATGGCCTCAGCAGCAAGCCTCACATTATCAATAAGTGAACCCTTGCGTTTCTCAACCTTCACGCCCTCCACCAGTAGGCGATGAATCTTCTCAGTAGGTCCGAGTGAAGGAGGTCCACGTAGAATATGGGAAATTGGCTCCAAAGCCCCCTCGACCTCTGCCGACGAAGGAGACGCTGACGGTACAGCTTGCTCGGTAGCTCCTCTTAAAGAGGAAAGCAAGGTTCCTGGGGGGATTGAAGTCCGTGCGACCTCCGGTGAGCTCGGTAGAGGAATAGAAGCCACTTGGGAAGGGGGGAGAAGCAGGGGGCACCTCTATCCTCTACACCTTGGCGAGAGGGGCCGAGTCACTTCCTGATTCGACCTCCGCCTTACGTTTTCCCCCACTCCTGCCCTTCCTTAGCAGGTTAACCTTCACCCTCAAAACTTCCGAACCTGGACCCATTGAGCTAGAACCTGGAAACTCAAAGCAAACAGATCAAAAAGAAGGAAGAAGTAAAATAAAAGTTAAGGATAGAAGGGGGGAAGTGTTACCTGCCACCTCCTCTGCACTAGCAACAGAAATAGGAATAGGAGTCTCTACGTCACCTCGAGAGGGCTAAACCCTAGCTTGGTAAGCACAGAATGCTTGATCTGGCTAGAATACTTCTCCGGACGACAATCTTCGAGCCCTATCAAAGGAAGTATGTCCTCAGCTCCTAACTCAAGGCGGATACCTAAAGCAACCAAAGGGAATGAGGTCAGCGAATAAAACAATAAGATGAGGCAAGTTGAGCCTGTCCTAAATGAGGACTCACCTAAGTTATCAGGACCTGACCAAGAGCATGGGACAGGAAGAGTATCATTGGTATCGCTCAAATCAAACTCCCACTCCTTCTCTGACACAAAGAAGAACTGTTTCTTCTAGTTCTTATGAGAGCTGAGCAAGTCAATAATTAAGGCTGGGGTCTTCACCCGCTTGGAAATGTACAAAAATTCATCAGGCTGGAACTTGATGTTGAAAAATTTCATGAGCAAGGGAACTAAAGGGGTACCGATTTGATTTTTCTTAAAGAAGACAAGGAGGCCCACTAGGACGCCCCAGAAATTGGGGGAGATCTGAGTAGGGCATACGTTGAAATGCTAAAGGACAGATTTGATGAAAGGATGTATAGGGAACCTAAGCCCATTCTCAAGAGAAGCTATAAAAAATCAGGTCTTCCTAGGGACCTCAGAGTCATACCTAATATCAGTAGAAGGGATCTAGTAGCGCATGCCCACGAGAAAACCAAACCTTGCAAACAAGACACTCATGAGAGGATGCGTAACCTCACTGCGACCAATAAGGTTTGAAACACAAGAAGCAGGTCCAGATACCTTAGCACTACCTGAAGATCCAACTTTACCCTTTTTGGCCTTTCCTTTACGAGATCGCTTGGAACTCGAAGGAGACCCTAGAAAAATCTGAGGTACCTCCACCCCCTCTACAGCTTCAACCCTAGGAAAGTTGTCTATTTCGTCACCAACATCCCCCAGCTCATCCTCCTCTACATCTGGAGACCTATTGCCCATAAGAAAATAGATGAGGTTATAACTTCAGAAGAAGTAGAAATGATTGGGCAAGAGAAAGGAAGTCTTAAAGAAATATAAAGAGGGGCAACACGAGTAAAACAATCCTTAAGGGCCCAGGGGTCAAGACACCAACGACCGAAAAGAAAAACTCTGGCAGTAGAGTAAGGATCCAAGAAGAGAGGAAGAGAAGATAAGGTAAGACCTCGATTCCGAAAGTAACAAAAGCGGAAAGTCCAAAAATTAAATAACCACCTCGAATTCGAGGGATCCAGAACGAAAGAAAAGAAGAAGGAATAGAGCAAGGGACGTACCTAGCTGAGAACAATCGATAGACCAGGATCCAAGAGGAATTCTGAACAGATTAGGTCAACTATGCAAAACCTTCGGAGAAATTGGGAATTTTTTCTGAAAACCCTAGATCCTCGACAAAATTAGGAAGACGAAGTCGCAAAGGAGAAAGCATAGTTAGGGGACAGAATGTGAAGAGGGTTTAAAGAAACTAAAGGCGGTTTTTGTCTGTAACCGCATTTAAAGGCAAGAGAATTTGGACCCTCAAAATAAGAAACATGCACAAGAAATGAGGGAAACATGATTACACGACCGTCGCAACCATCAAAATGAAGTCCTGCCATGCGAAAATCGAGGTCGACCTAGGCAACCTCACTCTTGGCGTAATCCCTACCCAAATCAATTTGTTTGATCAGGGACTAGGGGCCAAGTGATGGTATCACAAAATATCTAAGGATGAGCTCGGTTCCCCAGGTCATGCTAACCAGCTCGGGAGCTCAGTTCATCAATATTACCTGTGGACCTCAACCTTAGATCTCAACTCCCTGTGTCCATATCTCAAGGAAATTTGTTCAAATGACAGCTGGATCTCATCAATTCTCCATCTTTCTAGCGTCAATCACCCAATAGGCGCAAGTCTCGTTGCGCAATAAGGGGCAACCGTTACAAGGAAGGGGCGAGGATCTCGCCCCAAATCAAGCAAAACCCAGAAACATCTATAAATAAGAGGCAAAGCCCTTTAGAGAAGATATAGCCATTGTAGCCTTATCAAATACTCTCTGTAAAACTCTCACAGTTGCTATGATATTCGGAGCAAGAGACTCCTTTAAGAGTGGATTAGCCAAGCTCCCAAGCTGGTGAACCACTATAAACACTGTGCGTAATTATCCACTAGCCTAAGAACCCTATTCCCTAGAGTCGTGGAGCTCTGACTGAACTCTTCAGTATATATTGAATCTATCATTCTGCTATGCCGTGTTATATACATCATTAGCAGGAAATCGCGAGGATTCTCCTGCTGTCTTCCGCTGGTGGCTTCTTGTTGGTTTTGAAATCGTAGGGGATTCATTTGACTTCTACTCATGTCACGCATAGAAATCATCAATTACTGAAGGAGGTCAGTATCTTTGTAAGAGGAACAACCGTTCCCACAAACGGCGTCAACTGATGATGTCCTTAACACGGCTGAGTAATGGTATGAGCGTAAGGTGCACTGAATAGTTACATGCAGCTCAGTCTGAGCTCTAAGGCCTAGGGGAATAGGATTTTGGAGATAAGTGGCTAATCACACAGAGTGTTTAGATTGGTTCACCACCCCGAGAGCACGGTTAATCCACTCTTAAGGGAGTCTCTTACTCTTGAAAATATATTGATCACTATAGAGTTTACAAAGAGTATATTATTGATGCTACAATGGTTTTCCCCCTTCTTTCGAGGGCTCCGCCCCTTATTTATAGCTATTTCTCGGCCTAGCTAGATTAGGGGCGAGATCCCTGCATTTCCCTCATAATGGCTGCCTTAATTGCGCAACAGCTATAGTAGATGTTGGGGTGATTGAGAGATTTGTGCCCGCTACGTAACAGTCGCCTCAAGAAGGGTACTCGTTGGAATATAACTGTCATTTGCATTGCCTTCCTTGACACGTGGATACAGGGATCTGAGATTTGAAGTCGTGGTCTGTAAGGAGCTGAGCTCCTTACCTGAATGGTAAAACCTGAGTTGCCAATCTTAGCATGAGAGCGGAATCAACAATTCCGCTCTCAAAAAATTACAGTAGATCGGTAAATAAGTTTTAAAATGTCATACTTTGATATTTTTGTTTAAAAAGTGTAACACCCCAACCCGGGGTACAATATCTGTAATCTCTGCTTATATTTGTCATACACCTTTCTTTTAAGTAAACATAAGGATATGAAAAAAAAAAATCATATAATCCCTTAGTGGGACGGCTTGCCATGAGCCCTGCTTATTTATAGACCGTAATATTGATCTCAAGAATATGACATAGAATAATACAATTTAAAATTTAAAGGTCATATAAAAATGAACCCCATGATGACATCCCAATCAACCCTCTAGACTCGGCAGTGGACTCCTCACGTCTTTATGATTTTTCCTGAAAAGTCATTAAGACCATTAGAATAAGCAAAGATGCAATTAATATTTAAAAGCACAACAAGTGATAAATGAAACTTTATTTATTTAGGAACAACCTTAACCACGAATTAGATACTTACTTTCAAATTACACTTCACCTCATACACATTCGTTTACATCGCATAGACATAACCTGTATATATCACATCGACAAAATATACAACACATATATTTACTTCCACATAATTAAATTATTTCTCACAAAGAATACCCCACACGCACACAAACTAATCGTCTTGTAAACAACAACCGCCACACATGCTATATTTAGTTGTGCAAATTCTTGCGCCACATAGGCCACATGTATCGCAAGCTTGTAACTCCTCATAGATATCATTCATCAGTGGGACAACCCAAACCACATTAATGGTTTTCCTTCAGATGACCCACATCACATAGAGTTTTTGATCACGTTACTTAGACGACTCCACCACATAATTGATGAGCACATAATATTGCATATTTGAAGGGCTCATTACATGCATTTTAACTCAACTTTTGCATTTAAATGCTTAGAAGTTAGCCGTTTTGAACTATAATGTTGATATTTTGATGTTGCAACCTTTTATAGCTTAAATGATTGATTTTAGGACATTGTAACCTTGATGGATGTGTGGTGAAGGCATGGACACAATACATGAAGAATTGGAGGCTTAAAAGTGAAGAAATCAAGAAGGCATTGGTGCTTGGGAACAAGGGCACCAGCTGCAGCAACAATTGGAAGCACTGCCTCTGAATTCCTCCATTTTGACCATGATCTACTCAGAATTTGGAAAAGTTCAAAACATGAAAGTTGTAGATATGGGTGTCTTCTGTTTGTTGTCAAAATTTCAGTCCAATCCAACGGTTAGATCAAGAGTTATGCCGATTCTACCGAAGGTGGTCTAGTGCAGAAAAACAGTACCGGTACCCAGTACCGGTACTCTGAACCTTTTGGTCGCGAAAACAGCCTGTAACTCAACTTTGAGGCTTGGGGGTCCCACCTACACTTCTCCCACGCCTATCCCAACATTTCCTTACACATTTGCAGGTCTCTTACACATTTTGGAAGACTTTTGAGGCTTGGCATTCAAGGAGGAAGAGAGAGAAATGGGCTGCCATGTGGGTTGCAGGCTAGCCTGTCCAAGGTTTCAACTCAGCCCCTCTTTGGTGTAAGACCTGCACACACCTAGGGGGACCCTCCATGGACGAAATTCAAGGCTCTCACTCTCCATTATACATTCAACATTCAACACACAAAAAAACGAGTTGGCTACCTAAGCTTAGGAGTAGAGATAGAGAGCTCCAAGGAGGAAGAAGATGAATAGTGTAATGTAATTTCGTTTTTGCATTTCTTCCATCCTTTTCCATGTAATCTATTGTAAGACTTGTTTAAAGCTTTGTTTATTGTCTTTAATCTCATTTATTTCAAGTACTTTGTAAGTTTCAATACACCATTTTACATTTCACCATTGTTGCTCAAGTTCTTCATTTTCAAGCTTAAAATGGGTATTGAATATTTTTTCTCCTTAGTTTACGATTTCTTGCTTTAAGTTAAGTTTCATGCTTCATGCTTCATGTCTTCATTATATCCATTTACATTATTATGCTTGTCTTTCATTTTACCATGAGTAGTTAGATTTAAGTTGGTAAATCCAAAGGAAAATTTCTCTTGGGGATTCCATTTCAACTCATTCTCCTCCCTCCCTTAAGAGTCCAATGGTTCGGTTTGACGGGGTTGAGAGTGGATGAATTGGTGCCTTTGATATTCCGTAGACTTGTCACGGTTTATTCTTAGATCATCACCAACCTCATCCCTAGCTTCCCCCGAATCAATTGTTCATTCATGCTCTATCGGAGTTAAGGAGGGATTGGAGTTGAAATGGTAGTCCTATTGGAGTGACTTCCTTTGGATTAGCCAACATTGTTTTCTTGCATTTTCCATACATAAACACAACCACAAAACACAAATACAAGATTTTACACTTTCTTTTCACTTTTGCAAAATCACTTTCACAAAACTCCATTTCCTTCCCTGAGGAGACGACCTTGGAATACTCTTCCAAGTAAAACACACGACCACAAAAGACTCCTTTCGATTGGGGAGCGCTTTTGTTCACACCCGCATTTCATTCCACATATTTTGTTCATTCCACATTTCCATTCACATTTGTTGTTGCTCCTATATCTTCTTGCATCATCCGGAGGGAGAGTGACACTCCCCCATCACTATAAGCCACATACACACATTGAGGATGAGGGTGATGTTACGAGGTTAGGAACGACGTAGTTTCCAATCAATCAATAATCAAATCCCGTCACATAAACAACTCAAGCCATATAAATACTTCATATTACTTAGACCACTGAAATCACATAATCCTCTCTCGTCATTTAAACGACTCTCGTAATGTACCGTGTGTCCCCGATCAATTAATTATTCCCAACAATAACCATAGTAAAAACATATGTTTAAAAGTCTAATAAATTATCACAAAAAGTTGTAGGCTAGTGCACCTACCTCGAGTAAAAATCTACATCCATGTCGATTCCTTTTGCCGGGTCCTCTAGCGAGACGTTCCTTGATGTAGATATTTTTGACCCTACCACACATATAATTATAATTGCGTTCAAGCATTTTACATGTATCCGTTAATGTCCTAAATACTTAATTTATATGTGCATACTCACACTTACTCCAACATAATTTATATGTTATAAGACCCGATCAATCTCTTTCCTAAGCTCAAGTGGATCGCTATTAATATTTTAAGTATTTAAATTATTTTCACGTTAATTATATAAAGAGACTAACTTCACTATTATAGAGTAATTTCCTAACTAGAAATAAATCATAATATGTTCTACAAATCCTTGATAATTGCCTTAAAATCTCAATTAAAATAATCAACTCGAATTAATTAAAATAATCAACTCAAACCAATTGAAGTAATCTACTTAAAATAATCTACTCGCCTAGAGTATAACAATCTATTCAACCGGGTAAATTAATCCATTCGATTCGATTAAATATGTCTACTTGTGCCGAATAAAATAATCTACTCGACCCAAATTTTCCTACAACATAAAATTCATTAATTTTAGAGATTATCCACTAATATTTCTTTTTACCAGAATTCCATTGAAATCGTTGAACTACATAACTAACAATTCAATACTTCAGTGAATTAAAATCACTCATACACTAGTATAGTTTAATCCTATGAAATGCATAGTTTCAAAATTATTCTTGCATTTAATTTATTCCCATATAGCTATGGAAATGTAACAAAAGACATGCTATTTCTTACCTTACATGGAGATGCATATCCAAACTCCCAAATTTTCCAACATTAAATTCTTTCCAACCCTTTCTTTTGCTTCTTCTTTTCCCTTCCTTCTTCTTTTACTCTCCCTCACTCTCTGTTTCACGCAAGCAGGAACACACACACACTATTTTATCTTTTACACACACACGGCTACACTCAAGTTACACACACACACTTCTTCACTCTAAAACACACACACTCACACTTGGCACTCACACACATAGCCACTTAACAGCCCACATGACTCACCAACTTCATATGCTAACAAATGTAAAAATGGTGCATGCAAAGTTAATAATTATGCTTGCCTCCCCTAAATTCTTAAGTAATTTCAAAATCAACCCAATACTATTTTCATACACAAAATTCCATCTAATAACTAATTTCACATAATTGCAATTAGTCCACATGATTATACTAATATGTATGCAATGTATGATTGGGTCTCACAACTCTCCACCACTAATAAAAATTTCGTCCTCGAAATTACTTACCTGGACTAAACAAATGTGGATATTGAGTCCGCATACTCTCTTCAGTCTCCCATGTTGCTTCCTCTACTGAGTGACTACGCCACAACACCTTTACCAACGGTATCGTCTTCGTGCGTAATATCAACCTTTGTCCGGGTGCACTTTTGTGACATTGTCAGTAGGACCCTCAATTTTTCGATATTCAGTTTCTACATTTACAGCAAGTTCGATCAGTTGATCAATCCATACGACACATTTCCCCAGTTGGTAGTTCCTTTTTACTATGATTTTGTGGTTGATACCAATGATTCGGGTTTTTTTAATGTCGGTATTGGTCCCCGAAATGATTCGAAGCATCAGTCAGCCTTTCTGAATGGGCTGGAGATTATGGAACAAATCAAAGATGTGGTATCAGCTCCAAAGACAACGGAGCCAACAACAAAACATTAGCGTATAATAGTTGGTTCAGTTGTTGGAGGTGTGGCTTTGATCCTCATATTGATAATGGTGGTCTTGTTTGGTTTGAAATTGAAATACAGTAAGATTACTCAACAATCTAGCAGAGGCTCACCTCTTCCAAATTGAAAATTGGTGAGGGAGGGTTTGGGAAAGTCTACAAAGGAACTCTTCGGAACGGCATGAAAGTGGCTGTGAAAAAAAGTGAACCAAGACATGGCCAGGGGCTTCCAGAGTTCCAAACTGAGATCATGGTCTTATCGAAAATTCGCCATCGCCATCTTGTTTCTTTGATTGGGTACTGTGATGAAAGGTCTGAAATGATATTGGTTTATGAATTCATGGAGAAGGGAACTCTGAGAGACCATCTCTATAATTTAAATGAAGACTCTAGGCGATCATCGTCTTCACGATCCAAATTGGATTGGAATCGAAGGCTTGAAATCTGCATTGTAGCAGCAAAGGGTCTTCATTACCTTCACACTAGTTCAGCTGGGGGCATCATTCACCGTTATGTCAAGTCAACCAACATCTTGCTTGATGAACATTATGTGGCTAAAGTTGCTGATTTTGGTCTTTCAAGATCAGGTCCCCCTGATCAAACCTATATCAGCACAGATGTAAAAGGAAGTTTTGGTTATCTCAATCCTGAGTACTTTAGGTGCCTGCAATTAACTCAGAAATCGGATGTGTACTCTTTCCGAGTGGTTCTGCTTTAAGTTTTTTGTGCTAGACCAGCCATTAGTAGCTTGCTTCCGCAGGATCAAGTGAACTTGGCTGATTGGGGGATGTCTTGGCAAAAGAAAGGACAGCTCGAAAAATTGTTGATCCTTTCCTTGAGGGCAAAATTAATCCTAATTCACTGAGAAAATTTGGGAAACAGTGGAGAAGTGTTTGATGGATTGTGGGATTGGCAGGCCCGGAATGATGGATGTGTTGTGGGATCTGGAATATGCACTGCAGCTCAACCAAACCACAGTTCTAAGAGAGCTATATGAAAACATGACCATAGATGCTTCATTGGAGTTGCCATTGCATGTCGTTAATCGCTTACCGTCTAATAGCATCACCATGGATGAAGATGAATGGACCTTGGGAGTGATTGATGGTTCAGATACAAATTTTTTAAATGCTGGTGAAGTGTTCTCCCAATTGAAAGTTGATGGTGCCAGATAAATTCATGCAGGACTAGGTACTATTACTTTCTGTTGTTTGTTTCTTTTTACATTAAGAGAGATCTTCTGCTTCAATTTGGCGTAGACATTCAAATGGACAAATGATGATAAAAAAACAATAATTACTGATTTTTATTTATTTCTTGACCAGAAAAGATACTTTCATTAAGTAGTAGAGAAACCATTACAATCATTTGATTTTTTGGTCAATCTTTGAATCTATGATAATGCTATTTGATCAATTGAGCGATTAGGGCAATTTTTTTTATTTTGCTTATGTCTGCTGTTGAGCTTAAGCAGATTGGGTAATTTGAACATATTTATGAAAGTTGATGTAAGAGCTTTGTAAGCTTGAATCTATATTTTTAATATTGTTGGGATGTTGTTGATGCTAGAAATTTTAAATATTTTACAAGTTTGATGCTATTTTTCATAATTATCATGATTTTTAGCCTATTTATAATAATTTTTTATTTTTCAATTATATTACCGATCCGATCAATGATCCAACAGTTGACCTCGTGAGTAGTAACCCATTGATCCAGTATTTTTGCCGGGTTGATGTCGGGCCGGGTTGTAAAACTATGGGTAGAAGTATTGGATGAAGGGAATAGGGTTGAGAATAGAATATTGGGGAATTCACAGAACGAAGGCTTTGGGGAAGAAACAGGGGACCGAAAGTGGCTTTAGGAAATAGGGTTGATTGTACTTAATTTTTTTGAACTTTTTTTTTAAGGTTTCAAATTTAATAGATTTAAATTTTTTTTGAGTTGGTAATGTATTTAGAATTGTGAATCTTCTAAAAATTTGAGACCTAAAATCCAAACATGTTTTTTTAATACTGTTGAGCCACCCCTAGGGCTCTCACGCGAAGGAAAGGGAGTATTTTGTATCTTTCTAGGTCTAATAATTAATGATTGGATAGTAAAGTTTTGTAAGAAAACTTATCAAGCACGAATATTTTAAAATATATAAGTATTAAGTTGGTTGAAAATAATAAAAATATTAAATATATTTTATTATAGCTGTATCTTGACTGTACCCGTATCCTATTTTTTTAGACTTTGTCGTATCGCAATATCCGTATCGTATTGTACCTATATCTCGTATCCGTATCCTTATTTCATAGAAGAAAACTGATATCACTCAAACAAATGCTATATTCGAATAAAAAACTAAAAATAAATCATAGTTAACAAGTCCTCCTTGGTTATCGAGCGTCATTGTTGTGCCGATGATTTTATTAAATAAATTAGTAAATTCATAAAATTTATTAAATATTCAATGATTTTGAATGTGACGATAGTACACAAAAGTAATATCTGAAGCATTATTCTTTCAACATTCACCTACTCGGAAACACTATCCGAGTCGATAATCCCTGTATTAGGATATGATCAATTTGGTCTGGCGGTATGTACTCGAATGAAAAAGACGACTATGGAATTATGGATAAGAACGACATCAATCAGGTTCTGAAAATATTAAAATAATAATCATTTAAAAATTCTTTAAACTTCCACCATCCTCACTAATCTCCCCAGAATAATACAAGCCATCACATGAAAAAATTAACGTTGACATTATCCTTTCTTCTACCTTCCCGATCTAACCACTCTCACTCCGGTTGGGCTTTGCAGACACATATACGACCTGATTATATAAACAACATATCATAATAATGATAATTCCTGTGAATTCTCAGTAAATTTGGTTTTGGATGAGCCGTGTGGACACACATGATCAAGATTAAAAGAGTACCTGATCATCTTCGAGACTTGGAATCCAATCGTTTGTTGCTGGGTTGGTTTTGAATACCATTTTTCTGTATCCTCCGTTAATGTTTTCTTCACCTCTTGGCAACTGAAGATCATATTCATCTTCACCCTTTTCACTCACCGCCTTTATAAACCCACTTCCAGTCTGTTCAATGTGAAAAAGAAATAAAAAAAAAAAAAATCATTCTCCTATCAACAATATCATTAAATTGACTACGGATCTTAATGAATTCGATCGATAATGATTAATTAAATTAATAAATTATGTCAGAAAATTACAGTCTTTTCGGTTTCACCAGACTAAACATGCTAAATATACAAATCTGCAACAACTAAAAAGAAAAAGGAAAATAAGTATTGGACCGCGTAGTGTTGTTTGTCAATAGAATCCAACTCTTTGTAGTACTGTGTCTCCACAAATTCTTCTTGTTCCAGGGTATTTGGACCGGTGAACATAACCTGATCGAATTTATCATACCACAAACGATTAGAGAAAGATAATATAATACCACATCACAGCCCCAAAAAAAGTGGTGAAAAACAGAGGGGTCTAAGAGTAAAAAAGAGAAGATGATGGGCAAGAAATGTACCTGAGATTGAGATTGAGATTGAAGAGATTGAAACTTTTGGAATTCCGGAACAGAAAAGTTTTCGGTGCAAATAGAGCTTTCTGGGGTAGAATCGGGGTCGCTTCGGTTGGGCTTTGTGGGTCGTTTTGGGGCTACAGAATCGAAATGCTCTCTGACTTGATTGCTGATTTGCAGCTGCTGATCGGCGTCTAAAACCTCATCGCTCCGGCTGGGTTTGATCATCGTCCGGTGACCCACCATGATAATGATGATGATATGTATATGAGAAGGAGATTTTCAGGAGCTCAGACCTACACGAGAGATTGGGTGAGTTTCTGAATTTAAGTTCTATGTTTTATAGAAGTGAATAATGAGAGATCTTGAACTTTCGAGGGAGCAATAACATGAAAACCAGGGGCGTCATGAAAACCGCTTAAGGCGAGTCGCAAAGTTATAATATATTTCTACTAGCGTTCGGGACCCGCGCATATATTTTGTTATTTTTTAATTTATTTTTTCTTCTTTCACCTTGTCGCTAATAGGTAAATAAAAGAATAATGTTAAATTATTAAATGATAAAAATAATTTTTTTGAAAAATAGTAAATAGTTAGTAGGAGTTGAGAGTAATTATAAAAAACATATTGTATAATTTGATAGTAGAAAATCTTAGTATGATAATTAAAAAAATTAAAACTCTAGGACATTATGAAATTTGGAAGCAAGACTTCTCAAATATTCTCTCCTCTAATTTGTTTATTGTATATATATAGATTAGCAATGAATATGTGTCTAAAATTACTATGTAATAAAATAAAAAAGAAAAAATTAATCCATAAATTTTGTTCCAACCTATGAAGTAATGTAAATAAAAAGTATTTTACATAATTAAAATTTACTCTATTCGTAACACATACAAACTTTGAGCCAATAATCAAACTGATACCAAAGTGACATCACCAACTGCCCAACTTTTGTTTCATATTTTAAATACTGAAGAAAAATGAAGAATACAAGAAATTTATAAAATAGAGATACTATAAAATGTAATTCTACACACATACAATGAGAGAGAGAGAGAGACAAGTGTGTAGATGAGAGATATGAGATATATAATAAGAGTCATGAAAAATCTAACATCACGTAATTTCAGGGGTCAAAACTATTAGAGTGGGGTCGAAACTCCTTGGTCAAAAAATTATACTTTTGAGAATTAATTTTGTTTGTCGAATTAACTGTGAATATTTATTAATTAATCTTAGACGTTCAAACAAATTTATAAGTTTGGAAGATTCAAACTTACTTGTACTTTTTTATATAGATAGACTAACAATAATCTTGTACTTGAAAGCCATTTTGGAGGGAGAGGACCCCAGTGAGGATCCCATAGTTCGAAAGAAGAATAGAAATGAACATCAATCGGAACTGGAGGAAGAATTAACCAAGTCATCTAGATTAGAGAACCAACAGCCTGTAGACATAAAGCGGGGAGCTCTAAAGGAAAGGAGAAGCTAGGGCAGTGAGCTGGAACAAGAAAGCAAAAGATGGAAACCAGGGAGCCAACTCACTCAGAATTGTATTTTGCTGCACTGGTAGACCAAGAAAAACAAGTAAATAATGAGGTACAGGAGGAGCTAGGGGAGAATAACATCAATCTCTGCATGTTCCAATGGATTTCCCAAATTCCAGAAACCCCAGTTTTAGAGGTAGAAAATTTTTTGACATCGGAAAAGGTGGTGGTGTCTGACCTACAACAGCCACAGGCCTCATGTTAATTTTGTCTTGGAACTGTTAGGGAGTGGGACGACCCCGGACAGTTCGAACCTTAGGAGGGATAATCAACTCCCATCGTCCAACAATAGTCTTTTTAATGGAGACAACGAATGGTATTAATATACTAGAATCTTTGAGGAGGTCTCTATTTCCCTTATGGAGAAATATGTAGAACAGAGGGGGTTATCAGGTGGACTCGCACTATAGTGGAATGCAGAGGTATGCTTACACATTAAAGGAAAAAGAAAAAATATGATCAATGTTGTAGGTAAGTGGCATAACCAAACTGAAGAGTGGCGGGGTTCTTTTATCTATGCTGATAATGATTTTGACAAAAGACAGAGGTTATTGCAAGACTTGAAGGATTTGGCTAGAACAACCCACATGGCATGGATGGTCACTGGCGATTTTAATGTGATTTGTTCTCTTTGGGAGAAGGAATGAGGCAGAGCTGCTAGTATGAAAAAGATGGAGGAGCTGCAAGGGTTCGTTCTTGAATGCAAATTTTCTGGAAACATATTTCAAGCGGCCAAAATTTACATGGTCTAATAACAGGCCAGGTGGGGCCAATGTTTAAGAAAGGATTAACAGAGTGCTGGTTAACTCAGAGTGGAGTGTTAGATTTCCTCAAATGCAAGTCATTCACGAAGCCAGAATGGGATCTGACCACTGCCCAGTTGTCATTAATTTAGAGCCAGGACTAAAAAAGAGTCCATTTTATTTCAAGTTTGAAACAATGTGGATGGACGATTCAATGTGTGAGGGGATTATTCTGAACAGCTAGGGAAGTAGAGGGCTGGGATCGTCGATGTATGTGGTGGCAAGAAAGCTGCAATGGTGTGCAAATGAGCTTTCCATTTAGAGTAGACAAAAGTTTGGAAATAACAGAAAGTTGATTACTGACCTGTCCTTGATCCTTACTGATATCCAGGTTAGGGAGGCCACTAAGGATAATCTTAGAAAAGAGGCTGACATTTGTGCTGAAATTGACAATATTAGAGCAAGGGAAGAAAAATTTTGGAAGCAAAGGGCGAGGATCAAATTGTTAGAATCTGGTGACCATAATACAAGATTTTTCCATTAAACAACCATACAAAGGAGGCAAAGGAACAAGATTCTCAGACTTAAGATAGAGGAGACAGTGTGGATCGAGGATGAGGAGGAGATATGTAACCATATAACAGGCCACTTTCAGAGTCTTTTTTCATCTGTGGGTCTGAGTACTTTCGATGAGGTGTTGGAGGTGGTGGATTGCAAGGTTTCCAAGCAAATGAACCAAAGCTTATTAAGAGATGTATGTGATGACGAAGTCTTTAAGGTCGTTCATCAACTGGAAGCCCATAAGGCTCCTGGCCTTGACGGTTTTTCAGGGGTTTTTTACTATTCTTATTGGCACATTGTTGGTAAGAAGGTTTGTAGCGTGGTCAGAAGTTTTTTTGAAAGGGGCTTCATGCTGAGGGAGTTGAATAGAACAAACATTGTTCTTATTCCCAAGGAGGCAAATCCATAATCAATTTCATAGTTTCGACCAATTGCTCTTTGCAACTTCCTTTATAAGGTGATTTCTAAAGTCATGGCTAATAGAATGAAGGGATATTTGAATAGCATCATCTCTCCTCAACAAGCGGCTTTCGTCCCCAAAAGGCAGATCCAAGACAGTATTATTGTGGCAAATGAAGTCCTCCATCACCTGAAGCTAAAAAGAAAGACAAAACCCCTGAGATGGCAATCAAAATGGACATCAGCAAAGCATATGACAGAATCAAATGGGACTTCCTGGAAGCAACTTTGCTCAAATTTAGTTTCTGCCCTGAATGGGTACATCTCATCACTCAATGCGTTTGTACAGTTAGCTTCCAAATTATTGTGAATGGGGAAAGAAATTAAGTATTTTATCCCCAAAGGGGCATTCGTCAAGGGGATCCTTTATCACCCTATCTTTTCATCCTGGTTGCCAATGTGTTATCTCTGATGCTACAAAAAGGTGTGGAAGAGCACAATTTTTTGGGAGTAAAAGTTCGCAGAAGAAGCCCTGTTGTCTCCCATCTTCTTTTTGCAGTTGACTCTCTATTTTTTATTAAGGAAAAGGAGTAGGGTATCTATAATTTGGTGAGTATACTTGGAAAATTCTGTATGGCATCTGGACAGTGTATGAACCACCAAAAGTCTGGCATTCTCTTCTCATCAAACACAACAGCATATCAAAAAGCCCATTTTTGTAATCTTTTGGGAATGCAATCACTATTACTTGAGTCCAGGTATTTGGGGCTCCCTGCTTTTTGGGGTAGATCTAAATATGAGGTTTTTGGGTTCTTATTAGAACGTGTCATGAAAAAGATGCAGGACTGGAGGGGTTAATTGCTTACACAAGGCGGGAAATAGATTCTAATAAAAGTTGTGGTTCAAGCAATTCCGTCTTATGCCATGCCAGTTATTTTATTTCCAAACATTTTTTGTGATAAATTGGATGGGTATGTAAGGAATTTTTGGTGGGAAAATGCAGGGGAGAAGCGTGGAATTTATTGGAAAAAATGGGAGAAGATGGTGGATTTAAAGGTAAATGGGGGTATGGGTTTCAGGGACTTTCATTCTTTCAATCAAGCACTCTTAGCTAAACATGGTTGGAGAATTCTTCATAACCCATATTACTTTTGGGTTAAGTTTCTTAAGTCAGTCTATTTTCCGAATTGTGACTTTATGGTGGCAAAGAAGGGAGCTCGGCCTTCATGGTTTTGGAGTAGTATAATGAAGGGGAGAGAGTTGCTGGAGAATGTGCTATTATGGCAAGTTATGGATGGCAATAAGATTAATATCTGGGATGATAAATGGATTCATCTTCTTCCAAAAGCAGCTATTTCCACCACTAGGCCTCAACCTTGTGATATTGAATGTGTAAGTCAACTCATCTCTCAGCCTTTCAAAGTTTGGAACACTTTCTTGTTGAAATCCCTATTTAATGAAGTTGAATGCAAGGCTATCTTGGCTATCCCGATTTCGAAATTGAGTGGGAGTGACAGGAGAATTTGGCAACCAAGTTCGAGTGGAGTGTACTCTGTCAAATCAAGCCATTCTTTGGCTTCTCATCTTAAATCCTCCGGTCTAATAGAAGCTAGCTCATCTTTTTCTTCCCATCCGAAGCTTTGGCATATTATATGGCATATGGAGGCTCTCCCAAAAGTAAGACATTTCTGGTGGAGGGCTTGTAACAATGCGCTGGCTTCTCAAGAAAATCTGTTTAAAAGGAGATGTGCAGACTCTCCATGGTGCCAAATTTGTAAAGACAAGGTGGAGTCAATTGAACACCTTCTTTTTTTATGTGAATGGACTAGAAAGGTGTGGTTTGGTTCAGATCTTGGTTTCAGATTTGAAGGAGAGCTGCTTGTGTCAACAATCATATGGGCTTCATCAATCTTGGATGCCATCAATAATACAGTCAGGTCTCTTGAGATTATAGGCAAAGTTGCGACGACTGCATGGAATATTTGGAAAGGGAGAAATCTTTTGGTGTTTAACCGAGAAGAACCGAATGCACTATCCATTGTTTTCAAGGCAAAGCAGTCGTGTAGTGAAGTGATTTCAACACAAAAAGGC
Source organism: Ilex aquifolium (assembly GCA_951799425.1). NCBI lineage: Eukaryota > Viridiplantae > Streptophyta > Magnoliopsida > Aquifoliales > Aquifoliaceae > Ilex > Ilex aquifolium. The sequence continues at coordinate 10,038,761 of OX637391.1, read as the reverse complement.
GCAGAAAGCTGCAAGTTGTCTTCTAACAGGGCACTCCCTCCTCCTTCTCAAAGGTTTCAAGGCCCTAAAATCAGCTGCGATAGGGCTTTCAAAGAGAGGAGTGCTGCTATAGGGATTTATTTTGAGGGATACGAATGATTGTTTTTTGGACGGCATTGGAAAGAAAAACCTTGCTGTTTCAAGTCTTCATGCAGAGGCAGCAGCAGTAAGAGAAGTCTGCTTACTTGCAAGTGCATCACACCTTCAATATTGCACAATTGAGAGCAATAATCAGGATGTAATTAAGCTCAGTTCAACATAAGGGGTTCCTCTTTGGGAAATAAGTGTTTTTGTGGAAGATATTAGAGCCAATGATCAAAATGTCGTGTCGAAACGTCCGAAACGTTTCGGAATTTCAACACACCGACTCGAAACATGAGTTGAATCCCAAAATTCCAAAGTTTCGGTCGAAACGTCACTGTGTCGAACTGTTTTGGTCGAAACATGACTGTGCTGCCTTTTATATTTTTTTTTTGTTATAAGTATGAACAATTATATTTAATACTCCACTGCATTATAATTTTTTACTTTTAACTATACATAACTACCATTAATTTAATTTGATACCCTTCATTATTATTTTTTTCCTTTTTATAATTATTCTTTTATGTTATTATTATTTGTTAAATTGACATATTAAATAACTGCAAAGTTATTTTATTAATTATAACTTATTTGTTAAATATCTAGAATTAAGTATTTATCTGTTTTAATCAGTGTGTACGCAATGATTTTAATATTAATGAAATAATATTTTTTATTAATTTGAAGACACAATTTAAATTAATAAATTAGTATTATAATAATATGTTGCACAAATTAGTATTATAATAATATATTGCACTTAGTATTATTAATTAGTAAATTATATTATAGGGTTAATTGCACTGGAGGTCCCCAAAGTATGAGATTTATCTCATTTTGGTCCACAATGTTTCAATTGTATCATTTTGGTCCCTGAATTATTGAATATGTTTCTATATAGTCCTTTAAACAGACAACGTCCAGATTGCTAACGATTTTTTATCATAAACTTGTCACGTAATACTTAAATATGAACAAAAAATAATTTTGATAGCTCTTAAACAAAATTTGGGTAGCTCTTGACAAAAAAATGGTAATATGGGTAGCTTTTGACCAAAATTTGGATAGTTCATGATCAAAACTGTACAATTTAGATAGCTATTTAACTAAAATTTGAGTATAAATTTGGTCAAGAGTTATTCAAATTATTTTTTGGTCCATATTTAAGTATCGCGTGACAAATTTATGATAAAAAAACGTTGGCAATCTAGACGTTGTCTGCTTGAGGGACCATATAGAAACGTATTCAATAGTTTATGGACTAAAATGATGCAATTGAAATATTGAGGACCAAAATGAGACAAATTTCATATTTTGGGGACCTCTAGTACAATTAACTCTATATTATAATAAAATTGTATTATTAATTGAAAAATATTCTAATTTAAATGATTTCCACCACATGTCAAACTTTTTTGTCCCCTCAATTTAAATTTATTCTTATATAAATGGATGTTAACCGAATAAATATGTTAAATTAATCAATTATTTAGCTTATATTTATAAATAAATGGATTGTATTTGTATTTCTACATGTTTCGACGTATTTCCATATTTTTTCTGCGATTCCAAAAAGTTTCCGTTTTTGAGCTGACCGAAACGGTACTTCGAAACGATATTTCGATCCTTGATTAGAGCTTATGCTGGACACCTACAACTTAGGTTTTCTCACAAGCCAAGAGCCTTTAATAGAGCAGCTCATTGAGTGGCTGCAGCGACACTATCCGATTCTATTGTTGTGAATTAGGTCAGCTGTCCCCCGTTAGAGTTTAAGACTTTTTTTTTGTGTCTGACTGTAATCAACACTTTCCTACTTGAATAAACTTTTATATCTTCAAGATAAAAAAAAATACACTTTATAATACTAAAAATTGACTATCAATCATGCAAATATTTTTTATTTTAAATAATAATTTAATTATGTAATTTAAAATTAAAGCGAATAAAAAAATAAGATAAGGATAAGGAAGAGAGAATAGAGAGGTAGGGGCATATTACTTGAGTTATCTGACATTGAGAATCGTGAAAAATAATATTTTTTTAGCAAGAAAAAAATTTAGAATGAATTTTTTATCATTAAATTAACGTAGATGAAAATTAGATCAATTTTAACTGTTGTTTTATTTTTATAAGATAAGAATATCTGTAATATTATTAGATGAGTTTTTTAGACTCAAGAGACATGCCCATAGGATTGCGATTCCATCAACGTGAGCCCAACATATATCCGAAATACGAAACAAGCCTATAGGGTTTCGCCAATACATCAACATAAGCCCAACGTACATATTTCAAATGAAAATATTATTTGAAATCTAAAAATTGACACTATTTGTTGACTCCATTAATCAGAATTATTGAATAGATAATGAGTCTCAATAAATATTAAAATTTGTAATTAAATCAATAAAAATAATTAATAGAGTCAACAAATAGTTTCGACTTTTAGAATACAAGTAGTAAGCACAGTTTTAATCGTTCTTCAGATGTCACCTAGTCTTCCCCTATCAAGAGCTTACGGGTTGGCCCTAATCGTCACTTGGTCAGCCCAAATCCAGGGGTTCATGTCCTACAAGCCCAACTTAGCCCTCGCAATGCTTGGTCCTATCTTCCACCATATTGGCACAAAATGCCCAATAGTCAATGACTTGTGGGACACCACATCATAATTGGCATAAAACTGGCCCCAGATCTCACCAGTATCAGATTTGAACCGATAATGCTGACTCAACACCAAGTGATACCTTTTTGACTCTAATACTACTCTTGAAAGAAAAAAAAAAAAAAAAGATTCTTGACAACGAGGTCCAATATCTATTTTGTTTATCATACTATAAAATATCAACATCTATAAAATTTTTTTGAATTTTTAATTTATTCTAACAAAATAAAAAAAGATTATAATTTTACTGAAAAATTAAATAACAATTATGTATTCAATACACCATTCACGGTAAATTTCATTTGTATTCCTTCTAAAAAACTCCTAATACTTGATTAGGATTCAAATCTTCACCAGTACACTTTTTCTTTATTTTCTTCTTGACGCTTCATCCCCCATTAATAAGTGAGTGATCTATTTATATACAATGAGTCCTACTAAAATAAATAGAGGATAATGTGCCAAAAATTAAAAATTAAAAAATATATATATTAGAGAAGATCTCACTCTGACTAGAATTCATTTGCACCATTTGTTTGGAAGTGCTCTCATTCATTTAAGCCAAAGGCACTTTTATGGAGTTTAAGCGACATGTTTCTCTTCTGAAGGTAAATTGGGATTGTGGTGAACTGAACTTTTTCTACGTACATATGTAACTCTCTCTCTCTCTCTCTCTCTCTCTATATATATATATATATTCACATAATTTTGTCATGAGTTGTTTGTTTATTGGTCCAAATATGTTCACTTTGGTTCGTTGATGTTACTAACTTATAGCCTGCTCACTATCAACTCTGAAGTTATATATATATAATTGATGTATGCATTCAACTCTGAAAATGAAAGAAACAATGAAAGTTGGGATGGTATATATAACTTCTTGGATGGCATATGGTAGTTAGTGGTGTGGGGACTAAGAACGATACGACCAGGGGCGGACCCACATGGAGACCAAGGTGGCCATAAAATTATTTAGGGAGAATTACACTCAGACCCCTTGAGATTTGTCACTTAATCACTCAGACCCCTGACATTTGAAATATTACACACAAACCCCCTAAAGTTTATACACGCGTAACACTCCTTATGTAAATATATCCTTCATAAATTACACTCAGACCCTTTAAAGTTTGTAAACATATATTACTTAGACCCCTTAAGTTTAAAATATTATATTTAGACCAAAAATACATCAATCAAAGATAAAATATCAAATATTTTAAATTTTACAATTGAAATTCATGTTCTATTATATATTTTATTGAAATAAAATCAAAAATAAAAATTCAATTTTTTTCTTAAAAAAAAGTAATTAATATACATATATTGTCTATTGGAATTTAATTTGGTCGTTTAAACGACCAAATTAAAATACCAACCTATCTCAATTAAAACTAAAAGATATTGTGTTTATTACAGTTTGACCTCTTATTTAATTTTTTACTTTTATTCTAATAGATAGTATAATTATATACTAACTATGATTTTTTTTTAAACTAGATTTTTATTTTTGATTTTATATCAATAAATGACATAATAGAACATGAATTCTGAATGTAAAATTTATGTTCTATTATGAATGACTTAGACCCCTTGTTTGATTTTTTAGTTTTATTTCAATAGATAATATAATTGTATATTAATTACGATTTTTAAGAAAAAATTAAATTTTTATTCTTAATTTTATTTTAATAAATGATACAATAGAACATGAATTTTGGTCGTAAAATTTAAAATATTTGATATTTTATCTTTGATTGGAGTATTTTTTATCTAAGTATAATATTTTAAACTTAAGGGGTCTAAGCATTATATACCTACAAACTTCAAAAAAGTCTAAGTGTAATTTATTAATGGATATATTTACAGTAAGGGTTTAAGTGTTACACGTATACAAACTTCAGGGGGTCTGCGTGTAATATTTCAAATTTTAGGGGGTCTGAGTGATTAAGTGACAAACCTCAGGGGATCTGGGTGTAATTCTCCCAATTATTTAATACATTATTTTTATTCTTCCGAAATTTTTAAAAATTTAATCATGGTTCTAGTTTTCTCTTTTTCAATAATTTAGTGGTCCACTAACTTTCTAAATAAATATTTTATTTTTTGTTTGAGTAAATCAGATGTAACTATTCTAATCTATTTATATATTGATCAAAAGATAATATTTATCTTTATCTAAAACAATGTTCATTACTTTTTAAGAATAATTTTTAGTTTTCATTTACTTTTTTTTAGTAATAGTAATCTATAACCCAATAAAATATGATTGTATTTCAATCTATTTCAAATAGGGAATTTCTCTATAAGATTGATAATAATTTCAACTAAAATTTGCAAACAAATAAATAATGATTTTACTACGGACTTGTGATTATGCGCATTGATAGAAAATTAGTGAAAAATTAATTTATATTTAATTGATATATAAAATTTTAGAGATTTTAAAGAACGTTGTATTTTATTGAAATACAAAATAAATTATTTTGTGTCTTTTTATTCAAATTTTGTTTCTGTTAAATAAAAATTTTGCCCTCCTTATAGATATTATTGGCTCAGCCCCTGGATGTGAAATAGTTCTTTGTATGGAAGTTGTTTTTTTATATAAAAATGCTTTTAGGGTAAATCACATAAATACCAATTGACAGTTAATCTTAACGAAATATGTCTTATTAACATTTACTCTTAACGGAATTTGTCTCATTTATCGATTAATTTTAATGGAAGGGGTCAATTGAAATAAATTACATAATTTAGGGAGTAAATTAGAAAAATTAAAAGTTCAGGGAGTAATTTTTCACAAAGGCCATAGTTCATGGGATATTTATGAGATTTACCTTTGTTTTTAACTTCTTGTAACTTTGTTCAAATTTAAAATTTATTGGTAATGTTTTGATTGGTACGAGTGTTTGTACAAATGGTGGTTTAGTTCAAATTGCAGTGTCCTTCTAAAGATTTTCTCAACATGTGGAAACACTTCATCTTAATTAAGCAACAACTACTAGTATTTTTTTTTTTTTTTTTGTGTAATAATGAAGCTCTTCAAGGTAGGGCTCCATTGAACCTACACCTGTAGAGTAGATCTCGAATACTTAGAACTTGTTTGGTTAGATGATTCCCAAAACAGTTTTACAAAATAGAAAACATTGTAACCTGTTTGGATTGATGGTTTCATATAAAAATATTTTAATATATTAAACTTGATAAAATGCAAAAAAAAAAAAAAAAAAAAAGGGCAAATTTGAATCCAAAATTGGCTAAACTGTTACACAACGAAAAAGACAAACCCAAAATTCAAGATCCAACATATAACTTCTGATACACGACGGAGAAGATGAACCTAGTTGTCGGAGAAGAACCTTTTCGCCGAAGAAGACCCAGATCTAAAAAAAATAAAAATTAAATCTAAAAAAATACCAAGATCTAGAAAAAAAAACCTAGATCTAAAGCTCTCAGTTGTCGAAGAGCCCTAAGTCAACGGAGAATATGAACTTCAATCGCCAGAAAAGACCAAGATCTAAAAAAAATAAAACTCAGATCTAAAAAAATACTCAGACCTAAAAAAAAAAAAAGAAGCTAGATCTGAATTTCTCAGTCGTCGGAGAGCCCTTAGTCGACAGAGAAGATGATCTTCTGTTGCCGGAGAAGACACTGGCACGCTGGCTGTGTGTGTGTGTCTGTGATCGTTCTGTTTGAGAGGCAAAGTGGAGAGAGATAGCCAGATAGAGAGAGTTAGGGAGAGAGGAAGGATAAAAAAAAAAAAAAAATTTATACTTTGACTAGTTTGCTGCTAAGAGGATTCAAATGGGAGACCTCATTAAAGAGTTGAGTTATTTCCCTTGTTTTCTATTTTGGCTTAAAAACTCAGAAAATATCATTTAGATGTTCTCTAGTTTTTGTTCTCAATTCTCACTTTTTTTGAAAAATTGATTTTGAAAATTACTGTCCAAACAGCATCTCATTAGTTTCTCAATTATTAATTTTAGATCAATGTTGAAATAGATCAGATTGAAATAGTCTCTAGTTAAACTAATGATGAAAATTGATGACAAGATTTAATTAGAATGAAATTGATAATTGAGAGACTAAATCAAGACAATTGAAAATTTATGGACCAAATTAAAATCGAATACAAAATTTAGGGACTAACAATAATTTTTACCCTTAAAAAAAATTAAATGTCCATTCCTACAATACGTCCAAAATATCGGTGAAACGAGCATGTCTAACTAGGTGATGGATTATTGATCTCTATTACCAGCTATCACTGTATATACACACACACACACTTACACTTGTATATACTAGCAATTCACGGTGTGCATTGAATATGGACATATTTAAATAATATATTTTTTATAAAAAATAAATTAAATTATAAATTATATGTCAAATAATTAATTCTTATTTTAATTATTACTAAATTTAATTATTGATCTATTATACCTTTCTTAGACTCTCTTGGAGTACATAATCTGTCTTTTATTTAGGTATTTCTCTAGCCCTATTAGATATTTCATTTGTTGTTTATAGTGAAACTTAAAAATTATCATTTTTGAATATTTGCACATTTAATTATATTATAGATTTACTATTGTTTATATTAATATTATGATATTGTTGCATACTTAAAAATTAAATATGACATATATTTGACCGTAGAATCAAATCTGATAACTATATGTTAATAAAATTTTGAATCAAACTATTTATGTACGTATATTATATAGTGATTGAAGTTCTCATATCATAATTACAATTGTAATTAAAAAACTAATGCTATAAGAATAAGTAAACAGTTAGAGATCTAATGCTAGCAGATAAGAAGAGTTTTGATTTAAATTAGATGTATAGGATAAAAGGACATGGAAGAAAAAATAATGAAATTAATAAGGATATATATAATCAACTTTATGGTAATAATTAGGAATAAATTAAGTATCACACCCCATCTCGGCAGAGGGATAAGGTGTGGATAATTCCAAGCCCATTAACCTTTAATCCACAATTAAATCAAAGTAACTAATCTGTAAAATAATAAGATTAACTCTTTACCCATAGCATTAAAATTGATATTTACAAAGCACATTATTACAACAAACTAGGGCACCATACCTTTTTATTTTCTAGATAAGACAACAAAAAATCATATACAATTATGTTACATATTATTTTGTACATTCAGACAATAACTCCTCTACGTCAAACTAGACCATCTAGTGGATCACCTTCAACATCCCTTGAGTCCTGAAAATAAGGAACTGTGAAGAGGTGAGCAAAATCACATGCTCAGTGAGTATATTTGAAACATATAGAAAGAAAAACACTCAAGCACGGCACAATAACAACACATTCTACATAATAGGATTAAATATCAATATCTAACAAACCATTAGCAATTAATGCTACTTGTTTCTACCCGGGAGTCTCATCAATCCCACGCTACTGTTTATGCCCAACAGTCTTGGCAATTCTATCGCTACCGTCTAAGCCTGGCAATCTCAACTATTATTTCGTTACTGCTTATAACCAGTAGTCTCGACAGTTTAAAACACAATTTTCACATAATTCATCAATTCAAACTAAAACATCATCATACAACATAACATCCTTCCACACATAATTAGGCTATAATCACATATAAATATATAGCTTATAATATTCAAACTCATTTTCAGTCAATATGAGACAATACACTCACCACCTTAAAGTCAAATATCAACCAAAGTTTACTTCCTCTACAATACCTTAGGTGAATCCAATGTTGACGCCGTCATCTCCGCACCAAACATTCATCGTCACAAATTATATAAATGTCATTTACAAAGAAATGATATTATGTTACACATGTATAAGTGAACCACCGAGCTTAACCTCGATGTTTTCCCAATATCCCCTTTCGTCCCCTATAATATATCCAACTCTTAGATTTAATGATGTATTTATAGAAGGTTTGAGGTTGAATAGACAACAAGTTACAGATTTTACATCAAAACGATAAAAATTTCATGTTTCTGCCTATAGAAATCCTTTCAGAATGTCGTTCTACTAGTAGAACATCAATTCCTACTGGTAGAACACTTCACAGAAGATCGTTCTACTAGTAGAACATTATTTTCTACCGGTAGAACTTCTCACAGAACATCGTTCTACTTGTAGGACATTTCTACCTACCAGTAGAACTTCTTATAGAATGTTGTTCTACTGGTAGAATATCACTTCTTATTGGTAGAAGTCTAATAGAAACTCTTACTCATACCATCTTTTATCCAAATCCTTCTCTTTCAACCCCCACAACTTCTAACATACATACCAACAATTACAATCCCCAAACACATATTATTTCATATTTTTTACAAACCCAACATGCAAAATTCCACAAACTAAATTCAAGATCAAAACCATACCCATAACCAAAATTTTCATACACCAAAACCCAATCTTTTCCCTATGTTTTTAAACAACCAAATGTAAAGAATTATTAACAAAATTTCTTACCAAGAAGTATTACTCCTTTCCAATTCTTCAACAAAGCCTGTACGAAAATCAAAGAAACCAAAGAAATTGGTTTGTTTCACATCGAATTCGAACCAAAAGAGCGAAGTTCCCCTCCGGGTTTCCTTCCCTCATATTCACACAACTCTCTCACTTCACTCCCCTTCTTAATTTCTATCTCTTCCTTTGTTTTGAACTCACGTTTAAACACTCACAACTGCTACGTACACACACACATATATATATATCATGTATATAGAGGGTATGAGTTATAAGAAACACCCGTCTCTTATGACTCATTCATTTCCCTAAAATCCATTCGGGTCCCTTACACCTTTTTCTCTTACACACACATACCTCTTAACTTTAAATATTTATAAACTCATACTCAATACATCTCGTTATATGACTTTTCACCCAAATATCATTTCTATCACAAATTCAACTACTAGGGTTACCATTCAAATTTTTTCCCTTCTCCCATAACTTCTATAACTATAATTTTACCTCCAAGTTAATATCTCAAATTATCATAAATTATGCATTAACCCCTAGCATTTATCAAAATGTCATGCAATACGTGTAAAGGTCTCACATTAGGAAATCAAATTTTTTTTACAAATACTGACATTTATAAGTAGTATATATATATTAAGTTTGTAGTTTTGATGTGATTTAGAGGTATTTTATGCTTAGATTTGTGTATATTTTTGTGAAATTTTTTGATTGGGTATTTGAAATTTGTGGGTTTGAATTTTTTTTGAATTGCTCATTTTTTGCTCAAGCTCGACTCGATTCAGTTTAAGTCGGGCTTGAACAATTTTTTGAGGTCGATAGGCGAGCCCGAGCTGAGTTTAAGCAATTCTTGAATAACACAAGCCAATCCTAAGGATAACTAAGCTCAGAAGGCTCGTCTCGATTAACACTCCTACTCTCAACTATCCCTATAGGTCCTCCCAAATTTTACACAAGGATATGCTCTTGAAGCAAAGTTGTTCGCTGTAGATGAACTAGTTATTGCCTGTGTCTGAAGGCACAGAGTAATAAAAAAAATGATTAACAATAAATATATTTGTATTCACATATAAAATCAAATCATAAATATAGAAGAGAGAGAAATGAATTTAAACACCGTTTATAGTGGGAGTGAGCGATGATAGTGGTGGTGGGGTGGCGATGATAGTGGTGGTGGTAGTGGTGATGGTCGTGAGAGGTGGTGGTGAGGCGATAGGAGTAGTGATGGTAGAGGTGATGGTTGGACAGCGGCGGTGGTGGTAGGGTGGTGGTGGGGTGGAGATGACGGTTATGGTGGTGATGGTGGTAGTGGGGGTAGTGGGGATGGTGGTTGTCGGGCAGTAGGAGTGGTGGTAGTGGTGGGGTGGCGGCAATAGTAATGGCGACGGTGGTAATAGTAGGGGCAGTGGTGGTTGTTGTGGCAGATGTGGTGATGGGGTGGCGGCGACGGTGGTAGGACAGTGGCTATGGTGGTAGGGTGGAGATGACGGTGGTGGTGGTGGGTGTAATGGGGATGGTGGTGGTCGGGCGGTGGTGGTGGTGGGGTGACAACGATGGTGATGGTAAGGAGTGGTATGGTTACGACAGCAATGGTGGTGGTAAGGGGTGGGGGTGGTGATAGCGGTGATGATGGTGGTTGGGGTGGCGATAGTGGAAGTGGTAGTGGTAGTGGTGATGATAATAGTGGTGGGGGTGGTGATGGTGGTGGAGCGATGGGGGTGATGGTGGTAGTAGTAAACTCAACTCAACTCACAATCAAAATTCATTATATATTGTCTCCTAATTTACATTGATAGAACGCCTATTTATAGGCTGACCATTCCAAGAAAAATTCCTAAAATCCTAATCTAATAAGGAAATAAATCTCTTAATCTACTAAGGAAACAAATCATAATCTACTAAGAAAACAAATCATATTCTAAATAGGATTAACTAAAGACTAAAATTTGTGACCCTTTCTCTCAAAAATGTCCTTGAGTGAATAGTGTCACGGGTACTGTAGCATGAACAGTACCGTGCTACAGTACTTATTCTAAACCCTATTCCAAATAAAATAATAAGACATATGTGGGCTAAGCATCCTCAAACCCACTTATTCTAAACTACTAATAAAAAATTATTTAAACAAATTGAAAGCCTTAACAACAAATGGTCCTATCTACCATATTGTCTCCCTCTTTTTCATTGATTGAACGCCTATTTATTGGCTGGTCATTACAAGAAAAATTCCTAAAATTCTTAATCTACTAAGGAAACAAATCCTAATCTACTAAGGAAACAAATCCTAATTTACTAAAAAAAAAAATCCTAATCTGCTAAGGAAATAAATTATAATCTACTAAGGAAACAAATCCTAATAAGAGTTTAAATAAATTAATAAGACATATGTGGACTAAGCATCCTCAAGCCCACTTATTCTAAACTAATAATAAAAATCCTTTAAACAAATTGAAGGCCTAAATAACAACAGGCCCTATCTAACATGTTCTCCTTCTTTCAAGCCCATCTTGAGTGTTGGGCTCTTGCTAGCTTCATCCCAGGTGGATTGTACCAATCTTTGCATTGTTTCCTTGATCTTCTTGGCTCTTGATCTTGTAATTGGCTCATCTGGACATGCAAATGATCTTTAAGAGTAGGCCCACCTTGGTTGTCATAATTCCCCCTTTCCTCAAAAAGATTCGTCCTCGAATCTTCACCGACATCTTAAGGAGAAAGATCAGAAACATTGAAAGTTTACCAAAAAAAAAAATTGAATTTTCTCGTCTTTTTTTTCTGCTCTCTTTTTTTTTTTTTCTGGACGAATTTTTTTTTCTTCCAACTAATTTGATCACAAACTAGATAGTAAACAATTGACAAAACCCTAACAATAACTCAAACCCTAGAAGAATGAAAAAAAAAATTTGGCAGCCACACAAAACCCTAAGAAGAATTTCTGCATCCCTTTTTTTTTTTTTTTTGTTACCCTAGAACAATGAAGCCCTAGAATCAATTTTGCAAGAAATTAAAGGATAGGATATGACCTGATTGGAAACCTTGCTCTGATACCAAATGATGCGAGCCCCAATAGACTTGCTTTGAGACTCAACAACAATATTGGAAATACAACCCCAGAAAGCCAAACTCAGGTCTATGGATGGAGAATCTAGACCTATTGAGAACTCATGTCAAGAACCTAGATTATATTAAAATCTAGACCCGTTGAAGAACCCGTCTCAAGAACCCAAATTATAAGGAGGAACGCCACAAAGGTAGTGGTAGTGGTGATGATAATAGTGGTGGGGGTGGTGGTAGTGGTGATGGTGGTGGAACAATGGGGGTGATGGTGGTAGTAGTGATGGTGGTAGTAGTGGTGGTGGGATGGTTCCAAACACTAATTTTTTTTTTTTTAAGTATTATGAAAAATTATAAGTATTTAAAGCACTTTTAAAAAATCACCCCAAACACATCCTTAGGGACATATTTTTCCTATTAAATTTAGAGTGTTAATATTAGCCGTCGGATTAAATTTAAAGTAAAATTGAAAGAAATCTCAACCGCAAATAATAAAAGTCATTTTGTTTATCTTTTGAGATTTGAATTGTATTGTACTTTATTATATTGATAATAAATTTGTCAAATCCTAAACCCTTTGTATTTCTAACAAGTATTTTGGGTTATTCATACGGTATCAGGAAAAAATTGTAATTACATGCTACAATTACTCATTTAGCATGTTTTTAACAAAACCTATTGCTACTACTAAAATTCTTGTAAATTTGAAGTAAAGCATCAGTAAAACAATGTTATGTTTACCAACTTTTTCATTCTAAGTAATTTTACATAATTTTTATTATTAAATATTAATGAGATCTACTTATTTGATGGTGAATGCCGCCCAATCTTTAGGCCACGTATGCCATTGCCCCCCAAATTGGAAGAAAAAATTGGGGCCCCAAATAAAATAAACAATGATATATATTTAAAATTTTAGAATATAATTTAAATACTCAATATATTTTAATCATAGAACTAATAGTGAGTGCTAACTTTAAACAAAATTCACTATTTATCTAATGTACTTGGTTCTCAAATTAAGTGCAACTAGCATTATTTTGTAAAAAAATTTAGAACCACTTTCAAAAGAATTTAGGGTCCTAAAGTTCAACTTATTTTTTTATCTCTCTCGATATTTATATTATATATATTATGACTTTGTCAGTCTTATTATTAAAATCAACTATCTATCGTATAATAGGTACGAATAATAATTTTACATTTGTATAAATTAAATTTGATGTCATTTTTTAATAACTTTGTTTACAATGCACAAAATGACTATAAAATAGAGTGAGTAGAAGTAGTGCATTAGCTATCTTTTTTATTTAAAAATAACTTTTTTTCTCTATGATATCTAACAACTAGGGTAACTCATGCTTGAAGACATGTTACAACGTAAGTGAAAAGTGATGGATTTAGGGGGGAATTCAATTTCAATTTGAATAGTTTTGAGAGAGATATTGGTGGTCATTGGATAAGTCTATTTGAGACCATCGAATGAAGTCTGTCATATTTTATATTGTAAATGTCTCATTTATTTTAGAACTACTCAACTTGTATAAATTCCTATTTTTATATACATTTAAAAAAAATCATTTTACTAGTCAAACTAATTTTCAATTATGTTTCTCTTTTATCTTAAACAAATATTATATATCATTGTATTTGATCTCCGTATTTGACTTCGATTAATACCATTTTTATTTGTATTATTTAAATTTAAAATTAAAATTTGAATTAGATATCTCAAAAAGCAAAACAAATAATTTATAAACTAAGCATAAGATAAATCTCATTAGATTGGGATAGTGGGTTATAATTTGTTTTTATTCACTTTTCTTTCCTATTTTTTTTTTCTTTTTTGGGGTTCTTTTTCTTTTGTTCCTTTTGCAAATCATGTTTAAAAAATAACCAAAAAACGAAAAAGAAAAAATATGAAGGGAGCCACCGTCTCCAATGTTGAATGTTAAGATCGTGAGTTTGAAACTTCTTGCGCCCTTCTTATAAATAGTGGATGATCAGAAAAAAAAAAACAGAGATATGCAGACTAGTCAATATTGTATTTCCTTTTTTTGATCAAAATATTGTTTTCCCTCAAGAATTATTATTCTGTATCAAAGAAAATCCAACTGCAGCTAGTCAACATGATGTCAACCTCACCTTTCCTTTATGTACTCTTGAATCGTGATTTCTCAGTTGTATGGTTATCTTCTTTCCTTCCCTCCTCCTAAACGATAAGCCTCATTCTCCCTCTCTTACAAAAGTAACGAGCTGTTCTCAAACCAAATTCATGGAAAACCATTACTCCCACAAGGGACTTTTCTCTCTCTATCTCCTCCTGCTTTTCCAATTCTCATCTCTCTCACTTCTCTCATCTGCTTATACTCCACGAGAAAAGTACTTCATCAACTGTGGCTCAGACTCCGACTTCATCAACTTCGTCGCCGACGGCAACTCCGACTCTTTCACCCTCTCTGCCAGTGGGAGCAGTTCTGTTAAAAGCACCGATACGTCAACACCCAATTCTCCTCTCTACCAAACTGCAAGAATTTTCAGGAACCCATCTTCGTATGAGTTTCAAATAGTCCAAACCGGCACTTTCGTGGTACGCCTCCATTTCTATGCCTTTTCTTCTCCGAACAATCTCTCCGATGCTCATTTCAACGTGACGGCTTCTGGGTATTCGCTGTTATCGAATTTCTCAGTCCAAAACAGTGGTAATTACAATTCACCTGTGATTAAAGAATTTTTTCTCACCATTAATGGTGGGAAGTACCCAATTTACTTCTCACCTTATCAAGAATCATCTTTTGCATTCGTAAATGCTATAGAAATATTCGATGCCCCGGATCAATTCATTCCGAATTTCGCTCCTCATGTCACTCCTGCTGGAAATTACAGTAATTACAGAGGTTTGCTCTCTAATAATGTTCTGAAAGTAGTTCATCGGATTAATGTCGGAGGCCTTAACGTCACGCCGGAAAATGATACTCTCTGGAGGAATTGGGTACCCGATGATGATTATCTTGTTAATAAGGATGCTGCAAAAAACAGTAATCCTCATAGTGATGCGCTTAATTATCGAGGTGAATTTGTAACTCAGTTGAACGGAGTCATGGCCGCAACTGAAGATTCAGCCCCTGTTAATGTCTACCAGACTGCCAAACAGTTAAAGGGAGACGATAGTAATATGTCGAGTTTTTCCAATATAACATGGCGATTTGAGGTGAGAGAAAATGCTACACACCTTGTCCGGGTACACTTTTGTGACATTGTGAGTCCGACCCTCAATTTTTCGATATTCAGTTTCTACATTTACAGCAAGTTCGGTCAGTTGATTGATCCATACATACCATTTCAACAGTTGTCAGTTCCTTTTTACTATGATTTTGTGGTTGATACCGATGATTCGGGTTTTTTGGACGTCAGTATTGGTCCCCGGAATGATTCGAAGAATCAGTCAGCCTTTCTGAATGGGCTGGAGATTATGGAGCTAATCAAAGATGTGGGATCAGCTCCAAAGACAACGAAGCCAACGACGAAACATTGGCTTATAATAGTTGGTTCAGTTGTCGGAGGTGTGACTTTGATCCTCTTATTGATAATGGTGGTTTTGTTTGGTTTGAAATGCAGGAAACCAAAGCCCTCTGAGACCTCAGATTGGCCAGCAGTGCCTGTATATGTTGATGTTGAGAGTTCTTATCGTAAGATTACTCATCAATCTAGCAGAGGCTCACCTCTTCCAAATTTGAACCTCGGATTAAAGGTAAGTTTTGCTGATTTACTGTATGCAACAAATAATTTTGATACCAAATTGAAAATTGGTGAGGGAGGGTTTGGGAAAGTCTACAAAGGAACTCTTCGGAACGGCATGAAAGTGGCTGTGAAAAGAAGTGAACCAGGACATGGCCAGGGGCTTCCAGAGTTCCAAACTGAGATCATGGTCTTATCGAAAATTCGCCATCGCCATCTTGTTTCTTTGATTGGATATTGTGAAGAAAGGTCTGAAATGATACTGGTTTATGAATTCATGGAGAAGGGAACTCTGAGAGACCATCTCTATAATTTAAATGAAGACTCTAGGCGATCATCGTCTTCACGATCCGAATTGGATTGGAATCGAAGGCTGGAAATCTGCATTGGAGCAGCAAAGGGTCTTCATTACCTTCACACTAGTTCAGATGGGGGCATCATTCACCGCGATGTCAAGTCAACCAACATCTTGCTTGATGAACATTATGTGGCTAAAGTGGCTGATTTTGGTCTGTCAAGATCAGGTCCCCCTGATCAAACCTATATTAGCACAGATGTAAAAGGAAGTTTCGGTTATCTCGATCCTGAGTACTTTAGGTGCCTGCAATTAACTCAGAAGTCGGATGTGTACTCTTTTGGGGTGGTTCTGCTTGAAGTTCTTTGTGCTAGACCAGCCATTAGTAGATTTCTTCCACGGGATCAAGTGAACTTGGCTGATTGGGGGATGTCTTTTCAAAAGGAAGGACAGCTCGAAAAAATTGTTGATCCTTTCCTTGAGGGCAAAATTAATCCCAATTCACTGAGAAAATTTGGGGAAATAGTGGAGAAGTGTTTGATGGATTGTGGTGTTGACAGGCCAGGAATGATCGATGTGTTGTGGGATCTGGAATATGCACTGCAGCTCAACCAAACCACAGTTCTAAGAGAGCCATATGAAGACAGCACTGTAGATGCTTCATGGAAGTTGCCATTACATGTTGTTAATCGGTTACCGTCTAATAGCATCACCATGGATGAAGATGAATGGCCCCTGAGAGTGATTGATGGTTCAGATACAAATTTTTCAAATGCTGGTGAAGTGTTCTCCCAATTGAACGTTGATGATGCCAGATAAATTCATGCAGGACTAGGTACTATTACTTTCTGTTGTTTGTTTCTATTTACATTAAGAGACATCTTCTGCTTCAATTTGGCTGCGTTGTTGTGATATAATTTGCAACCATGGTTATACTTACATTGTAGCATACAGAAAGGAAAAAGAAAAAAAGGGGGGGGGGGGGGGGGGGGGGGGGGGGGGGGGGTATTTTAATCTAAAAAGTAAAGAAAAATCCAGTGAAAAGTTGAACTTATGCATTCTTTTTTGCTACTTTTTTGTTTTATTTTTCAGGTTTGAATCATTCTGCATTTGTTCCAAGCACCATATCTAGAGTCATTGCTTGCTATAAGGTATTTGTGACAATCAACCTGGTATTGGAGGTGGAGCTTCTTACTCAAGGTCTGGACTTTGGAGTAGGCTCAAGTGAGGAGTTCACTGGGAAAATTTTATTTTCGAAGTTTTAGGATTTGAACGTTGTAATTAGGGGGTTTGATTTAGCGGAAATATTGCTTGCATGAATAAGGTAACGTACATTTAACCTTTCCCAAATCTCGTAATGGCGGGAGCCTCATGTACTAAGTACGTTTTTTTATTTAGCTGTAAGGTTATATTTACTTGTGTCTAATTTAGTTGATTACACTCTCACACTCCAAACCAGAAGTTCAGGAGTATGTTTGCGAAAATTAACGGGATGAATCAATAATTGTCATCGTCAAAAAGACATGTCCAGCACCTTAATCAATATCTGGTACCAAATGCAACTGTTTTGGTAGAACCTTCATTTCTCTTTCTTCCCCTCCATGGCATTAAATATAATATACCATGTGATTAAAATATCAAATAGATAAACTTAAGTTTCTCTAGTACGAATTAAGATCCTCGCTATTATATTTTTATTCAATTTAATTTAACAGCAGTTCATCAATCATAAATTCAAGTGGGATTCACTGTTCATAAATAGGTTTCTTATCCATACATGGTAGATGATTTACGATTGAGTTAAATTAAGTGAAAATGTAACTAAGAGTATCTCAATCTCTTTGATCCTGAGGTTCATGTAGTTCTTTTTATTTTTTCGCATTCATTGCTTAACATAGCTTTATATGGATACTGTGGAAACCATAAATTCTCTTATGGGACATGTAAGCATAGAGATGGCAGTGGACCGAAGAAAAACGGGTATTCATTTAAACCCGTCCCGTTTGGACTGGAGATGGACCATACGTATTGGACGGTGGACGTATACGGGAATACCCATATAAACTCGTACAGGGAAGCGGGGACGGGGACGGGGACGGGGACGGGGACGGGGACGGGGGCGGGAATTAGAAATTTACCCGCAGACGGGGATGAGAATAAAAATTATACCCGTTAACAGGGGTGGACCGGAGATTGACAAAATTTTTTTAAGCGGGCACGGGAATGGAAACTACACTCCTCGCCGCCGTTTCGGTCCAATAACATCCCTATGCAAGCATACTTAAATTATGGAGTTGGTTGGACTCAAGCCCATCACTCCACCATGGGGAATTTCTTTGTTTTCTTTGGTCTTCATCTTTGTCTGCTGCAAATGAGTCGTCAAATAAAGGGGTGGACAACATTTCAAGGTATTTTTAGCCAATGATGAATTTTGCGCCACGGAATGAATTGAGAATCTAAGAACATTTCCAATACCAACAACAACTATTCTTGAGTTTATGATCTGTAGGTGTAAATCCCTCTTGGGTCAGACTCTTGCGTATACCTCGGGGCATCTTTCTAGATTAATATTTGTTGGGTGACTTGGGTCAAGTTTGGTCTAGTGGCTGGGATCCATTTGTTTCTATTGGGTTATGTCATGTCTCTTGGGTTGTGTGAGAATTTCTATTTTTAGGACTAGTATGGCTGGGTCCATTTCAGTGTGTTTTAAGTTTTAAGGTTTGTTTAACAATTTCTTTTTCGGAGACAAAATAATGTAGGAATAGAGAAAGAAAAAGTAGCATGTATTAATCTCGACTTAGCACCTTTACAAAATAAGTGAAAACACTACTTTGAATTAGTAATATCAAAATATGACATAATCTGTTAACACGATACAAAAATAGAAGGGTTGGATCTTTTTTAAGTCACCCGTTTCGTATTTGAGTAAACTCGACAAGACACGATTAATAAATGAATCGGATATAGGCGAAATCAACCAAAACATATACATTGCACGACTTATTTATAAATTGATTATACACGATGCAAACTCGATATAATACGATTCTTTAGATACAAATTTATTAAACGAAACGAGTATGAGTAGAATTTTTTTTGACATGAATCTACTAAGACCCAACACAAAACTGCCTCATCCGACAGGATTGACATACATACTTTGAATTGTCCAATTGCTTTTAGAGAAATCAGAAGGGGAAAATGAATTTGACAAGTGCAAGAACAAACCCTACTATCAGTTCCGAAGATTTCTCACTTTGCGAAACAAGAAGCTGCTCAAATTGTACGAAAAATATATGATTGCTTAAACATTTCCATGGTCCATGGGCCGGAAAGCTTACCCCCTGAGACCTTATTGCAAAAAAAATTTACTTTTTGCCACGGCAACGATTACCTATCGCAAATATATCATTTTAAACATCAGCATCAAGAAACGTTGTAAAAAAAATATTTTTGCCACTGTAAATATTCCGTTACAAAAAAAAGTGACGCAAAAATCCTAAATTCTTGTAGTGTCTAATGTATTTGGTCCTCAAATTTAGTGCAACTAGCATTATTTTGTAAAAAAAATTAGACCCTCTTTCAAAAGAATTTAGGACTCTAAAGTTCAACTTATTTTTTTATCTCTCCTGATATTTATATTATATATATTACCACTTTGTCTGTCTTATTATTAAAATTAACTATCTATCTTATAATAGGTACAAATAATAATTTTACATTTGTATAAATTAAATTTGAAGTCATTTTTTAATAACTTTGTTTACGATGCACAAAATAACTATAAAATAGAGTGAGTAGAACTAGTACACTAACTATCTTTTTTATTTAAAAATAGCTCTTTTTCTCTACAATATCTAACAACTAGGGATAACTCATGCCTAAAGACATGGTGCAACGTAAGTGAGAAGTGATGAATTTAGGGGGGAATTCAATATGAATGGTTTTGATAAAGATGTTGGTAGCCATTGAATAAGTTTATTTGAAACTGTCGGATGAGTTTATTGAAATCTGTCATATTTTATATTATAGATTATAGATGTCTCATTTATTTTAGGACTACTAAACTTGTATAAATTCCTATTTTTATATACATTTAGAAAAAAAAATCATTTTACTAGTCAAACTAATTATCAATTATGTTTCTCTTTTATCTTAAACAAATAGTATGTATTATTATATTTAATCTCCGTATTTGACTTCGATTAACACAATTTTTATTTGTAAAATTTAAATTTAAAATTTGAATTAGATATCTCAAAAGGCAAAACAAATAATTTATAAATAAACATATTTTATTAAGTATTTTATATTACTATTATTACTTGTGCTCCTCTTCATTTGCTCCTATTAACGACCACAAAGGCATACATAGAAGGCAAATGAGAGAAAATGCTCGATGAACGATGATTAAAGATTGTAGCATATTTTTTATAAAGACAATATTAGCTACTAAATTTTTGAAACAGAATTCGGTCAGCGCATCGACTTAGTACAAAAATGACCATCTTGAATAAATATTTATAGGGTCTCGTATAACATTTTCGTCTAGGACCCCAAATTAGGTTGGGTCACCCCGGTTAATGGTTAAAACTATGTTACATCACTTAAGATGAAAACTTGATAAAAAAAATTGTGGTTAACATAGCAGTGTTAGTAAAACAATGAAGCCTTCAATTTTTTTTTCCCCGGTAAATGTGGCCTTCATTTTCATTGCCACAATGTTGCTAAATTCGTTTATTGGGGGGATGCGAACATTAGAATAGGATAGGTACCTTAGGATCCGGAATGCATAAACAAAAATATAAACCAAGCATAAGATAAATCTTATTAGATTGGGATAGTGGGTTATAATTTGTTTTTATTCACTTTTTTTTCTTTTTTTTTTCTTGTTTTGGGTTCTTTTTCTTTTGTTCTTTTTGCAACTCATGTTTAAAAAATAACTAAAAAAAAAAAATATGAAGGGGGCCACCGTCCCCAATGTTGAAACTTCTTGTCCCCTTCTTATAACAGTGGATGATCAGGAAAAAAAGAACAGAGAGATGCAGCCTTGTCAATATTGTTTTCCCTCAAGAATTATTATTCTGTATCAAAGAAAATCCAACTGCAGCTGAGGTTTTCCCCAAACCCATTCTCCCTCAGATCTTATTTCCTCAACCCAATCACTTTTAAACTTAATTCTCAGATCCAGTCTTTTTTTAAAAACGTTATTTGAAATAACGCATTCATATGTAAAAACGTCATTTGAAATGACGATTTAAACTTAAATTTTTTTTTCTAAAAACGTCATTTCTAACGTCATTAGAAATAACTAGGGGTGCAACTCGGGCGGGTTGGGCGGGTTAGACAGTCAACCCTAGCCCAACCCTAGGTATATAATCTTCAACCCTAACCCTAACCCTAACCCTACCTCGGGTTGAGAAACTCAACCCGAGTTTAATTCGGGCGGGTTCGGGTTGAATTCGGGTTCACTGTAAGAGAGAAAGAGAGAGGGGGGAATAATTACAAATTCATAAAACAATCCATATATTTCATTCATAACAGTGCACGATTATTGATCATTTGTTTTCACACAAAAAAACTAGTAATCTCAAAGTACAATCCCAGAAAATATAGAAATTAGACTCATAAAAATATTAAACTTAAAACATCACACTATCACACTAATTGAATTCGGGTTCGGGTTGAAATCGGGTTGCCGATGCCTCAACCCGAGCCCGGCCCAAATTGAATTCGGGTTGAAGTTTTTTGACCCAAGCCCAACCCAAGTATTAAAAACCCTAACCCAAGCCCTAATTTTTTCGGGTTGGGCTCGGGTTGAAATCGGGTTGCCCAACCCAAGTTGCACCCCTAGAAATAACGTTTTTAAAGTCGTCATTTTAAATGACGTTTTTTACATAAATTTTTAAACGGGCAGTTAATGGGCGTTAAAATAATTAAAAGGGTAAAAAACGCCATTTATAATAACGACTTTAAAAACGTTATTTTCAACGGCGTTTTGAACGTTATATCACCTCCCTTCAAAATTCCCAAATCACCTAGGTTAAAAATTTACAAAAATTTTCACCTCTCCTCCTCCTCCACAAACGACTGTGACCGACTGCTCCACCAAACACCGAGATCCAGCCTCTTCTCCGACGAGCTCCAACCATTCAACGGCTCTTCTCCGACGAGCTCCAGCGAGTCAGCAACTTGATCGAGATCCAGCCTCTTCATCGACCAAGATCCAGCCACGGAGTCAGCCACCGAGATCCATCCTATTCATCCAGCGAGTCAGCGATTTTGCCCTAAATCGATCCAGAACACCGGGTATGTTATTATCAGACTTGAATAACTCAGAATATATGTATACAAGTTTAGCTAGGTGGTGTCACATGCTGCTCAGAATATATGTGGAATGTGTAAAGGTTCCTCGTGCAAATAGTTGGATCTCAAGTGTACATTAGTATTTCAGATGGTATGTAATCGACTGTGCATTTACCTTGTTTGTTAAATGGTGATTGTTGTATGATGCGCTCTGTTATGTCTCCTTGGTTGTTTGTTAAATTGAGTTGATGCTTTATAGGTGAATGTTAGTTTAGCATTATTTGTGGAACCAGTAATTATAATTGAATTTTCAATGGGTTCCTCCTTTGAATTATGAAATTGTTACAATTGTGCCACGGATTATTAGTTCCAGTGACAGGTTCAACACGTTTTAAAGATGAGTAGAATAGCTTTCATGAAGTTACTTCGAATTGTTCTGTGATATTGTTTCTTTATATGCGATTAGTTGTCCTATTAGTTGTTATATTTCATGTGGGTATTTATGTTTGTTTGTGGCTAATTGAAATTGGTATTAGCATAAAAGAAGTCGATATTATCAGAAAAATTGGGTATTGGCAGAAAAATTAGATCCACTGTTTTTTCTTAAATTGGGTATTAGCAATAATGGTTGATGGGTACTGAGTTCTCAACCACATATAACTCATACATGTTTCCAAACAGTTCATAACTTCATTTTTATAGACTCGTTGAGTCTGCTGGCATCACTAGGTGGAAATGTGGAATAATAATTTATCAGTAGACTCAGAGCCCTGTTGAGTTCTCTTCTCTCCTATTCTTCTCAGGCAACAAAGGAGCTGGTAGGACTCCACTGAATTGGGAAATCAGGTCTGGCATTGCCCTTGTTGGACCCTCGTCCACCCCCAACCGTGTTGCAGGCTATCATGCACCAAAAGTGACTGACCCCCGCAGGAAATCAGGTTCAGCTCTTGCAGCTTGCAATAGATTGTGCAGCTCAGTACCCTGACAAGCGGCCTTCAATGTCTGAGATCACAAGGCAGATCGAGGAGCTCTGTCGTTCGAGTTTGCCAGATGATCCACAGCCTGATGTCGTGAAGGAAATTGATTAAGGATCTATGTGTGTCAAGGATGCCACAATTCAATTAAACAAGCCTTATCATCATCAATTTACTGTGCCCAGTTTTAGATTGTTAAACCTTGTGTTTATGTTGTTCTTTAATCTGGGGATCATTGTGTTTCATTAAAATTTAACTGTTCACAAGCCTTGTCATTTTTTTGGAAAATCTGATCAGATTTGCTTATGAAATCAAGGGCTTTGCTTGAACTGCTGCACTGGAGAATGTAATTACTTGAGGCATGTCAGGAGAAGCAGCAGAGTAATGCCACACTGCCCCCATTTTTGTTTGATTTATGACCTACTTTTTTTTTTTCACTGGGTGGTTTATCCAAAAACATATGAAATTGCATTATTCTATTCTGAATATGTGGGTAAGGAACAAAATTTTATTTTAGTGTGTTATTTCGATCAATTGGGAAATAGAAACATTTCATAAATGTTTTGGTAATGGAATGGAAACAAAGAAAATATTAGAAATTTTTTCTAAAATATTTCGTAATGTTGGTCAAAACAATTCGAAACATTCCAAAAGAATCAAAGCATAAGGAATTCGATATTCAATCAATGATACTGTTTAGTGTCTTTGAAAATGGAAATGTTTTGATCATTTGTGGCATCGATTGTACAAGTTCGTAAAGAGGGCTGGACGAGTGAAATGAGGGAGAGCGACTCAATTGACAAAATTAGAACCTGACAAAGTCATTCTCAATGAATTTCCGAGCAACTCGCAATTAACATATTCAATTCATTCCCATAAAAGATTATAACACAATACACTCCTTACCGACCCGTTTCCTCGTTAGCCATGGTTCGACTAATCTCCTGAATGAGATTTTACCCAATTCCTTGGTCATGGTTGTACTCCTCATACATATTAAATCTCAGATTGTATGCTCTTACAAACCACAATGGGTCAATCCTGCTTAATACAATCTATTTCAACTTCCACTTACGAACGTTTGGATCATCTCCGAATCCGAATCCGATCAAAATCAGTTGCATAGCAGAGCTTTGATCATTATATAGTAGAGTTATATTTACCATTTAGGTTTTTGGAACTTCTAAGTGAAGCCAAAAACTCTCTCCATGCCACATTTCTGAAATTTATGGTTAGACATGAAAATCAAAAGTGAAATGGAAATTTATGGATAGAATCAGCCAATTTACAGTTAGGGCATTGCTCTAACCCCCAACACTAAAAAAACATAGATTGTCAATGATGGGGGTTCAAGGGTAAACATAATAAGGAAGCCATGCCAACATGACTCAAGTCTATAGAGACAATGCCGCCTCATCTTGATATTGATGTGGAGACTCTGCTGCTCGTATCGGTTCTTTCCTCCTTATTGATCTTTGAGAGCGCCAAGAAACCCAGAGTTCCTCGGTTCCAATCCACAGCTCCCCACCAAAAACTCCATGAAGCTGACAAATTCTACCTTATGTTTAGCAAACAGGTCTATGATTTACAAGAATGTGAAAAGTATCAGTTATAAACTATCAGTTCCATAATAGATAGCCACAAAAAATAGCATTGCAGTAAACACCACTAATTAAAATTTAGCAAGACCAAGAAGCAAACCTCTGCAGCTTGCGTGGGGTCAGAATTCACTCCTAGAACTGGAATTGAGTTGTACACAGTATGAACTCGATACGACACAAACCCAATTATATACGATTATAAATGAACATGAACTCTCTCTTACCATTTGTTTATAATCAAATGGCAAGCACACTTAGCCATCTTCTAGCCAAGTAAAAAGACAATCATGTGCAGTACTGTGGCACCCTCTAGCTCATTTGCAGTTTGTGTGATATAGAGGATCCATAAACAACTCAAGCACTGAAATAAAATTTGTGGGTAGCTCAGGTTCCAAATTCTGATAAAAATGGATGCCAACGTTTCTTCTCTAATCATGTGAGAACTAAGAAGACAAGCTAATCAGGTTACACACCAGTTAACAGCTCAGGGCTAATCAGATTTCCCGCCATCCCGACCGGTGAACCCTTGATTTAGCCAGTTAAAATGAAGATTTGCATCTCCAGTGAACACCCCCCCCCCCCCCCTTCCCCTTTTCTCCCCCACAGGTACCTAGCTATCATGGTTAGTTGACGCCAAAAATTAATTTTCTGCATAGAAAAAGTCCATGAAATAGAAACACAACAAATTGATCAGCATATTGTGCTGATCTTCCTGATGGCATGTTTTGTTATACACGAGCAAGTTGAACCCAGTTTTGAAATAAAAATTGAAAGAATGTGATTTTTCACAATGCTTTCCACAAAAGGAAAAAAGAAGATCACTTTAACAAGAATCAGCAAGCTAATCACTCAATAAACTCTTGTCAGTGTTTTGATCTGATTAACAATGTTCACTGGTCATAAAAAGCCATGATTCTTAAAGCTCAACTAGAAAGAATATATATTTTGCACAATGCTTTCCACAAAAGGAAAAAAGAAAAATCACTTTAACAACAATGCAGTGAGGCATACCCCAGAGTGCTGCACTCTTCAACAGAGGTGGAACAAGTATGTCCTCTTCTGATTTCTTTATGCTCCTGTTGTGCAGAAACAGCATATGATGAGAAACAATTTACAGCAAGCAAACATATATTAACACTATAGTGGATATGCAATATTCCTTCAGTGCCAAAGAAAATAGAAAACGATAAATAAAAAACAAACAAGCAGCATAACAGCTTGATTTCCACCTAGTGCAATCCATGCACAAGAGGGATGGTTTCCTACCGTAATCTTTCTAGCACTATAAAAGCTAAAACTGCAGTCTGAACAATTGAAAACCCATGTCATTATAGTTGATAGCAAGGAGCACGTAATTAAAAAGGGGGGGACTGGGTTTGGGGAAAACCTCCAATGAGTTTACCATCTTCCAACCTGCTCAGGATTTTCTGCCTGCAATTAAAAAGGTATTTGACCTTTTGTCCGTAGTGTATGAAAGGTTTACTTGATATTCTAGCATCAATCCTTCAACCCCTATATATATTCTCCAAAATGCAAAGGAAAGTTGGCCCAGTTGCAAATACGCCATTTAACAAGCTGATCTTGAGTTTGACTTTATCAACTCTTATGATTCTGCATCTTGGATAAACAGAGGGATTCTAGCATCAATCTTCCAACCTGATCTTGAGTTTGACTTTATCAACCCTTATGATTCTGCAACCCCTATATACATTCCAACTTGAAGTTGCTTCTCTGTTATTCATTTTTTCCAGTACAAATGGAATTAAAACTTTTCTGTAATAATAATAATCAATTTCTTCTTGAACTCTTCATGTCCTAATCCCATACACGGTTGGTATCAGATGTTAAAGGAATTGGAAGAGAGAACCCGTAACATACAAGGTGTAATGCTAGAATACAACAGGTTCTGTATCTCTGCATTACCCGTAACATACCACTATATTTTTTTTTCTCTGAATTGGAAACAACCACAGTTAAATCAGACATTTTTTTCTTAAATTAAATGAATATATCATGTCAAAATTGAGTTATTCAAGTCTGATAATAACATACCCGGTGTTCTGGATCGATTTAGGGCAAAATCGCTGACTCGCTGGATGAAGAGGCTGGATCTCGGTGGCTGACTCCGTGGCTGGATCTCGGTCAATGAAGAGGCTGGATCTCGATCAAGTTGCTGACTCGCTGGAGCTCGTCGGAGAAGAGACGTTGAATGGTTGGAGCTCGTCGGAGAAGAGGCTGGATCTCGGTGTTTGGTGGAGGAGTCGGTCACAGTCGTTTGTGGAGGAGGAGAGGTGAAAATTTTTGTAAATTTTTAACCTAGGTGATTTGGAAATTTTTAAGGGAGGTGATATAACATTCAAACCGTCATCGAAAATAACTGAAAATGACTGAAAATGACGTTTTTAAAATCGTCATTATAAATAACGTTTTCAACCTTGTTAATTATTTTAACGCCCATTAACTGTCCGTTTAAAAATTCATGTAAAAAACGTCATTTTAATAAAGACTTTAAAAACGTCATATCTAATCATGTTTTTGGAAAAAAAATTTCAAGTTCAAATCGTCATTCTAAATGACGTTTTTACATATGAAGGCATCATTTTAAATGACGTTTTTAAAAAAAAATTGGTCTGATAATTAAGTTTAAAAATAACTGGGTTGAATAAATAAGATATGAGAGGGAGAATGGGTTTGGGAAAACCTCAACTGCAGCTAGTCAACATGATGTCAACCTCACCTCTCCTTTATGTACTCTTCAATTCTGATTTCTCAGTTGTATGGTTATCTTCTTTCCTTCCCTCCTCCTAAACGATAAGCCTCGTTCTCCCTCTCTGACAAAAGTAACGAGCTGTTCTCAAACCAAATTCATGGAAAACCATTACCCCCACAAGGGACTTTTCTCTCTCTATCTCCTCCTGCTTTTCCAATTCTCATCTCTCTCACTTCTCTCATCTGCTTATACTCCACGAGAAAAGTACTTCATCAACTGTGGCTCAGACTCCGACGTCACAGTCAGCGGCCGGAACTTCGTCGCCGACGGCAACTCCGACTCTTTCACCCTCTCTGCCAGTGGGAGCAGTTCTGTTAAAAGCACCGATACGTCAACACCCAATTCTCCTCTCTACCAAACTGCAAGAATTTTCAGGAACCCATCTTCGTATGAGTTTCAAATAGTCCAAACCGGCACTTTCGTGGTACGCCTCCATTTCTATGCCTTTTCTTCTCCGAACAATCTCTCCGATGCTCATTTCAACGTGACGGCTTCTGGGTATTCGCTGTTATCGAATTTCTCAGTCCAAAACAGTGGTAATTACAATTCACCTGTGATTAAAGAATTTTTTCTCACCATTAATGGTGGGAAGTACCCAATTTACTTCTCACCTTATCAAGAATCATCTTTTGCATTCGTAAATGCTATAGAAATATTCGATGCCCCGGATCAATTCATTCCGAATTTCGCTCCTCATGTCACTCCTGCTGGAAATTACAGTAATTACAGAGGTTTGCTCTCTAATAATGTTCTGAAAGTAGTTCATCGGATTAATGTCGGAGGCCTTGCCGTCACGCCGGAAAATGATACTCTCTGGAGGAATTGGGTACCCGATGATGATTATCTTGTTAATAAGGATGCTGCAAAAAACAGTAATCCTTATAGTGATACGCTTAATTATCTAGGTGAATTGGAAACTCAGTTGAACGGAGACATGCCCGCAACTGAAGATTCAGCCCCTCTTTATGTCTACCAGACTGCCAAACAGTTAAACCGAGACGATAGTAATATAACATGGCGATTTGAGTTGAGAGAAAATACTACACACTTTGTCCGGGTGCACTTTTGTGACATTGTGAGTCCGGCCCTCAATTTTTCGATATTCAGTTTCTACATTTACAGCAAGTTCGGTCTGTTGATCGATCCATTCAACACATTTTCCGACTTCGGAGTTCCTTTTTACTATAATTTTGTGGTTGATACCGATGATTCGGGTTTTTTGAATGTCAGTATTGGTCCCCGGAATGATTCGAAGAATCAGTTAGCCTTTTTGAATGGGCTGGAGATTATGGAGCTTGTTGATACCTAAAATAAGTTCTAGACTTGAGCTCAGGAAAAGAAGTCAGATCGGGAAGTCAGGCTAGACACACAGAGTTCAGAAATCCAGAGCTAAAACTCTACCCCGGAAAAGATAATAGCAAGAGTAAATAAGGGATAGCTGGATAACAGCCAGCACCCCCAGCGGAGTGGAAAGCTAGAATTAAGCCAAATAACTCTTAACTAATCAAGATCCCCTCCTGAAATCTAGGAGAATCATACGAATGATAGGCAAGAATCTCGGCGAAGTCTAACAGAATAGGGAACAGCCCTATAAAAACTAGGTAACGCCTCCATTGAAAGGGAGACCAAAAATTGTACTGAGAGAGAACAATCAATAAAGAGAAAGGAGCAAGAGCCTCCATTAGAGAGTGGACTAGCCGAGCTCATCAGCCGGTGAACCACTATATTTCTACTGTATTGCACAGACTACACCTCGGTTAATTAGAACATTCATCCACCAACTCACGAGTCTTATAGCTCAGATCCATCTTGTCCAAAACAATCCACGCACCTTCTGCTCATCCACACAAAAAAAGGGCCATCAGTTTGGCGCCGTCTGTGGGAACGACAGTTCCTGTTACAAATACGCTGATCTTTCAGTGACTGATGGTCTCAACTCGCAACATGAGTAGAAGTCAAGCAAACTTACCACAAATGCAGAACCAGCAAGAAACCACCAACAGTAGACAGCCGCAGGATGTCCCAGAGGTTAACCCTCCCATGGGAAATCTCCCCACCAATAATGAGTTGGAGGTTCTTCGCCTAGCCAATCAATGCTTGCTATAGCAGAATGAGGAGCTCTTGAAGCTCCGACAACGACCGCAGGAGGCACGACCGGCCCAAGAAGGCCAGAATAACCCCCATCGCAGGGAACAACAACACCTCAATCCCCTCCGGGAGGTCAATGAAAGAAGGGAAAATAGCCAGACCATGGGGCAGGATGCACATCTGCCCCCTAGGAATGGCCACAATGAAGAAGTACAAAGCCAAAACAATGGAGGAAAGAGGGATGATTTCTTCCTCTATCAGCAGAAAGGGAAAGAGCAGTATTGGGAGCAGCGCTTCAGGGGCATCCAGCAAGAGCTTAGCCACATGAAGGAGGTTGTAAAGGGCAAGGTTCCGATCTCAATGGACACGCTAGTACAATAGACTGAATGGGAAAGAGCAGTATTAGGAGCAGCGCTTCAGGGGCATCCAGCAAGAGCTCAGCCACATGAAGGAGGCTGTAAAGGGCAAGGTTCCGATCTCAATGGACACGCTAGTACAGTAGACTGAATCCCCATTCACCACGGGGATATTGCACTTCCCCCTTCCACCGAAATTCAGAATGCCGCAGGTGGAAGCCTTTGATGGAACAAAAGACCCTATGGACCACCTCAATACATACAAAAATCAGATGGAGCTGCACGGGTACCAGGACCCTGTGCGTTGCAGAGCCTTCGCTATCACGTTGAAAGGATCGGCCCTGACCTGGTTTAATAGGCTCCCCCCGGCCTCGATCTCCTCTTTCAAGGAACTTTCGATCTCTTTTGTATCTCACTTCATAGGAGCGCGGACCTACAGAAAATCGAGCTATCACCTGTTAAACGTAAAACAAAGATCTAATGAGAACCTACGGTCCTATGTCCAGAGGTTCAATGCAGAATCATTGAAAGTAGATGTCCCAGACGAGAAATTCACCATCACTACTTTCATTGCAAGGCTTGGAGTACAATCAAATGATCTGATGTTCTCTATATCAAAGAACCCCCAGGCAAGCATAGCCGAGGTGTTGGCCAAAACAGAGAAGTATATAAACGGTGAGGAAGCGCTCCTCTCTAAGGTGGGGAACTCGTCATCATCACGAAAGGATAAAAGGAGAGAGGAGAAGAAAAGGGACCGAAGTCCTAGGAAAGAAAGAGAGCAGGATAGGTCTCCAAGAGATAGGGAACGGTCCCCAAAAAGAAGGGGCAATGTTAGGGATCGACTAGGCCCTCCACAGCCAGAATTGCAACTAAGGTATGCACCTCGGCAGCTCACTCCCCTGACCGCCTCAGTGTCTCAGATCCTATGCGAGGTGCAGAACAAGAAGTTCCTAAGATGGCCTCCCCAAATGAAGGCGGACCCAGCAAAGAGAGATCCGACCAAGTACTGTGATTACCACCGAGATCATGGCCATAATACCGACGATTGTATCCAACTAAGAAAGGAAATATAATTTCTGATTCAACTAGGGCAGTTGCGTCACTTGTGGCCTGAGATAATCAAAACCGAGCTCTTCCACCCCCACCACCTCATCAACAGGCACCAGCACCACACCAACAGCCACTAGGGGAAATCAGAGTCATCTCTGGGGGATTCGCAGGAGGAGGAGAATCCAGCTCAGCCAGGAAAGTTCACCTACGAAGAATCAGAGCTGAGGAGCTCACGAGGTATATACTGTGTCCAAGGCCCCGCGCCTAGACACAACTATCACCTTATCAGATTCAGACTTGGAAGGCTGTCAACTCCCCCATGACGACCCTTTGGTGGTAAGGGCTATAGTAGCAAACAAAACTGTTCATTGAGTTCTAATTGACAATCGCAGCTCTGCAGACCTCATCTTTGCGTCAGCATTTGATAAAATGGGCATCGGAAGGGAGAAGCTAGAACCGGTGAGTGCACATCTGCTGGGATTCTTAGGGGAGAAGGTGTTACCCCTAGGATCAATTCAGCTTGTGCTTACTATGGGAGACCCCCCTGTCAAGCCACCACAACAGTGAGATTTCTGGTGGTTGACGCTCCTTCTGCATACAATATGCTGCTCGGAAGGCCTTCCATCAACGCGATAAGAGCTGTCCCTTCTGCCTATCATCTAGTTATGAAATTTCCCACTGAGAACAGAGTTGGAATGGTCCGAGGAGATCAGCGCGTGGCCAGGGAATGCTACATGGCTTCTGTGAAGCAAAAAGAAGTTAAAAATATCCAGCTGGACGAGCTCGACATGAGGGACGAGTTGGACACCAGATCGACCCCATCGGAAGAGCTGGAGCCTGTTCAGCTCGATGATGAGCCAGAGCACCTTGTTTACATCGGGACCAAGCTAAGCAAAGAAGTCAAGGACCTCCTTATTCAATTCCTGAAGAGAAACAAGGAAGTGTTTGCCTGGAAACAGGAAGACATGGAAGGTATAGACCCCTTGGTTATCACACACAAACTGAACGTGAATCCCGCTAGCAAACCTGCCAAACAAAGGCGAAGAAGCTTCGCCCCAGAACGACAAAAGAAAATCAATGAGGAGGTCAGCAAACTCCTCCATGCCAAAGCCATTAGGGAGGTGGATTACCCTTTTTGGTTAGCAAATGTGGTCCTCGTCAAGAAGACCAATGGCAAATGGCGACTCTGCATTGATTTCACAGACCTCAACCGAGCCTGTCCCAAAGATAGTTTTCCTCTACCTCGAATTGACCTAATAGTGGACGCCACAGCTGGCCACGAGCTCCTGAGCTTCATGGACGCCTTCTCAGGCTACAATCATATCAGGATGGACCTTAACGACCAAGAAAGGACCTCCTTTGTCACTGAACAAGGAACATACTGTTACCAGGTCATGCCTTTTGGGTTGAAGAATGCAGGAGCCACATACCAACGCCTGATGAATCGGATGTTCCGAAAGCAGATTGGGACGACCATGAAAGTTTACATTGACGACATGCTGGTAAAGTCTCTCAAAGCAAAACTTCATATCCAGCACCTAGCAGAATCATTCAAGGTTCTCAAGGAGTACAAGATGAAACTCAATCCCGCTAAATGTGATTTTGGAGTGTCAGCAGGAAAATTCTTGGGTTTCATAGTCAACAGCAGAGGGATTGAGGCTAACCCAGAAAAGGTAAAAGCAGTACTGGACATGCAGTTGCCATCAAATACTAGAGAGATCCAACGTCTGACGGGAAGAATAGCTGCCCTGAGTCGTTTTGTGTCCCGATCGAGTGATAAATGTCAGCCTTTCTTTCGAATCTTGAGGAAAGCGTTCGAATGGGATGCTCAATGTGAAGAGGCATTTAAGTCACTAAAGGAGTATATGAGCTCTCCCCCCATCCTGATAAGCCCCAGGGAAGGTGAGGTGCTTACTTTATATCTAGCGGTCTCAGATTACTCGACAAGCGCAGCGCTTGTGAGAGAGAACAAAAGAGCTCAGCAACCCGTATACTACTGCAGCAGAGCTCTTAGGGGGGCAGAAGAGAGGTACTCGAAGATGGAAAAACTTGTTTTAGCTCTGGTCACAATGGCGAGGAGGCTTAGACCATACTTTCAGGCTCACACTATCGAGGTTCCAACAGATCAGCCAATAAATCAGGTGTTATATAGGCCAGAGTCTTCGGGAAGGCTGGTCAGATGGGCCATTGAACTCAGCGAGTTTGATATCAGGTACAAGCCAAGAGCAGCCATCAAAGGACAAATATTGGCAGATTTCATCGCATAATTTACAACAGCAGCGCCTACGGAGGCGACCCGGCTAGTGCCTGACCTCCCCATTTGGAGACTTTCAGTGGATGGAGCAACCAATGCCCATGGGAGTGGTGCAGGCTTAATTCTGACCTCCCCGGATAGAGTAGATGTCGAATACGCCCTTAGGTTCAGGTTTAAGGCTTCAAACAATGAGGCGGAGTACGAAGCTGTCATTGCCGGTCTCACTCTTGCACACTCAATGGAGGCAGAACAGTTAGAGGTCTGCAGTGACTCTCAGCTCGTTGTAAAACAGATAGAAGAGTCCTATGAGGCCAGGAGTGAGAAAATGACCCTTTTACCTCAAAAAGGTGCATGAACTGATCAACAAGTTTGTGCAAGTTGAGGTTAGACATGTCCCAAGATCTGAAAATTCACGAGCAGACGCCCTAGCAAGGCTGGCAACGGCTTCGCAAGAAATTTTAGATAGGTTGGTCCCGGTAGAACACTTGACATAGCCATCTGTGTGCATTGAGAATGAAGAAGTACTACCAGTACAGATCCCAACGAGCTGGATGGACCCTATCATAGGGTTTCTACAAAACGGGACTTTGCTAGAGTATCCCAAAGAAGCCGCAAAGCTAAGAACCACATCAGTTAGGTTTTCCATTTTGCAAGGGAACTTGTACAAACGAGGTTTTTCGATGCCTCTTCTAAGATGTGTGGGAAAGGAGGACGCTGATTACATATTAAGAGAAATTCATGAGGGGATATGTGGTAACCATATTGGAGCTAGAGCACTGACAGGGAAGGCTTTGAGGCAAGGATATTACTGGCCTACTATGCTGAGGGATACCACCAATCTGGTTAGAAGGTGTAAGGTCTGCCAGGTGCATGCCAACATTTCATACTGCCCGCCAGAGCTCCTAACCTCTGTGGTAAGTCACTGGCCCTTTCAACAGTGGGGATTGGACATTCTTGGCCCTCTACCCACCGGCACATGGCAATGTAAGTTCGTCATCGTCGGAGTGGATTATTTCACTAAATGGGCGGAGGCAGAGCCACTGGCAATAATTACGGAGCAGAAGGTTCAAAACTTCACTTGGAAGTCAATAATCTGTAGATTTGGAGTACCTAGGGCATTTGTCTCTGACAACGGAAAGCAATTTGACAATCCTAAGTTCAAAAAGTTCTGCACAGAGCTCGGAATAAAGAACTATTTTTTTGCCCCAGCTCATCCGCAATCCAATGGGCAAGCTGAGGTCACTATAAGGACAATTAAAGTGGCCTTGAAGACCAAACTCGAGTCGCTGAAAGGGAAATGGGTAGAATATCTTCCAGAGGTCTTATGGGCCTACAGGACGACCTCCAGAGTGGCAACTCGAGAAACACCGTTTGCTTTGGCTTTCGGGACTGAAGTAGTGTCACCAGTGGAGATAGGACACCCCTCCCCCAGAACTGAGTTTGCTGAGCCCGGGCATAACGATGAATCCCTTCTATTAAATCTTGATCTCTTAGAAGAGAAAAGAGAAAGATCTCTACAGAACATTCAAAGATATCAAAGGAAGACCGCAAGGTACTACGACAGGAAGGTCAAGCGGAGAAGCTTCAAGGTAGGAGATTTGGTACTTAGAAAACTTTCGCCCGCAAGAAAGGAACCCACTCATGGCAAATTGGGACCCAATTGGGAGGGCCCCTACATCATCTCAAAAATAATCAGACCTGGAAACTATGAGTTGCAAACAGAAGAAGGAAAAGTCCTGCCTCATTCTTGGAACGCAGAACACCTTAAGAAATTTTTTCAGTAAGTTTCCCTTGTAATGAGATTATTTTCAATAAAATAACCAAGTTTTTGATTCATGTCTGCCTGTTTCCATGAAAAAGCTAAAAAGAGCCCTGTAGCTCACAGTGAACTCCTAAATTCAGGAAAAGAGCCATGCAGCTCATGATGAGTTCTTTAATTCATAAAAAGAGCCCTGCAGCTCACAGTGAATTCCTAAATTCAGGAAAAGAGCCCTGCAGCTCATGATGAGTTCTTTAATTCATAAAAAGAGCTCTGCAGCTCATGGTGAGTTCTTTAATTCATAAAAAGAGCCCTGTAGCTCACAATGAATTCTTTAATTCAGAAAAAGAGCCCTGTAGCTCACGACCAATTCCTTAATTCAGGAAAAGAGCCCTACAGCTCATAAAATCAATAATTTTGCTTTAAGAAGAACTGAAGTACTTCTCGAAGCAACGAAGGCAAGGGGAACATAAAGCAAAGGAAAACATAATTATGTTTCAAACCAGAAGTCACATTACATTTCGAAGCGAAAGTTCAGAACAAAAATTATTTTTCAAAGTTTGTATTTCAGAGTACGAGGTCAAAGTACATTAAAAATGAAATTAGAGTCACATGAACATGAAGAGAGCTCTAAGTGTCTAAGGAAGGCATAAGTGAATGATTCTGCAACTCAGCAGATGAGCCTTCGACAGCAGACAGAAGAGGAGAACTTCCAGGGGTGCCAGCTACACGGATCTCTGTTCCTATTGATGACGAATTCTGAGCAAGGGCCTCATTCACAAGGTCAGCCGAGAACGGTACAGTGGCAGAAACATCAGAAGTTACAGCTGGGAGCTCGAAAATTACAATAACAGAGCATGTCCCAGTAGAAAGGGCTTCAGAGGTCTCAGCAGGAGGGATGGACATCTCAACACCTTCTGAGGTAAAATCTAGAGGAGCCAAGCTGTCCCCCTCACCATCTGTATCAGTCTCCTTCAGCTCCTCCTTGGTAGGAATAGTAAAGGAGAAGTCAAGGTCTGGATAGGTCTTCGTAGCTCGGCGTTTGAAGGCAAGTCATCCTGTGGCCCACTAAATGGTGACGTCATCCCTCAGCTCAGCAATAACATCATCTTTTTCCTTGACAAGAGTTTTTTGCGCCTCGAGCTCGGTGCAGAGTGCAACATTTGCCTCAGTCACAGCGAGATAGTCCTCGTCATGCTCTTCAAAGAGCTCTGAGCTTCAAAGGCTTCTTGACTGGCCTTAGCCCAGGCCTCGGATTTAAGTTTCAGCTCTTCCCTGGCCATTCTTAGCTCATCCCTGGCTTTCTTTTCTCTTTCTTCAGCATTATCTTTTGCCATTTGTAAGCCCTGAAGGGAAGAAGCCTGGTTCTCCAATTCCTCTTTGAAGCTTGTCACCTGAGCTCGAAGGTCGTCATTGTCAAAAGCGAGTTGGGCAACCTTAACCTCGTATGCCTTTAAAGCTCTGACAGAACTCTCAGAGGATTGGATCCTACTCACCAAACCTTTTACGTGGAGAGCCAGCTGGGGACAGGAGAGAAAGCCAGAAGAGGTAAGCATAAGGTTATGACGTAAAGATAAATGGATGTATGAGAATGCAAGAACTTACGACAGCTGTTTCCTAAAGAGCTGAGCTGATGGTCTCCTCAAGAGGCATAGAAGAAGCCTTTTGAACGTCAAAATCAGTAAGAACAGAAGAAATGGCCCCAGCAGCAAACATCCTTTTCTCAAAAAAGGAGTCCTCACTCTCCTCCACCTTGGGGCGCTTTTCTTCATCACACCCAGGTTTCTTCGGAAAGAATTCGATAATCTTCCCAGAAGGACTATAAGAGAAAGTACCAGGTTGAAGGTCGGGGACCAACCTCAAGGCTTCCTTGACCTCAGACGAGGAAGGAGAAGCCTCGCCTGGCTCATGAGTTCGCCTTAAAGCAGGCTGAACCCCTGAGGGGAGGCAGACCTCAACGACTTGTGGGGTGTTCAACGGTTGGACCTACTTTATTGAAGTCGAAGCTGGAGAAGAAGAGGGCACCCCCAACTTTTGAATCTTAGCCCGAGTAACAGGGCTACTTCCAGAGCCGACCACGGCTTTCCGTTTGTTACCTTTCCCACTCTTCGCTAACTGGTTGATCTTGGCCTGGAGTTCCTCAGAGGTGGG
The DNA here is from genome assembly GCA_951799425.1 of Ilex aquifolium. NCBI lineage: Eukaryota > Viridiplantae > Streptophyta > Magnoliopsida > Aquifoliales > Aquifoliaceae > Ilex > Ilex aquifolium. The sequence goes on along the minus strand of OX637391.1, from coordinate 10,001,073 downwards.
CTTCATTATGGAAGAACCTGGAAGAACTAAACTGGGCGAGTTTAAAAAAAAAAAAAAAAGAAAGAGATGGAATTAAAGGCAATAAAGTCAACCAAGTGGACACCACCTTCCACTCCTTCAACGCTGACAGCCGAAAGTGGGATGGCTATCGTCACCGCAGGGGGGCTCAGCCCTTGATCCACCAGAACCCAGGGCTGGATGAGTTCAGAATATCTCTTTGGCTTGCACTTCTCCAACTTTAGCAGCACGTGCTCGTCTTCAGCACTAAGCTCAAAGCGCTTACCTGAGGAGTGATGAAGGCAGAATGAAGTCAGGGGAGGGGGCAAATAAAAAATCTGATCTCAGGCAGCTCGGCTGAGAACTTACCCATGTTATCTGGAGCAGACCACGCTTTAGGAATTGAGAGGGTGTCTGTCCTATCTGTAGGGTCGTACTCCCATTGAGTGCCTCCCACAAAGAAGTAATGCTTTTTCCAGCCCTTGTGGGAGCTTGGGAGGTCAGATATGATCAACTTGGCTGATGCCCGTTTTGAAATGTATAAAAAGCCCTCAGAAGAGTTGTGTTTAACGTTAAAAAGGTCCATAAGTATGGGAACAGTGCGCACACCAAGCTTATGGGTCTTAAAGTAAACAAGGAGACCTACTAGCACACCCCAGAAGTTAGGAGAGAGTTGGACAGGACAAACGTTAAAGTGTTGCAAAACGCCCTTAATGAAGGGATGCATTGGAAAGCGAAGGTCGTTCTCAAAGGCGACCACAAAGAAACATACCTTCTTATGAACTTGGGTGACATATGAGGTAGATGCATCAGGGCTCCAGTATCGAACTCCAGGGGGAAACCCGTAGTGAGCCCCGAGAGCCTTCAGGAAAGAGGGATCGACCTCACTAGCGCCCACGCGCTCTGCATAACTGAAGGCAGCTCATATGCCTACAGATGGGATTCCCACCTCGCTCACCTTGCCCTTACCTTTACTAGGCTTAGGGGGAACAGAAACGGATGTTGAGGGAGGTTCCCCAACATTTACCCCCGCATCAACAGAATCTACACCCGGGAAGTTGTCGATTTCAACACCTACATCTCCTAGGTCAGTATCCTCCTCGGCAGATTTGCCGCCTAGGAGGGAAACGGAGGAAGGGGTGGCTCCAGAGGAAACAGACATGGTAGGACGAGGGAAGGGCAAATTGAAAGAGCGGTAGAGAGGGGGAATGCTAATTAAGCTCTCCCTAATAACCCTAGGGTCAGCACAATAGCTCCCAACGCCGAGGATTCTCACAATAGAACACTAGTCCACGAAGAGGGGAAGAGGGGACAGGCAATAGTCTCGATTCTAGAAATAAAAGAACCGAAAAGCCCAAAAGTACAATAACCACCTCGAACTCGAGGGATCCAGAACGAGAAAAGAGGTGAAAAAGGACAAGAAACGTACCTAGCTTAAGATGAACAACGAGCCGTAACCCAGGGAGAAATCACAGGAGAAGGGCAATGAGAATCTTTGAATCGAACCTAGGAAACTCGACTTTGAGCAGGAAGCCAAGGAGTCGAAAGGAGAGGTACGAAGAGGGAAGTTGAACAGAAGAAGAAGCGGGGTTCTGACAGCCGTTTGGGCATTTATAACTTGAAAGGTGTGGGCTGTAACGAGCGCGGGAATCGAGGAGGCCATGATTATAGAAAACCGTCACAAAACAACTCCCACGTGCAAGTTAGGACCAGCCACGTGCTGGCCTAGCTCGGTAAAAAAAAAAAAAAAAAAAGAGAAGCTCAGCCCTTACCCAAGCTCGCTTGGACCAAGGGCTGAGGGACAACTGTTGATACCTAAAATAAGTTCCAGACATGAGCTCAGGAGAAGTGGTCAGATCGGGAGGTCGGGCTAGACACACAGAGTTCAGAAATCCAGAGCTAAAACTCTACCCCGGAAAAGATAATAGCAAGAGTAAATAGGGGATAGTTGGATAACAGCCAGCACCTCCAGCGGAGTGGAAAGCTAGAATTAAGCCAAATAACTCTCAACTAATCAAGATCCCCTCCTGAAATCTAGGAGAATCATACGAATGACATGCAAGAATCTCGACGAAGTCTAACAGAATAGGGAACAGCCCTATAAAAACTAGGTAACGCCTCCATTGAAAGGGAGACCAAAAATTGTACTGAGAGAGAACAATCAATAAAGAGAAAGGAGCAAGAGCCTCCATTAGAGAGTGGACTAGCCGAGCTTATCAGCCGGTGAACCACTATATTTCTACTGTATTGCATATACTACACCTCGGTTAATTAGAACATTTATCCACCAACTCACGAGCCTTATAGCTCAGATCCATCTTGTCCAAAACAATCCACACACCTTCTGCTCATCCACACAACAAAAGGACCATCAGAGCTAATCGAAGATGTGGGATCAGCTCCAAAGACAACGAAGCCAATGACGAAACATTGGCTTATAATAGTCGGGTCAGTTGTCGGAGGTGTGACTTTGATCCTCATATTGATAATGGTGGTCTTGTTTGGTTTGAAATGCAGGAAAGCAAAGCCCTCTGAGACATCAGATTGGCCAGCAGTGCCTGTATATGTTGATGTTGACAGTTCTTATAGTAAGATTACTCAACAATCTAGCAGAGGCTCACCTCTTCCAAATTTGAACCTCGGATTAAAGGTAAGTTTTGCTGATTTACTGTATGCAACAAATAATTTTGATACCAAATTAAAAATTGGTGAGGGAGGGTTTGGGAAAGTCTACAAAGGAACTCTTCGGAACGGCATGAAAGTGGCTGTGAAAAGAAGTGAACCAGGACATGGCCAGGGGCTTCCAGAGTTCCAAACTGAGATCATGGTCTTATCGAAAATTCGCCATTGCCATCTTGTTTCTTTGATTGGATATTGTGATGAAAGGTCTGAAATGATACTGGTTTATGAATTATGGAGAAGGGAACTCTGAGAGACCATCTCTATAATTTAAATGAAGACTCTAGGCGATCATCGTCTTCACGATCCGAATTGGATTGGAATCGAAGGCTGGAAATCTGCATTGGAGCAGCAAAGGGTCTTCATTACCTTCACACTAGTTCAGATGGGGGCATCATTCACCGCGATGTCAAGTCAACCAATATCTTGCTTGATGGACATTATGTGGCTAAAGTTGCTGATTTTGGTCTTTCAAGATCAGGTGCCCCTGATCAAACCTATATCAGCACAGATGTAAAAGGAAGTTTTGGTTATCTCGATCCTGAGTACTTTAGGTGCCTGCAATTAACTCAGAAATCGGATGTGTACTCTTTCAAAGTGGTTCTGCTTGAAGTTTTTTGTGCTAGACCAGCCATTAGTAACTTGCTTCCGCGGGATCAAGTGAACTTGGCTGATTGGGGGATGTCTTGGCAAAAGAAAGGACAGCTCGAAAAAATTGTTGATCCTTTCCTTGAGGGCAAAATTAATCCCAATTCACTGAGAAAATTTGGGGAAACAGTGGAGAATTGTTTGATGGATTGTGGGATTGACAGGCCCGGAATGATCCATGTGTTGTGGGATCTGGAATATGCACTGCAGCTCAACCAAACCACAGTTCTAAGAGAGCCATATGAAGACATGACCATAGATGCTTCATTGGAGTTGCCATTGCATGTCGTTAATCGCTTACCGTCAAATAGCATCACCATGGATGAAGATGAATGGACCCTGGGAGTGATTGATGGTTCAGATACAATTTTTTTAAATGCTGGTGAAGTGTTCTCCCAATTGAAAGTTGATGATGCCAGATAAATTCATGCAGGAGTAGGTACTATTACTTTCTGTTGTTTGTTTCTATTTACATTAAGAGAGATCTTCTGCTTCAATTTGGCGTAGACATTAAAATGGACAAATGATGATAAAAAAACAATAATTACTGATTTTTATTTTTATTTTTACCAGAAAAGATACTTTGATTAAGTAGTAGAGAAACCATTACAATCATTTGATTTTTTGGTCAATCTTTGAATCTATGATAATGCTATTTGATCAATTGAGCGATTAGGGCAATTTTTTTATTTTGCTTATGTCTGCTGTTGAGCTTGAGCAGATTGGGTAATTTGAACATATTTATGAAAGTTGATTTAAGATCTTTGTAAGCTTGAATCTATATTTTTAATATTGTTGGGATGTTGTTGATGCTAGAAATTTTTAATATTTTACAAGTTTGATGCTATTTTTCATAATTATTATGATTTTTAGCCTATTTATAATAAATTTTTTTTTTCAATTATATTACCGATCCGATCAGTGATTCAATAGTTGACTCGTGAGTAATAATCCATTGATCCAGTCTCTTTGCCAGGTTGATGTCCGGCCGAGTTTTAAAACTATGGGTAGAAGTATTGGATGAAGGGAATAGGGTTGAGAATATTGGGGATTCACAGAACGAAGGCTTTGGGGAAGAAATAGGGGACCGAAAGTGGCTTTAGGAAATAGGGTTGATTGTACTTAATTTTTTTGAACTTTTTTTTTAAGGTTTCAAATTTAATAGATTTAAATTTTTTTTGAGTTAGTAATGTATTTAGAATTGTGGGCCTTCTAAAAATTTGAGACCTAAAATCCAAAAGTTCGTTTGGTTAGGAAGAAAAAAATGATGGAAAGTGAAAATGATAAAAAGTGAAGTGAAAGAAAAGAAAATTATAGAAAATATATATTTCATACAAGTATTTGGTTAGAATGAAAAATTTACCGGAAAGTTTTAAAAAAAAATCATTCTATTGTTTGAAAAAAAAAAGTTATAAGAAATTTTTATAATTGTCTAAATTACCCTTAATTATATTAAATTGGTCTAAAAAAAAATATGTAATTATAATTGAAAATTAAAAAAATTTTAAAAAATGGCTCGAAACTTAATTTTAAGACAATCACCAATACAATGGTCTTTGGGCCATATTATATGATTAATCAAATTCATACCAAAATTTTTTAAAATTAATAACCAATAAAATATTTTAAGAAAAATAAGAGTAAAATAGGAAGTTAGTTATAGATCACAACTTTCTTGCATTTCCTTGTGTTTTTTACAAGAAAAAAAAAGTTGGTTATTTGTGAGAAAATTCAAGAATGAAGGAAAATTATTTTTCCATCATTTTCCTTTTCAAGCTAATCAAACACATGAAAATTTTTAAAAATTTCTTTTTCTTGTATTTTCTATCATTCTCTCGCTAAACAAACGAACCCTAATACTGTTGAGCCACCCCTAGGGCTCTCACGCGAAGGAGAGGGAGTATTTTGTATCTGTCTGGGTCTAATAATTAATGATTGGATAGTAAAGTTTTGTAAGAAAATTGATATCACTCAAACAAATGCGATATTCGAATAAAAAACTAAAAATAAATCATAGTTAACATGTCCTATTTGGTTATCGAGCGTCATTGTTGTGCCAATGATTTTATTAAAGAAATTAGTAAATTCATAGAATTTATTAAATATTCAATGATTTTGATTGTGACGATAATACACAAAAGTAATATCTACAGCATTATTCTTTCAACATTCACCTACTCGTAAACACTATCCGAGTCGATAATCCCTGTATTAGGATATGATCAATTTGGTCTGGCGGTATGTACTCGAATGAAAAAGACGACTATGGAATTATTGATAAGAACGACATCAATCAGGTGCTGAAAATATTAAAATAATAATCATTTAAAAATTCTTTAAACTTCCACCATCCTCACTAATCTCCCCAGAATAATACTAGCTATCACATGAAAAAATTAACGTTGACATGATCCTTTCTTCTACCTTCCCGATCTAACTACTCTCACTCCGGTTGGGCTTTGCAGACACATATACGACCTGATAAAAAACAACATATCATAACAGTGATAATTCCTGTGAATTCTCAGTAAATTTGGTTTTGGATGAGCCGTGTGGACATACATGATCAAGATTAAAAGAGTACCTGATCTTCTTCGAGACTTGGAATCCAATCGTATGTTGCTGGGTTGGTTTTGAATATCATTTTTCTGTATCCTCCGTTAATGTTTTCTTCACCTCTTGGCAACTGAAGATCATATTCATCTTCACCTTTTCGCTCACCGCCTTTATAAACCCACTTCCAGTCTGTTCAATGTGAAAAAAAAATTAAAAAAAAATATCATTCTCCTATCAACAATATCATTAAATTGACTACGGATTTTAATGAATTCGATCGATAATGATTAATTAAATTAATAAATTATGTCAAAAAATTACGTCTTTTCGGTTTCACCAGATTAAACATGCTAAATATACAAATCTGCAACAACGAAAAAGAAAAAAGAAAATAAGTATTGGACCGCGTAGTGTTGTTTGTCAATAGAATCCAACTCTTTGTAGTACTGTGTCTCCACAAATTCTTCTTGTTCCAGGGTATTTGGACCAGTGAACATAACCTGATCGAATTTATCATACCACAAACGATTAGAGAAAGATAATATAATACCACATCACAGTCCCAAAAAGAAGTGGTGAAAACAGAGGGGTCTAAGAGTAAAAAAGAGAAGATGATGGGCAAGAAATGTACCTGAGATTGAGATTGAAGAGATTGAAACTTTTGGAATTCGGGAACAGAAAAGTTTTCGGTGCAAATAGAGCTTTCTGAGGTAGAATCGGGGTCGCTTCGGTTGGGCTTTGTGGGTCGTTTTGGGGCTACAGAATTGAAATGCTCTCTGACTTGATTGCTGATTTGCAGCTGCTGATCGGCGTCTAAAACCTCATCGCTCCGGCTGGGTTTGATCAACGTCCGGTGACCCACCATGATAATGATGACGATATGTATATGAGAAGGAGATTTTCAGGAAGCTCAGACCTACACGAGAGATTGGTTGAGTTTCTGAATTTATGTTCTATGTTTTATAGAAGTGAATAATGAGAGATCTTGAACTTTCGACGGAGCAATAACATGAAAACCAGGGGCGTCATGAAAATCGCTTAAGGCGAGCCGCAAAGTTATAATATATTTCTACTAGCGTTCGGGACCCGCTCATATATTTTGTTATTTTTTAATTTATTTTTTCTACTTTCACTTTGTCACTAATCTATATAATAAAGTAGTTAGAAAAATTTGTCTTTAACTTTTCGCGATTCATATCATTTTTAGACTTTTGATCTGACGATCATAATTAGACTTAACTTTAATACTCTTATCTTTTATATAACTCTCTCTCTCTCTTACCTCTTAGACATTTTAAACACACACTATCTCATCTCCTCTCTCTATCTATATAATAAAGTATAACAATTTTAAATTTTAGAGACAAAGAGCAGTGAAGATTGTTTTGTGACCAAAAAAATTATCATTCTATGGACGACGCTATCCCAAACTATCTCGAGCTATGCTCATTTTAGAATTATCGATTCAACACACCAAATTAACCCTTGAAAAATTTAATCCCGCCTAAATTTTTTAATTTCAAAATCCCTTAAATCAATCCACTTAATTTGGCAAAATATTCTGCCCCCTATGAAAAAAAATCCCTTATCTCCCCCTATCTCTATTCGCTGTCCAACTGTGCCCCACTTTCTCTATTCTTTATCTCTCTCTCTCCTCTATCCCAAGCCACACCAAAGACGACGCCAACGACTCCGGCGACGCTGTTCTCTCTCTCTAACTGTTGTATCTACACTGCTCATCTCTCACTCGACTGCTCATTCTGTGTGCACGTCACACCAGGTAGCTCACAACTCTCTGTTTCTCACCCTCTACGTCTCTATCTCTCTACTTCTCTGTCTCCGCTGACTGCTCAACACAGACAGGACATACACACACCACGCAAATAAGTTGTTTGACAAAATGCCCCTAACTTTACTCCCCTAGCTATGTGCACACACTCATCTCAGCCCTTCTCTGTTTCCATTTCGATTTTTATTTTACTGATCTTTCAATTTTGGTTTCTAATTTTTGAATTAGATTGGTGATTGGATTCTATGGATATTAAACAATTTTGAAATTTAAATCAAAATTGAGAGGTTGATGTGATTGTTTTGGATTCTCAATGTTTTTTCCTAATGAGAAGGGCTCTCAAAGACACTCTGAATTGAATGTATCAGATATTAAAGAGTTAATATATGTTCAATTGTTCTTACTTTTCCAACCTTTATGGAATTTTTCCCAATCCAGTTGACTTTTCCCCCTTCTTCAACCTCATTACTTCAACAGGAATTCATATTGAACTCTAGGGGAATGAAATTTTTCAATATAAAGATTGTTATCAAACTGTGAGACAAAAATTTTGATCTTTTGTGTCATGTATATACCATGGATGCAGCATCTCAAAGAAAGGTAAATTATCTGCAATGCGCCTAATTATTTGATTGGTGTTAGTTAAATTTATAATGGTTATCTATGAAATGGTGAATTTGTTGTGGATTTTTTATTAAAGCTATTAAATAACATGATTGTAGTTTAATATTGGGTGTGAATTGTTGAAATAGGTCATTAATTGTGTCCTTGGAGAATGTAGGCCACATACCTGCAAATCCATTGTTGGATGTTTAGGTCCATCAATTTAGTTGAGTTGTTTTGGCCTTCGGTTAAATGATTAGGGAGTGATATAATTGTAGGGCGTTGTGATGGAATTTTGGGATCCATTTGGGAAATAAAAGTGTAAGGTTGATGCAAGTTGTTAAAAGGGAAAAAAATTCATTGTGCAATTTTGTGACTTTTCCGTAGTTGTGATTTTCTTTGTTGGATGTTTATTCTTCTTAATCATTAGAATTTTTCGTGGGCACCTAAATTCTCGGCTAATACAGTTCAAATTGTTGAGAGCTATTCATGATTGTTTTACCCTTTATTGTCTCTCCTTCTCTGAGATCGAATAATCATAATTTATTGTTATGCTCTTTTATTTCTTAGTTTTTTGGTTGAAGATGATTGTTTCAATTTCAAGTTTACAATTTCAGCTCAAACACTTAATAATTGGAGGCGCCACACCATAGCTTCTTGGTTTTGCATGGAGGTTTTGTTCAGCTTTATACTTACGTTGAAGACGGTATAGGTTTATTGTTGTTACTGTGATCGTATTGGCTGATTTTTTTGTCTAATTTAATATTTGTTAGAAGATATCTCACATTTGCAAAGGATTATGTAAGTTCTTAATAGGTTAATATACAAAGATAAAAATATTCAAGCAAATATAGGAATGACATGCTATGAATTTGTGAGTTGAATTATTTAGTAGTGGAATGTTCAATATCATTTTCTCATTTGTCGTTTTGGTTGTGATCAATGTTTATATTGTTTGGATTGAATTCTTTATGATAAACGCTACCATTGTTGTCACCAAAGATAAATATGAAAAGTTGAATTTTTTACTGAAAAATTAATTATGGGTTCGTAGTTATAAAAAGAAATATGTTTCTAATTGGGTGGATCATTGTTGAGTTAAATTTGGTTTGATTGGACTAAGATGAAAAATTAGAGAGAAGGAAAGAAAATAACTTAATTTATTTGGAATTGTGTAATTCTAGAAAACGAAGAAAAAAATAAATTATTGATGTATTATATTTATATTACAGTATTGGTCCTAGATTTTTTGTGTTATACCAGTGTCTTCAGGCACGGACAATTACTAGTAGGTAAATAAAAGAATAATGTTAAATTATTAAATGATAAAAATAATTTTTTTGAAAAATAGTAAATAGTTAGTAGGAGTTGAGAGTAATTATAAAAAACATATTGTATAATTTGATAGTAGAAAATCTTAGTATGATAATTAAAAAAATTAAAACTCTAGGAGATTATGAAATTTGGAAGCAAGACTTCTCAAATATTCTCTCCTCTAATTTGTTTGTTGTATGTATATAGATTAGCAATGAATATGTGTCTAAAAGTACTATGTAATAAAATGAAAAAGAAAAAATTAATCCATAAATTTTGTTCCAACCTATGAAGTAATGTAAATAAAAAGTATATTACGTAATTAAAATTTACTCTATTTGTAACACATACAAACTTTGAGCCAAGAATCAAAATGATACCAAAGTGACATCACCAACTGCCCAACTTTTGTTTCATATTTTAAATACTGAAGAAAAATGAAGAACACAAGAAATTTATAAAATAGAGATACTATAAAATGTAATTCTACACACATACAATGAGAGAGAGAGAGAGAGAGACAAGTGTGTAGATGAGAGATATGAGATATATAATAAGAGTTATGAAAAATCTGACATCACGTAATTTCAGGGGTCAAAACTATTAGGGTGAGGTCGAAAAATTATACTTTTGAGAATTAATTTTGTTTGTCGAATTAACTGTGACTATTTATTAATTAATCTTAGACGTTCAAACAAATTTATTAGTTTGGAAGATTCAAACTTACTTGTACTTTTTTATATAGATACACTAACAATAATCTCGTACTTGAAAGCCATTTTGGAGGGAGAGGACCCCAGTGAGGATCTCATAGTTCGAAAGAAGAATAGAAAGGAACATCAATCAGAACTGGAGGAAAGAATTAACCAAGTCATCTAGATTAGAGAACCAACCGCCTGTAGACATAAAGCGGGGAGCTCTAACGGACAGGCAAAGCTAGGGCAATGAGCTGGAACAAGAAAGCAAAAGAAGGAAACCAGGGAGCCAACTCACTCAGAATTGTATTTTGCTGCACTGTGACTTGATCCGAAATGTGTACACCCAAGTGTAGGCGGTTAAGCTGTAGTAATAATCCGGTTTGAGTCCGGAGTCGAATCCACATGGAGCTTTTGTTGGTGTTTTGAGATAAGCAGTGGTAGAGACCTAATGATTGTAACCCTTAAGATTTGAAGTTGTGTGATGTACGAGATTTCCTGGACAGAATATAAGATTCTTTCCAAGAGAATTTTCTAAGCAAAATGTTGGATAAGTTCTAATGTAAAAAAAAGTCATTCTTTAGTTCAAGGATCTGAGAATGTAGTTAATTATCTGATTTGTTATACTTGTGCTTAATAACTCAATAAACCCCCATGTCAGCAGTAGGTTAATCGGAAGATAAAGGTGGGTTAGGAGAATTAATGACATGATTCCAATGTCTTTCTAGAAGTTTACAAGAATTGTCTGTGCCGAGACTTAACCCGTCTACAAACAAGCAAGTGTTTCTACAAGACATCCAATCATGACATCAATATCCCATTTCCATTCTTTAATTGAAACACAATAATGGGGAAGATTGAAGGGTAGTCATGAAGATCTAGCCGGGATACTTGCCTTGAACTCATGAACCTTTCTATGCAAGAGTCATCTGTGTCATAAAAGGGACCCATGGTTATACAAAGTACCTTAGCTTTGCTAGATGCAATCAATCATCCAATAAGCAAGGGGAATATTCAACATTAAGCATAAGAACAATACACAAATATAACTTCCGGATAATTTATACATGCCCTTCACCTCTTACTAAAGAGTGAATGAGAAACTACTCACTCTTCATGACTTTGGTAAAGATAGAAAAGTGAGTGATGCTCATCCCTCCAAGTAGAGGACTTAGAAAATGAAATACACTAAACAAGGAGCCGATATTCAACGAAGAATGAGTGAATCACGTTCCACCCTTCACGGCTTTGGTAAAGCTCTAGAAAAGTGGAAGAGTTTCACTCCTCTAAGAAAGAAGAAAGTTCAAGCAATGGAAGTGAAAGATATGAAACACAAATTAAAAGTAGAAGAAAAGTAGTCACTTTTGGAGGGTGATCCACAACCAAAAGTAATCTATCTTTCTTCTAGACATGAAATTACAAGAGACAAACTACAATAAAAGAAGACAATACTTCAATTAAAAGAAAGCAACAATATAATAAAGCAAGAAAGAAATTACTTTTGGAAGGTTTTCCACAACCAAAAGTTCTCTCCAAGAAAATGATACAAATGAAAAAATGATTCCCTTTACAAGACCCAAGGGGTGGGTATTTATAGGCAACCAAAAAAATAGCCTTTACAAACTTCAAGGGATAACATTTACAAACCCCAAAGATGTCATTCACAAGCCCAAGGGATGACATTCACAAGCTTCCAAAAGTTGTCATTCACAAGCTTCCAAAAGTTGTCATTCACAAACTTCCAAAATATGGCATTTGGATTACTTTAATCTCTCTTTGTTTAGAACTTTAATAATTGTCATCCTAGAATTTGTAGCTTTGTCACAATTGGCTCCCCAGTAGTTTGTAGTTTTGACGCATAAAACCCTGAAAAGAACAACAATTAATGCATTATCCCTAATTCACACACTAACCCTAATAAGGCTTATTTTGACTAGTTTAACTTTATTTAACTAACACAATTGTCTTATTCACTTAATTAAATTATGCACTAACTAAGTCTAATCACACTGGCAGACCAAGAAAAACAGGTAAATAATGAGGTACAGGAGCAGCTAGGGGAGAATAACAGCAATCTCTGCATGTTCCAGTGGGTTTCCCAAATTCCAGAAACCCTAGTTTTAGAGGTAGAAAAATTTTTGACATCGAAAAAGGTGGTGGTGGCTGACCTACAACAGCCACAGGCCCCATGTTAATTTTGTCTTGGAACTGTCAGGGAATGAGACGACCCCGGATAGTTCGAACCTTAGGAGGAATAATCTACTCCCATCGTCCAGCAATAGTCTTCTTAATGGAGACAAAGAATGGTATTAATAAACTAGAATCTTTGAGGAGGTCTTTATTTGCCCTATGGAGAAATATGTAGAACCGAGGGGGTTATCAGGTGGACTTGCACTGTGGTGGAATGCAGAGGTATGCTTACACATTAAAGGGAAAAGCAAAAATATGATCAATGTTGTAGGTAAGTGGCATAACCAAACTGAAGAGTGGCGGGGTTCTATTATCTATGCTGATAATGATTTTGACAAAAGACAGAGGTTATGGCAAGACTTGAAGGATTTAGCTAGAACAACCCATATGGCATGGATGGTCACTGGAGATTTTAATGTGATTTGTTCTCTTTGGGAGAAGGAAGGAGGCAAAGTTGCTAGTATGAAAAAGATGGAGAAGCTGCAAGGGTTCATTCTTGAATGCAATTTTTTGGAAACAGATTTCAAGGGGCCAAAATTTACATGGTCTAATAACAGGCCAGGTGGGGCCAATGTTCAAGATAGGATTAACAGAGTGCTGGTTAACTCAGAGTGGAGTGTTAGATTTCCTCAAATGCAAGTCATTCACGAAGCCAGAATGGGATCTGACCACTACCCAGTTGTCATTAATTTAGTACCAGGACTAAAAAAGAGTCCATTTATTTCAATTTTGAAACAATGTGGATGGACGATTCAATGTGTGAGGGGATTATTCTGAATAACTAGGGAAGCAGAGGGCTGGGATCGCCGATGTATGTGGTGGCAAGAAAGCTACAATGGTGTGCAAATGAGCTTTCCATTTGGAGTAGACAGAAGTTTGGAAATAACAGAAAGTTGATTACTGACCTGTCCTTGATCCTTACTGATATCCAGCTGAAGGAGGCCACTGAGGAGAATCTTAGAAAAAAGGCTGACATTTGTGCTGAAATTGACAATATTAGAGCAAGGGAAGAAAAATTTTGGAACCAAAGGGCGAGAATCAATTGGTTAGAATCTGGTGAACATAATACAAGATTTTTCCATTAAACAACCATACAAATGAGGCAAAGGAACAAGATTCTCAGACTTAAGACAGAGGAAACAGTGTGGATCGAGGATGAGGAGGAGATATGTAACCATATAACAGACCACTTTCAGAGTCTTTTTTCATCTGTGTGTCTGAGGAATTTCGATGAGGTGTTGGAGGTGGTGGATTGCAAGGTTTCCAAGCAGATGAACCAAAGCCTATTGAGAGATGTATGTGATGACGAAGTCTTTAAGGTTGTTCATCAACTGGGAGCCCATAAGGCTCCTGGCCTTGACGGTTTTTCAGGGGTTTTTTACTATTCTTATTGGCACATTGTTGGTAAGGAGGTTTGTAGCGTGGTCAGAAGTTTTTTTGAAGGGGGCTTCATGCTGAGGGAGTTGAATAGAACAAACATTGTTCTTATTCCCAAGGAAGCAAATCCAGAATCAATTTCACAGTTTCGACCAATTGCTCTCTACAACTTCCTTTATAAGGTGATTTCTAAAGTCATGGCTAACAGAATGAAGGGATATTTGAATAGCATCATCTCTCCTCAGCAAACGGCTTTCGTCCCCAAAAGGCATATCCAGGATAGTATTATTGTGGCAAATGAAGTCCTCCATTACCTGAAGCTGAAAAAGAAAGACAAAATCCCTGAGATGGCAATCAAAATGGACATCAGCAAAGCATATAACATAATCGAATGGGACTTCCTGGAAGCAACTTTGCTCAAACTTAGTTTCTGCCCTAAATGGGTTCATCTCATCACTCAATGCGTTTGTACAGTTAGCTTCCAAATTATTGTGAATGGGGAAAGAAACGAAGTATTTTATCCCCAAAGGGGCATTCGTCAATGGGATCCTTTATCACCCTATATTTTCATCCTGGTTGTCGATGTGTTATCTCTGATGCTACAAAAAGGTGTGGAAGAGCACAGTTTTTTGGGAGTAAAAGTTCGCAGAAGAAGCCCCACTGTCTCCCATCTTCTTTTTGTAGATGACTCTCTATTTTTTATTAAGGCAAAGGAGTAGGGTATCTATAATTTGGTGAGTATACTTGGGAAATTCTGTATGACATCTGGACAGTGTATGAACCACCAGAAGTCTGGCATTATCTTCTCATCAAACACAACAGCATATCAAAAAGCCCATTTTTGTAATCTTTTGGGAATGCAATCACTATCACTTGAGTCCAGGTATTTGGGGCTCCCTGCTTTTTGGGGTAGATCTAAATATGAGGTTTTTGGGTTCTTATTAGAACGTGTCTTGAAAAAGATGTAGGACTGGAGGGGTTAATTGCTTACACAAGGCGGGAAATAGATTCTAATAAAAGTTGTGGTTCAAGCAATTCCGTCTTATGCCATGCCAGTTATTTTATTTCCAAAATTTTTTTGTGATAAACTGGATGGGTATGTAAGGAATTTTTGGTGGGAAAATGGAGGGGAGAAGCATGGAATTTATTGGAAAAAATGGGAGAAGATGGCAGATTTAAAGGTAAAAGGGGGTATGAGTTTCAAGGACTTTCATTCTATCAATCAAGCGCTCTTGGCTAAACATGGTTGGAGAATTCTTCATAATCCATATTACTTTTGGGTTAAGTTACTTAAGTCAGTCTATTTTCCGGATTGTGACTTTATGGTGGCAAAGAAGGGAGCTCAGCCTTCATGGTTTTGGAGTAGTATAATGAAGGGGAGAGAGTTGCTGGAGAATATGCTATTATGGCAAGTTATGGATGGCAATAAGATCAATATCTGGGATGATAAATGGATTCATCTTCTTCCAAAAGCAGCTATTTCCACCACTAGGCTTCAACCTTGTGATATTGAATGTGTAAGTCAACTCATCTCTCAGCCTTTCAAAGTTTGGAACACGTTCTTGTTGAATTCCCTATTTAATGAAGCTGAATGCAAGGCTATCTTGGCTCTCCCGATTCCGAAATTGAGTGGGAGTGACAGGAGAATTTGGCAACCAAGTTCGAGTGGAGTGTACTCTGTCAAATCAAGCCATTCTTTGGCTTCTCATCTTAAATCCTCCGGTCTAATAGAAGCTAGCTCCTCTTTTTCTTCCCATCCGAAGCTTTGGCATATTATATGGCATATGGAGGCTCTCCCAAAAGTAAGACATTTCTGGTGGAGGGCTTGTAACAATGCGCTGGCTTCTCGGGAAAATATGTTTAAAAGGAGATGTGCAGACTCTCCATGGTGCCAAATTTGTAAAGACAAGGTGGAGTCAATTAAACACCTTTTTTTTTTATGTGAACGGACTAGAAAGGTGTGGTTTGGTTCAGATCTTGGTTTCAGATTTGAAGGGGAGCTGCTTGTGTCAACAATCATATAGGCTTCATCAATCTTGGATGCCATTAATAATACAGTCAGGTCTCTTGAGATTATGGGCAAAGTTGCGACGACTGCGTGGAATATTTGGAAAGGGAGAAATCTTTTGGTGTTTAACCGAGAAGAACCGAATGCACTATCCACTGTTTTCAAGGCAAAGCAGTCGTGTAATGAAGTGATTTCAGCACAAAAAGGCGAAGAAAGGTGCAGGTTGTCTTCTAACAGGGCAATCCCTCCTCCTTCTCAAAGGTTTCAAGGCCCTAAAATCAGCTGCGATAGAGCTTTCAAAGAGAGGAGTGCTGCTATAGGATTTATTTTGAGGGATACAAATGATTGTTTTTTGGACGGCATTGGAAAGAAAAACCTTGTTTTTTCAAGTCTTTATGCGGAGGCGGCAGCAGTAAGAGAAGCCTGCTTACTTGCAAGTGCATCACACCTTCGATATTGCACAATTGAGAGCGATAATCAGGATGTAATTAAGCTTAGTTCAACAGAAGAGGTTCCTCGTTGGGAAATAAGTGTTTTTGTGGAAGATATTAGAGCCAATGATCAAAATGTCGTGTCGAAACATCTGAAACGTTTCAAAATTTCAACACACCGACACAAAACATGGGTTGAATCCCAAAATTTCAAAGTTTCGGTCGAAACGTCACTGTGTCGGACCGTTTCGGTCGAAACATGACTATGCTACCTTTTATATATATATTTTTTTTTTTTTTTTTTTTTTTTTTTTGTTATAAGTATGAACAATTACATTTAATACCCCACTACATTATAATTTTTTACTTTTAACTATACATGACTACAATTAATTTAATTTGATACACTTCATTATTTTTTTTCTTTTTTATAATTATTCTTTTATGTTATTATTATTTGTTAAATTGATATGTTAAATAACTGCAAAGTCATTTTATTAATTATAACTTATTTGTTAAATATCTAGAATTAAGTATTTATCTGTTTTAATCATTGTGTACACAATGATTTTAATATTAATGAAATAATATTATTTATTAATTTGAAGACACAATTTAAATTAATAAATTAGTATTATAATAATATATTGCACTTAGTATTATTAATTAGTAAATTATATTATAGGGTTAATTGCACTGAAGATCCCCAAAGTATGAGATTTATCTCATTTTGGTCCTCAATGTTTCAATTACATCATTTTGGTTCCTGAAGTATTGAATATGTTTCTATATAGTCCTTCAAACAGACAACGTCCAGATTGTTAACATTTTTTTATCATAAACTTGTCACGTAATACCAAAATATGAACAAAAAATAATTTTGATAGCTCTTAAACAAAATTTGGGTAGCTCTTGACAAAAAAATGGTAATATGGGTAGCTTTTGACCAAAATTTGGATAGTTCATGATCAAAACTGTATAATTTAAATAGCTATTTAACCAAAATTTTAGTATAAATTTGGTCAAGAGTTATCCAAATTATTTTTTGGTCCATATTTAAGTATCGCGTGACAAATTTGTGATAAAAAAACGTTAGCAATCTAGACGTTGTCTGCTTAAGGGACCATATAGAAACGTATTCAATAGTTTAGGAACTAAAATGACGCAATTGAAATATTGAGGACCAAAATGAGACAAATTTCATACTGTAGGAACCTCTAGTGCAATTAACTCTATATTATAATAAAATTATATTATTAATTGAAAAATATTCTAATTTAAATGATTTACACCCCATGTCAAACATTTGTTTTCCCTCAATTTAAATTTATTCTTATATAAATGGATGTTAACCGAATAAATATGTTAAATTAATCAATTATTTAGCTTATCTTTATAAATAAATAGATTGTATTTGTATTTCTACATGTTTCGACGTGTTTTCATATTTTTTTCTGCGTTTCCGAAACGTTTCCGTTTTTGAGCTGACTAAAACGGTACTTCGAAACGATATTTCGATCCTTGATTAGAGCTTATGCTAGACACCTACAACTTAGGTTTTCTCACAAACCAAGAACCTTTAATAGAGCAGCTCATTAGGTGGCTGTAGCGACACTATCCGATTCTATTGCTGTGAATTGGGTCAGCTGTCCCCCGTTAGAGTTTAAGGTTTTTTTTTTTGCGTCTGACTGTAATCAACACTTTCTTACTTGAATAAATTTTTATATCTTCAAGATCAAAAAAATACACTATATAATACTAAAAATTGACTATCAATCATGCAAATATTTTTTATTTTAATTAATAATTTAATTATGTAATTTAAAATTAAAGTGAATAAAAAAATAAGATAAGGATAAGGAAGAGAGAATAGAGAATAGAGAATAGAGAGTAGAGAGGTAGGGGTCTATTACTTGAGTTATCTGATATTGAGAATCGTGAAAAATGATATTTTTTTAGCAAGAAAAAAATTTAGAATGAATTTTTTATCATTAAATTAACGTAAATGAAAATTAGATCAAATTTAACTGTTGTTTTATTTTTATAAGTTAAGAATATCTGTAATATTATTAGATGAGTTTTTTAGACTCAAGAGACATGCCCATTGGATAGCGATTCCATCAACGTGAGCCCAACATATATCCGAAATACGAAACAAGCCTATAGGGTTTCGCCAGTACATCAACATAAGCCCAACGTACATATCTCAAAAGAAAATGTTATTTGAAATTTAAAAATTGATACTATTTGTTGACTCCATTAATCAGAATTATTGAATAGATAATGAATCTCAATAAATATTAAAATTTATAATTTAATCAATAAAAATAATTAATAGAGTCAACAAATAGTTTCGACTTTTAGAATACAAGTAGTAAGCACAGTTTTAATCGTTCTTCAGATGTCACCTTGACCTAGTCTTCCCTATCAAGAGCTTACGGGTTGGCCCTAATCGTCACTTGGTCAGCCCAAATCCAGTGGTTCATGTCCTACAAGCCCAACTTAGCCCTCGCAATGCTTGGTCCTATCTTCCACCATATTGGCACAAAATGCCCAATAGTCTATGACTTGTGGGACACCACATCATAATTGGCATAAAACTGGTCCCATATCTCACCAGTATCAGATTAGAACCGATAATGCTGACTCAACACCAAGTGATACCTTTTTGACTCTAACACTACTCTTGAATTAAAAAAAAAAAAAAAAAAAAAAGATTCTTGACAACTAGGTCAAATATCTATTTTGTTTATCATGCTATAAAATGTCAACATCTATGAAAAATTTTTAAATTTTAATTTATTCTTAACAAAATAAAGAAATATTATAATTTTACTGAAAAATTGAATAGCAATTATGTATTCAATACACCATCCACGCTAAATTTCATTTGTATTCTTGTAAAAAAACTCATAATACTTGATTAGGATTCAGATCTTCATCGGTACATTTTTTCTTTAATTTTCTTCTTGACGCATCATCCCCCATTAATGAGTGAGGGATCTATTTTTATACAATGATTCCTACTAAAATACATAGAGGATAATGTGCCAAGAAAAAAATTAAAAAAAATATATACTAGAGAAGATGTCACTCTACTAGAATTCATTTGCACCATTTATTTGGAAGTGCTCTCATTCGTTTAAGCCAAAGGCACTTTAATGGAGTTTAAGCGCCATGTTTCTCTTTTGAGGGTAAATTGGGATTGTGGTGAATTTCAGGTGCGGTTCAAGATAATTTGGGGTCTAAAACGGTATCTTTAAATGATGTCTTTTCTGTTTAGTATTAATATTTTTTTATTTAAAATTAATTTTTCTTGTTTTTTGAGTTGTAAAAGTACTAATTAAATTTTTATATTCAAATTTTGCTACCATATCTTTTTCAATTGATAGTATCGCTAATTCAATTAATCTTTCTTGCGACATAGTCGATCTTAAGTAAGATTTTATTAATTTTAATTTTAAAAAACTTCTTTCCACAAAAGCAACTGTTACAGGAATTGTAAATAATATTCTATAAGCAATGCATGCATTTGGAAAAGAATCTAACTTTTTTATATAATTTATTATTTCAATTGGAGTGTTTTCTTTCATTTGTAAAATTTCTTTTAAAACATTTAGTTCTAAAAATAAATCTAAGCCATCAATGTTTGAAAAATTTTGGTATTTTAAGAAACATTTAAAGATCCAAACAATATTGTTTTAAACTATCATCGGTCAATGATTTTAATTTTTCTAAGTAAAATAAAAAATAAAAGATATTTTCGTACTTTTGTAATTATTCAAATCTACTCTTTAATGAAGAAATAGCTTGATCAATTATATATATAAAATAATCAATTCTAAAAGATTCTTCAATAGATTGTGTTACCTCATCATTAACATTTTCATCAAATTGTTTCTCTTTACGAACTCTACGTTTTTCACGAATTATAGGTTCTATATCAATTTCACATGTAATCTTTTTAGATGAAATCATAGCATTTGTAAATCCACTTTCCCTATATTTTTCAAAAAAAGAAATGAAACATTTAAATTGATCTATAACAATATCAATATGCATGTCTTTTAATTACAAATATTTACTAACTAAGTTGACAGAAAATAAAATATCATACTAAATAGTCATGCCCAATAAGAACTGAACATTTTTCAATTCATATGTTGCTAAATAATTAGCTTCACTTCTTGTTTTAGGATCTTCACTAGTTTCCGCTAATTGTAATAATGCATCTCTTATTCTTGGAGCTTGACATCTTATTGCATTAACACTTTCAACACGACTTTCTCAACGTGTTTGTGACAATGACTTAAGAGTTAAACCCTGAACATTATCTTGTAAAATTTTTCATCGTTTTGTGGAAGAAGAAAATAATAAATATATACGTTGTACTATTCCAAAAAATGATATAGCCTTGGGACAAGAGTTAGTCATATCACAAAGTACTAGGTTTAAATTATGACAACCACATGGTGTGTAAAATGCTCTAGGATTTATATTGAGAAGTCTTTTTTGTACACCTTGATGTTTTCCTTTCATATTAGATCCATTATCATATCCTTGTCCTTGTATATCATTAATATCTAGTTCAAGATTACTTATTACATCTATAAGTTTATCAAATAAACGTTTTCCACTCGTATCATCTACTTTAATAAACTCCAAAAAATATTCTTCTATTTTTATTGGACTTGTTGTAATATCTACGCATCGTAATATGAGAGACATTTGTTCTTGATGACTTACATCGGGAGTACAATCAAGTATGATTGAATAATATTTTACTTCTTTAACTTTTTTAATAATATTGCTTCTTACTTCATTTCCTAACAAACTTATCAATTAATTTTGTATGTTATGTCCAAGATAATGGTTATGAATTCTATCTTGTTGAATATGACGAATGTGTTCTTGCATTATCGGATCAAATTCCACAATCATTTCAATTAAACTTTAAAAATTGTCATTATTTTCTTAATATATCTTTTCATTTTTTCCCGAAAAGCTAAATTATTTTTACCAAGATTTTTTATATTAGTTATATGCTCATTAGTTATTGCATGATTTTTAAGCTTAACACCAATACTTCTCCAATATTTTGTTCCTTCATTAACTAGTTTACTTGTACAATGATTCATATTGAACAACTTGTAACAAAAATAAAATATTTTATCCAAATCTTTTAAATATACTAGCCATCTTCTACCAAGTGTTTCTCCTTTCGTTAATTTGCGAATATAATGTGTAGTGGAAAAATGTCTAGAGAGTTCATCCTGAGGAAAATCTAAATTATTATATCTAATTGGACAATTTTCTACTAATAAATCTCTTAATTTTGTATCAATATTTTTCCATTGACTTTGATCATAAATATTTATATGATGACTATAATCACTTGTTTCATTAAGATTTTGATTGTCTGCTATTTTATTATCTTTTATTTCACTATTTTTTTTTTCAATATTTTCTATTTCATTATCTTCTATTTCATTATCTTTTTATTTCATTATCTTTTATTTCAATATTTTCTATTTCATTATCTTCTATTTTATCTTTTATTTCAATATTTTCTATTTCAATGCTTTTTATTTCATTATCTTCTATTTCATTATCTACTTGTTCATTTTCAAAATTTTTATCTAATTTTTTATTACATTATTTTTGTTACTAGTAACAAATTTATCAAGAGATTTTTTTTGAGATTCTATTAGTTGGTCCATTTTTTTTTTTTTTTTTTTAATTTTTCGTATCCATTTGGTTGTCTTCTAGATGCCATATTATTAATATATTATAGTTATATAACAACCAAACAAACACATATAAGCGCAAACAAACATAATATATAGTATAGTTAAACTATATAACACAACTAAAATTATGAAAGCAAAGACAAAGAACACAAAAAAAATAAAGTTATGAAACAATAAAACCTTAGATAGTCTCAATGTTGACTTTTGGTTTTGCACCATGTCTCTTATGTTGTAATGGAGTCGACGATGGGTGAATCATAGATCATCTCCAGCTCTCAGATGTTAAAATGAAGACTTGGCTATGGCTTTACACAATTACATTGTGAGAGAATTACTGTAAGAGCACCGAGAGAGAGGAATATGGCAAGCTTGGTTTACGGTTTACCGAGAGAGAGAGAGAAGAGTTGGGCGGCTTGAGTCAGTTGGCTTTTGGTTATACCGAGAGAGAGAAAAAAAAATGGTTGCCAGTGTAATGATTTGACCTTTCAGCTTTTTTAATTTGATGTGATTTTTTATTTCAGTTTTTTTTTTTTTCTTACTGTTATTATTTTTTAAATATTTAATATTTAGATTGAAATATAGGCCTAAATAATTGATAGGACTTATATTTTTGTAAGACTTTTTTTTACATGAGCTATTATGATATTTAAAAATTTGGTACCTTCTTTTAAAATGGAGCCTAAAACCCAAATTTTTTTAGATATGCTGTTGGGCCGGCCTTGTTGAATATATATATATATACCCAGTCATGAGTTGTTTGTTTATTTTATTGTTCCAAATATGTTCACTTTGGTTCGTTGATGTTACTAACTATGGCCTGCTCACTATCAACTCTGAATTTTATATGTTCACTTTTCATTCAACTCTGAAAATGAAAGAAACAATGAAAGTTGGGATCGTATATATAACTTCTTGGGTAGTTAGTGGTGTGGGGACTAGGAACTAGGGGTGGCAATATTTGACACGACACGATAACCCGATACGAACACGACACGAATAAATGAGTTTGGGTTGACTAGTTTTTTGACACGACCCGTGTATGACACAACCCGTCAACACGAAATTTTAATGGGTCGTACACGACACGAACCCGCTTAACCCGAATTGACCCGTCAACACAAAATTTTTAACTCGAAGGAGATTGACATGACCTTTTCGTTGCATGTATGAGTTTTCATGTTCTGATGGCTTGTTTTATCCATTACTTCTAATGTTTAATTAATTACGCGATGTACGATTATCATATTTAATTAGTATTATAGAAATAAAATATTAATTATTTGTAACTGTTTATCGAGCACTGACATAATTATTGTATAAAAAAAATATATGAATGCTCATTATTATTATTAAGTTAATTTTTAGTTTGTAGAAAAAATATGAGGAAAGATTTAATTAAGTGAAAATAAAATCTTAGAGTTAAATTTTTTATTCAAAGTATATGTGGGTCAACACGATTACGAACACGAACACGACACGAAAATAAACAGGTCAACACGACACGACACGATTATTAAATGGGTTGGGTTTGGGTTGACTAATGTTCGACACGACTAATATTTGACACGACACGAACCCGACACAACACGACACGATTGCCACCCCTACTAAGAACGATACCACCAGGGGCGGACCCACATGGAGACCAAGGTTAGGTGGGCATTTGTCTGCTTCTACCTTTGACTGGCCATAAAATTATTTAATATATTATAATTATTCTTCCTAAATTTTTAAAAATTTAAACATGGTTCTAGTTTTCTCTTTTTCAACAATTTAGTGGTGCACTAACTTTCTAAATAAATATTTTATTTTTTGTTTGAGTAAATCAGATGTAACTATTTTAATCTATTTGTATATTGATCAAAAGACAATATTTATCTTTATCTAACAAAATGTTCGTTACTTTTTAAGAATAATTTTTAGTTTTCATTTATTTTTTTTTAGTAATAGTAGTCTATAACCCAATAAAATACGATTGTATTTCAATCTATTTCAAATAGGGAATTTCTCTATAAGATTGATAATGAATTCAACTAAAATTTGCAAATAAATAAAGAATGATTTTACTACGGACTTGTGATTATCCGCATTGATAGAAAATTAGTGAAAAATTAATTTATATTTAATTGACATATAAAATTTTAGAGATTTTAAAGAACGTTGTGTTTTATTGAAATACATAATAAATTATTTTTTGTATTTTTATTCAAATTTTGTTTCGACTAAATAAAATTTCCCCCCCCCCCCCCCCTCCACCCCTTAGATATTCTTGGCTCAGCCCTGGATACAAAATAGTTCTTCGTATGGAAGTTGTATTTTATATAACAATGCTTTTAGGGTAAATCGCATAAATACCAATTGATAGGTAATCTTAACCAAAAATGTCTTATTAACATTTATTCTTAACGGAATTTGTCTCATTTATCGATTAATCTTAACGGAAGGGGTCAATTGAAATAAATTATATAATTTAGGGAGTAAATTAGAAAAATTAAAAAAATTAAAAAAAATAAAAATGCCAACTCGTAACTAGACACGATACAATTAATTAAATGAGTTGAGTTAGATTTTACTAATGTTCGACATAAATCCGTAATGACTCAACACGAATCTGCCACGATACGACTCGATTGTCACCCCTAATCTTATCCAGCACAAAAAAAAAAAAAAAATTAGTCATTTTTATTTTCCATCCATCCAACCAAACACGAAGGAAGGAAAGTGTATCCATCATACTTTCCTTCCTTGAAGGATAGAAAGTGTATCCCTTCTACTTTCCATCCTTCCTACCAAACGGAGCATTAGAATTTCTATACCGCAATGGGTTACAATACATTAGATAGGGTGCCATAGCATGATTTGTGAAATTTAAGTTTGGAAATCAAACAATAAAAATAATTTGATCCGTCAATCTAACGAAATCTATGGCCTATTATTGGGCTTGGATGCACATCCTAATATTCCATTTTCTTGGTAGATGACGTGTACAAATTATGTGGTAACAAAGAAATTGTGTATCACCGACAATGCTCGGAGTCTCCCATATTCTAATGCTCTGTTTGGTACGATGGAAAAATGGAAGGATGAAAAGTTGGAAGGATGGAAAGTGAGATGGACAGATAAAACATCATGTTTGATAAAGAAGAAAAGTAGGAAGGATGAAAAAGTAGATGGATTAACTTTCCTTCTGATGAGTCCTCGGAAGTTAATCTCCCAGGCCCAAGTGGATCTTGCGTTTTCGGGTTTTTATGGAATGGGTTTTTTAGGCGAGATTGCTGTTAGACAATGGCAGGCAGCTAATGTAAGTGGTTCACCCTAGCCGAAGAGCTTGGGTTACGTCCACTGTAACGGAGGCTCTTGCTCCTTGACTGTGTATATTGAATCCGGCTAATTACAAGGAAATTATAGGCGCAGGGCCATAAAACAATGTTCTCTGTTCGTCTGTTCTAGGGTTTTGGGCGAAAACCAGGTAGAATACCCGGAGGAAGACTCTGGAACTCTCCCTCGTTTCTACTGTTCTATTTATATCGTCTCTTTGTTTAGGGTTTTTCGTCCTTGTTCCTCCTTTCCTTGATCTTGTGGGGACCGTTCGTCCTTTCCCTGCAAGCCACTCTGACTGCCGGCGATGCTGTGCCCACGACCGCCAGGGTTCGTTCAGCACCACCTCTCTCTGTTTTTGCAGGGAGTAACTCTGAGAAATCAGAGCCGGTTTCCTCTGTCCTTGGAGCACGTGGCGCAGCAGGCTTTAACTCGGGTCATGGGCTAAGAAACAAATGCGGGCCGGTTGGGACCATTTCTTCTTGGGTTTTGGAGCTCTCATCCAACATTTTCTGGAGGTCTTTGGGCTTGGTCCTGAAGGCAGCCCAGGCCCAAAAACCTATCCTCATCAGTTGCCCCCCAGCCCCTGGTCATGAGAATGACGTCTTCTCTGACCTGGGGATAGAAAGTGTCTTTTCCGAATTCTTCGTAGTCATCATACGTGGCAGAGCGCGTGGTCAGGCGGCTTTGCGCTGGTTTGGTCTGCTTCGGTATTTGCCGGCTGTGATGGGATGGTTTTTACACGTGTCATCATCGGGTGAGCCCAACGGTACGGTTCCTGAGGCGAGTCCTGTAGTCTCGTCTTTCAGGGCATTAAATGTTTCGTATAAAAGCGGGGAAGTCCCCTCGCCTACGTCGTTCTTGCGTTTTTTGAATTTCCTTGCGCTTCTCTTTCCTTCGTTGGCTCTCGAGGTGCTTTGTTTCAGACTTTCAGGCGATTCTTAGGGTTTCTGCGCCCTCGGTCATTTTCTGCATCTAGCACCCTAACTAGGTACGTCTTTCCTCTTTTCTTTATTCCTGCGCGATCTGGATCCCTTCAACCCTTCTTGGTGGGGTTTTGGGTTTCGCTTTTTGATATGGAGGTTTAGCTACTTCAGAAATCACTCCGACGACCTTTCTCCCCTTACGTGTTTTGTGGACCATCCTACTTCGCTTAGGGTATCCTTCCTTAGAGGTTGGTGTCTGAAACCCCCCATTTTTGACGGACTGTGCCTTACACTTTCCTTCCCTCCATTCCGGCTTACGGCCTGGATCTTTGATGGGGAAGCGGGTCGTTTCCTCTTCAGAATCGGATTCCGAGGATCTAGTAGACAAGGAGGTTGAGGTAGGTTCTTAGAGCGGTAGTTCTGCTGATAGGGCCGCTTCTGGGTCCGCTCACGGAGTTTCTGCCTCTGGGTCCGCCCTTGTAGAAGAAGCTCGTCCCCTTTCCTCCCTTCCTCCTGACTCTTTTGTCGCGTCGAAGACTAAGAAGTCCAAACCGGCTCCTCCCCCAATTCCTAGGAAAAGAGCTCGTCGAGACCAGGCCAACCTGGCTTGTTGTGCAGCATCGACTCCCAGTTGTCTCAGCGACGAGGACGTAGACGAGCTGAGGCGGGAGTATCGTTTTCCTGACTCCGTCCTCTTACATTCTCCTGAAGAACACGAGAGGTGCAATTTTCCTATTCCCGGACTGGTCTGTTTTTACGAATCCACTTTCCGAGCTGGTTTGCGGTTCCCTGTTCATCCTTTTATCCGGATCGTTCTTTCTTTTTATAACATATATCCGGCCTGGCTTTCTCCAAACGGATGGGGTCTCTTGATCGGATTTCTTGTCCATTGGTTGAAGAGTGGGACCGACTCTCAGCCCTCCATTAATGAATTTGCCTTCCTTTTTCAACTTAAGTCCTCCCCTTCTGCTGGTTTCCTTTATTTTTCGAAAAGGGTCAGGGCGAGGAATCTGATCACCGGGCTTTCTTCTTCCAACAAAGGGTGGAAACCTAAGTTCTTCTTTGTTAGAGGTGATTCCTGGGAGCTTTCCGGGAGACCAGGGGACGTCCCTCTCATTCCCAGGTCTTGGGGGGCCCCAAGGAATATAAGTAAGGCCCTTCAATTTAGCTGCATCTTTTTCCTTCCCTATACTTTTTTTTCTGACTTAACTTCTGATTTGCAGATTACCGTCCTGTCCTTGGGATCGAGGAAACGGCAAGGGTTGCTAGAGCCGAGGATTTGGGGTCGCAGTCCTTCTTCGATTTGGTGACGGATGAGAATTTAGCCCTCTACGAACTCGGGCCTCCAGTTGAGCAACCCTTAGTGCCTTCATCACCCCCTGCTGTCCCAACTGCCCCCATGAAGAAAGATTTGATAATGGCGGTATTCTTAGATGCCGAGAAGTCGAGGAAGAAGAGGAAGGTGGTGAAGGATTCCCAGCTGTTATCTACTGGCGCGTCGGTATCCGACCCTCCACCTGCTACTTCTGAGCAGAAGGAAGAGACCCTCCTTCCCCGTGAGGATGCGCCTCCCCCCCTGCTCCCTATTGAGGCTTCTAGGGGCAAATCATCGACCGAGGGAGGTTCAGAAAAAGGACGCGAGGTTCCAGCAGTTCTTCCTCACTCTACCCCTCAGGAAGGTGGGAAGATGGGCCTCGCTCGAGCTACGTCTAAGGATCAAGGGGATGGTTTCTTGCGTGACCCTGAGGTCGCAGTTGCTGCCTTGTCCGACCTTGTCTCAAATTTAGATCTCAGGGCAGCCATGCGGGTTCTTTTCGACAAGAAGGTCGATCGCGCTATCTGGGGTATGGCAGAGGTACTTTCTATCCTTGTCTTTCCTCTTCTCCTGTATTTCTTTATGCCAAGGTCTCCAGGGATTTTTTGTTTGACCCTTTTTTCTTCTCAAACGCTTGCCTGCGTAAAGATGCTAGGATTCCACTACAACGAGGAGCTTTCGAAGGCAAAGGAGTCCAGGGCCGCCCTGTTAGTGAGCAAGGAGGCTGCCGAGGAGAAGGTGAAGATTTTGGCCTCGGAGGCCGCTGAATTGAAGAGGATTAACGACGAGATGGATGCTCGCCTTCAGGATTTTGTCAAGGTCATGGATTCCAAGAAGAACAAACTCAAGACCGCCGAAGCTGACCTGGTCGCCAAGGATTCCGAGCTGTTGACTCTGCGGTCTCGTGTTTCGCAGCTTGAGGAAGACTGCGCCTCCGGCTTTGTGAAGGGTTTTCTAAACCTTAAGGATCAACTTGAGGAGGCTCATCCTGATCTGGACTTGGACCCTTTTGTACCAGTGCTGGACTCCGAGGAGGCCGCCATGGTGGCTGAGGAGGCCGGGACCTCTGATCTCCCTGAGGGTGTGGCTCCTGATGCGGAGAAGGTGCCTGGACCTGTGGTGGCAGCGGCGGAGGGACCATGCATGCCAGTAGGGGCATCTGGTGAGGGGGCAGGTGATGAAGAGATTGCTTCTTGAGGTCGATTTGAGGCCTTCCTGTTGTTTCCAACTTCCTTGTGACTCTTCAAGTAGTTTCTTTGTGGAATGCTTGACTGTAACTTCTTTAAGTGCTGAAATGAGAACTCTTGTGGTTTTTCCTTTTTTATGATTGTTGTGTGATGCTTTGCTACAAACTTCTTTGACTTGTGGTTGCGTTGTATTTTCCTTAGGCGCTGACTTCTGCTTTTTCACTTATGGCTGAGCTTCTTTGAACCGAGCTGACCTTCACGCTTTCCCCTTGGGTCTCTTGAACTTCTTTAGGGCTATTTTGGTCTTTTCCCGCTGTTTTACTTGTAGTGGAGACCCGACGGTTTTGTTCGTTTGAGAACGTGCGTCGTCAGAGGGTTTAGTGGTCCCTCGATCGTGGCGGCTGAAAAGCCCCCACGACGCCACGTGTCCACTTCATTAATGGCGAGAGACGTGCATTAACTTCCTTCGGCGTCAGTGACAAGGCTTGTCCTGCAGTGCCTATAAATAGGCCTCCGGGGAATGATTGTTCTTCACGAATTGTGTAAAGTCCTAGCTTCTGAAAAATCCTCTCTGATTCCTACATTCATGGCTTCTCCTCCCTCTTCATTCGAAATCATGGAGCGAGTTTTTGGCCATGTTGAAGCAAGCGAGATCGATGGGGAGGAGGCTCAGCTCCTTGCTAGGCGCTTCGATTTTCCCCCCAGTGTTATCGTGCATTCTGCGGATTTGCGCAGGTTTTACAGCTCGGTGGTTGGTGAAGCTTGTTTTTTCGAGGCCCTCTTCTTGTTGGGGCTTCGATTTCCCCTTCCCGGCCTGATACGAGACGTTCTTCACTTTTTCAGCTTCTGTCCTGCCATGCTCCTCCCATCTGGCTGGGCGGTGTTAATGATCTTTACTGCGGCGTGGGAAAGGATGTTCCCTCAGGCTAGGGCTAACTTGAAAGAGTTTCTTCACTTTTTCCGCCCTGAGGAAGTATCCGAATTCTACCACTTTGTCCCTAGGCGAGGGGGTGAAATTCCCATCCGGGATCTCCCGCCGAGCCCTGAGGGGTGGATAAGGAGATACTTCTTCGTCTCCGGAGATGGCTGGGAATTTGGTTCCCAATTCCCGGGTTCTGTCAGAGTTCCTACCGCCTGGGGGAGCCGTAGAAACCTAAGTAAGCTGTTCACCTTTATTTTTGTTGATGTTCGTGCTTGTGCACTAACAGTGTCATCGGTTCCTAATGTAGGAGAGCTCCCGCCCCTTGACTCTACAGAGCTGGCCCGAGTTGACCAAGCGCGTGCTCGTCTCCCCTTTTCTTATGTTGAACTGATGCACCCCGGGGTCCCCTTGGCGTCAGGTGATTGCATACAGGCAATGTCCTTTATCTCTCTGTTCCTTTACTTGGAGCTTTGCTAAGTTTTTGATCTTGTATGCGTAGTTCCTTCCTACTTGGTGACTCAGCGCCGCATGATCATGGAGCGGGTAGGTGAAAGAAGGCGGGATAGAGCCGTAGGACCTCCGGCAAAGAGAACGAGGTTGGAAGAGGGTAGCCCTTCTAACGAGGTCCCCTTTCCGGCCGCGGAGGCTCCTGTCGTAGCGGCTGAGGCCCCTGTTCCTGTCTCCAGTGTTCCTGTTCTTTCTCCCGAGGTCCCGAGGTTGGCATCGGAAATGGTCACTAGTGAAGCCACCGCGGGTATCGTAACGATTGATCCCGTTGGAGGGCCTGTTAGGCGAGGCACTCCTCTATCTGCTGCAGCTGGCCCCAGCTCAGCTCGTGCCCCCCAGGCCTTCGTTGCTGACCTTGAGGCCGGCCTTCTTCGGGACGTGAGTTTGAGCAGCCGGGCACTGATGGAGTTGATTCCCCGAGCTGACCTGCGTCGCTCTGTAGATCTTCCCTTTCAAGTTCGAAGCCGTGATGCTCTTCATGCCCTGCTCGAGGTATTCCTTGGTGTTTTTACCTTTACTTCGAACTTCTCGGTTTCTTACATTGCCCCTTATGTTTCCAGTCGGCGACGCATGTCTGCGCTCTTGGGAGGGAAATCTTTATGCTGAGGGGCGATGTTCAGAGGAGGAGTGCCGAGGTTCTTGACGCTCGTCGGCGAGGCACCGAGCTGTTGGACTGGGGCTTAGCCATTGAGAGGGAATTGGAGCAGGTCCTTGAACAGCGGGCCCATACTTTCAGACAGCTGATTGCCAGTACTTCTGCTGAGGTGTCTCTGAGGGACGAGCTGGCTCTTTTAAAGGAGGAGCGGGAGGCTGAGGAGGAGAGACTGCTGAACGCGGCTGTTGCCCGCACTCTTCTGGAAGATGAGCTGAAGGAGTCCCGGGCTGAGGTATCTGAGCTGACCAAGTCTTTAGCTGCTGAACGCCGGCTCGTAGAAGATCAACGAAAGGAGCTTGAGAAGGCGAGGCTGGAGGCAGCTACGGCTTTTGTTGACGGGTTCTTTAATTTCGCTGACCAGGCGATGGAGAGATATCCCGACCTAGACCTTGAGCAATTTCAGCCAAGGTTTGATGCTTCTTCAAGTGGCGGGGCTCCTGACGTTACTCCTGCTTCCGACGCTACTCCTCCTGTAGATCGGTCTTGACCACCAGGGTTTTCATAGCTGGTTTCTTCTTTTTTTTTTTTTTTTTTAAAGGTTTGTAGTGAAACTTCCCCTTTGGAATGGAAAAATTTTTGTGGTGCTCTTGTTGGTTGCTTCTTGTGTTATATATTCCCTTGCCCCCCTACTCCGAGGAGGCCTTGGCCTGTTTGGAGTAGTATCATTTCTAGATATCTGGGCTTCTTTACATTGGATCTGTTGCGTGTATCATCCATACATATATATGTATATATATATATATATATACTTTTTGCAATATACGATGTAGATTTAAGGAAGTTCCTGGGTGGTTTACCAACCTCGTCGTAAGTTGAGCCAGCCTTCAATGCTATCTTGATTGCGAGATTCCAACAGTCACCCTTGGATATTATTTATACCCGTTTGTCTCATCGCTTTTTAGAGAAGTCTCTTTGTGTTCTTGAACTTTGCAATGATGGATTCTTCTCCACTTTTCAAGCAACGAGCCCGTGAGTCGCTCAAGGGCGATTGGTGCTCTATCTTTCTTCTTCCCTCCCGGCTTACGGCCGCGGAAGCTGCTGATATTAAGGGTCGATACGACCTTCCGGCGGATCTGGGAGTTAGGGCTCCCGCTCCTGATGAACCTTGTAGTATGCCTATTCCGGGCGAGGTCTCTTTTTTTGTGGACGCATTTGAGTGTGGTCTTCGACTCCCTCTTCATCCGGATTTCGCCCGGATATTGTCTCACCATGGCTTGTGTCCCTCTCGTCTTTCCCCCCAGGGGTGGGCTGCCATGGTTGGTTTCTTCATTTTCTGGCGCATGCAAGGCTTTGAGACCTTTCCTACAGTTTCCGAGTTCTTCTACTTCCTTGATCTCTCTTTTGACTTTCCACCTTTCTTTAGCTCTCTTTCTTTTAAGTGGTATTTTCATCCACCATTGATTGCTGATATCCCCACTTCCCTTGAGGGGTGGTCCCAACGCTTCTTTTTCGTCTCTGGGGACTCCTGGGAATCTGCTGTTGGGGATGATGGGCATGTTTGGGTTCTTCGTTCTTGGACAAGCTTCCGGGAGAGAGGTAGCCATTTTTCCTCATGGTTATTCGTGTTTGAACGGCAACAACCTTGCTGATCTTGTTTGTGCTTGTGCAGGTATTCCAGCTCTTACTCCATTGGAGGCGTTCCATGTCGGAATGGTGGAGAAAGCTTCTCCCCGTCCTTACTCTGCTCTGGTTACCCCTCAAAACCTAGTCCGTTATGGGATTGGGGGAAGTTCCACCAGAATCCAGCGTCCGCCCTCCCTTGTGAAAGAGTAGGAAGAAGCCGACTTGGCAGGTTCTGAGGTGGAGGTCCTGAAGAGGAAATTGGCAGAGGTGGAGAGAAAGAGAGACGTTCTGAAAGAGGAGAATGCCAGGCTTAGGGTGGCGGTTGTTCATCTTCAGAAGGTGAAGGAGGGGGATACCCCGATGAAGGGGGAGGTTGTGGAAGCTTTGGGTGGGGTAGGAGGCCAGGGGGCCTGATCTTTGTATAACTTCTATGTACTTGTTCGTTGTTGTTCCTTTAGAACTGTTGACTTTCTACTCATGGTGCAATGAAATTCCGGGCTTTTGTCTTCCAGTTTTTTTTTGCTATGAATGTGGTTATCTGTTGAACTAGGAAACCTGCCTGTTTTGAATTGCCGAGCTTTCAAGCTCGTTGTCTTCCAAGCGGCGAACTCTTAGGTTAGTTCTAAGCTTACGAGCTCTTAGGCTTACGAGCCCTTGGACTGAAAAGTCAGTAGATCATGAGCTTCCGATCTCCTGAGCTTACGAGCTCTTAGACTGAAAAGTCTGTAGTTCCTGAGCTTACGAGCTCTTAGACTGAAAATTCTGTTGATCCTGAGCTTACGAGCTCTTAGACTGAAAAGTCTGTAGTTCCTGAGCTTACGAGCTCTTGAGCTTACGAGCTCTTAGACTGAAAAGTCTGTTGTTCCTGAGCTTACGAGCTCTTGAGCTTATGAGCTCTTAGACTGAAAAGTCTGTTGTTCCTGAGCTTACGAGCTCTTGAGCTTACGAGCTCTTAGACTGAAAAGTCTGTTGTTCCTGAGCTTACGAGCTCTTAGACTGAAAAGTCTGTTGATCCTGAGCTTACGAGCTCTTAGACTGAAAAGTCTGTAGTTCCTGAGCTTACGAGCTCTTGAGCTTACGAGCTCTTAGACTGAAAAGTCTGTAGTTCCTGAGCAGGGCGAACTTTTGGGAAACTTTTGTATCTCTTCATTGATAAAATCGGATCTTTTTACAATAATCTTCCATTCCTTGCTACAGACTCTACTGGTAATATTGCTTCAAGTGGTCCGCATTCCATGAGTGCTGTAGGTCCCTGCCCTCTTCAGTTTGCAACTGGTAGTTTCCAGGTCGGATAATCCTTTTTACTACGTACGGTCCTTCCCAGTTTGGTCCCAACTTGCCATGGGCCGGGTCTTTCCTGGCTGGAAGCAATTTCTTCAACACTAGATCTCCTGGTTTAAAGCCTCTGCTTCTTACTCGTTTGTTATAGTATCTTGCTGTGCTCCTTTGATAGGAGGAGATTCGCTGCAGGGCCTCGTCTCTTTTCTCGTCTAGGAGGTCGAGGTTGACCAACAGGGATCTTTCGTTCTGTGCAGGATTAAACAGCTCGGTCCTTGCGGTGGGCACTCCGACCTCAACGGGAGCCATGGCCTCCGTCCCGAATGCCAGGCTAAAAAGGGTTTCTCCAATCGCAGTCCGAGTGGTCGTTCGGTATGCCCATAACACTACGGGGAGGTGGTCTACCCATTGGGACTTAGACGCCTCCAGCATGGTTTTGAGTGCCAGTTTGATAGTTCTGATGGTAACCTCGGCCTGCCCATTAGACTGCGGGTGGGCTGGTGCCGAGAAGAAATTTTTGATTCCCAGTCCGCTACAGAAATTCGTGAACATCGGATTATCGAATTGCTTTCCGTTGTCGGAGACCACTGCTCTGGGGACTCCGAAGCGGCAAATTATAGACTTCCAAACGAAACTCTTGACCTTCTGAGCTGTGATCCTTGCCAGAGGTTCGGCTTCAGCCCACTTGGTGAAGTAGTCTACTGCGACCACGACGAATTTGCACTGGCTAACTCCTATTGGTAGGGGTCCTAGGATGTCCAAACCCCACTGCTGAAAGGGCCAAGGGCTGACCACCGGGGTGAGGAGTTCAGGTGGGCAGTGTGGCAAGTTCCCGTGAACCTGACAAGCTTGGCATTTCTTCACTATCTCTTTGGCGTCTTTGGACATGGTTGGCCAGAAGTAGCCTTGTCGTAGGGCTTTGCTGGCTAATGTCTTTGCACCGATGTGATTGCCGCACATGCCTTCGTGGATTTCTCTTAGGATATAGTTTGCTTTCGTTCCTGTCACACATTTCATTAAGGGAAAAGAAAAGCCTCTTTTGTATAGGTTACCTTGGATCAGTGTGAACCTTGCTGCCCTGGCCCTTAGTTTAGAGGCGCCCTTCGGGTCTTCTGGCAGTACTCTGTCCTGTAAGAAGGATATGATGGGGTCCATCCATGAAGCCTCTTCTTCAACTGGCATAGCCTAGGTTTCTGTGGCTGCTTCGTCGTCAGGCTGAATGCTGGGCCGTGCTAGGACTTCGATGGGCGTCCGCCCTGGTAAGTCTTTACTGCCGATAGTGGCCAGCTTGGCAAGGGCGTCTGCCCGCTGATTGGCTTCTCTGGGGATTTGGATGAGCTCGGCTGAGACGAATTTCCTCAGTAGTCTTTGCACTTCTGTTAGGTATAGCGCCATCTTCTCGTCCCGGGCGGCATATTCTTCTTCGACTTGCCTGACTACCAGTTGCGAGTCACTATACACCACGATCTGTTGAGCTTCCATTGAAAGGGCCAGGTTCAGCCCGGCTATGAGGGCTTCATACTCTGCTTCGTTGTTAGACGCCTGAAATTCAAACCTCAAGGCATACTCTAGGTCATACCCCTCCGGTGATGTTAGGATGAGCCCGGCTCCACTCCCCTGCACATTTGAAGCCCCATCTACGCTTAATTTCCAGGTGGGAACGTCGGGAACATGGTCTTGGATTTCTTCGTTTTCCTCGGGTGGGGAGGTAAACTCGGCGAGAAAGTCTGCCAGGACTTGTCCCTTGATGGCGGTCCTAGGCTTGAACTTGATATCGAATTCGCTAAGCTCCATCGCCCACTTCATCAACCGTCCCGAGGCCTCAGGTTTGTGCAGGACCTGCCTCATTGGTTGGTCCGTTGGGACTTCGATGGTGTGCGCCTGAAAATATGGTCTTAACCTCCGTGCGGCGACTAGCAGGGCCAGCACGAGCTTTTCCATCTTTGGGTATCTTTCTTCGGCGCCTCGGAGGGCTTTGCTGCAGAAGTAGACAGGCAGCTGGATCCGATCTTTGTCTCTAACCAGTGCGGCGCTGACCGAGAAGTCTGAGACTGCGAGGTAGAGTGTCAGAACTTCTCCCTCTTGAGGGCTTACCAGCACGGGTGTGGACGCCAGGTACACCTTTAGGGCTTGAAAAGCCTCTTCACATTTCTCATCCCACTGAAAGGCTGCCTTAAGAACCTTGAAGAACGGCTGGCATTTATCGCTGGAGCGTGATACAAAGCGGTTGAGCGCAGCTATTCTCCCGGTCAGGCGCTGGATTTCTCTGGTGGTAGTGGGGGGCTTCATTTCGAGGACTGCTCTGACCTTTTCTGGGTTCGCCTCAATGCCTCGGCTGTTGACAATGAAGCCCAAAAACTTTCCAGCTGACACCCCGTAGGCGCACTTTGCGGGGTTCAGCTTCATTCGATACCTCCTCATGATCTCGAACGACTCCCTGAGGTGCTGAATGTGGGCCTCGGCTTTAAGCGATTTCACCAGCATATCATCTATATACACTTCCATGGTTGAGCCTAGTTTCTCTCTGAACATTCGATTAACCAACCTTTGGTAGGTGGCCCCCGCGTTTTTTAGTCCGAACGGCATCACTTGGTAGCAAAAGGTCCCCTATTTTGTGACGAATGAGGTCTTCTCTTGGTCATTTGGGTCCATCCGGATTTGGTTGTATCCTGAGAATGCATCCATGAAGCTCAGGAGCTCATGACCGGCTGTCGCGTCGACTATGAGGTCGATCCGGGGCAGTGGGAAACTGTCCTTTGGGCAGGCTCGATTGAGGTCGGTAAAATCGATGCAGAGTCGCCACTTGCCGTTTACTTTCTTCACCAGAACGACGTTAACCAGCCAAGTCGGGTAGTCGACTTCTCTGATGGCTTTGGCGCGCGATAGCTTGGCTACCTCGTCGTTGATCGCCTTTTGCCTGTCCGGCGCGAAGCTTCTCCTCTTCTGCCTTACCAGCTTGCAGTTAGGATCTATGCTGAGACGGTGCACGATCACGGCGGGGTCTATCCCTTCCATGTCTTCTTGTTTCCAAGCGAAGGTGTCGGCATTTTCTTTTAGGAAGGAGATGAGTTTCTCCTTGATGACTGGTAACAGTGTGGAGCCCACAAAGACTACGTGCTCCGGGTCCTCACCCAGCTGCACTGGCTCCAACTGCTCCGAAGGGGAAGGTCGGGCTTCCACCTCATCCCTCATGTCCAAGTCCTCCAGCTGTACTGACTCCACCTCTTTTTGCCGCATGGAGGCTACGTAGCATTCCCTGGCGAGGCGTTGGTCTCCTTTCACCACCCCCACTCCACTTTCGGTTGGGAATTTCATCACCAAATGATACGCAGAGGGCACCGCCTTAATGGAGTTGAGGGACGGCCTCCCCAACAGGACGTTGTAGGCAGACGAGGCGTCCACCACTAGGAAACGGGTGGTGGTGGTGACTTGGCAAGGTGGATCTCCTATGGTGAGGACCAGCGGCAGAGATCCGACTGGCAAAACCCTTTCTCCCGAGAATCCCAAGAGGTGGGTTTTCACGGGTTCCAGTCTTGACTTCTCTATTCCAAGCTTCTCGAAGGCCGCCAAGAAGATGATATCTGCCGAGCTTCCGTTATCGACTAGCACCCGATGTATGGTTTTGTTTGCTATGATTGCTTTTATGACTAAAGGGTCATCGTGAGGGTGCTGGCACCCTTCTAGGTCTGTATCCGAGAAGGTGATTTCTACGTCTCGGCGGGGCACCTTGCTGACCGCCTGAACCGTGAGGAAGTCGTCTGATCGGGCCCTTCTGGCATGCGCTCTCCGGGCCGAACTTGATTCACCTCCGCCAGCGAAACCCCCGGAGATGACTCAGATTTCTCCGATGGCTTGTTGATGTTGCGGTGGTTCGGCGGCAGCTCGGGCTTCTCGCCCTTGATTGTTCTGTGCTCTCTGTTCTCCCGCTATGTAGTGGCGCAGATGGCCTCTCTGAATTAAGTATTCGATCTCCTTCTTCAACTGAATGCAATCGTTCGTCTCGTGGCCTGTGTCTTTATGGTAAGCGCAGTATTTGGTGGCGTCCCTCCTGCTGGGATCTGACTTCATCCGGGGTGGCCACCTTACGAACCTCTCGTTCTGCACCTCGTGAAGGACCTGGGCTATCGAGGTGACTAGGGGCGGGAGCCGTGCTGGCATATACCGCTGTTGTAGTTCCTGGGGGGGAGGTCCCAGTCAGTCTCGAACGTTCCCTCTCCTTTTAGGAGAAGGCTCTCTTCCTCTTCTCGGGGAGCGATCTCTCCTCGGAGATCGGTCGCGTCTCTTTTCCTTCTTGGGACTGTGATCCCTCCGTTTCTTCTCTCCGTCCGTCGTCGCCGTACTCCCCTTCAGGCGGAGGGCCTCTTCGCCGTTTATGTACTTCTCGGCTTTCGCCAATACCTCGGCCATAGTGGCTTGAGGATTCTTCGCAATCGAGAAGAAAAGGTCCTTGGACTGAACTCCGAGTCCTGACATGAAGGTAGTCAATGCGAACTTGTCGTCCACGCTTTCTACTTTTAGGCACTCCTGGTTGAAGCGCTGCACGTAGCCTCGGAGGGATTCGTTGGGTCCCTGTTTAACGCTTAGTAGGTGGTAGGACGGCTTCCTATAAGTCCTTGCCCCAATGAAGTGGGACACGAACTGTATGGATAGTTCTCTGAAGGATGAGATCGACGCTGGTCGTATCCTGTTAAACCATGCTATGGCCGACCCCTTGAGCGTGATGGCGAATGCTCGACAGCGGATAGGATCCGGGTATCCTTGAAGCTCCATTTGGTTTTTATACAGGTTCAGATGGTCAACGAGATCTTTAGTTCCGTCAAATGCCTCTATCGAAGGGGTCCGAAATTTCTGAGGGAGGGGGAAATGGAGGACCTCCGTGGTGAACGGCGACTCTGTTTGCTGGACCAAGGCGTCCATGGTGTCGGGAGTTCGTCCCTTAACCACTTCTTTCATATTGCCTAGTTCTCGCTGGAGCTCTCGGATTTCCTACTCCCAGGCATGGTCATTTACATTCTGGGGGTAGGGCCTATCTTCTGGGTAAGCGGCCCTAGCCCTACTGTGAGCTTCATCATCACGTTCCTCGAGATGTCTTCTTCGGTGGTTTTCGCCGGAGTGACTGCGCTCATGGAGCTCAGTCACCCCGTTAGGCGGAGCTTGGCGTTCTTGGAGTGGAGGAGCGTCGTCGTGCTCCTCTTGGATGGGAGGTGGCTCTTGTCGAGCCGGGGGAAATCGGGGAAGAGGGAACTGATGAGTTTGTATCCAATCCATCAGCTCCTGGTTTTGTTTCATCAGCTGTATTGTAGTTCTATGGTAAGTTTCCAGTTCATTGAGAGGAGGGACGTTCATCGCTGGGGGATGACCCTCAACGTCCTCCATGTGCGCCGGAAAGTTCTCCGGCAAGTTTGGGTGGCCTTGAGGATTGGCTGGAGCTTTACTCATATTCCGAGTAGAGACCATCAAGTATATAAGATTCACAAGAGAACGATGAAAACCGTTCCCATAGACGGCGCCAACTGATGGATCCTCGGAAGTTAATCTCCCAAGCCCAAGTGGATCTTGCGTTTTCGGGTTTTTATGGAATGGGTTTTTTAGGCGAGATTGCTATTAGACAATGGCAGGCAGCTAATGTAAGTGGTTCACCCTAGCCGAAGAGCTTGGGTTACGTCCACTGTAACGGAGGCTCTTGCTCCTTGACTGTGTATATTGAATCCGGCTAATTACAAGGAAATTATAGGCGCAGGGCCATAAAACAATGTTCTCTGTTCGTCTGTTCTAGGGTTTTGGGCGAAAACCAGGTAGAATACCCGGAGGAAGACTCTGGAACTCTCCCTCGTTTCTACTGTTCTATTTATATCGTCTCTTTGTTTAGGGTTTTTCGTCCTTGTTCCTCCTTTCCTTGATCTTGTGGGGACCGTTCGTCCTTTCCCTGCAAGCCACTCTGACTGCCGGCGATGTTGTGCCCACGACCGCCAGGGTTCGTTCAGCACCACCTCTCTCTGTTTTTGCAGGGAGTAACTCTGAGAAATCAGAGCCGGTTTCCTCTGTCCTTGGAGCACGTGGCGCAGCAGGCTTTAACTTGGGTCATGGGCTAAGAAACAAATGCGGGCCGGTTGGGACCATTTCTTCTTGGGTTTTGGAGCTCTCATCCAACATTTTCTGGAGGTCTTTGGGCTTGGTCCTGAAGGCAGCCCAGGCCCAAAAACCTATCCTCATCACCTTCCAACTCACCAAAATCAATCTCTCCAAAATCGGAAGGAAAGTGGATGAAAAATTAATTATTTGTGTTGAGATGTATCTTATTTTTCTATATATCTTTTAATATATACATATATTATATACATTAATTTCATATAAAAATACAATGATAAAATATGTATTTATATATATATATATATTAAAAAATTTTAAAAATAAATTTTAAAATAAAAAAATAAAAAATAAAAAATAAAAATAAACAGGTCAACTCGTAACTCGACACGACACAATTAATTAAATGAGTTGAGTTAGGTTTGAGTAATGTTTGACACAAATCCGTAATGACTCAACACGAATCTAACACAACACGACTCGATTGTCACCCCTAATCTTAGGTAGCACAAAAAAAAAATTAACCATTTTTATTTTCAATCCATCCAACCAAAAACAAATGAAGGAAAGTGAATCATTCCTACTTTCTTTCCTTAAAGGATCAAAAGTGTATCCCTCCTATTTTCTATCTTTCATACTTTCTATCCTCCCTACCAAACGGAGCATAAGTATTTGGGAAACCAAACAAAATTGTGAGAAACAATCTCTATAGAAGAATGCGAATAGTAAGTTTATTTGTTCACGATACGAGGTTGATTAATCAATCGTTGTGTAACCATCGATGTTTACTGGATTGGATTTTAGAGAAAGTGGTCCATAACTTTAATATGATATTTCAAATTCAGTACAGTTCACCATTTTAGAGAAAGTGGTCCTCTAGGTCTATTTGAGAAAATCAACCATTTAATTTGTTCTACTTCTGAGTTTGACACGAGTTTGAAACATTTTCTTCGAAAGTTTTCATCAAACTCTTTTGAAACAAACATACATATTTTATTCTTTCATTCAATTCGGCTGTAAATAATTCATAAAAAAAGGCTAAAAATTATAGTTGATCCCCGAATTTTATCTTTGGTTTCAATTTAGTCTCTAAATTTTTAATTGTCCCAATTTAGTCCCTCAATTATTAATTTTAAATCAATGTTAAAATAGATCATATTGAAATAGTCTCTAGTTTAACAAATGATGAAAATTGATGACAAGATTCAATTAGAATGAAATTGGTAGTTGAGGGACTAAATCAGGACAATTAAAAGTTTATGGACCAAATTTGAATCGAATACAAAATTTAGGGACTAACAATAATTTTTATCCTTAAAAAAAAAATTATAAATGTCCGTTCCTGCAATACGTCCAAATTATTGGTGAAACGAGCATGTCTAACTAGGTGTGGATTATTGAATTTGGTATTCTACAAACAATCAACGTTGTAATACGATAAACTTAAAACAGTTGCGTCAAAATCTCTCAATGTCTCTACTAAGTTAGCGCCCAGTAGGAAAAAATTCTCACATAAAACTCTTGTTGACTGTAATACTTGAAATAATTGTGAGTGAAAAAGGGATACAAACTAAGTGTAGAGCCCCCGTATATATAGTCAAATAATAAAGGTACAATAAGAATAAACTAGGAAAAGGAAAGGAAAACCCTAATAAACTAGGAAACTCTAATAAACTAGGAAATATCTCCAACACTCCCCCTCAAGCTAGGCGCAAAAATATCAACTAAGCCAAGCTTGACAACTGAGTCCTGAAGAATGGATAGAGTGACAGGTTTTGTGAAAACATCCGCAACCTGATCACTAGTCCCCACAAACAATGGAGTGACAATACCACAGCTAACCTTCTCCCGAAGAAAGTGAACATCGATCTCTATATGCTTCGTCCTCTCGTGTAGTACAAAGTCAGAAGCGAGCTGAATAGCAGATCGATTATCACAATATAATGTGGATGGAGAAGTCACTGGAAATCCCAACTCGCCAAGAATCGATCGTAACCAGATAATCTCACACGTGCCTGCAAAGACACAACGAATCGCTTTATCATCAAGCTTATGGCGAGTAGGAGACCGATCCTGAACAAAACATGTGGAGCCAAAAACACGAGGGGGGATCGGAAAAAGTGTCCGTTCAGGGAATAAGACCTGTAAGGGAGCCTTATGCTGAAGAACACGACTCGGTGTACGATTGCATAGAAAGATAGAAGTCAAAATAGCAAAATGCCAATAAGTTTTTGGTACCCCCATACCTCTAAGCATACAACGTACCATCCCTATCAGACTCCTATTTTTCCTTTCAGCAACTCCATTTTGCTCAGGAGTATATGGACAAGTGAGCTGCTGAAGGATACCCTGGGAAGAAAGGTGAGACACTAAGGCATCAGACACATATTCTTTGGCATTATCCGAACGAAGAGCACGAACAATGACATCGAATTGTGTCTTAATCATCTGGAGAAACTGAGTGATGATTGGGAGTACATCAGACTTCCTATGCAAAAGGTAGACCCAGGTACAACGGGTATGGTCATCTATAAATGTCACATAGTATCGAGCACCTGACAAAGCAGTAACTGGAGAGGGTCCCCAAATATCAGAGTGTATTAGGTCAAATGGCTTGGGTGACTGGTGCATGCGAGGAATATAACTGGTCCTAACATGTTTCGATAGGGAACATATAATACAATCAAGTTTACCATCAACACAAGTCTTGCTCAAAGCAGGAAACAACATACATAAATATTTAAAATTTGTATGTCCAAAACGGTCATGCCACAATTGAACAGTTTGTGACGAAAAATCATAACGACAAGTACTAGGTAAAATACTAGCATGCAAGCTAGGAACAGATAAAGACAAATCAGGTGCAGGTGATGGAGGTGAAGGAACTGGTGAAACTGGAGGTGGATTGCCTAAATAATACAGTCCATCTTTCTCATGTCCCCTGATAATAATCCTCATGGTACTCAGGTCCTGCAAATAACACGAATCAGATAAGAACACAACTGCACAGTGAAAATCTCTGGCTAACTGATGGACAGATAATAGATTCATAGCCAGCTTTGGCGCATGAAACACCGAACGTAATGTAAAGCCATCTGGAAGGCGGACTGTACCCCTACTAACAATAGGGGCATGTGTACCGTCTGCTAACTGAACTTGAGTATGTAACTGCTCGTCAAAAGAGGTGAAATGATGGGCCTCACCTGTCATATGACCATTAGCACCCGAGTCCAGCATCCAAAGGGGAGACGGACTGGCGCAAGTATGAAATGCACGAGGTATACCTGTAGTAGTCGCAGCAGTAGTAGTCGAACCTTGAGAAGTCAAGGCTGATATAAGTATATCCAAGCGAGAAGTGATAGCATCCATATCACTCTGCCAAGGAGGAGCAGTAGCAGTAGTAACAGGAGCAGTGACTGTAGGTGGTGGTGCCTCAGCAATGGCAGCAGTACGGCTGCGAAAAGACGGCTTAAGCTCCGGATGGAACTTCCAACAGGTAGCCCTGAGATGTTCTAGTCGGCCACAATAATCACACTGACGAGAATTCCCATATCTACGCTGATGTGGGGTACCCTGACGGCGTTGGGCCGAGCGCTGTCGACCCTTATACCCGGTGGAAATACTAACAGATGTCTCAATGGTAGGGGTCTCAACTCCCTCAGTAGTAGTCATATCATCAATAATACTAGGGCACCCGTGACAGAAAAACAACTCTAAGATAAATAGAGGGATAAAATAAGGGAGAATAATATACCTCCAGTCGAACAGTAGCGACAGATAAAGAAGGTCCAGAAAGCTCCCAAATAATCACGGTCACGGTGCCCAGAAATCCAATAAAAAAATCCAATAAAGATAAATAAGTGATCTACTGCATCAAAAGCAGATCATCGGAGAAGAGGATCCGCTCCCTAAAATAGTCCTAGATACTGCAACCTGGCAGCACTGTGATGAAGTGTGCGAAGGATGAAGCTACAACGAAAAAATGACCCGACAGTGGGCTGATGAGTGGGCTGGAAGTAACCCAGCAGTAGGCTAGGCACTTAGGCTGTTTTGGGTTCCTGGGTTTTGTTTTGGACTGGGAGCATCAACAAGCACTGTATTCCTCCCTCCGACCTTCACATTGATCTTTAAAGCCACATTTATAAGATACTGTTTACTCATCTTAAACACATGCTTGGTCAAACAGTGCCAAGATCTGTCTCACAAATCCGCTTCAAATTACCATAAAGAGAACCATTATTGTCCGGCAAAATAACAATCAGCAGATCAAGCTCCCTTTTCTGAGGCTGGAGTTTACTGGGTTGGGTTAGGTTGCTGTTGGGTAGGGTTGGCTGGGTCGGAGCAGGGGTATATTTGGGTCTGTTCGCTGATTTGGTAGGCGGTGAAGCATGGATTGGGTATATTTGGGTTTGCTGTTTGATGAGGGATGGTGGGGACAGTGGGTTCTCGGTTGTCGCTGGTTCGGGGGAGTAGTAGGTTCGCTGGTCTGTGGGTTCTCGGTGGAGTATGGGGTTGCTTGGTTGCTTAGTTGGATGTGGCAGTCAGTGTAATGGACTGGATGTGGCAGTCGGTGTAGGCAACCGGTGGGCAGTCGGTGTAGTTGGATGTGGCAGTCGGTGGGTTAGTGTGGTGTAGTTGGTTGATTAGTCTCTCGTTGAGATGCTGGGTCGGTGGGTTTTATGGGGGTGTTCTGGGTATGCTTGGTCGGAGGTCAAGTTAGATGGGTTTTGTCGCCGGCAGTGGGCTGGCGATGGTGGCAGTAGGGAAGGTGATGAAGGCTAGGGTTAGGGTTAGGGTTAGAGATGGAGGTCTAGCTCTGATA
The DNA here is from genome assembly GCA_951799425.1 of Ilex aquifolium. Classification (NCBI taxonomy): domain Eukaryota; kingdom Viridiplantae; phylum Streptophyta; class Magnoliopsida; order Aquifoliales; family Aquifoliaceae; genus Ilex; species Ilex aquifolium. Next base: position 9,956,456 of record OX637391.1, on the reverse strand, counting down.
CCAACTTGAAATAATTGTGAGTGAAAAAAGGATACAAACTAAGTGTAGAGCCCCCGTATATATAGTCAAATAATAAAGGTACAATAAGAATAAACTAGGAAAAGGAAAGGAAAACCCTAATAAACTAGGAAACTCTAATAAACTAGGAAATATCTCCAACAGTAATTATTAAAAGTCCTTTCAAAAAAATTTCCACAAAGCCCCGTGGAATACTTGCCAGGCTTCTAAGCCTCTCCGCTAGGGCTTTTAAGCGATTCGGACGGCTTGCGAACGACCTTGACTCGGCTCGATTTTGATTTGGTTTAAGCTCGCTTATATTATAAAAGGAATCGAATTTGAACGAATTTTTAGACTTGTAAATTCCAGCCAAGTCAAATCGAGCCCAAATTATTTATGAGGCAACTCTTTTTTCTTCTTGTGTGCAAGGTTTTTAAAATCGAGATCTTACCTTAGATCGATGGGGGTCATTGTAGGATCGGAATCATATGATCAAATTGAGAATCGTAAGATCCTATTTATTAAAAAAACATATAACTAAAAATACAGTCATAAACAAAGATTTCAATGAACCAAACTTTGTCTCAGTACTTGATGTAAATATATGATGATAGATATATATATATAATATGTGTACCACAAGCTAACTGAAATAAAATTGAATGTAGCTCAAAAAGTAGACCTTTCACATTAATTCGAAAGACTGGTTCTGTAATGAATTCAATAACTACGTAAGTAAGGACCTCTCATGGATAGAGGCACCTTTGGTCTAGGCTTTGTCCCAAAAGTCCACTTTGAATTAAGAACGTTCCACTATGGATTTATAGACTGAATTTGACAGGTTTCACTGTGGACTCGCTAACTAAGGATTCTTGTGGTTCCAAAGGATCCAGCTAACAGATGATGAGATTCTCGATCAATTTGATCAAATTTTAAAAAGTCTTTATCATTATTTATAACAGTAGAGCTTTCGATCAAGATGTTATCACCTCCCCCGTTTAAGCTCTCGCTATTATAACATTCAAGTTATAAAATAGAGAGGAGTCAAATACAGTACGACTATAATAGCAAAATCCAAAAATTACAATTTCAGTTAAGGTTGTAACAGGATAATAACAAAAACATAGGCAAAACTAATCCCAGACAATAGAGTTTCAGAAATCCATACAAGAGGTAAACATTAAGGAGAAAAAACAGAAAAAACATTGAGATTTCACATTTTGCTTCAAAATCAGTGAAAAAAAAAGAGCTTGTGTGGTTGTGCAAGAGTAGTATTGTGGGATCGTAGGATTGTATTTAGGATTGGGATCCTATAATTTTGAAGGATCCGGGTCTCGATCCACATCGATCTTGCTGAACAGCGATTTGGAATACGATCCGGATCGATTTGTTAAATTTGGATCATAGGATCGTGGGATCGTAAGAGTCGGATCGCGATTTTAATAACCATGTTTTTGTGTGCATGTGTGTGTGTATATATATCAGTAAAATAAGCAAAAAATCCTCATTATCTATTGATCTCTACTACCATCTATCAGTGTATACACGCACACATTTGTATGTACTAACAATGCACAACGTGCATTGCATATGAACATATTTAAATAATATATTTTTTCATAAAAATTAAATTATAAATTATATGTCAAATAATTAATTCTTATTTTAATTATTACTAAATTTAATTATTGATCTATTATACATTTCTTAGACTATCTTGGAGTACATAATCTGTCTTTTATTTAAGTATTTCTCTAACCAGACATTTCTTTTGTTGTTTATAGTGGAGCTTAAAAATTATCATTCTTGAGTATTTACACATCTAATTATATTATAGATTTACCATTGTTTATATTAATATTATGATATTATTTCATACCAAAAAATTAAATATGACATATATTTGACCGTAGAATCCAATCTGACAATTATATGTTCATAAAATTTTGAATCAAACTATTTATGTACATGTATTATAGTGATTGAAGTTCTCATAATTACAATTGTAATTAAAAATCTAACGTTATAAGAATAAGTAAACAGTTAGAGATCTAATGCTAGTAGATAAGAAGAGTTTTGATTTAAATTAAATGTATAGGATAATAGGACATGGAAGAAAAAATAATGAAATTAATAAGGATATAAGGTATAATCGACTTTATAGTAATAATTAGGGATAAATTAAGTATCACACCCCATCTCAAAAGAGGGATAAGGTGTGGATAATTCCAACCCCATTAACCTTTAATCCACAATTAAATCAAAGTAATTAATATGTGCAGTAATAAGATTAACTCTTTACCCATAACATTAAAATCGATATTTACAAAGCACAGTATTATAACAAAATAGGGCACCATACCCTTTTATATTTTAGATAAGACAACAAAAAATCATATAGAATTATGAAGCACAACACAGTAACGACACATTCTACATAATAGGATTAAATATTAATATCTAACAAACCATTAGCAATTAACGCTACTTGTTTCTATCCGGGAGTCTCAGCAATCCCACGTTACTGTTTATGCCCAACAGTCTCGACAATTCTATCGCTATCGTCTAAGCCCAGCAGTCTCAACTATTATTTCGCTACTGCTTATGCCCAGTAGTCTCGACAATTTAAACACAATTTTCACATAATTCCTCAATTCAAACTAAAACATCATCATATAACATAACTTCCTTCCACACATAATTAAGCTATAATCACATATAAATATATAGCTTATACTATTCAAACTCATTTTCAGTCAATATGAGACAATACACTCACCTTAAGTCAAATATCAACCAAAATTTACTTCCTCTGCAATACCTTAGGTGAATCCAATGTTGACGCCGTCATCTCCACACCTAACATTTATCGTCACAAATTACATAAATATCATTTACAAACAAATGATATTATGCTACACATGTATAAGTGAATAATCGAGCTTAACCCGATGTTTTCCCAATATCCCCTTTCGTCCCCAATAATATATCCAACTCTTAGATTTAATGACGTATTTGTAAGTAAATATGATCACTAATATTGATTCAAACCCATTTAAGTGTTTATAGAAGGTTTAAGGTTGAATAGACAACAAGGTACACATGTTACGACAAAATGGTGAAAATTTCATGTTTTTGCCAATATAAATCCCTTCACAATGTCGTTCCACCAGCAGAACATCACTTCTTACTAGTAGAACACCTCATAAAAGATCGTTCTATCAGTAGAACATTATTTCCTACAAGTATAACTCCTCACATAATATCGTTCTACTAGTAGAACATTTTTTCCTACCGGTAGAACTTCTTACACAATGTCATTCTACCGGTAGAACATCACTTCTTATTGGTAGAAGTCTAACAGAAATCCTTACTCATACCATATTTTATCCAAATCCTTCTCTTTCAACCCTACAACTTCTAACATACATGCCAACAATTACAATCTCCAAACACATTATTTCATACTTTTTAGAAACCCAACATGGGAAGTTCCACAATCTAAATCCAAGATCAAAACCATACCCATAACCAAAATTTTCATACACCAAAACCCAATATTTTTCCCATGTATTTAAATAACCAAATGCAAAGAATTATTAACAAAATTTCTTACCAAGAAGTATTACTCCCTTCCAATTCTTCAACAAAGCCTGTACGAAAATCAAAGAAATTAGTTTGTTTCACACCAAATTTGAACCGAAAGAACGAAGTTCCTCCGCCGGGTTTCCTTCCCTCCTATTCAAACTCTTCTCTCTCACTTCACTCCCTTTCTTAATCTCTATCGTTTCCTTTCTCTTGAACTCACGTTTAAACACGCACAACTACGTATGTATATATATATAGAGAGAGAGAGAGAGAGAGAGAGAGAGAGGGTGTGAGTTATAAGAGACACCCGCCTCTTATGACTCATTCATTTCCCAAAAATCCATTTGGGTCCCTTACACCTTTTTCTCTTACACACACATACCTCTTACCTTTAAATATTTATTAACTCATACTCAATACATCTCCCCGTTATATGACTTTTCACCCAAATATCATTTCTATCACAAATTCAACCACCAGGGTTACAATTCAAATTTTTTTCCTTCTCCCATAACTTCTATAACTATAATTTAACCCCCAAGTTAATATCTCAAATTATCATAAATTATGCATTAACCCCTAACATTCATCAAAATGTCATGCAATACATGTACAAGTCTCACATTAAGAAATCAAAAAAATTTCGCGGATGCTGACATTTATAAGTAGTATATATGTGTATTAAGTTTGTAGTTTTGATGTGATTTAGAGATATTTTATACTTAGATTTGTGTATATATTTGTAAAATTTTTTGATTGGGTATTTGAAATTTGTGGGTTTGAATTTTTTTTTGAATTGCTCATTTTTTGCTCAAACTCGACTCGATTAGGTTTAAGTCGGGCTTGAACAATTTTTTGAGTTCGATAGGCAAGCCCGAGCTGAGTTTAAACAATCCTTGAATAGCACGAGCCGAATCTAAGCATAACTAAGCTCAGAAGGCTCAGCTCGATTAACACCCCTACTCTCGACTATCCTTATAGATCCTCCCAAATTTTACACAAGGATATGCTCTTGAAGTAAAGTTGTTCGTTATAGATGAATAATAAATTTGTCAAATTCTAAACCCTTTGTATTTCTAACAAGTATTTTGGGTTATTCATATGGTATGAGGAAAAAATTGTAATTACATTCCACATTTAGTATGGTTTTAACAAAACCTATCGCTACTACTAAAATTCTTGTAAATTTGAAGTAAAGCATCAGTAAAACAATGTTATGTTTACCACATTTTTCATTCTAGGTGATTTGACATAATTTTTATCATTGAATATTAATGAGATTTACTTATTTTACGGTGAGTGCCGGCCCAACCTTTAGGCCATTGCCTAGAGCCCCCAAATTAGAAGAAAAAATTGAGGCTCCAAAATAAAATTAGCAATGATATTTAATTAAATTTTAAAATATAATTTAAATACTCAATATATTTTAATCATTGAATTAATAGTGAGTGCTAACTTTAAACAAAATTCACTATTTATCTAATGTATTTGGTCCTCAAATTTAGTGCAACTAGAATTATTTTGTAAAAAAATTTAGAACCTCTTTCAAAAGAATTTAGGGCTTTAAAGTTCAACTTATTTTTTTATCTCTCCCGATATTTATATTATATATATTACCATTTTGTCAGTCTTATTATTAAAATCAACTGTCTATCGTATAATAGGTACGAATAATAATTTTACATTTATATAAATTAAATTTGAGGTCATTTTTTAATAACTTTGTTTACGATGCACAAGATAATTATAAAATAGAGTGAGTAGAAGTAGTACACTAACTATATTTTTTATATAAAAATAGCTATTTTTCTCTACAATATCTAACAACTAGGTATAACTCATATCTGAAGACATGGTGCAACATAAGTGAGAAGTGATGAATTTAAGGGGGAATTCAATTTGAATGGTTTTGAGAGAGATGTTGGTGGCCATTAGATAAGTTTATTTGAGACTGTCGGACGAGTTTATTAAAATCTGCCCTATTTTATATTATAGATTATTGATGTCTCAATTATTTTAGGACTACTAAACTTGTATAAATTCCTATTTTTATATACATTTAGAAAAAAAATCATTTTACTAGTCAAACTAATTATCAATTATATTTCTCTTTTATCTTAAACAAATAGTATGTTGCTAAATTCGTTAATTGGGGGGATGGGAACATTAGAATAGGATAGGTACCTTAGGAGTTAGGATCCGGAATGCATAAACAAAAATCTAAACCAAGCATAAGATAAATCTCATTAGATTGGGATAGTGGGTTATAATTTGTTTTTATTCACTTTATTTTTTCTTTTTTTTTCTTTTTTTTCTTTTTTGGGGTTCTTTTTCTTTTGTTCTTTTTTCAACTCATGTTTAAAAAATAACTAAAAAAAAAGAAAAAATATGAAGGGGGCCACCGTCCCCAATGTTGAAACTTCTTGTCCCTTCTCAATATTCTAAAAAAAGAACAGAGAGATGCAGCCTTGTCAATATTGTTTTCCCTCAAGAATTATTATTCTGTATCAAAGAAAATCCAACTGCAACTAGTCAACATGATGTCAACCTCACCTGTCCTTTATGTACTCTTCAATTCTGATTTCTCAATTGTATGGTTATCTTCTTTCCTTCCCTCCTCTTAAGCGATAAGCCTCATTCTCCCTCTCTTACAAAAGTAACGAGCTGTTCTCAAACCAAATTCATGGAAAACCATTACTCCCACAAGAGACTTTTCTCTATCTATCTCCTCCTGCTTTTCCAATTCTCATCTCTCTCACTTCTCTCATCTGCTTATACTCCACGAGAAAAGTACTTCATCAACTGTGGCTCAACCTTCGATTTCACAGTCAGCGGCCGGAACTTCGTCGCTGACGGCAACTCCGACTCTTTCACCCTCTCTGCCAGTCGGAGCAGTTCTGTTAAAAGCACCGATACGTCAACACCCAATTCTCGTCTCTACCAAACTGCAAGAATTTTCAGAAACCCATCTTCGTATGAGTTTCAAATAGTCCAAACCGGCACTTTCGTGGTACGCCTCCATTTCTATGCCTTTTCTTCTCCGAACAATCTCTCCGATGCTCATTTCAACGTTACGGCTTCTGGGTATTCGCTGTTATCGAATTTCAGCGTCCAAAACAGTGGTAATTACAATTCACCTGTGATTAAAGAATTTTTTCTCACCATTAATGGTGGGAAGTACCCAATTTACTTCTCACCTTATCAAGAATCATCTTTTGCATTCGTAAATGCTATAGAAATATTCGATGCCCCGGATCAATTCATTCCGAATTTCGCTCCTCATGTCACTCCTGCTGGAAATTACAGTAATTACAGAGGTTTACTCTCTAAAAATGTTCTGAAGATAGTTCATCGGATTAATGTCGGAGGCTTTACCGTCACGCCGGAAAATGATACTCTCGGGAGGAATTGGGTACCCGATGATGATTATCTTGTTAATAAGGATGCTGCAAAAAAAAGTGATCCTCATAGTGCTACGCCTAATTATCAAGGTGAATTGGTAACTCAGTTCAACGGAGTCATGGCCGGAACTGAAGATTCAGCCCCTTTTAATGTCTACCAGACTGCCAAACAGTTAAACGGAGACGATAGTAATATGTCGAGTTTTTCCAATATAACATGGCGATTTGAGGTGAGAGAAAATACTACACACCTTGTCCGGGTGCACTTTTGTGACATTGTGAGTCGGACCCTCAATTTTTCGATATTCAGTTTCTACATTTACAGCAAGTTCGGTCTGTTGATCGATCCATACAACACATTTCCCCAGTTTGCAGTTCCTTTTTACTATAATTTTGTGGTTGATACCGATGATTCGGGTTTTTTGAATGTCAGTATTGGTCCCCGGAATGATTCGAAGAATCAGTCAGCCTTTCTGAATGGGCTGGAGATTATGGAGCTAATCAAAGATGTGGGATCAGCTCCAAAGACAACGAAGCCAACGACGAAACATTGGCTTATAATAGTTGGTTCAGTTGTCGGAGGTGTGACTTTGATCCTCATATTGATAATGGTGGTCTTGTTTGGTTTGAAATGCAGGAAAGCAAAGCCCTCTGAGACCCCAGATTGGCCAGCAGTGCCTGTATATTTTGATGTTGACAATTCTTATAGTAAGATTACTCAACAATCTAGCAGAGGCTCACCTCTTCCAAATTTGAACCTCGGATTAAAGGTAAGTTTTGCTGATTTACTGTATGCAACAAATAATTTTGATACCAAATTGAAAATTGGTGAGGGAGGGTTTGGGAAAGTCTACAAAGGAACTCTTCGGAACGGCATGAAAGTGGCTGTGAAAAGAAGTGAACCAGGACATGGCCAGGGGCTTCCAGAGTTCCAAACTGAGATCATGGTCTTATCGAAAATTCGCCATCGCCATCTTGTTTCTTTGATTGGGTATTGTGATGAAAGGTCTGAAATGATACTGGTTTATGAATTCATGGAGAAGGGAACTCTGAGAGACCATCTCTATAATTTAAATGAAGACTCTAGGCAATCATCGTCTTCACGAGCCGAATTGGATTGGAATCGAAGGCTGGAAATCTGCATTGGAGCAGCAAAGGGTCTTCATTACCTTCACACTAGTTCAGATGGGGGCATCATTCACCGTGATGTCAAGTCAACCAACATCTTGCTTGATGAACATTATGTGGCTAAAGTTGCTGATTTTGGTCTGTCAAGATCAGGTCCCCCTGATCAAACCTATATTAGCACAGATGTAAAAGGAAGTTTCGGTTATCTCGATCCTGAGTACTTTAGGTGCCTGCAATTAACTCAGAAATCGGATGTGTACTCTTTTGGGGTGGTTCTGCTTGAAGTTCTTTGTGCTAGACCAGCCATTAATAGATTGCTTCCACGGGATCAAGTGAACTTGGCTGATTGGGGAATGTCTTTTCAAAAGGAAGGACAGCTCGAAAAAATTGTTGATCCTTTCCTTGAGGGCAAAATTAATCCCAATTCACTGAGAAAATTTGGGAAAATGGTGGAGAAGTGTTTGATGGATTGTGGTGTTGACAGGCCCGAAATGATCGATGTGTTGTGGGATCTGGAATATGCACTGCAGCTCAACCAAACCACTGTTCTAAGAGAGCCATATGAAGACAGCACTGTAGATGCTTCATTGAAGTTGCCATTACATGTTGTTAATCGCTTACCGTCTAATAGCATCACCATGGATGAAGATGAAAGGACCCTGGGAGTGATTGATGGTTCAGATACAAATTTTTCAAATGCTGGTGAAGTGTTCTCCCAATTGAAAGTTTTTGATGCCAGATAAATTCATGCAGGACTAGGTACTATTACTTTCTGTTGTTTGTTTCTATTTACATTAAGAGAGATCTTCTGCTTTAATTTGGCTGCATTGTTGTGATATAATTTTCAACCATGGTTATACTTACATTGTAGCATACAGAAAGGAAAAAGAAAAAAGGGGGGGGGTGGGGGTATTTTAATCTAAAAAGTTAAGAAAAATCCAGTGAAAAGTTGAACTTATGCATTCTTTTTTGCTACTTTTTTGTTTTATTTTTCAGGTTTGAATCATTCTGCATTTGTTCCAAGCACCATATCTAGAGTCTTTGCTTGCTATAAGGTATTTGTGACAATCAACCTGGTATTGGAGGTGGAGCTTCTTACTCAAGGTCTGGACTTTGGAGTAGGCTCAAGTGAGGAGTTCACTGGGAAAATTTTATTTTCTAAGTTTTAGGATTTGAACGTTGTAATTAGGGGGTTTGATTTAACGGAAATAGCTACTTTGCTTGCATGAATAAGGTAACGTACATTTAACCTTTTCCAAATCTTGTAATGGCGGGAGCCTCATGTACTAAGTACGTTTTTTTATTTAGCTGTAAGGTTATATTTACTTGTGTCTAATTTAGTTGATTACACTCTTACGCTCCAAACCAGAAGTTCAGGAGTATGTTTGCGAAAATTAACCGGATGAATCGATAATTGTCATCGTCAAAAAGACATGTCCAGCACCTTAATCAATATCTGGTACCAAATGCAACTGTTTTTGGTAGAACCTTCATTTCTCTTTCTTCCCCTCCATGGCATTGAATATAATATACCATGTGATTAAAATATCAAATAGATAAACTTAAGTCTCTCTAGTACGAATTAAGATCCTCGCTATTATATTTTTATTCAATTTAATTTAACAGCAGTTCATCAATCATAAATTCAAGTGGGATTCACTGTTCATAAATAGGTTTCTTATCCATACATGGTAGATGATTTACGATTGAGTTAAATTAAGTGAAAATGTAACCAAGTATCTCAATCTCTTTGTTCCTGAGGTTCATGTAGTTCTGTTTATTTTTTCGCATTCTTTGCTTAACATAGCTTTATATGGATACTGTGGAAACCATAAATTCTCTTATGGGACATGTAAGCATAGGGATGGCAGTGGACCGGAGAAAAACGGGTATTCATTTAAACCCGTCCCGTTTGGACTGGGGATGGACCGTACGTATTGGACGGTAGACGTATACGGGGATACCCGTATAAACCCGTGCGGGGATGAAGGCGGGGATGGACTTATCCTTACCCCCGCCCCGCCCCCGCTATACCCGTTATATATATATATGTACTTACCCTTAAGAGATGATTGAGTTGATAATTTTTCAATCAATTTTATTAGTAAATACAAAATATTTTTTATGCAATTATTATAGTTTTTTATGTTTTATTTTCTTTATTAAATTACAGATGTGAAGCTACATGGCAAAAAAAAAATTTCATTACAAATATTCAAGTAGTATTTTGGACATTTGTTGTTTGTGTTATGTTGGAATATGTTATGCTACATTATGTTATGTTAGATTATATTAGATTATTTAGAATGTTGTTGGATTATTTAAAATGTTGAATTTATTTAGAATTTTAGATTGTGTTGGCTTGGGCTTGGGCTTGGGCTTGGGCTTGGGCTTGGGCTTGGGCTTGGGCTTGGGTGGGTACAGGGAAGCGGGGACGGGGACGGGGGCGGGGATTAGAAATTTACCAGCGGACGGGGATGAGAATAAAAATTATACTCGTTAACAGGGGTGGACCGGAAATTGACAAAATTTTTTTAAGCGGGCACGGGAATGGAAACTACACTCCTCGCCGCCGTTTCGGTCCAATAACATCCCTATGCAAGCATACTTAAATTATGGAGTTGGTTGGACTCAAGCCCATCACTCCACCATGGGGAATTTCTTTGTTTTCTTTGGTCTTCATCTTTGTCTGCTGCAAATGAGTCGTCAAATAAAGGGGTGGACAACATTTCAAGGTATTTTTAGCCAATGAATTTTGCGCCACGGAATGAATTGAGAATCTAAGAACATTTCCAATACCAACAACAACTATTCTTGAGTTTATGATCTGTAGGTGTAAATCCCTCTTGGGTCAGACTCTTGCGTATACCTCGGGGCATCTTTCTAGATTAATATTTGTTGGGTGACTTGGGTCAAGTTTGGTCTAGTGGCTGGGATCCATTTGTTTCTATTGGGTTATGTCATGTCTCTTGGGTTGTGTGAGAATTTCTATTTTTAGGACTAGTATGGCTGGTCCATTTCAGTGTGTTTTAAGTTTTAAGGTTTGTTTAACAATTTCTTTTTCGGAGACAAAATAATGTAGGAATAGAGAAAGAAAAAGTAGCATGTATTAATCTCGACTTAGCACCTTTACAAAATAAGTGAAAACACTACTTTGAATTAGTAATATCAAAATATGACATAATCTGTTAACACGATACAAAAATAGAAGGTTTGGATCTTTTTTAAGTCACCCGTTTCGTATTTGAGTAGACTCGACAAGACACGATTAATAAATGAATCGGATATATGCGAAATCAACCAAAACATATACATTGCACGACTTATTTATAAATTGATTATACACGATGCAAACTCGATATAATACGATTCTTTAGATACAAATTTTTTAAACAAAACGAGTATGAGTAGAATTTTTTTTGACATGAATCTACTAAGACCCAACACAAAACTGCCTCATCCGACAGGATTGACATACATACTTTGAATTGTTCAATTGCTTTTAGAGAAATCAGAAGGGGAAAATGAATTTGACAAGTGCAAGAACAAACCCTACTATCAGTTCCGAAGATTTCTCACTTTGCGAAACAAGAAGCTGCTCAAATTGTACGAAAAATATATGATTGCTTAAACATTTCCATGGTCCATGGGCCGGAAAGCTTACCCCCTGAGACCTTATTGCAAGAAAAATTTACTTTTTGCCACGGCAACGATTACTTATCGCAAATATATCATTTTAAACATCAGCATCAAGAACCGTTGTAAAAAAAATATTTTTGCCACCGTAAATATTCCGTTACAAAAAAAAGTGACGCAAAAACCCTAAATTCTTGTAGTGTCTAATGTATTTGGTCCTCAAATTTAGTGCAACTAGCATTATTTTGTAAAAAAAATTAGACCCTCTTTCAAAAGAATTTAGGACTCTAAAGTTCAACTTATTTTTTTATCTCTCCTGATATTTATATTATATATATTACCACTTTGTCTGTCTTATTATTAAAATTAACTATCTATCTTATAATAGGTACAAATAATAATTTTACATTTGTATAAATTAAATTTGAAGTCATTTTTTAATAACTTTGTTTACGATGCACAAAATAACTATAAAATAGAGTGAGTAGAACTAGTACACTAACTATCTTTTTTATTTAAAAATAGCTCTTTTTCTCTACAATATCTAACAACTAGGGATAACTCATGCCTAAAGACATGGTGCAACGTAAGTGAGAAGTGATGAATTTAGGGGGGAATTCAATATGAATGGTTTTGATAAAGATGTTGGTAGCCATTGAATAAGTTTATTTGAAACTGTCGGATGAGTTTATTGAAATCTGTCATATTTTATATTATAGATTATAGATGTCTCATTTATTTTAGGACTACTAAACTTGTATAAATTCCTATTTTTATATACATTTAGAAAAAAAAATCATTTTACTAGTCAAACTAATTATCAATTATGTTTCTCTTTTATCTTAAACAAATAGTATGTATCATTATATTTAATCTCCGTATTTGACTTCGATTAACACAATTTTTATTTGTAAAATTTAAATTTAAAATTTGAATTAGATATCTCAAAAGGCAAAACAAATAATTTATAAATAAACATATTTTATTAAGTATTTTATATTACTATTATTACTTGTGCTCCTCTTCATTTGCTCCTATTAACGACCACAAAGGCATACATAGAAGGCAAATGAGAGAAAATGCTCGATGAACGATGATTAAAGATTGTAGCATATTTTTTATAAAAGACAATATTAGCTACTACATTTTTGAAACAGAATTCGGTCAGCGCATCGACTTAGTACAAAAATGACCATCTTGAATAAATATTTATAGGGTCTCGTATAACATTTTCGTCTAGGACCCCAAATTAGGTTGGGTCACCCCGGTTAATGGTTAAAACTATGTTACATCACTTAAGATGAAAACTTGATAAAAAAAATTGTGGTTAACATAGCAGTGTTAGTAAAACAATGAAGCCCTCAATTTTTTTTTCCCCGGTAAATGTGGCCTTCATTTTCATTGCCACAATGTTGTTAAATTCGTTTATTGGGGGGATGCGAACATTATAATAGGATAGGTACCTTAGGATCCGGAATGCATAAACAAAAATATAAACCAAGCATAAGATAAATCTTATTAGATTGGGATAGTGGGTTATAATTTGTTTTTATTCATTTTTTTTTCTTTTTTTTTTTTCTTGTTTTGGGTTCTTTTTCTTTTGTTCTTTTTGCAACTCAAGTTTAAAAAATAACTAAAAAAAAAAAATATGAAGGGGGCCACCGTCCCCAATGTTGAAACTTCTTGTCCCCTTCTTATAACAGTGGATGATCAGGAAAAAAAGAACAGAGAGATGCAGCCTTGTCAATATTGTTTTCCCTCAAGAATTATTATTCTGTATCAAAGAAAATCCAACTGCAGCTGAGGTTTTCCCCAAACCCATTCTCCCTCAGATCTTATTTCCTCAACCCAATCACTTTTAAACTTAATTCTCAGATTCAGTCTTTTTTTAAAAACGTTATTTGAAATAACGCCTTCATATGTAAAAACGTCATTTGAAATGACGTTTTTAAAGTCGTCATTTTAAATGACGTTTTTTACATAAATTTTTAAACGGGCAGTTAATGGGCGTTAAAATAATTAAAAGGGTAAAAAACGTCATTTATAATAACGACTTTAAAAACGTTATTTTCAACGGCGTTTTGAACGTTATATCACCTCCCTTCAAAATTCCCAAATCACCTAGGTTAAAAATTTACAAAAATTTTCACCTCTCCTCCTCCTCCACAAACGACTGTGACCGACTGCTCCACCAAACACCGAGATCCAGCCTCTTCTCCGACGAGCTCCAACCATTCAACGGCTCTTCTCCGACGAGCTCCAGCGAGTCAGCAACTTGATCGAGATCCAGCCTCTTCATCGACCAAGATCCAGCCACGGAGTCAGCCACCGAGATCCAGCCTATTCATCCAGCGAGTCAGCGATTTTGCCCTAAATCGATCCAGAACACCGGGTATGTTATTATCAGACTTGAATAACTCAGAATATATGTATACAAGTTTAGCTAGGTGGTGTCACATGCTGCTCAGAATATATGTGGAATGTGTAAAGGTTCCTCGTGCAAATAGTTGGATCTCAAGTGTACATTAGTATTTCAGATGGTATGTAATCGACTGTGCATTTACCTTGTTTGTTAAATGGTGATTGTTGTATGATGCGCTCTGTTATGTCTCCTTGGTTGTTTGTTAAATTGAGTTGATGCTTTATAGGTGAATGTTAGTTTAGCATTATTTGTGGAACCAGTAATTATAATTGAATTTTCAATGGGTTCCTCCTTTGAATTATGAAATTGTTACAATTGTGCCACGGATTATTAGTTCCAGTGACAGGTTCAACACGTTTTAAAGATGAGTAGAATAGCTTTCATGAAGTTACTTCGAATTGTTCTGTGATATTGTTTCTTTATATGCGATTAGTTGTCCTATTAGTTGTTATATTTCATGTGGGTATTTATGTTTGTTTGTGGCTAATTGAAATTGGTATTAGCATAAAAGAAGTCGATATTATCAGAAAAATTGGGTATTGGCAGAAAAATTAGATCCACTGTTTTTTCTTAAATTGGGTATTAGCAATAATGGTTGATGGGTACTGAGTTCTCAACCACATATAACTCATACATGTTTCCAAACAGTTCATAACTTCATTTTTATAGACTCGTTGAGTCTGCTGGCATCACTAGGTGGAAATGTGGAATAATAATTTATCAGTAGACTCAGAGCCCTGTTGAGTTCTCTTCTCTCCTATTCTTCTCAGGCAACAAAGGAGCTGGTAGGACTCCACTGAATTGGGAAATCAGGTCTGGCATTGCCCTTGTTGGACCCTCGTCCACCCCCAACCGTGTTGCAGGCTATCATGCACCAAAAGTGACTGACCCCCGCAGGAAATCAGGTTCAGCTCTTGCAGCTTGCAATAGATTGTGCAGCTCAGTACCCTGACAAGCGGCCTTCAATGTCTGAGATCACAAGGCAGATCGAGGAGCTCTGTCGTTCGAGTTTGCCAGATGATCCACAGCCTGATGTCGTGAAGGAAATTGATTAAGGATCTATGTGTGTCAAGGATGCCACAATTCAATTAAACAAGCCTTATCATCATCAATTTACTGTGCCCAGTTTTAGATTGTTAAACCTTGTGTTTATGTTGTTCTTTAATCTGGGGATCATTGTGTTTCATTAAAATTTAACTGTTCACAAGCCTTGTCATTTTTTTGGAAAATCTGATCAGATTTGCTTATGAAATCAAGGGCTTTGCTTGAACTGCTGCACTGGAGAATGTAATTA
This sequence comes from Ilex aquifolium, assembly GCA_951799425.1. Lineage (NCBI taxonomy): Eukaryota > Viridiplantae > Streptophyta > Magnoliopsida > Aquifoliales > Aquifoliaceae > Ilex > Ilex aquifolium. The sequence continues at coordinate 9,940,990 of OX637391.1, read as the reverse complement.
CTTGAGGCATGTCAGGAGAAGCAGCAGAGTAATGCCACACTGCCCCCATTTTTGTTTGATTTATGACCTACTTTTTTTTTTCACTGGGTGGTTTATCCAAAAACATATGAAATTGCATTATTCTATTCTGAATATGTGGGTAAGGAACAAAATTTTATTTTAGTGTGTTATTTCGATCAATTGGGAAATAGAAACATTTCATAAATGTTTTGGTAATGGAATGGAAACAAAGAAAATATTAGAAATTTTTTCTAAAATATTTCGTAATGTTGGTCAAAACAATTCAAAACATTCCAAAAGAATCAAAAGAATCAAAGCATAAGGAATTCGATATTCAATCAATGATACTGTTTAGTGTCTTTGAAAATGGAAATGTTTTGATCATTTGTGGCATCGATTGTACAAGTTCGTAAAGAGGGCTGGACGAGTGAAATGAGGGAGAGCGACTCAATTGACAAAAAAGAAGAGTAACCCCTTAGAACCTGACAAAGTCATTCTCAATGAATTCCCGAGCAACTCGCAATTAACATATTCAATTCATTCCCATAAAAGATTATAACACAATACACTCCTTACCGACCCGTTTCCTCGTTAGCCATGGTTCGACTAATCTCCTGAATGAGATTTTACCCAATTCCTTGGTCATGGTTGTACTCCTCATACATATTAAATCTCAGATTGTATGCTCTTACAAACCACAATGGGTCAATCCTGCTTAATACAATCTATTTCAACTTCCACTTACAAACGTTTAGATCATCTCCGAATCCGAATCCGATCAAAATCAGTTGCATAGCAGAGCTTTGATCATTATATAGTAGAGTTATATTTACCATTTAGGTTTTTGGAACTTCTAAGTGAAGCCAAAAACTCTCTCCATGCCACATTTCTGAAATTTATGGTTAGACATGAAAATCAAAAGTGAAATGGAAATTTATGGATAGAATCAGCCAATTTACAGTTAGGGCATTGCTCTAACCCCCAACACTAAAAAAACATAGATTGTCAATGATGGGGGTTCAAGGGTAAACATAATAAGGAAGCCATGCCAACATGACTCAAGTCTATAGAGACAATGCCGCCTCATCTTGATATTGATGTGGAGACTCTGCTGCTCGTATCGGTTCTTTCCTCCTTATTGATCTTTGAGAGCGCCAAGAAACCCAGAGTTCCTCGGTTCCAATCCACAGCTTCCCACCAAAAACTCCATGAAGCTGACAAATTCTACCTTATGTTTAGCAAACAGGTCTATGATTTACAAGAATGTGAAAAGTATCAGTTATAAAATATCAGTTCCATAATAGATAGCCACAAAAAATAGCATTGCAGTAAACACCACTAATTAAAATTTAGCAAGACCAAGAAGCAAACCTCTGCAGCTTGCGTGGGGTCAGAATTCACTCCTAGAACTGGAATTGAGTTGTACACAGTATGAACTCGATACGACACAAACCCAATTATATACGATTATAAATGAACATGAACTCTCTCTTACCATTTGTTTATAATCAAATGGCAAGCACACTTAGCCATCTTCTAGCCAAGTAAAAAGACAATCATGTGCAGTACTGTGGCACCCTCTAGCTCATTTGCAGTTTGTGTGATATAGAGGATCCATAAACAACTCAAGCACTGAAATAAAATTTGTGGGTAGCTCAGGTTCCAAATTCTGATAAAAATGGATGCCAACGTTTCTTCTCTAATCATGTGAGAACTAAGAAGACAAGCTAATCAGGTTACACACCAGTTAACAGCTCAGGGCTAATCAGATTTCCCGCCATCCCGACCGGTGAACCCTTGATTTAGCCAGTTAAAATGAAGATTTGCATCTCCAGTGAACACCCCCCCCCCCCCCCCTTCCCCTTTTCTCCCCCACAGGTACCTAGCTATCATGGTTAGTTGACGCCAAAAATTAATTTTCTGCATAGAAAAAGTCCATGAAATAGAAACACAACAAATTGATCAGCATATTGTGCTGATCTTCCTGATGGCATGTTTTGTTATACACGAGCAAGTTGAACCCAGTTTTGAAATAAAAATGAAAGAATGTGATTTTTCACAATGCTTTCCACAAAAGGAAAAAAGAAGATCACTTTAACAAGAATCAGCAAGCTAATCACTCAATAAACTCTTGTCAGTGTTTTGATCTGATTAACAATGTTCACTGGTCATAAAAAGCCATGATTCTTAAAGCTCAACTAGAAAGAATATATATTTTGCACAATGCTTTCCACAAAAGGAAAAAAGAAAAATCACTTTAACAACAATGCAGTGAGGCATACCCCAGAGTGCTGCACTCTTCAACAGAGGTGGAACAAGTATGTCCTCTTCTGATTTCTTTATGCTCCTGTTGTGCAGAAACAGCATATGATGAGAAACAATTTACAGCAAGCAAACATATATTAACACTATAGTGGATATGCAATATTCCTTCAGTGCCAAAGAAAATAGAAAACGATAAATAAAAAACAAACAAGCAGCATAACAGCTTGATTTCCACCTAGTGCAATCCATGCACAAGAGGGATGGTTTCCTACCGTAATCTTTCTAGCACTATAAAAGCTAAAACTGCAGTCTGAACAATTGAAAACCCATGTCATTATAGTTGATAGCAAGGAGCACGTAATTAAAAAGGGGGGGGACTGGGTTTGGGGAAAACCTCCAATGAGTTTACCATCTTCCAACCTGCTCAGGATTTTCTGCCTGCAATTAAAAAGGTATTTGACCTTTTGTCCGTAGTGTATGAAAGGTTTACTTGATATTCTAGCATCAATCCTTCAACCCCTATATATATTCTCCAAAATGCAAAGGAAAGTTGGCCCAGTTGCAAATACGCCATTTAACAAGCTGATCTTGAGTTTGACTTTATCAACTCTTATGATTCTGCATCTTGGATAAACAGAGGGATTCTAGCATCAATCTTCCAACCTGATCTTGAGTTTGACTTTATCAACCCTTATGATTCTGCAACCCCTATATACATTCCACCTTGAAGTTGCTTCTCTGTTATTCATTTTTTCCAGTACAAATGGAATTAAAACTTTTCTGTAATAATAATAATCAATTTCTTCTTGAACTCTTCATGTCCTAATCCCATACACGGTTGGTATCAGATGTTAAAGGAATTGGAAGAGAGAACCCGTAACATACAAGGTGTAATGCTAGAATACAACAGGTTCTGTATCTCTGTGCATTACCCGTAACATACCACTATATTTTTTTTTCTCTGAATTGGAAACAACCACAGTTAAATCAGACATTTTTTTCTTAAATTAAATGAATATATCATGTCAAAATTGAGTTATTCAAGTCTGATAATAACATACCCGGTGTTCTGGATCGATTTAGGGCAAAATCGCTGACTCGCTGGATGAAGAGGCTGGATCTCGGTGGCTGACTCCGTGGCTGGATCTCGGTCAATGAAGAGGCTGGATCTCGATCAAGTTGCTGACTCGCTGGAGCTCGTCGGAGAAGAGACGTTGAATGGTTGGAGCTCGTCGGAGAAGAGGCTGGATCTCGGTGTTTGGTGGAGGAGTCGGTCACAGTCGTTTGTGGAGGAGGAGAGGTGAAAATTTTTGTAAATTTTTAACCTAGGTGATTTGGAAATTTTTAAGGGAGGTGATATAACATTCAAACCGTCATTGAAAATAACTGAAAATGACTGAAAATGACGTTTTTAAAATCGTCATTATAAATAACGTTTTCAACCTTGTTAATTATTTTAACGCCCATTAACTGTCCGTTTAAAAATTCATGTAAAAAACGTCATTTTAAATAATGACTTTAAAAACGTCATATCTAATCATGTTTTTGGAAAAAAAATTTCAAGTTCAAATCGTCATTCTAAATGACGTTTTTACATATAAAGGCATCATTTTAAATGACGTTTTTAAAAAAAAATTGGTCTGATAATTAAGTTTAAAAATAACTGGATTGAATAAATAAGATATGAGAGGGAGAATGGGTTTGGGAAAACCTCAACTGCAGCTAGTCAACATGATGTCAACCTCACCTCTCCTTTATGTACTCTTCAATTCTGATTTCTCAGTTGTATGGTTATCTTCTTTCCTTCCCTCCTCCTAAACGATAAGCCTCGTTCTCCCTCTCTGACAAAAGTAACGAGCTGTTCTCAAACCAAATTCATGGAAAACCATTACCCCCACAAGGGACTTTTCTCTCTCTATCTCCTCCTGCTTTTCCAATTCTCATCTCTCTCACTTCTCTCATCTGCTTATACTCCACGAGAAAAGTACTTCATCAACTGTGGCTCAGACTCCGACGTCACAGTCAGCGGCCGGAACTTCGTCGCCGACGGCAACTCCGACTCTTTCACCCTCTCTGCCAGTGGGAGCAGTTCTGTTAAAAGCACCGATACGTCAACACCCAATTCTCCTCTCTACCAAACTGCAAGAATTTTCAGGAACCCATCTTCGTATGAGTTTCAAATAGTCCAAACCGGCACTTTCGTGGTACGCCTCCATTTCTATGCCTTTTCTTCTCCGAACAATCTCTCCGATGCTCATTTCAACGTTACGGCTTCTGGGTATTCGCTGTTATCGAATTTCTCAGTCCAAAACAGTGGTAATTACAATTCACCTGTGATTAAAGAATTTTTTCTCACCATTAATGGTGGGAAGTACCCAATTTACTTCTCACCTTATCAAGAATCATCTTTTGCATTCGTAAATGCTATATAAATATTCGATGCCCCGGATCAATTCATTCCGAATTTCGCTCCTCATGTCACTCCTGCTGGAAATTACAGTAATTACAGAGGTTTGCTCTCTAATAATGTTCTGAAAGTAGTTCATCGGATTAATGTCGGAGGCCTTGCCGTCACGCCGGAAAATGATACTCTCTGGAGGAATTGGGTACCCGATGATGATTATCTTGTTAATAAGGATGCTGCAAAAAACAGTAATCCTTATAGTGATACGCTTAATTATCTAGGTGAATTGGAAACTCAGTTGAACGGAGACATGCCCGCAACTGAAGATTCAGCCCCTCTTTATGTCTACCAGACTGCCAAACAGTTAAACCGAGACGATAGTAATATAACATGGCGATTTGAGGTGAGAGAAAATACTACACACTTTGTCCGGGTGCACTTTTGTGACATTGTGAGTCCGGCCCTCAATTTTTCGATATTCAGTTTCTACATTTACAGCAAGTTCGGTCTGTTGATCGATCCATTCAACACATTTTCCGACTTCGGAGTTCCTTTTTACTATAATTTTGTGGTTGATACCGATGATTCGGGTTTTTTGAATGTCAGTATTGGTCCCCGGAATGATTCGAAGAATCAGTTAGCCTTTTTGAATGGGCTGGAGATTATGGAGCTTGTTGATACCTAAAATAAGTTCTAGACTTGAGCTCAGGAAAATAAGTCAGATCGGGAAGTCGGGCTAGACACACAGAGTTCAGAAATCCAGAGCTAAAACTCTACCCCGGAAAAGATAATAGCAAGAGTAAATAAGGGATAGCTGGATAACAGCCAGCACCCCCAGCGGAGTGGAAAGCTAGAATTAAGCCAAATAACTCTCAACTAATCAAGATCCCCTCCTGAAATCTAGGAGAATCATACGAATGATAGGCAAGAATCTCGGCGAAGTCTAACAGAATAGGGAACAGCCCTATAAAAACTAGGTAACGCCTCCATTGAAAGGGAGACCAAAAATTGTACTGAGAGAGAACAATCAATAAAGAGAAAGGAGCAAGAGCCTCCATTAGAGAGTGGACTAGCCGAGCTCATCAGCCGGTGAACCACTATATTTCTACTGTATTGCACACACTACACCTCGGTTAATTAGAACATTCATCCACCAACTCACGAGTCTTATAGCTCAGATCCATCTTGTCCAAAACAATCCACGCACCTTCTGCTCATCCACACAAAAAAAGGACCATCAGTTTGGCGCCGTCTGTGGGAACGACAGTTCCTGTTACAAATACGCTGATCTTTCAGTGACTGATGGTCTCAACTCGTAACATGAGTAGAAGTCAAGCAAACTTACCACAAATGCAGAACCAGCAAGAAACCACCAACAGTAGACAGCCGCAGGATGTCCCAGAGGTTAAACCTTCCATGGGAAATCTCCCCACCAATAATGAGTTGGAGGTTCTTCGCCTAGCCAATCAATGCTTGCTATAGCAGAATGAGGAGCTCTTGAAGCTCCGACAACGACCGCAGGAGGCACGACCGGCCCAAGAAGGCCAGAATAACCCCCATCGCAGGGAACAACAACACCTCAATCCCCTCCGAGAGGTCAATGAAAGAAGGGAAAATAGCCAGACCATGGGGCAGGATGCACATCTGCCCCCTAGGAATGGCCACAATGAAGAAATGCAAAGCCAAAACAATGGAGGAAAGAGGGATGATTTCTTCCTCTATTAGCAGGAAGGGAAAGAGCAGTATTGGGAGCAGCGCTTCAGGGGCATCCAGCAAGAGCTTAGCCACATGAAGGAGGTTGTAAAGGGCAAGGTTCCGATCTCAATGGACACGCTAGTACAGTAGACTGAAAGGGAAAGAGCAGTATTAGGAGCAGCGCTTCAGGGGCATCCAGCAAGAGCTCAGCCACATGAAGGAGGCTGTAAAGGGCAAGGTTCCGATCTCAATGGACACGCTAGTACAGTAGACTGAATCCCCAATCACCACGGGGATATTGCACTTCCCCCTTCCACCGAAATTCAGAATGCCGCAGGTGGAAACCTTTGATGGAACAAAAGACCCTATGGACCACCTCAATACATACAAAAATCAGATGGAGCTGCACGGGTACCAGGACCCTGTGCGTTGCAGAGCCTTCGCTATCACGTTGAAAGGATCGGCCCTGACTTGGTTTAATAGGCTCCCCCCGGCCTCGATCTCCTCTTTCAAGGAACTTTCGATCTCTTTTGTATCTCACTTCATAGGAGTGCGGACCTACAGAAAATCGAGCTATCACCTGTTAAACGTAAAACAAAGATCTGATGAGAACCTACGGTCCTATGTCCAGAGGTTCAATGCAGAATCATTGAAAGTAGATGTCCCAGACGAGAAATTCACCATCACTACTTTCATTGCAAGGCTTGGAGTACAATCAAATGATCTGATGTTCTCTATATCAAAGAACCCCCAGGCAAGCATAGCCGAGGTGTTGGCCAAAACAGAGAAGTATATAAACGGTGAGGAAGCGCTCCTCTCTAAGGTGGGGAACTCGTCATCATCACGAAAGGATAAAAGGAGAGAGGAGAAGAAAAGGGACCGAAGTCCTAGGAAAGAAAGAGAGCAGGATAGGTCTCCAAGGAGAGATAGGGAACGGTCCCCAAAAAGAATGGGCAATGTTAGGGATCGCCTAGGCCCTCCACAGCCAGAATTGCAACTAAGGTATGCACCTCGGCAGCTCACTCCCCTGACCGCCTCAGTGTCTCAGATCCTATGCGAGGTGCAGAACAAGAAGTTCCTAAGATGGCCTCCCCAAATGAAGGCGGACCCAGCAAAGAGAGATCCGACCAAGTACTGTGATTACCACCGAGATCATGGCCATAATACCGACGATTGTATCCAACTAAGAAAGGAAATAGAATTTCTGATTCAACTAGGGCAGTTGCGTCACTTGTGGCCCGAGATAATCAAAACCGAGCTCTTCCACCCCCACCACCTCATCAACAGGCACCAGCACCACACCAACAGCCACTAGGGGAAATCAGAGTCATCTCTGGGGGATTCGCAGGAGGAGGAGAATCCAGCTCAGCCAAGAAAGTTCACCTACGAAGAATCAGAGCAGAGGAGCTCACGAGGTATATACTGTGTCCAAGGCCCCGCGCCTAGACACAACTATCACCTTCTCAGATTCAGACTTGGAAGGCTGTCAACTCCCCCATGCCGACCCTTTGGTGGTAAGGGCTATAGTAGCAAACAAAACTGTTCATTGAGTTCTAACTGACAATCGCAGCTCTGCAGACCTCATCTTTGCGTCAGCATTTGATAAAATGGGCATCGGAAGGGAGAAGCTAGAACCGGTGAGTGCACATCTGCTGGGATTCTCAGGGGAGAGGGTGTTACCCCTAGGATCAATTCAGCTCGTGCTTACTATGGGAGACCCCCCTGTCAAGCCACCACAACAGTGAGATTTCTGGTGGTTGACGCTCCTTCTGCATACAATATGCTGCTCGGAAGGCCTTCCATCAACGTGATAAGAGCTGTCCCTTCTGCCTATCATCTAGTTATGAAATTTCCCACTGAGAACAAAGTTGGAATGGTCCGAGGAGATCAGCGCGTGGCCAGGGAATGCTACATGGCTTCTGTGAAGCAAAAAGAAGTTAAAAATATCCAGCTGGACGAGCTCGACATGAGGGACGAGTTGGACACCAGATCGACCCCATCGGAAGAGCTGGAGCCTGTTCAGCTCGATGATGAGCCAGAGCACCTTGTTTACATCGGGACCAAGCTAAGCAAAGAAGTCAAGGACCTCCTTATTCAATTCCTAAAGAGAAACAAGGAAGTGTTTGCCTGGAAACAGGAAGACATGGAAGGTGTAGACCCCTTGGTTATCACACACAAACTGAACGTGAATCCCGCTAGCAAACCTGCCAAACAAAGGCGAAGAAGCTTCGCCCCAGAATGACAAAAGAAAATCAATGAGGAGGTCAGCAAACTCCTCCATGCCAAAGCCATTAGGGAGGTGGATTACCCTTTTTGGTTAGCAAATGTGGTCCTCGTCAAGAAGACCAATGGCAAATGGCGACTCTGCATTGATTTCACAGACCTCAACCGAGCCTGTCCCAAAGATAGTTTTCCTCTACCTCGAATTGACCTAATAGTGGACGCCACAGCTGGCCACGAGCTCCTGAGCTTCATGGACGCCTTCTCAGGCTACAATCAGATCAAGATGGACCTTAACGACCAAGAAAGGACCTCCTTTGTCACTGAACAAGGAACATACTGTTACCAGGTCATGCCTTTTGGGTTGAAGAATGCAGGAGCCACATACCAACGCCTGATGAATCGGATGTTCCGAAAACAGATTGGGACGACCATGAAAGTTTACATTGACGACATGCTGGTAAAGTCTCTCAAAGCAAAACTTCATATCCAGCACCTAGCAGAATCATTCAAGGTTCTCAAGGAGTACAAGATGAAACTCAATCCCGCTAAATGTGATTTTGGAGTGTTAGCAGGAAAATTCCTGGGTTTCATAGTCAACAGCAGAGGAATTGAGGCTAACCCAGAAAAGGTAAAAGCAGTACTGGACATGCAGTTGCCATCAAATACTAGAGAGATCCAACGTCTGACGGGAAGAATAGCTGCCCTGAGTCGTTTTGTGTCCCGATCGAGTGATAAATATCAGCCTTTCTTTCGAATCTTGAGGAAAGCGTTCGAATGGGATGCTCAATGTGAAGAGGCATTTAAGTCGCTAAAGGAGTATATGAGCTCTCCCCCCATCCTGATAAGCCCCAGGGAAGGTGAGGTGCTTACTTTATATCTAGCGGTCTCAGATTACTCGACAAGCGTAGCGCTTGTGAGAGAGAACAAAAGAGCTCAGCAACCCGTATACTACTGCAGCAGAGCTCTTAGGGGGGCAGAAGAGAGGTACTCGAAGATGGAAAAACTTGTTTTAGCTCTGGTCACAACGACGAGGAGGCTTAGACCATACTTTCAGGCTCACACTATCGAGGTTCCAACAGATCAGCCAATAAATCAGGTGTTATATAGGCCAGAGTCTTCGGGAAGGCTGGTCAGATGGGCCATTGAACTCAGCGAGTTTGATATCAGGTACAAGCCAAGAGCAGCCATCAAAGGACAAATATTGGCAGATTTCATCGCATAATTTACAACAGCAGCGCCTACGGAGGCGACCCGGCTAGTGCCTGACCTCCCCATTTGGAGACTTTCAGTGGATGGAGCAACCAATGCCCATGGGAGTGGTGCATGCTTAATTCTGACCTCCCCGGATATAGTAGATGTCGAATACGCCCTTAGGTTCAGGTTTAAGGCTTCAAACAATGAGGCGGAGTACGAAGCTGTCATTGCCGGTCTCACTCTTGCACACTCAATGGAGGCAGAACAGTTAGAGGTCTGCAGTGACTCTCAGCTCGTTGTAAAACAGATAGAAGAGTCCTATGAGGCCAGGAGTGAGAAAATGACCCTTTTACCTCAAAAAGGTGCATGAACTGATCAACAAGTTTGTGCAAGTTGAGGGTAGACATGTCCCAAGATCTGAAAATTCACGAGCAGACGCCCTAGCAAGGCTGGCAACGGCTTCGCAAGAAATTTTAGATAGGTTGGTCCCGGTAGAACACTTGACATAGCCATCTGTGTGCATTGAGAATGAAGAAGTACTACCAGTACAGATCCCAACGAGCTGGATGGACCCTATCATAGTGTTTCTACAAAACGGGACTTTGCCAGAGGATCCCAAAGAAGCCGCAAAGCTAAGAACCATATCAGTTAGGTTTTCCATTTTGCAAGGGAACTTGTACAAACGAGGTTTTTCGATGCCTCTTCTAAGATGTGTGGGAAAGGAGGACGCTGATTACATATTAAGAGAAATTCATGAGGGGATATGTGGTAACCATATTGGAGCTAGAGCACTGACAGGGAAGGCTTTGAGGCAAGGATATTACTGGCCTACTATGCTGAGGGATACCACCAATCTAGTTAGAAGGTGTAAGGTCTGCCAGGTGCATGCCAACATTTCACACTGCCCGCCAGAGCTCCTAACCTCGGTGGTAAGTCACTGGCCCTTTCAACAGTGGGGATTGGACATTCTTGGCCCTCTACCCACCGGCACAGGGCAATGTAAGTTCGTCATTGTCGGAGTGGATTATTTCACTAAATGGGCGGAGGCAGAGCCACTGGCAATAATTACGGAGCAGAAGGTTCAAAACTTCACTTGGAAGTCAATAATCTGTAGATTTGGAGTACCTAGGGCATTTGTCTCTGACAACGGAAAGCAATTTGACAATCCTAAGTTCAAAAAGTTCTGCACAGAGCTCGGAATAAAGAACTATTTTTTTGCCCCAGCTCATCTGCAATCCAATGGGCAAGCTGAGGTCACTATAAGGACAATTAAAGCGGCCTTGAAGACCAAACTCGAGTCGCTGAAAGGGAAATGAGTAGAATATCTTCCAGAGGTCTTATGGGCCTACAGGACGACCTCCAGAGTGGCAACTCGGGAAACACCGTTTGCTTTGGCTTTCGGGACTGAAGTAGTGTCACCAGTGGAGATAGGACACCCCTCCCCCAGAACTGAGTTTGCTGAGCCCGGGCATAACGATGAATCCCTTCTATTAAATCTTGATCTCTTAGAAGAGAAAAGAGAAAGATCTCTACAGAACATTCAGAGATATCAAAGGAAGACCGCAAGGTACTACGACAGGAAGGTCAAGCGGAGGAGCTTCAAGGTAGGAGATTTGGTACTTAGAAAGCTTTCGCCCGCAAGAAAGGATCCCACTCATGGAAAATTGGGACCCAATTGGGAGGGCCCCTACATCATCTAAAAAATAATCAGACCTGGAAACTATGAGTTGCAAACAGAAGAAGGAAAAGTCCTGCCTCATTCTTGGAACACAGAACACCTTAAGAAATTTTTTCAGTAAGTTTCCCTTGTAATGAGATTATTTTCAATAAAATAACCAAGTTTTTGATTCATGCCTGCCTGTTTCCATGAAGAAGCTAAAAAGAGCCCTGTAGCTCACAGTGAACTCCTAAATTCAGGAAAAGAGCCATGCAGCTCATGATGAGTTCTTTAATTCATAAAAAGAGCCCTGCAGCTCACAGTGAATTCCTAAATTCAGGAAAAAAGCCCTGCAGCTCATGATGAGTTCTTTAATTCATAAAAAGAGCTCTGCAGCTCATGGTGAGTTCTTTAATTCATAAAAAGAGCCCTGTAGCTCACAATGAATTCTTTAATTCAGAAAAAGAGCCCTGTAGCTCACGACCAATTCCTTAATTCAGGAAAAGAGCCCTACAGCTCATAAAATCAATAATTTTGCTTTAAGAAGAACTGAAGTACTTCTCGAAGCAACAAAGGCAAGGGGAACATAAAGCAAAGGAAAACATAATTATGTTTCAAACCAGAAGTCACATTACATTTCAAAGCGAAAGTTTAGAACAAAAATTATTTTTCAAAGTTTGTATTTCAGAGTACGAGGTCAAAGTACATTAAAAATGAAATTAGAGTCACATGAACATGAAGAGAGCTCTAAGTGTCTAAGGAAGGCATAAGTGAAGGATTCTGCAACTCAGCAGATGAGCCTTCGGCAGCAGACAGAAGAGGAGAACTTCCAGGGTTGCCAGCTACACGGATCTCTGCTCCTATTGATGACGAATTCTGAGCAAGGGCCTCATTCACAAGGTCAGCCGAGAACGGTACAGTGGCAGAAACATCAGAAGTTACAGTTGGGAGCTCGGAAATTACAATAACAGAGCATGTCCCAGTAGAAAGGGCTTCAGAGGTCTCAGCAGGAGGGATGGACATCTCAACACCTTCTGAGGTAAAATCTAGAGGAGCCAAGCTGTCCCCCTCACCATCTGTATCAGTCTCCTTCAGCTCCTCCTTGGTAGGAATAGTAAAGGAGAAGTCAAGGTCTGGATAGGTCTTCATAGCTCGGCGTTTGAAGGCAAGTCATCCTGTGGCCCACTGAATGGTGACGTCATCCCTCAGCTCAGCAATAAAATCATCTTTTTCCTTGACAAGAGTTTTCTGTGCCTCGAGCTCGGTGCAGAGTGCAACATTTGCCTCAGTCACAGCGAGATAGTCCTCGTCATGCTCTTCAAAGAGCTCTGAGCTTCAAAGGCTTCTTGACTGGCCTTAGCCCAGGCCTCGGATTTAAGTTTCAGCTCTTCCCTGGCCATTCTTAGCTCATCCCTGGCTTTCTTTTCTCTTTCTTCAGCATTATCTTTTGCCATTTGTAAGCCCTGAAGGGAAGAAGCCTGGTTCTCCAATTCCTCTTTGAAGCTTGTCACCTGAGCTCGAAGGTCGTCATTGTCAAAAGCGAGTTGGGCAACCTTAACCTCGTATGCCTTTAAAGCTCTGACAGAACTCTCAGAGGATTGGATCCTACTCACCAAACCTTTTACGTGGAGAGCCAGCTGGGGACAGGAGAGAAAGCTAGAAGAGGTAAGCATAAGGTTATGACGTAAAGATAAATGGATGTATGAGAATGCAAGAACTTACGACAGCTGTTTCCTAAAGAGCTGAGCTGATGGTCTCCTCAAGAGGCATAGAAGAAGCCTTTTGAACGTCAAAATCAGTAAGAACAGAAGAAATGGCCCCAGCAGCAAACATCCTGTTCTCAAAAAAGGAGTCCTCACTCTCCTCCACCTTGGGGCGCTTTTCTTCATCACACCCAGGTTTCTTCAGAAAGAATTCGATAATCTTCCCAGAAGGACTATAAGAGAAAGTACCAGGTTGAAGGTCGGGGACCAACCTCAAGGCTTCCTTGACCTCAGACGAGGAAGGAGAAGCCTCGCCTGGCTCATGAGTTCGCCTTAAAGCAGGCTGAACCCCTGAGGGGAGGCAGACCTCAACGACTTGTGGGGTGTTCAACGGTTGGACCTGCTTTATTGAAGTCGAAGCTGGAGAAGAAGAGGGCACCCCCAACTTTTGAATCTTAGCCCGAGTAACAAGGCTACTTCCAGAGCCGACCACGGCTTTCCGTTTGTTACCTTTCCCACTCTTCGCTAACTGGTTGATCTTGGCCTGGAGTTCCTCAGAGGTGGGCTTCATTATGGAAGAACCTGGAAGAACTAAACTGGGCGAGTTTAAAAAAAAAAAAAAGAAAGAGATGGAATTAAAGGCAATAAAGTCAACCAAGTGGACACCACCTTCCACTCCTTCAACGCTGACAGCCGAAAGTGGGATGGCTATCGTCACCGCAGGGGGGCTCAGCCCTTGATCCACCAGAACCCAGGGCTGGATGAGTTCAGAATATCTCTTTGGCTTGCACTTCTCCAACTTTAGCAGCACCTGCTCGTCTTCAGCACTAAGCTCAAAGCGCTTACCTGAGGAGTGATTAAGGCAGAATGAAGTCAGGGGAGGGGGCAAATAAAAAATCTGATCTCACGCAGCTCGGCTGAGAACTTACCCATGTTATCTGGAGCAGACCACGCTTTAGGAATTGAGAGGGTGTCTGTCCTATCTGTAGGGTCGTACTCCCATTGAGTGCCTCCCACAAAGAAGTAATGCTTTTTCCAGCCCTTGTGGGAGCTTGGGAGGTCAGATATGATCAACTTGGCTGATGCCCGTTTTGAAATGTATAAAAAGCCCTCAGAAGAGTTGTGTTTAACGTTAAAAAGGTCCATAAGTATGGGAACAGTGCGCACACCAAGCTTATGGGTCTTAAAGTAAACAAGGAGACCTACTAGCACACCCCAGAAGTTAGGAGAGAGTTGGACAGGACAAACGTTAAAGTGTTGCAAAACGCCCTTAATGAAGGGATGCATTGGAAAGCGAAGGCCGTTCTCAAAGGCGACCACAAAGAAACATACCTTCTTATGAACTTGGGTGACATATGAGGTAGATGCATCAGGGCTCCAGTATCGAACTCCAGGGGGAAACCCGTAGTGAGCCCCGAGAGCCTTCAGGAAAGAGGGATCGACCTCACTAGCGCCCACGCGCTCTGCATAACTGAAGGCAGCTCCTATGCCTGCAGAAGGGATTCCCACCTCGCTCACCTTGCCCTTACCTTTACTAGGCTTAGGGGGAACAGAAACGGATGTTGAGGGAGGTTCCCCAACACTTACCCCCGCATCAACAGAATCTACACCCGGGAAGTTGTCGATTTCAACACCTACATCTCCTAGGTCAGTATCCTCCTCGGCAGATTTGCCGCCTAGGAGGGAAACGGAGGAAGGGGTGGCTCCAGAGGAAACAGAAATGGTAGGACGAGGGAAGGGCAAATTGAAAGAGCGGTAGAGAGGGGGAATGCTAATTAAGCTCTTCCTAATAACCCTAGGGTCAGCACAATAGCTCCCAACGCCGAGGATTCTCACAATAGAACACTAGTCCACGAAGAGGGGAAGAGGGGACAGGCAATAGTCTCGATTCTAGAAATAAAAGAACCGAAAAGCCCAAAAGTACAATAACCACCTCGAACTCGAGGGATCCAGAACGAGAAAAGAGGTGAAAAAGGACAAGAAACGTACCTAGCTTAAGATGAACAACGAGCCGTAACCCAGGGAGAAATCACAGGAGAAGGGCAATGAGAATCTTTGAATCGAACCTAGGAAACTCGACTTTGAGCAGGAAGCCAAGGAGTCGAAAGGAGAGGTACGAAGAGGGAAGTTGAACAGAAGAAGAAGGGGGGTTCTGACAGCCGTTTGGGCATTTATAACTTGAAAGGTGTGGGCTGTAACGAGCGCGAGAATCGAGGAGGCCATGATTACAGAAAACCGTCACAAAATAACTCCCACGTGCAAGTTAGGACCAGCCACGTGCTGGCCTAGCCCGGTAAAAAAAAAAAAAAAAAAAGAGAAGCTCAGCCCTTACCCAAGCTCGCTTGGACCAAGGGCTGAGGGGCAACTGTTGATACCTAAAATAAGTTCCAGACATGAGCTCAGGAGAAGAGGTCAGATCGGGAGGTCGGGCTAGACACACAGAGTTCAGAAATCCAGAGCTAAAACTCTACCCCGGAAAAGATAATAGCAAGAGTAAATAGGGGATAGTTGGATAACAGCCAGCACCTCCAGCGGAGTGGAAAGCTAGAATTAAGCCAAATAACTCTCAACTAATCAAGATCCCCTCCTGAAATCTAGGAGAATCATACGAATGACATGCAAGAATCTCGACGAAGTCTAACAGAATAGGGAATAGCCCTATAAAAACTAGGTAACGCCTCCATTGAAAGGGAGACCAAAAATTGTACTGAGAGAGAACAATCAATAAAGAGAAAGGAGCAAGAGCCTCCATTAGAGAGTGGACTAGCCGAGCTTATCAGCCGGTGAACCACTATATTTCTACTGTATTGCATACACTACACCTCGGTTAATTAGAACATTTATCCACCAACTCACGAGCCTTATAGCTCAGATCCATCTTGTCCAAAACAATCCACGCACCTTCTGCTCATCCACACAAAAAAAGGACCATCAGAGCTAATCGAAGATGTGGGATCAGCTCCAAAGACAACGAAGCCAATGACGAAACATTGGCTTATAATAGTTGGTTCAGTTGTCGGAGGTGTGACTTTGATCCTCATATTGATAATGGTGGTCTTGTTTGGTTTGAAATGCAGGAAAGCAAAGCCCTCTGAGACATCAGATTGGCCAGCAGTGCCTGTATATGTTGATGTTGACAGTTCTTATAGTAAGATTACTCAACAATCTAGCAGAGGCTCACCTCTTCCAAATTTGAACCTCGGATTAAAGGTAAGTTTTGCTGATTTACTGTATGCAACAAATAATTTTGATACCAAATTAAAAATTGGTGAGCGAGGGTTTGGGAAAGTCTACAAAGGAACTCTTCGGAACGGCATGAAAGTGGCTGTGAAAAGAAGTGAACCAGGACATGGCCAGGGGCTTCCAGAGTTCCAAACTGAGATCATGGTCTTATCGAAAATTCGCCATTGCCATCTTGTTTCTTTGATTGGATATTGTGATGAAAGGTCTGAAATGATACTGGTTTATGAATTCATGGAGAAGGGAACTCTGAGAGACCATCTCTATAATTTAAATGAAGACTCTAGGCGATCATCGTCTTCACGATCCGAATTGGATTGGAATCGAAGGCTGGAAATCTGCATTGGAGCAGCAAAGGGTCTTCATTACCTTCACACTAGTTCAGATGGGGGCATCATTCACCGCGATGTCAAGTCAACCAACATCTTGCTTGATGAACATTATGTGGCTAAAGTTGCTGATTTTGGTCTTTCAAGATCAGGTGCCCCTGATCAAACCTATATCAGCACAGATGTAAAAGGAAGTTTTGGTTATCTCGATCCTGAGTACTTTAGGTGCCTGCAATTAACTCAGAAATCGGATGTGTACTCTTTCGAAGTGGTTCTGCTTGAAGTTTTTTGTGCTAGACCAGCCATTAGTAGCTTGCTTCCGCGGGATCAAGTGAACTTGGCTGATTGGGGGATGTCTTGGCAAAAGAAAGGACAGCTCGAAAAAATTGTTGATCCTTTCCTTGAGGGCAAAATTAATCCCAATTCACTGAGAAAATTTGGGGAAACAGTGGAGAATTGTTTGATGGATTGTGGGATTGACAGGCCCGGAATGATCCATGTGTTGTGGGATCTGGAATATGCACTGCAGCTCAACCAAACCACAGTTCTAAGAGAGCCATACGAAGACATGACCATAGATGCTTCATTGGAGTTGCCATTGCATGTCGTTAATCGCTTACCGTCAAATAGCATCACCATGGATGAAGATGAATGGACCCTGGGAGTGATTGATGGTTCAGATACAAATTTTTTAAATGCTGGTGAAGTGTTCTCCCAATTGAAAGTTGATGATGCCAGATAAATTCATGCAGGAGTAGGTACTATTACTTTCTGTTGTTTGTTTCTATTTACATTAAGAGAGATCTTCTGCTTCAATTTGGCGTAGACATTAAAATGGACAAATGATGATAAAAAAACAATAATTACTGATTTTTATTTTTATTTTTACCAGAAAAGATACTTTGATTAAGTAGTAGAGAAACCATTACAATCATTTGATTTTTTGGTCAATCTTTGAATCTATGATAATGCTATTTGATCAATTGAGCGATTAGGGCAATATTTTTATTTTGCTTATGTCTGCTGTTGAGCTTGAGCAGATTGGGTAATTTGAACATATTTATGAAAGTTGATTTAAGAGCTTTGTAAGCTTGAATCTATATTTTTAATATTGTTGGGATGTTGTTGATGCTAGAAATTTTTAATATTTTACAAGTTTGATGCTATTTTTCATAATTATTATGATTTTTAGCCTATTTATAATAATTTTTTTTTTTCAATTATATTACCGATCCGATCAGTGATTCAATAGTTGATCTCGTGAGTAATAATCCATTGATCCAGTCTCTTTGCCAGGTTGATGTCCGGCCGAGTTTTAAAACTATGGGTAGAAGTATTGGATGAAGGGAATAGGGTTGAGAATATTGGGGATTCACAGAACGAAGGCTTTGGGGAAGAAATAGGGGACCGAAAGTGGCTTTAGGAAATAGGGTTGATTGTACTTAATTTTTTTGAACTTTTTTTTAAGGTTTCAAATTTAATAGATTTAAATTTTTTTTGAGTTAGTAATGTATTTAGAATTGTGGGCCTTCTAAAAATTTGAGACCTAAAATCCAAAAGTTCGTTTGGTTAGGAAGAAAAAAATGATGGAAAGTGAAAATGATAAAAAGTGAAGTGAAAGAAAAGAAAATGATAGAAAATATATTTTCATACAAGTATTTGGTTAGAATGAAAAATTTACCGGAAAGTTTAAAAAAAAAATCATTCTATTGTTTGAAAAAAAAAAGTTATAAGAAATTTTTATAATTGTCTAAATTACCCTTAATTATATTAAATTGGTCTAAAAAAAATATGTAATTATAATTGAAAATTAAAAAATTTTTAAAAAATGGCTCGAAACTTAATTTTAAGACAATCACCAATACAATGGTCTTTGGGCCATATTATATGATTAATCAAATTCATACCAAAATTTTTTAAAATTAATAACCAATAAAATATTTTAAGAAAAATAAGAGTAAAATATGAAGTTAGTTATAGATCACAACTTTCTTGCATTTCCTTGTGTTTTTTACAAGAAAAAAAAGTTGGTTATTTGTGAGAAAATTCAAGGATGAAGGAAAATTATTTTTCCATCATTTTCCTTTTCATGCTAATCAAACACATGAAAATTTTAAAAAATTTCTTTTTCTTGTATTTTCTATCATTCTCTCGCTAAACAAACGAACCCTAATACTGTTGAGCCACCCCTAGGGCTCTCACGCGAAGGAGAGGGAGTATTTTGTATCTGTCTGGGTCTAATAATTAATGATTGGATAGTAAAGTTTTGTAAGAAAATTGATATCACTCAAACAAATGCGATATTCGAATAAAAAACTAAAAATAAATCATAGTTAACATGTCCTATTTGGTTATCGAGCGTCATTGTTGTGCCAATGATTTTATTAAAGAAATTAGTAAATTCATAGAATTTATTAAATATTCAATGATTTTGATTGTGACGATAATACACAAAAGTAATATCTACAGCATTATTCTTTCAACATTCACCTACTCGTAAACACTATCCGAGTCGATAATCCCTGTATTAGGATATGATCAATTTGGTCTGGCGGTATGTACTCGAATGAAAAAGACGACTATGGAATTATGGATAAGAACGACATCAATCAGGTGCTGAAAATATTAAAATAATAATCATTTAAAAATTCTTTAAACTTCCACCATCCTCACTAATCTCCCCAGAATAATACAAGCCATCACATGAAAAAATTAACGTTGACATTATCCTTTCTTCTACCTTCCCGACCTAACTACTCTCACTCCGGTTGGGCTTTGCAGACACATATACGACCTGATAAAAAACAACATATCATAACAGTGATAATTCCTGTGAATCTCAGTAAATTTGGTTTTGGATGAGCCGTCTGGACATACATGATCAAGATTAAAAGAGTACCTGATCTTCTTCGAGACTTGGAATCCAATCGTTTGTTGCTGGGTTGGTTTTGAATACCATTTTTCTGTATCCTCCATTAATGTTTTCTTCACCTCTTGGCAACTGAAGATCATATTCATCTTCACCCTTTTCGCTCACCGCCTTTATAAACCCACTTCCAGTCTGTTCAAATGTGAAAAAGAAATAAAAAAAAAAAATCATTCTCCTATCAACAATATCATTTGTACATAATTTACAAATCAAATCCATCGTTACAATATCATTAAATTGACTACGGATCTTAATAAATATTGAGATCAACTGTCAATTCAATAATCGATCGATAATGATTAATTAAATTAATAAATTATGTCAGAAAATTACAGTCTTTTCGGTTTCACCAGACTAAACCATGCTAAATATACAAATCTGCAACAACTAAAAAGAAAAAGAAAAATAAGTATTGGACCGCGTAGTGTTGTTTGTCAATAGAATCCAACTCTTTGTAGTACTGTGTCTCCACAAATTCTTCTTGTTCCAGGGTATTTGGACCAGTGAACATAACCTGATCGAATTTATCATATCACAAACGATTAGAGAAAGATAATATAATACCACATCACAGTCCCAAAAAAAGTGGTGAAAAACAGAGGGGTCTAAGAGTAAAAAAGAGAAGATGATGGGCAAGAAATGTACCTGAGATTGAGATTGAGATTGAAGAGATTGAAACTTTTGGAATTCGGGAACAGAAAAGTTTTCGGTGAAAATAGAGCTTTCTGAGGTAGAATCGGGGTCGCTTCGGTTGGGCTTTGTGGGTCGTTTTGGGGCTACAGAATCGAAATGTTTTCTGACTTGATTGCTGATTTGCAGCTGTTGATCGGCGTCTACACACATACAATGAGAGATAGAGAGAGATAAGTGTGTAGATGAGAGATATGAGACATATAACAAGAGTTATGAAAAATCTGACATCACGTGATTGCAGGGGTCAAAACTATCAGGGCGAGGTGGAAACTCCTTGGTCGAAAAATTATACTTTTGAGAATTAATTTTGTTTGTCGGATTAACTGTGAATATTTATTAATTAATCTTAGACGTTCAAATAAATTTATAAGTTTGGAAGATTCAAATTTACTTGTATTTTTTTATATAGATAAACTAACAATAATCTCGTGCTTGAAGGCATTTTATAATACTAAAAATTGACCATCAATCATGCAAATATTTTTTATTTTAAATAATAATTTATTTTTTTAATTATGTAATTTAAAATTAAAACGAATAAAAAAATAAGACAAGGATAAGGAAAAGAGAAGAGAGAGGTAAGGGTATATTACTTGAGTTATCTTACATTGAAAATCCAAATTAAACTATACGGGCATTTTTGTTTGTAGTATTAGATTTGGGTAGTGTTAAAAATCATTTTTATTTCACTCCTATCCAATGGTATACTATATGGGCTCGTTTGATTGCCGTATTATAAATGGATGGATTGAATAAAGTAATACAAGCTAATATAATACAGATGAATAAAATACAAGATTAAATGTGGTATTAGAATAATACGTAATTTTATCAAGTGTTTGGCATACACAATATAAGCGTTGGATAATAGTTATTTAGTCCAATCCGTTGTTTGATTAGAGAATTATTTCATCGTATTAATGTTAAATAAACAAAAATACCCTCAATAAATTATAGTGTTTGGCAATGCCAACAACATGAATGATATCATAATCCCCTCCAAATGCCATCATCGTTAATCGGGAATATGATCGAGATTTACCCGCATTACCAAAAAGATCGAGTTTATTCATTTTATACTTACAAAAAAAAAATTTATTAAGCTAAAAAATAGTACAATCCAATATTTAATCCCCCTTTAATTCGTCTACCAAACGAGCCATATATGGTCTTAAACTTGTATCCCATCATTCCCCTTATTTGTTTGTTCAATAAGTATTATTGTGGGTCTCACAAACAACCATATATTCTATCACATCTTATATAACAAATATACCATTTTACCCTTAACATCTTCCATTTCATTACTCCGTTTGTGTAACGCTTTTGCATAATGTTTGGTATAATAAATAATCTAATGTTATGAATCGGTGATACAGTAAAAAAAATTTAAAAAAATCGGTGATACCATACGCTTAAACATAATATCAGGAAAAAATTAAAAAAAAAAAACCGTTAACATCGTACGCTTAAACATAATACAAGAAAAAAAATTAAAAAAATTTTTAAAAATTTTTTTAAAAAAAAACAGGTGACACCGTACGCTTAAACATAATATAAGAAAAAATTTCAAAATAAATTTTTTTTAAAAAAAAAAAAAAAAAAAAATCGGCGACACCGTACGCTTAAACATAATACACGAAAAAAAAATTAAAAAAATATCGGTGACATCGTACGCTTAAACATAATACAAAGAAAAATTCAAAATAAATTTTTTATATGTGAACTCTTCATATAGGAAGGCATTTGTGTCATTTTACTCGCTTATATCGTCCTTTCACTTGTACCGAGAAGATAATATCACCTGGTAGGTGGTATTGCTTAGTACCATATAGAAGGTATTTAAGTCACTGTTCACACCGGATTGGTACTACGACTCAAAAAATAATACTGATTAAAAAATGTCAAATAAATAAGGTATAAGATGGACCCTAGTACTATTTCTCTTATACCACCCCTATCCCTCAACCAAACATGCCCTACAAGTAGTAAGCACAGTTTTAATCATTCTTCAGATATCACCTAGTCTTCCCCTATCAAGAGCTTACGGGTTGGCCCTAATCGTCACTTGGTCAGCCCAAATCCAGTGGTTCATGACCTACAAGCCCAACTTAGCCCTCGCAATGCTTGGTCCTATCTTCCACCATATTGGCACAAAATGCTCAATAGTCTATGACTTGTGGACACCACATCATAATTGGCATAAAACTGGCCCCATATCTCACCAGTATCAGATTAGAACCGATAATGCTGACTCAAGACCAAGTGATACCTTTTTTACTCTAATACTACTAAAAAAAAAAAAGATTCTTGACAACGAGGTCCAATATCTATTTTGTTTTTTATAACACAAAATTTAAATCTATCCTATTATAAAATATCAACATCTATGAAATTTTTTAAAATTTTTATTATATTCTTAACAAAATAAAGAAAGATTATAATTTTACTGAAAAATTAAATAGCAATTATGTATTCAATACACCATCCACGATAAATTTCATTTGTATTCCTGTAAAAAAACTCCTAATATTTGATTAGAATTTAGATCTTCACCAGTACACTTTCTCTTTAATTTTCTTCTTGACGCATCATCCTCCATTAATGAGTGAGAGATCTATTTATATACAATGAGTCCTACTAAAATGCATAGAGGATAATGTGCTAAGAAAAAAATTAAAATATATATATACTAGAATTCATTTGCACCATTTGTTTGCAAGTGATCTCATTCGTTTAAGCCAAAGGCACTTTAATGGAGTTTAAGCGCCATGTTTCTCTTTTGAGGGTAAATTGGAATTGTGGTGAACTTCAGGGGTGGCTCAAGACAATTTGGGGCCTAAATTGGTATCTTTAAATGAAGCTTTTTATGTTTAGTATTAATATTTTTTTATTTAAAATTAATTTTTCTTGCTTTTTGAGTTGCAAAAGTACTAATTAAGTTTTTATATTCAAGTTTTCTAGCATATCTTTTTTAATTCATAATATCGCTAATTCAGTTAATCTTTCTTGCGACATAGTCGATCTTAAGTAAGATTTTATCAATTTTAATTTTGAAAAACTTCTTTCTGCAGAAACAATTGTTACAGGAATTATTAAAAATATTCTATAAGCAATGCATGCATTTGGAAAAGAATCTAACATTTTTATATAATTTAATATCTCAATTGGAGTGTTTTGTTTCGTTTGCAAAATTTCTTTTAAAACATTTAGTTCTAAAAATAAATCTAAACCATCAATGTCTGAAATTTTTTCGTGTTTTAAGAAACATTCAAGATCCAAACAATATTGTTTTAAACTATCATCGGTCAATGATTTTAATTTTTCTAAGTTAAATAAAAAATAAAAAATATTTTCGTACTTTTGTAATTGTTCAAATCTACTCTTTAGTGAAAAAATAGTTTGATCAATTATATATATAAAATAATCAATTCTAAAAAATTCTTCAATAAATTGTGTTACCTCATCATCAACATTTTCATCAAATTGTTTCTTTCTACGAACTCTATGTTTTTCACAAAATATAGGTTCAATATCCATTTCACATGCAATATTTTTAGATGAAATCATAGCATTTGTAAATCCACTTTCCCAATATTTTTCAGACATTTTAATTAATCTATAATAATATCAATATGCATGTCTTTTGATTGCAAATATTTACTAATTAAGTTGACAGAAAATAAAATATCATACCAAATAGTCATGCCCAATAAGAACTTAAAATTCTCAATCTCATATGTTGTTAAACAATTAACTTCACTTCTTATTTTAGGATCTTCACTAGTTTCCGCTAATTGCAATAATGCATCTCTTATTCTTGGAGCTTGACATTTTATTGCCTTAACACTTTCAATACGACTTTCCCAACGTGTTTATGACAATGACTTAAGAATTAAACCTCGAACATTATCTTGTAAAATTTTTCATCGTTTTGTGAAAGAAGAAAATAATGAATATATACGTTGTACTATTCCAAAAAATGATATAGCCTTGGGACAAAAATTAGCCATATCACAAAGTACTAGGTTTAAATTATGACAATCACATGGTGTGTAAAATGCTCTAGAATTTATATTGAGAAGTCTTTTTTGTACACCTTAATGTTTTCCTTTCATATTAGATCCATTATTATATCTTTATCCTCGTATATCATTAATATCTAGTTCAAGATTACTTATTACATCTATAGGTTTATCAAATAAACATTTTCTACTCGTATCATCTACTTTAATAAACTCCAAAAAATATTCTTCTATTTTTATTGGACTTGTTGTAATATCTACATATCGTAATATGAGAGACAATTGTTTTTGATGATTTACATCGGGAGTACAATCAAGTATGATTGAATAATATTTTACTTTTTTAACTTTTTTAATAATATTGCTTCTTACTTCATTTCCTAACAAACTTATCAATTCATTTTGTATATTATATCCAAGATAATGGTTATGAATTCTGTCTTGTAGAATACGACGAACGTGTTATTGCATTATCGGATCAAATTCCGCAATCATTTCAATTAAACTTAAAAAATGTCATTATTTTCTTGATATATTTTTTCATTTTTTTCCCAAAAAAGCTAAATTATTTTTACCAAGATTCTTTATATTAGTTATATGTTAATTAGTTATTTCATGATTTTTAAGTTTAACACCAATATTTCCCCAATCTTTTGTTTATTCATTAGTTAGTTTACTTGTATAATGATTCATATTGAATAACTTGCAACAAAAACAAAATACTTTATCCAAATCTTTTAAATATACTAGTCATCTTCTACCAAATGTTTCCCAATTCGTTAATTTGTAAATATAATGTGTAGTGGAAAAATGTCTAGAGAGTTCATCTCGAGAAAAATCTAAATTATTATATCTAATTGGACCATTTTCTATTAATAAATCTCTTAATTTTGTATCAATATTTTTCCATTGACTTGAATCATAAATATTTATATGACTATAATCACTTGTTTCATTAAGATTTTGATTGTCTTCTATTTTATTATCTTTTATTTCACTATTTTTTTTTAATATTTTCTATTTCATTATCTTTTATTTCAATATTTTTTATTTCATTATCTTCTATTTTATTATCTTTTATTTCAATATTTTATATTTCAATATTTTTTATTTCATTATTTTCTATTTCATTAACTACTTGTTTATTTTCAAAATTTTCATCTAAATTTTTTGTTACATTATTTTTGTTATGAGTAACAAATTTATCAAAAGATCCTTTTTGAGATTCTATTAGTTGGTCCATTTTTTTTTTTAAAAAAATTTTCGTATCCACTTGATTGTCTTCTATGTGACATATTATTAATATATTATAGTTATATAACAACCAAACAAACACATATAAACGCAAACAAATTCAGTATATAGTATAGTTAAATTATATAACACAACTAAAATTATGAAAGCAAAGACAAAGAACACAAAAAAAAAATTATGAAACAATAGAAT
Source organism: Ilex aquifolium (assembly GCA_951799425.1). Classification (NCBI taxonomy): domain Eukaryota; kingdom Viridiplantae; phylum Streptophyta; class Magnoliopsida; order Aquifoliales; family Aquifoliaceae; genus Ilex; species Ilex aquifolium. The sequence goes on along the minus strand of OX637391.1, from coordinate 9,915,187 downwards.
CTTAGATGGTCTCAATGTTGACTTTTGGTTTTGCACCATGTCCCTTATGTTGCAATGGAGTCGACGATGGGTGGATCATAGATCATCTCAAGCTCTCAGATGTTAAAATGAAGACTTGGCTATGGCTTTACACAATTACACTATGAGAGCATTGAGAGAGAAAGAGAGAAAGAGAGAAAGAGAGAGAGAGGGAGGAAGCTGGCATGCTTGGTTTACGGTTTAGAGAGAGAGAGAGAGAGAGCGAGAGAGAGAAGAGTTGGGTAGCTTGGGCCAGTTGGCTTTTGGTTATACCGAAAGAGAGAGAAAAAAATGGCTGCCATTGTAATGATTTGACCTTTCAACTTTTTTAATTTGATGTGATTTTTTATTTCAATTTTTTTTTACCGCTATCATTTTTAATATTTAATATTTAGATCGAAATATGGGCCTAAATAATTGATAGGGCTTATATTTTTGAAAGACTTTTTTTACTTGGTTATTATGGTATTTAAAAAATTGGGACCTTCTTTTAAAATAGGGCCTAAAATACAAGTTTTTCAGATATGCTGTTGGGCCGGCTTTGGTGAACTTTTTCTACATATATATATATTCACATAATTTTGTCCGGAGTTGTTTGTTTATTGGTCCAAATATGTTCACTTTGATTCGTTGATGTTACTAACTATAGCCTGCTCACTATCAACTCTGAAGTTATATCTATATAATAAAATAGAAGGGCATTTGAATCTTATACCCCATATATTTTTCCCCCCAAAACCGTCTTATCACACTCATCACCTCCCCTTAACGTTACACCGCCCCCTCACCTCACTTGCACACAGCCGCCTGACACACGCATGAAGCACCACGCCTGTCAGCCCCTCACCTTTTCATCTGCCTTCCCTTCACGCCCTCCCTTCCTCCCTCTCTCTCTCAACACAGAACACTGTGTTACACCACCTCCAGCGACACCACCACCGCTGCCACAGCCAGGTATCCTTCTCTCTCCATCTTTCCTATCTCTTGCCTGCAGTCACCAGAGGCGACCCAGCGACCACCAGATCCAGGTATCCCCCCTCTTCGTCTTTTCCCCCTCTCTCTATCTTCATCTCTTTCTCCCTATCTCTGTACACAACACATCACAGGACACCATAACCACCACCAAAGAATCGCCCACCAATCGTCCTCTCTCTCTCTCTCTCTCTCTCATCACATCCAAGCAAAGCTATCTAAATCCTTATTTGCTAAACCTAATCCACCTCTCATTTTCTGCGATCTCCCTCTCTATCGCACAAACGGTTCTGTCCAGAGACTATGAATCAGTACCATATCTCGGTAGGCTCTTCTATCTTGAACTGATTTTCTCAGGTTTGTTTTCAGAATCTAATTGTGTACCTGTATGCTTGAATTCTTTTTACTATTACTTATGTTTGTGTATTTGTGAACCTATGTTTGATTTGTTGTGTTCTTTTGAGGTGGTTTAAAGTTTAACTGTCGTTAATTTTTGTTTATTTAGGGAGAATTGAATGATTTAAGGAATTTTGAGGTGGTCTCACTGGCTTTGCTCGCGCTTCTTTCGTGGTAAGTAAATTTTTCAACTTTTTTTTCAAATCTCAGCCCCTGTTTATGTGCATGGATTGCTTCTTCTTTTTTTTAATTGTTGTAATTTATTCTGAACTATTGTTTTTGTTTGTGACATTCATTGCAGGCTAAGTCGGTCAATTTGGCTTTGATTCGGTTTAGAACTAAATGGGTTTCACGGGTTTTTTCAGTTTTTAATTTTCTAACAGCAAAGGAGCCTCACCCCAGTTTTCATGGCATTATCTTTAGAATTGTTTTCTTCATCCTCTAGCACTAGCTGAAAATTTTATGCCAAACTTATAACTTCTCCGGCTCATTGTGATTCTTTTTTTTTTTTATAACTTTGGTAAAATAAGGCAATTCAAAATAGAGAGCTTGAAACCTTGACAACATAGATGAACAAGCAGGAGAAATCTAGGTACAGTAAAGGAATGCTGACAAGGAAAATAAAAAAATTATATAGAACACTTATGAAAAATGGTTTCTTGAACTTATTATCTACCACAATCTTTTTCTGCAAAAGAAATCAGAGTTATCTTAAAATTCGTCCATGTTAGTGGCAGAGTTGTTCATTGTAACCATGGATGTTTCATTAACTTTGATTTGATCTGGATGTAGAGTGATTACTTCTTACTACTGCAAGTTTCATGATATACGTCATGTGATCAAGTCCTGAGATATGTTGATACTTTCTGGTAGATATCTTCATGAGCCACTGGAGTCTTGACTTAGTAGTGATATTTTTGTTGTAAGAAAGGTGTTAGATACGTTTCATTGGCCACTGGAGTCTTGACTTAGTAGTGATATAGTTGTCCATCCTTTTCTATGGTCTTTCTGTTCAGTATGTTTGAAATTCAATGTATAGTCCTGTGATTAAAAGCAGATAGTCACAAAGGGAATGTGAGTGTTAGCTTTGCTTTCCTATTGAAACTGTGTGGGAAGGCTACTGATTTAGGGTTGGGACTTTTTGATAATACTATTGCAGGAACTTCTTAAGCTATCCAAATATTGGTGTTTGAAAATTTTATCATATATGGTTGCTCTTGGTTTCAAATGCCAGGTAATCCCCCCATTCATTCACGCAAATTTGGTTGCGATGCCGTTAACCCCATAGAAAATCTCCAATTGAACCCATAAACTCTATTTATGATATTTTAGTAAGTTGGTTCTTTAGGTTGTTGCTGGTTGCGATATATTTGAATTAATTGGAACTATAGGTTGTTGCTGATGCCTTTCTCTTTGTCAAAAACTGATCCCATTGTGATATTTGAGCTTGACTCATGGCAATAGATCAAACTTCACATCCTTTTATTATAGGAATTCATTTTGGGGAACATTTGCTACTTGAAATATTTGTATGCAAATGAAAATATTTGTATTTCATGATTAATGTTCGATTTTATGTTGTACAATGTCTTTAAGTATGAGTTTGGTCCATTTTGTTAAAAAAAGTGGTGGCTGCGGTTTGATATATTGGCTTGATTGTTCGGGGTGTTTGATTTTTATATTGCTGATGTATGCATTCAACTCTGAAAATGAAAGAAACAATGAAAGTTGGGATGGTATATATAACTTCTTGGATGGCATATGGTAGTTAGTGGTGTGGGGACTAAAAACGATACGAGCAGGAGCGGACCCACATGGAGACTAAGGTGGGCATATGTCCGCTTCATTCTTGGACTACCTTTGACGGGAGTAAATATTGAAATCAACAGTGATATCATATCACGATTAATGATATAATATTACCGATTAATAATAAAATCTTAAATAGATAAGATGAACTTCACTTGGACTTATATAGTAGAAGGGTGTGAAATTATTTGTTTACATAACAGGTTAGTTATTAATTTTTGTGGGGTCCATCTGTTTATTTTTTTTTAGTATTATTGATTGGTGATACAACATCATCTTACCACGTGGTATCACCATTATAATAAATATTTTCTCCTTTGACGGACCATAAAATTATTTAATACATTATATTTATTCTTCCTAAATTTTTAAAAATTTAATCATGGTTCTAGTTTTCTCTTTTTCAATAATTTAGTGGTCCACTAACTTTCTAAATAAATATTTTATTTTTTGTTTGAGTAAATCAGATGTAACTATCCTAATTTATTTGTATATTGATCAAAAGACAATATTTATCTTTATCTAACACAATGTTCGTTATTTTTTAAGAATAATTTTTAGTTTTCATTTACCTTTTTTTAGTAATAGTAGTTTATAATCTAATAAAATACAATTGTATACAAAATACAAAAAGTTGTAACCCAAGTTATTTCAATCTATTTCAAATAAAAAATTTCTCTATAAGATTGATAATGATTTCAACTAAAATTTGCAAATAAATAAAGAATGATTTTACTACGGCCTTGTGATTATGCGCATTGATAGAAATTTAGTCAAAAATTAATTTATATTTAATTCATATATAAAATTTTAGAGATTTGAAAGAACATTGTATTTTATTGAAATACATAATAAATTATTTTGTGTCTTTTTATTCAAATTTTGTTTCAGCTAAATAAAAAATTTTCTCCCCTCATAGATATTCTTGGCTCAACCCCTGGATACGAAATAGTTCTACGTATGGAAGTTGTATTTTATATAACAATGCTTTTAGGGTAAATTGCATAAATACTAATTGACAGTTAATCTTAACGAAACATGTCTTATTAACATTTACTCTTAAGAGATTTATCTCATTTATCGATTAATCTTAATGAAAGGGGTTAATTGAAATAAATTACATAATTTAGGGAGTAAATTAGAAAAATTAAAAGTTCAGGGAGTAATTTTTCACAAAGGCCATAGTTCAGGGGATATTTATGAGATTTACCTTTGCTTTTAACATCTTGCAACTTTGTTCAAATTTAAAATTTATTGGTAATGTTTTGATTGGTACGAGTGTCTGTACAAATGGTGGTTTAGTTCAAATTGCAGTGTCCTACTAAACATTTTCTCAACATGTGGAAACACTTCATCTTAATTAAGCATAAACTACTAGTAATTTTTTTTTTTTGGGTAATAATTAAGCTCTTCAAGCTAGGGCTCTATTGAACTTACCTCTGTATAGTAGATATCGGATACTTATATTCACCCGCTAATCTCAAGTTTTGCTTAAATTCGGGAATCACCAATAAGAATTAAACCTAGAATGTCTAAATTTACTATTTGCTCTAAATTCAACCTCACACCACAAGTATTGCTTAAATTCGAAAATTACCAACAAGAATTCAACCTAGAATGTCTAATTTTACGATTGGCTCTAAATTTAACCTCACACTACTCTACTACCTGTTCAGATTAACTACCAATACTTCACATAGTACTTCATGTTGCATGACATGAAACACATGGCAACACTATGAATCATTAAAGAAGCTATGTGCATTGCATTTGTTTAGTATCTTTTCGTATATAATGATATGTTTTTTTTTGGGTTTTTTAGGTATGAGTACAATTTTTTAGACTTATTTAGGCAAAAGTGTATGGATAAGTTATTTATTCCATTAAGTACAATTTTTATAAAATTTTTTGTGTTTAGGTACAAAATTCAAATGAATTAAAATTCTTTTTACTTAAACACCCTTCCTTAATTTATGCATTCTTAATTGGCAGTTATATATCTAATCAAATATGCAAAGATTTCATTAGATTCTTTCACTATCTCTCTCCTATTTTCTCTCCATCTCTCTCTCTCTTTCCCCTTTACTTTCCCTATCTCTCCCCTATTTTCTCTCTATATCTATCATTGATCATTTATTTTATTTTCAAATATGTAAATATTTGATTTATTTTTTCATCTCTCTCCCCTTATTTTCTATAACTATTTCGCTCTCTCCCTATTTTCTCTCTTTATTTATATCAACATTACAACAACATAATTACACTAATCAGTTACACCAATCAGTTACAATTGTCTTATAATACACCAAACAATTATTCATGCATTCTAATAAACCAAACAGTTACACCAAACAATTACACAAATTTATAATATCAACTCAATTTGTCATTCAGTTGTTTACATAAACTTAATAGTTGCACTATTTAGTATCGCGACATCGTTTCACCAATCATATATATCAAATTTAGTATAATGATAAAGTCTTTTGTGTAATGATAAACTCAATTTGGTGTATATAATTGATGTAATCATGTCGTGATACTAAATGATGTAACTCTTTGATTTATGTAAATAACAAAATGACAAATTGAGTTGGTGTTGTAATTTCGTATAATTGTTTAGTATAACTTTTTAGTTTATTATAACACACGAGTAACTGTTTAGTGTATTATAGGGTAATTGTAACTAATTGGTGTAACTGATTAGTATAATTGTGTTGTGTAACATTGATATAAGGAGAGAGAAAAAGGGAGAGAATAAGGAAATAAGGGAAGAAGGAGTGAGAGAGAGAGAGAAAAAATAAGAGGAGAGAGATGAAAAAATTAAATCAAATATTTACATATTTAAAAAAAAATTATCAATATGAGAGAGAGATAGAGAGAGAGAGAGAGAGAGAGAGAGAGAGAGAGAGAAATAGATACAGAGAAAATAGGAAAGAGAGAGTGAAAGAGTAATGAAGAGAGAGGAGAGAGAGTAATGGAGTAATAAATACCCTTTTAGTCTTTTTTCAAAAAAATGCACTTAGGGAAAAATAAGTTTTTTTAATATAGTTTAGCTCAAATAAGTCTAAATTTTTATATCGGCTTCTAAATTACCCTTTTTTTTTTCTTTGAACATATAGAATTTCTATACCGCAATGGGTTACAATACATTAGTTAGGGTGCCATAGCATGATTTGTGAAATTTCAGTTTGGAAATCAAACAATCAAAATGATTTGACCCGTCAATCTAACGAAATCTATGGCCTATTATTGGGCTTGGATGCACATCCTAATATTCCATTTTCTTGGTAGATGACGTGTACAAATTATGTGGTAACAAAGAAATTGTGTATCACCGACAATGCTCGTAGTCTCCCATATTCAAAGTATTTGGGAAACCAAACAAAATTGTGAGAAACAATCTCTATAGAAGAATGCAAATAGTAAGTTTGTTTGTTCACGATACGAGGTTGATTAATCAATCATTGTGTAACCGTCGATGTTTACTGGATTGGATTTTAGAGAAAATGGTCCACAACTTTAATATGATATTTCAAATTCCGTACAGTTCACCATTTTAGAGAAAGTGGTCCTCTAGGTCTATTTGAGAAAATCAACCATTTAATTTGTTCTACTTCTGAGTTTGACACGAGTTTGAAACATTTTCATCGAAAGTTTTCATCAAACTCTTTTGAAACAAACATACATGTTTTATTCTTTCATTCAATTCGGCTGTAAATAATTCATAAAAAAAGGCTAAAAATTATAATTCAAACTCTGAATTTTTAATTGTCCCAATTTAATCCCTCAATTATTAATTTTAGATCAATGTTGAAATAGATCAAATTAAAATAGTCTCTAGTTAAACTAATGATGAAAATTGATGACAAGATTTAATTAGAATGAAATTGATAATTGAAGGATTAAATCGGGACAATTAAAAGTTTATGGACCAAATTAGAATAGAATACAAAATATAGGGACTAACAATAATTTTTATCCTTAAAAAAAAAAATTAAATGTCCGTTCCTACAATACGTCCAAATTATCGGTGAAACGAGCATGTCTAACTAGGTGTGGATTATTGAATTTCGTATTCTACAAACAATCAATGTTGTAATACAATAAACTTAAAACAGTTGCGTCAAAATCTCTCAATGTCTCTACTAAGTTCGCGCCTAGTAGAAAAATATTTATATAATAAAGTAACTTACAATTCAAATTTCAAAAGATAAACAAAATGACTTTAGATTTTCACGGTTCAGATCGCTTTAAATTTTACTTTAAAGTTAATCTAACGGCTAATATTAATACCCTAAATTTAATAGGAAAAATAGGCCCATAAATGTGTGTTTGGAGTGATTTTTTAAAAGTACTTCTAGAAATTATTTCTCATAAGTACTTTAAAAAAAAAAAATAGTATTTGAAACTGCCTCACCACTACCTCTACCACCACCACCGCCACCTCCACCACTGTCGTCGCCACCATCCTCGCCGTCGTCGCCACCACCGTCACCATCACCACTACCTCTGCCACTGCCACCACTGCCATCAATGCCACCACCACCATCACCGCCGCCACCATCATCACCACCGCCGCTACCACCGCCGCCACCACCACCGCTGCCATTGCCACCGCTGCCGCCGCCATTGCCGCCACCGCCGCCATCACCACCTCCACCAATGCCACCGCTACCATCATTGCTGCCGCCATCACCACCGCCACCAATGCCACCACCACCATCACTGCCGCGACCACCACCACCCCCACCACTGCCATTGCCATCGTCATCGCCGCCACCACCACCACCGCCGTCACCATCACCACCACCACCACCATCACCACCACCGCCGTCACCATCGCCACCATCGCCGCCACCACCACCACCATTGTCGTCGTCACCGCCGCCGCTGCCACCACCACCGTCGCCGCCACCACCACCGTCGCCGCCGCCACCACGATCATTGCCACCCACCACAACCATCACCATCTTCTACCACCACCACCTCTCACCCCACTACAATCGATGCTTAAATTCATTTATCTCTCCTCTATGTTTGTGATTTGATTTTAGATATGAATACAAATATGTTTATTGTTTACCATTTTTTATTACTTTGTGCCTTCAGACACATGCAATAACTAGTCTATATAATAAAGTAGCTTACAATTCAAATTTCAAAAGATAAACAAAATAACTTTTATTTTTTGCGGTTCAGATCGCTTTAAATTTTACTTTAAAGTTAATCTAACGACTAATATTAATACCCTAAATTTAATAGGAAAATAGACCTCTAAGGGTGTGTTTGGAGTGATTTTTTAAAAGTACTTCTACAAATTATTTCTCATAAATACTTACAAAAAAAAAAAAAATAGTGTTTGAAACCGCCTCACCACTACCTCTACCACCACCACCGCCACCACTGCCACCGCCGCCACCACTGTAGTCGCCGTCAACATCGCCACCGCCGCCACTGCCACCACCACCGTTGTCACCACCATCATCGCCACCACCACCACCAACGCCGTCGCCACCACCACCACCACCACCGCCGCCATCGTAATCGCCATCGCCGTCGTCGCCGTCACCACCACCACCACCACCACCACCGTCGCCACCACTATCGCCACCACCACCATTGCCGCCACCACCGTCGCCACCGCCACCACTGTCGCCGTTGTCGCCACCACCGCCATCGCCACCACCACTACTACCACCATCGCCACCACCGCCATCGCCGCCACCACCACCACCGCTACCATCGCCACCACCACTGCCGTCGTTGCCACCACTGCCACCGCCGTCGTTGCCACCACCATCGCCGCCGCCACCACCACTACCACGGTCATTGCCACCCACCACAATCATCACCGTCTTCTACTACCACCACCTCTCACCCTCACTACAACCGATACTTAAATTCATTTATCTCTCATCTATGTTTGTGATTTGATTTTGGATATGAATACAAATATGTTTATTGTTTACCATTTTTTATTACTCTGTGTCTTCAGGCACAGACAACAACTAGTTTATATAATAAAGTATAATACAATTCAAATCTCAAAAGATAAACAAAATGACTTTTGCTATTCGTGGTTGAGATCTCTTTAAATTTTACTTTGAAGTTAATATGACGGCTAATATTAAAACCTCAAATTTAATAGGAAAATAGGGCCCTAAGGGTATGTTTGGAGTAACTTTTGAAAAGTGTTTTTAGGAATTATTTCTTATAAGTATTTAAAAAAAAAAATTGTGTTTGGAACCGCTCCACCACTACCTCTACCACCCCCACCCCCACCCCCACCACCACTACCGTCGTCGCCGCCACCACCACTACTGTCGCCCTACCACACCCACCGCTCCACCACCACCATCACAACTACCATCGCCCCACCACCACTACCACCACCGCCCCACCATCACCATCACCTCCTCCACCGCCCCACCACCACCATCATCACTACCACCACCACCCCACCACCACCATAGCCTCCTCCACTGCCCCACCACCACCATCACCACTACCAATACCGCCCCACCACCATCACTACCACTACCACCACTGCCCCACCACCCCCACGACTATCACAACTACCACCACTATCGTTAACCCACCACTGCCACTACCCCACTTGCACCCCCACCCCCACCCCACCCTCACTGCCCCACCACCACCATCGTCACCCACCACTGATTGTTACCATCGTCGTTCACTGCCATCACCCACCACCATCATTATGTTATTTTTATATATATTTATTACCATTACCACCATCATCTAACTACCACCGTCGCCAACCATCAGCACCCACCACTACCTTTGTTGCCCACCGTCACCCACCCCTACCCCGTCGTTGCCCACCATCGCCACCAGCCACTGTCACCCACCCCCACCCCCACCACACCTACCACCACTACCCGTCATCGTCCACCACTGCAGCCACCCACTGTCATCTACCCCCACCACACCTACCACTGCCGTCATTCACTATTCGAGGTTGAGATCTCTTTAAATTTTATTTTAAAGTTAATATGACAACTAATATTAAAACCTCAAATTTAATAGAAAAATAGGCCCCTAAGGGTGTGTTTGGAGTAACTTTTGAAAACTGTTTTTATGAATTATTTCTTATAAGTACTTTAAAGAAAAATAGTGTTTAAAACCGCTCCACCACTACCTCTACCAACCCCACCCCCACCACCACCGCCATCACCACTATCGCCACCCTACCACACCCACCGCTCCACCACCATCATCACAACTACCATCGCCCCACCACCACTACCACCACAGCCCCACCATCACCATTGATTAAGGTCTAATTCTTACATTATTTATTGGAAAGATCAATTATTTGGATAAGAAAAGTTAGTAAATATGATAATTTATTAAAGAACTGATGCTATGCTAATAAAGGATGAGTTGCATTTATTTTGCAGTAAAATGGCTCAAGAATGGAGGAGATAAAGCAAGAAAGGAAGCATAGCTGAAAAAGAAGCATACTGGAGTACGTGTTCAGACGGTGGAAGGTCTTGCATTTGGACGCGAGTGATAGACGGTGAAGGCTTAAGAAGAGGAACTAATTGGAAATTGCGTTCGGACGGTAGAAAGCACGCGTCCGGACACGTGTCGTCAGCTTGCCAACACCAATGATAGAATTCAATCACAATTGGATCTTCTCTGTAATAGTCCTATAAATAGGGGATGATGTCTATGTAAAAGGGACCTTTGGTTGTAGTCTTTTATTCTCTTTATTTTTTTGGTTTATTGCTATTATGTCTGGCTAAGAGGTTTAGCTAGGGTTAGGGGAGAACTTTTCAATGAAGTACGGTAATGTTATTAACTTATGAGCTTAATGGTATGTGAAACTTTGTTAATTTAGCTTTTGATTTTTAGTAAAGTTTTTGCTCCGTAAAAATTCTTGAGTCATTGTGTTTTATACATTCATCGCTTGAATTTCCCTGCGAGTCAAATAACTGGTTATTCCATGCTTAAGTTAATTACAAATTATTTCACATGATAATATAATTGGAGGATTATTCAGGTTCCTGAATAAACTTCTGGTTATAAACAAAGATGTTTTCTTGGTTTTATTGCTAAATTTGGTGACTTAAATCAATCGACACTTGATTCTTGTTTAGGTTTGAAAACTAAGTCTTTAATCATTATTGTATGGATTTGAGAGGGAGTACCTAACGCTCTAGTATTTTTCATACTTTTCTATTTACTTTAATCAATTTCCTAAATTCAAATATTCTTTCCAACAAACCATCTTCACAAGTTTTTTACAGAATTTTGGTATGGTTTCTGTTTTCGCAATTCTCTAAGAGTTCGACCTCGGTCTTCCGAGAAATATATTACTTCGCACAATCTATGCTTGGGTTTATACATTTGAAGTTGTAGCAAGTTTTTGGCGCCGTTGCCGGGGAACTGTTGAAAGATAAGGAGCCGCCATCACATGTATTGAGGTTTTCGGTATTCACGATCGTTCCATTTTTATTTTGCTTAAATTTATTTTCTTTTTGTCATTTAATTTTGTTTTCAGTTTTATTTATTTTTTTTAATTGTTTTATGAGTTATTGGCATCATGATTTGAGTGGGTGTTTGATAAGAGAAGATTTAGATACTCTGTTTGAAAATCTTTTTGGTTCATTTGATTCAAATAGCACTTCTCATACAATGGTTGCGGATCCTAATAATAGGTGAAATAATTTTCCTGAACATGAGGATCACGAGGAAAGAAAAAGTAATCATGATGAGAATGATGTTGATAATCTGAATGTTAATCATGGTTGGACTTTGCGTGAATATTTGTAACCTGCACGTCACACTACACCCTCATGCATCATCTTTCCATTGAATGCCACAAATTTTATTTTTAAACCTGGCATGATTGCATTACTCCCAAAATTTCATGGCATGGAATCGAAAAATCCTTATTTGCATATTCGAGACTTTAAGGAGGTTTGTGCTACATTTCATGATCAAACTGTGTCTGAGAATACAATTAGGTTGAAACTCTTTTCTTTTTCATTAAAGGAAAAAGTTAAGACTTGGTTGCATTCCCTCAGACCTAGGTCTATAGGTACATGGTCTGAGATGCAAAAAAAATTTCTGAAATTTTTTTTTCCACACATCGCACAAATTCTTTTAAAAGGCAAATCATAAATTTTTCTCAAAAAGAGTCTGAAAATTTTTATCAAAATTGAGATAGATTTAAACACCTCCTTGCATCTTGCCCTTATCATGATTATGAGAGTTGGCGTGTGATAAGTTTCTTTTATGAAGGTTTGACTCCACAATTGCGCCAGTTTGTAGAAATGATGTGTAATGGTGATTGTATGAATAAGAAACCAGATGAGGCCTTTGACTTTTTAGATCGTTTAGCTGAGAATGCACAATCTTGGGATACCATATCTCAAGAACCTCCTAAAAGTAAGAACACACAATCTGCATCGAGTGGGGGTAGGTATCAGTTGAGGGATGATGGTGACCTAGGGGCTAGGATTGCTACATTGAGTAGGAGGGTTGAGGCTATGAAGTTTAAAAAGGTTAATGAAATTGACATTGTCCCTATCGAGGAGATTTGTAGCATTTGTGAAATCCCTGGGCACCTCATGAAGGAGTGTCCAACACTTCATGTTCTAAAAGAAGTTCTCCATGATCAAGCAAATGCTGCAAGTACATTTTCAAAGCCTTATAACAGCCTGTATTCAAATACATACAACCCTGGGTGGAAAAATCATCCAAATTTTAGTTGGAGGGGTGAGAATCATGCTTCACAAATACCTCAACAGAATTTCTCTAATTTTGTTCCTTACACTCTACCCCCAAAGAGGAATTTTGAGGAGGTACTGTCCCAATTTATGCAAAGTCAAACCAATTTTAACAATCAGACCACACAGGCTATAAATGATATCAGAAGTACACTCACTAAATTGGCCACTGCGCCATGCCACCAAGAGAAAGGTAAGTTTCCAGCCCAACCCCAACCAAATCTGCAGGGTCAATTTAATGTGAGTGAAACTGGCACATCTGATACTATCCATGAGCAGGTAAAGTCTATCACCACACTTCGTAGCGGGAAGGTAATTGACAAGACTATTCCCACTAAAATTCAAGAATCTGATGAAAATTCAAAATCTATGGAGAGTGGTGATAAACTTGACCAATCTGAAATCATTAAACCTGAGAAGTATACTATATCTGCACCATTACGTCTATCAAGACAAACATGCACAATGATATGTTAGAAATTTTTAAGCAGGTAAAGATCAATATTCCCTTGTTGAATGCCATTAAACAAATACCTTCTTACACAAAGTTTTTGAAAGAATTGTGTACTGTTAAAAGGAAATTAAATGTTCAAAAGAAGGCATTTTTGACTGAGTAGATATCTTCCATCATACAACATAGGACTCCACCAAAATATAAAGACCCAGGTTGCCCCACCATTTCTTGTGTTATAGGTAGCTACAAAATTGAACAGGCTTTATTGGATTTGGGAGCTAGTGTGAACTTGCTCCCTTATTCAGTATATGAGCAATTAGGGTTAGGAGAGTCAAAATCCACTTCGATTACACTTCAGTTGGCTGAAGTATCAATAAAAATATTGAGGGGTATGGTGGAAGATGTTTTAGTACATGTTGATAATTTTTACTTTCTTGTAGATTTTATAATTTTGGATACTCAACCTGTGTTAAGTTCTAATGCTCAAATTTCTATCATATTAGGCAGATCATTCTAACTACTTCAAATGCCCTAATTAATTGCAAGAATGGTGTGATGAAGTTATCTTTTGGGAATATGACATTAGAGCTTAATATTTTTAATGTTTGCAAACAACCAGGGGATGTTGATGAGGATGTGCATGAGATTAATATGATTGAGTCTATTGTTCCAACAGAGTTTATGATTCTTCTTTATCTGATCCACTTGAAGCATGTTTTCTGGAACAATCTTCTTTGTTAGAGATGAATGAAAATAATTCTGAAATTTTTGAATTGATTGATTTGTTGAATTCTTCACAGGTTCTTGAAGTAAAGCAATGAAGACAGAAATTTGAAGAGCTACCACCAAGAACCAATCCACCAGTTCCATCGAGTGATAAAGCTCCCAAGCTTGACTTGAAACCATTACCGGTAGATTTAAAGTATACATTTTTAGGAGATGATGAGACATATCCGGTTATAATTTCTTCTCATTTAAATTTGGCATAGGAATGTATGTTATTACAACTTCTTAGACAACAGAAGAATGCTATTGGTTGGACTCTAGCTGACATAAAAGGGATTAGTCCATTGGTTTGCACTCATAAGATATACTTAGAGGATAATGCTCAAACATCTAGGGAGATGCAAAGGAGACTTAACCCACATATGAAAGAAGTTGTAAGGAATGAGGTGCTGAAATTGTTAGATGTAAGAATAATTTACCCTATTGTAGATAGTAAGTGGATAAGTCCTACTCAGGTAGTTCTCAAGAAATCAGGAGTCACTATAGTTGCCAATAATAATAATGAACTTATATCAACCAGGACAATAATTGCTTGGATAATGTGCATTGACTACAGGAAATTAAATTATGTGACTAGAAAAGATCATTTCCCTTTGCCTTTCATGAATCAAATTTTTTAAAAGGTGGCATCACATACGTTTTACTGCTTTTTAGATGGTTATTCGAGTTATAATCAAATTGAAATTGCCCTAGAAGATCAAGAGAATACCACATTTACTTGTCCTTTTGGTATCTTTTCTTATCGAAGGATGCCCTTTGGACTGTGCAATGCACCTGTGACCTTTCAAAGGTGTATGCTAAGTATTTTCAGTGACATGGTCGAACATTTTCTTGAGGTTTTTATGGATGATTTTACTGTTTTTAGTGATTCCTATGATTACAGCCTTTCAAATCTTGAGAAAGTGCTTATTCGATATGAAGAAAAGAACCTTGTACTTAATTGAGAAAAATGTCACTTCATGGTTTGAAAGGGAATTGTCCTTGGTCACATTGTCTCTTCTGAGGGAATTCAGGTTGATAGAGCTAAGATTGAATTAATTGTCAATTTACCTACCCCCAAAACCCTTAAGGATGTTAGATCTTTCTTGGGTCACGCTGGTTTCTATAGGAGGTTCGTAAAAGATTTTAATTCTATATCTAGACCACTTTATCACCTCCTAGGGAAAGACACGCCTTTTGAGTGGGATGAGTCATGCCTAGAGGCTTTTGATAAGCTGAAAGGCATGGTCATCACTGCTCCAATTATGCAAATCCCAAATTGGAGTTTACCTTTTGAAATCATGTGACACTAGTGACTACGTCGTAGGGGCAATTTTAGGGCAATGAAATGAGAAAAAGTCACATGTCATATACTATGCTAATAGGACCTTAAATAATGCACATATGAACTATTCTAATACAGAAAAAGAATTACTAGCAGTAGTATTGTCCTTAGACAAGTTTCGGTCTTATTTAGTAGGATCCCCTATTGTTATTTTCACAGACCATGCAGCTCTCAAATATTTATTAACTAAGAAAGATGTCAAACCAAGATTGCTTAGGTGGATCCTCCTACTCCAAGAATTTGACATAACAATTAAAGATAAAAAAGGAGTACAGAATGTAGTGGCTGACCACTTGTCTAGGCTTGTGAGCGATGTGCCAATAGAGATAATGTTAATCAAGGATACATTCCCCAATGAACAATTGTTGACAGTTTTCTCAATACTTTGGTTTGCTGATATTGTGAATTTTCTTGTTACAGGAAACATGCCACCATCTTGGACTCTTTTGGATAAGAAGAAATTTTTGGTTGAAGTAAGAAATTTTTTCTGGGATGATCCGAATCTTTTTAAATATTGTTTAGATCAAATTATCCGGAGATGCAGGCCTGACGATGAGGTAAGTAATATTCTATCTTTTTGTCACTCAGGAGCATGCGGGGGCCATTTTTCTATAAAAAAAAATCACTGCAAAGGTTTTGCAGTGTGAATTTTATTGGCCGACAATTTTTAAAGATGCTTATAATTTTTGTAAGGTTTGTGAGTGTTGTCAAAGACTAGGGGGATTAACCCGTAGAAATATGATACCTCTTAATTCAATTTTGATAATAGAAATTTTTGACTGTTAGGACATTGATTTCATAAGACTTTTTCCCCCATCTTTTGGATACATGTACATTTTAGTGGCACTAGATTATATTTCTAAATGGGTCGAGTCTGTACCATGTCGGACAAATGATCATAAAGTTGTTTTGAAATTTTTAAAAGAAAATATTTTGTCTAGATTTGGTATACTTCGAGCCATTATTAGTGATGGGGGATTGCATTTTTGCAATAAACCTTTTAAATCTTTAATAAAAAATATGGTGTAACACATAAAATTGCAACCTTCTATCACCCACAGACAAGTGGTCAACCAAAGCTAGCCAATTGGGAGATTTCTTATATTTTAGAAAAAACAGTGAACTCTAATCGTAAAGATTGATCATTACAACTAACTGATGCGTTATGAGTATATATTACTACTTATAAAACCCTGATTTGCATGTCTCCGTCTAGATTGGTGTATGAAAAAAAACTTGTCACTTACCTGTAGAGTTGGAACATAAGGCATACTAGGCCATTAAGATATTTAATTTTAGTCTTGACAAAGCTAGCACCCTACGAAAATTACAGCTAAATGAGCTTGAGGAGATTCGGAACGAGGCTTATGAGAATTCTAGAATTAGTAAAGAGTGAATGAAGGTATTCCATGATAAAAATATTTTGCATAAAACTTTTACACCTTCACAAAAAGTTGTTTTGTATAATTCTAGATTACACATCTTCAAAGGAAAACTTCGAACTAGATGGAGTGGTCCGTATATTGTTAAAGAAGTTTTTCCCTTCCTTATGGAATAGTGGAGATAGAAAATCCCAAGAATGTGAATATTTTTAAAGTTAATGGACAGAGATTGAAGTCATTCTTGGAGGGAGGTATAGTAGAAGTGGAATTCATCGGGTTGGTGGATCCCCACTATGAATGATTCATCCTAACAATTCAACCAAATTTTTGTATCTTATTGTATATTGTTGTATGTTGTTTTCCTTGTATTTTATGAAATATTGCAGATACAGATGCACGATATAAATGCATCCGGTATGTCTTTCTTTACTCTTAACTATTCTTATACTGTTTATCAATACAGTGGGGATAATGTAAAGTTTTGAGTGGGGGGTGCACATGCTTGATTTATTGATCATACACTGTGCACATGCATCTACAATATTTTTGTTAATTTAAAAAAAAAAAATTAGTTTTTAGGAACTTTTAGTATTAAGTTATGTCAATTTAGGAGGAAAAAGGTGAAATCTGAAAACAATTTCTAAGTATGGAGAAGAAACTCACTAGATCTCGCATCCGGACGTGCATTACATAGAGCAAAACACCCTAGAACATGTGTCCGAACAAGAAATTAGGGGCTGCACTCACTGGAACACGCGTCCAGACGTGATTTCATAATGCGTTCGGACGCGAAGTCCAAACGTTTCGAATTCAGGAGGCGCATCCGGACGTGGTCTGATCATGCGTCAGGACGCGTGCTCTGTGAGGCTAATTAAGGAGGTGGTTGAGGGAGTGTCCAGACGGTTGAACCCCATGCGTCCGGACGCGTGAGAAAAATTATAAATCTGAGCAGCCTGAATGAATTTTGATTTCCACAACTACATTGCGAACTTCTTCCGCCGATTTCAAACCCTGTTTCTTCATTATTCTTCTACCTCATGGCACCTCCAAGAACTTCCACATCTAAGAGACCTCTGACCAGCACACAGGAGCCTCAACAAGATGAAGATATCACTTTTAACCCCCTTCATTTTCAGACACTAGAGGCCCGGGTAAGATTCTTTCAATACTATGCCACCAAGCCTTATGTGCAAGAGAGACAGATAGAGTATGAAGACTTCGCCCAGTTGGGAGTCCGAGATATCATTACTTCTTGGCGGTGGGCTGGTTTCATGGGTAGAGAGTGGTCGTGTATAAATAAAATGACTTTTGCTAGTCGCGGTTGAGATCACTTTAAATTTTACTTTAAAGTTAATCTAACCGCTAATATTAATACCCCAAATTTAATAGGAAAAAATAGGCCATTAATGGTGTGTTCGAAGTAACTTTTTAAAAGTACTTCTAGAAATTATTTCTCACAAGTACTTTAAAACAAAAATGGTGTTTGGAACTGCTCCACCATTACCTCTATCACCACCACCCCCACCCCCATTGCTTCACCACCATCACCACCACCACCGCCGCTACCATCATTATCGCCAACCTACCATACCCACCACCCCACCACCACCACCGCTGCCACCACCATCACCACTTCCATTGCCCCACCACCACCATAACCACTACCGCCCATCGCCCACCACCCACCGCCCACCGCCCACCACTACCACTACCACCACCATCCCACCACCACCAACACTTCCACCGCACCACCAACACTTCCACCGCCCTACCAGCACTTCCACCGCCCTACCACCACCATCCCCACACCACCGTTGCCGCACCCTACCATCATCACCACTACTGTCGCACCTTACCACCACCTTTACTGTCCCACCATCACCCCTACCACCACCCTCATGACTATCACAACTACCACCACCATTGCCAACCCACCATTGTCCCCACGCCACCCTCACTGCCCCACACCACCGATTACTACCATCATCATCCATGGCCATCACCCACCACCATCGTCGTCTTATTCTTATATTTATTATTATTACCATCATCATCCCACTACCATCATCGCCCACCGTCAGCACCCACCACCACCCATCGTCGCCCACCATCGCCACCAGCCACTGCCACCTACCCCACCACACCTACCACCACCAACCACCACCACTTGTCATCACCCACCACTGCAGCCACCTATTGTCACCTACCCCCACCACACTTACCACCGCTGCCATTTGCCACCACCCATCACACTGTCGCCTAGAAGCACCTATCGTCGCCTACCACCACCATCATCAACGCCCACCACCACTGTCGTCATCCCACCATCACCACTGCCTGATAAGCAAGAGAAATAGTCCACTTCCTTAAATCTCAGCACAACAAAGTTATCACCAACAGTTTCAACATCTGCAACAAACATATCGACCCTAAAAACTTGATTTAATTTTTTTCCGCACATCTTGTACTCAATACTTATCATATGTATTTCATATTTCAAATGTATTCTTATCATTACCTAAACTGTATAAATAAACCAATACACGAACTGGTTTGGTATTGAGGCCAGAACCCTTCATTCATATCCTATTTCTTTTATGGTATCAGAGCATATCTGCTCACGCACTTCTACACTGATCCTTCAGTTTTTTTTTTAACTTGTCTAATGGCTACCTCATCATCTGTCAATTTTGTTGCCCCCAATCTTAGCCAACTTGTTTCGGCTAAGTTGGAGGAAACCAACTATCTCATGTGGTTGTCTCAAATTGGTCCGGTTCTCAAGAGCCATGATCTAATGGGCTTCGTGGATGGTTCTCTACCGTGCCCCTCTCAGTTTCTCATTGATGATCAAGAGAAACAAACAACTACTCTCAATCCTGAGTCTATCCTATGGAATCGAAAGGATCAATTTGTTTTAGGCTGGATTAATGACACTCTGTCTGATAAAGTGGCACCATCTGTGTATGGTATCAATTCGACACGACCTGTTTAGCTTGCCTTGGCCAACAAATTTGCATCTCCATCTCATTCTCGCATTAACCACTTGAAATGGATCCTACAAACTTTGAATCAAGGTTCCATGAAGTGTGCCGCTTATCTTGATTCGGCAAAGCAACTAGCAGCACAATTAGGAGCTGTTGGTAAGCCCATTGATGATGATGATTTAATTGCTTATATTGTGAGTGGTTTGAATCATTCATATCACCCTTTTGTCACTTCTCTTTCCCTTGCCACCCGAGACAAAGCTCTCTCATTTGAAGACTTCCAAGCTGAGCTCCTATCTTGTGAGTTACTTCTAGAAACTCAACTCCATTCAGTTCCACCTTTTACTGCCAACCACCATCATCGTCGTCCACCACCACCACCACCGTTGCCACCACGGCTGCCACAACCATCTCCATCTCCCACCATCACCACTGTCGCCCACCACCACTACCATCGCTCACCCTCACTACAACCAG
The DNA here is from genome assembly GCA_951799425.1 of Ilex aquifolium. Taxonomy (NCBI): domain Eukaryota; kingdom Viridiplantae; phylum Streptophyta; class Magnoliopsida; order Aquifoliales; family Aquifoliaceae; genus Ilex; species Ilex aquifolium. The sequence continues at coordinate 9,894,821 of OX637391.1, read as the reverse complement.
TGCTTAAATTTATTTATCTCTCATCTATGTTTGTGATTTGATTTAGGTATGAATACAAATACGTTGACTTTTTTTTTTTTACTCCGTGCCTTCAGACACGGGGAATAACTAGTTCTCAGATAAAACTCTTGTTGACTGTCATTATTAAAAGTCCTTCCAAAAAAATTTCCACAAAGCCCCGTGGAATACTTGCCAGGCTTATAAGCCTCTCCGCTAGGGCTTTTAAACGATTCAGAAGGTTTGCGAACAACTTTGGCTTGGCTCGATTTTAATTTGGTTTAAGCTCGCTCATATTATAAAATGAATAGAATTTGAACGAATTTTTAGACTTGTGTATTCCAGCCAAGTCAAGCTGAATCCAAATTATTCATGAGGGACTCATTTTTCCTGCTTGTGTGTGTGTGTCTATAAGCAAAAAATCTCCATGATCTATTGATCTCTATTACCAGCTATCAGTGTATACACACACTTGTACATACTGTGCATTGCATATGGACATATTTAAATAATATATTTTTTATAAAAATTAAATTAAATTATAAATTATATGTCAAATAATTAATTCTTATTTTAATTATCACTAAATTTAATTATTGATCTATTATACCTTTCTTAGACTCTCTTGGAGTACATAATCTGTCTTTTATTTAGGTATTTCTCTAGCCCTTTTAGATATTTCTTTTGTTGTTTATAGTGGAGCTTAAAAATTATCATTCTTGAGTATTTACACATCTTATTATATTATAGATTTAATATTGTTTATATTAATATTATGATATTGTTGCATACCAAAAAATTAAATATGACATGTATCTGACCATTGAATCCAATCTAATAACTATATGTTAATAAAATTTTGAATCAAACTATTTATGTATGTATATTATATAGTGATTGAAGTTCTCATAATTACAATTGTAATTAAAAATCTAATGCTATAAGAATAAGTAAACAGTTAGAGATCTAATGCTAGTAGATAAGAAGAGTTTTGATTTAAATTAAATGTATAGGATAATAGGACATGGAAGAAAAAATAATGAAATTAATAAGGGTATATATAATCGACTTTATGGTAATAATTAGGAATAAATTAAGTATCACACCCCATCTCGGAAAAGGGATAAGGTGTGGATAATTCCAAGCCCATTAACCTTTAATTCACAATTAAATCAAAGTAACTAATATGTGCAGTAATAAGACTAACTCTTTACCCATAGCATTAAAACCGATATTTACAACCCACATTATTACAAAAAACTAGGTCACCATACCCTTTTATTTTCCAAATAAGACAAGAAAAACTCATATACAATTATGTTACATATTATTTTGTACATTCACACAACAACTCCTCTACGTCAAAGTAGACCGTCCAATGAATCACCTTCAACATCCCGTCAGTCCTGAAAATAAGGAACTGTGAAGAGGTGAGCAAAATCATATGCTCAGTGAGTATATTTGAAACATATAGAAAGAAAAAGACTCAAGCACAGCACAGTAACAACACATTGTACATAATAGAATTAAATATTAATATATAGCAAACCATTAGCAATTAACTCTACTTGTTTCTACCCGGGAGTCTCAGCAATCCCACGCTACTATTTAGGCCAAGCAGTCGGCAATTTTATCGCTACCGTCTATGCCTGGCAGTCTCAACTATTATTTCGCTACTGCTTATGCCCAGTAGTCTTGACAGTTTAAAACACAATTTTCACATAATTAATCAATTCAAATTAAAACATCATCATACAACATAACATCCTTCCACACATAATTAGGCTATAATCACATATAAATATATAGCTTATAATATTCAAACTCATTTTCAGTCAATATGAGACAATACACTCACCACCTTAAGTCAAATATCAACCAAAGTTTACTTCCTCTACAATACCTTAGGTGAATCCAATGCTGACGTCGTAATCTCCGCACCTACCATTCATCGTCACAAATCATATAAATATCATTTACAAACAAATGATATTATGTTACACGTGTATAAGTGAATCATCGAGCTTAACCCTATGTTTTCCCAATATCTCCTTTCGTCCCCTATAATATATCCAACTCTTAGATTTAATGATGTATTTGTAAGTAAATATGATCAACTAATATTGATTCAAACTCATTTAAGTGTTTATAGAAGGTTTGAGGTTGAATAGACAACAAGTTACAGATGTTACAGCAAAACGATAAAAATTTCATGTTTCTACCGATAGAAATCCATTCAGAATGTCGTTCTACCAGTAGAACATCACTTCCTACTGGTAGAACACCTCACAGAAGATCGTTCTACCAGTAGAACATTATTTCCTACCTGTAGAACATCTCACATAACATCGTTCTACTTGTAGGACATTTCTACATACCAGTAGAACTTCTTAGAGAATGTCGTTCTACCGATAGAACATCACTTCTTATTGGTAGAAGTCTAACATAAACCCTTACTCATACCATCTTTTATCCAAATCCTTCTCTTTCAACCCTACAACTTCTAACATACATACCAACAATTACAATCCCCAAACACATATTATTTCATATTTTTTACAAACCCAACATGTAAAATTCCACAAACTAAATCCAATATCAAAACTATACCCATAACCAAAATTTTCATACACCAAAACCCAATCTTTTTCCTATGTTTTTAAACAACCAAATGTAAAGAATTATTAACAGAATTTCTTACCAAGAAGTATTACTCCTTTCCAATTCTTCAACAAAGCGTATACGAAAATCAAAGAAACCAAAGAAATTGGTTTTTTTTTTTCACACCGAATTCGAACTGAAAGAGCGAAGTTCCTCCACCGGGATTCCTTCCCTCCTATTCACACTAGTCTCTCACTTCACTTCCCTTCTTAATCTCTATCTCTTCCTTTCTCTTGAACTCACATTTAAACCAGTGTTTTAAAACCCGGCCCGACCCGGCAGGTTGACCCGGTGAACCGGAGCCTAAACCGGGCTGGGTCACCAATCGAATCGGTTGTGCACTAAAACCGGAATAAAACCCGTTGAACCGTTCAAACCGCATGAGTTTAACTAAACCGGCAGGATCAACTAAATTACTATAAAAATGCTGAGTTGTGCCCCTTTTGGGCATTTTGCCCTAAATCACTCATCAACTCCTTCAGACCTTCCACCCAAGCACTTTTTGCACCTCCCGCTGCCTTGTTGCAACACCGACGGTCGATGACCCTCCAGCCAGCTCTCTCTCTCTCTCTCTCTCTCTCTCTCTCTCAAACTCAATCGAAGTGGAGCTTTGGGCATTTTGCCCTAAATCGATCCAGTCCAGAGTTCCACACCTCATTGCCCTAAATCGATCCATCCAGACCACCGGGCACCATCGGCTGAGCACAGCTCCATGAGGCACCAGCGGTTGAGTAGCGACTCCACGAGGCACCATCGACTGAGCACAGCTCCACGAGGCACCAGTGACTGAGCAGCGACTCTAGCGACTGAGCACAACCTCCAGTCTAGTGAAGAGGTGAGTTCCCTCCCCCCTTCTCTCTATCTCTCTCTCTCTCCACCTATATGTGTTTATATATATATATGTATATTGTGTGGGAGAGAGTTCTGTGATATGGTGGTTCTCTGTTTTCTTGACACATTGTTCTTGGATTTTTTGCACCACATTGTACAACAATCAAAATGGGTTTGTTCAAATTGACTCTGTTTGATCAGTGTCATTGAACAATTTGTATTTGTTAGATCCCCAATCTCAAGACTCTATGATCAAGAAATGCGTTTTGATTCCTATTTCTAGAAATCTAATGTTGTTGCATTATCAGTTTGAATACATTGAAATTGGATACATGTTTGATAATTTTTCTCTACTTAACTTTACATGTTTGATGTTATTTTTATAATTTTTGTGATTTTTTAGCCTATTTATTAGTATTTATAATTATTTTTTAATTTTTTATTATATTACCGGTCCAACCAATTACCCATTGACCCGGTCCCTTTGTTGGGTTGACGTCCGGGCCGGGTTTTAAAACTATGGTTTAAACACGCACAACTATTACGTATACACACGCACACACGCACACACACACACAAATATATATATATATTGTAAGAAATTTTAATGATTTGTATATGAAATTTAGAACACCTAAATTACAAGATACAGATTCTAAATTCAAGATTTAGAACATACATGCATGAGCCATGATATTCGATCTTCAATTTTCTTTCGCGGAAGGGCAAGGTCTTCCTCTCCTTCTTCAAACCAATAGGCGGCTCTCAATGGGACAAGTCAATTTAGGGTTATGAAATGGAGAGGGGACCTAGCCTGTATTTATAATGAAATCTAATGGCCTCTCCCTCCCATTACGGGCCACAATTAGATTAAGGCCTACACTTAATCGCCTCAACCACATCAATTAAAAGATGTACATAAACCCATCAAAATCGATCACTTTAATAATATTGGGCTCATCTCATTGGACCATAAATTCAACCCATTTTTCACAAACTAAAAATTAACTATCAATTAATGGAAGTCCAATATAGGAAAAATTCTAACATTCTCCCACTTGGACAATATTAATTGTAGTCATTTAAAAATTAAATTAAATTAAATATATTTTTGAAGAACGACACTCGGGCTAATCAAACAAAACTCAATGTGGCCACAATAAAAAATAATATGGTCCTGAGACAACATCTCAAACACAATCTGGTCCAATAAAACTACTATTTTCGAGCCATGGCGGCCTTTACATCCATTATTGACATAGGACCAATCCATGATTACAAAAAATAATAATTCTATTGACATGGATCAAGATATGGTAGTGTAGTAAGAAAATAACATCTCAATATGTGATCTGATAAACATGTTATTTTCATTGTCAGTCCTCCAAATGATTTCTCTTTAACAACATGCTTCAACAATAAGCTAGAGAAATTTATTAGCTTCAACAATAAGCTAGTATGTCTCTAAACTTAAAATCTCAAGATTTTCTCAAATGGTGTAATCAGAGACATACTCAATTGACAAAACAGTCATACTTAAGACATACACCAAGCCTTAAGATTTTGTATAAAATGACATATCATAAATGTGCACACATATAACATAGCAATAACATCATGCTAACAATAAGGATAATCATCCAAATATTTATTATTCATCAAATAGATGTATCTCAACCATAATGAGTATCAAATATCACATATGGAATTAAATCAGTACTAAAATTCTTAACACATAAAAAAAACTCTCACTAACCAAGTACATTAAAAGACTCCAAAATGTCTATGTTGTCAACTTATTTCTTAAAAGTTACAGGTATCAGTCCCTTGGTTAAAGGATCAGCAAGCATTGATTCTGTATGAATATGTTCGATCACATTGTCACCCTTCTTCACCCACTAGAATGTTTGTTGTTCTTTGAGAAGAACACAGCTGCACTATTATCACAATCAATTGTTAGTGGTTTAGAGATGGAATCAACAATCATAAGTCCTAAAATAAAATTCTTTAGCCATATAGCTTGTGTTGCAGCTCCATAACAAGCTACAAATTCAGCTTGCATAGTAGAAGAAGCTATGAGAGTTTGTTTAACACTCTTCCATGCTATTGCTCCTCCAGCTAACATGAAAATATATCCTGAAGTGGATTTTAAATTATCCGAACACCCAGCAAAATCTGAATCTGAGTAACCAATTACCTCAAGACTATCAACTCTCCTATAAACAAGCATGTAATTTTTTTTTCTTCGCAAGTATCTCATAACTTTCTTAGCTGCCACCCAGTGATTTAATCCTGGTTTAGAAAGATATCTGCCAAGAACACTAACTGCAAAAGTAATGTCAGGCCTGATACAAACCTGTGCATACATTAAACTGTCAACAACACTCGCATAAGATATATTTTTCATAGACTCCTCCTCAAGATCGTTCTTGGGGCATTGACTTAAACTGAATTTATCACCTTTCACAACAGGTACATCCCCAAACTTACAATTGTGCATATTGAATCTTTCAAGCACACGATCTATATATGCCCTTTGAGAAAGTCCCAAAAACCCACGACTCCTATCCCGATGAATTTGAATGTCTAACACAAAAGATGATTCACCAAGATCTTTCATGTCAAATATTTTGCACAAAAATTGCTTAATCTCATGAAGTAAGCCCAAATCATTACTTGCGAGCAAAATATCATCAACATAAAGAACAAGAAAAATAAATTTGCTCCCACTTACCTTAAGATATATGCATTGATCCATCTTGTTTTTAACAAAACCAAGAGAACTTACTATCTCATCAAATTTCAAGTACCACTGACGAGAAGCATGTTTGAGGCCATAGATAGACTTCTTCAACTTGCACACTAATTGTTCTTTTCCATTCTCCTTAAAACTCTCAGGCTGCATCATATAAACTTCTTCACTAAGCTCACCATTCAGGAAAGTTGTCTTCACATCCATCTGGTGAAGTTCTAGATCAAAATGAGCTACTAATGCCATAATAATCCTGAAAAAATCTTTAGTAGAGACAGGTGAGAAAGTTTCATTAAAATCTATACCTTCCCTCTAACTATACCCTTTTGCTACCAATCTAGCGTTAAATCTTTCAATCTTACTTTTGGAGTCCATCTTAGTTATAAACACCCATTTGCAGCCAACGGGTTTACATCCCTCAGGAAGTTCTACAAGCTCCCACACTTCATTGTGTGCCATAGAATGCATTTCATCTTTCATGGCACCTACCCACATATCAGACTGAGGACAAGCAATAACATCATGGTATGTAACAGGATCAACAATATCACAAATATTATAATCACTTTCCCCAAGGTATACATAATATTCATCAGAAATAACAGGTCTCGTTGGTCTTGTAGACCTTCTCAATGAAATTTCAGTAATAGGCTCTAAAGACTGAGGAGCCTCAATAGGAACAGAAGGGTCAATTGCAGGAACAGGAGGATCAACCACTGGAGCAGGAAAATTAACAATAGGAACAGGTATAATATTTTCTTGTACAACAGGTAAAGGAATAGAAACAAATTTATCTTGCTCATGCTCACTAATAGGCTGCGAGCAACCAACATCAGCAACATCAAGCTCCAGAAATTTTGCCGTTAAGGACTCAATAATTTTAGTACCACGTGTAGGACAATAGAACCGATATCCTTTCAAATGTTCTTGGTAACCTATGAAGAAACAACGAGTAGTTCTAGGATCAGTCTTTTTCTCAAAAGGGTTATAGATTTTGACTTCAGTAGGACAACCCCAGACTCGAAAATAGTTAAGACTTGGTTTCCTATTGGTCCATAATTCAAAAGGTGTTTTTGGAACAGATTTGTTAGGAACTCTATTAAGAATGTATGAAGCCTTTTTAATGGCTTCTCCCCAAAGATAATCAGGTAAGTTACACCTACTGTAACACCCTGAATTTTTCTTTTATATATTTATAGAGATATATATATATAGTAAATAATATTAGTAAAGATGTAGATATATGTAGTGACATAAGAATAAACCGTTGGAATAAATGCTATGGAGACAATTTGATTGGGAAGTTACGTGTCGAAGATGTTTAAACTTGGAAAGGATGAATAGACAAGTTTCTAAAGGTTTTTAGGTCAAAATAAGGTTTCCATTGAGTCTGGAAGGTCGAGAAACCTTGGGAGAGGTAATATGAGGTGTATTCGAAGTTAGGAAGTATTTTGGAGTTAAAACACATTGTAGAGAAAATTTGGGAATTTAAGATTTTGGACACTGCTTAGTATTTCGGCCATAACTTTTTATGCTTAAGTCCAATTGATCTGAAATTTTTACAGTAGATAGTAGACATCTAGGGCTACAAAAGTGTATCTCATGAAAATTTTCCAATTCGACCTCTAAATGGGTCAAAATCGCACTGGAAGTTGAAACAAAAATCTGGCAGTCAAACCGTACCGGTACGCGTACCGGTACGCGGGACTCCAGTAGCCAAACCGTACCGGTACGCCCGATAAAGCCCAGCCCGATCCGACTGCGGGTCTTTCTCCATCTTTTCCACTATAAATACATCCTTACACCTCTCTAAGCCCCGTTTTCACCACTCCAAGCCCTAGGTAGCCTTAGAAAGAGAGAAAGGGAGAGAAAAACACAAATATAGAGGGAGATTTACACCATTCTTGAAGATCAAAACCCTAGATTTCTCAAGATTTCACTTCTACACCCATTTCCTTTTCTTCCCTTCTTCACCCAATCTCACCCAAATCTCTTGAAACCCTAGGAGGAGGAAATTAAGAGGAAAAAGAAGGAGAACAAGAAGGTTTTGAAGGTTGGGTCTTGGATTTATAGCTTGGCTTAAAAGGTAGGGGATTTCTTCCTAATCTCTTACATTGAGGCTAGGGTTAAATTATATTTATTCTTTTGATTCAAAATCATATATACTTGCTATTATTTACTTGATTCTTGATCCTCTTACATTTATTGCCATGCTTTAAACATTGTGATAGTTGAGTAACCATTAAAGATCCATCTTTTATTCTCAAACCCTAGTTTTATGAAAAATGAGTTTTTCCTCTTTACATTTTCTTTGTTCTCATCATCAAAACCTTAGTGCTTGATATTGAACAACAAAATGGTATTTATGATGATCTCATGTACTTTTGCTTAAATGGTTATATGGGAATGTTACATGTGAAATTGGGGATTTTTCTTGGAAATTGCTTGTGAATTGGGGAATTGGATAATTGATGGTTATGTGAAATATTTGTTGGTATTTTATCTCTTGGGTGGTTGTACGATACGAACATGGATTACTATGGACCGGGGTCATGTTGTGGATAGACGTCTTTGTATGCCACGCGGGTATGAACTTATCCTACCACAGAGTGTGGGTAGACGTCTTTGTACGCCGTGTGGGTATGAACTTATCCTATCACTAATGATAACGGTTTAGTAACGTGGGTTGTATCGGGCACGCCGTGTGGGTCATCGTGCATTGTACCAAATACGATTTCTGCAAGAGTTTTGGGGTAGTATGGGATGCCACAAGAACTTGGGGAAATGGTGTATGGTGGGATGGATTATGTGTTGGGAATTGATTCTTATTGGTATCTTGTGTTCATTTATTCTTTTAATTACTGTGGTTCCTTAAACTTGAGATCTATTTAAAATGTCTTGCTTTTCCTTCAAAATGTTATATATGCTATTTGTGAAAATGAGACCAACCGTTTTATATGCTTTCCTAAACCTTGTTTGAGTTTGGGAAGATTTTGCTACAGAGCTTCGTGCTCATCCCCTACAATTAACATTTTTCAGATTATGCTATAGAGGAGGAGCTTGGCGCTAATGAGCAGGGCCTTGGGGAAGCCTCATTAGAGGGGTACCTGGATCCCGAGTGGGACATTTAGAGATGCCCTTTTACTTTTGTACTAGACTAGGAACAAATATGTACAAACATTGTAAAGTCTAGTTTTCTTTTGTAATTCCGCTGCGCTACATTATTAAATTTTTGGGATTTTAAATGCCATGGTTGGGCATATTCTTTTGGATAATGATGTAAATATTTTATGGAGGATGAATGAAGTTTAATTTATTTATGGATGATATTAGTGCTCTCATGATGTGAATGTTTTAGAATGTAATGCCGTCTAGGGTGGTATTTGGGGCGTTACACCTACTCATCATGCTCCTCATCATGTCTTTAAGGGTCCGATTTCACCTTTCAGCCACACCATTCTGTTCGGGACTACCAGATATGGTATATTGGGCAACAATCCCACAATCTTGCAAGTACTTGGCAAACTGTCTCAAATGCTGCCCTGACACGTCATGTTTGCCATAATACTTACCACCACGGTCAGACCTAACAATTTTGATGACTTTCTCTAATTGTTTCTCTACCTCAGTTTTGAAAATTTTAAACTTTTTAAGAGTATCAGATTTTTCATTAATTAAATAAATATATCCATAACGAGAGAAATCATCAATAAATGTAATAAAATATTTATTACCACACACGGTACGTGAGTAAGGTCCACTGATGTCGGTGTGAATGATTTCTAAAAGATCTAGACTGCAAGTTGCACTTTTCTTCTTAGTCTTGGTCAATTTACCCCTAATGCAGTCAACACAAGTTTCAAGGTCTCCAAAATTAAGGGGAGGAAGAATATCATTCTTTATTAATCTTTCCACTCTTTCTCTAGAAATGTGACCCAAATGTTTATGTCATAGCTGTGAAGATTTTTCTTTAACGAGAGGTCTCTTAGATACAAAATTTACAATATTTGAGAGACCATATTCATTATTGGTAGCCAAGCATATATTATAGAGACCATCTGATGAAACACAATGACCAACAATTTTGGAATTTAAAGACAATTGAGTTTTACCATTACTAAAATTAAAATAATATCCAATTTTATCAAGCAAAGAAACTGAAATCAAATTCCGCCTAAATGACGGTATATAAAAAGTATTTTCTAAAACAAGTTGAAAACATGTGTCTAAATTCAACCTAACAGTTCTTATGAACTCAACATAGACTTCATTATTATCTCCTACTTTAAGCTTGACTTCCCCTTCACTTGGCCTCCGTTTTTTTATGAATCCCTGTAAAGTCATGGCAACATGAACAGAAGCCCCACTGTCAATCCACCAAGAATTTAATGGGACATTAACAAAATTGGATTCAAAGCAAACAAAGGCTAGTGATAGTGAATTACCTTCTTCTTTATTCTTCTTTTCTAACCAAGACTTGAATCGAGTGCACTCACTTTTCTTATGACCTCTTTTCTTGCAAAAGTAACACTTGACATCTTTTCGAATGGCAGCCTTATGACCTCCCACATTTTGACCAGTACCATGCCTTTTAAAATCCCGACCATTCTTTAGAGCATAATGATTAGGTTTTCTATTATTTCCCTGATACCCACCTTTGAAACTAGATTTAGGCTGGGAAACAAATAAGGCAGTTTCACTCTTTTCTTTTCTAAGTTTTTCTTCCTCAGAATCAAATTTAGAGATAAGGTCATTAATTGTCCAGGACTCATTTTGGGTGTTGTAAGCAGTTTTGATTTGACTAAACTCAGGAGGTAAAGAGTTAAGAGTGTGATGAACAATGAAATCATCAGGAATAACAATTTTGAAAGCTTCGAGTTTGGTTTGAACATGGACCATTCTAAGAATATATTCCCTAACACCACCTACATTGTCATATTTCATACTTGTTAATTCATTCATTAGACACCCAACTTCAGTCTTATTGGATATCTTGTATCTCTCTCCTATAGCAGTGAAGAACTCCTTGGCATTCTTGGTTTCAGGCAAGCCACTCATAAGGTGTTCAGAGATAGACCTTTTCATGGCAATCATACTCAGCCTATTAGATTTCTCCCACTTTGCATAAAGTTCTTTTTCATCAGGGGGACTCTCACTAGTAGGTTTAACAGGTTCATTCTCTTTCAAGGCAAAGTCTATATCAACAATTCACAGGGCAAACTCAATATTTTGCTTACATATCTTATAATTAGAACCAGTCAAAACTTCAATGTTGACATTATTATTATTCATAACAAAAGAGACTGTTCAAGGCAACGAGAATATAAACAGTTAGCAAAATTGGGTAATAAATAAATAAAATATACTTTGAATATAATAAGTCATATTTTATTAAGAGATTCTAAATACATCACTACAAACTCTCCTTTGGGCAGAGAATGCAATATGCTATAGGTCATTTCTTTCATGAAACTAACCAAAGAGAATGCTCAAGTTTCGAAAAATTTATCCCCTTTGGGCAGATAAATCTTCTAGACTATTGCACCTCTACCACAATATTTCATGACATCTCTAAATTATAATACACAATAACCCCCTTTGGACAGGTAATTATCTATTATAATTTGGAGACCATCCCGTAATAAAAGCATGAGAAAAACCTATAAATTTTAATGAATAGACCACTTTGGTGGTAACCATCCATCTCAACCTATAGAATTTTTTTCAAACTAGGATATTTTCATGACATATTTAAATTATAATATAGAATAATCCCCTTTGGGCAGGTAATTATATATTATAATTTAAAGACCATCCCGTAACAAAAACATGAGAAAACCTATAAATTTGAATGAATAGACCACTTTGGTGGCAACCATCCATCTCAACCTATAGAATTTTTTCAAACCGGGATATTATAAAAAATGCCCATAATTAAATATCATGTGATCAATTAATATAAAATACGAACCAATATATATCTCTTTAGATCACCCATCATCAATCGTTGCATTCATGTCTCAATTCTATTTATTATTACAATTAAGTAATTTAAATTCACATCCACCAACATCGAACAAATAATATGTAGATCATAAAAGAAATTCATCGTATAAATCACTAGGGACTAAAATTAGAATTGTACAAACACCCTCTACAAATTATAACAATTCAATCAAAGTTGCATCAATATGAGAAAATAATTTGTATGAGTAAAACATATGTCTATTCGTTAACAAGACCAATAAATAATTAACAAAAATTTAATAGGCTGATCGAATATGACATAATCAAATAAAATAGCAACCCCACCGTAATAACATTAAACTTTAAAAAAAAAAAAAAAAACTTATAGGGGTTGTGAATACAAAATATAATTGATACACAGATCTAATTCAAATCAAATCTCTTAATCAAATTATATTTGTTTATATAATTGGATTAAAATCCAACATAACCATCAACTAAACTATATATATATATATACCAAACTTAGGAGCTTTGTGAACTCCCACACTTTTCTGTTCTTTTCTTCTACGTGAAAGATTTTTCTTGTTTTGACTTTTTTTTTTCTTGGCCGTACTGCCGCTGTTGTGTGATGCTTTTTTTTTTTTTTTTTTCTTCTTGAGACGTACCGGCCACCATCCATATATGCTTTCACCTTTTTTTTTTGTTTGAAAAAGTGTAGTAATTTTGTTTTGAATGGAAAAGACGATCAGTATTGCCATCGATGACGACCGTGTGATTCAACACTGTATCTTGATAAAAAATTGGTGTCGCCAACACCATAAAAAATAGTTTTGAAATTCTAAAATAATATAAATAAAAATATAAAACAAATCCCGTTGTGTTCTAAATTCATATACCATAGGCTCTGATACCACATATAAGAAATTTTAATGATTCGTATATGAAATTTAGAACACCTAAATTACAAGATACAGATTCTAAATTCAAGATTTAGAATATACATGTATAAGCCATGATATTCGATTTTCAAGTTTCTTTCGCGGAAGGGCAATGTCTTCCTTTCCTTCTTCAAAACAATAGGCGGCTCTCAATGGGACAAGTCAATTTAGGGTTATGAAATGGAGAGGGGACCTAGCCTGTATTTATAATGAAATCTAATGGGCTCTCCTATTACGGGCCACAATTAGATTAAGGCCTACACTTAACTGTCTCAACCACATCAATTAAAAGATGTATATAAGCCCATCAAAATAAATCACTTTAATAATATTGGGCTCATCTCATTGGACCATAAATTCAGCCAGTTTTTCACAAACTAAAAATTAACTATCAATTAATGGAAGTCCAATATATGAAAAATTTCAACATATATATATATATATAAGAGACACCTGTCTCTTATGACTCATTCATTTCCCTAAAATCCATTTGGGTCCCTTACACATTTTTCTCTTACACACACATACCTCTTAACTTTAAATATTTATAAACTCATACTCAATACATCTCCTTGTTATATGACTTTTCAGCCAAATATCATTTCTATCACAAATTCAACCACTAGGGTTACAATTCAAATTTTTTTTTCCCTTCTCCCATAACTTCTATAACTATAATTAAACCCCCAAATTAATATCTACAATCATCATAAATTATGCATTAACCCCTAGCATTTATCAAAATGTCATGCAATACGTGTAAATGTCTCACATTAAGAAATCAAAAAAATTTCACATATTCTGACATTTATAAGTGGCATATATGTATATTAAGTTTGTAGTTTTGATGTGATTTAGAGGTATTTTATACTTAGATTTGTGTATATTTTTGTGAAATTTTTTGATTGGGTATTTAAAATTTGTGGGTTTGAATTTTTTTTTTTTTAATTGCTCATTTTTTGCTCAAGCTCGACTCGATTCGGTTTAAGTCGGGCTTGAACAATTTTTTGAGCTCGATAAGCAAGCCCGAGCTGAGTTTAAGCAATCATTGAATAACACGAGCCAAGCTTGAGCATAACTAAGCTCAGAAGACTCAGCTCAATCAACACCTTTACTCTCGACTATCCCTATAGGTCCTCCCAAACTTTACACAAGGGCATACTCTTGAAGCAAAGTTGTTCGTTATAGATGAATAATAAATTTGTCAAATCCTAAACCCTTTGTACTTGTTACAAGTATTTTGGGTTATTCATATGGCATCAGGAAAAAATTGTAATTACACGCTACATTTACTCATTTAGTATGGTTTTAACAAAACCGATCGCTACTACTAAAATTCTTGTAAATTTGAAGTAAAGCATAAGTAAAACAATGTTATGTTTACCAAGTTTTTTATTCTAAGTGATTTGACATAATTTTTATCATTGAATATTAATGAGATCTATTTATTTGATGGTGAGTGCCGCCCAACCTTTAGGCCAATTAGGCCATTGCCTAGGGCCCCCAAATTGGAAGAAAAAATTGGGGCCCCCAAATAAAATAAACAATGATATATAATTAAAATTTTAGAATATAATTTAAATACTCAGTATATTTTAATCATTGAACTAATAGTGAGTGCTAACTTTAAACAAAATTCACTATTTATCTAATGTACTTGGTCCTCAAATTAAGTGCAACTAGCATTATTTTGTAAAAAATAATTATTTTTTTATCTCTCTCGATATTTATATATATCACTTTGTCAGTCTTATTATTAAAATCAATTGTCTATTTTGTAATAGGTACAAATAATAATTTTACATTTGTATAAATTAAATTTGAGGTCATTTTTTAATAACTTTGTTTACGTTGCACAAGATAACTATAAAATAGAGTGAGTAAAAGTAGTACACTAGCTATCTTTTTTATTTAAAAATACCTCTTTTTCTCTATGATATCTAACAACAAGGGGTAACTTAGGCCTGAAGACATGGTGCAAGGTAAGTGAGAAGTCATGAATTTAGGGGGGAATATAATTTGAATGGTTTTGAAAGAGATGTTAGTGGCCATTGGATAAGTTTATTTGAGATCGTCGGATGAGTTTATTGAAGTCTGCTCTATTTTATATTATAAATGTCTTATTTATTTTAGGACTACTAAACTTGTATAAATTCTTATTTTTATATACTAGTTGATGCACACGTGCGTTGTACGTGAACCATTTTGAGTGTGACTTGTAACAATTCATATTAGAGATTTCTCTAAACTTGTTTCAATACAACAACTATTTTTTTTCTCGTAAATATGATTGTATTTTATTGATGAGAAGAATCGGCATTACAACGGTAGGGGAAAATTTGTCAAAATTCCATTAAACAACTCCTGAAGAATTGGAACTTTTACATACGACAATTGTTAGCACAATGTTTGGAACTTTTCAAAGACTTGCCCTTCCATTTGTTAGTCTGCTATTGTACCCATAAAAGCCATGAAATTTGTTGTAACAATATTTCAGAACAACTCTTGAATGAAGTCCAGATTTTATGCAAATAAGAACAACGGCAGGAAAAAATCGTAAAAGTTGCATTGCCAACAATTAATCTGTCATCCAAAGTAGCACCAAGACTCGTAAACGCATTAGTTGCATTATACTCTCGTGTGTGCTGACGAAAAGATTTTGATTGTTCATCATTGTCGTCATACAATGCTTTAAGCATTAAAGGAGGTGCAATAAGTGGAGGTAGTCTAATCTTTCCTTGTAAACAACATTTACCAAAGACTGGATTTGATACAGATGATTTTGTTAATTTTTCAGCGAGCCTGTGTAAGGCAGAACAATGAGGACATGTTCGATTCATCAAGCTGAGGAAATGACGATATGGAATTTCATGCTTTCGAGGATTAAGTGTAACACCCATAGCTACATCTTCTTCTACTGTGTAGGCACTACAGATAAAATTTAGATGTCATACAATTTGATTGTATAAATTGAACACAAACTTAAAAAGAGAACATGAATAAAACTTATAGCGAACACCTGGTGCCTTCATTCGGATTACGCATTTGTTGGAACATGTTTGTCATATACGATGTCCCTGAGGAACATGGAGAGAATGATTCCAAGACTGTTGCTGTGTTTTTGTTTAGGTTTTGAGGAGGCAAGTCTTGGAGCATGGTAGTCACAGACGACACCCTTGAGATATTTGTTGGTGTGCCTTCTTCAAGATTATGAAGAGGATTTTCTTGATTCATGATGGCCACAGACAACCACCGTGAAACAGTTGTTGTGGTGTCTTCATAAAGATTTTGGAGCAATGTGGTTGACGATGACTCTAAAACATTTGTTGTCACTATACTGTCTATTACAGGATGAGAAATTTTGGTAGACAAAGTCATTGGTAGAATGCGGGACCTTTTATTTGATTCTCATTCTAGGCATGCTTGGCGACAACGGCGAAAAAATCTAGGCTGAACGGGGGCACAATGTCTTGATCGCTCTATTTCGTGACGTTTAGAGCACTCATTTTCTTTCCCAGCATAACACATTTCTAGAGCAAGCCTTGCACATTGCGGCAAGGTTGATCTTGATATAACATTATAGTTTAGTGCCTAAACCACAAACTCATAAAAAATTAATTATTATTTTGTTGATTTAACGTATATCGTATCGTTTAAGTTGTATATATAGCAGTGTGAGGTAACATGACAAATCACAGTGCTAGTATGTTGCAAAAATAAAACACCATAACAGTGTTGCATTAACAAAACTATTTACCCAACCATTTATCAACATTATAATTATAATAAAATTTTTGTTTGATGCAAAAATAAAACACCATAACCCAAATTGCATCCAACACATTTTCTAGAGTAATATGCTCGATCAATAGCATCTTGAATTTAACAGCTTGAAAGGTATGCTATAAATAAGATCAAAATATGCTTCAAACTACTGGGAAAGGTTGAAGTTTCACTATTGATCAATGCATCAAATTATGGAATGTTCAAACAAATGGATTCTTATTTATTTAAGTCTTATCATTTTCTAAATCTAAAATCTGAGAATTTAGAGTTTTAAAAAATGGGACCCAACAAAAGATTCAAATTATATTTCATAACAAAAACTTAAAGGCTACAAATCAACACTAAGATTAAGAAACTAAAACTCTCAACTACAAAACTGGTAAAAAAAAAAACCAAAAATCATAGTTCCTCAGTAATTCAATTGTATAGACAAAATAACATGATAAAAAAAAAAGTAATATTGAATGAGACAAACCAAAAACATGTTGACAAATCAAACGTTTTGCACATTCATCTTGCTCTACAACCAAATTATGAGATTAAAAGTATTAGCAATAGAAGAATTAAATTAATCATAACAATAGGGTGAGCAAGTGAATAAATACTTCATGTAGAAAAGATTAACATTAAAAAAACAAATAAGTATATACCAACATATAAAATGCAAGAAATAGATGAGAAACTTTTAAAATGAACCTAATGTCAAGAATAAGAAGTGCAAGATATGGGTAAAGTTTAAAAGATAAAAGTTGATTGCAAAAGCATGTGTATAAGTCATAATGATGTAAAGTCCAAATCCATTGTAGAAACTGAGAGAAAAAGGTAGGATTAATAGTCATACCAGTTGGCAATCTTTATTTTTTGTTCCTTGGCTAGAAGAGGTTGCTTTTTCTTTCCCCTTAAATTTGGCATTCGCCAAAGCATCAGACCTTTTTTTCTCCTTCTATTATAGATTATTGTATGGGGTGTAAGAAAACGCTACTTAAAAGCAAAAAAAAAAAAAAATGAATGAGAAATAGGTGAGGTAACACTACCTCACGTATACGGAGATGATTTAGTTCATACTCATTGCGAATTATCACTCCTACATTATTATGACGAAGTTTTCGAACCTGTAGACCAAAAAACATTGAATAGTAAATAAGCGGGGTAAAAAGATTAGATAAAAAGTAATAAATTGATGAGTAAGAAAAACTTATCATACGGTATTTTCTAGATAGTCATCCATCTGTCACGACATTAATGAAGATAAATCAAAATAAATAAGTTATTAAAAAATCAATAAAAGATGTTTAAAGAGAGTTAATTAGATGATGAACTTACACAGCCAAAAATAATGACATCATCCATCATCGATCGATGATGTGCAATTGAAACGGTGGTGAATACACAGTAAAATTACAATGATTTACATCAATTACAACAAAATTTCAACTATGAAATTAACATCAATTACAATGAAATTTCATACAATTAACATGCATTTAATCAAACCTAATACATACACAAAATGAAAACCTAAATTAGCCTATAAATTTCACAAAATGAACACTCAATAATAACCAACTCAACATTCATTCCATCCTCACATTCATAATAAAAAAAAAAACCTATTTCATCATAACTATAAACCTATTTCATAAACTAACAACCAAAAAATTTGTAACTAAAAAATAAGACATCCAATTAAACACCCAAATTAAACACCCATTGTAAAGACATATCCCAAACTTTCGACAGCTTTATTTGATTTACTTTTCAGAATCACAATTTTTTTATGAGCTGCTCCAACATTAAACATATGCCCAAGTTCCTAATATCCTTGACTCCACAGATATTCTTGTACACCTGCCTCAATTTTACTACAATTCAATATTGGTTCGACCACAATTTCCATAGGATGGACCTTTGATAACAAACTGCACTATTAAACCTTTATAGTATCTCATAGATTTATACTATTGTTTTTTCTCTAATATGTATTGCTTGTATTCTAAAATCTCATAGAAGTTCAACATCTATTAACATCTCATTGCTTGTATAAAATCTCATTGCTTGTATTCTTTATACGTGGCATAAAGGTCTATTAACAGAAGTTCAACGTCAACTGCCACATGACAGTGTTGAAGATAAATGTATAAAAGCTTATAACCGAGTTAAATCCATGAAACTCAAATTAATCTAACTTAAGTTGTCCTATAAATATCATGTCGAATGTAATCATTAAAGCAACTCACAAATTACATCGATAACACCAAAAATCCAAAAATCCAAAAAAAAAAAACCAAATTCACAACAATCAGTATAAAACTCAAACAACAAATTCAATGAGACAACACCAAATTCATAAAATCAAACAAAAAATAAACAAAATCCAAAGCATGTAAACCCAGAACAATATTTCCCCGCACCCAAAACAAAAATAAATTGATTCATCTTTAATCCTCAATCTTGTACAGGTTGTCGCATGGAATTTTCAAGTAAATCTTTTCATTAACAACTAATCAAGGAAAACCTCCACAGTTTTAGATAGAGTAAGTGAAAATAAAGTATGAAATGACGAAGTCTAATGAAATAAAAAAAAAGTCCAATGATAGAAATGAAAGTTCATGTTCATCAAACAATGGTTGTGTCATATAAAGCACAAAACCGATATCTAATGAGCTACACCCATTTGAAAATTAGACTTCTTATTTTAAACTACACCCATTTAAACAATGAAACCAAACCGAGATCTAATGAAGAGACCAAATGCTTGTAACCATGACCGAATCAAACATTTTCAGGAAGCATTCTACATTCATTGGAATTATGAACCACCAGGTAAATTAAATTTAGAAAGTGTGTTTTGTGTTTTTATATTGTAAAACTTGTTTGTTTATATATTTCTGAAAATAATTTTAAAGAACAAAAAAAAATAAAGTATGTTTGAACAATGATTCACAAATTAATGAAATTATGGTAGAGGTATAAAATTCATTCCACACCAACAGATCACCAACAATACCACTTCCTTTGCCAACATAGTGTGTATATATATATAAACATGCAGATCTTTGGAGATCTTCGACAATGTTGGATTCAAAGAGGACGAAATTTGATATGTATATGAAAACAGAGGACAAAGCTTGAGGCTAGATTCGAAGAGGACGAAACTCGATCTTCGATGATGCTGGATTCGAAAAGGACAAAGTTCAAAAAATGGGTGAAAAAACATGTATACGATGTTCTCAAAATTCAGCCTCATTTTCAAAAACAAATCAAATGTTTGATTGTTTGGTGAAGTGTGTGGAACAATCAGTGAATTGCCGCATAAAACAAATCGGTGAACCTTTGTCAAGCTTAGCCGTAGGACAATCGGTGAACCTTTGTCAAGCTTCTGAAACAAATCAAACAATTTTTTGACCGAACAATCAAACAATTTTTAACCGAACAATCTGAAGGCACCAACGATAAACCACAAACCCACATCATTGGTGAAAGTGTGTGATGGACAATCAGTGAAAGGGGAAGAGGGAGGTACCTGGGCTGAGTTGTCTTCTGCCATGTGTATGCGAGAAGGCAAAGCAAGTGAAAGGGGAAGAGAACTTAGCCGTAGGACAACGATCTGTGTGATGGACAATCGGTAGAGAGGCCAAAGAACAACGATCGGTGGTCATTGTGAAGGATGATCTCTTCGAGCAACTGTAAGGAGTGTAAGGGGTCCGGGTAGCCGTGTAAGGGGTCTGTCGCCGCTGTGTTGAGCCATGAGCCATGACAGAGGAGTGAGAGGTGACTGGTGAGCAGAGAGTAGCCGTGTAAGGGGTTTGGGTAGAGTGCATGGGTGGGTAGCTTGTAGGGGTTGGGTTTCATTTGGGCGGGATTTTCTTTTTATGTGAGATGAAATGTGGGCCATTAGATCTAATTTGAAGAATTAGATAAAATCTAGACCGTTTAGTTAAATTTAGAATGAATCTGAACCGTTCTTGTGCTTTCCCAAATGAATTTAAATTAAATAAAATTTTGAAATTGAAAAAGATTCAAATTGGGTTCTATCTTATTATTATAGATTGCCACTATACTGTCTGTTATAGGATGAGAAATTTTGGTAGACAAAGTTATTGGTTGAAGGCGGGACCTTTTATTTGATTCTCGTTCTAGGCATACTCGGCGACGACGACTCGGTGGTAAAGAAGGAAAAAATCTAGGCTGAACGAGGCACAATGTCTTGATCGCTCTCTTTCGTGACGTTTAGAGCACTCATTTTCTTTCCCAGCATAACGCATTTCTAAAGCAAGCCTTGCACATTGCGGCAAGGTTGATCTTGATATAACATTATAGTTTAGTGCCTAAACCACAAACTCATAAAAAATTAATTATTATTTTGTTGATTTAACGTATATCGTATCGTTTAAGTTATATATATAGCAGTGTGAGGTAACATGACAAATCACAGTGCTAGTATGTTGCAAAAATAAAACACCATAACAGTGTTGCATTAACAAAACTATTTACCCAACCATTTATCAACATTATAATTATAATAAAATTTTTGTTTGATGCAAAAATAAAACACCATAGCCCAAGTTGCATCCAACACATTTTCTAGAGTAATATGCTCGATCAATAGCATCTTGAATTTAACAGCTTGAAAGGTATGCTATAAATAAGATCAAAATATGCTTCAGACTACTGGGAAAGGTTGAAGTTTCACTATTGATCAATGCATCAAATTATGGAATGTTCAAACAAATGGATTCTTATTTATTTAAGTCTTATCATTTTCTAAATCTAAAATCTGAGAATTTAGAGTTTTAAAAAATGGGACCCAACAAAAGATTCAAATTATATTTCATAACAAAAGCTTAAAGGCTACAAATCAACACTAAGATTAAGAAACTAAAACTCTCAACTACAAAACTGGTAAAAAAAAAAAAACCAAAAATCATAGTTCCTCAGTAATTCAATTGTATACACAAAATAACACGATAAAAAAAAAAGTAATATTGAAAGAGACAAACCAAAAACATGTTGACAAATCAAACGTTTTGCACATTTATCTTGCTCTACAACCAAATTATGAGATTAAAAGTATTAGCAATAGACGAATTAAATTAATCATAACAATAAGGTGGGCAAGTGAATAAATACTTCATGTAGAAAAGATTAGCATTAAAAAAACAGATAAGCATATACCAACATATAAAATGCAAGAAATAGATGAGAAACTTTTAAAATGAACCTAATGTCAAGAATAAGAAGTGCAAGAAATGGGTAAAGTTTAAAAGATAAAAGTTGATTGCAAAAGCATGTGTATAAGTCATAATGATGCAAAGTCCAAATCCATTGTAGAAACTGAGAGAAAAAGATAGGATTAATAGTCATACCAGTTGACAATCTTTATTTTTTGTTCCTTTGCTAGAAGAGGTTGCTTTTTCTTTTCCCTTAAATTTGGCATTTACCAAAGCATCAGACCTTTTTTTCTCCTTCTATTATAGATTATTGTATGGGGTGTAAGAAAACGCTACTTAAAAGCAAAAAAAAAAAAAAAATGAATGAGAAATAGGTGAGGTAACACTACCTCACGTATACGGAGATGATTTTGTCCATATTCATTGCGAATTATCACTCCTGCATTATTATGACGAAGTCTTCGAACCTGTAGACCAAAAAAATATTGAATAGTAAATAAGCGGGGTAAAAAGATTAGATAAAAAGTAATAAAATGATGAGTAAGAAAAACTTATCATACGGTATTTTCTAGATCGTCGTCCATCTGTCACGACATTAATGAAGATAAATCAAAATAAATAAGTTATTAAAAAAATCAATAAGAGATGTTTAAAGAGAGTTAATCAGATGATGAACTTACACAGCCAAAAATAATGACATCATCCATCGGTCGATGATTGTGCAATTGAAACGGTGGTGACTACACAGTAAAATTACAATGATTTACATCAATTACAATGAAATTTCAACTATGAAATTAACATCAATTACAATGAAATTTCATACAATTAACATGCATTTAATCAAACCTAATACATACATAAAATGACAACCTAAATTAGCCTACAAATTTCACAAAATGAACACTCAATAATAACCAACTCAACATTCATTCCATCCTCACATTCATAATAAAAAAAAACCTATTTCATCATAACTATAAACCTATTTCATAAACTAACTGTAACGCCCCCAAAACCACCCTGGACGGCGTTACATACTAAAATCATTTACATCATGAGAGCACTAAGATAAATCATCCATAAATATGACTTCATATCAATCATTCCTTAATTTAACAAAATTCGGGCAGAGTCTCCTTTGTTCGGGGAGCTCTACCCAAAACACAACCTGTGCAATTATACTACATCGACCACACCGGGTCCATTTATCCATAAACTATTTACAACATTATCCCAAAAGATTTTCATTCATCGTATGTAATACCCACAATAACATTCCAAAAGAATAAGCCAAGCCATGGCCACAATATCAACAGAATAAGCCCAACAATGGCATTTACATTTCCCATAGAAAACATTAACTATTATAGCGCAACGGAAATTACAAAAGAAATCTAGACTACACAGTGTTTCAAAAGAATATCTTAGTCTAGAAAAAAAGTCAACGACATCTCTAGATGTCTCACTCAGGATCCAAGTATCCCTCTAGTGAAGCCTCTCCATGGCCCGGCTCGTTAGCACCTAGCTCATCCTCTGGCACAAACTCTGAAAAATGTTCAACTGTAGGGGGTGAGCACGAAGCTCTGTAGAAAAATCCTCCCTAACCCAAACAAGGTTTAGAAAAACATTTAAAACGGTTGGTCTCATTTCACAAATAACCTATATAACATTTGAAGTAAAACGAGAAAATTTAAACAGATCTCAAGTTTAAATAGCAACAGTAGTTGAAATAGATAAATAAACACAATATACCATTGGTAATCCATTCTACCATAAACCGTTTCCAACAAGTTCTCGCGGAATCCCATACTTCCCGAAACTCTTGTCGAAACTATTTCTGGTACAATGCACGATAACCCACACTGTATGTCCGACACAACCCACGTTACTAATCCGTGATCATTAGTGATAGGAAAAGTTCATACCCACACGGCGTACAAATGTGTCTACCCACTCCATGTGGTAGGAAAAGTTCATACCCGCGTGGCATATAAAGACGTCTACCCACTACATGATACCCGGTCAATAGTAATCCATGTTCGTATCGTACAACCACGCAAGAGATTAAATACCAACAAATATCTCACATAACCAACAATACCATAAACCCCCAATTTTTCAAGCAAATTTCATAAAATCCACAAATCCATCATGAGACAATTTCAAATAAACAATGAAGAAAAATACAAGAGATCATGCACAATAGCATTTCAATACTCAACACAAAGCACTATAGTTTTCAAAGCCAAATTGGAGTGAAGATAGAGAGAGCAATCCATGTTTCTCACAAACTAAGGTTTTTATGACTCTCCACCCATAACTTTTTTCAAAACATAATCAAGTTTGCAATAATACCAAGAGACAAGGAACCCATAGCAAATAGATATGATTAGAAGTCCAAATCATACATATATAATAACCCTAACCTCAATGTAAGTGAATGGAAGGAAACCCCTACCTTGTAATCAAGAATGTCCAAACAAAAGTCCAAACTTTAGAGACTCTCTTTGTCCCTTTTCTTCTTCCCTTTATCTTCCCCTAGGGTTCTAAAAAGTTGGAGGTGAGAGTGGAGTGAAAGAATGGGAGCAAATGGAATGAAAAATGGTGTTTTAAACATAGCAGCCCCGATTTTTACTGTTCACTGGGCTGCAATTTGAGTTTTTCTCCAAAATTACGGTTTTGCCACTAAGAATCTCCAATTTGATCTATATGACTATCCTAAGGTTTTTCGACGTTCTGGATTCATTTTTAATGTTATTTTAACCTAAAAACATTTAGTTTTATGATTTATTTCAAAATTAAAGTAAATTTACACTCGAAATAATAAAATTACTATTTTATTCCTCCGAACCGCTATATGTGTTAAACGGCTATTCCAAGTTTTTCGGATCTCCCATGTTCAATGATAATATTATTTTGACCTAAAAAAAATAAATTAGAAACTTACCCAATTACCCTTCTTAAGCTTACATACCTTCGAAACTAAGTTTGACCCGAATGTCAATTCGTTTGAAACTCAAACTTCATGATCAAGCTTTCAACAATGATTCTAAGTTTCTACCATCATTTTATTCATATTGGAAGAACTCTTAAGGTTTTAGTATCCTTATTTAATTTTTAGTACGGGGTCTTACACTAACCTAAAATTCGTAACTAAAAAAAAAGACATCCAATTAAACACCCATTGTAAAGACATATCCCAAATTAAACATCCATTCAAAATAAATGGTAGGTAAAATAGGTGAAGTTGTTAATTAACAAAAACTCATTACCTGATGATGTAATGCCCAAACACAACAGGCAAACAGCGTCTGATAAAGAGAGGCGAAGGGTTTCGAAGAATTTTTTGGACAGAAAAGAGCGATTGTAAATACGATTTTGAAGAAGCTCAGCAATCTTTTTTATAAAAAAAAATTAATTGTTGGGATGTGTATAGCCACAACCAAAGCATTAAAAGAAAGAGAAAATGGATGTCTAATTGAAATCTATAATGGGTAACTGATTTTTGTAATTGAATACATGTAATTAAAAAAATTTGAGGAGAGAAAGACTGAGAAGGGGACGGTGAAGGGCAGTCCATGACGATGTGAGAGAGAGATTGAGAGCAGGACGGTGAAGGGGGGTGGTGTGCTCTTCTCTAATTTGTGAAAAGTAGTAGGGAAGAAAGAGAAAGAGAGGAGAGAGGAAGATGAAGAGAATGGACTGTGAGTTTGCAAGAGAGAGAGAGAGAGAGAAGAGGGAGAGAAAGTCAGAGAGAGGCAAAGAGAGTAACGGTGAGAAACTAAACCATAGGTCTGTGAATTTAAGAGAAGAAATAGGGAGAGAAAGTAGGAATAGAGAGGTTAATGGGGCGCAATTAACTATAAAGGATATGGATGACATAGTTATAATGTTAGAGGACAAAATTGAAAAAAATTTGTTTTTCACATATTCTGGTATTTTAAAGTAGTATAGATATTTAGAAAAAAAATTATTTTACTAGTCAAACTAATTTTCAATTATGTTTCTCTTTTATCTGAAACAAATAGTATGTATCATTGTATTTAATCTCCGTATTTGACTTCGATTAACACAATTTTTATTTGTAAAATTTAAATTTAAATTTTGAATTAGATATCTCAAAAGGCAAAACAAATAATTTATAAATAAACATATTTTATTAAGTATTTTATATTACTATTATTACTTGTGCTCCTCTTCATTTGCTCTTGTTAACGACCACAAAGGCACACATAGAAGACAGATGAGAAAAAGTGCTTGATGAACGATGATTGAAGATTGTAGCATATTTTTTATAAAGATAGTATTAGCTGATGGGTCAAGCCCAAATGGCCCAATCTATATAAAAAACCCAATTCAAATAAGCCAAGAAAGCCCAAAGAAGAGTCCAATCCATTAACCAAGCCCAAGCCCACTAAAGAGAAAGTTCTAGAGAATGTTAGATGAATATTTGAATGTTAGATAAGTATTAGAATGTTAGATTTGAATGTTAGATAGGTATTATTTAATTTGTGTGGTTTGGATTGATTCACGTTGTACGGCTAGGATTGATTCCCTACTACTATAAATAGACCACCCATTTGGGTGTTCTAGGATCAAGAAAGAAGCAAAGCTTCTAAGAGTGAGTTTAAGAGAGAGTTCTCTTGAAATTCCTAGTATGCTCTGTGGTTGCAGTTTAGACTGATCTGCCACATCAGAAAAGATTTCTAGAGATTGAGAGTGTAAGTTGTGAGCTTCCTATTGAGTGTTTGCTTCTCTCTCTCTCTCCCTCTCAAGCATTGTAAAACTCTCCGGAGTACCATCATGATTGATCAATAAAACATCCCAGGCCACCGTCGCCGTTCGAAGAGTGGACGTAGGTCGTCCGAGACCGAACCACTATAAAGCTACTGTGTTGATCTACTTTAATTGTCATTGATTGCTGTTTTACTGCATTTATTAATTACACTTAACAGGTGGTGCGCAAAACCATTTTTGTGCATCATCAGTTTGGCGCCGTCTGTGGGAACTCGACAGAATTCTCATTTCTAAAAACCTTTTCTATTGAGTCAATGACGATTACTACTCGATCAATGAACCAACCTGAGGACAATCCACCACGAGAAGAGGAGGTTGCTCCTCCACAGGCCAATCCTGTCCCAAGTACGCAACAGATGTTGGAGACTATGCAGGAGCTCATGGCCCAGAACCAACAGATCCTCCAATTGATGCTTGCTGGGCAGGGAGGAGGACAACTTAGACCTCAAGCGAGGGTAGCTCCACCCCATGGGCGTCAGGAGGCTCCCTACATGGAGGCACCCCATCATGGCACCACTTTTGGAGCACATTTGGGCGCCCAGCCTATGGGAGCTCCTTTGGGCGCCCATCATGGGAGACCTCCCCATGAGGGGCTCCAACCTCCACCTCCTCCAGCTCCTGCTCCTCATGGTGGAGACCCTCCTCTCCATGAGGATGAGGGTGAAAATCAAAGCATGGGGCATGTGAGCCATTTTCACGACGACTCAAGAGGTGCTCCCAATCACTGGGACGAAAAAATTAAAGAAGTCCAAAATCAGTTAGGAGACGTCTTCAATGCCATGAAGGCGCAAGGACCTGAGACTGTGGACTATCTGGTGAGGCGGACTGACACGCCTTTCAAGCCAGACATGGCCAACTACCCCCTCCCTCAGAAGTTTAAAATGCCATCGGTGGAGACCTTTGACGGGAAGAAGGACCCACTGGACCATCTGGAGACTTACAAAACTTTAATGCAGCTACACAGTGTCCCCGACGAAATTATGTGCAGAGCATTCCCAACCACTTTGAAGGGATCCGCTCGACAATGGTTTGCCAAGCTCGCTCCGGCCTCTATTTCCTCCTTCGCTGAGTTGAGCAGGTCGTTCGTGTCGCACTTCATTGGAGGGCGCCGCCACCAGAAGCCCGTTACTCACCTGCTCAGCATAAAGCAGGATAATGACGAAAGCCTGAGAAGCTACCTCACTCGTTTTAACGAGGAGGTCCTTCAAGTAGAAGAGTCTGATGACAAGGTGTCCATGACTGCATTCTTGGGAGGCCTCCGCTCATCAAACTTCCTATTCTCGGTGATGAAGCGACCACCAAGGAGCATGCCAGAGCTACTAGCCAAAGCCCAAAAGTACATGAACGCAAAGGACATCACGAGGGCTAGACGAGGTGAGACGTCCAAAACAGGGGAGAAGAGAAAGGAAAGAGACAGAGACGACAAGAAGGAGGTTAGCCATAAGCACAACAGGACAGAGAGGGTACCCGTCAGGGACCAGCTTGGACCTGCTCCTCAGAGGGACCGACAAGCCTTCACTCCCCTCAACGCCGCTGTCGGGCACATCCTATGCCAGATCCAGGATGACCCCGCAATAAAGTGGCCTGTGAGGATGAAGTCTCCCTCAAACCACAGAAACCCAAACAAGTACTGTCGCTTCCATCGCGACCATGGTCATGATACCGACGACTGTTACGACCTCAAAAGGCAAATTGAGGACCTCATTCAACGTGGACACCTTCGCCAGTATGTTGCCGGAAGAGGACAAGCGCCACCTCCACCTCACAATCAGGAAGATCCACATCCCATTGGAGAGATTCACACCATCTCTGGCGGGCATGCAGGTGGGGGAGAATCTCTCTCTGCCATGAAGGCTCATGCCAGGAAAGCTAGGCAACTTGATGATGAACGCCCACCAAAGACGCCCAAGCATGGCAACAACGAAGTCATCTCCTTCTCAGACAAGGACTTAGAAGGAGTCCATCACCCTCACGACGACCCTCTGGTACTCACCATGACCATTGCCAACTTCCAGGTACGAAGGATCCTAGTGGACAGTGGCAGCTCTGCGGACATCCTATTCGCAGAGGCTTATGACAAGCTCAGCCTGGGCAGGGAGAGACTCCAGCCCATAAGATCACCCCTCATTGGGTTCTCGGGAGAAAAAGTGTATCCACTAGGGTCCATCACCCTACCAGTCACCGCCGGTGTTGCACCTCGAAGCTCCACTGTCATGGTCAATTTTCTGGTAATCAACTGTCCATCCGCCTACAACGTCATACTAGGGCGACCTGCTCTCAATACACTAAGAGCGGTGCCCTCCACCTATCACCTTATCCTCCGTTTTCCAACCACTGATGGAGTCGGAGAGGTAAGGGGAGATCAAGTAGCAGCAAGGGAATGTTATATCTCCTCAGTGAAAACCAGGAAACCACAGGAGGCACTGCAAGTGGAGGTCCTGGACCCAAGGGATGACGCCATGATAGAAAGAGGAGAACCAGTCGAGGAGCTCACCGCGGTAGCCTTAGATGAGGAACACCCAGCTAGGAAGGTGTACATTATTGCAATGAATGAATAAAGATTCATTACATTTTACTCCAAAAAAAAAAAAAAAAAAGAGGGGGCCAACCGCCCAGCTCTCCCTCTCCTAACCGTACCCGAGCAGCTTACCAGATATCTGCACTGTTTTCAAACAGGCAGCCTGTCTCCAGCTTAGCGGCTCTCTCAAGGGTCGCCCAAAAGCTTGGCCTCTGCACTGCTCTTAAGCAGGCAGTCTACCTCTGCACTGTTCTCAAATAGGCA
Source organism: Ilex aquifolium (assembly GCA_951799425.1). Lineage (NCBI taxonomy): Eukaryota > Viridiplantae > Streptophyta > Magnoliopsida > Aquifoliales > Aquifoliaceae > Ilex > Ilex aquifolium. The sequence continues at coordinate 9,865,133 of OX637391.1, read as the reverse complement.
GCCTGTCTCCAGCTTAGCGGCTCTCTCAAGGGTCGCCCAAAAGCTTGGCCTCTGCACTGCTCTTAAGCAGGCAGTCTACCTTTGCACTGTTCTCAAACAGGCAGCCTACCTCCAGCTTAGCAGCTCTCTCAAGGGTCGCCCAAAAGCTTGGCCTCTGCACTGCTCTTAAGCAGGCAGTCTACCTCTGCACTGTTCTCAAACAGGCAGCCTGTCTCCAGCTTAGCGGCTCTCTCAAGGGTCGCCCAAAAGCTTGGCCTCTGCACTGCTCTTAAGCAGGCAGTCTACCTCTGCACTGTTCTCAAACAGGCAGCCTACCTCCAGCTTAGCGGCTCTCTCAAGGGTCGCCCAAAAGCTTGGTCTCTGCACTGCTCTTAAGCAGGCAGTCTACCTCTGCACTGTTCTCAAACAGGCAGCCTACCTCCAGCTTAGCGGCTCTCTCAAGGGTCGCCCAAAAGCTTGGCCTCTGCACTGCTCTTAAGCAGGCAGTCTACCTCTGCACTGTTCTCAAACAGGCAGCCTACCTCCAGCTTAGCGGCTCTCTCAAGGGTCGCCCAAAAGCTTGGCCTCTGCACTGCTCTTAAGCAGGCAGTCTACCTCTGCACTGTTCTCAAACAGGCAGCCTATCTCCAGCTTAGCGGCTCTCTCAAGGGTCGCCCAAAAGCTTGACATATCTCTGCTCTGCTCTTAAGCAGCAGCCTACCTCTGCACTGCTCTCAAGCAGACAGCCTACCTACCTCTGCTCTGCTCTTAAGCAGGCAGCCTACCTACCTCCGCACTATTCTCAAGCAGGCAGCCTACCTCTCTCTCCAGGCAATTGTGTTAAAAATTTTAATGTTTGAAATAACATTATTTTTTCAACACCTCTCAGGCGCTGAGCACACGCATCAAGACCCCCCAGGCTCGCCCAAGGCAACTCCGGCTCGCCCAAGACAACTCTAGGTGCTCAAAATGGGGCTTATAATATATCAAATCGAAGCTCTCGACGAGCCCTACAAAACTCACTTCCTTAGGCAGTAATTGATGCTGTAAAAAAAAAAAAAAAAAAAGGCTCAGAAATAGCTGTTTTGGCCTCCCGAAGTTCTTCCAGTTATGCCGGTCAGCCGAAAATTCGAGTTTAAACCAAATGCCCTCCTCTCCAAGTTTCATTGGACACAGGGCATTGGGGGGCAAATGATGGGTCAAGCCCAAATGGCCCAATCTATATAAAAAACCCAATTCAAATAAGCCAAGAAAGCCCAAAGAAGAGTCCAATCCATTACCCAAGCCCAAGCCCACTAAAGAGAAAGTTCTAGAGAATGTTAGATGAATATTTGAATGTTAGATAAGTATTAGAATGTTAGATTTGAATGTTAGATAGGTATTATTTAATTTGTGTGGTTTGGATTGATTCACGTTGTACGGCTAGGATTGATTCCCTACTACTATAAATAGACCACCCATTTGGGTGTTCTAGGATCAAGAAAGAAGCAAAGCTTCTAAGAGTGAGTTTAAGAGAGAGTTCTCTTGAAATTCCTAGTATACTCTGTGGTTGCAGTTTAGACTGATCTGCCACATCAGAAAAGATTTCTAGAGATTGAGAGTGTAAGTTGTGAGCTTCCTATTGAGTGTTTGCTTCTCTCTCTCTCTCCCTCTCAAGCATTGTAAAACTCTCCGGAGTACCATCATGATTGATCAATAAAACATCCCAGGCCACCGTCGCCGTTCGAAGAGTGGACGTAGGTCGTCCGAGACCGAACCACTATAAAGCTACTGTGTTGATCTACTTTAATTGTCATTGATTGCTGTTTTACTGCATTTATTAATTACACTTAACAGGTGGTGCGCAAAGCCATTTTTGTGCATCATCATTAGCTACTACATTTTTGAAACAAAATTCGGCAAGCGCATCGACTTAGTACAAAAATGACCATCTTGAATAAATATTTATAGGGTCTTGTATAACATTTTCGTCTAGGACTCCAAAATTAAGTTGGGTCGCCCCGATTAATGGTTAAAACTATGTTACATCACTTAAGATGAAAACTTGATAAAAAAATTGTGGTTAACATAGCAGTGTTAGTAAAACAATGAAGCCTTCAATTTTTTTTCCCCCAGTAATTGAGGCCTTCATTTTCATTGCCACAATGTTGCTAAATTCGTTTATTGGGGGGATGCGAACATTAGAATAGGATAGGTACCTTAGGATCCGGAATGCATAAACAAAAATATAAACCAAGCATAAGATAAATCTTATTAGATTGGGATAGTGGGTTATAATTTGTTTTTATTTACTTTTCTTTACTTTTTTTTTTTTTTTTTTTTTCTTTTTCTTTTGTTCTTTTTGCAACTCATGTTTAAAAAATAACTAAAAAAATATATATATATGAAGGGGCCCACTGTCTCCAATGTTGAAACTTCTTGTCCCCTTCATATAACAGTGGATGATCAGGAAAAAAAGAACAGAGAGATGCAGCCTTGTCAATATTGTTTTCCCTCAAGAATTATTATTCTGTGCCAAAGTAAATCCAACTGCAGCTAGTCAACATGACGTCAACCTCACCTCTCCTTTATGTCCTCTTCAATTCTGATTTCTCAGTTGTATGGTTATCTTCTTTCCTTCCCTCCTCCTAAACGATAAGCCTCATTCTCCCTCTCTTACAAAAGTAACGAGCTGTTCTCAAACCAAATTCATGGAAAACCATTACTCCCACAAGGGACTTTTCTCTATCTATCTCCTCCTGCTTTTCCAATTCTCATCTCTCTCACTTCTCTCATCTGCTTATACTCTACGAGAAAAGTACTTCATCAACTGTGGCTCAGACTCCGATTTCCCAGTCAGCCGCCGGAACTTCGTCGCCGACGGCAAATCCGACTCTTTCACCCTCTCTGCCAGTAGGAGCAGTTCTGTTAAAAGCACCGATACGTCAACACCCAATTCTCATCTCTACCAAACGGCAAGAATTTTCAGGAACCCATCTTCGTATGAGTTTCAAATAGTCCAAACCGGCACTTTCGTGGTACGCCTCCATTTCTATGCCTTTTCTTCTCCGAACAATCTCTCCGATGCTCATTTCAACGTCACCGCTTCTGGGTATTCGCTGTTATCGAATTTCTCAGTCCAAAACAGTGGTAATTACAATTCACCTGTGATTAAAGAATTTTTTCTCACCATTAATGCTGGGAAGTACCCAATTTACTTCTCACCTTATCAAGAATCATCTTTTGCATTCGTAAATGCTATAGAAATATTCGATGCCCCGGATCAATTCATTCCGAATTTCGCTCCTCATGTCACTCCTGCTGGAAATTACAGTAATTACAGAGGTTTGCTCTCTAATAATGTTCTGAAAGTAGTTCATCGGATTAATGTCGGAGGCCTTAACGTCACGCCGGAAATGGATACTCTCTGGAGGAATTGGGTACCCGATGATGATTATCTTGTTAATAAGGATGCTGCAAAAAACAGTAATCCTTATAGTGCTACGCCTAATTATATAGGTGAATTGGTAACTCAGTTGAACGGAGTCATGGCCGCAACTGAAGATTCAGCCCCTTCTAATGTCTACCAGACTGCCAAACAGTTAAACGGAGACGACAGTAATATGTCGAGTTTTTCCAATATAACATGGCGATTTGAGGTGAGAGAAAATACTACACACCTTGTCCGGGTGCACTTTTGTGACATTGTGAGTCCGACCCTCAATTTTTCGATATTCAGTTTCTACATTTACAGCAAGTTCAGTCTGTTGATCGATCCATACATACCATTTCAACAGTTGGCAGTTCCTTTTTACTATGATTTTGTGGTTGATACCGATGATTCGGGTTTTTTGAATGTCAGTATTGGTCCCCGGAATGATTCGAAGAATCAGTCAGCCTTTCTGAATGGGCTGGAGATTATGGAGCTAATCAAAGATGTGGGATCAGCTCCAAAGACAACGAAGCCAACGACGAAACATTGGCTTTTAATAGTTGGTTCAGTTGTCGGAGGTGTGACTTTGATCCTCATATTGATAATGGTGGTCTTGTTTGGTTTGAAATGCAGGAAACCAAAGCCCTCTGAGACCTCAGATTGGCCAGCAGTGCCTGTATGTGTTGATGTTGAGAGTTCTTATAGTAAGATTACTCATCAATCTAGCAGAGGCTTACCTCTTCCAAATTTGAACCTCGGATTAAAGGTAAGTTTTGCTGATTTACTGTATGCAACAAATAATTTTGATACCAAATTGAAAATTGGTGAGGGAGGGTTTGGGAAAGTCTACAAAGGAACTCTTCGGAACGGCATGAAAGTGGCTGTGAAAAGAAGTGAAGCAGGACATGGCCAGGGGCTTCCAGAGTTCCAAACTGAGATCATGGTCTTATCGAAAATTCGCCATCGCCATCTTGTTTCTTTGATTGGATATTGTGACGAAAGGTCTGAAATGATACTGGTTTATGAATTCATGGAGAAGGGAACTCTGAGAGACCATCTCTACAATTTAAATGAAGACTCTAGGCGATCATCGTCTTCACGATCCGAATTGGATTGGAATCGAAGGCTGGAAATCTGCATTGGAGCAGCAAAGGGTGTTCATTACCTTCACACTAGTTCAGATGGGGGCATCATTCACCGCGATGTCAAGTCAACCAACATCTTGCTTGATGAACATTATGTGGCTAAAGTTGCTGATTTTGGTCTGTCAAGATCAGGTCCCCCTGATCAAACCTATATTAGCACAGATGTAAAAGGAAGTTTCGGTTATCTCGATCCTGAGTACTTTAGGTGCCTGCAATTAACTCAGAAATCGGATGTGTACTCTTTTGGGGTGGTTCTGCTTGAAGTTCTTTGTGCTAGACCAGCCATTAGTAGATTTCTTCCACGGGATCAAGTGAACTTGGCTGATTGGGGGATGTCTTTTCAAAAGGAAGGACAGCTCGAAAAAATTGTTGATCCTTTCCTTGAGGGCAAAATTAATCCCAATTCACTGAGAAAATTTGGGGAAATAGTGGAGAAGTGTTTGATGGATTGTGGTGTTGACAGGCCAGGAATGATCGATGTGTTGTGGGATCTGGAATATGCACTGCAGCTCAACCAAACCACGGTTCTAAGAGAGCCATTTGAAGACAGCACTGTAGATGCTTCTTGGAAGTTGCCATTACATGTTGTTAATCGGTTACCGTCTAATAGCATCACCATGGATGAAGATGAATGGCCCCTGAGAGTGATTGATGGTTCAGATACAAATTTTTCAAATGCTGGTGAAGTGTTCTCCCAATTGAACGTTGATGATGCCAGATAAATTCATGCAGGACTAGGTACTATTACTTTCTGTTGTTTGTTTCTATTTACATTAAGAGACATCTTCTGCTTCAATTTGGCTGCGTTGTTGTGATATAATTTGCAACCATGGTTATACTTACATTGTAGCATACAGAAAGGAAAAAGAAAAAAGGGGTTGGGGGGGGGGGGTATTTTAATCTAAAAAGTTAAGAAAAATCCAGTGAAAAGTTGAACTTATGCATTCTTTTTTGCTACTTTTTTGTTTTATTTTTCAGGTTTGAATCATTCTGCATTTGTTCCAAGCACCATATCTAGATTCATTGCTTGCTATAAGGTATTTGTGACAATCAACCTGGTATTGGAGGTGGAGCTTCTTACTCAAGGTCTGGACTTTGGAGTAGGCTCAAGTGAGGAGTTCACTGGGAAAATTTTATTTTTGAAGTTTTAGGATTTGAACGTTGTAATTAGGGGGTTTGATTTAACGGAATAGCTTCTTTGCTTGCATGAATAAGGTAACGTACATTTAACCTTCCCCAAATCTCGTAATGACGGGAGCCTCATGTACTAAGTATGTTTTTTTATTTAGCTGTAAGGTTATATTTACTTGTGTCTAATTTAGTTGATTACACTCTTACGCTCCAAACCAGAAGTTCAGGAGTATGTTTGCGAAAATTAACCGGATGAATCGATAATTGTCATCGTCAAAAAGACATGTCCAGCACCTTAATCAATATCTGGTACCAAATGCAACTGTTTTGGTAGAACCTTCATTTCTCTTTCTTCCCCTCCATAGCATTGAATATTGTTCATAAATAGATAAACTTAAGTCTCTCTAGTACGAATTAAGATCTTCGCTATTATATTTTTATTCAATTTAATTTAACAGCAGTTCATCAATAATAAATTCAAGTGGGATTCACTGTTCATAAATAGGTTTCTTATCCATACATGGTAGATGATTTACGATTGAGTTAAATTAAGTGAAAATGTAACCAAGTATCTCAATCTCTTTGATCCTGAGGTCCATGTAGTTCTGTTTATTTTTTCGCATTCTTTGCTTAACATAGCTTTATATGGATACTGTGGAAACCATAAATTCTCTTATGGGACATGTAAGCATAGGGATGGCAGTGGACCGGAGAAAAACTAGTATTCATTTAAACCCGTCCCGTTTGGACTAGAGATGGACCATACGTTTTGGACGGTGGATGTATACGGGGATACCCGTATAAACCCGTGCGGGGATGAAGGCGGGGATGAACTTATTCTTACCCCCGCCCAGCCCCCGTTACACCCGTTATATATATATATATACTTACCCTTAAGAGATGATTGAGTTGATAATTTTTCAATCAATTTTATTAGTAAATACAAAATATTTTTTATGCAATTATTGTAGTTTTTTATGTTTTATTTTCTTTATTAAATTACAGATGTGAAGCTACATGACAAAAAAAAAAATTTCATTACAAATATTCAAGTAGTATTTTGGACATTTGTTGTTTGTGTTATGTTGGAATATGTTATGCTACATTATGTTATGTTAGATTATATTAGATTATTTAGAATGTTGTTGGATTATTTAAAATGTTGAATTTATTTAGAATTTTAGATTATGTTGGCTTGAGCTTGGACTTGGGCTTGGGCTTGGGCTTGGGTGGGTACAGGGAAGCGGGGACGAGGACGGGGGGGGATTAGAAATTTACCCGCGGACGGGGATGAGAATAAAAATTATACCCGTTAACAAGGGTGGACCGGGGATTGACGAAGTTTTTTTAACCGGGCACGGGGATGGAGACTACACTCCCCGCCGCCGTTTCGGTCCAATAACATCCCTATGCAAGCATACTTAAATTATGGAGTTGGTTGGACTCAAGCCCATCACTCCACCATGGGGAATTTCTTTGTTTTCTTTGGTCTTCATCTTTGTCCGCTGCAAATGAGTCGTCAAATAAAAGGGGTGGACAACATTTCAAGGTATTTTTAGCCAATGATGAATTTTGCGCCACGGAATGAATTGAGAATCTAAGAACATTTCCAATACTATCAACAACTATTCTTGAGTTTATGATCTGTAGGTGTAAATCCCTCTTGGGTCAGACTCTTGCGTATACCTCGGGGCATCTTTCTAGATTTTTATTTGTTGGGTGACTTGGGTCAAGTTTGGTCTAGTGGCTGGGATCCATTTGTTTCTATTGGGTTATGTCATGTCTCTTGGGTCGTGTGAGAATTTCTATTTTTAGGACTAGTATGGCTGGGTCCATTTCAGTGTGTTTTAAGTTTTAAGGTTTGTTTAACAATTTCTTTTTCGGAGACAAAATAATGTAGGAATAGGGAAAGAAAAAGTAGCATGTATTAATCTCGACTTAGCACCTTTACAAAATAAGTGAAAACACTACTTTGAATTAGTAATATCAAAATATGACATAATCTGTTAACACGATACAAAAATAGAAGGTTTGGATCTTTTTTAAGTCACATGTTTCATATTTGAGTGGACTCGACAAGACACGATTAATAAATGAATCGGATATAGGCGAAGTCAACCAAAACATATACATAGCACAACTTATTTATAAATTGATTATACACAATGCAAATTCGATATAACACGATTTTTTAGATACAAATTTATTAAACGAAACGAGTATGAATATAATTTTTTTTGACATGAATCTACTAAGACCCAACACAAAACTGCCTCATCCGACAGGATTGACTCACATACTTTGAATTGCCCAATTGCTTTTAGAGAAATCAGAAGGGGAAAATGAATTTTACAAGTGCAAGAACAAACCCTACGACCAGTTCCGAAGATTTCTCACTTTGCGAAACAAGAAGCTGCTCAAATTGTACGAAAAATATGTGATTGCTTAAACATTTCCATGGTCCATGGGCCGGAAAGCTTCCCCCCTGCGATCCATGAGTGGCAAATTAGCTAGGTGGGTAGGGCCGGTGGGTACGTGTCTGGCCCGTATCATTGTCTTGACGGGCTGGCCATATTCTTCTAGCTATCAAGTTTGCTATCAGAGAGTTGTTATAACAGCAGAAAATATAACATCACCATCTGGCTGATTAAATAACATAAACTATACAGAATGAAATAATTTTCTCAGGAATGTAAATTACCAAAATCTACAATGTAAATTACCAAAATCTACAACTGCTACATGTATGATATGCACCCTTGCCCGTATTTAGAAAAAAAAAACATAGAAGACGATCTACTTGTGGCCAGTGCCTTTCCTACTGGGGCCAGAAGCTAGAGTAAATACTTGGTTTCTTTGCAAAACATGGCCTTTGACGAAGTTCGATGAATAAGAAGATGAAGATAGCCCGGCAGGTTCAAACCCATCACCGGTTTCTGAGCCGGCAATCTCTTTCTTCTCTGTCGAAGCCGAACAAAGAACTCTAGAACCAACAGCACTTGGCTGTGTAAACACCAGCACCACCAATAACATTAATACTAAACACAAACGTTTCATCTTTAAGCTCTGTGATGGTGTTTGTTTCACGTTTCAGTGAGTGAAAATGAAACTCTTCAATTAATATTTTTCAAGCCCAAGAGGTTTGGGACTTGGGACTGAAAAGGTTGGGAACTTGCAGTAGGATCTCTATGGCCTAACCTATGGACTTTATATTTGAACAAAAAAAAAAAAAAGCTATGGACTTTATAAAAAGGACTGGTTTGGTCGGGCTAAGGACGGTGAATGGCTTTTTGGGCAGGGACCCTGCAGGATGGGATGTTTGACTTGGGAATTTTTTGGTTGGTAATGTGTGAAGAGATTTAATATGTTTTCTTTAACATTTGAAATCTGCACCACCTCTTCCTTTTTTTTCTTTTCTTTGTTTCGATTATTCTCTCGAATTCAATGACTAATCACCGTAATTTGAGTTGGATTAGAACATATCTCTAAAGAGACAGTGCTGGCTAGCCCTAGGGGGAGTGTCGGAAGGAATTGAACCTAAGACCTCTAAATTACTAAAAATCATATTGAATCACTAAACCACCCCTAAAGTTAAATTTACACTATCCCGTGCTCACAATACAATACATTTCCAAATTAAGTCCTCAAATTAAGAATAATTTCTGAACTAATACTCGACAAATCTGCATAAAACTCTCTGCTAAGACAATTAATATCAATTTATCATACCAATATTAATTTGGACCAAATTTTTGTCAAGGGATTTGGGTCCATATGATTATATTTTTACATCATTCTCTGTAAATTCAAGTAGAACCCATTATAAACAAGTAAATATCCTATCAAAATATAGTAAGCAATCTAATATTGAAGAAAATGCTTTTTAAAGCTTGTTTGAGTGGATCTGAAAACACTTAAGGTGCTTTCTGGGAAAAAGAAAGTAAAAGAATCGATTGAATGTGTTTGAACCATGCAAAATGCCTACCCTTTTTTGTTTGTATGACAACTTTGGAATTCTTTTTTCAGTCTAAAGAATGATTTATTTTTAAGTTTCACACGATATTCCATATTCCTCCTGAGAATTGGTGTGTACACACAAGTTTTCTGTAGTTAGATACCTTTTGCTTTTTTTTTTTTGTCACTTTTCCTCTCTTTGTGGCTATAACTAACACTGCAACCGTGCCCACCCAGACTGGATTCAACGTGTGAAGGTCCTAGTGCTCCAAAGTTAATAAGGAAATAAGGCACCCTTACCAATCGATCATAATCTGATTCATTTAATTAATGGTATTAAATGTTCTACCGCTAATTCAACCTGATTATTATCATGTGTTTAAATCGAGATCGAGCCCCATAAAGAAATGGAAAAGATGTACGTATCTTCACACAAATTGATTGTTTAAAAGTTTATTCATTTGTTCATGAGTTGCACTAATTTAATTTTTTTTTATTATTTGTATCAATAGATAGTATCATTTTTAAATTTGGGTAAAAAACACTAGTTAGATCTATCCCTCAAATTTGCCGTAGGTTCGTGTGAATAATTGTTGTCCTTAGCAAGAATGTCGGTTTCTCTGGTGAAAGAAAAGCAAAAAACCAAAATCACTTTGACTTCTACTTGTGAAACCTATGGGGAGGTTCTTGCCAAATTTTCAAATTAGACAGACCCAACCCTTTACATTTTCTAATTATGTATCAAAATATGACGATTTTGAAATTACGACAATTTTGAACGTATTTACTAAATTACGGCACTTTTTAAAAAAAGTGGAATTATTGATCTCTCTGTTAATCTTTTGTTAAAAAATGGGTTATTGACCCCGTTTTTAAATGAAAGAATGGCCTTTCCAATAATCACATTTTTAAATTATTATTTTTACGGATCATGTTTTCATTTAAAAGCGGGGTTTGTTGAATCTGTTTTTATTAAAAATAATCATATTAATAAATTTATAACATCGTATAAACAAATTTCATTCAAAATTACTTATTACTTAATTCTTACATTTTCCGGTGAGTGGCATTCTTCTTTCAACACACGTGAATGTTGTTCAATGGTCAATAGATCATACATATGGCGTTACCGTCAAATTTATTCGTTCAAAGATTTGAACTTCTGTCTTTCCAGTCGGTTGTCGGTAGGCCTGTGGATGGAGTTTGAATCGAATTTATACCGATCCGAATTGGAATTAAAAAAGTGATTTGATAAGTTGATTAATTTTATTTTCACGATTCATATTCGAATCTGTTAACAATTTGAAATCCAATTCGAAAATAGGATTGAATCCGAATAACTTAATTAACTAAATTTTAATAAATTATACTTAAAATTTCTTTAAATAATCACTTAATTTCTTTAATATTTTTATAAAAATAATTCGAATCGAATATAGGTATATCTAAATTTGAATTTGAATCTGTGAAATACAAGATATTGGATTCCAATTCAAATTCGAATTTGAATTATCAGTAAAAAAATATCAATTCACATTCGACTAAATCGAATTCAGATCAAAATTCAATCCATTGATAGGCCTAAGAATACAAATTGATAAACAACCCTTATTTTTCTGTACATTTCAGAGATAGATCGGTTACAAAAACCTAAATTTGGCACTCCTGTTTCATCTATTGGTATGTTGGATGGATCGTGTGTAGTAGGAAGTAAACATGGCAATTATCTTTTGTTGAGTACTTTTTTGATAAAAAAAAAAATCCTTTATTTTTATCAGGAAATGGGAATTTAGAGCTTCCTATAACCCTATTGAAAGTGAATTGGATTCAAGTAGGGTTGTCCATGGGCCGGGCCGGGCTTGGCCCGTGAATTTTTTTTTGGGACTGGCTTGGGTAGGGGTAAGCTACCCGCAGCCCAGCCCGTTATTGGGCGGGCTTCCCGGGCGGGCTTTGTTGGGTCTTTTGGAAGCAAACTATTTAAGTTATGGTCGTCATTTAATTATAAAAATTGGTTGAGCAAATTTAAAAAGTTAAGTTGTAATAAGTAATTTAATGTAATATTGAACATATTCGTAGCATTGATAATTGATACAAATAAAATGGCTTCTAGTATTACCAATAAACATAACTAAAGAAGATTTATTAAAACTAAAACATAGAAGAAAATAAAATGAAAAGTAAGGGTTTGATAATATTATCCAAATTATATTGAAATAAATCTTATATTAAATAAAACTCTAGTGCATTTATGCAATTTCATTTGAAAATTCAGAAACTTGTCATCAATTAATGAAAATAGTTAGAAATAAATAATAATAAATTTAATTATTTTAACAATTCATTTTTATCTTTTAAAAGAAAGAATATGAAAGGCTTGATTATGTGTAATATTAATGAAGTTTTATTAATATAAATTCCATATTAATAATGTTAGTATTGTGACTTGTGTTAGTCAAGTTGTCCAATTAAAAGTTTAACATCAATCTAGTCTTATTAATATGAGTTCTAAATTAAATAAGACTAGTATTTTTTTTATATATTGTTTTAGAGTTAAAGTAGTCAATCAAAAGTTTTTATTAATAGTGTACTTTTATTATTAGTATAAATATGTATATATATATATATATGGTATGTGGGCTTCGGGCGGGCTTCAGGCTTTGGGTATGTGGGCGGGTTATTGGGCCGGGTTTCAGGCCGAGTAGTGGGTTTAGGGGTAAACCCAAGCCCTTTCTTAAAGGATATTGGGCTCGGGCTCGGGCAGGCCAACTATCGGGCTTCGGGCCTATTTTTTCGGGCCGGGTAACAGGATCCGTGGGTAACCCGGCCCATGGACACCCCTAGATTCAAGGTATTTTTAATTGATTGAAATCAATTTTTTCTTTTCCGATCGAGAGGCCTCTTTTGGACTAAAAGGTCCCTTGAACTTAGAGACGAAGTTAGAAATATGTGACAACGGGGGCAAGTTTTAACAATAACAAGATAAAAAAAAAACATAATATCATTGTTAATTCTAACAACAAAAACTACAATATGTCATCTTTACAATTGTTCTACATTTGTTTTTCTATTTTGTAAATGTTTCATGATAATTTTATTATTAATGACATAAAAATGATGTTGTCCAAACAATAACGGTACATGGACCAAATTTATTAGCTTGATATGCTGACTTTATTAATTGTTGTTGAATTCATAGTGACTTTCAAAATTTGGATGGACCCACCACACTCAGTCCAAGAGCAACAATGAATGATGTGATCAGCTAATTGGATAACAAGTTAGTTCTATCCTAATTAACAATTGAGGGAGAGAAAGTGCGAGAAATAAATAGGGAAATAACAAAGAATTTATAGTTAAGGAAAGTAAGTCTAAGGTCAAATAAAAATGTGAATATACTCGTTGCATGGTTTTCACATCTTACAAACTATAGACGTGGACGTGACCGGGGGAAAATGCTTGTTTAGATTAATTTGTTGATCTTATTTGTTGATCTAATGTATCATAATTGCATGAAAGATTTATGCGATGAATAAAGATAGCGATCCTCTCAATGATGAACGGGAAACAACCAAAAGGTCAGAAAAGGGGCCGGGTGAACATCCGGCTTATCCCCTCCGAAACTTAAGTTGGTAGGCGTTTGAAAGCTTGAGCACAGTGTTTCTTTTTTCAGTTTAGTTTGCGTACCTTTATTCATCTTTCTGAGGGATATTTATACCTGAACTAGCAATGAGTGCGAGGGTTTGGAGTCTCATCTCAACATTTAATGATTTGTACTCTTATCCATGCGTAATGAGTGTTCTCCACTCAGATTCTCGTGAATGGTTCACTCGGGCGATAGGATGACTGCTCGGGACACATCGAGCACTTATGACCCTATCCCTAATCATTTAAGTCTATCTGATCAACGCTTGACACTTACTTCCGAGTGTTTAATGCTCGGGGAACAGTACCTCGGGGTTTTCCGAGGACATCTGGTCGGCGCAATGACCATTAATGCTTGGTAATGATGACTGTCAATTTGGGTCTCGAGGATGCAGAGGCTCATTAATAACCCTGTCACAGTCACTCAACTTCTCATTAATGAGCTGTCATATCTTGAATTGATAATGAATCTCCACTAATAATAGAATTATTGTCAATTTAATATCGGAGAATGATTAGACCAGTGAGTAAGGTTAGCAAATCAAGTGCAATGAACATTACTCATGTGATGCTTTTCTAAAATCATATAAAGAGATATCGAGGGAAAAGAGATTGTTACCCTGATGGTCCGTTTCGTAGAGTGAATTGAATGATGGAAAATGTGAGTGTATCATTTAAGGAAAAAATCATTCATTTTCTCCTTTGTGTTTTTTAAGAAAGATGGAAACTAGAAAGAATTAATTTTTGTGTGTTTGATAACATGGAAAAAATATTTATTTTTTATTTTTTTATTTTATTTTTGAAAAAATATATAAATACATATTTTACCATTATATCTATATATAAAACTAATATATACATAATATATAATTAATAAATATGATATATGTATATATCAAATGATATATAGACAAATAACATTCATTTCAACACGCTTAATTAACTTTCCATCAACTTTTTTTTCCAATTTTGGTGAATTAGAAGAAAAACTCATCTATCCATTTTTCCGTCCCTATAATTTTTCTTCTTTACTAAATATGATGTTTATCTATCCCTCCAACTTTTCATCTTTCTATTTTTCTATCGTACCGAACGAACCATAAGTTTCCAACATTATTGGATATGCATCAGTGATATAAGCCATTTATTTACTCTCCATGTTGCAAAATTTTGTCGAACAAACACTGTTTTACCAAAATTTACAATTTTATTTTGTTTTTGCTTATACAAAAAGAAAAGAAAAGAGTTTGGTTGTGTTTTAATTATAACAGAGGCATTAACAAAATGGGGACTCCTCGTGGTTCTCATTTTTTCTTTTCAATGAGTCCCAGTAATTCAACCATTCACGTGCAATTTAAAGGTATCTAACAAGGGTAACTTTTTCTCAGTTACCTTTTAAAGTAAAAAAAAAAGATTTTGTCATAAAAGTAAAATCATTTGATTAGTATACAACAAGGGTGATATAAATCATAATATATAAATGATGCGCTTATATTTGTATACGATTAAACTTACAAAAAGAGAGAAAGTTTGGACCAAAAAGATAAAAGAAAAAATATAAAAAAACAAAAGATACTTAAAAAGTACAAAAAAAAATATTTTAAAAAAGCATTTCGGATAAGTATTATGGTAAAAAAGATAAGTGCAAGTGTGCTTATTTTGACCACCTATCTTTTTGTTAGTAGAGAATAGTATCTTGCTTCATGTCCATTCAATAAAAAGGGTGTCATTATAAGAATCAATTCTCTATTTAATAAGTTAAATTTTTGAATCTCAAGATTGTGAAATAGACAAAACCAAAAATCAAAAACTATTTTTTGTACTTTAAAACTATTTTTAAAATTATATAACAAAACAAGTTTTATAATACAAAAATATTAAAAAACATTTTTCTAAAACTCTTCCCAAAAATTATTTTTAAATACTGTTTTCTGAAATGTAAACCAAACAGACCCTAAATTTTTGAATCTCAAAGTCGTGAAATAGACAAAACCAAAGGTCAATAGAATGAGAATGGAGAATTCACCCCCCATCTTACGTTATAGCAAGATATGGTTTCCAGCATTGGATTAATGTAGTATGATAGTCGCAAAGACGAGAAATACATGCCACGAAACCGGGTAAAGGAGCCATAATAGTTGGCAGCGATGAATGCTGGCATGAAAACACCGATTGTCTGGTAAATATTATGCTGACTCTGGAGAAGGTGACAAGACAGCCTTATATGAATACATACTGCGTGCTTGAGAAAGAGCGACAAACAGGCTCAAAAGCCGGCACAAAATGACACCTCCAAATTCCAAAAATTGGTGAAGTGGTTCTATGTATTTAAAGGTGAGGTAGTAAGGTGTAACTTACCTCAAAAAATAGTAACTTTTGGTACGATACTGAATATTTTTTTTTTTCGGTGTGGTAAAATTACCCTAAAACTTGGGCTTAGAATGTGGTTTCAAATTTAGTTAAAATTCGGATTCAATTTCGGGTCACATCAGAAGATTTGAAACTTGGGTCACAAGGTCTCAAAATGAATATTGCCTGAATTTAGATAGGAGAACAAATTTTTTTTCTTAATTTTCCAAACTCAATCTTAGTGTTGAAAATTTCAATCCAAATAAACATATCTCGGATTCTGTTCGTACAAATTCCTTTCACATTCATGATCAAGTTGGGCAACGTTAGTTAGAACTAATTTGAAAACTTAATATATACTAATGGTAGAATGACAATGGATCCAATTAATACATGGTTGGTTTTAATATATTAAAAAAAATTGTTAAATGATCAAAAGTGTTCAGGCTAGCTTCTACGCACTTTGACTAATTCCCTCCCAATCCGGGGTGGATGTCCAAGATATATTAAAATATCAAACTAGTTGTCGGAATTTAGATCCAACTACTACTATTGTTTCACCTATTAGGGTTAATCGACAACTTCTCCTACGTTAGGGCTTTGCGTACCATCATGTGTTCAGACTTCTAGGAAAACCATAGTCCCTCCCTCTATTTATTGCTTTGAAGTGCCCATAACTCTATCATTTAGTCCATGCTTATGCCAAGACTGCTACAGAAGTTAACAAAGAAGCAACAACATGTGGTAGAAATGGTTAAGTACACCATTATCTTTATCATCTTCTTCATCATCACTTATTGCATGATGGTGGAGGTGTCCGGAACACTTGGCGGTCGCCACCGCTCTTCGGCTCCGATCAGTGGTTTCTCTTTCTCCATAAGAAGAGCATATTCTGGTCCGAACCATCATGGTCCTGGTCATTAAAACCAAGCAGGGTGGGTTCATAATTCATTGTTTCTCTTCCAGAAAAATAGAGTCAAGGTGTATGAGTATGACAGTCTGCAATATATAGTACATTTTTATTCATGTAATTGTTTTCATTACAGGTTTTTTTTTCGGCCTTTGATCGTTGAACAGTGGCTAATTATGTTTTAATGTAGAGATATAATTTAAAACAGTTGAAAATTATTTAGTTTTTTTCAAAGTTCCAGCTTCTATATCTCTCGGTGTAATGCATGGTCATTCCTATTAGTTGTTACATAGAGGTCAAGACTCGGCTGAATACAAGAAACTATGTATTTGGGCTCGAAAGTTCACATCCACATACGAAGCACAACAGAAATTCAGTATAAAATATGAACATTATAAAACAGTTCTGAAAAGAGCAAGAGAGGACCAAAACAGTGATAGTTAGGCTTGTCAATGGATCAAATTCAAAACAATTCAGTATAAATTTGAACATTATAAAACAGTTTTTTCTATCTTGTCTTCACATGCAAAGTTCGAGTCTTAATAGTCTCTTTCCCCTATGTACTACTGTATCTGCCATTATAGAGCCCCACCCCAAAAAACAAAACTTATTTTCTTAATTGGATCCAATAAGAACAGGGGTATCCAAAAAATTTGGCACAGAAACACTGCCCCGAACCCCTGAAGCCCCTTCTCCATAAGGCAAAGGCTAGGCTAATATATTTTTTGAATTAATATTGTAATGATTTGAAGTCGGATTGTCTCAATTGGGTGCTCAAGCCTAAGAAGTTGTTCTTGAAAGAAAATGATTAGGCTCTCTTGAAGGATAATATGTTTGTCTGTGCACTTAGGACCCATATCACGATTTCCTTTCTTATAATTGATTGAAATAAGTAGTCTTATCAATCGTGTCGGATGAAATGGGTTCATATCGGATCTTAGCAGATTTGTATCAAAAAATACTCTGTCCATATTCGATTCATTTATTAATTCGCGTCTAACGAGTCGTGTTATATCGGGTTCGTGTCGTGTATAAATCGTTCATAATCGATATATAAACGAATAGTATTATTTATTTTTTTTGATTGACTTCACCCATACCCAATTCATTTATTAATCATATCGTGTTGAGTCCACTCGTTTATGAAACGGGTGACTTTATATTTCGTGTGTTATTAATAAATCGTGTCATATTTTGACATCCATAAAAACAATAAAACTTCAAAAGGAGAGCGATAGGCCCACAATAGGCCCGCATCATTGCATGTTCGAAAGGAGAGTGATTGACCCACAATAGGAACAGATCACGGCCCTTTGGGCATATATATTATGGACTGGACTGCAGATTTGCAGTTAAGCCTGGGAAAATTATAATGCCCCGGATGGTCGAAGAAAACCTTCTCTCAATTCATTGGAGATCATGGATCAGTTTACTTCGACTTAGGGTATACATGTTGAGAGGTCGATTCAAGTTGAATCTAGAATAAAAACTTTCAGCTGGTTGAACCCTCCAACACAAATAATAACCATGATTAGCTTTTTGAACTCAGATTATAAAATTCAAATTGAATTCCCGAGTTGAAATCAAGTTTAATTCGCAATTTAGAATGATGCTCTAATTAAATTTGAATTCACCAACTCCGGTTACATCCCAAAAACGTGAGAGTCATTTCTTGGTGAACATGATCTGTCATAATTTCTTCGATTCCTTCATTTATGTGCCAGAAAATAGAGAGATTTGGTAGGAAAGTGGAAGAGACTTTTTTATATATGATAGTCAAAGGGAGTGAGAAACCTACGGTAAGCCAACTCAAGTGTTGTTTAAACTTCAATGAAATTAACATATTTTTGTTCAAACCCTACCCGAGTACAAGAATATTATCTGCTCAAGTACTTGGTAATTTGAATTATGCTTGGATTAAGTTCGGATTCATCCATCTAAGTTGCACTCTAGTTCTAAGTAAATCCCCACTCCACAGTCATTAACAAATTACAAAAAAAAAAATACTAGGAAGAGATCTCTCAACGATAGAGTTGGACTTTGGTTGATATATCTGCATTTAAAAGATAATTAGTTTGTTACAGCTACCTTTAAAATGCCTCAATATTCAAGTTCATAATAGGAGGAAGACTACAGAGTCTTGAAAGTTTGGCCAGTGATTTCATCAATGAATTGATCAATATTCCGATCAGAAGAACCACCGTCCCCCACCGCTTTCCTAGCCGCTTCCTTCAAATCCATTGCCCTCTTCTTCATCTCTCCTGATCTAGGCCCTTCAGTCACCTCAGCAATGCACCTTTCCACCTCCTCTTGCCTAACAACACCATCTTCCCCAGCCAACATTCTCACACCCATCTTGAAAACTTCAACCACAAGCTTCGCATTTGTGGGCTGATCTGTCCATCCCGGGAATCCGATCATCGGCACTCCGGCCACCACTGCCTCCAACGTCGAATTCCACCCGCAGTGACTCATGAAACACGCCACCGCCAGGTGCATAAGAACCCTTTCTTGACAACACCATGACACCACCAGCCCTCTTTCTTTCGTCTCCTCCAAAAACCCTAACGGCAGTTCTGCAATTTTGTCATCGGAGTCTCTCTCCGGTGTCCTCATCACCCAAAGAAATGGTCGTGTGCTTTTCTTCAAAGCCATAGCTATATTCTCCATCTGTTTCTTCCCTAACACAGTTATGCTACCAAAGGCAATGTATATGACTGAAGAAGGTGGCTTATTGTCAAGCCATTGCAGACAAGAGTCTTTAGACATGACGTTTCCTTCTTTCACTTGAAAAAGAGAAGGCACCAATGGGCCTACAGGAAGAAGAAACACTTGATTGAGTGAATCCATAGACTGAAGAACGTCTGTTTCGAGCTCGGAGAATGAATTCACCAACACCCATTTCACCTTTTCCAAACTTTTAACTGAATCAGAGGCCAATTTTCTGAAGTGATAAGGGCTTGAAGGAAGGATAAACGTGGGAAGATCTTTCACTTCTAACAATGGCAATCCAGGAACTTCCAAGAAGTCAATAGGGTTTTCCAACAATGGCGGTGGCTTTAATCCCTTATGGTACTCACAGTAAATTGAATAGAGAGAGAAAGCTTGTATAAAAAGCATGGCACAAGGAATGCCGTGATCAGCAGCAACATCTGCCACCCAAGGCACAAAAGGCTGATTTATAATGCAAGAAAATTTTATGCCCTTTTCGGTTAAATTGGTAATGAGATTGGAGAGATTTTTGGACCCTTTGATTGGTAGAGAATCCATTAACCAGAGATGCGCATGCTTATCCCGATCCGTGTCGAGGCTTAGGCCATCGGAGAAGAATTCGAGATGGATTTTAGGGTTTTCTTCTCCGATGGTGGAGATAATGTGAGTGACCACTTGTTCTTCCGCAACTTCAGTGGTGGCTAATGTTACATGAAGGCCCTTTGAGGCAAGGCGTTTGGCAAATCTTAGCATGGGAGTTATGTGGCCCTGCATTGGTAAAGTGACCATGAGGACATGAATCCCTTTATCCGCCATTGTTGATGGACTGTGTGAATGTGTTTTCAAGAGAAACAAGCTAGCATGCAGAGAAAAGTTGATGAAGAAAGCTAGTAATTTGGGGTCTGTATGTGTGTGGGAGAGAGAAAGGTAATGGAGGATGATAGTTTCCAAGAGACTAGCTACATATATACAATGGATACCCACGTAATTTAATGCATGTAGCCAAACGTCTATATCTTTTTCATTAAACTTTCATTTAATAGTAGGGTGACATGTGCCATATATATAATAGATGTGAAAAGTGAAATGCTATTTATACTTAATTTAAGCGTAATATTATTTGGACCTAAAATTTGACCTAATTTTCTGACATAATGATGTAGCTTTAGTAAAATTATTGGATTAACACCAAGTTATAATGTTTGATGGATCCCACAGTCAATCCAAATGTCATAGTGAATTAGATCAGCAAATTAAGTCAATAAATTAGGTCCTAATAACATTGCTCTTAATTTAATGATCTATTTTAGTGATATGATATATAAATCTAGTAATTGAATTGATAGTGAGTCTCAACTAATAGTAGAATTCACTGTCAATCTAATGACAGATAATGATAAGGTTATCAAATAAGGTCACTAAATTAAGTCCATCTAGTCAGGGCTGGCCCAACAATATGTTGCTAAAGCCTGAGCTTTAGGCCCACCCAAATGAAAGGTCTCAAATTATTTGTGTGTATTAATAGTTGTGAAAATTGGAAGTGAGTCCCCCTACATGTACTTGTTTAGAGATGAGTCCTGCAAGGAAACTTATAAGGGGCTAAGTCCATGTTTAAAATTATATGTAATGACTTAAGTCCACTTTTTTTTTTTTATCTCAAAAATACTCTTTCTTGAAAGGAAATTAAATTAAATTCCTATTTTGGAAATTGTTATCCCTTAATTCAAGGTCAATTAAAATATGCAATAAAATCTCCATCATAAATTTAAAATTCAAAGCTCTCTCTCTCTCTCTCTCTCTCTCTCTCTCTCTCTCTATATATATATATATATATATATATATATATAAAAACGCTGGGTTGTTATGGAGATGATGCAAGTATAGTGGTGGCGGTGGTGTGGAGTAAAAAGGAGCTATCGAAGTGGAACTTGAATGGGCTTTTGTGTGGTGGTGATGGTGGTGAGCGTTGTTGTGGAGGTGATGACAACGTGATGGTTGGCGTTGCTCGGGAGGTGACGATGATGCGATGGTGGCAGTGTTGTGGTGAGGAAAGTGGTAGTCGAATATATATATATATATATATATTCAAATTCATGTTACTATTTTTTTTTATTAAGTTACTGTTCATGTTACTGCTTTTGTTGAGTATGTTACTGTTCATGTTACTATTATTTTGAGCATGTTACTGTTTTTGTTGAGCATGTTACTACTATTATTTTACTAAATGTTAATATTCAATATTACTATTTTTTTTGTTTTTGAATATTACTATTTTTTGTGTTTGAATGGTACTATTTTTTGCATTTGAATTTGAGAGAAATAATTATTGTTAAGTATGTTACAGTTTTTGTTAAGCATATTACTATTTTTGTTGAACATGTTACTGTTGTTATTTTTTTAAAAAATTAATATTGAATGTTTCAATTTTTTTTATGTTTAAATGTTACTATTTTTTTGTGTTTAAATGTATTATTTTTTGTGTCCAAATGATAATTTTTTTTTGTATTTGAATGTTACTATTTTTTTATTTTTAATGTTACTATATATATATACACACACCTAACCTATATATAGATATAGATAGATATGAGAGATAAAAGATTTTAATGTTAGTCAAACTCCTAAGATTTAGAAATTTTTAATTTTTAGTTTTATTTCACTTCTAAAAGGAATGAATAGTATGGTAAAATTGACAAAAAACGGATTTCATAACAAATAAGTTTCCTTGACAGACTTAAGTCCATATAAGGGGACCGGCCTCCAAATTTCCCTTAATAGTTCACGTCAAAGTTTTACATATAATATGTTAAGATCTAGTAAAAAGATCTCATAAGAACACAATCCAATAAAAAAAAATTAAGCCCAATAAATAAGATCGGTAATTAAAAATTTATAAATGATTTAACTGTATTATTTATTAAGAATGATATACGAAAAAAAAATTGAAATGCCTCAACTTAATTTGTATTTATTTATCTCAAATCGAAATGCAAATAATATGTATTTTGAATGAATGCAATTTAATTATTATTATTATTATTATTATTTTATCAAATATTAATATGATCTCATTTATAAATTTTGCTTTAGGCCACCAATTTCATTGTGCCGCCCCTGCATGTACCATTATTTATAATAGATCTCACTTGAATGCGTGATAAGTGATTTACTCTTGGGTGAAACTAGATGAAAGTTTAATGAACAGCTGCTCTCCTTCTTTTCGGTGTGAAAAGAAGGTGATTATAAGGTGAAAATATCATTCCACCTCGAGCCACGGGTAATTTTGTAATTTGAACATGCTTTTGAGGTTCACAATGACAGAAAACACCCTTGTAGCGAGATCTGTCGTGATATTCATTGGTGAAAGATTGAATTGGAATAGGTTATCAAATTAGCCGAGTCTATCTCCATCCCTGCGTTGTCTCACGGTAAGTTTAGGATGGGACAATCGAAAGGTTTGAGACGCCACGCCATGGATGATTTAATTTACGTTACGTTTCCATGCTTGACTTTTGTTTGCATAATTACTAGCATTCAAATCACCACAGTGAGTAGTAGTTGATTTCCATTCAAAACATATATAAAATTCGGATTCAACCAACACAATTTATGTGTGATTACGTATGTTTGAAATTTGTGTATGAATTTAACAACGCGTAGTTAGAATAATTTCCCGTTTCAAAAATAGTTGGTTAGAGCTTTGATTATTTGTAGCAATCGACCACACAAAACGCCGATGAATATCGCAGTTTCATCGCAAGCACGCGACTAATTAAGAAAAATGACAGCGACATTTTGCGAGATAGTAATGCTATTTGTACATAATTAGAGACTTGAGTGTGTAAATTAAGTCTTTAAATTAGGTCTCAATATTTATTTGCGAGAATGCATTTCAGTCAGAACCAGAAAATCCTGTCAAAATTTTTGCAATCCTTTCCATGTGATTCATTAAATTACAGAAAGCCTATATTTTTTGGAATTTTCTTTAGCTTGTAATAAAGTGGGCAGGGAGAGGATTAATTTAGATTTTCTCCAATATATATTTTACTCAATTGTTTTCAATATTAGATTTGACTATTGCTTATATTCGTGATAGTTAATTTCTTATTTGAAGAAAGTATATTGGACGAGATTTGGATCCTAAGATATATATATTATACAAACAAAATGTATTCAACTGTCAAAATTGGACTAAAGATTGGTGTTCAACATCTCCACGTCCACCTGTTCGTCCGAGTTGGAGGCTTCTAATATTTAAGAATAAGAAATATTGTTATTTGGATTTAATTTATTAATTTAATTAACAATTATCATTGAATTGACTGTAACCTTAACAATTATTGAGGCTGACTAATTAAGTCAAAAAATTTGATCTTCGTTCTACCTTTTAGAATTCTAACAAATGCCCATTTATGGGGGTCGACTCTGAGCAATTAGTCAAGACTTTAAATGGTAATAAGGATGAGATATAAATTTAAACGTTATGAGTTTGAATCTTGACAACTTTTTAGTCAGGTGCGCATAAACTACCCTGAACCCCGGATACCACTAACTGTTGAATCAAAAAAAAAAAGTCAAGACTTGAAGCGCTAGATACATATTTATCTTTAAAATAATCTCTAAATTTAAGTTCAGCAGTTAGCCCCTTCAAATTAAGTGGGAAAAAAGATTATATCAATTAATTCTCTCAAATCCCGTTACACCTGAAAATTTTGAGCACCGATTAACATCGTATGTTGGGGGATTTATGGCATGTACACATAAACTGTGAGATCCATAAGAATTTAATTCATTGTAGTTATTGAATTAGTTATGTGTTATAATTTTAGATGAAATATATTTTTAATTCGACGGTATAATTGATTAAATACCAAATCATATATAAATACTATTTTGCATAAATTATAGTTGTAATGGTGGCCTGAAGTAGTCGCTACACTTGTCGGTAGTTGACTGGTCATTAAAAAAAAAATCAAATACTATCAACTGCCCCTCGCATGCATACATGCATTCAGTTGAATTCAAAGACTGCATGGTCTTAGTCCCCCCCTCCCCCAACCCAGTCATCAATGGATTTTCTTTCCCACAAACACAGAGGCTGCCGTTAGAGCCCAAGATTCAATGCTACCCAACTTAGACTCGCAATCTCTCATTTTTCTTTGTTCTTGCCCTTATTTTCTCGTCTCAAGAATTTCCCTCGTTGCTTCCTATAATTAAAAAACACATTATCAACTAGACAAAATACCCACGTTTGTTTTGAATGCTGCAATTTTTTCAGCCCCCTAGTCAAGTGTTATGACTTATGATCTTCAACACCATTCTCTGGATCAATATAAATAGGTCTCCAGCTCTTCCTTGCTGTATCAAACTCTCTCTCTCTCTCTTTCCCTCTCTCTCTTTCCCTCTCTCTCCCTCTCTCTCTCTCTCTCACACACACACACACCCCTACCCCACAACAAAAACGAATCCAATATGTCGAGGGGACTTCAATCTTTAACTATCTTTTTAGTTGTTCTATTACTTGGTTCCTTTTTCTTTGCAACCGACGCTCGTCCACTCAACATCTTGAAGTCTGAGGGCTCTGCTACTGAAAGTATTAGAGGGTTTTTTGATGTATTATCTCTTGGAGACATCAAGCAAGGTCCCAGCCCCGGTGTAGGACACAAATATACCGACCATCAAACACTTGGAGGGATTAAGGAATCCGGTCCGAGCCCTGGCGAGGGGCACAACCATGTTGCTGGCACACACCACTGAGCAGTGACTCACTTCGATCTCTGTTTAGCAGTTATGTGGTTCTCATGGAATATTCAAACACTCATCTGTTTCTTTTATCATAAATTTTCATTCTTTATTATTATTACTATTAATTTTTGTCGTTGAATTGCCAGGCGTATTGCCTGTGTAATTGAAGGACATCAGTAATTCGTGATTCCTTAGAAAGTTCAGTCTGTGAAGGTCTTCTTATGTATGATTTATTCGAATTTAATTTCACTATTTCTCTTTGTTCTTCCTTTTGTGATGCAGCGAAACTGTTATATATATATATATAGAATCACTGTCAGTGAAAAGGTTTCATAGTTGTAGAGGTATTTATATTGTTGTATGGAGAGAGGGAAAGAGAGAATAAGTGCCATGCAAAGTGCTCAAGTCAGGTTCCTACAATTCTAAATTAGTAGGTTGATATTAGAGTTGGATAAGAGTCAACAAATTAAATTCAATTAGTATTACTCTTTTTTTGTTTTAACAATCATTTGCCATAAATTGACGAGGGGTCCACTATATGTATGTGGATTTGTCTATCAGTAATGATAGACAATCTATCAAGAAAAAAATAGAAAAAAAAAATATTAAAGTATATCTGAAGCTCTCTCTAGTATTTGGATTTAATGCTCTTAAAACAGATACATAATTCTCCAAATTCTTATAATTACCACAACAATAATTTTTTGCGTTTTCTTCTTGTTATATTGGCACCAGTTTGACTATTCCTATTGCATAAAAGGTGTTGTAGTGGAAAAACACCGTTGATTTAAAGGTATATATGCAAAGTGATGGGTTGAGCCTAAAAGAAATTTCAATAACGAATTCTGTTCCAAAAGAAGTACTTTTTTTTTTTTGTCGGTTAAACACTATGACAATTGACAGGGGACGACTAAGAGATTAGAACCCAAGACCTTAAATTTTAACAGTATGGCGGTTACCATTAGGGTCGATCAAACTTTCTGTTCATTCAAATGACTTTTTTTTTTTTTTTGCTATTGAAAAATGGTTGCAAGTGGGGGGCCAGTGAGGGTTGACAAAGGGCAACCACGCCAAGAACGAACCACATAGGCCATGACTTGTCCGTTGGGCTGGGTTAATTGGATTGTTTCTAATGGATCTAACGTTTGTAAAGCTTGATGGTTTGATTTATTGACTACTTTTATTTGATTTTTTATTTTTTATTTTTTGGTCAAAACTACTCCTTGATTGGATGGATAAGAATCTCATTCCCTATTGGCCAAGAAGAACAAAAAAAACTTAACAACTCAAATTAATATGTTATACCCTAATGATATTCGATAAAATGCATTAGAAACTTAAAAACTCAAATTTCATTTCAAACTCAAGTTATTCAAACACAATAAATTTGTTAATAGTGATGGTCAACTAAATTCAACAAAATTTCTTTAGTATTAAACAAAATTTGTTTCAAATTTTCACACTGAAATTTAGACAGTAACAACAAAATTCACTGTTACTGTCCTTGTTATTGTGATCGTGTGACTGTCTAGTTAACGTTACTGTTTAGTTTCGTAGAATTTTAATAGTAAGTGTGATTGTTACTGTAATTGTGTAGCTGTCTAGTTTCATATAATTTTGGCACTAATTGTGGCTATTACTGTGATCTTGTTACTGTCTAATTCATGTTAGTGTCTAGTTTAATAGAATTTTGATAGTGACTGTGATTGTTATTGTGATCATATTGTTATCTAGTCCACCACCACTCTATGCTCCAGCGTTACCACCTTCCATATCACCTCCATTCTCAGCCATTGCCTTTTACAGTCTACACATACAGTCATTGTTGTTACTGTGATTGTGTTACTGTGACAATGATTGTTACTGTTACTATGTCGTTGTTACTGCCCATTTTGTAATATAACTATTTATGTCATTAAAAATAAATTAATCTTTATGTCTTTAATTGTCTTTTAAACCCACCCCCCACCCCCCCCCCCCCAAAAAAAAAAAAAAAAAAAAGAAAGGTGCATGTTCTTATTCACCTAAAAGTCTACAATTGTGGACCGGCCTCCAAAAACCCTAGGCTAATGGGTTGGACCGTGAGTCTTGAACAAGACCACCTGTCTCCCCTTATGGGTCAAAAATCATGGCCAATGACCCTGTATGTTGGGCTATTGGTCTACCCACAGGGCACTATGGACCGGGAGAGAGTCGCCCAAAGCCCTTAGGTCCGATAAGTTGAAGGGTCAGTTCGTGGGCCACGACCCATTTTCTCACCCAAGCTTTGGATCAAAGTAATTCCTTGTGTACTAAATTTAGTCAATCCAACAAACGCCTGCCCTTTGTTCTGGGAATGGTTAAAGCTGACCGTGTGAGAGAGAGAGAGAGAGAGAGAGAGAGAGAGAGAATGTTATGAAATATTGCACAAGTACTTATAGAATTTCTACCTCTTCTACCTCTTCACACCGCTTGCAATAAATGAGAATTTTGATACTTGAAAGGACAAACAAGATTTCATATCCATAAAGTTTGTACCTTAAGTTTTAGGGAGAATTACACCCAGACCCCCTGAGATTTGTCACTTGATCACTCAGACTCCCTGACATTTGAAATATTACACACAGACCCCCTGAGGTTTGTACGCGCACAACACTTAGACTCCTGCTATAAATATATCCGTTAATAAATTACACTTAGACTCCCTTAAAGTTTGTAGGTATATAATACTTAGACTCCTTAAGTTTAAAATATTATACTTAGACCAAAAATACTCTAATCAAAGATAGAATATCAAATATTTTAAATTTTACAACCAAAATTCATGTTCTATTGTACCATTTATTGAAATAAAATTAAAAATAAAAATTTAATTTTTTCTTAAAAAATCGTAATTAGTATATAATTATACTATATATTGGAATAAAGCTATTCATAATAGAACATAAATTTTGCATTTAAAATTCATGTTTTATTATGTCATTTATTGAGATAAAATCAAAAATAAAAATCTAGTTTTTAAAAAAAAAATCATAGTTAATATATAATTATACTATCTATTAGAATAAAATTAAAAAATTAAACAAGGGGTCAAACTTTAATGGACACAATATCTTTCAGTTTTAATTGAGGTAGTTTAGTATTTTAATTTGGTCGTTTAAACGACCAAATAATTGTATATTAATCACAATTTTTTAAGAAACAAATTAAATTTTTATTTTTGATTTTATTTCAATAAAAGATTCAATAGAACATGAATTTTAATTGTAAACTTTAAAATATTTGATATTTTATCTTTGATTGAAATATTTTTAGTTTAACTATAACATTTTAAACTTAAGGGGTCTAAGTAATATATATTTACTAACTTTAGGGGGTCTGGGTGTAATTTATTAATAGTTATATTTACAGCAGGGGCCTAAGTGTTACGCGCGTACAAACCTTAGGGGGTCTGTGTGTAATATTTCAAATGTCAGGGGATCTGAGTAATTAAGTGACAAACCTCAGGGGGAGTGAGTGTAATTCTCCCTAAGTTTTATTTGGACCCTGCTATCATCTGAGCCGATTAACTTCTTAAACCTCATAAATGTTTCAAGTCCCACCGATCAAAATTGTAAGCAATTGTAGCTGAAATACATCACGTTATCAGTTTTTTTTCAATGTTAAAATCAAATATAAATGTTAAAATGTATACTTTTGTATTGGTAGCATAATCTTCTTTTTTTTTTTGTCTTTTTTCTTTTTTTGATAATTAAAAAAAGGGTAAGATAAAGGAAAGCGTCCAGATATCACTCTGATAGTCATTTACTGGTGGTATCATGAGACCCTTAACCGCGCCCGTTACTCTTTTCGGGGACAAATTTAATTAGGCTAATATAAGGGTCAGCCACCAAACTCTAATGTAAACTCTAAGACTAGAACCTTTAACTTTATGGTGAAAAGTTCGGTCAATATCCCACTGAACCACCCAGTCAATAATGTAGCAGAATCTTCTTGTTAAGTCTAACCTGTACCAGAACTTCCTTTGTTTTCCTCGTTGAACATGTGCCAGTGTTTGGCTTACGATTTTTCATATGTTAAATTCTTGACGCATTTGGTCTACCTAATTACAACGCAAACTACTCGGCTTCTGATTCCCGTATGGATCTAAACATGTTGACCATTGAAAGAAGTTGGGCAAAGATGAGCCATGTCCTAAGTTGAGAAACTTTTAGTCGGATAAAAACCCTAAATTGAATTTTATTTTTCATGTTGTCAATTTTCTCATAGTTGAAGAAAAACCCTAAATTTAATATTTACTCTACAAATATCCTTTTTTACCTTATTAAACTCCTAATTATAAACCTAATAAGCTCACCCCTTCCATATTCATGCACTAATCACGAAGTCTAGCTCATTCCATAACCACCCAATTAATGACTAATTAAGCTTACCTTGTGCAATGTTTAGCTAAAATACAAAAATCATAAAAAAAAGAAGTTCTTCTTAGATGTGTTTTAATATGTCATGATACCGACAATTCGATTCTGGATAAAATATACAAAAAAAAAAATCTTGTTTGAATGTTAACAAACAAAAAAAATGGATAAACCTTCACTCATGTACTTTTTATAAACTAAACATTCAATGTGAATTTCTCTTCAAAAAAATATAGTAAGTTAAGTTTGTATAGTTGTATATATATATATATTATATACAAACCTTAAATGACATCATTAATATTGATAAAAAAAAACACATACAATAAAATTAAATTAAAACCAATACTAATTTGAATATCTTGAGAGATTTATACTAAATAATCAAATTAAGTATATTTTCGTATAGACTGTGTCAGATGGGATATAAAAAAAATATATCTTAAAGATGAAAACTAATATAAGTTTAGTCATTAATGAGATGAGTATAGAATGAAGTGTGCTTAATTACTAGTGGGTATGTATAAAAAAATGTAGACTTAATAGTTTTATGATTTAAAATTTAATAGGGTAGTAATAGAGATTTATAGGGTGGGAGTAACCCCACCCTTTTTCTTATAATGGCAAGTGTATGGTATCATATGAGTGAAAGGTTCATATTGAGTATATATAGATAGAATGTAACAATGGTCTAAAAAAGTCGTTTCTGATCTTCAAGTTTTGAAAATCTTAGGTAGCGTTTGGTAACAGGGGGTTTGTGTTTTTTTTTTCATTTTTTGCTAAAAAAAATAATAATAACGCGATTGGAATGTATTTTCGTTTTTTTTTTTACTCCCCTATTTTGAAAACAAGGCCAAAATATAAAAACATCAAAAAATGATGTTTTTGAAAACATCAATAAAAAAAAACACACGTGCCTCAGTTAATGAGGTCTTGCCTTCGAATCTTGTTAACACCAGAATTTAGGACTTTTTGTTAGAAGTATAAAAGCCATTTTCTTTTTCTTTTTTTCCCACTTTCTCCATATGTCTCTCTCTCTCTCTCTCTCTCGATGGTTTCTCTCTTGTGAAACCAAAGCCGTTGGTTTCACTCTTGTGAAACCGAAGCCAAGACGCAGATCTGGAAGATGAAATCGAAGACGAAGACGAAACCCACTTCGTCTCTTTCGCTCGTGGTCAGTGTTTTTCCCTAATTTTATACCATATATACATAGATCTATATTGGTGGTTGCGGTTTCAGTGGTGGTGGGTGTGGGTTTCAGTGGTTGGGGGTGGTCAGTGGGGTGGTTGTGGTGGCGGTTTTCAGCGGTGGGAGTGGGTTGTGGGTTTCGGTTGTTGGTTTCGGTGGTGGGGTTGGGTGGTGGTTTTGGGTAGTCAGTGGGGTTAGAGGTGGGTTTCGATGGTGGGGGTTGGGTGGTGGTTTTGGGTGGTTATTGGGGTTGAGTGGTGGAGTTTGGGTGGTAATTTTTTGGTATAATACCAAATATGTTTTTTATTTTTGTTTTTACAATTTTTTAAATATAAATGACTACCAAACATGTTTTAAATTTTTAATTTTTATCACAAAAAAAAATAAAACTTAGTTCTATTTTTTTTATAAAAAAAACATAAAAACGAAAACGTTACCAAACGCACCCTTAGTCTTTGTTTAGTTTGCATATCAGAAACAGTTTTTTGTTTTCGGAAATAATTTCTAGGAAAAAAATTATTTTACCAGTTATTTTTTAAAAATTGAGAATAAAAATGGGATAGATTTAGAGAACGAGTTATAGTTGTTTTTGTGTGTTTTTGAAAATAACATTTCCAGAATTTAGAAAATACCACCACCACACTTCCACCAACATTAATACTACCACAACATTTTCATCATCACCACCACCACCACCACCACCATACTTCCACCATCACGTCCACCACCACACTTCCATCACCATTACACTCTCACTACCACCACACTTTCACTATCACTATATTTCTGTTTTCATTGTTTTCAGAGTTACTATTCAAACAAGTTTTACTGTTTTCTATTTCATAGAACTACTTTTGGAATCATATAACCAAATAAGTTATGCGACACAAAAAATATCAAAAATAGTTTTCTAAAAATCTTTTCAAAAATAATTTTTAGATACAATTTTTTGAGACACAAACCAAACAAGACCTTACTATTCCGTTGTTTAAACAGTGATTTTTCAGTTTCAATTTTTCATTTTCGTAGATCCTAATTATGTCTTTGTTTGCCTACTACAAACCCTTCTTACTAAGGATTCATATTTGTTTTGAAGTTTCCCTAAGATCATTTGCTTATTACCTCAAACACAGGCAATTCCTGGCCAAACAAATCTTATTTACTCAATTACTTTTACCTGTGACAAATCTTAAAGGTTAGAAAGAAGCTTGGGTATAAGATATCGTACAAAATTTCGTGGTTCCAATGCGTACCCAATATTTGATTGTCATTAAACTTCTTCCTTTTTCAGTAATTTTCCGTTTTGTTTTAGTTAATTCTTGACTAAAATAGTTTGCTATGGACCACTAAGGCGGTGAAGATTGTTATTTCTGACATGACACGAAATTAGCGAGTTAAAGTTGATTATTTATTGATACGAATTCATAAATGACATGACTTGTTAACACAAATGCTAAACACGAATAATAAAAAATTGACACACGCCTAACATGTTTAACTAGTATTATAGAAATAAAATAACTTTTTTTGTTATTATTTATCAAGTATTGACACAATTTTTGTACAAAAAATTATTTTTCCTTATTTTTGTTATTATATTTATTAAATTAATTTTTAGTTTATGGAAAAAATGAGGGTGTGTTAGATTAAGTGATAATAGAATATTAGATTTATGTGAAAATTGTTAAAAACTATAAATTTTGTACTTAATTTGTAAATAAGTATATGCATATACTTTTTAAGGGTGTGAAGTTCAGCTCAACTGAACTTTTTTGTCGTATAGTGCAAACTAATTTTTTTCTTTTTTTTTATATGATATTATCCATTGTGTTTTGCACTTTACCCCACTAAAGTCGAACGATAGTCATTGTCTTTCTCATGGCTAATTCTAGCACTTCTTTCATAGAAATTTATCATTACACGACAATGAACTACACAATAGTGAACTAAAAAATTCAATTTTTCTTCCATCCAAAATATATAACAAAACATATTGAGTTTTTTTAATTCATTATCGTGTAGTTCACTGTCATTGAATTCACTGTCTTTAGTTCACTATCGTCGGTGGTGGGATATGGTGAAAGTTTTTAAATAACCTCTTTCATTAAGAGTATTTTCGTCAACTGCATATTTTATGGACATTTTCGCCTTAAAAGTGTCCAAGTTGGACCTCTTACCTTAAAAGTGAACGACTATGTACCTCTCGCCAAATCTCCCTAGATTTAAATCTTAGTGTTAATTTTTTTATTCATAGATATAGGCCAACATAAACGCGATACAAAAAATAAATTGGTCAAGTTGACATGACACGATTATTTAAATAGATCGACACCACCTGTTGATAGAGACGTTTTAATCAAGGCGAGCTTTACGAGTTTGAACCCGAGCCTAACGAGTTTGTTTTTTTAAACGAGTTTAAAAAATTGTTCAAGTTTGGCTCATTTAAAACTCGAGCCGAGCCGAGTCCGAGTAGCTTGATTATTTTACATATAAACGAGTTGAGATTTGTGAGCTAGAACTTAACCTTTTAGTTTTGTTTTTTTAAACGAGTTTAAAAAATTGTTCAAACTCAACTCGTTTAACACACGAATTAAGATTGAGCCGAGTTTTATCTGAGTCGAGCCCGAGTTAATCGCTTTTAATATTTTTCTCAATGGTGAATAACCAACCTTGGAAACTCACTCATATAATCCTACCTGAATTCATAACATGAGATCTACTTGAGAATATCTAAATCCCAAATTTAGCACATAATTCATTTGTGACCAAAACTTTTTGATTGTACAATTACTTAAATTCTCTTCCTTTTCCTACGTCTTTCCAAAATTAGCCAAATTTCCCATCAATTATTAAATGCTAAATTGCGAAAGATTTGAGGAAGTTTATTTGGTGAACGAACTTAGGCTAAAATGGTCAAATGGAATTGAAGGGAACATGCAAAATTTGCTTAAATTAATATACCGAGCTAGAAATAGCAAGATTTTTCATTTTCACTCCCACTTCCTGTTCCATATCACTCTGTAGACTAAATTAGTCAAAACTCTAATTACTCAGCTGCAATGAACTGAATTTTATGTCATAAAGTTCAGTTCAACTTTAAAAGATTCGAATGGGCCACTTTTTTTTTTTTGGCAATGCTATGTATCCCAAATCTCTAACCCAAATTTTCATCCCAAATCAAGGGAGACCATTGGATCAGTGGGTCCTATTTAAAAAAGTTGATGGGACCCACTCATCCAATGGTCTCCCTTCATTTGGGATGGAAATTTGGGTTAGAAATTTGGGATACATAGTATTTTCCTTTTTTTTTTTATACTAGCAATGCACCACGTGCGTTGCACGTAAATAATTTTCATACACAAAAATTAATAAAATATATTAGGTATATGTATATCTGAACTAAATATCATTTCAAATTTACCAAATTTAATTTTTCATTGCTCATATTCTATTATAAGATTATAAAAACTTTATATGTTCTAAAATTCTTTGTTCTAACTATAAGAAAAAAAGATTAAAAAAATAGTTAAAATGGTATTTTTTTTTTTTTTGAAATTTGTGATTGAGATTGATTTTTTAGTGATGTTTGAGAAATTAAATTTTTCAAAATTCATTTTATTAGGATTCTACTTATAATTCTTTGAATAAAATAAAAGTAATTATCAATATACTAATCATATTAGAACCTTACTGTAATTAGGATTTGGTTAGGTGAATTGAAATAAAATTACTCTAAAAAATCTAAAAATTTTAAATTTTACTTAAAAATTCTAAAAAAAATTCAAGTTCTACAATATTAAAATTCTAAAAAAATTCAAGTTTTATTAAAATACACTACAATAATTAATTTCATATAAAATCTTAATACATCTTAGAAAGTTTATTGTGACGAATAATTATATTGATATACCATAAATTGATTTTAAATAACTATATATACGATTATATTTTGTCTTAGAAATGAAAAGGTTAAATTTTTCGATGAAAAAAAAAATACACAGATGTGTGCATAATGTTATATTTGCATATGAGATGAATAATATTAAATTGACGGAATTTTTGAAGATTTTTTTAACACTATATTGAAAATATAATTATGCATATTTTTTAAGGGCAATATAGTCAATCAAATTTTTTTATAGAAATTGATATTTATACATAGAAAATAGATAATTAAAAGAGATGCTAGAGATAATTTGAAAAATTCATAAGGATATGATGATAATTTAGATATTTAATTGTGAAATGATATAGTGGTTTTTACAATTCTTTATAAGGGTAAAATACATATTCAAAAATTTTGTCATATTAAGATACTTTTATTAGTAGTATAGATTTTCTTGGGTTCAACGGTAAAGAATGTAAAGGACAGTTTATACGTATCTCGATTAAACTCTTCCTCGGTCCAGTCAAAGGCAGACCATCTATGCGAGAATGCAATGATTAGAGTATTCATAAATGATAAATTCTTTATGGTTGACCCCAAGAGATTATCAAAATTTGAATTCAAGACGTGTGACTTTATAACTCATCTTTGTTACCATTTGAACTACCCTCTGAAATTAATAGGCCAATTTTTTATGAGTCATGTATCATATTAATACTTTATCTTTAACTCATTTTTTTTTTTTTTTTCATATCAAGCTCTAGGAGCTTGGCTTTATCTTTAACTCATGTCAATATTAACAGTAATATTTCAGCATAACATTGTTGTTGAGGATACCTCATTATCGCTCAAACGAATATCATAAATATTAAATATACAAAGGTGTAACCTACGGATATACTATTTGTACAACTACCATATAAACATGGAGTAGACTACGGTACATCCAAAAAAAAATTCGGTACTATGATGGGTGGTGACGAATGGCGGTGGTGGTGGTGGTAGGTGTGGTGGGGGTGAGTGACAATAGGTGGCGATAGTGGTGGGCGATGACGAATGATGGTGGTAGATGTGGTGAAGGTGGGTAACAGTGGATGACGGTAGTGGTGGGTGACGATGGGTGGTAGTGGGTTGTGGTAGTGTAGTGGGGGTGGGTGATAGTAGGTGGTGGCAGTGGTAGGCGACGGCGGGGGTTGGTGGGTTGTGGTAGTGGATGGCGATGGGTGGTGGTGGTGGGTGCTGACAGTGGGCGTGGGATGATGCTGGTAGTGATAATAAATATAAGAATGAGATGACGATGGTGATGGTGATGGGTGGTGGCGGTGGACGATGGTGGTAGCAATCGATGGTGGGTGACAATGGTGGTGAGGGTAGGGTGGGGTTAGTGGGGGTGGAGGTGGAGGTGGGGTAATGACGGTGGTGGTGGTGGAGTGGTGGCAACGGTGGTGGTGGGGTGGCAGCGGTGACAGTGGTGGTGGTAGTGGTGATAGTATGGAGGTAATGGTGGTAGGTGTAATTGTGAGACAGTGACGGTGGCGATGGTGATAGTGGTGGGGCGATGAGGAGTGGTGGTGGTGGGGTGGCGACAATGGTGGTGGTGGTGGCGGCAAGGGTGGTGGTGGTGGGGTGGAGGCGGTGGTGGAGTACTGGGGGTGATGGTGGTAAGGTGTTGGTAGGGGTGCAACTCGGGCGGGTTGGACAGTCAACCCTAGCCCAATTCTAGGTATATAATCTTCAACTCTAACCCTAACCCTAACCCTAGTTCAACCGGACGAACTCAACCCAAACATTGCCCGAGTTTAATTCGGGTGAACTCGGGTTGAATTCGGGGTTGCTGATTTCGGTGTACTTTACGGGTTCAATTCGGGTTGAGTTCGGGTTGAGCCCAAAATAGGCTTGTTGTCAACTAGTTTTAGATCTACACTTGAAAGGAAGAAGCTAAGAGATCTCACTCGTCAGTAACCCTAATGAATAGTAAAGATGATAATAAGCAGCAGAAAGTTTTAGGGGCAGAACAGATAGCTTTACAATCGTATCCACTGTCCGTTGGATTCTCAATTCAATGAATGAGAAAATCGCCGACGACACGAACAGCCGCCAAGGCGCATACCAAAACAACAATCGAACTGTCCAATCTGGTTCTTGTTCTTCTTCCAAGTCAAGTCCAACACAACCACAACCAGAATATTCAGTCCATGATCTCCTCTCTCATGTTCAGTCCAACACAACCACAAACACATATTCAGTCCAACACAACCACAATCTCCTTCCTTTCAAGTGTAGATCTAAAATTTCCTTTCAAGTGTAGATCTGAGAGAGGGAGGCATAGAGAGGGAGGAGTGACGAGTGAGAGAGGAGTCTCAGAGAGAGAGGAGTGACGAGTGAGAGAGGGGGTTGAGACTCTGAGATGACTAAGACGAAGGAGGCTGAGAGTGGGAGGAGGCATGGGGGAGAGGGATCTGAGAGACTGAGAGTGAAAGTGAGAAAGGGAGATAGATCTGAGAATGAGTGAGGGAGGCACACAATGAACTGAAAGAAGACTAAAGATTAACCCTAGTAGAGACAAAATATATTTATATATTTATGAATATCCGGGTTCAACCCGAGACCCTCCCAAATTTAATTCGGGTTAAAGTTTTTTGGCCCAGACTCAATCTAAGTATTAAAAATTCTAACTTAAACCCTGTTTTTTTAGGGTTAGACTCAGGTTAGCCAGCCCAAGTTGCACTCCTAGGTGTTGGCAACGATAGTGGTGATGGGGTGGCGACAGGGGTGGTGGTGGTTGTTGTGGCAGAAATGGTGGTGGGGTGGCGGAGGTGGTAGAGCGGTGGGGGTGATGGTGGTGGTAAGGTGGTGGCAGTAGTGGTGGTGGTGGGTTGGCAGTAGTGGTGGTGGCGACAGCGGCGGTGGTTGTGGTAGTAATTGTTGTGGCAGAGGTGGTGGTAGTGGTGAGGGTAGTTGTTGTGGTGGGGTGGCGGTGGTGGTTGGTAATGGGCGACGTTGATGGTGGTTGGTAGAGATGGGGGCTGGTGGTAGTGGTGGTGGTTGGGCGGTTGCAAACACTATTTTTTTTTGTTTTAAGTACTTATTATAAGTTATAAGTTGTGAAAACACTTTTAAAAAGTCATCTCAAACACACATTTATGACCTATTTTTTCTATTAAATTTGAGGTGTTAATATTAGTCGTTAAATTAATTTTAAAGTAAAATCTAAAGAGATCTCAACCGCGAAAAGTAAATGTCATTTTTTTTATATTTTAAAATTTAAATTATATTATATTTTATTACTAGTTATTACCTGTGCCTGAAGGCACAGAGTAATAAAAAATGGTAAACAATAAACATATTTGTATTCATATCCAAAATCAAATCATAAACATAGAGGAGAGATAAATGAATTTAAGCATCGGTTGTAATGGGGGTGAGAGGTGGTGGTGGTAAGAGACATTGATGGTTGTGGTGGGTGGCAATGACCATGATGGTGGTGGTGATGGCGACGATGGCAATGGCAGTGGTGGTGGTGGTGACGACGGCAGTGGTGATGGCGGTGGCGGTGGTGGTGGTGGTGGTGGTGGTGGTGGTGGTGGTGACGACGGTGTTGGTGGGGGTGGTGGCAGTGACGGTGATGGTGGTGATGGCGGCGGCAGTGGTGGTGGTGGTAGTGCGGTGGCAACAGTGGCGGTGGTGGTGGTGGGGGTGGCGATGGCGATGGTGGTGGTCGTGGCGGCGACGACGGCGACGACGGCGGTGGCAGTGGCGGTGGCGGCGACGGTGGTGATGGTGGCGGGGTTGGCAATAGTGGTGGTGGTGATGGTGGCGGTGACAATAGTGGTGGTGGCAGTGCGCGGTGGTAGTGGTGGTGGTGGCGGCGGCGACGGCAACGACCGCGGTGGTGGTGGTGGCGGCGGCGGCGGCAGCGACGGCCGCGGTGGTGGCGGCGGCGACGGCAATGGCAATGGTAGTGGTGGTGGCGGTGCGCGGCGGTGACGGTGGTGGTGGCGGTGGTTGCAGTAGTGGTGGTGGTGGGGCGGTTTCAAACACTATTTTTTTTTTAAAGTATTTATGAAAAATAATTTTTAAAAATACTTTTAAAAAGTCACTCCAAACACACAATTAGAGACCTATTTTTTCTATTAAATTTAGGGTGTTAATATTAGTCGTTAGATTAACTTTAAAATAAAATTTAAAGTGATCTCAACCGCGAATAACAAAAGTCATTTTGTTTATCTTTTGAGATTTGAATTGTAAGCTATTTTATTATATAGATATAGATAAATGTTAGTTATTAGATTATAGTATCTCTGTAGTATATTAGAGTCACTATTTATTAGCTCTTATTTCATCAGCTTTTGCAGTTGATTTTCTTTATTGCTAAGTAGCTATTAATATTTGTGACATTTGCGTCAGTAAAAAAAACCTTCTTCCCCTTTCGTGGGCTTAGTCAATTGCTCTAATACATGTTCCAAAAAAAAAAGATAAATTATTACACTTGATTTTTATGTGATCCCTCAACTATCAATTAAATCAAACAGGTTTTAAAATTTTAAGTTCTATTTTAATTAAGTTTTCAATTCAAATTTATTAAATGATTCTAAAAAAAAAAGTCATATGAGCATAATGTGGTCCGTTCGATTATGGGATTAATTGTGAATAAGTTAACTATAAAGTTATGTATGATAATTCATTTGATATAACTTTGAGTACTTCAATTGAACGTTTCCGCTATATTTTTACAAATTTAACTTATGCTTATGTTAATTTGGTTAAAATTATAAATGTGATTGAGAAAGGTAATGGTCGATTGAAACAATTTGCGAATATTAGAGATTTGATTGTTACAATTGATTGTTGAGACATCAAATAGAAATTATTTATAAGCTTTAAAGGTATAAATTATGAGAGTAATTTTATTATACTTAAAATTTTGACATAATTTATTCACGTGATGATGTGATATTATTATAGCAGTTAAATTAATACTAATTTATAATATTTAATGGAACCCAATCCAATAACTGTATAACTTGGTTTAAGATACCAAAAAAATTCATCCTCCAACCCATGAACGACACCTGTCTATTTTTAGCCTTTTTCTTCCACTAAAAACCCCTCGTATGCCTTTTAAATCCCTTAAATACCCCTCCTTCTTGCAGGGCCCTTTTACTCGCGCCTACGATAATAGTGTCTGAGCAATCAAGACCCTAGATCTTCTCCGTCTTTGAACTTCATGTCCGAAAATGGTTTCTCTATGGGCTATCATGGTAGGTCTGTCTCTCTCTCTGAAACTAACAACCGGAGAAGAAGACAATAATAATCAATCGATTAATTCGTAAACTCTAAGAAATCTTTGACTAAACAACACCTTAACCAACTACAGCTCAACCCCCCCCACCACCATCACCATCACCATCGCCCCCAACCTCCTCTCTCTACTCTACAACGAACACCTAAACAAACCCCATCCTTCAAAGGCACTCATCAATACTTCTCAGCCCCGACCCCTCTCCAAATTCGACACCCAACAACTCTCCCCCTCTCTCTCTCTCTCTCTGTGGAGTGAAGGAGGAGAGAGAAAATGAAGTTGCCAGTGTTGCAACAGAGTCGCCGGAGCAACAGCTTCAGAGGCTCGTCGCCCTTAGATCCCTCCGACGGAGCCATCAAATCTCCGGCGGCGATCTTCTGGCTAGTTCTCCACGGCCTCTGTTGCCTAATCAGCCTTGTCCTGGGCTTCCGGTTCTCTCGCCTTGTCTTCTTCCTCTTCTTCGCCACCTCCACCACCACTACAAATCTTTATACTACGTCGCCGTTTAATCTTGCCGAAACCCTAGCTTTTCAGTCAACACGTTCACTATCAAATCTCGAGTCAACAGTGAATAGTACTACCGTTTCAAGCAGTGGGGTGGTGGTTGGGAGGCACGGAATTTTGATCCGGCCATGGCCGCATCCAAATCCAGAGGAGGTCATGAAAGCTCACCGGATAATTGAGAGAGTTCAGAGAGAGCAAAGACTACAGTACGGCGTGAAGAACCCTAGAACCGTGATTGCCATCACTCCGACCTATGTACGGACCTTCCAGACTCTGCATCTGACTGGAGTAATGCATTCGCTGATGAATGTGCCGTACGATCTCATCTGGATCGTCGTTGAAGCCGGAAGAAAAACCAACGAGACGGCTTCGCTGCTCGCCAAGTCAGGTCTTCGGACTATCCATATCGGATTCAACCAGAAAATGCCAGTTTTTTGGGAGGATCGTCACAAAATGGAGTCTAAAATGCGACTCAGCGCCTTAAGGTACGGAATTTCTCTTCTTATTCAGTTGTGGTGTTTATTGAAAATTTTTGTTAGAATTCAAATTTGACAGAGTAGGTGTGTATGATGGAGCAGAGTTGTGAGAGAACAGGAGCTAGATGGAGTTGTGGTGTTTGCTGATGATAGTAATATGCATAGTTTGGAGCTTTTTGATGAGATCTTGAAGGTGAAATGGATTGGTGCTGTTTCAGTTGGGATTCTTGCTCATTCGGGTAGTTCTGGCGAGGAATTATCGGTGGTTGAGAAGAATGAGATTGAGAAGAACTCGCCCGTGCCCATTCAAGGTCCAGCTTGTAATTCATCAGACCAATTGGTGGGTTGGCACACCTTTAATTCTCTACCTTATGAAGGAAAGAGTGCCAATTATATTGGTGACAGGGCAATTGTGCTGCCGAGGAAGCTGGAGTGGGCTGGGTTTGTATTAAATTCAAGGTTGGTCTGGAAGGAAGCTGAAGATAAGCCAGAGTGGGTGAAGGATTTGGATATGTTGGCGGGAGACGGAGAGGACATCGAGAGTCCTTTATCTTTGCTGAAGGACCCTTCTGTGGTGGAGCCTCTAGGGAGTTGTGGGCGCAAAGTTTTGCTGTGGTGGCTTCGAGTTGAAGCTCGGGCAGATAGCAAATTCCCTGCTGGGTCAGTTTTCTACCTTCACTTTTACAATGTCTATTGTTGTGCTTCAGTGATGCTAATCCTATGATATGTGTTCTCTTCCAACAATTTAGCACCTGCATTAGTGTTAACTGTCCTAGCTGTAGAGATGTTCAGTTCTTTGGTTGTCTTGGTAGATGTTCATGGTTTTTCATGCATACTCATGAGTGAAGGTTGCTGTATGGTTGCCTTTCCATTTGTACATGTTAATCCTTTCAAATGTGTCCATAGCTATTTGTGAGTTTTTAAAATTATCAAATGGAAAACTAATATATTCACAGTGATGTACTTGAATAAAACAGTTATGGTGGACTTCTTAGAATAATTAGATAGATTATAGAACTTTATATTGGAATGGCTTTGAATGCCTCTGCTGTTAAATTTGTGCGTCTTACATGTTTAAAGGGTGAAGCTAATCAACCAAAACTCCTTGACTTTTATGCGGTCTTTTTCCCGCCATGCAGCAGTTTGTGTTGCCTACTTGACCATGTGTGTGTTATCAAGTTTAGTTAGTTTTTGGCCTCTGGATTTGGAATCACTGCGTATTTGTGGTTTTATGGGTATCCAAGTACAAATGAGATGGATATTTGTTGTCTCAACCATTCTTGTTGAAAATAACTGGGAATATTGTGTTTTTTTGTTGACTATTGTTTGAAACCTAGTAAAATAACTAATGCTATTTCTTTTTACCAGAAAGTATTCTGATATCACACGTGTGTTTTTCTGTATTGGAAGGTTTATCTGCCAAATTCGCTAGTTTGCATGCATCACAGTTAAAGGGAAAATTGCAATTCCTTGGTTATATATGAAGTATAGATCATACAGTGCTAGGATAACCGTAAACTTTCATGTATGATTTCAGTGACCAATTTTCGGAAATTTAATCTAGCAATGAGAATGGAATCACTGCTAATCGAGTATCC
The DNA here is from genome assembly GCA_951799425.1 of Ilex aquifolium. Taxonomy (NCBI): domain Eukaryota; kingdom Viridiplantae; phylum Streptophyta; class Magnoliopsida; order Aquifoliales; family Aquifoliaceae; genus Ilex; species Ilex aquifolium. Next base: position 9,822,803 of record OX637391.1, on the reverse strand, counting down.
AAGTTGTACACAGAAATTCCATTTCATGTGTGGCCTGCCTTACTATGTCTTATCTTATATGTGGGACACACATCTATGTCCACAATTGGCACATAAATGATGCAACAAAATCCTACCATTGATCTTCAATTGTTAAAATTAGCTAATTTTTTTGTTACTTTAGAATGAAAGGAATCATGTTTACTTTCTGATAAAAGAGAGGAATCTTATGAGACTGCATGCGTGGCTTATGATCACATATTGTAATGTGGCTTATGTACACACATTTGTAATGTGTATGTTAGGGTTATTTATTCATGATAGTGTTGATTACTTTTTGCTACCGGAATGTGCAAAGAGAAAAGTTAGGACATGGGTAGTGCATTTTCCATCAAGTCTGTTCATTTTCAGGCGCAGGCTGTCCTATGTGCATGTTGGAAAATGGTTAGGGTTTCGATGTCTATAAAATATAGCATATTTGAAAAATGTCTTAAAGTAGAAGCCCATCATCTGTTTGTTTGTTTTGTTAGCATGAAGTTAACTGAGTTGGTGGTACCTAATGCTGGCCCATACCTTCAAAGTTGTGGTACTTATCAATCTACAATCCAATATTTGGAGCATTTATAAAGGTTTTTTAATGGTAAGGTGGTTCATCGATTAAAGAATTGGAGATTACATTGAAGCTCTGGACATTCTCCGAGGTTGCTGAACAATCTTAGTCTATTATATACCGACAAGGACGTAACCAGGATTTTATGCTGAGGGAGACCAATAAATAATAGCATACATGAGAATTTTATTTAATGAGGATTTTCAACAAGTTAGTTCTAATGAGAAATTGTTAGTTATGTAGAACCTATCTAGATTAACTTTTATACAATACTATCCTATAATTGAGTTTGGGTCATAAGACTTAACACTGTTTGTGACAATGTCACCATCCGCTTATTTTCTTATTTATATTGTAACATAATGGCAATAATATTATATTCTCGAAAATAAGAATTTCATACAATACATAAGAAATATTAATTATTAGTCAATACATTGCTTTTTATATAAGCCACATTTCTAACGTAATTTTGTATCATTTTCACTTATTTTTTTCATTTGGTCAACAAAGTCATCTAGATTCTAGACAAGTGTAGTAGTTGGAAAGAGTAGCACTCATCCATGTGATCACCATCCCTCATTTTGTTGTTAAATGTCAAGTTATTAATTTCTTTAAATCACTAAGTGAAACACTTGTACATTGGGCTTTTTGAAAAACTTGGGGGAAGCAATAGAATCATCTAAAAATCTATAGGGGGTTACAAAAAAATTTCAAAATGTGAGGGTACCACGGGCCCCCTTAGGCCTACACGTGGTTCTGTCACTGCATACTGCCATTGCACCCAAGACTGGGAACAAACTCGTGTCCCTGCCCGGGAGGATGCAAAACCATAGAGCAAGTTAATGCTACACTTTCCTTGCAAAATAAAAGTACAAAGAAACTTACATTATTTCAAGTCAAAGTTTGCAATGACTAGCCTAGTATATTTACTCAACCCCGTATTTTTTTTCACCTATTGTTAGTGTTTTATTATGGACTAATTTGTATTGTAAGTTCTCCAGTCATGGTTTTGACCCAAAAAGTGTGCTTAGGATGATCTCTCTCACTCTCTCTCTCACACACACACTCACACCCCCAATCACACACAAAATATGATTTTTTGATTTCTAAACCTTGATATGGCTCGCAAACACACATAAATTTATAGGTTTTGATTAGATAAAAAATCAGTCATGGTTATAAGCTGAAATGCTTCAAAGGGAGAATTAAATCTAACTCTCATAAAATAGCTCTAAACCAATCCAACACAATCTAAGAAGGCCTTTGAAGTCAAAAAGCATAATGTTTGTTGAGTTGGGGAATAATTTTTCTCAAAAAGTTGTCTGGGAGTCTGTTTTCTTGGACTAGTGGTGATGTCAATAAATGTTGCACAAGGTTTCAATTGTGGCTTTGATATCATGTACAGTTCCAGTTGACTTGTAGTTTGCACTTGTTATTTTACATTTTCTTATTGGCATTGTAATTATACTTTTACTTTTGTCCATGCTTGGTAAATTAGCAAAATCTACCAATTGCCATGCATAAAATTACTATTAGTAAGAGGTGAAACCAGAGGGTCTCTCAACTTCCATTTTTCTATGGCAATGGAAAATTGTCCCAACCACGCGGCCATGAGACTCATGGCTGCAATGCAATACACACAATCACCTGCAAACCATAGGCATTTATTAAACTCGTGTTTTATGCGGTTCAGGTGACCTGAACTTAGGATATGTAGGTTTACATCTCATCTTTTGTTCAACCACAAATTAACCTGTGCGGGTTTTCAAAACTTCAGTTGTTATCTTTTGTGTATAGCTTCTTACTTCTGTAGTCTACAAAAACTTGCTATTGTTTATTGATATACTTCCACTTTGTTAAGAGTTGGACGCACTTCTTGAATGAGTGTCATTGCTTTAGATCATCTAATATTTTGGGAGTAAGATACATTATCATGTGTTCCGTGTTGTTTTTCATGGTACTTGAGAATGGTTTTCCTGTAGCATTTACAATTGCAGGCAGGAACTCATCTACTAGCACCAATACGCCTATCATCTCCATAATTTGCACTTTTCACGTAAGACAAGTGATGCTCAACATCAGTATTTGTAAATGAACTGAACTTTTAGGCTCCTTCTTACTCTTTACATCCAACAGTAATTCTTCTCACATTTCCCCTTTTTGTGATAATGATCTTATTTATTGGAGGTGCTTGGCTGATCTGGTCTCTGAATAGTTTCTAGTGAATTCCATAAATGTCTAAAAGCTTGGAATTTGGTTGAATAATTTTCCCTTGTATTTCCACTGATAGTTGTGCTATTTTGCACTGATTCAACCTTTTTTCACACGCGTAACAAATCCAGATCTAACCTGCATAAGATGAATTTTTGCTTTTCATTTGAGTATTAGCTTTTTATTTCATGCAGATGGGTAATTGACCCTCCATTGGAGGTAACTGTCCCAGCAAAACACACACCGTGGCCGGATGCTCCTCCTGAGCTCCCATCTAATGAAAAACCGACGATTATTCCAGTGAACACTGAGAAGCATACAATGAAAACTCGGTCGCCAAGATCAAAACGCAGAAGCAAGAGAAAGCATGAGACAAGGAATGCAGACACCCGCGTTTCTGCTAGGCGTTCTGGAGAAAAGTAAAACCTCGTTAGTCCGCGACTTCTGAGAATTATAGTGCTGTGAATTTGTGATTTTCAGAGCCTTCAGCATCAACACATTTGGGGACACAAAGATAATATTCTTACCGGGTAAATACAAGAAGGCTTCTGTTACCGTAGGCCAGTGAATACTTGCATTTTGGTTTCAATCTCGCTGAATTTTCAGATGTTGTTTCTTTCAATTTGTTTCTTTTTTGAGTGATTGACATTTCGATCTCACGAAAGAGGTGTGTCAATGGGGTCATGGTGCATCACTGCTTTGCAGGAAACCCATACCCAATGTTGTCAAAGTTTTATACATAATCTTGAAAATAGAAATTATAGAGTTGTCTTGAGTTTCTATAGTTAGTATAACCAATGCATGTTTGTGATATTCACTTCACGAAAAGATTGGCTTTGTGATTGAGCTTTGAGCGGCATGATAGGCCAAGAGTGGCCAGTGAATTATCCTTCCATCGAATTTCCATACACAAACCTTCAGGGATACACATGATTTTTCAGTCATTTGGTTTCTGATTTAAACGGAGTTTGTTATCTCGACTGAGACAATTGTTAACGGTTGATATCACAATACAAAGAAGATTAGTATGACCAAGACTAATTCCCACAAATCGGAACTGGGCAGCAGATGTGGAACTTTTAGTGTTCGTTCGGAGTCCATCCGCAGCAACTCTTGCCTCAAAGAAGGCATATGATTCCAGGTTTTGTTTCGGCATTGTGTTTTTCTTTTCTTTTCTTTTTTTTTTTGGTTCAATTGGCAAAGGTGTCTAGATCAAGTTATGCACACCTGACTAATTCCCTCTCCAGTCCAGTCTAAGGTAGATTATCCACGCTGAGATTAGGATATTCGTGAGAGATAAATTACCTATGATCTGACTATAAGGAATTGTTAAAATTTAAACTCAGGACGTTTGAGTTTACATAGATTGTCAGACAGATACACTAAAACAAAGATCGTTAATGTATCTTCTTATCTATAAACACAGATCGTCAGACGTCATCATAATGTACATTCTTCTTCATAAACACAGATTGTTAAAAAATCTTATCTAAGATTAAATGTGCAATAATTTATCCTACTATGAATCATCTGATGATGTTCTATAATACCCAAACAAGATTAAATTTAAGAACCGATTAGATGATATATTTTTTGTGTTCATGCATCTACATTTTCTACTTATAAATAATAGAATTTGATGTGTGACGCATCAGTTATGATTGAAATTCAGATTACGAGCACTTGCAATTTCTTGTGCAATAAACACACTCACCTTTTTATTTATAGAGGTCTTGTACCTCTCAGAGGTACACCACTCAGAGAAATATTTATATACTGCTTGTATATATATATATAAACTTTGGTCCACATTTTTCATGTCGGTAGATATATGCATGTATATGTATCTCTATATTTTCTGGCTTTTGATGTATTAATTTTATCCCAGTTTTTAGATCTTTGTTGCAACAACTTACTTTGATGAAATTGATATTAGATCATTAGGTTGAAAATGTGTGATGATGGCAAAATGAGTAATGAAAACCCAGTAATTTCTCCACCCCTTATTGTTCGCGCCAACACAGGGACTGCATGTAAATTTTTTTAAAACACAGAGGACATTTTTTAATACTAAAAATCCGATAGAACTAAAGTTAGTTTAAACACAAAGGAGGGACTCTACCCTAATTTACTAAAAAAAAGGGCAAAATCCAGATTATCCTCTTGTGGTTTTGGTGTTTTGCACATGATCCCCTTATGATTTGGAAATCAGTACATTACCCCCTTGTGTTTTTGGACTAAAATGCTACCGTTAGTTTTCCGTTAGATTAGACCATCCGTGAGATACACGCGCTTAACAGGAGGTTTGACATAACAAAATGTGTTTTCTTCCAAAAATAGACACAATAAAAGTATAATAATACCCTTCTTCAATCTTCATCTTCCTGAGCAATTGAATTTCATATTTTTTCTCAAATTGTGTTGCCCAACAGCACCACTATCTCCACCATTCCTACTATGCAACAACACAAATTGCCACAACCTCTGCGCACTCCACTGAATTACCACCCTACTGTGCACCACCACCATTGCCACTATTTCAAAGCCAAGTTCAATCAACCAAAAGACACCAGTAATAACAGAGATCAATGAAGACCAAGAGGAAACAAAGGATTCACCTCTGATCCATGAATTTCGACGAGTTGCTTCCACCTCTGATCCTCTAGAATCCTTGCTTCAATTAGGGTGATTGGGGGTTTGAGTTTGTGCTCTGCAAATGAGTAGTATTGTAAAATCCGAGCAAAGAGAACTTTTGCTACAAGGCATCATCCACAATTCTGTGATAGAGTAAGCTTGTTTTCATATTCAGTAACAATTTCCTAAAGTTTCTTTAGTGGCCGTGGTGTATAGTGAGAGAAAATCAAAATCCTTGTTTAAGCTTGAAACTTGAATTTTTGGGTATTCAAAATTTCGAGTTTCGGAGGTGAAGGGGGGCCTAATCCATCATTTTTAGGGTCAAGGAATCCATTTTTGAAGTTAGAATCGAGAAAGAATGAGGTTTGGTGGGTGAAAAATTGAATTAAAAATCGTGACAATTTTTGAAAATGATGAACCGTCACTTTGGAGCTCGATTTCCACTTATCATGTGCATGATCTGGACAAACTAAATACATAGTTGGAAAGAGGGTAGAAATAGGTTAAATTTAGGCATTTGAATCACCCAAAAAGGTTGAGAAACGAGGGAGAAATTAAGGGCCAAAGTTGGCCCAAATGTTGAAAAAAATATGGTATGTACATAATCTGTCAAAATGAGCTTGTGATCACCTTTGAGCTTAAATTCGTGGGTCATGGGGGCTATTTAAGGAAACAAGTCTGTGGGGTTTAAAACCAGGTTGAGAGTGGAGGATATTGACATTAGTTTGAGGAAGTTTGGTTCTTTGTGGAGAGAGAGAGAGAAAAGATTGTAAAGTTGGGTGGTTGGGTAATTTTTTAGAAAATTAGGCAACAATTGAGAGGGAGGAAGAAGATGATGAATAGTTGAGGGTACTAAAGTTATTTTATCACTTCTGTTTACGGTGTTAATTGTGCATATCGGTTCAAAAGCGTAAGGGGATAATGTGCTGATTTCCAAATCATAGGGGGTCATGTGCAAAACACCCAAACCACAAGGGGGTAAATTGGATTTTACCCAAAAAAAAATCTAAACAAGCCAAGTTTGAGCAGCGTCAAGTTCAATTCAGATCAAATATTTTTTTATCTAAAAATGATTAATAAAAATGAATAGTAGCAAACTCATTTTATAAATAGCTTTAGAAAATATACACTTCTTTCTAGAGAGTACTAGAATTTGATTAATCAATGTCTAAGATTTTTTTGAAAAATATTTTCGTAAAAGTTGAGCTAAATTTTTGCTCAATTTTACATGCTAAGTTGAACTTCGATTGACTTGAGCTTAACAACTCGTTCAATGTAACCAAATTAAATTTGAACTCATCAAGATTGTTTTGGAATTGTGGTGCCTAATCAACGTCCCTAATTACTTAATCGCCAGAGAGTCATGAGATGATGAGACCCAATAATGTCCTCTAGCCATTAGGGACGAGCTAACGAAGAAACAATCCAACCAAGATAGGACCTACCTAATAGGTGGGGTATGCAAGTGAACACTGGCTTGTAGGGCCCACTCGGGAAAACATACGTCCCCTATAGGCAAAGGAACTGACTAGCTTGTGCACCTGGGGCAAGCGAAGTCTAATAGATATCGAGATATATCCCCTTATTTATATAGAGACTAAATTTTGTTTCTATCTTATATTGTGTGATCTCCTCAATTAATTATAATTATGAGGGAAATATTTTGCCATTAGAAATTTAAATCTCTGACACCCTTTCACCCGTCCTTCTAAAAACGATAAGATTTCATCTTGTAAGTGTTGAACTTCCATGGTCATCAGTCGAGTTGATTAGGCAGCGTTCGGTGGCCTGAGAGATGTTTCCCTCTAGAAGGATTGTTGAAGGTGAAGAGAGGTCAGCTCGGATGCCCTTTATAGTCAAGCATTGTTCGATGCCGAGCTTCGATTACACCAACAAGGAAGTTATGTTTGATGAGCCCGCCAAGATCAGGCTCAATTCAGAAATTCAGATAAGGTTCAGTTCAAATATACAGGTCAAGTTCATTATAGGATCAAGGATCAGTCTCGTCATCTTGAGAGACTCAATCCACAACTGTCACAAGCGGAGATCTATGTGGGATGCAATCATCGGGTGAATGACGCCACCTACCTCCACAGAACTACTTTGTTTATTACGAGAATGACGCTACTTCCACTGAACTGTGTCACCTCTTACGAGAATGACACTTCAATATGTTAGGAAACGTTTATAAATTGTAAGTCTCACCTATACAAGGAGGTAACATCACACACATTTCAGCACACTACATCTATTGAGTAATAAATTTTTTTGGCTACTGTCGCCATTTCTAATGGAGTAGATCACTAAAACTGAATTATTTAATCTTTGTATTTGTTTGTACTAAGTCTCATTTTTAAGCATTACATTAAATATTTAAAAGGTGGTGCATAAATTCAATTTATGCACTATTGTGTATCGCTCACTTCAACTCTAAACTTCTTTTTAGGGGTGCAACTCGGGCGGGTTGAACGGGTTGGACAGTCAACCCTAACCCTAAGTATATAATATTCAACCCTAACCCTAACCCTAACCCTAACCCTAACCCTAATCCTAATCCTATCTCGGGTTGAATTCGAGTTAATCATTTCAGGCTGATTTCGAGTTACTTTACGGGTTCAATTCGGGTTGAGCCCAAAATAGCTTGTTGTTCTAAATCTGATGCACTGTCCCACAATCCAGCTGCAGTATACATGCTTGCTAAAATCACATAGTTTACTGACTTCTCATGTTCTATATTAAATAGGTGTCTGACTGCAATTTCTCCAATAGATATATTGTCATAGTTACTACATGCCCTAAGAATGGAACCCCAAAGTGAGACATTAATTCGGGTTGAATCCGATGGCTCAACTCGATGTCCGCCCAAATTAAATTCGGGTTAAAGTTTTTTGACCCAAATCCAACTTAAATATTAAAAACTCTAACCCAAACTTTAATTTTTTCAATTAGGTTCAAGCTGAAATCGAGTTAGTCCGCCCAAATTCCACCCCTTACTTCTTCCCAGGCTATACAAGGTTGACCTGTGGTTAGTAGGAAATGATCAACTGTCATGACAATGACACATCAAACGGCGGTTCACATGACAGGATTCAACTACTTCCCGAGGTGTAGTCATGTTGGTCTGGTTACTAGTACTACCACACCCGAGATTGGTGGTTCCCAAAATGTGAGTCACTGTTTCGGGACAGTATACGTTGCAAATGCTTATTCGTCAGAAACATGTGCTACCTCCCTCCTTTTATTGCTCATTTGCAGATTCGTATCCCTTGTAATTTAACGACCACTAACGACCCATGAGATCTCGAGGCGTCATCCACGTCTAACCAGCTCCCGGGTTTTCTCAGGGTCAGGTACGGCTCCATAAATATTGATTGTAATGATAATATTATGTTATTATTATCGCATGATATTTTTAATTAATAATAAATTAACAAGTAAGTAAATAGATTATTTTTTATTTAGTAATTATTCTATCCTCACTTTGTCCATTTGTAAATTTATTATTAGATATTGATAACATGTGATAATAATAATAATATAGTATTACTGTTACTCTGTCCAAATCTAAGAGAAAACATGTATTGCAACGACGACACCACATCATTGTCGACACATGATATTATCATTCAAGAACAATATAACAAATAAGAAAAGGGTAAAAATCATTCAGACCCCCTGAGTTTTGTCTTAATGACACGGACACCCCCTCACATTTTATTAATTACAGTGACACCCCCTCCGTTCCATGGCCGTCAATAACTAAGACAGAAAAGAGTGACATCACCTTAAAAAACCCTTGTAATCCCAAAATTAGCCCTCAATAGTAAGATTAAGTATTATATATTAAAATTTCCTCAAAAATATATAATAGAAAGACTATTATACCCCTCAATGCACTTTAAAAACAAAGCACAATAAATTTTTTTTTTTTTTAAACAGCTAAATCTCAACTATCAATCTTTTTTTTTTTTTTCTAAGAAAAGGAAAATTTTATTGATAAAAGAAACAATTACATGAATCAAAGAACAAACTTGTTTGAAAGAATACAAGAAATAGCTTTAATCCTTCAAGATGATTAAAACAATTTTTAACTACTTTACTGCATCTTCTGATCTTTACATTCAGCTCCTAGAATCTGTCCAGCTATTGAGCATGTTGTTCAGTACCTTTGAACCAAACAAATTCTGGCAGACACTTGGTAGCCTTCAAAATGCACAGGCAGCAAGCATCTCCAATGCACAACATCACCCTGGCATCATCTCAGCAACTATCCTCAAACCCTTCACAGCAGTGTAGCAGAAACGCAGCAGATACAACCCCATTAAACTGTCTGCTCTATTCAATATGTCTCCTAAACTGATTATGCTAAAACACATCTAGCTGCAAGAAGTACCCCACAAACAGAAACCAAAGGTCATTACAAAAAGAATCAACCATTACAAGAATCAAAACAGGAAAATCAGTTCATGTTTTCCTATTAAAAAACAAGTTTCTGATTTTCTGTTACAAGCAAAACAGAAAAACTGTTACAACTGAGTAGAGAAAAAAGCAAAAAATTTCCTCATAACAGGGATTAGCCTAATTAAATTCAAAACAAAATTGGGAAGTAAAAGCCACAAACCAGCGACAGCAGCCCAGCCAACACCGACCAGAATATACAAACACCGACAAATACTTTAGCAGCCCAGCCACCCAGCCCTCAACCGACAAACACCAACAAATACTTAAGCAGCCCAACCACCCATACCTCCAAGCATTACCCTTGCTACAACATATACACCGACAAACATATACACCATATACCCATATATGCCCCCAAGTCAACAAAACCCACTCCACCGACAAAATACCACTGCCCACTCCACCGACATCAACCCAGACCAGCCCACTACCACCTAGCCCACTCCACCGACATCTTTCATTAAATGACATTAGACTAGAATTGTTTACGTCTCTAGCAGCACAGATCTTAAGAAAACCTAAACAAACAGCGCAACAACACAACCAATAAGGAGAAAGGGGCTTACAGTGCAGAAGAGTCATCAATGAGGTCAGATACGAGAATAGTGAAGGATCCGAGTTTGAGTTCGACATCAACGCCCATAGGTGTCGCTTGTAGGTGTCGCTTCAACTTGTAGGGTCAGATCTCTGGTGGAGCCAATACATTGTGGAATTTAGGGCTTTTAAGTTCGAGAGGTGATGAGATCTATGGGGATTGGGGAAAGAGGGAGGTTGTGGGGGAATCGGGGAGGAAGAGGAAGAGGAAGAGGAAGGTTTCGATTTGGGGTGAGAAGGGTTAGCGGCTATAGGCAAACGATGGGTTGTAGAAGGTTTTCGATTTCTCTCTCTCTCTCTCTCTCTCTCTCTCTCTCTCTCTGTGGCAAACGATGGGTTGTGTACAAGGGTTTCGATTTTTTAGGGTTTTGTTAGTCAGATGGATATTTATGTCATTTTACACATTGTGGTTTGACTGGCAATATTATAAATCAATAAAATGAGGGTTATTCTTGTCATTGCACAATTTCTATTAACTCCGTTTATGATAAGGGGTGTCACTGTAATTAATAAAATGTGAGGGGGTGTCCGTGTCATTAAGACAAAACTCAAGGGGTCCGAATGATTTTTACCCTTTTTTAAGAAAATGAATTTCACATGTTTTAATAACCAACCCTCTATATCGTTTGATAATCATCTCATATAAAAAAAGTGGGGACTATTTTATCTATTTTATTCCATTTCTATTGCATGGTGACACTATACGATATAGATTACGTGAAGTCATCATTGTAATGAATATTTACTTCACCCATTCTTTAGAAATTTAATGTATGGTGGCATCGTGTTTTTAATGTCACGTGGTGTTATTATCAATAAAAAAACTTACAAGTAAATAAACTAATATCCACTTTTTGCATGATTTCTTATATAAATATTGTAGTTATTAAATCATGTGTAATTTACTTGCATATATTGGTTTGGTTAAATTGTGACATCATGTGATAGTAATGTTGTGTTAACATCGTTAAATTCAATGTTTCCTCCACTCTCTCACTCTGCTCTAATCAAGAATCAAAATGTTATTTTTGCATATAATTTCAATTAACTAAGAAATCAAAGTAGAATAATTTTTGAAATAGAGAAAATAGAGAATTTTTTTTTACTTGAGACATGAGAATTTCGATACAAAATCACTTACTTGATTTGGTTTCAGATTCAATCCTTTATATGAAAATGAAGGGGTTGCCGGCTTTCTACTTCACCAATGAAGAAGTTAAACAATCGTGTTTATCTCTTCAATATGCGTTAATAGGCAAATGTGCCTATGGTAGGCCTACTCTTGGTGTGATTCGAGAAGTGATAAGGTCTAAATGGGGTTTGAAGGGCGAGTTTGAGATAGGTTCAATAGACCCAAGACATGTGTTGATTCGTTTTGAAAAGCAAGAGGATTATGTGAAGACATGGTTGAAGGATGCTACAATAATTGAAGATTACTTGTTCAGATTCTTTAAATGGTTTCCAGCGTTTGTACCAGGGATTGAACCATCTATTGTGCCTATGTGGATATCATTACCTGGATTGCCTTTGAATTTTTTCAAGAAACCGTTTTTGGAGTTGCTGGTAAAACCCATAGGCAAAGTCTTGGCTTATGATCATGCGACACTCTCACTAGATAGGCCTGGGGTAGCAAGGGTATGTGTGGAGGTCAACCTCCTTGCTAAAAACCCGAACAGAATTTGGATTGACATGGGGGCTGAGGATGCAAGATGGCAACGAATAGTATATGAAAAGAACAAGAAATTTTGTAAAAGTTGCAGGAAGCAAGACCATGATGAAGTTGAATGCAGGAAGCAGAAGCCATTGGAGAAGATGATGGTCCCAGAAGGAAAGAATCCTTTACCAGTATCAGCGAGTGACGAAAAAGAAACTATGAATAAGAGAAAAGGAAAACAGGTCGTAATGGCCCAAAATGAAGGAATGCAGTATCTATCGATGGGTAATGGATTCAAGGAAACTCAAGGTCGTGGAAAAATTCAGTTGCAATCAAAGCAGGTAAATCTGCCCAAACAACGGAAAGAAATCTGGAAACAACAGCAGAGGCCGAATCAAGTCAATATTCCAGACAAGGAAACAGTTTCTGCGATTGGAAAAGAAGCAGATTCAGTTTTGGAAGGAGGGAATATGGAAAAGGAAGGCTCTATTATGATCCTGGAAAGGGGGGATCATTCGGGCAAAGACAATATAGAAGATAATGGTAAGGAAAATCCCAACAAGGAAAGTGTGCCAACCCAAGATTTCGAGAATCCATCGTTTCAAAATTTAAACTCGGTAATGGAGAATGAAGAGCATGAGGAGCAGAATGACTGTGTACTACTCAATACTACCGCAGAAGATCAGGATCAGCAAAACGATTTAGCAGTCAAAAGCAAAGTTGTGCAGCAAGCCACTTTGAGAGAAATGCCTATGAACAAGCAGTTGTCTCCGATTTCTCAATCTAAGTTCTTAATTGTTCGTCACTACGCGGCTAGAGAAGGAAGCCATGTAAGTTCGGATGATGACAGTGGGATAAGAAGCATCAAGGAGCCTCCAGACAAAGGCTACTTCTCAGATTCAGAAGTTTCCCCAATTACAGAGAGTCTAGATGCAGATTCTTATTCATCAGCTTCTGGATTTAAAGATACTGCTATGCAGCTTATGCAGGTTCAGGACCGTTCCCACTCGGGTATGATTACTAGATCCAAGTCTAGCAAGCTTCCCTCTTTTTATTCTCAATGATTAGTATAATATCTTGGAATGTTAGAGGAGCGAAAAATGAGTCTTCTAGACTAAGACTTAAGAAGTTTATTAAGATGCATGATGTTTGCTTAGTGTCAATATTGGAGCCTAAAATGGAGCCTTCTAAGTTGCGTAGTTTGTGTGGTTCAATGGGTTTCTCCTCCTCTTTAGCTAATCCTTTAGCTGGAAATTACATATGGCTTATATGGGATCATAGGGTGCAGGTTATTGTACTTGCTACTCATGAGCAAGCCCTTACAGCTCAAGTATCTTTTTTGGGATCCTTGCCTTTTAATGTGACATTTGTATATGCCAAGTGTGATCATATTTTGAGAAGGCCCCTATGGAGGCATTTGGAGTCTATTCAAACTAATGAACCTTGGATGCTGGTCGGAGATTTCAATGCAATTATTAGTTCATCAGAAAGAAAGGGAGGTTCTACTCCCAGTTTGTCGGTCATGGCAGAGTTCAGCAGCTTTATCCATTCATTGGGATTACAGGAGTGTACATTTTCAGGTTCCCCTTTTACCTGGTGTAATAAGCATCAAGATAACACTATTATGTGGCAGCGTCTAGATAGAGCCTTGTCTAATGTTAATTGGGGGGAGAGATTTCAACACACATCAGTTGAGCATGTTGCTAGAGGACAATCAGATCACTGCCCTTTAATTATCAAATTTTCAGAAGAAGCTGGCCCTAGAAGACTCTCATACTTTAAATTTTTAGACATGTGGACTGAACATCCAGCTTTCCTTGATGTAGTTGAACAGAGCTGGAGGACCAATTTTTCTGCTAATCCTATTGTTACCATGTTTCTCAAGCTGAAGAATGTTAAGATTTGCTTAAAGCAATGGAACAGAGATGTATTTGGGAATATTTTCGACAATGTCAGAAAGCAAGAAACGAAACTCTTACAAGCTGAAGCAGAAGTGGAGAGGAATGACACACAAGCTGCTAATCAAGCGCTTCAAGTAGCAAAGGGAAATCTTGATCATCTTCTTAGAATGGAGGAACTCTATTGGAGACAGAAAGCTAACATCAAATGGGCAGTGGAGGGGGAAAGAAATACAAAGTTATATCACGCAATAGCCAAAGGGAAGTTTATGAGGAACAAGGTGTCTAAAATTAAAAATGCAGATGGTGAATGGTTGGAAGATGCAGATGAAATTACAAGGTGCGGTGTTAGTCATTTCTACGAACTATATAGATCCGAATCTCATTCTATAGAGGAGGATCTACTCTCAGTTATTCCATCTCTTGTCACCGAGGAGGATAATAACATGCTGCTCTCTCCAGTCACTATGGAGGAACTCAAAAGTACTGTCTTCTCTATGTCTGCGCACAGTGCGCCTGGCCCAGATGGTTTCTCAGGTAAGTTCTATCACAGTGCTTGGGATATTATCAAAATTGATTTGTTGGCTGCTGCTAATTTCTTTATTGAAGGAGGGGATATTGCTAGAGCAGTCAATGCTACACTGCTTACACTCATTCCAAAGAAAGAGCATCCAACCTCTTTCTCTGAATTTAGACCAATAAGTCTATGTAATTTCTTATACAAGATTCTTACTAAGCTAATAGCTTCCAGGATGAGTGGTCTGTTGCCTAAATTAATCTCTCAGGAACAACACGGTTTTGTTAGGGGAAGGAACATCGGGGATAGTATTGCACTAGCTCAGTTAATGGTAAATGAGTTAGACAGAAAGGTGGAGGCGGGAAATGCTGTATTAAAGCTCGATATGATGAAGGCGTTTGATAGAATGGAATGGGATTTTATATTCCTAACACTTAAAAGCTTTGGTTTCTCAGAGGCATTTGTAGCTGTAATTGCTAATTGCTTTCAAAACCAGAATATTTCAGTAGTACTAAATGGAGCCAGACATGGCTTTTTTCCTACCACAAGGGGATTGAGGCAAGGAGATCCATTGTCTCCAAGCCTCTTTATCATAGCAGAGGAAGTCTTAAGTAGAGGGCTCCAACAAAGATTCCAGCAAGGTCTTATAAAGGGGTTTCACACAGGCAGGGGATCCATGATGCTAAGTCATCTTCTTTTCGCTGATGATACTCTTATTTTTCTAAGGGGAACAAAGAAATCGATGAGAAACCTTCTTCAGTTTGTGGACAGGTATGAAAAGTCTTCTGGTCAAAAGGTAAACAAGCAAAAAAGCTCTCTTTATTGTTCAACAAAAATTCCCCTTGCAAGAAAGAATATGTTGTCACGCATAGCTCAAATTCCTTTGAAGGTTTGTCCTTTAACTTACCTTGGATGTCCAATTATAAGAGGGAGAGTGAGGCTGATTCACTTTGAGGACCTGGTTAACAAGTTTCAATCTCGCTTGACGGGTTGGTATTCTAAGCTCCTCTCTAATGCAGGTAGGATTGTCCTCATACAATCAGTTCTATCTTCTCTACCAGTGCATCTGTTATCTGTACTAAATCTACCAAAAGGAATTATTAACAGATTAAATTCTGCTATGGCCGCTTTTTTCTGGTCTGGACAAGTAGAAGTGAAAAAGAGACATTGGTGCTCTTGGAATGATATTACAAGGCCTAAGGATGAAGGAGGCTTAGGTATCAGAAAGTTTACAGAAGTTCAGCAATCCTTTAGAATGAAGCAGGTGTGGAAATTACTTCAAAGAAATTCCTTATGGTCTGACTTTTTCTCTGCTAAATATTTGCGCAACCAGCATCTCTTGAGAAATAGAAGGCAAGATCTCTCAAAGTCATTCTCTTCCTTAGAGCCTTTCTTTGAGATTGTAGTTCAAAACTCTCAGGTTTTGGTGGGTAATGGAGAGACTGTAGACTTCTGGTGTGACAACTGGACAGGTGATGGGGCGCTAATCTTGGCTAATTCTATAGTTCCTGACAGATTCCCAAAGCTTTCAGAGGTTCTAGTTAATGGGGTATGGGAGCTAGAAGAGGTGGAGCAATACATGGATGAATCTTTGCTCCAGCAAATAAATTCATACCAGATATCTTTGTTAGACAGAGAAGACAAACTGATCTGGAAGCACACTGCATTGGGGAATTTTTCAGTTAAGACAGCGTGGAATATAGTTCGTTCTGAAGGTCAGCTGAATGTCTTAGCAGCATCTATTTGGAAACAATTAGTACCTCCAAGTTCACAATTGGTAGGTTGGAAGATTATGAATAGCATTTTGCCCATGGATTCAACATTCCAGGAGATGGGGGTTGCAGTGGTTAGTAGATGTGTTATCTGTCAAGGAGAGACGGAGAATGTGCAGCATTTGTTCATAAATTGTCGATATGTCCACGCGGTTTGGGAAAGGTTGTCACAGTTTATAGGGTTTCAGCTGATTGCAAATGAAAGTCCTATGACCAGGTTCATGAGGCTGTCTAGAATCTACAAGCTACCTTCTCTAAGTCATACTTTGATAAGGGGAATTTCATTATTAGTTTTCTGGCAAATATGGAAAGAACGCTGCAGAAGGATATTTGAAGATCAGAAACTCCATTCATCATCAATTTTCAAGCAGGTATTAAACCAAAGTAAGTTACAAGTTCACAATATCAGACCTAAGGCCGTGGAATCATTTGAGGGATTGAGTCTACTTCAATCTCTTAACATCCCTACGGATCATTTGCCTAGAGTGCAAGTTAAATGGATCAATTGGAAACTCCCTCCTCATGGTATGTTGAAATTAAATATTGATGGTGCTTCTAAAGGGAATCCTGGTCATTCGGGTGGAGGAGCTGTGTTAAGGAATCAATGGGGACAGTTTCTCCTAGGGGGCTCTTATTATTATGGTATTTGTACCAATATGGAAGCTGAACTAAGAGCTCTGATGGATGGTCTTATGTTATTGGAACAATCTGGTTTACAAGTCTATCCACTTATAATAGAAACAGATTCTCAGATCTTAGTGGACATGGTCAAACAATCTAGCAAGGCTTCTTGGAGATTCTGGACTCTCCTTCCCAATCTTTTATCTCTTATCTCCAATTTTGATTTTCAATTACAACACACTTATAGAGAAGGCAACTCGGTGGCTGACTCTTTGGCAAATCAAGGGGTGATTAATATGCACTCTTCGATTTATTCCTCTACAGACTCCCTCCCTATTTCTACAAAACTCCTCATGCTTCAGGATACTATGCAACTAAGAGTTCTTCGAAAGAAAATTACTCTCTTTACTGGGGCTCTCTTCGATTAAGTGTCCACAGTGGGGTTTTCTTCACATATTCACCAATCACAGAGCCTATGGCAGTATGGATTATCAAACATCAAAACAAGTTCAACAAGTTCGAACATTAAAACAAGCTCAACAGTCTGATTATATAGTCCAGTTCTCAGAGGTGGGAAATAAAAACTTAAGATGAGTAGACTTTGGAAGGCACCTATTTTCTTCTGTTGGATACTCTTTCGGTGCTTCTGTTTTGGTCTATAGCAGAGGCTCTCTGGTTGATCTGTCAGCATACTGGATGCTTTGGTGCTCTGTTTCATCTTCAGCGGTTGTGCGGTCCTTGAGCTTCACTTCAGATTTTCAACCTGGTTCTGTCTCAAAGGCCTCTGCGTCTTTGGATTTTTGGTTTTTCCAAATGCTGTACAGGCGCCTGATCAGATCCTTTACATGATAGCCTTATCACTTTGCCTCTTCAGCTGCCTTTCAACGGCCTTATTAGCCTCTTCAGCTGCCTTTCAACGGCCTTATTAGAACGGTTCAGCAGTGTTTTAGCTGCTGTCATTACTGCAGCCCACTTTTAGGCTATAGCTGATTTTTCTATTTTAGGAATAGCATGTTTTTGCATGCACTTGTTCCCCTTTAATTTTTTAATTTTTAATTCTATGTAATTAGATTACATCGAGGGGTACGTCCCTTGGTTAGGTGTAATTTAATTTTTAATTAATAAAATTCCCTCGCTCCATCGAGGTTCACCAAAAAAATATATATATATATATATATGAAAATGAAATAAAATATATTTTTTTGGTGGTAAATTTATTCTTCTACTGCATTCATTTTTTTAGTTCCGAAGAGTAATTGAGTCATGTTTGATAATAGAAAAAATTTCAGTCACACCCTTTTTACTTTATTATATCTTCAAGAACACTCGCTTTTTTTAGTTTTTGAATCTTCACTGATACCCCATGTCAGATTAAAGACCTTAACTAGAATAAGAGTGTGTTTGAAATGGCTTATGAAATCCAAAAAAATACTTTTCTAATAAATGTTTATCAAAAGTGTTTATAAGAAAAACACTTTTATTAAATAAGTATTGTTTGGATATTCAAAATTTAAAATACTTAAATTAATGTATTTTATAAAAAAACACGTTTGGATGTGAAAACACTTGTTTGTATCACAATTGTTAATAGAATTGAATGCACATATACAAACATACACTACACATATAATGATACAAAAAAAAAAATCATACACAAAAATATCATATTAATAAAGGTATCATACGAAAAAACTACATAGTACAACTATCTCAATGACATACTAAAGTCGCAAAACACATGTTAATAGTAAATACAATCAAAAATCATGATTGATTGTCCCTTAGAATTGTTGAAGCAATACGTTCTCTCTTCCTATACATTGGATTTGTATCTGACAAATCAATATCCTCTTCAAAAGCAGTTTGATTTACATTGTTTTCCTCCTCTAACTCCACGTCTTCATTAGCATACCTTGCAAATAATATGTCTTATGTCATGAAGCCTTATGTAATTGTGGCAAGTCACACAAGCAACAACAATAAACATTTGCTTACTGAAATCAAAACTGGGCATTTGGTGTAAAATTGAAAATATTTTCTTTAATACTCCAAAACATCGTTCAATCACATTCCTTAATGAAGAATGTGCATGATTGAACAACTCCTCCTTCCCATGAGGTCTTCCCCCTCTACAAAATTCGGATAAATGATATCTCGTTTCCTTATATAAGGAGTAAGATAACCATCTATATTAGGGAAGCCAGCATCTACCACATAATATTTAAACAATTAACTCCTACAATATTTAAATTGATCTAATTAAATGTTACCTCAACAAATATATTTCATGTCTGGTCATCACACAAGACACCTCCTGTTATAGAGTCAATAGTCACTCCAGTATGATTAGTCAATTTGTGCCATGACTTCCATGCATCCTTAGTAATAACAAAGTGATTCTTCAATTGTTTTTGGTCATACATGACATTTTCCTTTGCCGTAAACTCATCTATAATATTCTTCCAACCTCACTTGTTAAAACTAATAGTAGGCTGATTCCCTTTATTCACCTTTTTAACACATAACTCAAAAAAAGTCTTATGTCGCTCGACAGTCCAATTTGTTTTGTCTTTTTCATTCCTAGAACTACTAGAAGCCATCTAAAGTAACATCACAAAATACATGGGTTATTAGCACAACTCGTATAATAATAATAAATTCTAAGATCAATTCTCCTTTTAAGACCATTCTAAAAGATTCCTCTAGGTAATCATTTGATCCATAAGGGACGTGGAATTACATGGCATAGGCAAAAATTAAGAAGCCCAAATATCTTCTAATTTGCATTAAAAACAAGATAGAAAAAAGTTCAACATATGCTATAACCTATGAATATGATTCAGGCAAAAATGAGTCATTTCTAGGTATGCCAATTGACTAATAATCAAACATTGGGTCCAGAGACTAAAAATTAAACCCGAGAATGAAGCTCAAATTCAACCCAATTTATACAACCTGAATCTAACCTGAAACTATATTTTAAACACCCACAATTTAATTTGGAAAAAATTTGGATATAATTGAATTCAGTTAAACCCAACTGAGGATATCATAAAATGAGCCCAAATGATGCTCAGCCCACCCTAGTTGTTCCCCTAGTGAGAATCTTCTATGTAAATGTTCAAGTATGGACCGTCAATTTCATTGCTACCAATCTGTACTACATATGCTTGCATATGCAGCTGGCTCTCAATCCATTTTTCTGATTTTTTCTGGCTCTCAATCTTCTATGTAAAGGAATCTAAAAAGCTCAAGAACAACACTACTCACATAATCTAGAAATATTTGAAGAAGAATTACAAAAGTTTTATTAGGATACAATAGCTCAATAGGATATCTTATGGTTCCAAAACTGTAGGCCTAAGTGGATAAGTTTAGGAGACAGAAAACACTAGATACTTCCATGTCTCTAATATTATAAGAAGGAAAAAGAATAGACCTCAAACCTTAAAAAATTCACAAGGTGTGTGGAATGACAGATCAAGCACAAATTTCTAATGAAATCCCAACACTTTATAGGAACCAATTCACTAATGAACAAGATTACTCTGCTGATCTCACATATCACAACTATCAGGCTAAACTAACAGATTGAGAGAAAAGTATTCTTGAACTTCCTGTAACAGATGAGGAAATTAGGAAGACAACATTCAAGCTCAAAAGCGTGAAAGCTCCTGGACCCAATGGATTGCAGGCCTATTTCTACTAGAAAATGTTGGGATGTAGTTGCAAATTCTGTATGTCTACTAGACAACACAATTCAGACCCATTAGTTTGGGTAACATTTGCTATAAAATCCTGACTAAGCTTTTTCAGGTTAGAGAAGCCCTCAATAAAATGATATCGATAAATAGAGGGTAAATTCCATTTTTCTCCATAAAGATACAAAAATTTTCATCTTGCCCCCTCAAAGAATAAAAAACGTTGTAATGTGGTCCATCATGTTTTTTCCGTTTCGTCGTCCATCTATTTTGTGTGAAATTAACCAATCAAGAATCACAAAAATAAATATTGTGATATGTCACAAATTGCATCTATGAAAATAAATCTTGATCTAGTCGTACGTTATAACATTTGCAAATATTATTCTACATATTTCCAAAATGAGATATATTGCTTTTATTTTCATAGATCGATAGAAAATCATAGTTTTGTTGTATGACCCATAATTCTTTCTAATTTTAGGTGACATCCACAAGAATAACCTTAGTGACTGCCCTAAACAATCCTATAAGAATCCAATTTGATTATGATATGTAACCGATTGCATCTATGAATAGGGGTGTCAATTTTATCCGTTAACACGAATCCGACCCGACACAAAACTCGAAAATAATACGATTAGTTGACACGAGTAATAAATGGGTCAAATTAAGGTTCGACACGAATAACACGATTAATGGGTACTGTAGATAGAAAATAATTATTTAAGGAGTATTATAAACAGAAAATAAGAATTTTATAATTTTTTAAATAGTATTATATGAGTTGTTGTCGAATAAAATAATTTTTGATTAACACGAATCCGACACATACCAAAAGTAACATGACACGAAAATAACATGACCGAAAATGACACGACACGATACGATTGACACCCCTATGAAAGATTCTATCATTATGATATATGCAATAGTCTTGTACCTATTTTCATAACTAAAGTCAAATTGAGGGTTAATGATGTAGACCTAAATCTTTTCTTGCACTTTGAAAAAACTTTAGGTAGAGAAGAAACTTAGGAAGACCATTCCTGTGAGCCCATTAACTAACATCACATTATTAGACCCACAGAAGGACACAATAAAAAAAGAAGACTGAGTCAGGTGACTTAACC
This sequence comes from Ilex aquifolium, assembly GCA_951799425.1. NCBI lineage: Eukaryota > Viridiplantae > Streptophyta > Magnoliopsida > Aquifoliales > Aquifoliaceae > Ilex > Ilex aquifolium. Next base: position 9,801,015 of record OX637391.1, on the reverse strand, counting down.
CAGCCATGACTGTTATCAACAATTTCGTTGTCATCCTCAAATTCGTTGTCATCTAGAAGCCAGAAAATATGCCATTGAAAAGCTAATGTAAACAGCCACTAATCAAAATATGCACAAGAAGTACTCAAAATAAAACAGCATTTAAATGCTCAGAAATAGTTGAATTGACACACTCCTAAGGTCCAAAGCACTTGAAAACTGTAACAGGGGAAAAAACATTGACCACTGCAAGCAACTTTCAAAACCGTAAATCATCGTCTCAAGATGCTAGAAATCTATAGTTCTCATAGATCTAATGTGCAATCAACTCCCACAATAATCATGGATCAAATAAAAACATTTTCCCTAAAAACTTTCAAAGATCTCCACAACTTTCATCATAAAAAAAAATTCATAAACCAAAATATACTAACCCACAACAAATCACAAACAAATAGTTGTCAAAGATGCCATAAAAGTAGTTAATAGGAGGATATTGTACCTTGTTTAAAAGGATCTGGTTAGATTAGCGATACAACAAATTAAGAACGGTGAGAGAGAATGCCGCTCCGATGTCGTCGGTAGTCGGTGAGAGAGAAGGTAAGTGTTGTCGTCGGTCAGCGAGTGAAAGAACACATTGACGCCATCGACGGCGACGATGGTTTCCAAAGTGGAAGAAGTCGTTCGTTCACAGCATAGGTATGGACTATGGAGAGAGTTACAATTAGGGTTGTCAACATCCGACACGACACGATTAACCGACACGAATTAAACGGGTTTGAGTGAGATCTTAATGGGTTTAGGTGATAAACGGGTTGACATAACAAACACGTTTAATAAACGGGTCGTGTTCGGGTGAGACCTATCAAACCGTTTATCACAAATTTACTCGTTTAAATAAAATTAATATAATAATAAATTAATAATTATTTTAAAAAATTAGCAAAAAAAAAAGAAGTAAAGAAATCAATACAAAAAAAAAAAGTAAAATAGTAATTCAAAGACAAAAGAGGGGAGATGAAGAGTACTTCAAAGACAAAGGCAAACCAATGCCTTTTGTTTTTGTCCCACATTGAAAAATGAAGGAGATGGAGAGAGTTGAGTTTCCTATAAAAGGCAAACCAATGTCTTTTGTTTTTGTCTCACATTGAAAAATGAGGGGAGATGGGGAGGGTTGAGTTGCTTATAAAAGGCAATGACCTCTTTCATTTTTTTTTAAGTCTTCAAGTCTGATTTTTATGAGATTTGGCTAAAAATTCTTTTTTTTTTAGGTAAGTACAATTGACAATAAAAAAAAGTGGAGTACTAAAATTTGTTGATATAATTTTTTTAAAATTAAACGGGTTAAACAAGTCGTGTCGTGTTACTCGTTTATGAAACGGGTCGTATTCGTGTTGAGATTTTTCACCTGTCACCCGTTTAACCCGACACGTTTGACACCCCTAGTTACAATTAGGGGTGTCAAACGTGTCGGGTTAAACGGTTACGTGTCGGGTTAAACGGGTGACGGGTGAAAAATATGTAAACCCGTACCCGACACGTTTAATAAATGGGTGAAAAATCTTAACCCAAACACGACCCGTTTAATAAACGGGTAACACGACACAACTCGTTTAACCCGTTTAATTTTAAAAAAATATATATTAACAAATTTTAATACTCCACTTTTTTTTATTACCAATTATACTTACCTCAAAAAAGAGAAATTTTTAGCCAAATCTCATAAAAATCATACTTGAAGGCTTAAAAAAAAATGAAAGAGGCAATTGTCTTTTATAGGCAACTCAATCCTCCCCATCTCCCCTCATTTTCCAATGTGGGACAAAAACAAAAGACATTAGTTTGCCTTTGTCTTTGAAGTGCTCCTCATCTCCCCTCCTTTGTCTTTGAACTACTATTTTACTTCTTTTTTTTGTATTAATTTATTTACTTCTTGTTTTCTTGCTAATTTTTTAAAATAATTATTAATTTATTATTATATTAATTTTATTTAAACGGGTAAACATGTGATAAACAGTTTGACAGGCCTCACCCGAACACGACTCGTTTATTAAACGTGTTTGGCGTGCCAACCCGTTTATCACCCAAACCCGTTTAATTCGTGTCGATTCGTATCGGTTAATCGTGTCGTGTCGAATTTTGACAGCCTAGTTACAATGGTGAGGAAGAAAAAAAAGTAAAGATAAAAGTGAATGAGTTAAAGTGATTTTCGATAAGTAAAAAGTTTTATTTTTTAACTTTTATTTTGGACTTATTTAAGTGGTAAAATGATTTTAACTTTTTTAAAATTATTTTTAATAAGTAATCCCAAACACTATTTTTTTTTTTTTTAAGTACTTATAATAAGTCAAAAGTCTAAAAAACACTTTTTTTTTAAATCAATCCAAACACACTCTAAATTTATTAAATTGTCCATGATATATTTTAGGAAAAATTTCATCCACACTCCATCTAGATAGATATATTTTCAATGAGACTCACGCTATTTTATAAATTTTTTTGAGTATTAAAATTTGGACCGACTAAAATTTGATTCGAGCCAAATAAAATTTGTTTTTAATCAGCTCGAATTAAATTTTAATCAATTCGAATTTAATTTTAATCGATCTGAATTTTGACACATAAAAAATATAAATTTTAATACGTAAAAAATGAATTTTAATTGGCACAGATTTTAATAAGTAAAAAAAATATAAATTTTAACAGACTCTAATCAAATTTTAATCGGTGTTAACAGCTCAAGTTCAGTTCAAATTAATTCGAATTTTAATAGGCACGAATTTTAATACGTAAAAAAAAATTCAATTAGCTCGAATCGAATTTTAATATGTAAAAAAAATAAATTTTAATCGACTCGAATTTTATGTAAAAAGATTGTTTAGGGTTTATATAGGGATAATTTTGATATTTTAGATACAATTTTTTTTTATTAAAAATGGTGGTTTAATGACAAAGGGTATTAATTATGTTTAAATATAAATTAAAAGGGGTGTCAGTGATATTTTAGATAATATAAGTGATGTCCTTGAAAATATGATAAACTAGAAGAAGTGTGACTAAAATTTTCCCTTGATAATATTTAGATCCTATTATTTTTGTCCTTCTTATATTTGAGTCATTTTATTTTGAATCGCATCATGATAAATTGATAATGTTGTATTTAAAATTCCCGGCAGAAATCATAAACCTTAGTTCTCATGACTATAACTCCCTTTCACTCAATCAAATTCATTAAACATAATTTTTTCACAAAACTTAAAATTCATATTATCAGTATTTCAATTAAACCAAAGAAAAAGAATATGCATTTCTAAAATTATTTGCACAATATATACTAAGGTAATTATTTTTCTCTTTTGAGTTAAAATGAGTTTGTCATATTAAAAAAAAATTAAGTTATTCAAATGTAACACAAACTTAATTCATTATAATTCGAATTAAAAAATTCATATGTTTTCCACTTTCATATCATATTGAGTAGGAAAAAAAATATTTTTTGTATATAATTTATTGGTCTAATTCATCATAAATACAATGAACCTTGATTAACACCGAAATTCATTATAAATTTAATAATAATAATTTATTATTACTATAAATTACGTTTTTACCACCAAGATATTTGAGGCATGGGTCTGGTAATAACCATTTTGTGGTCGGGTTCGACTACAGTACCGATATTCACTTTTCGGTACGGTACCGAAAAAATAAAATGAACGGTTGATATATAACGAAGAATTTTGACCGTTGATCAAATCTAACACTTTTTACCGGCTACCCACTCCACTGAGCCTTACGCTTTCATAAAAAAAAAAAAACACAGCCGAAGAAGAAGATGGAGTTGCAGAATTGTTTTTATCCTGTAAATGCTTCAACAGATTATAAAAGTATCGTCATTTATTAAAACTAAGATTAAGCCATAGTCTTTTCATAAATAAAAAAAAAAAAATCAGATAGGGAAGAAGAAGGAGAAATATCGTTGCATAATTGTTTTTATCCTATGAATTGTTCAAGAGATTATAAAATCATCATTTATTAAAACAAAGATTAATATTATAGTAAATTTATTAAAAAAAAAAAAAAAACTCAGACGAAGAAGAAGGAGAAAGAAGAAGATGGAGTTGCAGAATTATTTTTATCCGCATGAACCATTCAAGAGATTATAAAATCATCATCATTTATTAAAACTAATGTTGAGATTATAGTAAGAGTACTACTTTTGTTGGTTAAAATTACCAGGGTACCACTTTTTTTGTTAACATTATTACGACCTTTTTTGTTAACATTACTACTGTTTTGGTTAAGAGTACCATTTTTTTTGTTAATATTACAACTTTTTTGGTTAAGAGTATCACATTTTTGGTTAATATTACCACTATTTTGATTAAGATACCACTATTTTGGTTAACATTACCACTATTTTGGTTAAGAATACCACTTTTATGGTTAACATTACCACTGTTTAAGTTAAGATTAACACTTTTTGGGTTAACATTACCATTTTTTAGGTTAAGATTACAACTTTTTTGTTAAGAGTACCACTTTTTTGGTTAATATTACCACTGTTTTGATTTAGAGTACCACTTTTTTTGTTAACATTATCACTATTTTAGTTAACAGTACCACTTTTTTGGTTAACATTATCACTGTTTAAGTTAAGATTACCACTTTTTTGGTTAAAATTTCACTTTTTGTTTAAGATTACAACTTTTTTGGTTAAGAATACCACTTTTTTGTTAACATTACCACTATTTTGATTAAGAGTACTACTATTTTGGTTAAATATTACCATTTTTTTGGTCAAGATTACCACTTTTTTTTTGCTAAAATTACCATTGTTTTGGTTAATAGTACCACTTTTTTTGTTAACATTACCACTATTTTGGTTAAGAGTACCACTGATTTGAATAATATTACCAGTTTAATGGTTAATATTACCACTATTTTGGTTAAGAGTACCACTTTTTTGGTTAACATTACCACTGTTTAAGTTGAAATTACTACTTTTTTGGTTAACATTACCATTTCTTTCGTTAAGATTACAACTTTTTTTGGTTAAGGTTACACTTTTTTGGTTAAGAGTACCACTTGTTTGGTTAAAATTACAATTCAAATGATTAAGATTACCACTTTTTTTGCTAACATTACCACTGTTTTGGTTAATAGTACCATTTTTTTGGTTAACATTACCACTATTTTGGTTAAGAGTACCACTGATTTGGATAATATTACCAGTTTAATGGTTAACATTACCACTGTTTTGGTTAAGAGTACCACTTTTTTTGTTAACATTACCACTGTTTAAGTTGAAATTACTACTTTTTTGGTTAACATTACCATTTCTTTGGTTAAGATTACAACTTTTTTTGGTTAAGGTTACACTTTTTTGGTTAAGAGTACCACTTGTTTGGTTAAAATTACAATTCAAATGATTAAGATTACCACTTTTTTTGCTAACATTACCACCGTTTTGGTTAATAGTACCACTTTTTTGGTTAACATTACCACTATTTTGGTTAAGAGTACCACTGATTTGGATAATATTACCAGTTTAATGGTTAACATTACCACTGTTTTGGTTAAGAGTACCACTTTTTTGGTTAAGATTACCACTGTTTAAGTTGAAATTACTACTTTTTTGGTTAAAATTACCACTTTTTTGGTGAATATTACCACTTTTTTTGATCGATCAATTGCTTTTAGCGATCAAGAATTGCGATCGAATCACGATTCGATCGATCAAGCGCTGAGTAGCGATCGGGTTCGAGTAGCGATCAATAGTGGCGATCAAGAGTGGTATAAAGTGCAGTTTGCGATCAAGAGTAGCGATCAAGATTGGGATCAAGTGCACTCTTGCGATCAAGACTAGCAATCTAGACTGGATCGATCAAGATTGGGATCAAGTGCACTCTTGCGATCAAGACTAGCAATCAAGACTGGATCGATCAAGATTGGGATCAAGTGCACTCTTGCAATCAAGACTAGCAATTAAGACTGGATCGATCAAGATTGGGAGCAATTCAATTTAATCAAATTAACATGTAATTTCATCCAAATAAAATTTAATTTATCAAATTAAAACCAAATTAATACTCAATTCGTCAAATTAACACAAAAATAACACTTAATTTCATCTAATTAACATTCAATTTTTTCTAATAAGCATTTAATTCACTAAATTAACATTCAAAATTAACTAGTTAACATTAAATTAATCAAATAAGCTTTAAATTTCATTCAATTAACACTCAATTCATCAAATTAACATTTAAACTATCAAATTAACATTCATATTTATCAAACTAGTTAGTGCACACGTGTGTTGCACGTGAACCATTTTGTATTTCATTTTTTCATTTGTAAGTTTTACTTTTCTTCAATATTGGATTAATTTGGAAATATGATGGGAGATGTGTGGAGAAGCAAAAGATAAATAAAGGAGCAAAGTGACAAAATTCACTCGAAATAACATATGATCGTACTCTTACATCCATAGCTATGAACAAAACAAAAACCTCCTTAAAGAAAATTATTTTAACAAACAAGGAAACACTTTGGAAGAAAAACATTAAAATAGACTGGAAGCAAGAGATTGCTAGAATTAGAGGTAGGGTTTTTGAGTCACATTAGGCTACAAAAGTCAATATATTAAATAGAACCAAAATCAATGAGCCGATTATAAGCCCCACCTCCAATCGAAAAAAAAATAACACTTCTCTTTGGCATTCGTTACCAACCCAAACAATTTCACCAACCCTTCTTGGAATACCATTGTCCCTAGTAACACGGAGGGGCTACTTGAGCCTTTGTGCTCGCAGGATTATTGCCATTTGAAGAGCTTTCATGTAGCACTTTTATAATTTTGCAGGCAGCTATTGAAAGAGAAACTTGACTCCATCAAGTTGTAACCAGTATCAAAAGAATTAAAACTTAATTATGCAAACGAATGATATTAGACCAAAAAATAAGCACTAAAATTCTACATCAATGTACCACAAGATCAAACATTAACTTCCTCACCATAACTCTTAATTAAATTTATTCCCGCCTTGCTTTCAATAAGTCGCAAGGTCCACCATTGGACCGGTGATAATAATTGAGAAATGCATCATTACCATTTGCTTTCAGGAGGTTTTTGTGTTCATCTCAACTCATTTATTTAATGAGTCTAACATGTCCACTCATTTGGTGTTTGAATCAACTAAGTTAAAATAGTATAAAAAAAAAATAGTCCGCAACAAAATATCACATTGCCCCCTTCCACCCATTGTCTCCATGAATCGATTTCGTAGTATACCCATAATAAGAATGGGTGCGGTACATGGATGCATGCAATATTGTATACAGTAAAATTAGAACCACAAAATTGAGATTGTACCAAACCATGGGCTTCAAAACAAAGTGGCATACCATATTTTTGGTTTGTGATTTACCTCACGGCAATGATAATATCATTGCTACAAGTGCAAAGATGCAATATAAAAAATTGAAAAGGTAAAAAAGATAGATTGTACGAGTGATGACAGTACCCCCACCTAAAAGAAACGTCTAAGGGCATGTAATAATTCAAAATGTCTTCCATCACATGGAACTTAAAGATAAAAAAATAAAAGCTATCATCCCTTACTTTTGGTAAAATACATCAAGTATGCTACCCATTGGTAGATTGACTCAAATTTTACAAAGTGAAGTGCTAATAGACAAACAAAAATTCTTAAGTTGTTTCTTGAAAACTCATGGGCTGACAAAAAATTCCAAGTTCATATTTCTTTTCCCATCTCTTCATAAATAGAGATAACATAATACAAAAAGACAGTCAATGAGATATACCTCTTCCTTCAAAAGATTATCCAATTCATATTTGCAATCATCTAACCTTCTAAGATTGGAGCTATCAACCACCCACATCAAACAATCAGTTTGCTCAAAATAGTTCCACCAGTAAAATCTTATAGTCCTTTGCGCCCCCCCCAACATCCCATATGTTATGCGTATACCTGTCAATATCAGGTCAATTATCAATGAATTGCATTAAAACTACAAGTAATCATCAATGCTTCATTCAACTTAACAATCGAAGTAACCATATAGGTGAACCTAAAAAATTAGAAAACCCTTAATTTAAAGAATCTAATTTAACAAACTAACATGAAATTATATTGGGTCCAACATTGAAATTTAAAAAATAGTGAATTTTCAATAATTCAATTAGCAACAAAAGTATCCACCACCTATGTTTGACAAACAGCACTGAGTGAGTGTAATGGAGATTTAAGAAAAGAGCATGCTTGTTGTAAGTCATGGCCTTAATGTTGATATATATACATATATATGGGAGAGGGGAGTAGGTCGATGAATCCCATTTGAATTGCAACCCTCAATATAATTCTTTCCATTCAATTATCTCAACTAACACTCAGCAAACACAAAAACGATATCATTAGCTTCACAATATATTCCCAATAACCCCCACGAACTACTTAGCAACCATCTAAGTAAAACACAAAGAGAGAGAGAGAGAGAGACACACACTTACGGATGATATCACCCAGTTGAAAGGTCTTAGTAGCAGCCCATTGCTTGTAATCAATATTGCCAATGGTGGTCCAACCAGTGGAGCCATGCTTGAATTGTAACATGAAGATAAACCAACATGACATTAAACTTTTATTTAAGGATAGTTCATTGAAACAATTCATACCTTCGCTTACTACCCATAGTGAAGATGACAATCTCTTTTCATTTGCACAGCAGTAATACTTTTAGCAAGAGTTGCTCTCTCACCACGAAAGCCACCTGTGTGGGAAATTAGAATGAAGTAAATGGAATTCACATGTAAGTAATAAAAGTATCAATAGCTTTATAACTTTAGCTAATGTCTACTTGTTGTGATATGAGGGCACTTTTAATATCATCGATATAAATCCCACACATAGAATCTTTAAGGCAGAATTTACAAAACTTGCAGAAAAAAATGCACCTCTGACACAAAGCTGATCTCATCTATATTCAAATTGGTGACGATAAATGAAGCAATCAGTTAGTAGCTGGCTAATAGAAATTGGCGCAAAGATAATATCCAATATTAAACCTCATGAGTGATTAATCTGAGGTGACAAATTAGGAGCACTACCACAATGTTGCAAACACCAAGTCTTCTAGTACCATCTGTAATAGAAATAGAAACAAGGAATTGACGTTCAACTCTGGTAATGGTAGAAAATTTTGTGATCTCAAATATAGGTTGAGACATGGGTGGTTCATTGATTTTAGTTATTTGTGCATTTAAATTTCCTAGGATGGGAGTGGAAACAATATAAAGTCAGTGTAGATGCCATTAAAAAACTCATCTTATTTAAAATAAAATGCAAAGCATGACCAAATTTGTTTTAGACTTGATATCTGCATGTGCATGATAACTAATTTATTGCTAACACAGGGCTGTCGTAACCTACAAAAACAAAGAGAATGATATTCAGCCCCATACTGTTAAACGACCAAAATCAATGCCCCAGTTGGCATACTGTTGACAGAGGGACCTCAAAAATGCTCTTCCATCTTTTTTCCACATGCTAAGAATAAGTTCATGTCCACCTACATGTCAACAATCAAAAGCATGTGAGAAAAAAAATGCTCAAAGCATCTGAGAACAACTTTTAACATTTAGGAAAAGATAGACCATCGAATAAGAAAGTTGCTTGCAGGAAAGAAACCTAGTGTCGTCTCTGTTGACAAACCAGCATCTTCAAAGGCACTAAAAAGGCATGAAGAAACACCAAGTCCCTCAAAGAAAATTAAAATGTATGTGCTAAACTGAAAGAAAATAAACTGTAGGAGAAAGCTTATCAAAACTCTCGCTCCTGACCCATGACAAACTCAGCCCAATCTTGGTTTCATGGCCTAGAAGCAGTTTATGGATCATCATTTCTCTACGACAAAGGTCTGCTTCCAACAAAACTTCCAATCCAATAACAATTAGGACAGCTTCAATTCCACAAGTGATCATCATATCAGTATCACCTTGATGGATGTGATCGGCTACAACATAGAAGCAATATTTGAATGTAGCACAAGCAGGTGAAATTGAATAGTTTGGTCCCAAAAAACAAAAATCAATTGCAAGGCAAAACCCATGTTTTTTATAGCATAAGGAATTAAAAAGTGGTGTGATTTTCCTGTAACCTTTCTTCAAGAGAGACTGAACACCGTTAAAAACAATAAGATCATCTACCCTTGTCCCAACAAGCACACCAGCTCGCACCTTTTTTCTTTTTTTTTTTTTAAAAAAAAAATCAAGAGTAAATGATACAATGAGTAAGCATCACAATGTTGTCATTATATCAAGGATGGCCCATAAAACATACATAACACGTGTAAATTTTAAAGAAAATTAACCAACAGAATGAGAAAAGAAAGATGCCAGAAAAAAGAGAAAAAATTGAATGAGATCAACCAAAAATTAACTATACGTGTACTTCTATTGTTTCATTAATGATCAACGATGTAATGTACATCAAAATAATGACAAAGAAATTCTTTTTACAGGCAACCACAATTCTTTGAGGCCATTTGAGGAAGAGTTTGCCATGGATGTACAACATTGGTTACATCAACTAATTTCATGGCTAACTAATACCAGCTCTCCTAAATGAAAGAAACAATACAATTTAAGATCAACCAAAAACTATTTACAATCAAACGAAGACAGCAACAATAAAGTACTTATCTTATTTACAGTCCCTAAAAATGAAGAATTGTTGAAAACATACTAATTCATTTTTATCCAAATTTTGATAGGAAGATGTTGGGACGGCCTTCTTGTTAGTCCATCCAACTCGTACTTGAATTGTTACCTGCTTACAGACGATAAAATTTTATAGAAACAATGTTTTTAGACTCGTGTTCCAATTCAAACAACAATCACATTATGCCACTAAACACAAAATAGGCAATTGAAAAATAATATAACCACTTAAAAAAAAACGAAAATGGTGTCCCCAAGATTCTTTGTGAAAATATTCAGACCCTTATAGGTGGGTAATGACAATAGAATTCCAACTATTTGACCAAAATAGTTGCTTAAGATGTTATCAAGGAGAATAGCTTGGGGGAAAAAATAGATTCTTAAGGTGGTTTATGTGATGTTTAATTGTTCGTAATCATGGAACATCTAGCGATTTCAAACTCCAAGTGATTGCAAGCTATGGAGCAGCAATATGATAAACATAGTGATCACCAACTTGACAACCTGAATTAATAATTCCTTGAAAATATCTCAATGGGGCAAAACCATGCAAAATGCTAAATTAGTTTTGAGCTAAAATTGCCAAAAAGAACAACTGTATTTTGTTATCCTTTTGTCCATAAGCAGGATCTGGCATACAAACTGCTATAGACAAACAAAGTTTTCTCTAGAGCAACCCAAAGGAACGATACCATGTCAAGGTCTGGAGCACAATATGACTATAACAGAGGAAGATGATGTCACGGAGGTACAGAGCTAACTCATCATAGTTTAAAATGGCAATCTTACTTATCAGTCTAAGTTGTTTAAAAGGGTCAATCTCGTGTTAATTAACTGTTGCATACCCGTATTTTGGTGTAACAAATTTTCATAATTTTGCCCCCTCGCAGTAAGTTGTTGATATCAATCATCTAGCTTCTCCTATATTCTTGTAATCTAGCTGGAAATCCACTGTTCAGCATGAGTTGTGGCAGAGCAAGAAGATTTTGTTGAAAAAAAATGGGAATGATGGATTCTTTTTTTGTCGGACCTTCCTGGCTTTGCCTTGGTATTTTGTCTTCCCTTGAAGAACTCCTCAAAATTATGGATTCTTTTTTCGTCTAGTTTTTTATATGAGGATTGAGTTTCTACAAATATGGTAGATTTCATGTAAATTTAGAAACAAAACCAAAAAAAAAATTAAAATTAAACCCAAAATCCATTCTAGCATATAAACGATTTACAAACGAATTGTGGGCAGAACCTATAATACAGTACAACGTAGAAAGAGAATTAATACCTGTTCAAACATTTTTTTTCCTTGAGGCAGAGAAGATTAAGTGGTCGATTTGGGATGACAAATCGATATATCGCCAGGCAAGTATGTCTGGTTCCCAACTTGTCATCAACTTGGTATTGACATGACTGAGAACCAATTTCACGGCAATCACCTTCAGGGGTTATAAGGTATGAAGCGTCTGTAACAGTCGAGTGATACATTTGATCAAAGATATGAAGCGTCTGTAACAGCAACCCAATAACCCAGAGTTTGTAACGGTCACAATTGCATTATCTATGAAGTCACAATTGTCATTATATTATTTGGTAGGGATAATTTAGTCAAATAAAAGTTTTTCAGATATGCTCACTTTTCAAAGTAGTATAGATTGACATTCAGTTTCATCAAATTAACATGTAATTTCATCAAATCAACTCCAAATTAACATATAATTTTAACCAATTAAAATTTAATATATCAAATCAACACCAAATTAATAATTAATTATCATCTAATTAACATTCAGTTTTTCTAATAAGCATTTAATTAACTAAATTAACATTCAAATTCAACTACTTAACATTAAATTAATCAAATAAACTTTCAATTTCATTCAATTTATACTCAATTCGTCAAATTATCATTGAAATTATCAAATTGACATTCAGATTTATCAAATTGACATTCAATTTCATTAAATTAACATGTAATTTATCAAACCAACAACAAATTAACATGTAATTTCAACCAATTAAAATTTAATTTAACAAATTAACACCAAATTAACAATTAATTTCATCTAATTAACATTTAATTTTTTCTGATAAGCATTTAATTCACTAAATTAACATTCAAATTCAACTAGTTAACATTAAATTAATCAAATAGACTTTCAATTTCATTCAATTAACACTCAATTTCATCAAATTAACATACAAATTATCAAATTAACAATCAAATTTATCAAAATGACATTCAATTTCATCAAATTAACATGTAATTTCATCAAATCGACTTTCAATTTCATTAAATTAACATTCGATTTACCAAATTGACATTCAATTTCATCAAATTAACATTCAATTTATGAAATGGACTTTCAATTTCATCAAAGTAACATGTAATTTCATCAAATCGACTTTCAAGTTCATTAAATTTACATTCGATTTATCAAATTGACATTCAATTTCATCAAATTAACATTCCATTGATTAAATTGACATTCAATTTCATCAAATTAACATTCAATTTCATCAAATTAACATGTAATTTCATCAAATCGACTTTCAATTTCATTAAATTAACATTCGATTTATCAAATTGACTTTCAATTTCATTAAATTAACAATCGATTTATCAAATTGACATTCAATTTCATCAAATTGACATTCAATTTCATCAAATTAACAATCAATTTCATCAAATTAACATGTAATTTAATCAAATCGACTTTAAATTTCATTAAATTAACATTCGATTTATAAAATTGACATTCAAATTCATCAAATTAACATTCAATTTGTTAAATTGACATTCAATTTCATCAAATTAACATGTAATTTCATCAAATCGACTTTCAATTTCATAAAATTAACATTCAATTTATCAAATTGACATTCAATTTCATCAAATTAACATTCAATTTATCAAATTGACATTCAATTTCATCAAATTAACATGTAATTTCATCAAATCCACTTTCAATTTCATTAAATTAACATTCAATTTATCGAATTGACATTCAATTTCATCAAATTAACATTCAATTTATTAAATTGACATTCAATTTCATCAAATTAACATGTAATTTCATCAAATCGACTTTCAATTTCATTAAATTAACATTCGATTTATCAAATTAACATTCAATTTCATCAAATTAACATGTCATTTCATCAAATCGACTTTCAATTTCATTAAATTAACATTCGATTTATCGAATTGACATTCAATTTCATCAAATTAACATTCAATTTCTTAAATTGACATTCAATTTCATCAAATTAACATTCAATTTCATCAAATTAACATGTAATTTCATCAAATCGACTTTCAATTTCATTAAATTAACATTCGATTTATCAAATTGACATTCAATTTCATCAAATTAACATTCAATTTATTAAATTGTCATTCAATTTCATCAAATTAACATGTAATTTAATCAAATCGACTTTCAATTTCATTAAATTAACATTCGGTTTATCAAAATCACATTAAATTTCATCGAATTAACATTCAATTTATCTAATGAATAATCAATTTCATCAAATTAACATGTAATTTCATCAAATCGACTTTCAATTTAATTAAATTAACATTCGATTTATCAAATTGACATTGAATTTCATCAAATTAACATTCAATTTATTAAATTGACATTCAATTTCATCAAATTAACATGTAATTTCATCAAATCGACTTTCAATTTCATTAAATTAACATTCGATTTATAAAATTGACATTCAATTTCATCAAATTAACATTCAATTTGTTAAATTGACATTCAATTTCATCAAATTAACATGTAATTTCATCAAATCGACTTTCAATTTCATTAAATTAACATTCGATTTACCAAATTGACATTAAATTTCATCAAATTAACATTCAATTTATCAAATTGACATTCAATTTCATCAAATTAACATGTAATTTCATCAAATCCACTTTCAATTTCATTAAATTAACATTCGATTTATCGAATTGACATTCAATTTCATCAAATTAACATTCAATTTATGAAATGGATATTCAATTTCATCAAATTAACATGTAATTTCATCAAATCGACTTTCAATTTCATTAAATTAACATTCGATTTATCAAATTGACATTCAATTTTTTCAAATTACCATTCAATTGATTAAATTGACATTCAATTTCTTCAAATTAACATTCAATTTCATCAAATTAACATGTAATTTCATCAAATCGACTTTCAATTTCATTAAATTAACATTCGATTTATCAAATTGACATTTAATATCATCAAATTAACATTCAATTTATCAAATTGACATGTTAATTTCATCCAATTAAAATTCAATTTAACAAATAAACACTAAATTAACATTTAATTTCATCTAATTAACATTTAATTTTTTCTGACACATTTAATTCACTAAATTAACATTCAAATTCAACTAGTTAACATTAAATTAATCAAATAAACTTTCAATTTCATTCAATTAACACTCAATTTCATCAAATTAATATTCAAATTATCAAATTAACAATCAGATTTATCAAATTGACATTCAATTTCATCAAATCAGCACCAAATTAACAGGTAATTTAATCTAAATAAAATTTAATTTATCAAATTAAAACCAAATTAACATTCAATTCATCAAATTAATATTTAATTCACTGATTTAACACCAAATTAAAACTCAATTTCTTCTAGTTAACATTCAATTTTTTATAATAAGCATTTAACTCGCTAAATTAACATTCAAATTCAACAAGTTAACATTAAATTACTCAAATAAACTTTCAATTTCGTTCAATTACCACTCAATTCATGAAATTAACATTTAGATTATTAAATTAACATTCAATTTGATAAATCGAATGTTAATTTAATGAAATTGAAAGTCGATTTGATGAAATTACATGTTAATTTGATGAAATTGAATGTCAATTTAACAAATTGAATGTTAATTTGATGAAATTGAATGTCAATTTGATAAATCGAATGTTAATTTAATGAAATTGAAAGTCGATTTGATGAAATTACATGTTAATTTGATGAAATTGAATGTCAATTTAATAAATTGAATGTTAATTTGATGAAATTGAATGTCAATTTGATAAATCGAATGTTAATTTCATGAAATTGAATGTCGATTTCATGAAATTACATGTTAATTTGATGAAATTGAATTTTCATTTGATAAATTGAATGTTAATTTGATGAAATTGAATGTCAATTTGATAAATCGAATGTTAATTTAATGAAATTGAAAGTCGATTTGATGAAATTACATTTTAATTTGATGAAATTGAATGTCAATTTGATAAATTGAATGTTAATTTGATGAAATTGAATGTCAATTTGATAAATCGAATGTTAATTTAATGAAATTGAAAGTCGATTTGATGAAATTACATGTTAATTTGATGAAATTGAATGTTAATTTGATGAAATTGAATGTCAATTTAATCAATTGAATGTTAATTTGATGAAATTGAATGTCAATTTGATAAATCGAATGTAAATTTAATGAAATTGAAAGTCGATTTGATGAAATTACATGTTACTTTGATGAAATTGAAAGTCCATTTCATAAATTGAATGTTAATTTGATGAAATTTAATGTCAATTTGACAAATCTGAATGTTAATTTGATGAATTGAGTGCTAATTGAATGAAATTGAAAGTTTATTTGATTAATTTAAGGTTAACTAGTTAAATTTGAATGTTAATTTAACGAATTAAATGCTTATTATAAGATATTGAATGTTAATGAAATGAAATTTATTGTCAATTTGATGTTAATTTGATGAATTGAATGTTAATTTGGTGTTAATTTGATAAATTAAATTTTAATTGAATGAAATTAGATGTTAATTGGAATGTTAATTTGATAATTTTAATGTTAATTTGATGAATTAAGTGTTCATAGTATGAAATTGAAAGTTTATTTGATTAATTTAATTTTAACTAGTTGAATTTGAATGTTAATTCAGTGAATTAAATGTTTATTAGAAAAAATTGGATGTTAATTAGAGGAAATTCAGTGTTAATTTAGTGTTAATTTGAGTAATTGAATGTTAATTTAGTTTTAATTTGATAAATTAAATTTTAATTGGATGAAATTGAATGTTAATTTGATGAAATTTAATGTCGATTTGATAAATCTGAATGCTAATTTAATGAATTGAGTGCTAATTGAATGAAATTCAAAGTTTATTTGATTAATTTAATGTTAACTAGTTGAATTTGAATGTTAATTCAGCGAATTAAATGCTTATTATAAAAAATTGAATGTTAATTAGATGAAATTGAGTATTAATTTAATGTTAATTTGATGAATTGAATGTTAATTTAGTTTTAAGTTGATAAATTAAATTTTAATTGGGTGAAATTATATGTTAATTTGATGAAATCTAATGTCAATTTGACAAATCTGAATGTTAATTTGATGAATTGAGTGTTAATGGAATGAAATTGAAACTTCATTTGATTAATTTAATGTTAACTAGTTAAATTTGAATGTTAATTTAACGAATTAAATGCTTATTAGAAAATATAGAATGTTAAAGAAATGATATTTATTGTCAATTTGGTGTTAATTTGATAAATTGAATGTTAATTTGGTGTTAATTTGATAAATTAAATTTTAATTGAATAAAATTACATGTAAATTGGAATGTTAATTTGATAATTTCAAAGTTAATTTGATGAATTGAGTGTTAATAGAATGAAATTGAAAGTTTATTTGATTAATTTAATGTTAACTAGTTGAATTTGAATGTTAATTTAGTGAATTAAATGCTTATTAAAAAAAATTGAATGTTAAATAGATGAAATTGAGTGTTAATTTAGTGTTAATTTGATGAATTGACTGTTAATTTAGTTTTTATTTGATAAATTACATTTTAATTGGATGAAATTGAATGTTAATTTGATGAAATTTAATGTCAATTTGACAAATCTTAATGTTAATTTGATGAATTGAGTGCTAATTGAATGAAATTCAAAGTTTATTTCATTAATTTAATGTTAACTAATTGAGTTTGAATGACAATTTGGTGAATTAAAAAGCTTATTAGAAAAAATTGAATGTTAATTAAATGAAATTGAATGTTAATTTGGTGTTAATTTGATTAATTGAATGTTAATTTGGTGTTAATTTGATAAATTAAATTTTAATTGGATGAAATTACATATCAATTTTGGTATTTATTTGATGAAATTGAATGTCAATTTGCTAAATTGGAATGTTAATTTGATAATTTGAATGTTAATTTGATGAATTGAGTGTTAATAGAATGAAATTGAAAGTTTATTTGATTAATTTAATGTTAACTAGTTGAATTTGAATGTTAATTTAGTGAATTAAATGCTTATTGGAAAAAATTGAATGTTAATTTCATGAAATTGAGTGTCAATTTAGTGTTAATTTGATGAATTGAATGTTAATTTAATTTTAATTTGATAAATTAAATTTTAATTGGATGAAATTACTTGTTAATTTGATAAAATTTAATGTCAATTTGACAAATCTGAATGTTAATTTGATGAATTGAGTGCTAATTGAATGAAATCGAAAGTTTATTTGATTAATTTAATATTAACTAGTTAAATTTGAATGTTAATTAAACGAATTAAATGGTTATTTGAAATTATTGAATGTTAATGAAATTAAATTTATTGTCAATTTGGTGTTAATTTGATGAATTGAATGTTAATTTGTTGTTTATTTGATGAAATTGAATGTCAATTTGATAAATTGGAATGTTAATTTCATAATTTGAATGTTAATTTGAGTATTAATAGAATGAAATTGAAAGTTTAGTTGATTAATTTAATGTTAACTAGTTGAATTTGAATGTTAATTTGGTGAATTAAATGGTTATTAGAAAAAATTGAATGTTAATTAGATGAAATTGATTGTTAATTTGATATTAATTTGATGAATTGAATATTAATTTGACGAATTGAATGTTAATTTGGTGTTAATTTGATAAATTAAATTTGAATTGGGTGAAATTACATGTTAAATTGGTATTGATTTGATAAATTAGATGTTAGTTTGATGAAATTGAATGTAAATTCGAAAGTTAATTTGATAATTAGAATGTTAATTTGATGAATTGAGTATTAATTGAATGAAATGAAAGTTTATTTGATTAATTTAATGTTAACTAGTTGAATTTGAATGTTAATTTAGTAAATTAAATGCTTATTAGAAAAAATTGAATGTTAATTTGATGAAATTTATTGTTAATTTGGTGTTAATTTGATGAATTGAATGTTAATTTGATAAATTAAATTTTAAAATTATATGTTAAAGTTTAGCACATTTTTTTTTGCTATTACAATGTTACATACTGCCACAATTTTTTGGGTAAAATTACTTTTTTTGGGGGTTATATTTTGGGTTAAGTTAAAATTATTATATTTTTCACGCTAAATAAATTATAACAAAGTTATAATTTTTGGTAGACCAGTGTTAAATTAAAATAGGTAAAAACATTTGGGGTAATATGAAACTAATTATATAGTTGATGGTATAATATGAAAAATATGATGAAAAAATTTAAAAAATGTAATAATTTAGGGGTATAAGTTAAATTTATTGGACAAGCTTGATCGCTGGTTTGAGCGCTCCAAGAATAGTAGGGATCCAATCCAGATTGGTTTGCAAACTTGATCCTTAAGTGGATCGCTATGAGCGCTCCAAAAAAGTGGTAATTTTAATAAAAAAAGTGGTACTCTTATCTAAATAAGTGATAATTTTAATCAAAAAAATGTTACTGTTAACCAAAAAAGTTTTACTTGTAATTTTAATCAAAAAAGTGATAATCTTAACAAAAAAAAAAGTGTATTTATTTTTTTTAAATATAAGTTTACTATAATCTTAACCTTCGTTTTAATTTTGCAACTCCATCTTCTTCTTTATTCCTTCTTTTTTGTCGTGTGAGTTTTGAATTTACTATAATCTCAATCTTAGTTTTAATAAATGATTATGATGATTTTATAATCTCATAAGATAAAAATAATTCTGCAACTCCATACTTTAATCTTTCTGATTCATCTTCCCAGTTTTTTTTTTTTTTATGAAAAGACTACCACTCAATCTTAGTTTTAATAAATGATGATTATTTATCTTATTTAAAACTAAATAAAAATATACTAAAAAATTTATAATATTTGGGGTTGTTGATTGACATTAAATTTAAGTTAAAAATATTAGGATGTTAGATTAGGTTATCTAAGTTCACCACTATTTTACGTTATATTTTGGGTTAAGTTAAAATTATTACATTTTAATCAAAACAGTACTTTTAATCAAAACAGTGGTATTGTTAACCAAAAAAGTGGTACTCTTAACCAAAAAAGTTGTAATGTTAACCAAAACAGTGGTAATGTTAACCAGAAAAGTTGTAATCTTAACCAAAAAAGTGGTAATCTTAACCAAAACAGTGTTATTCTTAACCAAAAAAGTTGTAATCTTAACCAAAAAAGGGGTAATCTTAACCAAAACAGTGGTACTCTTAATCAAAACAGTGGTAATGTTAACCACAAAAGTTGTAATCTTAACCAAAAGAGTGGTAATCTTAACCAAAACAGTGATACTCTTAACCAAAACAGTGATAATATTAACCAAACAGTGGTACTCTTGACCAAAATAGTGATAATGTTAACCAAAAAAGTTGTAATCTTAACCAAAAGAGTGGTAATCTTAACCAAAACAGTTGTACTCTTAATCAAAACAGTGGTAATGTTAACAAAAAAAATGGTACTCTTAGAAAAAACAGTGGTAATTAACCAAAAAAGTGGTACCTTTAATCAAAAAAGTTGTAATCTTAACCAAAAAAGTTATAATCATAACAAAAAAAATGGTATTGTTAACAAAAAAAGTGGTACTCTTAACCAAAACAGTGGTAAAATTAACCAAAAAAGTGGTACTCTTAACCAAACAAATGGTAATATTAACCCAAAAAGTGGTACTTTTAATCAAAACAGTGGTATTGTTAACCAAAAAAGTGGTACTCTTAACCAAAAAAGTTGTAATCTTAACCAAACAAGTGATAATCTTAACCAAAACAGTGGTACTCTTAACCAAAACAGTGGTAATGTTAACCAAAAAAGTGGTACTCTTATCGAAACAGTGTTAATTTTAAACAAAAAAGTGGTACCCTTAACCAAAAAAGTTGTAATCTTAACCAAAAAAGTTATATTCTTAATCAAAAAAGTGGTAATCTTAACCAAAACAGAGGTACTTTTAACCAGTGGTAATGTTATCCAAAAAAGTGGTAATTTCAGCCATAAAAGTGGTACTATTAACCAAAAAAGTGATAATCTTAACCAATTTTACTGTTAATGGTACCAGTGTAATTTAAGCAAATAACCAAAAAATGTATTTATTTTTTTTAAATATAAGTTTAGTATGATCTCAACCTTAGTTTTAATAAATGATGATGATTTAAAATCTATTCATAGGAACAAAAATAATTTTGCAACTCCATCTTTTTCTTCGTCGTCTCAGTTTTTTTTTTTTTTTACTATAATCTCAATCTTAATTTTAATAAATTTTGATGATGATTTTGATTTTGTTATATTTTTATTTCATGTTTAAATATAATAAATAATTATTATTTTAATTTCTATTATCACTTATTTTTAAAGTGTATAGGAGTTTATGTTCATGTTCACTCATTAACTTGTACATTTTTTCTTATATTTTTATTTCATGTTTAAATATAATGAATAATCATCATTTTAAATTTTTTAAAGTATATATCGAAACCGGTGAAACCGGTTATAAGTTTATGAATTTTGAAGTGTACACGTGGCGAGCATTCAGTTCTTTTAATTTTTCGGTATCGTACCGATTTTTATCTTTTCGGTACCGAAGCCAAGTCCTTTGTGGTCTATATAAGTCGAAAGGCTCTCTCTAATCCTTCAATCCTCACTCAACCCATTTTTTTCTACACGCAACACTTGCTCTGCTCTGTTCTGTTCTGTTCTGTTCTCTCTCTTAGTCAACCATGTCTATGGCAACAACTGCCCTTCTTTTCCTCTGGTTTGCTGCTATATCATACGCAGCAGACATATCCATCACTGCTTACAACGACAAACCCATCCCCGAATCAGCATGGCGAAGCGATGAGGAGGTGATGGGTATATACCAATCGTGGCTTGCCAAGCATGGCAAAGCATCCAATGGGTTGGACATGAAGGACATAAGATTTGAGATTTTTAAGGATAATTTGAGGTTCATCGATGAACACAACTCAGAGAACCGGACGTACAAGGTGGGATTGAACCGGTTTGCTGATCTTACCAACGAGGAGTACCGGTCCATCTATTTGGGCACCAGAACAGACGCTAACCGCCGGTTCGTGAAGTCCAAGACGAAGAGCTATAGCCAGCGTTACGCTGTTCAGGCTGGAGAAAAGTTCCCCAAGTCCGTTGATTGGAGAGATAGTGGTTCTGTTGCTCCGATCAAAGATCAAGGCAGCTGCGGTAAGCTTTTCCATTCTATCAATTTCTCATCGGTGAGTCGTAGACTTTTTGTTGAAGATTGTTAGGTGTCAAACCTAAAATAGTTATCCTAACTCCAACCAACAGTCTTTGTTTTTTGGTCTGTGACCAACAAACAGTCAAAGTTGCAAACTTCCAATATGATTTTAAAAATATCAAGATGAGTTGGCAAATATAATTTTAATACATACACTCTGATGCCAACTTTTTTAAAATTAATCACATAACTGGATCATGTTGTGTTCTCGTAACTCTTTTCCTTCAGAATTATCGATGAATTTGAGCTGAGAGACGTAATTGAAACAGGAGTTAGAGTCTAAGGGCTTGATTGTTTTAATTTATAGTTCATGGACCAAATGGAAATTAAGCATAAACTTTACGGGTATAACATACAATTCACCCTAAAAAATAATACTACTTTGATCTAATTTAGGAATTTAATGCTCAATTGTGAATCTATATATAGGGATGTGATTAGGGGCGGTTTGAGGCCTAAAACAGTGACTCCGAAGAGGTCATTTTATGTTTAGTATTGAAAATTCTGTGGTCGAAATCTCATGGGCCTTAATGCCCCTTAGCCTGGAATTACTTTCCAAGTTTGAACTTATGCAATCTGTTGCCTGCTGACCAACAGGGAGTTGCTGGGCCTTCTCAACGATAGCTGCTGTTGAAGCCATAAACCAGATCGTAACAGGGGAGCTGATCAGTCTATCAGAGCAAGAACTCGTCGATTGCGACACAGCCCGAAACGAAGGATGCAATGGAGGCTTCATGGACTACGCCTTTATGTTCATAATCAAAAATGGCGGTATCGACTCTGAAGATGACTACCCTTACCTGGGCGATGATGGTGTCTGTGACCTCGTTCGGGTCAGCCTCTAAGCCTATCTAAATTTTAGCGTACTCAAAGTATTATTGGGCCGGGCCTGTTATGTGTCGATGCTTTATTTTGATGTTTTTGACGTGTTTGCTTGTTTCAGAAGGATGCTAAGGTGGTTAGCATAGATGGGTACGAGGATGTTCCACCCTTCAATGAGAAAGCATTGCTGAAGGCTGTAGCACATCAACCTGTCAGCGTAGCCATTGAAGCCTCGGGCCGGGCTTTACAACTCTACTCATCGGTAATTAGCATTTTACAACTCTACAAGCAAATGTATAGTTTTATATGGAGATAATAACGTTGCCTTATTATCCTAGTTGCTTTTTTCTTAAAATTTCTTCAGGGCATATTTACTGGTGAATGCGGGGCAGCTTTAGACCACGGTGTAGTTGTGGTTGGGTATGGCACAGAAAATGGCATGGATTACTGGACTGTGAGGAACTCATGGGGGACCGAATGGGGCGAGAATGGATATTTTAGAATGCAGCGCAATGTGGTTGGCAGTTACACCGGAAAGTGTGGAATTACAATGGAGGCTTCTTACCCCACCAAAAACCCGACTAATCCTCTGGTTGTAGGAGGCACAGCAGAAGAGATAGCCAGTGCTTGAAACATAACATGGGCTATTTCATGGCCAAAGAAAAGGGCTATGGATGTTGAGTAGTATATCCTTCTTGATGTCTATGATTATTATGGATCGACAGACAGATTCATGTATTGTGTTTATCTGGATTGTTATTGTTTGTACATATATTTCAATTTCTCTGCAGCGTGCTCGAAAACAGACAGATATTTATCGAAGAATTTTCATGTACCTCTCTGTCTTTCTTTGTTTATATTTCAATAAAGGATTTATATTTCATCACCAGAGACTATTGCTTAACCCAACATTCACAAAGAACTGACAGTCGGAGAGTTTTAGTCCAGTGCCACACCATTGTCATCTTAGATCGTTTTGTTCGATCTGTTCTGTAGCCTGTAGGTAATTGTGGTTGTTGTTTGGTCTGTCAACCAATTTCTTTCATTTACAAAACCTAAGTAGGTTTAAAATTCAGTGCTTAACCAACAACGCCTACTCTAGTTAATCATTTTGAATTTCTCAAATGCAAGCTCAAAGGTATTTTTTGTTTTTTGGGTAAATAAGCTTTTAGAGGTCAATCCACTCCAAAAGTAAAAGTTGATATATTGTGTCTATCAAATCTAGGTACTTTACCATACTTTTTTTTTTCGGGTTTCCTCTCACTTTTATGATGGTGTTTCCTTCTCTCCTCATGATAAAGATTGACCTGACCCTAGTACTTTATCTTGTTAAGTGCAATTCCAAGGAAAGTAGCATCAAGGATGACATCCTCATAACTATCAAAATGTCACATTAAATTCAAAAATTTGGACTCCAACGAATGTGGCATCAAGGATTGCAAAATGGCATCAAGGGTCTTGGGGTAACAAATTTGGCAACTCTGGAAAGAGAAAAGGAGAAGTTGCAAATTCTACTGTTCAATCTTAACGACTCTTTCAACGACTCTATTCAACAAAAAATTTATATTAAATACAGAGATTTTGAACAGAAAACTTACCAAAGCTCCTTGCAAATCGTTGCCGTGAAAATCGCAGAAGGAAGGAGAAAGGAGAAGGGTCTGATCGCAGAGGGAAGGGGAAGAGTCTAATCACAGAGGGAAGGGGGAGTCTGCAGGGGGAGTCTAATCGCAAATGCCATCTCCTGTCATTTATAATTACATGTGCCATTCCTACTCCTGTGTCAATTTATAATTATATTTGCCATCCCTGCTCATTCTATAATTTAATTTATGGCAGATTTAATTTAATTAAGGGTTAAATTATGGCAGATTTAATTTATAATTTTATGCTCATTCTTTAAATTGATTTTATTTTATGCTCAATTGATTATAATTTTATGCTCATTCTTTAAATTGATTATAATTTTTTTTTTTTTTTTGTAGATGGATTTGCAATTTGACGATTCTTTCACTGATGTGCTTATGAACGACACCGATTTATATGATGATATTATGCAGACCAATCCCACAGTATTGGCACCAGTACAAAATGAAGCCGCTCAAAGAGTGAAAAAATCGCAAAGGACAAAGAACTTCTCTCTAGAAGAAGATAAATTAATTGTGTCTGCGTGGTTTAACACGAGTAAAGATGCAATTACTGGGAATGAACAACAATATGGTGCTTTCTGGCATAGAATATTGAAATACTTAGAATTTCATCGAGGCAATCAAGAAGAGCGTTCGTAAGCTTCTATTAAAAGCCGTTGGACTGGTATAAACGCAAAATGTGGCAAGTTTGTCGATTTTTATAGTCAAATTGAAAGACTACGACAAAGTGGACACACCAAGCAAAATAAGGTAATTATTGAGCTTTTTCAGATAGACACTATTATGATTTAATATTTAAACTATTGACTGAATGATTTCATATGTTTTTCAGGTTTATGAAACAAAAGAAATATTTGCTAAGATAATTGGAAGACCAT
The DNA here is from genome assembly GCA_951799425.1 of Ilex aquifolium. Lineage (NCBI taxonomy): Eukaryota > Viridiplantae > Streptophyta > Magnoliopsida > Aquifoliales > Aquifoliaceae > Ilex > Ilex aquifolium. Next base: position 9,775,429 of record OX637391.1, on the reverse strand, counting down.
TTCAATACGAGCATTGTTGGAATATATTGAAAATGGAGCGAAAATTGATTGATAACCTCACCAGCAATAAGAGAGTAAAAACCCATTCAACTGGTAGTCATGTTGAATCAAATCATGTTGAATCTTGCTATTCAACTCCATATTTAGGAGATGACACTGAACCCTCGTCCACTCCCAACCTCGATAGGCCATTGGGCAGAAAGGTTTTGAAAAAACAACTTAAAAACAAAGAGAAGCAAACCGGTGTTGAAGCATCACTAGATCATCACCACTGGAATCAAAGAATGGAAGTGGAACGACAAAAAGTTGAGCGGCACGATAAAATTTATGCTCAACAGGAGATAATATTGGAGCAACATCGTAGACAGTTATAAATTAAAAAAAAGCAAGTGCAACAGAATGAAATACAAAATGAAATGAAAATCATGAAAACTGTGGTTGTTGTTTGGTCTGTCAACCAATTTCTTGCATTTACAAAACCTAAGTAGGTTGAATATGACAGTTTAAAATTCAGTGCTTAACCAACAAGGCCTACTCCAGTTGATCATTTTGAATTTCTCAAATGCAAGCTCAAAGGTCTTTTTTTTTTTTTGGGTAAATAAGCTCAAAGGTCAATCCACTCCAAAAGTAAAAGTTGATATATTGTGTCCATCTAATCTAGGTCCTTTATTGTACTTTTTATTCGGGTTTCCCTCTCGCTTCTATGTTGGTGTTTCCTTCTCCCCTCATGATAAAGATTGACCTGACCCTAATACTTTACCTTGTTAAGTGCTTGCTCCTCTACTGCTGATGTAAATTGATTTGATTGTGATATTATCGATTGAATTGCAATAATAATAAACGGTTGCTCCTAGATTTGATAGATGGACGGGTTGGATTGATTATGAATAGGAGTGATAATTTTTCATACAACACAAAAATACGATTCGAATTCGATACAAAATTAGCGGATTATGATTAATCATTTCTCAACACACGAACCCGTAAATGATACGATCCGTTAACGCAAATAATAAATGAATTGAACTAATGTGAAACACCAACAACACGAAAATGACATGATTAATACGTTTAACTAATATTATAAAAATAAAATGTTAATTATTTTTTATTTTTTATTAAGTATTGACATAATTATTGTACAAAAAATGCATTTGTACTCATTATTATTATTATGTTTATTAAATTAAATTTTAATTTATAGAAAAAATATGAGCATGAATTCAATTAATTGATAATAAAATATTAGACTTAAATGCTAGCGTTAAGCTATTTATTCGAAGTTTATATGAGTCAATACGAATACGAACCCGACAAGAAAATAAATTGGTCAATCGACACAACACAATTAGTGAAATAGATTGAGTTAGGATTGATTATTGTTCGACACGAACCCAACACGACATGATACGATTGTCACCCCTAGTTATTAGTTTGTTCAAAATGAGTTGGGTGCAAAATAAATTCAATCATTTTTTAACTCGCTTAATAAACGGGTTATAATGGATTAAATCATAATAAATCGGGTTAAACCCGTAAAATAATTGAAACTCTTAATATAAATGCATACTAATACACCAAATAAAACACATGATAATACAAAAAAAAAAAAAAATACACACTAATACACCGGGGTCGGGGCTTGGGTTCTGGGTCCGAGGGTACTAGTGTGTGTGTGTGTGTGTTTTTTTTTTATTTGTTGTGTATTGGTATATATGTGTGTATTTTTGGGTGTATTAGTGTGTGTGTGTATGTGTATGTTTTGGTATATTAGTGTCTGATGTGTGTATTTTTTAATGTATTAGTGTGTATGTATATTTTTTGGTATATTAGTGTGTATTTAATTTTATTACTTTTGTTATTTAATCAAAAATAAATACTTAACTCAATGAGTACCTATTTATAATCCATTTTAACTTGCTTAATTAAAATGAGTCATGTTATCCAACTCACCGCATTAATTAATATAGGTATTCAACCAATTTATTTATAAACGGATTAAATAGGTTAATAGATTAAGATTACCACCACTAGTTGCGTCCAAAAAAATTCACTGATTTTTTAGTTCTCATTTCACCTTTAGGACACACACGAGACATTTATAATCAAGTAAAAAGATTTGGAGTGTCAATTCCTGATTTCTTTTGGATTTTCAACTTCAAAGCTCCTACCATTTCACGTGGAATTGAACATTACACCATAAAATGATTGAAAAGTCATTGTTCAAAATTCATTCCCTAATTACCTTACTTATAGGCAGAGTGGGGAATGTAGTAGTAGGGACAGAGTGCACAACCAGCTATGATTATCCACATCAGTTGGTTTGGTGGGGAATATATTTTCTTTTCCAGCTAATATATGTCCCCACTCCCTTAGTATAGTATTATATACATGGAACATAATATATCTCCACCAACAACTCTCAATTCTTACATTTGCATAAATTTACTAAAGCCTTAAATTGGGTCTGTCAATTGTATCGGATGAGAAAGGTTTGTGTTGGGTATTGGCGGGTTCGTGTCAAACAACACTTTATTCAGATCCGATATTTTTATTGATGCATGTCATACCGGGTTCGCGTCGTGAATGAATCGTGTATAATTGGTATATAAATGAGTCATGTCATGTATTTTTTTTAATTGACTTCACCCATACTCGATTCTTTTATTAACCAAACACCAAACACTAACAGGAACAATAAGCAGAATATCATTTTTTTTTCTTAGGTACAGAACATATAAGAATATGGCCAAAGGATGGTAGAACAAGCCTAAATATTAAAGTAGTCTATAAAATGATACTAATCCAAGTTTAGAAGGGTCCATGAAGGCTGCCAAGTTGGATTAGGTCAACTTCAACATCAAAAAATTATCTTACACCTTTTATCATGATGTAGACAGCATGTTTCTTTCAAAAGTTAGGGGGGGAGCCCACGAAGACAAAGAATTCCAATAAAGCTTTGGTTGCTTGCAAGAAATCATTTCAAAGCAGTCAAGCCCAGAACAGCATACCTGCTAAAAGAAATGGTTGCTGTATTCAACAAAGAGCTCTTGAGTTGGTACCTCATTACCCTGAAACTCAAAGAAACTGTAGAAGCTGGAACTCCAAAAATTCAAAGTCCCATAACCACCAGATCAATTGAATTACAAGAACAGCCTCAGCAGCAGCAACGATCCGATTTGCTGCAAGTTGTGATCAACGGTGAAACTAACAACATCGAAGAGGGTCCCAAGTCACCGGAATCTGAATGGGTGATTTGCATTGAAGAGAAACTTGAACAAGCCCACCAAGATGATGCAGCAGGTTCATGGGCAAAGCTGTGCATCTATAGAGTACCTCACTGCCTACGGGAAGGCGATGACAAAGCTTACATCCCCCAGATTGTCTCCCTAGGGCCTTACCACCATGGAAGGAGACGCCTACGCAACATGGACCGCCACAAATGGCGTTCCCTGGACCACATTCTCAGACGTAGGAATCAAGACATAAAGCTCTATCTTGATTCAGTAAAAGAACTTGAAGAAAGGGCGCGCGCTTGTTATGAAGGAGCAATCAGTTTTAGCAGCAATGAGTTTGTGGAAATGATGGTACTTGATGGATGCTTTGTTCTTGAGCTCTTCCGAGGGGCTGCTGAGGGATTCAATCATCTTGGTTACTCTCGAAACGATCCTATATTTGCAATGCGTGGCTCAATGCACTCGATTCAGCGAGATATGATCATGATCGAGAACCAGATTCCTCTGTTTATACTTGATCGGCTACTAGGCCTTCAGTATGATCAGCCTAAACAGACAGGGCTCCTTGTCAAGCTAGCACTTCATTTCTTTGATCCACTAATCCCAACAGATGAGCCATTGACAAAGAGTGACAGGAACAGATTAGAGTCATCGCTTGGATATACAACAACAACAACAACATTTGATCCGTTAGCAGATCAGGGTGGCCTTCACTGCCTTGATATTTTCAGACGAAGTCTATTGCGCAGAGGGCCTATACCTGAACCCCGGATTTGGATCAGGCGATGGTCACACGCTAGCCGCATTGCAGACAAGCGTAGGCAACAGTTGATTCATTGTGTGACAGAACTGAGAGAGGCTGGGATTAATTTCAAGAAGAGGAAGACTGATCGATTCTGGGACATAAAATTCAAGGATGGGATACTGAAGATACCTCGGCTCTTGATCCATGACGGTACCAAGTCACTTTTTCTCAACCTCATTGCATTCGAGCAGTGTCATCTTGATTGCAGCAACGACATAACATCGTATGTGATCTTCATGGATAACTTGATAAACTCGGCTGCAGATGTGAGTTACCTCCATTACTGTGGGATAATTGAGCATTGGCTTGGCAGTGACGATGAGGTTTCCGACCTCTTCAATCGCCTTTGTCAAGAGGTGGTTTTCGACATCAACGACAGTTATCTGTCACCATTGTCTGCGCAGGTAAATCAGTACTACGACCACAGGTGGAACGCTTGGCGTGCTAGTTTGAAGCACAACTATTTCAGCAATCCATGGGCAATCATCTCATTTGTTGCTGCTGTGGTCTTATTGTTGCTTACCTTTGCCCAGACTTTTTATGGAGTGTATGGCTATTACAATCCACGTTCTTGAATTTATTAAACCCCTCTTCTTTTTATCTATTACATGTTCACTCTCACAAGCTTTGATGCTTCAGGATGTGGCCTCCTTTCCTCCTGCTAATCCGGCCATTTCCGAGCCCATCTTTCTTACCCATTCAATTCAACGGAGGGCTCCTCAATTCTTGTGATTCCCAACCCTATTAGCTTTTAATTCTATCACCCATTCATCTTTACAGAATATGTTGATGGTTTCGGATCGATTTATAGAGTTTGTTCTTGTGAATTCTGGGTCTTGGATCGGTTTTTTCAGCAAGTTGCCACAACATTATTATGAAGGTTTGAAGTTTGAACAGTATTGGAGTTACCACAACATTATTATGAAGGTTTGATTTGTATTGTTACTTTTTCTGAAATATAAGTGAATTCTCAACATGATTGCATTGCTTCTTGCACCTTTCTTATTTATGAGAAGGGTTGGGGAATATTGGGGATGAACACCAACACAAAAGAAAGCTCATAATAGCCTCAATTTGATCAACAAATAGACATCCAAACCACTCAAACTTGAACCGATTCAATTAAGGGTGTCCACTGTCCATTGGTTGTGTTATGTTTCTAAGTGTAATTTGTCATTTACAAGTGCAATTCATGTCGTGCTGAAGTTTGTCCAGACCCATTTATGGTCATGTCTAGTCAAATTTCTGTTAAGGTTGAACTCATACCCACTAATTTCGTATCGATAATGTAAAGAATTGTCAATCCAAAATTCTAGAGAGTGAGACTGCTTCTTTTCTCTTCGGACAAATTACATCTAAATCTCTTTAGGTTAGTCACTAATACACATGGACCCCTTAGGCATGAAAAATAACACCAGGTACCAAACCGTCACCACCACCATTTGTGCATTTCCATCGGAAAATCCCCATAAAATCCAAAAAATTTATTCAACAGTACCCCTCTCTCATCTCATAATAACAGACCATTGAACCTCTCCCACGGGCCAGTCCCGTAGCATCAAGCCCCCTTCCCTACGCAACCAGGAATCACAGCCACTACCTTAGCCAACAAACACAACTACCACAACATCTGAACCAAATACTAGTCTACAAACTTAACCCACCAAATCCTAAAAACAAATCAACCCTCCAAATCCAAAAAACACAATTCAACCCACCAAACCAGAAACACAGCCTCAACCCACTAAGTTGTAACCCCTTCTCTCCTTCGTGGAGGAAGGAGAAACCAAATGGTCCCGGGGGTAGGCTTTGCAATATGTCACAGAGATAGGGGTGGAGGAGTAGGAGAGACATGCAGCTAGGCTTAAGAGTGTATTTATGTGAAGGAAGGAGATGGTTGGTCGTGCATAAGGATCGTGGAATGGAGGCAGGACCTGAGGGGATCCGTGTGTATTTGTAACAGAAATCAGGGGTCTGAATATAATTTATCCTCTCTCTCTTATCAATTTCACAATTGGGTACCAAAGAACTCAAGGTTTAAATCAAAACTTGCTGTGCCACATAATGATAAGAAACGAAATAAACTTTGTGGATACACCATATACATAATATGGCGACTAATACCTATACTATTAATAAAATACTATTAACATAGGAGACAGTAGTATTGGTAGTTATTACTAGTTAATTGCAAGTTTACTATTAATATCCCATGTTCTCTTTCAATTAACCACTTATAACTTTCCTTCTGACCACATTCAACTACCGAATTTATCTTATTCTAATCCTTTCTAACGTCGGTATCTTTCTTCTTCTTCCCATCTGCACACCGTATCATGCGTGCACGACCCCTAGTATCTAAAGAAAGGAGTAAAAAACGATTTCTAGGCTATATTTAGCTGCACGAGGGGTCCCAGAGCCGGTGTTTTTCTTAGTAACCTGATGAACTCATGGTGAGATCTGTGCAGATAAGGTCACTTGCGCGACACCACTCTCCGGTTCATGTCGAAATGTGGATAATGAAGCTCACAACTGGAAACGTCTCTATCTTTAAAACTAGAATGGTTATTCCAGCCTAATCATCTACATCAGAAGCTATCATCCAATAAGGTAAACATAGCGGATGGACTACTTACAGGATGACAAAACAGGAAGGATAGCTTCGTATCCTTAAGCCTTCCTTCCTTTTGAAAACAAATAGCCCGTTTCACTGCCAAGAGCTGTAATCAAACTTATTAAGAAGTATGCATCCAAAATTATATAACATGATCACCCAAAAAAAGGAAAAATTATGTAAGATGTCCTGCTATTAAAAGAAGCAACTTGTCTAGCACTCCCTAATAGTCTAATACTGCAAATTGTCTGCAAAGTTGGATCAAATTTCATCAGTGTGCATGCATAGCATCTTGCTTCTATACTACAGATACTTGCAAGAAAAAAAGAATGTTAGCAACAATTTTGCCACCTCCAAGCCGAAAATTCCAATGGGATGGTGGAAGCTTCACTGGAGAAAATCCAAAGAAAAGAACAATCATTGAAGTGCACTAACGCATTCTGAGAAGAATTTCTGCTAACAACACATCCTCATTGAGAGAAGAACATAAGAACACTGAACAAAACATTTTAAGTGACTTCTAAAAGCATGAATGTTTAAAATTACCTGTAGGCTCTAATTACTAGGAAGGAGGTCTTCACTGTCAGCTGAAGGTGCTGTCTTTTTGTTGTACCGCTGAAACAGAAAAGCTAAGATTCTTAGAATTGAGGATTCAATGCACTAATAGAGAAACATACAAATCATGCTGACTACAAAGTTGAACATATGCAGATTAAGGATACCTGTTTTCCAAAGGAAAAAGGAACATATTTGAATTTGATCATGTGTAATATCTGTTTCCTCATAGTAAGCATGAACAGTAACAGCCAGTAGAAAAGAAGAATTGGCCAAAACACAGGCACATCAAACACGCTGAAGAATGTCATCACAAAAGCAATGCAGAAAGCTTTTGTGATCGAGTACCTTGCCATAGAAAAAAGACAAAAGCTCAATCTCCTATAAACAGCCAAAAATCTGGAAATCATACAGCCTTCAAATGGTTCTAATAGCATCAAGTGGAAGATTCATAAGAAGTAAAGAGTCCAGACTCCAGAATGGCAACATGAACGAAAGCAATCAGAAATTCAAATATTCTATCATAGATAAAAACATAGCTATATCCATAGTTATCAAATCGTGTATCGGAAGGCGTATCGTTTTTTAAAAATAGTGTATCGTATCGTGTATCGTAAGATACGGCGTAATTTTAAATAATTAATTATAAAATATATATGCTTTTGAAAAAAAATCATAGACTCATAAAAATATAACATTTAATTAATATTCCACTTATTATTCAAGTCACCAATATAATTTACTAATATTAAAAAAAAAAATAAAGGGTATCAAATTAAATTAATGATACTTATGTATACTTAAAAATACAAAGTTATAATATAGGGGGTATTAAATGTAATTCTTTATTCTTATAAGTTATAACAAAAAACCCACAGTCGTGAGTCTACGCACGACTCACGACCGAACACAGACACAGACCGAGACCGAACACAGAGAGCCAAAGAGAAGAGGCGATCGCGATCGCGAAGTCGATGTCGGTGCCGGAGAGAGAGAAGAAGAAGAAGAAGAAGAAGAAACCTAAGGTTTCATCCGAAAATTTACAGGTTAGTATTACTATTTTTTTCAATTTCAAAAATGTTTGATTTGCTTTTGCTTTTACTTGGGTGTTTTTGCTAATTTGGTGGCTGGTAATTCTTGTTTCTTCATCTCTGTTGCCTTTTTTTTTGGCATTTTTCTCTATTTTCTGATTTGTGGGCTTTGGTGTCATCACCTCTGTTGGCTTCGGTGTCTTCATCTCCGTTGCTTTTGCGTCGGTGGCTTCATCTCTGTGCGAATCAGACTGTCAAAAAAAAAAAATTAAACAGCGATTTCGCATATCGTGCGTATCGTACCGATACGTATCGTATCGTAAAAACGTATCGTGTATCGGACGATACAATGCAAAAACGATACATAACTACGATCCGTATCGGTTTAGGCCTGTATCGTAACGTATCGTACGATACGTATCGCGTATCGTACGATACTAACAACTATGGCTATATCGATGTATCACATACAAAGGAGGGGAGCATCCTAACAGAATGTAGCCACTATAATTGACCACACCTATCTCACAGCACCAAGAACATCTCAAATACCAATGGAAAGAACAAAAGACTTGGTTCGACATATTTATAGGGAAGCTAGCCTCAGCCTTTTCACTTTAGAAAGTCCATTTTTAATAAGACTGTTAAATAGCAAGATTGAGCAGTTCATTGATCCAAGAGATAAGCATAAGAGGTACATACAACTGGTAGATGGTAATTGCAACCTCAACATAGATGACCAAAACAGCTCTGGACGTAAAAATGTGTAAATTGTTATTCTGATTCTCTTTTTCTAATCACGTTTTAAGTCCCTTCCCTTCCCAGCTATGAAGCACTGACACTTCTGAGAAGGTGACGTGTCTGCGTTGGACACTCTTGGACACATGTCCAATACTTTTTTATTTGTATCCATAATTAAATGAAAGAATTTTAATATTAGTGACGTGTCCGATACTTCCATTCTTTAGAACGTGTCTACTACTAAATAATAAACATATATTGAAATGTGATTAATAAAATTTAAAATTTTGAGAACATATAATTACTAATACTAGATATGTTAAAGTTGTACTCCAAATATAATAATAAAAACAAAGGATGCATAAAAGTTTAAAAAAAGAGAAATTGAGAAAATGAGAGCAATTATTTAAATTATATATTAAATACACATTGTTTACAAAACAAATTGATGATTATTGACGATTCTGATGATATTTTAGTCTAAAAATTCACACAGATGACTACACATAAGATTTACTTATCATAAAATACTGAACCTTTTATGAATTGCACATCATTATCACTATATTTGCAATAATAATACAATATTATATATAAAATATAATTTTTTGTAATGTATCCCCAACATGTCCGTGTCCTACTTTTTTCGTGCTAACCACGAGTCTCATGTGAGTCCGCTAACTATTTCAAGATGTCTGTTAATCAATCTCGAGTCGTTCGAGTCATCATCGTTGTATCGGTCATACCGTTCCGCGAAGCCATGATATGGCTTAAATCTATTATTTTGTTAAACTTCTTCTTTCACCTAGTATTTCAATGCCCTCCGAGTCAATAGTCAATACTGCGATCTTGAACCATGATTCCAATTTGGTATTTGCCTCTCTCACTAACAATCATACCAATTAAAGGTTTCTTTCTATTTTTCAAATTCAAACCATTATATAACCAAATAGGTAACTGCCTGAACAGACAATCCCTTGTAAACCAAAATATCAATGTGCAACTTTGTAAAGCAACATATAAAGGCCTCCACTCAAAAACATACTCCCACTTTTTATTATTTCTGGATTTCCCTGGGATCTTCTAGACTTTAAAAGGCATTAGATAATCAAAACACAACTCGAAAAATGCAGAGCTTAGTCACTCATGGTAGAGTTCCAATCATCAGAACACAAGAAGAGCATTCACATCAGCCATAAATATCCAGCCTATTAGTTGTACCAATAAACTTAAACTTCAAACAAAAAACCTTGTTGCCAATCCAAATGTTTTTGATGAGCTGATTTAGGGGTAGGATTAAACTCAATCCCTAGCCAAGCATATCAAAAAAAGACACAAGCTATTTCCTCAGCATAAGAGCATCTCCAATAAACTCTCCGTTATCACTCAACTCTCTATTTTAGAGAGTCAAACACTAAAAGTTAAGCTCCAATAGACTCTCTATTTAGACTATCTAAAATAGAGTCTTATTTGACTCTCTACATTTGGAAAGCCCCACTCACTCTTTATTGTACTTTTTATGAATGACAAGATGACACATGTACATTATTCATTAAATATAATTATCTATATGACTATTTTTCTATTAAAATAGAGAGCCTATTGGAATTGTTAAAAATATTTCGCTCTCTATTTCAAAATTTTATTCAAGATGCTCTCTATTTTAAAAAAGATGCTCTAAAAAATAGAGAGTACTATTAGAGATGCTCTAAATCATGATACATCAGATATAAACTACATTTGGAAAGCCCCACTCACTCTTTATTGTACTTTTTATGAATGACAAGATGACACATGTATATTATTCATTAAATATAATTATCTATATAACTATTTTTCTATTAAAATAGAGAGCCTATTGGAATTGTTAAAAATATTTCGCTCTCTATTTCAAAATTTTATTCAAGATGCTCTCTATTTTAAAAAAGATGCTCTCAAAAATAGAGAGTACTATTAGAGATGCTCTAAATCATGATACATCAGATATAAACTAAGAACTAAAATAAGAAAACCTAACATGCTACAGTAACGAAGGAAAGAAGAATATGCCAAAAAGGAAGATGAAAAAATCCTAGATAGCTAATAGAACTAATAAATAGAGAAGCATGCAAAATTATATTCAGTAGAGTAACACCTTCAAGTTTGGAAACGTATACATGTAATATCAATTTATTAAAAACATAGGTGAAATGAAAAAGGGTGCAAAGGCTGCAATTGTTTATTAATCCATCATAATGACAATTCACTATTATCTTTGTTCGATTTGATGTATCATCTCTAATATAATAACATGGTGCATTATTACATTTAACCTTCTCCTTGAGCATAACAAAAATCTAAGACATTATCTTTTTTTTGATAGGAAAAAATCTAAGACATTATCATGATCACTTTGCCTTACAAGAACAAGAAAACGATGCATATTTGCTAAAATTAACACACCACAGTAGCCAAGCTCAGATTACAATCTCTATAAAAGGTACTGAGCTAACAAGTTACTTATTAAAATTCAAATCAGTTCCATACCAAATAAATATCCACACATTGACTCCGATAATATCCAGGTAGTTTTCATTTTTAGACAATAAAGGCCATTAAATAATTGAACTTGATGACAAAAATCCTTCCCCCAATTGAAAAAATTATCACTGATAACCCCCATTCCAATGTATTAACGACTATTCCTAACACCAGATGCGAGCTCTTTCAGCATGCATCTATTAATCATTTCTGCCAAAGTCTTATCTTCACATCATAAATACTAGGTTACAGAAAGGTGGTCAATAAACAACTCAAACCACATTGAAACACACATGCCTACATTATTACTAAATTAATCAAGACTTCTTTTAACAGAACACCCCCCCAACGCAAAAAAAAAAAAAATTAGCTCACCAGAATTAGCACTTCATGACTGCTGTAAATAAGTATCAAAAAGTGCCACGTCAAGCTTCAAAGAGAAATGTTATGACCAACAAAATCAAATTAAATGCCAAGTCAACCAAAGTTATGCTGAAAACGATCTGCACAGCAGAGTTCATATGCAGTAGAAGTACAATGGACCACCAATTCAATAACATTTTAAAAGTATTTCCCCCTCTCAAATGAAAAAATTAAAACCAAATTATTTCTCAAAAACTTGTTGGCCATGGAATTTCTGAAACAGTTTCTATTTATCCTTCAACAATTGGGGGAAATACTTCTTTGCCTGCTGAAAAATTCTTCACAGGAAGATTTATTTTAATAAACCAACGCATCCTCACGGCAAACAATACCCAACTTTATAATGCTTGATTAATCAAGAAAACCCTAAAACAATAGGTACAAAAAAACTAGTGTTTTAACTATACTAAAGGGTGACATCACGCACCAGAACTTAAATTCGGGAAGCCGACGAACAAACGGGCGGAACTCGTCGGAACCACGGGTGGGGAGGGTGGGACCATCATCGGAGAGGTACTGAAACTCCGGATCAAACTGAGGAGAGAGAAACCCGATGAGGAGGTTGAGGATGTAGATACCGAGAGCATATGAGACGACGTAGAACCCTTCCACCAAGTAAACGCGGACGATGTAGATGATCGCGATGACAAAGAACGCGATCCAACGGCGAAGCACGTGCGGGGTTGACTTGTCGAGGAGGTGTTGGTAATGCGTGGACGCGGCGAAACTCCAGCGCGACACGGCGGCCGCCGGGGTGTTCGATGGCAGATCCTCGGCGGCGCCACCGCTACCGCTAGTTCCTTCTTCCATGTGAGGGGCTTCTGTTATTCTTGTCAGTTGCTCTCTCTCTCTCTCTCTCTCTCTCTCTCACGCTTGCCCTATTTAGAGTGTTGAGTCGGTGCTTTTGGGCTTTTCTCGTTTATACTTCAGCCATTAGTTTTATTGTGGTATCGGAAAATTAATTAAGATTTATTTGATACATACGAATAAAATTTAAGATTAAATAAGAAATAAAAACTTATAACAGTATAAATTATTATTTTTTGAAAAACCTATTAGAAAAGATAGAAGTTTTGCGTTTTAGGTCAAAATGATGATGTAAGTTGTATGTGATGGGTTTATGTTTTTCTTGTAAGTTGCTCTCTCTCTCTCACACACAATCTTGTTCTATTAAAACGTAGAGATTGTGTTTGGAGAAAATAAGTATGTGTTTTTAAGTTTTTTTAGTTTATACTTCTACCACAAGTTTGGTTGTTGTATCACAAAAGAAAAAATTGAATACATAATTAAGTGTATTTGTTACAAATGAACAAAACAAAAGATTAAACGAGAGAAAAAAAAAACTTATAACAATATAGAATGTGATTTTCTGAAGAATCGATCTATTTGAAAAGATTGTGTTTTTATTTTTTGGATCAAAATGGTGATACAATGTGCATGTGAGGGGCTTTGATGTTTCTTCTCTCTCTCTCTCTCTCACACACACACACACACAAATGCTTGCTCTAATAGAGCATGCAAATCGTTTGGAGAAAACACGTATGTGATTTTGAGTCTTTCCTGTTTATACTTCTACCACTAGTTCAGTTGGGATATTGCAAAGAAATAATTGGATAAATAAATAAGGTTTATTTTGATATAAATAAATAAAACGCAAGATTAAACGAGAGATAAAAACTTATAACAATATAAAATGAGATTTTTTGAAAAATCTATTACAAAAGATAAGAGTTTTTGCTTTATGGGTCAAAATGGTGATGCAATATGTAAGTCTTTCCCGTTTATGGAGATCGCATTTGGAGAAAAGAAGTCTGTGCTTTTGAGTCATTCTCATTTATACTTCTACAACTAGTTTGGTTGTGGTTGCACAAAAGAAATAATTGGATAAATAATCAAGGTTTATTTAATACAAGTGAATAAAATGCAAGACAAAACGAGAGATGAAAATTTATAACATCATAGAATGAGATTTTCTGAAGAATCTATTAGAAAAGATGAGAGTTTTTATTTCTTGGGTCAAAATGGTAATGCAATGTGTATATGAGTGGCTTCTGTTTTTCTTGCTAGTTTCTCTCTCTCTCTCTCTCTCTCACACACACACACACACACGTTTGCTCTATTAGAGTGTGGAGATCGTGTTTGGAGAAAATATGTCTGTGCTTTTGAGCCTTTCCCATTTATACTTCTACCAGTAATTTGGTTGTGGTATCCCAAACGAAATACTTGGATAAACAATTAAGGTTTATTTGATACGAGCCTATAAAATGCAAGATTAAACTAGAGATAAAAACTTATAACAATAGAGAATGGGCTTTTCTGGAAAATCTATTAGAAAAGATGGAGTTTTTTCTTTTTAGGTCAAAATGGTGATGCAACGTGTACGTTAGGGGCTTTTGTTTTTCTTGTCAGTTGCTCTCTCTCCCTCTCTCTCTCACACACACGCTTGCTCTATTCGAGCGTGGAGATCGTGTTTGGAGAAAACACGTTTGTGCTTTTGAGTCTTTGTAGTTTGTACTTCGACCACTGTTTTGGTTATGGCTTCGCAAAATAAATAATTGGATAAATAATTAAGATTTATTTGATACAAGTGAATAAAACGAAAGATTAAACAAGAGATAAAAAATTATCACAGCCTTGAATGGGATTTTCTGAAGAATCTATTAGAAAAAATGGAGTTTTTGCTTTTGGGATTAAAATGTTGATGCAATGTGTATCAGTGTATGTGACTTTTGTTTTTCTTGTCGGTCTCTCTCTCTCTCTCTCTCTCTCTCTCTCTCTCTCTCTCTCTTTTTCTTTCTCTCTATTTCAGTGTATCAGTGTTTGCTTTTGGGATTAAATAATTGGTGTCTATTTGATACAAATGAATAAAATGCATGATTAAATGGGAGATAAAAAATTATAACAACATAGAATGAGATTTTCTGAAGAATCTATTAGAAAAGATGGGGGTTTTGTTTTTAACGCAAAAATGGTGATGCATTGTGTATATGAGGGGCTTCTCTCTCTCTCTCTCTCTCTCTCTCTCTCTCTCTCTCTCTCTCTCTCTCTCTCTCTCTCTCACACACATATACTTGCTCTATTAGAGCGTGGAGATCTGTGTTTGGAGAAAACACGTATGTACTTTTAAGCCTTTCATGTTTATACTTCTACCACTAGTTTGGTTGTGGTAATGGGATAAATAATTCAAGTTTATTTGATACAAGTGAATAAAACGCATAGAATGGGATTTTTCTGAAACATCTATTAGAAAAGATGGAGTTTTTGCTTTTATGGTCAAAGTGGTGATGCAATGTGTGACTATAATGTAATGTAATGTGCAATTGAATGATGTTAGATAATGTATGTTAAAAATATGCATGTGACCCTTGTATGTGTTTATCAAAATAAGATGAATTGAAATTCCACATCGGTTTGGGAAGAGGTTCAGGTTGATTAATAAATTTTTCACCACTCCTAAAATTTAGAGGTGGTGCTTAGATTTAGGCTTGTTGGTCTTCTTTTGTGTGTGTTCATTAAAAAAAAATGGAATACAATATCTTAATAAATAGGGTAAATTGTATCAATAGTCCCTAAGATTTATCACTTCAAAATTTAATCCCTAAAATATTTATTTCGTCAATTTAGTCCTAAAAGTTCAAATATTGAATCAATATGGTCCTTAGCACTAACTGCCTTTAAAATTAAAAGAGGAAAGATATCTAACTAGGAATTGTCTCAAAATTATCTCATTTACTATTTGCATATGATTGCATTTCTCTGAAAGCTCAAAAAGTAATTGCTATAAACTACTTGAATTGCTCAAATCATTTAAATCCAACGGCTTACATTATGATTTAAATTTTAACCTTTGCTGAAATTTCACCCATGAACAATACTAGAGGTGGTAACCAACAGTTTAAAAGAATTGAAAACGAACCTGAAAAATAAACACAAGACAAAACATTTGCATGCACTTCCCAAGTGTTCCATTAGTTGTAGCACCGAATCCTGATTAATCAAAATAACCTTAAATAATCACAAGAGTTGACAGAAAGAATGAGGAAAAAAACTAAAACATGTTTGGTAGATACTGTGGAAAGCAACAGTGACATTGTTTCGCCAGCACTCCTGTGTCTAACAGTTGTTCTCTCTCTCTCTCTCTCTCTCTCTCTCGCACACCATCCATCAGTTACAAGCACCATTCATTTCCTATGTATGGTTTCTGATGGGTGGCTTCCAAAGACGTTAGCTGTGTTGGAAAAGAATAGGCAGACTCTCTCAAGCTTCACAAAACATTTTCATGCCGTTAATACTTCGAAAAACTCAGTCGAATAAGTTTAGAACACACCATACAGCCCTGGGAATGCTCAGAGTCCTTGTTTCCTTGTAAGAGCAATAATGATCTTGTTCAAATTCGAGATTTCCTTATCCCTTTGGCTCAGTTCTTGCTGTAACCTTTCAATTTCTTTCAAATGACCATCACACTGATTCAAGCCAGCCTTATTCTCCCCAGGCTCTTCAATTATCTGATCTGTCTTCAGCTTCTTGGGCTCTACCGACGTGTTGTTATCTAGGAGTGACCTCTTCTTGGATGCAACTTGCCCAGTAGAATCATCATGAGTCATTTTTCGAATGTATAAACTACCAGATACACCTTTGTCGAGTTGAAATGAAATGAGTTTCTGTGGCCGCCCATCTGAGTCCTGACAGAAGGAAGACAAACAAAAATCAATAACTATGTAAGTTGAAAAGCCAAGTTGTACATGCGGTGACATACTCTGCTGTTTTGAAAAGATAAAGTGATAAATACTAGGTCAAATTACGAATTAAATTAATGTAGTTTGGGGTTTGCTCCCACAACACATTACCTCCTTATATTTTTAAAACCTACACATAACACCCTTCTAGTTTTTGGCTAAACTGAAACCATTTACTTTTCCATCCACATTAATGGAATACGTCAAAAGACTCATTTACACTACACTCAAAAACAACTTACTCCTTAATTGGACGAAATTCACCTTTTTCCTTAATTAGACAGTTATGCATATAACCAAACAACCTCCTCTTCTTCCTCTTTCTACTTTTCCTTTTTCTCTCTCACCCATGCAGACACTTGCACAAGTTCTCTCTCTCTCTCTCTCTCTCTGTATATATATATGCAGTACTCGAAGAAGCTTCCAAAATATAGGTCTGTCGAGGAAAAGCTTCAAGATTTGTTCCTGATGCCCCACCAATTCATAAAATGCATTGAGTTACTTCAAGCCATGAACAATTTGGAAATATAACGTTAATATGTGATTACTACTGTTCCGTTTGGCAACAAAACTTTGATGAGCTCTTCGGATATAGTTTAATTACCAGTTGAACAATGTAAACTGTCCCACTTGGGAATACAACTTTCATTTGTTGACAGAATACTGTTCCATTTGGCAACAAAACTATGATGAGCTGTTTGAACACACTTTCATTACCAGTGCAAAACAATGCAGAATATAAAACTATCCTCAGGATTTGATGAGTTGAATAAGCTAGAGAGAGAGAGAGAGAGAGAGAGAGAGAGGGGGGGGGGGGGGGTCGAACTTGAACAGATGGAGAAGAAATGCAACTAGGGCCTACATTTATACAGATAAGGGTAACTTGGTCATCAAGAAACTCAATTTTGTAGGGAAAACTTTACTCCCATGCTAAAGCACTTTTTCGACCAAACATTATGAGTAGGTATCCAAATGAAGTAAGGTGTTACGGGGACAACACAGATATAATCCATAATTTCAACCAAATATTATAATTTCTACACGACATTATCGCAAGGATAGGGGTAAAACTATTGGGACAAAAAAGGGAAGAATAAGAGAAAGAGCGGGGGTTAGATAAACATGACCGGACCACTAGTGAAAATTGGAAAAATGCATTTGAGTCATACCTCTTCTCCGTAACCTTCGACATTCTCAAATGCATGATTTGCCTCTCGTTGATTCTTAAAGATTGCAAGGGCAGAATACCTATCTCCTCGAATTTTTTTGTTAGTCTGCAAGCAGATCATTTGCACCCATCAGTGACATCATAAATAAGTAAATAGTATAGAGGGAGAGAAAATTAGTATAAAAGAATTTCAACAAGAAAATAGAAAGTCCGCCCGACTATTTTCAAAAATCCCAGAAACACCAGGCTGTTACTAACCTTCCATCAACCGGTGGTATAATCTGGTCTAAAAAATAAAAATACTCACAATTTGAGACACACACACACATTCTCCTGGCAGCATAATGACCCAAAACAGCTAACACTCATAGAGCAATTAGGCAGCTGTAATTGGTATTTTAAATTTCAGAAGGTTAGAGATGAATAAGGAGCCTTTGGCAGAGCAGGTAGTCTCAAGCATACCAGCTCTGTTTTTTTTATAATAATAAAGAACTATGTGCTGGCTTTTGCTTGTCTTCCTTTCTCCCTATCTTCGGGTAGGTTGGCTCCATCCGTTTAATCAGCCAGGAGGTTAACATGCACCTTCAAGCTCATATTAGCATAAATAATTACCTTCATAATGATAATAACTAATTACTGAATAGAGGCACAATTTTTCGTATAAGGCTAACAGCAATCATAGTGCAGAAGACTGTCTAATATCATATTCTTATTTTTCTAATATGCTTGGGACTAGCAAATGGATAAGACTACTTTAGTCAATGAACAATTTTACGAACAATGCGGAGTTGTTTCTGGAATTAATTGTTTCTTACTAAATAAAATAGTTGCAAGAAGAAAGAAGTGGTAATTAAAAAAACTGACATCCCCTGACTCCACGTAATACAACACAGAAACTCATCTGAGAAATGACACGGCACAAATAGTATGGATGTGTTTAGACCTAAACACCTCCTCTGGGCTCACATCAACAACATAGAAGTTCTATATCCCCTTTTTCGTTACTTTCATTGATCTTTTAATGTTTATCTCTGACAAATAGGGATAAAAAGGTAATTTTTCAATGTCTTTCAATAGAAAACTCCAACCTCTCGGGAAAAAGGGTCTGAAAATACTCTCTCAAATGTAAAGGAGTCTCTGCACAATTATGGCAGGACTACTCAAGGGGTCTCAGTTTGGTTCACTCAAAAACAAAGAATAGAGATTAAAATTCATAAAACATTTTCTTCAAGTAGTTAAGAATTAAAATTCACTACTGGGGGACATATGCCTAGAGGCAAGGCTTCCCGTCCTGTCTAGCCCATTGTCATTTTATCGTGAGATGTTTATGCATTTCCACTCTGAGCCAATACGGCCCATGAACAGCTTGGGTTTGTTGCTTAGGAACTCTGCAGGAACCATCATACGGAATGTGCCAAGTGCCAACATTCTAGCAAAATGGCATGGTGCTAGAAAGGGAACAATCAAGTGGAAAAAGAGGCGCATAGGATATATATGATCAACCTTTAATTCGATGGTAAAGTTTCCCGGAATGATATTATGTAATTCTTGGCTAGGCACATTTGTTGGAATCCTGTGAAGAAGTAGCTTTGCCATTTCTACTTCAGGCACCTGAAATTTAAAAGACATTTCAGTCAACAATTCAGCGTTATCCACACATAGGAAGAAACAAGAAAATAGACTTCAAACTTACATCCTCGCGAACCACGGGTAAAATATTGTCAAATCCATGCTCTATTTTTGCCAGAGCAAGTTTCATTGCAGCACATGCATCATCTAGACAATTGTGTGGAGCACCCTTCTCCCGAAGTTCATAACCCAAAACAAACTGTAAAAACAATGTGTGGGAAGATTAACCATGTACAAAAAATTATAGTTGCATGCCTGCTACTTATTTGGACATGCCAAAGATGCAATATCTTGAAGACATGTAGCAACAAGACCAAAAAAAGAAAAGAAGCAATAGGGTAAACAAGGACTTTTCACACATTTGTTACTTAAAACATGTCCAATAATGATATACACGGCCAGTTTTAAGAGATTTAGGTATTAGAAAATAATAATTTACTCTAAAAATAAGCCTTACACAATTGTTAAAAGAAAGTCTTCTATAAACAGGTTTCAGAAGCAAAGTCAAGTCAGTTGACACATGCACATGCACATGCACTCACCCACAGAGATGATTTCCAAATCGCCATAAATTATAGTAGATTTGGAGGATGGAAAGAATAAAATAAAAAAGGAATGTCAGAACCAGACGCACACACACTCACAAAAGAACTTGCCTTACACAGGTTACTCAGTGAAGGTCTTCTGTAATGAGGCCCATCCCCATATTTGAAGATATAAGAGGTGTCAATCACTCTTGCATGATCTAACTTCAATGCTGTGAAACATAACGGAAAACAGAAACAAAAAGGTAATGTAAATATCAAGTACCACTATTTGGTCTTGTAAATACCATGTAAAAAGAGCACCAGAATAATCTTGATAAGGAATTACAATTAGATGCAGCTTCTAAGTAGTAGCCAACTGCCAAGCAAATATACAGGAAAACTTACAGAATATAGATCCAGATTAACTACAACCCACATAAATACAAACTCAAGGAAATTAACATTAGGACACATGGCTGAGCTCACCTTGCAGATCATTGTGCAAGCTGTGTCCAACTAATATGGTTCCATTTGATAATAGTTTCCTCATGGATTTCTACAGAATGCCCAAAAAATTTCAAAGAAGGCATTCAAATACAAATCCCCAATAACATAAAAAATTCAGCATATTACCTGTACATCTACCAATGAATATGTTACTCCATCCAAATCTTTTGCTGAGATTCCAGTAATTTCAGTTCTGTATTCCACAACTGCTTTATTGGGGTTTACAAGTTCATTAAGTTTGACCTGAAAATACTCCGAACTCAAAAGTGATTTACATCAAACAAAAGAAAATTTTGTATTATTGGACCATAGAAAGTGATCCAAATTGCTTGAGAAAAACACACACAGATGGTTTAATGTATGCAAGAATGGGTCAATGAAAGTTTAGTGGGTTCATATACATAAAAATGTCGAAACAATCTAAAAATACCTGTAAATTGCGATTCATATACATAAAAATGTCGAAACAATCTAAAAATACCTGTAAATTGCGATCCACAACACAAACTCGCACCAAAGCTTCACTGCCGTCTTCACAACCAACCATCTCACAATCAACAGCAACCATTGCAGTTGATCTCATTGCCTTGGGTTTTTTACCACGCTTTGTAATCAACCACTCCTGCTCCACCACCCCAGGATGTTCACAAAATAACAAGCCAAATAAAAGAATATGAAATTACAGGTTCGTGAAAAGAAATATATTTACCATGTGCCAAAAGAACTCTATCAATTTGAAAACAATAACAAAACAAACTAGACCATTGTCATATACGTTTAAGTAACACCATGAGGAGTACTTTTGTGAAAACTAGCTATGAGATTTTCTTCTTTCCACAGCGCAAACATCTCATCAGTTGACAGAATAACTACAGAGTTTGGACAAAATATGAAACAACACATCCACAATTTTCGCATCAATCCTTCAAGATTCCATGTTAGATTAGTTACTAGCTAGGAAGCACAGATACGAGATACGAGATACAGGTACGATACGATACAATACAAATACGACGATACGACAAAACCCCAAAAAATAGGATACAAATACGGCAGGGATACGTCTATAAATAATATATTTTATATTTTTACTATTATGTAATGACTTAATAATTATAATTTTTAGTGATTCTTTAATAATAATAAATAAATAATTAGTTATTTTCAAAAAGTTACCTATCGTCTCACTAAGGTATATTTACAAAGTGAATGTGATTAATTTAAAAAATAAACACCAACATTTAACTATATTGGTTGCTTAGAAGTATTTGTTGCTGAGATTATAAAGTAGTCAACTCATTTAAATTCTTTTGACATGTGATAATAGATAATACTTGGAATACACCCATGTGTCTTCTAAGTGATATGAATTTTTGTTGATGTATCGCATTGTATGTGAAATCAAAAGGAAGGGGTAAAGATTAAAATAAAAAATAGCAATACTTCTCCGCATATCGAAGTATCCGCAAAATCTCCATATATTTTATTTATTATTAGATACATTTGGAGTGTATCCGATACGTATCTGACGAATATCGTATCTGATACAGGTACGTCGACCATAACGAAGTATCCGTACTTCATAGGTTGTAAGAAGGTGAAAGTTGACTACCCTCACCAGCAGTAGGACTACATTTTTGAACCATTTATCGTTAACAAGAGTAAAAGGGTGTATTTACACAATTAGACATTTGGTCTTTTCACTATATTTGCCCTCATTGTCAAACTCCCTTGGTACAACAATAACGGATCAAGCTTCGAGAGGATTTCCAAATTAGTGTAGTGGATAATTATAGCATGACATTAAGAAAAGATTCTGCCTATATTTGATGAGATTTAATTATGATATTTTAAGTAAGTCTTGATTGAATAAGATTTGATTTGATAGGTGTAAGTTAGGCGAGAAAAATTTTAAAATTCAGTGTTCCATCTTTTTGTTTTCTGTGGTTGTGATCTCAACTCCTAAGCTTATAGAAGTTGAGTTTATCAGCCAAGATGAAAATTTTCTGCCCTTTATTAGTTGGAATGTTCATAGTATCAACCCATACTAATACGAGTAGTCGAGTCGTATCTAATACAACACTTTCACCTCTGAGACCGATACACATTCCATATAACCCACGAGTCTTACTAAAGTTCTTGTTGACTTGTAGATATCTCAAAAAAGTTTGCTTGAGTTGTCCAAGTCATCTTTCTGCGACGCCTTAATATGTCTCAAACTCTTGCCATGTCTAACTTATATTTTACATTTGTTTGTATTGCCTAATACCAATGTCGCAATATGTTTTGTTTGTATTGCCTAATAACAACGTCGCGATATGTTTCAGTGTCTTCCAAGTCAATAACTAGGATCATAACCTTGAACCACAACAAGAATTTGGGCCTTATTCATTGAGAATTTGCAGCGACTAGATCTGCATGTTTAATTTTGGTTCGTATTTATTATTGGATTCATCACCAAACACCATACCTTTAGGTTCCCACCCCGACCTGACTAAAAAAAAAAAAAGTTGCCACCCTAATGCTACATTTTTTTTGGCCGGATGCTACATGAAAGAAAATCTTCTTCAATCATACCTTGTATACTATCTATAATAATAAAATAGAGCTCATTATGAATTCTCCATACGACAGTTCAAATTAACTCAATTTTCATCCACTTTCATCTAATGATACATAATTCATTCCCCCTCATGCTTCTCTCGCTTGCTCCCCAAAATCTTTTTTTTTTTTAACAAATCGCTCCACGAAGTTGGATACCTTGACAACCAATTCCCTACCTCTCTCGCTCACCCCTCTCTCTTCTCTCTCTAACCACTCTCTCTTCTCTCTCCTTAACAATGACCATCCCTCTTCTCTCCCTCCCCAATTAATACGATGGAGCCACTTAGGGACCCACCATTGCAGCCACCACCAACAACACCAAAGCCATCACCGAGCAAACCCCTGTCCAGATATCCCCTCTCTTTCTCTTTCTCTTTCTCTTTATCTATTTCTCCCTCTGCCATCATTTCTTTGTACACACACAGCACACATAGCTCACACGCATGCGCGTGCATTCATACCCCAACAAAGTAAACACATGCCCGCACGCACAACACAAACGCACATGCACAGAGCACATCAACACCACCCACACACCAAAACACATTCAAACACTACATTCAATTGATACAAGTATAGGGAGTTAGGGTTAGGATACGAACAAGCAAGGTTGGTTGAGAAAAGCTAGGGTTTTGAAAAATTTGGCTAAAGAGAGTGAAATCGAGGTTCAAAATTTGGAAGAAATGGTCATTGTGCAACCAATTGAGGTGAAAAAGGGTCGATGAAGACCAGGGATGCAAAGAATAAGGTTCAAATAGGGCTTCTCAACCCATAACCCACATAAACAGAGTCTCAATGTATGAATTTTCGAAATTTTTTAATGTCTCGGTATTTGATTTTCTTTGTTTCTCTGCTTTTCTTTTATGGATGGTTGAGCATGATCTAATGGACATTTGATACTCAAAGTGTGAATTTGATATAGTAATTCCTCTCTATTATTAGCTTGATATTACAGTATTACCTGGTGTTTGCACTCACTATGTTTTTTGCTCCACTCATGCATTAATTTATGCTTTGTTTTCCTCTTGAATTTTCAGTTTTCATTTCAGGAGAACATCCAATTTTTATCGATTGTTTGTTTGATTAATTTTCCTCTTTGATGTGCAATTCAAATGGTGGGCACTCCAATCCCCCACTAATTTTGCAAGGGTGTTCTAATGTCTACGCACCCAAGCTTTGAATTATAAAACACTCGATTCATTAAACTTTGTCGTTTCATACTTTCTTGGGTTTTTTGACTTGATAATTAGTTAATTGCATTTAATCTCTCTAAAACTGTGGAGGTTTCCTTAGGCTTTAAGGTTTGATGAGCTCAACTTCAATGGTTTGATGAGTATGACTTCACAAGTTGTATATAGATTATTCATTATTTTGCTTAAATGACAAGAAATCACTGTTTGATTTTTGCATGAAAATGAAAGTCTGTTTTTAATATAAGAAGTACCGTGCGTGAATAAATTGCAATGGTAGAGGATTTCACATATTAAATCATATTTTTTTGCTACTTTTTGAGCTAGATGTTCATTTTGAAAGGATTTAGCTTGCAGCCTAGCCACCAAAGCATTTATCATCCACTAGAGAAAGAAAATTTGGCTGCACGTATTTCTTGCTGAGCTCATTTTATCTCTGATGTGCAGAAAAGAAAACAGCAGCTTTCATAGAGTTGTACCAATATTGGCAGAAGAAAGTCTAGGCTCCAAATATGAATACAACAAGCTTTTGTTGATCAATGTTGCTGAGATTCTTTGAAGCCCTAAAATTAACTCTTGTTGTCCATTTTGTTGCGTCTCTATCATTGGCGTTTGAATGTGTATCCATTTTGATTGTGATTGTGGTGATTTAGTCACGTAATTCACATGGTCTACTTGAACTATTTGTTGAAACGACTCAGAGAAATTCTAGCTCCCTTTGCATTTCCATGCACTAAGAATTTCCATTGTATTATACTTCATCATCCACATGATTTTCTGTAAATGGGTAATGTTTCCTCTTTTTGTTCCCTTTGGTGTTATTTTTTGAACATTTTAATTTCTTCTCTATCATTGTTTACCAACAAATAATAACAGCCATCAAGGGCTTTTCTTCTAAATATTTAGTGATATTTATTGATGGTGTCACTAAAAATTCATCTTTCCCCCTAATGGGTTTTTATTTGAATTGGTGTAGGCTGTGGTGGATATTAAGAGAAGGTGTACAAAAGTTGGTCACTAGTAAGATTAGAATTCCTGATCGTCTTGATTGGTGATTTGGGTGTTTGAAATTCTAATATACTTTCCAAGTTCACGCGGAATGAGTTCTTTTGAATCTAGGCCCACCATTGGTGTTGAATTTGCAACAAGGACTCTCTACAGGTTGGTTCCAATGTCTTGGTTTTGATTTTTCTCCTTCTCCTATTGTATTGTACTTTGTGGTTCTTCTATTTGATTTTGGTTTCCTTGGATATGTACCTCTTTAGGCTCATTTTGGTGCTACTTCTTATTATTTTGAGATGTTAAGCCGTATGCAGTATTGTAATTTTCTACAACTTCTATTTGTAAGACTTACAAGGTAGTACAAAACTTGAGGGGGGTTTGTGTTAGTGACATGATACTTGGTAAGGTCTATAAGCAATCTGGGGCATTTGATGATATTTGTTCATTTGTCCTGCCCACACGTCTTTAGCACATTCACACATATTGATCAACCTACTTTCACTTTGATAGACTTATTCTTGATGATGGTTGTAGTTTTGGATAGGCAAAGAGAGTACTGAACGTGCATAGTACGCAGAGCCTTTAGGCGTGGATAATTTCTAGTTATGTTATAAAAATCAAAGAAGCCCAACTGTTTTCTTCTAATTTTGAAGGAAATTTTTGCCTCTTCTTCCAAATTTCCAATAACCTTGATTTATCTCGAGGAGAAAGAGAAGTGGCCCTATAAGTTATCACAACTAGTCGTGATCTATTCACCAACCTCACCAATGTGGCTAGGAAAATGAAGTTTCATTAGGATCACACAATTAGTTACAAACTAGGCGAAGATTAGATCAGAACCCAGGGCAGGATGACATGCACGTATCAATAAATGGCCCAAATTTCACAAGTTTCACCCGTAGTTCTAACGGAAGAAAGAATTTTTTGGAATGAATTACAAACAGTACAAAAATCATGTTGAATTTGTAAATCGAATCTTGTCTAAAAGATTTCAACTCAAACCAGCATCTAGATGCAAGTAATAATTCCACAAAAATCTGAATAACAATGAAAATGGACAACGAACCTCCTCATGTGACGGGAATGAGTATTGTAATGGGTACTGAGGGTGTTCAAGAGTTAAACGGACCAATTTCTGCACAGCCACAACAGCAATTTAGGATTTAATGGATAAAAAATTAGGAAAGAAAGAAATAAATGAGTCAGAAAAAAAAAATTGCACAACACACAAACAAAATAGAAGAAATAAAATAGTAAAACAAAACAGAAAAACACTTGCAGCTAGTTTCCCAAATATTGAATCAAACAAGAGGCAATGATTCAGCACAAATTAGTAATTAGAACACACCATTAATAAATTGCTTACAAATCAACTATGAGATTTTACACGTTCACATAAGAAAATATGCCCCCTCAAAATGCTCAGTACTTCACTCTAGCTATAGCCATCATTGCTATATGTTATTCAAATCAAACCTGTTCTTGGGACTCGGTATCTGATGACTTCTCATTGAATTGCTCAGAATGGCATTGCATCACTTTATCGAAAAACTGCAAAGGAAAAAGAATGATTATCATCACCATCTTCTTAGCAGCTTGGCCAAGAACCCACAACAGAGAGCTGGATTCCTGAGGTCCAGTGTCCTCTATAGTATAGATTGATTTACCATGGCGATTAGTCAATTAATGAAGCATTTATTGAATGTATGTGCCCCGGTACTATACACCATTCACTTCCAAGAGCTTTTAGTGTTAACTAACGGTTACCTTCAAATCATCAGGCTGGGTAAAAGTCTTCAAAAAAGCAACAAGTGCATCAGTGGACCTCCTTGAAGGATCACTCAAGCAAGACCCAAACTTCTTATCATAAAAATTCAAAAACTCTTTCCAATCTCCTTTACTGCCCAGCATTCTGCGTTTCTGGGCAATCTTCACAAGTTCAACTAGAACCTAACAACGTTCACAGAGCATTCAAGTTACATACAAAAAACATACAAAAAATCAAATTTCATTTTCAACAAATGCTCTCATAACTAAAAATCATGGCAGGCAAAAAAATATACCTGCGTGCAGATACATGTTTAGAGAGGGAGAGAGAGAGAGGTAAGTTTACCTCTTTTCTGGCATCGGCAAGTTTCTCATCCATTTTTACTCTGAGAGAGAGAGAAAGAGGCGATTGGACTCGTCGGTAGTTGCGGCCGTTCAGAAGCAACAAAACCGGGATGACTGATTTAGGGTTTATAGTACAAGGGTTTTCGGAATCGGGACGACTCGGCTTCCTATTGTTCTCAATTCGGGTCGGGTTAGTGGGCTTTTATGCTTCTTTGTCCGAATCTGGATATGGTTCCACTTCAACCTAGCAGACATCGGTCCAAATACAAACAGACTTAAACAAAACCGCTGTTTGGTATGTGGGTTTGAGGGGATTTTGGAATATGGGTTGGGGATTAAACCATAAACCCCTTTAAACCCATGTTTGGTAACTATGTATGTAGTCTAGGGTTTGAAATTCGGTTCGATCATGACCAAGTTATGAAACCCAAGTTCATGGATTTCATGAAACCATAGGGGGTGGGTTTCATATGTGGATTTTGGAGTTTCACATTCAAATGACATTTATATCTCTCATATATTCATACCCATGTTTTGATTAAATTGGTTAAGGGGCACAATAATCATTTAAATACAAATATATTATCATAATAGTCATATATCCCTGCGCATACTAAATATGGATATAGACAGCATTAAATGTTGAATCTCATCTTTAGGTTTAGAAAGGTTTGGACAAGTGAATCCAAACCCCACTCAAAAAACATATCAAACAGACCCTAGAAATGCAGCTTGAAGGCTGATTATGGGCCACGTTGGGTCGGACTGAACACAAGATGGCAGATTTTTGGTATTATGTAGCTTTAGTGGATTTTTAATCTACATAAAAAAAAAAAGAGAGAGAGAGAGAGAAATATGGAGGTCAGTCCCCTTATATGGACTTAAATCCGCCAAAAAAACTTATTTGTTATAAAATTCGTTTTTTGTCAATTTTACCTAGGGGTGCAACTTGGGCGGGCCAATCGGAATTCAAACCGAGCACAACCCGAAAAAAACAGACTTGGGTTAAAATTTTTAATACTTGGGTTGGGTCTGGGCAAAAAAAACCCCAACCCGAATTGAATTTGGGCAAGCCTCAGGTTGAGGCCTCAGATTGTCGGGTTCAACCCGAATATTATAATCGGGTTGAACCCGATTATTAAAGGGGAAATTGGAAGGAAGTACACCAAATTAGACTTAATTGTAAAAAAGTACACAAAAAAATGTTGGGTAATTAAGTCCTTAATTTTGATACTTATTTGTATCTAAGTATATTATTTGAATTTTACTAATTTTTTTGTGACATTTTTGTCCTCCATTGATCCATGTGTATTTTCTTTAGAAAGTGGTGCATTAAACATCTCCTAGTTTTATGGGAGAACTTTAATATTCCATATTTGTATGTCCTCCCTTGATTCATGCGTATTTTTTTTTTGGAAAGTGGTTTTGTTTTCAAATTATATTTAATGCACCTTGATTCATGCATATTTTTTTTTTTTTGGAAAGTGATTTTGTTTTCAAATTATACTTAATGCACTTTGATTCATGCGTTTTTTTGTTTTTTAAAGTGGTTTTGTTTTCAAATTATATTAATATCCGAACAGTGTAACAATAACAGTGTAACTATAACAGTGTAACTATAATAGTGTAACAAGTCATTTATACAAAATATTGTACTATTACATTTTGTCAAACATATATTTTCATATAATTTCATTCAAAACAGTTCATCTCCATTTTGAATTTGTTACCACATGCACAAAACTACTGAACACTATTTTTGTTACAGTGTATTTGTTACACTATTATGGAGTTCGAATATTAACAAATTTTGAAATTCAAACAAGTGATATATTCTAAAATAAACGGAATATTAAAATTTTCCTATAAAACTACTAGTAGTAAATATTTAATGCATAAATATAATTTGAAAATAAAACTATTTTCCAAAAAAAAAAATAGGCATGAATCAAGGTGCATTAAAGATAAGATATTTTGAATTAAAAGACCCTAAATTTCAGCTATTAATAAATGTCTTGTTAAAATTTTTAGGAAATAAAATTTTACAAAATGAGCATTTACGTCTTTGTATCTCAGCTGTGTACTTTTTTTCAAAACATTTTGTTCTATGTACTTTTTTACAATTAAGTCTAATTAGGTGTACCGGCTTCCAAATAACCCATTATTAAATCTGGTTGAACCTGAATATACATAAATATATAAATATATTTAACTAAGGTTAGTATTTATCTTTACTCTTTAGAGCTCAAACTTTCACTTCATTTCAAGTCTTCACTTCTGCGCCTCCATCACTCCTAGATCCTTGTCTCACTCATCACTCCTCCCTCTCTCACTCCCTCTCTCTTCATCTGCGCCTCGCCCTTCATCTCATATCACTTGAAAAATCAGATCTACACTTGAAAAAATCAAATATACACTTCAAAAAATCAACCTAAATTAAGTAACTCAAGTACAACTCAATTTTTAACCCGAAAATCAGTCTGAATTAAATAACCCGAATTCATTTCGAATCCGCCCGAATTAAACTCGGGCAATACTCGGGTTGAGGTAAGGTTAGGGTTAGGGTTAGGGTTGAAGATTATATACCTAGAGTTGGATTAGGGTTGACCTCTCAACATGACAACCCGCCCGAATTGTACTCCTAAATTTACCAGACAAGTTAGTTAAGTTGAAAAATAATAAGATTTTAGTTTTGAATTTTTGATTCATGGGATAATAAGAATCAATCCAAATACGACATAATAATAAACAACTCAAATAAGATTAATTGAATAGATTGAATTATAATTGATTAATATTTTATATAAATTCAAAATGACACGACAAAATAAAGGCTGTGCTCAATTGGCACCCTTACTAAGCTTAAAGCTCATCTCGGATCAATTTACATGGCATAATCCTAAACATGAACATGTAATATACAAAATCAAAAAATATAAAGAAAATATTGTGCCTAAACTTACCTATCAAAACATGGAAATTCTAGCGGAAATACACGGGGCAATTGAACAGATATCCTCTCTCTCTCTCTCTCACCACGGCAACCCCACATTTTCATTTAATGGTGTGATTGAATTTGCGTCAATTTGTGTTGAATTTTAATTGGGTTTGAGTTTGTGGTTAGGAGTGTTAATCGAGTCGAGTTTTGCGAGCTTAAATTTGAACTTGTCGAGCTCTTTTTTTAAACGAGCCTACAAAATTATTTAAGTTTGGCTTATTTAGGAAATGAGCCGAACCTGAATCAAGCCCCGAATAACTCGACTATTTTATATATAAACAAGCTAAATTTTGAGAGCTCAAACCGAATCTAAAAAATTATTCAAGCTTAGTTCGTTTAGAACACGAACTTGAACTTGACCCGAATTCTATCCAAACCGAGTCTGAGTAGTTCATCTCGATTAACACCCTTATTTGTGGTGATAGATGGGATATGTGGGGGGAGGGGGGAGGGTCTGGCCATGGTTCGGTAGCTCCATGCGAGATGTAAATGGTTAGTTGAGGGTCCTGCATTCTGAATTGTGGTGGTGGTTGGGCAATGGAGAAGGGACGTCTTGACATGGTTGCCAGCTCTATGCAAGTTGTGGGTGGGTGTGTTAGGCAGTGGAATATGGTGGTGGTTGTGGTGCTTGTTTAGTTGGTTCGATAATGGGTGGTGGAGCCGTGGAGGTGGTTGTGTGATGTCTTGAAGACCATTTACAGAAATGATAAGTATGCAATACATCTTCAGTTCACAACAGTATTGGGACACCAAGCCACCATTTTAACTAGTTCTGCAAGTGATATTACAAAGGAATGACATCAACATGGACCATATTAGCTAGTATGCTCCGAGAGAATTGAACGCATTCCTTATCATTTTGAAGCTGGGTTTTTTCACTATTATCATCTATCCTGTTGCATCAACAAATACATACACACATACACATATGCCACTAGAATCTCTGATTATACAAGCTCGAAAACTGGGTGAGGTGAACAAGACACTCTGGTTGAAACATGAAGGTCCCCCTACTTCATGTACCCTGCTTTATTTCTTTGGTCACATTCCCCTCAAGGCACCATCTATGCAAACCAATACTACTATTTCATGAGATTTATAACAATCAGGACCAATATCAGACCAGCCAAAGCAAACTCTGTCACTCAACATTTCACCTTCATTAATTCACGGATGGACCAAATATGAGTTCAACCAGAGGAATATGCCAAGAAAATATAAATGCATTCATGTGCCCTCCCCCGGTAAATGTATCGCACCCAAAAATAAATTCCTTCAGTTTCGGTAGATTTCTGAATAACATAGATGATTGGCCCGAAGTCATAAATGGAATCAACATCTAAGACTCAATCTAAAGCCACCACACACTTTATAGTGTGAAATAAAAAACAAGCCTCTACCGAATTGAACATTTGAAACTCCAATCAGACTAAAGTCAAGACTTCAGTTTAGATAGGCACTTCAATTTTCACATATAATCAAATCTTTCACAGGTGAGACATCTCTAGCCAAAAAAAGAATGATACATCTTAGTTGGGGCTTATTCATCTAGATTATACATGGCTCTTGATTTCTCAAACTACTTAGGAAATTTGATATGCAGAATAAGCCTCAAGACATCTCGTTGGCATGAAGTGCCAATTTCACGATAATACCTTTAACAATTACAAACAAGTTTGTAGTTTTCGGTATATTTCACCTTTTCTTTTCTTTCTTTAACCTTTTTGATTTGTGTTTACATTTCCTTTAAGCTGGACTATATATTAATTCAACAACATGAATAATGTCTACACAGCTTAGTAAGATCTAGTTAGCAACAGTTTTCAGATCAAATAGACTCGCTCATGCAGCCTTGAAACACAAACATGCCTCATGGTAACAGTAAGTACAATTACAGAGTGAATTACAAGAAAAAGGATGAGTAACAGTTTTCAGATCAAATGGACTAGCTCATGCAGCCGTGAAACACAAAACTGACATGCCTCATGATAACAGTAAGTACAATTACAGAGTGAATTACAAGAAAAATGACAAAGCTAAACACCTAAAGAGTATTATCTCATATGCAAACAGACATTGTAAAAGAAAGAACTTAGATGGAAAAACACAGAAAAATCACTAAGCAATGCAAGCAATTCAATGAGCAGAGATTTACTTATCGAAGATGTATATACTTTCATAACTATATACACAAACTTGAAACTCCAAAAAAATAAACACGGATCAGCGATATTCTTTCTTTTAGTTTAAATCACTATTTTTCTTCCTCTCGAGGGATAAGTAATAAACACGGATCCATGTCCCTACCAAGACTTGATCCTGCGATTGGAGAAGGTATGACTTCAGCTAACCGCTGAAGGTACCTAAGCTTAATTGTTAAAGTCAGCAGAATCTGTTCAGACTTACAACTCAACATTGACAAAAAGAATTAGTTTTTGACACACCAAACATTATGATGTTTGGCTCATAGCTGGCATGTGACTCAAAGCTATGAATTATCAACTACAAATCAAGCACTTCTGATTCTGTGGGAAAAACATCGTAGACATATGCAGCAAATTTCTCCATAATTTTTCTAAGAAAAGTAAAGATCAAAATCACATGAATCAGTAACTACAGAAATGCCAAACACAGCAAGCACGCCCAATGTTTCAGGTGACAAGCACAAAAACATAGGAGTGCATTGTAAAGAAACCATACGGAGTTGTGTTGGACCATTTGCCATTCTGAACTTCAAAACCCATAGGTACTCGTATTCTTTTTCATTGCATTAAACAGAAAAGGAATTTCATTTTTTTTTATCTCATCAGCATGCATCAAGAAAATACAACTATAACAACCACATTGAACAATACCAGAAATCCCTGTTCCAAAAAAAAAAAAAAAGAATACCAGATTTCAAAGCTATAATATGGGCATGTTACAAAAGCTTCAAAATGAAATGCCAGACACATCACTAATTGTAGAGGAGTCCATCCTCTGTTAATGGGGTTATCAAAGCAGTATTACTATTGAGATGCACCCAAAAGGGTGAAACAATGGTTGAATTCATACAGAAACTAACACCATTCAACTCTCAAGCACTCTGGTGTGTCCTTGCTGAACCACTCCTACACTTACAAACACCAAAATACCCAAAAACCTCGTGTTGTAGAAGTGACTGAAGGGCCAAAATATAGATGCTTGGTAGATAGACTTGGTAAAGGAGACATAAAATTTTCTCAGTACAACAATTTTAGCAGTTCAATCTGGAAGACTAAAGAAGACCCTATAGTATTGAAGTCAAATAAACTACTAACAGAAGCATTAACACCAATCAAATGATCCTATTATTAGAACCACAACAAAATGTAAAGAGCACAATAGTTGGAAAGACTCCTGTACAGATTATTCATTCATTAACGTTGGAACTACTATTACCATTGGACCATCTCCTAAGAGTGTAAGCCACCAGGCTCCTACCTTCAAAGAGTCCAAACCTTGACTTGAACCCCAATGATCGACCATTGCTATTGCTACTTGATGTAGCATCAGCATCGGCATTAGCAGCACCAGTCACTCCGCTCACAACTGGTGGAATCTCCACACCATCCTCTTGTGGTCTACCATAACTCACACTCGCATCTGCCGCCCCAGCTTCAATCTCACCCACATCCAAACTAACTCCCAACAATGCCCTCCTCATTCTCAACCAGTCAGCTACCTCGCAAGTCACTCCCCTACACTTCTTAACCTTAATTTTCACCAAATTAGGACAGCCCCAAGCAAATGCTTCAATCCCCAGATCTGAAACCGGACACCCCTTGATGCAAATCTTCTTCAATGACACACATTTCTCTGCAACGCATGAAATCTCCGCATCCCCAATTGTTTCACTACCACAAAGCGCCAATCTTTCCAATTTTCGACAGTTGGAAACCATTGCTTCGATACTGACAAAACTGGGGTTTACACCAATAAGTACCAACTCTTGAAGATTAGCACTATGCTGAGCGATTGAAAATAACCCGACATTGCCTATGCGGTTAGTCCTCCAACCATCAATATGAAGCTTCCTCAACAGCTTACAATGCTTAGCCACAGCCACAATACTAGCATCCGTACACTCGGGTGTCTTCACCAAATGCAAAATCTCCAATTCCGAGCACTTCGATATGGCGGAAACACCGATATCACTCACCTGAAGCCTCTCCAGATGAATATCAACCAAACAATTTTTCCGATTCGTAATCGTTTCCAAAAGGCTATCCCAATCGCCAAAACAACGCAACAGTTTCAAAGTCCTCAAACTCTTTGACCCAATAATTAAAGGTCCAAAACACTGACCATTGTAAAGCTCTTTGAGGCATAAAGTTTTGAGGGATGAAGCCGCCACGCCGGGACCGATCGGTTCGGTAGTGAACCCGTCGTTAATGCCACGGAGGCGTTTGACTGAGAGTTCTTCGAGAGATGAACAGTGATCGAGCAAAGCATTCATGCCTTTGGCTCCAAACATGCAAGATCCACAGGAAAATTTCTTCAATTTCTTACAATTTTGTGCGAAAGCGGCCATTCCGATGTCGGTAAGTTCGCGGCAGCCACGGAGCTTGAGACGCGTGATGTTACGACATTTGAGGGAGATTAAGATCAACGCGTCATCGTTGATGCTGATAGATCGGCGATCGCATCGGAGGGTGAGTTTCGTTACGGAGTCGAAGCGGGCGAAGAGGGAAGGGATGTGATGGATGAGCTCAGATTGTGCGCTGAGAGCGAGGCGTTGGCGATTTTGGCCTTCCACACGGAGCCACAGCCGGCATACGAGGGAGCATCGTTTCCGATCCCCGGAGCTCAGGAACTGAATAATAATCGCCAAGCATTCGTCGGGAAGTTCAGAAATGTAGTCTTGATCGACGATATCGTCATCGGAAAAGGACGTTTGGCTTTCAGTTGACAACACTACAGAGCCGGTGATCCGGTGGTGGCTTGGGTTGAAGCTACGGCAGTCTGAACCATCCGTATAAATCCCATGGACAGAAGACGATTGACCCATCCAACGGAACGCGGTGCGATATCTGCTGCGTCGCCGGAGAGAAAAAACTACGGACCGTCGTAAAGGGTGGGAGAGTGGTGGTGGGTATGGTACTATGGTTCGGGGTGGATGATTTGAGGGTGTGGTTTAATAGGGGAGGTTGAGAATTGACCCGTCAAAAGGGGTTGTGGAAGATTTGTGAGCGACCTCGTCGCCACCGTCACGGCCGACCAGTCCTCCAAGAACCATCTTCGTTGTAGGCTGCTCCATTGATTATGTGGGATTTGTCGTGTAATAAGACTTTGTCTGAGACGACTGTTGAAGAGTGAAGACTCATTCCGGTAATAAAAAGTTAGTTAGGGGAAGAAAGGTAAAGAGTCGATGAGGTGCTTCGTGACGTAAACGACCGGATGTTAGTTCCTATTTTGCGGCTGGGTGTTGACTATTCAAAAGAAATTAGATTAGATTGGTCCGAGGAGAAAATATTGACCGAAATGTCGATGATAGGAAAATTTTTATTTACACCCCTATAGTTAGGTTTAAATTTAATACCATCTCTTTTTTATTTTGAAATTTTATTGATATTCCCTATTAGTTATTATTTATTAATACAACCGAGGGTAATTTTGATATTTTCAAAGAATAGGTAGTCAAATCATATACTTTATCTACTGTCAGAGACGAAAATTACTGGTAAGGAGTGTCCATGATTCAACAGTATAAACTAGAAGAGGAAAATGAAATTTTTTCTTGATGATCCTATGTTATTGTCAGATTAACGCTATTTAATACTAAATAAACAAATTAAATTTTACTAATTTGATGTGTTAATTGTTAGATGAGTTGATTACTAGTAGTTATTAGAGTATTGAGATTTATTTTGTCCATTTGCTTTTATTTATTATTAAATAGTAAAATTGTAAGCACACCGAATCATTTGATACATTGAATATTTATTTTGTTGGGATTAATTTTGAAAGGCCTTTTCTTCTTATTTTTTTTTATAAAAATTGTAATTTTATTAAATTAAAAATAATTCTGATTAAAATCTTTCATGTTTCATATTAACTACTCGTTAAAGTTATAATCGGATCTATTACTTCCCATTATTTATACTTTTCATCTATGTAGCATTGCTCTTTCATTTGACTTCTCACATTTTTTTATAATTTTTCATCATTATTCTTTTATAACTTTTCTAAATATTTTAAATTATGGAGATGGGTGAAGACGATAAAATGAAATCTAAAAAAATTTCAATGCATCACGCGAGATAAAAACTAGTATTGATTATGCCTTTGTTTTTCTTTCTTCTTGTCTTATTGCATTTTGGGTCATGCTTCAAGGTACTAGTTTTTTTAGTGCCTATAGGCTCAGTGCCGGCCCAACCTTTAGGCCACTTATGTCATTGCCTAGGCCCCAAATTGGAAGAAAAATTTGGGGCCCCAAAATAAAATAAATAATAATTATTTTATAATATAATTTAAATACTTAATATATTTTAATTATTGAATTAATAGTGAGTGCTAAGTTTAAAAAAAATTCACTATTTATCTAATGTACTTAATCCTCAAATTAAGTGCAACTAGTATTATTGTAAAATATTTAGAACCTCTTTTAAAAAAATTTAAGGCCCTAAAGTTCAACTTATTTTTTTATCTCACACAATATTTATATTGTATATGTATTATCACTTTGCAGTCTTATTATAAAAATCAATTGTCTATCGTATAATAGGTACGAATAATAATTTTATATTTGTATAAGTTAAATTTGAGGTCATTTTTTAATAATTTTGATAAAATAGAGTGAGTATAAATAATACACTAGCTATCTTAAATTGATTAACCATAGTTATCTTACTAAAATTTTTTATTTAAAAATTGCTCTTTTTCTCTATGATATCTAACAATATCTCATTTATTTTAGGATTACTCAACTTGTATAAATTCTTATTTTTATATACATTTATAAAAAAATTATTTTACTAGTCAACCTAATTTTCAATTATGTTTCTCTTTTATCTTAAACAAATAATATGTATTATTGTATTTGATCCCCGTATTTGATTTCGATTAACACAATTTTTATTTGTAAAATTTGAATTAAAAATTTGAACTAGTATGTTTATATCTCAAAAGACAAAACAAATAATTTGTAAATAAACATATTTTAATAAGTATTTAATATTACTATTATTACTGAATAAATATTTATAAGGTCTCGTATAACATTTTCGTATAGGGCCCCAAATTAGATTGGGCCGCCCCTGTATAGGCTAGTTCGAATACGACTCCCGTTTTTTATTCTCTCACTTGTTAAATATAAATTGAGATTAAAAGAAAAAAAATACAAAAAAAAAAAAAAAAAGATCAAGCATAGGCTTGATACACGCCCGATGATGTAACGCACCAATTCCACCAATAAGGCAATCACTAACTATTAAGTCATCCAAATCACGAGAGCATACTTGTGAAAAATCATCCAGTCCACACACATTTGTTTCATACGCCCCAATTCCACCAATAAGGCATCTAATAACTATGACTCATGAGGTTCGTATGAAAAATCATTCAATCCTATATGATTTGTTTAATTAAATTGGTAAAAATTTACAAATCGAATATGATTTGTTTATTAAACGGATTGCCCAACATATGTCACACCCCATCTTAAGAGATTTTCTCGGTTTTCCAGAGATGAAAGCATAACTCAACACGTGACAATATGTGACGCCCCATTTTTCGGGGGTCCTGAATTAACCGTTGACAACCCGTCAACCCGCGAAAATACCCGTGGATGTCGCTTAACCCGATACCACGGCACCACCTTCCCTTTACCGGGATAAAGGAAAATACAAGTCCAATTTATTTCGGTTGGTTGACCTATCCGAGATCCAATATACTACCATTGGTATCCCCTCATTATTCATTTGTAACATTAGAAGGAAGGAAAACATAGCCCAAAGACTTGGCAAAACAAAATAGAAAAATAAAAAAAATTCTGAAGTTTGGAGAGCGTACCGGTACGCTACGACCTCTGGACCTGATCGTACCGGTACGCATACCGGTACGCTACACCTTCTGGACCCTAGCGTACCGGTACGCCTGACCCCGAATTCCTCTTTTTACCTGTTTTTCGTTTCCAAGTCATTCCAAACCTCCCAAAACTCATCCAACATATGTTTAATGAGATTTTTCATATAATACATAACTTATACAAGTTCCATTACAATTAATTCCATAATTTACACATCAAAATGAAATTTATATAAAAGTTTTTACAAAAACTCGAACTAAGGCCACAAGCCGGCCCCCTTCATGCTTGATGCTCTCCAAGTGAGCCATCCGCCGGTGCAAACCCCACACCTGAAATGTTTCCCGTATAGGGTGAGCCAACGCCCAGTAGAGTAAATCCTACAAGGGCTACTCTCCCCCTAGATGCTCATGCTCATGCAACATTTATTTGCAAACAACCATTTCTCATAAGAACATGCATTCTAAGTTGGAATGCAATACTATCATGCCATGAAATGAGATGACACCCACTCATGCAATTCAACCCGAGTCCTCTCCAACTCCTACTACACGATGCAATGTCAAAGTGTTTCATTCCGTCATTTATGTTTACATCAAATGACATTTTCAAAACTAGGGTCATTCTTGGGATCGAAAACTTCATGGACTTAATACCAATGGTCTTCCACACCCGTACACTTTATGGACTCTTATACCAACGGAGTGCACCCTCCAAATCACCGGGTCTTTCACCCGAGAGGTCGTCATGCCTCTTCTTGCTCATCCCGACCCAATTTATCATGCACTCATGGGCTTAGCTAGGTCTTCGACCCAACTTTTCCCAAGCCATTTCGTCAATCACCAATTGTGGCGTTGACATCAACCATGCACACACCCATGTAATGAGATGTTTCTGTGCACATGCAATGCTATGTCCCATTGCATACCACATGATGTTCCACATGTCAAGAACAACTCATGCACAATTTCAACATGTCCATGGTAAATTTATATCCTAAGCATATAAATATCATATTCATTTCAATGTTACTATATCAACATATGCATATATCAACAAGCACATTTAATCTCAAATCATATTATAAGCATATGATTTCACAAGTTAAACTTAAACATGTTATTTCAACTAAATCAAAACAACCACTCCATTCAAGCAAGGCATTTAATCAAACACCTTCTAGGCACAATTTATAATTCACAAAGCATGCCTCAAATTTTCTCAAGTTACATAATAAATCACATGTAACTTCATATACCAAATTCAAGCTAGAAAATAGATTAAACCATTTATATGCTCTCCTTTCCATTTCTATAATCATAAACCTATATATGAAGGTCTATCCCTATGCATAACATATCAAGCCTTTAAACTACCAACATCTAAGGGAAGATTACACCAAAGTAGGGAGAACCCTACCTCTTGAAGCGTAATTCACCCGAATGAAGCTTCAAG
This sequence comes from Ilex aquifolium, assembly GCA_951799425.1. NCBI lineage: Eukaryota > Viridiplantae > Streptophyta > Magnoliopsida > Aquifoliales > Aquifoliaceae > Ilex > Ilex aquifolium. The sequence continues at coordinate 9,735,532 of OX637391.1, read as the reverse complement.
AATACTTCCCGAGCCCAAGACTAGATTTCCCCCAAATCTCCTCTTTTGGATCTTCGGTGAAATGCCCCGTTCTTGGTGTGGTTGCGTAGCCCTCGTCGATGTGATCGACTTTAGCTCTTGGCTCGACGGAATCCGAGCAACGGAAGTCCGGGAATCGACGGAGAAAGCTTGAAGATCAAGGTTTTCTCTCTTTTCTCTCTCTTGGCCGGCCAAACAAGAACACAAGGGAAGAAAAATTCTGATTTTCTAGATATTTACCCCTATTTATAATTTTAAATACTCGGCCCACGTCGCGCCACGTGTCCCTCGTTTAATCGGGTCCGATTTCGTCCCGAAACGATTCGTTTGATCCCAGTTTAAGTTCAAATTAATTTTATTTGAACTTTAACTTAATTTTACGGAAATTTTATAAAACTTATTTATGGGGACGTTCGTAAGGTGAATCGCCACGCAGTCGCCTCGAACGACGTGCAAAATCCGACTATTTCGGAATTCGACGAAATTTGACAAAGTGACTCGTTTCCGCGATACGAATCCAACGGCGAACTCCGTTTCCTCATCCGAGGTCTAGAACATGAGTATTTTAAATACGCATTATAGTGGCAAATTACTATTTTGCCCTTTTTGGAAAAAAGTTCAAATTTCCCGGGTTTTACATTCTTCCCCCCTTAAAAGAATTTCGTCCCCGAAATTCACACACACATACATGCAATCTCATGCACATGCTACAGTCATGTAATAGTAAATGACTATAAAAACGTACCTCTATCCTCAAACAGGAAAGGATAATTGGCACGTACGGTGTCCTCGCGCTCCCATGTCGCCTCTTCCACTCCCCGGTGCTGCCACAGCACCTTCACTAGCCTCACGGTCTTGCCTCGCAAAACCTGATCCCGGCTATCCATGATACGCACCGGTCCCTCCTCGAAGGTCCCATCCGCATCAACAACAAGCTCGCCCCAATCCACCACATGAGTCGGATATGGGGTGTATTTCCGGAGCATAGAGACATGGAATACCGGGTGAACACTCGATAAATCTGGCGGTAACGCCAACCGGTAAGCAACTGTACCCACCCTCTCAAGTACCTCAAAGGGCCCGATGTATCTCGGCGACAGTTTCCCCCGCTTACCAAACCGGACCACTACTCTTTTAGGCATAACATTCAAGAAGACATGATCTCCCACCTCAAACTCTAGAGGTCGCCGTCGTCTATCGGCGTAGCTCTTCTGCCGGCTCTGAGCCGTGAGAAGACGCTTCCGTATCAAGTCCACCTTCTCTGAGGTGTCTCTAACCAAATCCGGACCCGTAGCAGGTCTCTCCCCAACCTCTGTCCAACAAACTGGAGATCGACATGGCCTCCCATATAGTGCCTCATAGGGTGCCATCTGTATGCTCGCCTGATAACTATTGTTATAGGCGAACTCCACCAAGGGTAAATGATCTTCCCAGCTACCCTTGAGATCTAGGACACATGCCCGTAGCATGTCCTCTAAGGTCTGGATGGTCCTCTCAGACTGACCATCCGTCTGGGGATGAAAAGCAGTGCTCATCATCAGCTGTGTCCCCATGGCTCGTTGGAAACTCTCCCAAAAATGAGCCGTAAACCTGGGATCCCGATCAGATACTATAGACACGGGTACCCCATGTAACCGGACAATCTCCCGTATATATAACCTGCAGAACTCCTCCAGTGTGAAGGTCATCCGCACAGCCAAAAAGTGTGCCGACTTCGTAAGCCGGTCCACAACCACCCATACCGCGTCATGTCCCCTCGATGTCCGTGGCAAGTGAGTCACAAAATCCATCGTGATATGTTCCCACTTCCACTCAGCTACCTCCAATGGCTGGAGTAACCCTGCTGGTCTCTGGTGTTCAGCCTTTACTTGCTGACACGTGAGACATCTACTAACAAATTCGCCAACCTGTCGCTTCATCCCATTCCAATAATACTGGCGACGAAGATCATGATACATCTTCGTGCCCCCTGGATGAACCGCAAAACAGGAGCAATGAAACTCCCTAAGGATTTCCTCTCTCAGATCCGCCAACTGAGGAACCACAACCCTTCCTCGATACCGGAGACTACCATCCGAGTGAATGGCCCAGCCCTCGTCACCTGTACCTGCCTGTACACGGTCCCGGATGGACAATAGCTCCGTGTCCTGACTCTGGGACTCAACAACCCTGCTCAGTAGGGAAGGTGTAGCCACCAAACTTCCCAAAGTACCCTGAGTCTGTCCCATATAACATAGCCCGAACTGTCCCACAGTCTCGAGCATCTGCCACTCTCGGGAAGCCACACTAGCCAAGACTCCCCGTGACTTCCGACTGAGTGCGTCAGCTACCACATTTGCCTTACCGGGATGGTAATGCAAAGTGAAGTCATAGTCCTCCAGAAACTCCATCCACCTACGTTGCCTCATATTGAGGTCCCGCTGTGTAAAGATGTACTTCAGACTTTTATGGTCTGAAAACACCTCAAACTGCTCACCGTATAAGTAGTAGCACCAAGCCTTCAAGGCAAAGACAATGACTGCCAACTCCATGTCATGTGTAGGGTAACTCTGCTCGTGGTTCTTTAGCTGCCGAGAACCATAAGCTACCACTCTCCCGGACTGCATCAAGACGCATCCAAGTCCGTCCTTAGAGGCATCACAATACACTGTGTACCTCTGTCCCCTTTCTGGGACTATCAGTATAGGAGCTGAAGTAAGCCTCCTCTTCAACTCCTGGAATGCCTTCTCGCAAGAATCATTCCACTCAAATTTAACCTCTTTCCGGGTCAACCTAGTCATAGGTGAAGCTAGTCGGGAGAAGTCCTCAATGAACCTCCTGTAATACCCCGTCAATCTCAAGAAACTACGTATCTCGAAGACTGACTTCGGCCTCTCCCAATTCATGACTGACTCAACCTTCTCCGGGTCTACGGATACACCCGAAGCCGACACCACATGTCCCAAAAATTTCACCTCAGTAAGCCAAAATTCACACTTGCTGAACTTGGCATACAATTGGTGGTCTCTCAAGATCTGAAGAACGACCCTCAAGTGACCCTCATGCTTCTCCTCAGACTTGGAGTAGATCAAGATGTCGTCAACAAAGACTACAACAAATTGATCAAGGTAGGGTTGGAACACCCTATGCATGAGATCCATGAATGCCGCTGGAGCGTTCGTCAATCCGAATGGCATCACTGTGAACTCGAAATGCCCATATCGCGTCCGAAACGCCGTCTTAGGGATATCTGTCTCCCTAACTCTCAACTGATGGTAATCGGTGCGGAGATCTATCTTGGAGTAGACCCGCGCCCCTCTCAGCTGATCAAACAAGTCATCAATCCTCGGCAAAGGGTACCTATTCTTGATAGTAACCCTATTCAACTGCCGGTAGTCTATACATAGTCGAAGGGTTTTGTCCTTCTTCTTTGCAAATAACACCGGAGCGCCCCAAGGTGAGGTACTCGGTCTAATGAAACCCCGGTCCAACAATTCCTGCAATTGGACCTTGAGTTCTTGCAACTCAGCAGGCGCCATCCTATGTGGAGTCATAGAAATGGGCGATGTACCAGGATGCAGCTCTATAGTGAAATCTACATCCCTATGTGGAGGTAATCCCGGTAGTTCATCCGGAAAAACATCCTCATAATCACACACAACCCGTGGTAGACCAAACTCCTGTCTCGCCTCGTCCTCCAGGGTAAGGCTTGCTAGCCAACCCATCAACTGTCCGTGCCATCTAGAATCGTACACGGCTTGAGGAAAAGCATCGTGCTTATCCCCCTGAAACATGAAACAAACCCCATCCGGCGTGTAAGCAGTAACCCGCTTCCGGTCACAATCAATGATGACTCGGTGTGCCGCCAACCAATCCATTCCCAGGATTACATCGAACTCCGACATGTCCATGACCCGAAGGTCCACGGTGAGTAGAATCCCTGAGATCTCTAGCTCACAACCCCGACATATCTGATCAATTCTCACCCTAGCTCCCAGGGGAGAACTCACATGCAATGGTTCTTCTAAGGTCTCAACCCCTAAACCCAAGTCTTTCACACAAGATGCAGAAATGAATGAATGCGATGCACCAGAGTCAAATAATACTCTTGCCCATAAACGAGAGAGTAGAAATGTACCCTGTATCACCGACTGATCTGTCGGCTCAGTCTGTGGCATAATGGCGTAGACACGCCCCTGGGTGCCTGAAGTCCCGGCCTGTGAACCCTGGCCTCGCCCCCGACCCATGCCTTAGCCCATCTGGCTAGCTTGCGGTGTTCCCGCTCGAAAAGTAGTAGGCGCTGGTGCAGCACCCTGGGACTGGTACTGGCTCCTTTGACCCATGGTGGGGTAAGGAGGAACAAACTGTGTCTGCGGCTGTCCCACAGAAGACTGGGATTGGGATGTCCCATAGTTCTGGGATCCCTGCAGTCGAGGACACTCCTTCTTTATGTGACCCGGCTGGTGGCAAAAATAGCAAGTCTTCTGGCCCGTCTGGAAGGCGGTCCTGAAGTTTCCCCCGTCTTGGGAGAATCGACCCTGGCCTTGGCCTTGATAGCCGCGGCTCTGCCCTTGAACTCCTTGCGGAACATAAGTCCTTTGTTTCTTTCCCGCACCAGAAGAAGAGGATTGACCCTCCTTCTTTTTGTCCTTAACACCCGCTTCCCGGATGTTACGCGCGTCCTCCACTTCTCTCTCGATAGCCATTGCGGTCTTGACCATCGAATCGAGGTCTTGCAGGAGAAGTCCCACAATCTTGCCTCGAATGGACAACTTCAGTACATCCTCGAACTTACGTACCTTGGCCACATTTGAGGCCACATAATCATCAGCAAAACGGGCCAACTCCGTGAATTTGGCCACGTATTCTAGCACATTCATGTTTCCCTGCTTCAATTCTAGGAACTCCTTGGCCTTAGCATGTCGAGCAGTTGCTGGGTGTGACACCCCAAATTTCCGGGGGTCCTTTATTAACCGTTGACCATCCGTCAACCCGCGGAAATACTCGTGATAGTCGTATAACCCGACACCACGTCACTCACATGCTTTTAATCGGATTTACCATCCACAAGGTCAATTATACCTCCATTTATGTCCATTTATGTCATAGAAATCAAAAAAAACAAAGCCCAAAAGCATGGCTAAGCATTTTGAAAATTTCAAGTTTTTTTGGAAAAACCTTCCGGAAGGTCGACATACACCTACCGGAAGGTCGCTGAAGGAACTGTTACATGAAAAAGATCAATTTCAAGAACTTCCGGAAGGTCGACATCAGTAGCAAAAACCTTCCGGAAGGTCCATTCCAGTAGCCAAAACCTTCCGGAAGGTTCATTCCAGAAAACAAAACCTTCCGGAAGAACTCGGCAGTCAAAAAGAAACCCAAGGCAAAACCTTCCGGAAGGTCCACTCCAGTAGACAAGTCCTTCCGGTAGGTTTTACTCCAGTAGCTAAAATCTTCCGGAAGGTTCATTCTAGTGGGCAAAACCTTCCGGAAGGTATTAGCTGTGAGCAAGGCAAGCTGGGGTTTTTAGCAAAACCTTCCGGAAGGCCGACACACACCTTCCGGTAGGTTTTCAGACTGTGAGCATAAAAATGGATTTCTTTCCCCTCCAAACCATCCTTAAAGCTACCCCATACATTCCAAACTCATTCAATACATGTTTAATGAGATTTTCCATTTAATACCCAACTCATACAATCTCTATTACAATTCATTCCATAATATATATACATCAAAATGGAATTTTGTTAAAGGTTTTACAAAACTTAAACTAAGGCCACAAGCCGGCCCCCTTCATGCTTGATGCTCTCCAAATGAGCCATCCGCCGGAGCAAAACCCACACCTGAAATGTTTTTCCCATAAAGGGTGAGCCACGCTCAATAGGGTATCTCCTAAAGAGGCTACTCCCCAACCTAAATGCATATGAAATGTCACATGCTATCAATCAACAATCCACAACAAGAATATATTCCATGTTGAAACATGTAATGCCATGCTATGAAATGAGGTGAGACTCACTCATGCACATCAACCGAGCCCTTCCCGGCTCCTCTACACATGCAAGTGCCAATGTGTACCAATCCGTCATTTATGTTCCACATCAAATGACATTTCATTCTAGGGTCTTTGTAAGGGGGGATGTTCATGGACTCACACCAAAGGTCACCCAACCTACACGGAATTCATGGGCTTCCACCAACGGTTCCGCGTACACCGACACACTTTATGGGCTCTTATACCAACGGAGTGCGTATCCAATCACCGGGTCTCTCACCCGAGGGATTTTCTAGCCCTTCTTGCTACCCCCAACCCTATCAACATATAAACCATGCAACTCGACTAGGTCATCGACCCATATTACCCGAGCTCACTCGTCATCCACCATGCGTGGTGAAGACATACAATCATGCACACACACCTCCTAAAATGCGATGTCCCCGTGCATATGCAATGTGGTGTTCCATTGTAACACTAACACAATGTTCGATATGGTACGAGTGACATATGAACATTCTCAACACATTTCTCATATTCCATGGCAAAATCATATCAAAAGCATATAATTCCCATAATACGAATTTCAAGCATGTTATCAACATACTAAATTTTCAAGGCATATATACATAAATACATAACATGCCCACAATTTCATATAACACATGAATTTACATTGGGTTCATTTCACATATCCAATTCATAGAAATCACAATTAGTAACTTCTAAATATCCATCCAAGTTAGGATTTCCTTTACCCATTTCAATACCCAATTCACCCAATTTCACAACAATAGGCAAGAGACACATAGGCTATCATCCTACCCATTCCATAAAAACATTATAGGCTTGGAATAAACCTTAGTAGGAAGAAACCCTACCTCTTGAAGCGTGAGTAACGACCAAGGGAAGTTCCAAGACCCGATTCAAGCAAAAACCCTCACTTCCCGAAAATCCCGTACCTTGACCTTCGGTAAAACTTGTGCTTTTTGGTATAGCCGCGTAGCCCTCGATGAGTAGAGCGACTTTAATTCTTGGCTTGCGTGGATTCGAGGTCCGTAGCGCCGTAGATCGTAGAGAGAAGGTGAGTTTTTCTCTCTTTTCTCCCTCTTTCTCTCTATCGGCTGAAACCGGCTGAACAATGGGGAAAAATCTAATTTTTCCCCCTATTTATATTTTAGAATACTTGGCCCACAATTCGCCACACGTCCTATTTAATTCCGGGTCCGTTTTAATCCCGAAACGATTAAATTTCGCTCCGGTTCAAGTTCGAATTATTTTTGTTTTAACTTGTGTTTAATATTTCCCCAAACCTGGAAACTTTATAAAAATTTCGTGTACAGGGTCACCCGGGGCCCGTTCGTCTCGTAAAACGCGAAAAATCCGACTATCTCGGAATTCCACGAAATTTGACGTGGTAACTAGATTTCGCGAGACGAATCCAACGGTGAGGTCCGTTTCGTCATCCGAGTTCTAGAAAAATTCAGGTTTACAACCTGTACTGTAGTGGCAATTTACCGTTTTGCCCTTTTTCACAAAGGTTGAAATTTTCTCTGGTTTTACACTGGGAAATACTTTCCCATATAGAGCTCTCGGAACTCTGCCCAAGTCATGGCCTCCAAATTTCTGGAGTCCTTCACCCAATCCCACCATAGCTGGGACTCTCCCTCCAGCTGAAAAGTTGCCAGAGTTATCTTGGTGGCATCGGAAGTGATCTCCATAGCCCTTAAGATCTTCTCCACTTGCCAAATCCAACGATCGGCTACCATTGGATCCGCCCCTCCCAGAAAAATCGGAGGATGATGAGCTTTGAACTTCTGGAGGTTACTCGAGCCTCATTGTCCCATATTTGCACCCGTCTGTGCAATGGTAGCGGCTGTAGCACTAGCCTGTGCAATAGTCGCCGCCGCCTCACCAATAGCCTCTGCAAAGGCTTGGTGATCAAAGGCCGGAGGTGGTTGGTTATTCCACCTACCGCCTCGGCGTCCACGCCTTCTATATGTCATCTACATAAGTCAAATGGCAATATAGTTTTACAAGGCATCCCAAAAATAGGAATCAACACTCAGACATAAAGAGTTTCCGAATCGTCTCACTAGGGGAGCATATTTCTCTCCTTAGTAGACATTTATACCATGAACCCTCCCGTTCATTTGTTTTCCCACTCCCAAGGTTATGTTTCCTAACCCTAGTGTGTTCATTTCCATAGACATTCTACAATGCATATTATCCACATAGCACATAGCACATAACATGTAGCATTTAAACACATAAGATGAAAATGCACAATGCATGCAATGGTCTAGACCCAATGCCCATCAAGCCCTAAGTAATTCGTATACCTAGGCTCTGATACCAAGCTGTGACGTCCCATTTTCCGGGGGTCCTGAATTAACCGTTGACAACCTGTCAACCCGCGAAAATACCCGTGGATGTCGCTTAACCCGATACCACGGCACCACCTTCCCTTTACCGGGATAAAGGAAAATACAAGTCCAATTTATTTCGGTTGGTTGACCTATCCGAGATCCAATATACTACCATTGGTATCCCCTCATTATCCATTTGTAACATTAGAAGGAAGGAAAACATAGCCCAAAGACTTGGCAAAAGAAATAGAAAAATAAAAAAAAATTCTGAAGTTTGGAGAGCGTACCGGTACGCTACGACCTCTGGACCTGATCGTACCGGTACGCATACCGGTACGCTACATCTTCTGGACCCTAGCGTACCGGTACGCCTGGCCCCGAATTCCTCTTTTTACCTGTTTTTCGTTTCCAAGCCATTCCAAACCTCCCAAAACTCATCCAACATATGTTTAATGAGATTTTTCATATAATACATAACTTATACAAGTTCCATTACAATTAATTCCATAATTTACACATCAAAATGGAATTTATACAAAAGTTTTTACAAAAACTCGAACTAAGGCCACAAGCCGGCCCCCTTCATGCTTGATGCTCTCCAAGTGAGCCATCCGCCGGTGCAAACCCCACACCTGAAATGTTTCCCGTATAGGGTGAGCCAACGCCCAGTAGAGTAAATCCTACAAGGGCTACTCTCCCCCTAGATGCTCATGCTCATGCAACATTTATTTGCAAACAACCATTTCTCATAAGAACATGCATTCTAAGTTGGAATGCAATACTACCATGCCATGAAATGAGATGACACCCACTCATGCAATTCAACCCGAGTCCTCTCCAACTCCTACTACACGATGCAATGTCAAAGTGTTTCATTCCGTCATTTATGTTTACATCAAATGACATTTTCAAAACTAGGGTCATTCTTGGGATCGAAAACTTCATGGACTTAATACCAATGGTCTTCCACACCCGTACACTTTATGGACTCTTATACCAACGGAGTGCACCCTCCAAATCACCGGGTCTTTCACCCGAGAGGTCGTCATGCCTCTTCTTGCTCATCCCGACCCAATTTATCATGCACTCATGGGCTTAGCTAGGTCTTCGACCCAACTTTTCCCAAGCCATTTCATCAATCACCAATTGTGGCGTTGACATCAACCATGCACACACCCATGTAATGAGATGTTTCCGTGCACATGCAATGCTATGTCCCATTGCATACCACATGATGTTCCACATGTCAAGAACAACTCATGCACAATTTCAACATGTCCATGGTAAATTTATATCCTAAGCATATAAATACCATATTCATTTCAATGTTACTATATCAACATATGCATATATCAACAAGCACATTTAATCTCAAATCATATTATAAGCATATGATTTCACAAGTTAAACTTAAACATGTTATTTCAATTAAATCAAAACAACCACTCCATTCAAGCAAGCCATTTAATCAAACACTTTCTAGGCACAATTTATAATTCACAAAGCATGCCTCAAATTTTCCCAAGTTACATAATAAATCACATGTAACTTTGATTAACCATCAAAAGTGTTATTTTATTATATTTAATGATTGGTTAATTACATATTATTTGTGATTAAATGTGTTAAATTCCTTAATTTTCTAATTTGATACTTTTTCTAGTTGTTTGGTTTATTTTGCAGGTAAATTGGTTGAATTAAAGTAATAATGGATAATGCAAGTGAAACAATCACTAGAAGAAGAATCACAATTGATAAGGATTGAAGAGTCAAGATTGAGATAGGAAGACTTGAAGATAAATCAGTATTTTAATCCTTATAAGAGTCCAAGTTAGAAGAAAACTCATTTAAAGTTGGATTAGGAAAGTTTCCTAAAAGATAAGGATTTGACACGTCTTCAGTATTTCATTCATAACTTTTGACTCCGATATCGGATTAACCTGATTTTTGTGGGGTTGGAAAGAAGACTTCAAGGTCTACAGAAGTGTATTTCACGAAAATTTCGTGATTCAGTCTCTAAATATGCGAAATTCAAGCTCGAAGTCTGGATAGATTTTGTACCCGCGGGGCCCAAGATTTATGCACGGGATTTAACCTTACAAGACATCTTTTTGAGAAAGGAATTCCTTCCAATCTGTACTTAGGATTTATTTTACTATAAATAAGGGCTCTCATCTATTGAGAGGGGGATCTTTTTGCTCACGAATTCTTCAGTGTATTTTGCAATTCTTTTATCATGTCTGGCTAGAAGGCTAAGCTAGGGCTAGGGGAAAACCTCTCGACGGAGTACGATATTTTTATTGACTCTTGTACTTAAGGATTTATGTTATTGTGTTAATTTAATCCCTAATTTTTTAGCAAAGTGTTTATGCTGTATAAACTCCTGAGTTGTTGTGCCACGTACATCGATTGCTTGATTTTCCCTGCGTGTAAATCACTGGTTATTCCACGCTGGAAGGATTAACATTATTTCATAAAATAATATGATTGAATGATTATTCAGGTTCCTGGTAGTCTTTTGATTATAACATTTGGATTTATCACTTGATTTGTTAATCGGATTAACTGACATTTAATTCCTGTTTCAAGTCAAGCTTTGAGTCTTTAACTATTATTGTATGAAGTTGAGAGAGAGTACCTGATGCTCTAGTATTTATTTTATTACTGTTTTAATTACAAAAATCATTTTTCTCCAATCAACAACTTTCCAAGCAAATCTTTTTTCCTTTCAAATTACTTTTATTGTTCGTGTGATTGTTTCTTGTTTTCATAATTCCCTGTGGTTCGACCTCGGATTCCCGAGAAATTTATTACTTTGCACAACCTGCACTTGGGTGATCAATTCTAAAGTTGTAGCAAGTTTTTGGCGCCGTTGCCGGGGAATTGTTTGAAGGCAAAGAACACATCGCCATCTATTGAGGTTTGCTTGATTTGAGATTCGTCACAGATCCGGTAATCTCGTCTTTTTTTTTATTTGTTAATTATTTGTTTTATTTTTCCTCAGGTTAGATATTTCATATTTTTTATTTTTATATTTTATATTTCTTTTAATGTGGTGTGAAGATTTTCCCCGATGGAGGAATTGTGTGCGCTTTGTGATGAATATGGGCATCCCATTGAGGTTTGCCCTTTAATGCCAACTGCTCGACAAATTTTGAGGAATGGGTCAATTGTATTACCTAATTCTTCTCAACCTTACCCCGACCATTGTTTTGAAACTTTTTATCCCAATTTTGGTTGGGGGAATGAACATTATCAGTTACCTATATATGCCACATCACCACAAGACCCTCCCCAATATCCAACATACCATGACCCACAAGAAAAGAATTTTGAAGATATTTTTAATGAATATATGCAAAGCACTCTAACTTTCAATGAAAATCAACAAGCTTTCAATGAAAACCTACAAGCTTGCAATACCCAAATAAGCCAAGATAGTGAAGCGATAAAAGACATGCTCAATATATTGGTACAAGAACAAGAGGTTAAAAATAGTCAATATAGTGAGAGTGATTCTTTTCCTGAATTACAAACTGAGTTTGAATCCATTAATACTATTGATAGTGAAGAATTAAGTGACATTATTATTCCACAAGAGGCTTATGAGCCCAAAGACCTTTCATTATCAACAAGTAGTAATGAGATTCACATATCTAATATTGGTAAGGGTATGAAAGTTGAGTTGTCTGCTATAATTGATAAAGATATATTTTCTATCTCATTATTAGATTTGCATAAAAATGTATATATCTCCCTTTTCTTGCATGTTCAAAATATATATTGGATATATGAGTGGATAATTCGATTAAAGGAGTTACTTCAACACCACATTTTTAAGCCAATAAAATTGAATGGTCGCATATTCAAATCTAACTTTAAACTGGATTGAACGTGAGCTTTTATTTTTATTTGTACATAGTAGTTAGATTTTATTTTATTTTATTTTTTTTTGTTTAATTTCAGTTTCATTTTTATTTGTTTCAATTTATAGTTTTTTTTGTTTGTTGAGTATTTTATTTTTAGGTTTTTGAGTTGTTGCAGCACCAGGTATTCCTATCTCTTTGATCTTTATTCATTATTTTTACTGAGCAATAAGATATTTATTTTTACATTGAGGACAATGTTGGATTTAGGTTGGGGGGTATGAGTATGCCTTGTGTTGTGAAAATTCCTAGTTTATTTTTTTAGTTTATTTACTTTGATAAAAAAAAAAAAAAAATTGTTGGTTATTAAATATTTAAATAACATTTTTATGCATAACTTGATACCACAATATAGAAATAATTTTTTGCTTAGCTTTAAATTTGTATCTGTTTAAGCATTACATAGAACTTTATTATATATTTTTGTATTTCATATCATGTTCTTATAAAAACTCACAATTTGTGCACTTTAGATTTTACCAAGTTGAAAATTTGTTAGGTATTTTACTTTGAGAACTTGAAACATATAGTGGAGATGCATAAAAACCCTAGTGAGTTTTGTTCCAATCTTTCTTGGAGGGTTATTTACATTTACTCAATAAAAAAATATTTTTATTCAGCTAATCTCCTTCAATAGTCTCATTATTTTTGTTTTGGTTAACACCAATATTGTGAATGATTGCTTGACTTTGAATTATTTGCATGGGAAGTGTGTTATCAAAAGCTCTTGAGATATGATTTTAGGCCATCTTTGATTATTTGAGCCTAAACCTTATTCTTTGAATATTATTATCCCTAGAAGCCATGATTGAGCCTTTGAAGCAAAAATTTATTTCTTATACCCAACATATAATAACCAAGCCAATGAAAAAAAATAATATCTTTTACCCTTGGTTATCTTGAGATTGAACTTTTATTGTTTATGAAATTTGGGAGATGTTGGTTAAGAAAAGAAAAGAAAAAAAAAAAGAGTTTTACATACTTGTGAATATTTGCATTAGATGTCTTGCTGAAAAAAAAAAAAAGACAATATGTCTAGCTGTGAAAAAAACAGATTGAAAAAAAAAAAAGAGAAAAAAGAGCAAGCATGTGTTTGAAAAGAAAAAAAAATATGAGCAAGTGATGTAAATTGTGCTTCTAAAGGATGGAGAGTGAAAGACTATGGAAAAAAGTTTAGTTGTGTAATGTACATGTTCTCTCGGGATAGTCTTTTGAATTCCTATATATCATTCGTTTCAAAACCCTAATCCCAAGGCCCCATTACAACCTTAAATAAAGTCCTATCTGATCTCAAGAGTGTATTGAGGATGCATGACTTGTGTGAATAAGGAAGAGAATAATGATTATTTGTTTATTGTGTGTTGATTTCCTTTCATGAGACTATGTCAAATCTTTTTCTTTTGGATTACGTTTTTTTAATAGACATGTGAGCATTATTTTGTTTTGACTTAAATATCTTCTTCTCACATGTGATATTTGAGGGAATAGTCACTATAATCTGAGAGAATCTTTTATGAGTGAATTATCTAGTGAGATTTGGCATTGAGACGAATAGTTGATAGTTGTAGAGGTGATTATCAGATAAATTACTGACTTGGTATAGTTAATTCACACTACACACGAGTTTATATGAGAATATGATAAGTGCATACATTTATATAGCGCATAGTTCTATATTATGTTTGCATGTGCTTATAAAAAGTTTGCATCTTAGAATTTTTAGATTGTGGTAGCAATTTGTGTTATAAAATTATTATTTAGATATTTGATCACAGGTTGATGTTTGTGGGTATCATCTCTGGAAACCTTCACGAGACTATACTCGTCCATTAGGGGAAACCTAGGGGTTTAAAGGCTTGTTGCATATGCTAAATGCAATCGTGAGTCCTACGAAAATGGATTTGTATTTTATTTTATTAGGTTATTTTGTTTTTAGTTTTTAGATTTTGGGATCCATGTATTACTAGGGACTAGTAATATTCAGGTTGGGGGGTGTGATTAACCATCAAAAGTGTTATTTTATTATATTTAATGATTGGTTAATTACATATTATTTGTGATTAAATGTGTTAAATTCCTTAATTTTCTAATTTGATACTTTTTCTAGTTGTTTGGTTTATTTTGCAGGTAAATTGGTTGATTTAAAGTAATAATGGATAATGCAAGTGAAACAATCACTAGAAGAAGAATCACAATTGATAAGGATTGAAGAGTCAAGATTGAGATAGGAAGACTTGAAGATAAATCAGTATTTTAATCCTTATAAGAGTCCAAGTTAGAAGAAAACTCATTTAAAGTTGGATTAGGAAAGTTTCCTAAAAGATAAGGATTTGACACGTCTTCAGTATTTCATTCATAACTTTTGACTCCGATATCGGATTAACCTGATTTTTGTGGGGTTGGAAAGAAGACTTCAAGGGCTACAGAAGTGTATTTCACGAAAATTTCGTGATTCAGTCTCTAAATATGCGAAATTCAAGCTCGAAGTCTGGATAGATTTTGTACCCGCGGGGCCCAAGATTTATGCACGGGATTTAACCTTACAAGACATCTTTTTGAGAAAGGAATTCCTTCCAATCTGTACTTAGGATTTATTTTACTATAAATAAGGGCTCTCATCTATTGAGAGGGGGATCTTTTTGCTCACGAATTCTTCAGTGTATTTTGCAATTCTTTTATCATGTCTGGCTAGAAGGCTAAGCTAGGGCTAGGGGAAAACCTCTCGACGGAGTACGGTATTTTTATTGACTCTTGTACTTAAGGATTTATGTTATTGTGTTAATTTAATCCCTAATCTTTTAGCAAAGTTTTTATGCTGTATAAACTCCTGAGTTGTTGTGCCACGTACATCGATTGCTTGATTTTCCCTGCGTGTAAATCACTGGTTATTCCACGCTGGAAGGATTAACATTATTTCATAAAATAATATGATTGAATGATTATTCAGGTTCCTGGTAGTCTTTTGATTATAACATTTGGATTTATCACTTGATTTGTTAATCGGATTAACTGACATTTAATTCCTGTTTCAAGTCAAGCTTTGAGTCTTTAACTATTATTGTATGAAGTTGAGAGAGAGTACCTGATGCTCTAGTATTTATTTTATTACTGTTTTAATTACAAAAATCATTTTTCTCCAATCAACAACTTTCCAAGCAAATCTTTTTTCCTTTCAAATTACTTTTATTGTTCGTGTGATTGTTTCTTGTTTTCATAATTCCCTGTGGTTCGACCTCGGATTCCCGAGAAATTTATTACTTCGCACAACCTGCACTTGGGTGATCAATTCTAAAGTTGTAGCAAACTTCATATACCAAATTCAAGCTAGAAAATAGATTAAACCATTTATATGCTCTCCTTTACATTTCTATAACCATAAACCTATATATGAAGGTCTATCCCTATGCATAACATATCAAGCCTTTAAACTACCAACATCTAAGGGAAGATTACACCAAAGTAGGGAGAACCCTACCTCTTGAAGCGTAATTCACCCGAATGAAGCTTCAAGAATACTTCCCGAGCCCAAGACTAGATTTCCCCCAAATCTCCTCTTTTGGATCTTCGGTGAAATGCCCCGTTCTTGGTGTGGTTGCGTAGCCCTCGTCGATGTGATCGACTTTAGCTCTTGGCTCGACGGAATCCGAGCAACGGAAGTCCGGGAATCGACGGAGAAAGCTTGAAGATCAAGGTTTTCTCTCTTTTCTCTCTCTTGGCCGGCCAAACAAGAACACAAGGGAAGAAAAATTCTGATTTTCTAGATATTTACCCCTATTTATAATTTTAAATACTCGGCCCACGTCGCGCCACGTGTCCCTCGTTTAATCGGGTCCGATTTCGTCCCGAAACGATTCGTTTGATCCCAGTTTAAGTTCAAATTAATTTTATTTGAACTTTAACTTAATTTTACGGAAATTTTATAAAACTTATTTATGGGGACGTTCGTAAGGTGAATCGCCACGCAGTCGCCTCGAACGACGTGCAAAATCCGACTATTTCGGAATTCGACGAAATTTGACAAAGTGACTCGTTTCCGCGATACGAATCCAACGGCGAACTCCGTTTCCTCATCTGAGGTCTAGAACATGAGTATTTTAAATACGCATTATAGTGGCAAATTACTATTTTGCCCTTTTTGGAAAAAGTTCAAATTTCCCGGGTTTTACACAATATATGTATCTGCAATGCATTAACGCATTTAAAATCAATAATGTCATCTAATAACACCAGAAAGAGATAAACTATAAAATCGAATATACAACAATGTCATTTGTACTCAAATAAACGATTAGGAATTTCATCCCTTTACAACAACAAGAAAAACAAACACTCATATACAATATGTACATAAACTAGATTCTTTAATTTTCTATCATCTCTACCATGCTTGTGCAATAGTGGACCTCACCCTAGACTTTGGCATTCTAAAACCAATAATTTTTTTGAGTGTACTGAACATCATAATCAAATGAAATACAAAAATATGGATCAAATATAATTCTAGCCAAAAGATACTCATAACTCGTAAATCACAATCAAAGTGAACTCAACTCATTTTGAAACTCAAATAAACCTCATATATCAAAATTATAAATATCCACATAAGCAACGAGTCAAACAACAACATATAAACAATGTCAGGATATCTACAACATTTAAGCAATGTCAAACTGTTTCACGATAACTGCGTAATGTCCAAATCAACAACATGTAAGTCATGTCAAGCTATTAACAATTTGACATAGTGGATAATATTTATATCACAAGCTTTTCATAAAAACACATTTGATCCATAGTTTAAACAACTCAACTCAGATCAATTCGACAAACTTGATTTCTCACATACAAGAAAATAAATTTGATATATCATATACTTTTATTTCCAATTATTATGAAGCAGTACACTTCACCTTTACCACTGATAAATACCCCTCCTTGCTTTACGGTCAATCCTAACCGAGGTAGTAGCCTCCAACCTTAATAGTTAACACATGGATAAATGCAAATGAGTATCGACTCAAAAATAACTTAACTGATGCAAATGAATGCATATGAATATGTTTCGTGACGTTTTGTATTCACCACAACTTAACTTCAGCACTCAAAATCCTAAAACCAACTGGTGACTCAAGCGTTTACAAACTCAATAAGTATCCTCTATAACCTCAAACTAGAACGTAAACCCTTGTTGCCACTCAATCTATGTACACTTTCAATTAATTTAAAAGGAATCTGTTATCTCATTTTATACAGTCAAATTCATTGTTTCGGACCACTGTGCGTTATCGCACTTAAAACTCGAATCCGGATCCGTGATTTTCAGTCCAAATTCAAAAATCAATCATAAGTTTTAAAATATGTTAAACATTCATAAATAATATAAGACATGATTTCAGAATGGATTTAAAAAGTTTTGATTGATCTGAAATTGAGAAACCCTACCCTACGCTGTTTTTCGATCTGAAATAGCTAAAAATAAAATGATATTATCTTTTAATGAAATTTCACAAACATACTCAATTAACCTACCTAAGAATGAATATAAAATTTATTTCCCAAAATCACCCAAAAACTGGGTCAAATTGACCCCGGGGGCCAAAACAATTATTTTAATCTTTATTTTTATCCGGCCCTCGGATCGACTTAAAATTTTACCAAGACCTCCGCACGGACCTTACAAAACTTTTGGCACCAATAAGAGGTCGATCGGTCACTGGACGCACCATCGGGGTGTCCAGTGGTCATTCGGTCCACTTTATTTTCTTCCTCTAGCAAACCCTAAGTTCCCCACTTTTTGTTTCAAGTACCCTACTTCTCACATCTATTTCTCACTCCAAAGTACACCTTTTGCTTTGTTTTCAAAATCTACTCACTCACCTCATACCCCTCTGCGAACCCCCATAGGTTTCAAGCTTTGGATTAAGCTTAAACCCTTCCAAAAACTAGGTCAAAGTCCAAGAAAAATAAGATTTTTAACACATGGCCAAACTTGCAACTGCTTGTTTCACCTCTCAATTCAATTCTGAGATGTCCTAAGTCAAAAACCCGAAAGTCCAAATCATCTGCTTCTTCAACCTTTCTCTTTCTTCTCTCTCTCTCTCTCTCTCTCTCTTCATTTCTGCTTGTTCCCATCCACTCCAGATGATTTACACAATCACAATGGACACCTAAAGCTGTAATGATGGCTTTGCATGCCATCCTTCACCACCAAGTGCCACCTCCTACTTCCTCCATGTAAGGTGCTTATGGGAGGGACAATTTCGTAAATATGTATATTTTAAAATTTTATATATCTATATATTTAAATTAATTTTTTTTAAATTTTTTTTTATGTACTATACATGCAGTCGAGTTTCACAACATGAATCGTTAAAGTATATAAATTATTCTAACTAAAATTTTTTGAATAATTATTAATTTATTATTATATTAATTTTATTTATCCGGGTAAACGAGTGGTAAACAAGTTAATATATCTCACTCTAAGTAACCCATTTATTAAAGGGGTTTAGTGAGTCAACCCGTTTACTACTCACATTCATTAAGACCTCATTCAAACCTGCTTAACTCGAGTCACTTGCATAAACTCAGTCCAATTTAATTTCTCTGTTCTCATATTCATTAGGTTGCATCTAGTTCCAAAGTCGTTTCAGGAATTACAACCTCTTAGCATCATATGTTCAAGAAACAACACACATCATTCAACTGCACAAGCAAAAAGCCAGAGGCCATTAGTCCTATGACCAGTTTTCTATTCTAACAATGCAGGCTACTGATTAGGAGTTTTGTAAATCTTGAACCCATCTGTATGACCCGAATACTAGGAAAATTCAACTGGATCTCGAAGACTAATACCTTAGAATGTTCATCATGATAAGTTTTTTTTTTTTTTTATCAGACTTCCTCTTCATCCCCCTCTGCTGTGAATCTATGTCCTTAGACAAAGTAGCAATTTGTTTTTACAGATCATGCCATTTAATTTTCTTGGCTTCGTATCGACAAAAATGCAAGTCCCAAGTGCCATTTTCTGTAATCAAAATCATGTGATGCACCTGAGGGGTTAAATTTTCTCTACAAATCACCCCACAGAAAGATAATTATTTTCACTACAAATTTGCCGCTGTGTATTGCAGACAGACAAAGCATAGGAGAAGAAGACAATGAAGATGTACAACAGTGTTTCTATTCACTGCCCTGAGGATTCTGATACAAAATGACCATAATTTTTTATCAAAAGGTGGATGGATAGGCTGATTTTGGGTGTCCCTGTCTGATCATATAAATCGAGCATTGGTCGTAACGGTAGTTCGATTGCGATTTATATTGTGTAGTTCACTAATCCTTGAACGATTCCATAAATAAGAGCTTCAGAAGGAAGTTAAGGGGATCATAGAAAAGGTCAGGCAAATCGGTTTTGAAGATCTGCATAATATCCACTCTGAGCCTTTGAAGCGGTGTTTCTTCAATCCCACATCGAAACTGAGAGAAAAAGCGGATAGCACAGTGGACTATAAAAGCAACGGCCCAAGGGTGGAAAATTCATACCTTTCTCGGCCTTTTGGCTAAGATCAAGTGTAGTATCTGTTCTTATCAGTTTAATATCTGATACGTGAGTCAATGACTCACATGATATTAAATTAATTTTTTGAGGGGGAAGGTCCACTACAGTAGCTTGCTGCTGGGCCCTTCAAGTGTCGCTTAGGCGTTGCACTACTGCCTTAGCCTGGCGCACCCCACCAAACCTAGTCTAATGTTTTTTCGATTTGAAGCATCTAGTCCAATGGGCTGTAGTTGAGGCCTTATTTAAATGTAAGAGTGTCGGAGTTAAGCATAATTAGACTACTAATGTTTTATATGGATTGTGTTAAATATTTTTTGTTATTTTTTCAAATTAATTTATAGGTTCTAATTATTTAGAATGTATATATATTATTTTAACTAAAAATTTTTGATTAATTAATTTAATATTATATTAATTTTATTTAATAGGATAAATAATTAATTTTATTTAAAAAGATATATAAGTGATAAACGAGTTAATATATATCTCATTCGAATGTAATTCGTTTATTAAACAAGTCTAGTAGGTCAATTTGTTTACCAACCACATCTATTAAAACATCACCTAAATTCATTTAACTCTATGTTGATTCGTATCTCGATTAATTATGTCGTGTTGTATTTTGACAAGCTTAATCTTTGTAAATGGGAGAAGATGAAACAAGAAAAAGTAGGACGAAGAGGAAAGAAAGGACAATTTTTGTAGTTTTTTTTAATTGTAAGGCAAATTTGTCACACTAACTGAATTTTTGACTGACATCAATGTTTTTTGATCTGTTAGTAAAAGTCTCAGACAACAAGGGTAATTAATGAAATGAATTTTTAAACGAGGGGAGTAGTTATATTTCAAAAACTATAGGGGTATCTCTGCAATTATACCTATATACAAGGGTGTCATTAAAATTTACTCTAAAATTTATTCATAAATGAGAATCTAGCCACACATTGTTTGAATTGGGATAACGTAGAAAACAAACTTAAGAACATGATGAGATTCAATTTATTTTGCAACATAAAAGAGTGAAATTTAAATTAAATCTAAATGAAACTTGAGTTTCTAACGTTACCAGCTTTATATATTTTTTTATCTCGAAAGAACAATTGGTCAAACCAAGGAGCCGAACTAAAAATTTTGTCTAAATAGTAGATTTTTTTTCTCCCAATCAATAAAAAAAAAAAAATATATTTAAATTTAGGGTTAATTACATAATACCTCCTCCAAGTTTGGGGTATGTTGCAATTAAATCCCTATGATTTTAATTTAAGCAATTTACCCCTTTCAAGTTTGAACATGACATCAATTACCCCCTCTTCAACAAACCCAAACCGTAGCAACCAAAGAAACCACCTCCATCGACAACCCTATCCACCACCTTCCGTAACAATCAACCCTAGTAGCCCAGGCTACCCCTCCCATCGGTGGGGACCTTCTCCAACTAGCAACACCCACGACCACTACTGTCCTCCCACCACCATCAGTTCCATAACAAACACCATTTGTTGTTGGCACTTCATCGACCCTTCCACCTACACACATATGCACTCACATCACGATACAACTGAGTGAAATCACATCGCACCACAAATGCACTGACCTAGCTTCCTTCAGAACTCTATTCGAGGCTTTGGTTGATGGTCGTAACTCCTTGTAGATAAGAGGGAAAGAAAGGGTATTTGAGGACTTTTACATTTTTCATCCATTCTATCTGTTAATTTAATCAAGTGGAAACATGAAGGAGTAAATTGTTTAAATTAAAATCATAGGGATCTAATTGCAACATAACTCAAATTTGAAGGGGACAATTTGTAATTAACCCTTTATTTATTGCTTGTATTTGATACTTAAAAATCCATAAAATACAAATAAAGTCAAACATCGGTAAATATAGCATATATAAATAAATAAAAATTAAAAAACATTAATTACAACCCTTCACAACAAATGAGGCTTATTACGTAAAAGATATTATAATTTTTCTCTATATAACTAATTAAATTATTAATCATTGATCACTCATTCAATTATTCAACATAGTTATCATAATCTCTTTAGATTAAAAAATGAGTATGATATGTATGGCCCGGGTCTGATCATTTAACCACAGCAAGTGCAGGCCGTCGGCTGGATATTTAGTACTGCATCTACTGATAAGATTTTAGAGTGGATGTCCAATATCAGCCACTTTAATTTGTATGGCCCTTACTTACAATTGATTTAGTGGGTGCGGCACTTGCTCAACCTATGTGCCGTGGAGCTATGATTAGGATTTCAATAATTCTATTACATGTAGTTGTATGTTTGCTGGAGTTGGCAAAACACTATGATGGCGTTGGAGTCCTCTGGTCCTCAACATGTGCTGTGTTACTGCCCCTTTCATGGCCCAAGTAATTGGGATTGTTGAAAATAATAAATGGCTCAAATTTACGCTGAAAAATGGGTTGACCCATCTGTGGAGTGGAGTGGAGTGGTGTGTATGGCAACAAAGTGGATTACAGTTCTCAACCGTGCCAATATATATATATATATGATGCCTAATTGCAATGCATACGAGTTCGAGTAAATCACACTGATACACATAAGTATCTTTAACAACAGGATCATCAATCCCTTAACATTTTCAAAACAACATAAAAATTCCAATCGAAGATTTTAATTAGATGTCAACTAATGTTTGAACTGTTGTGAAATCAAACGATGACAATAAAGTGAAATTAATGAAAAGAACGATAAGAATGCAATCTAAATAATCACACAACACAGAATTTACTTGGTTCGACAATTTACTCACATCCACGAAGTTGCATAGATTTCACTATTCTCAAGAAAAGAATACAAAGAGTATGGCGGCCGTACAATATTAATCAACCAAAATAGGCCCAAAATTTTTTTGGCCCAAACCTCCGCTCCATGGACTAAGTCTCAGAAAAAATCTCATTAAAGAAACGCAACATTATTTTGGGTCGGGTCATCATCCAGATCAACACACAAACTAGACTCCACAAAAAAAAACCTAACATGAACATAATGACCCCTTTAATTATTATTTTGGGTACTTTCAACGCAACTTTTTTTTTTTTTAAAGTTTGACCTAAGTACTTGACATGAATCACGACATTATTTCTAATGATTAGCAATAGATCCTAATGTAAGGGACATGGGGACTCGCTTTTAGTCGAACAATTGTAATTGATGAGGTTCTTCTACATTAAGTTCCCATATTAAAATCAAGTAAAATATTCCTTTTTGAACATTTGCATATTATTGGATCAAAAAATAAAAACATTTACCTTTTAGCTGGGCATAATACTCAGACTTATTTAGAAAGGGTGGTTTGACCTTGCTCTTATAATTCTCAACCTCGTCTAGAAAAAGTTGGGCCAGGCCCATTGGTGGTGCCTTATGTAGCCAGCTCAAAATTGGTCCTAGGTTTGGGGTTTGAGTCAGGATGAGGACACCTCTCACCTTAGAACCCAACCTAATGAGGCTGGAGAACATACAACCCACCCTCCTATTAGAAATGGATAATAATGTACCAAAACAACGTTGGTACTTGGTACAATTGGTATAAAACCAAAATTGCTTAAAATACAAAACAATCTAGTGCACGAGTCTATGGAGAGTCAATGGATGATAAGTTACGGGTCGTTTTACATTACATACAAAGATATTATTTTTGTGATTCAAATTCATATTACAATGTAACAATTTTACTGTTGACCCAAGACCCGTGTTAAAAAGTACCCTACCCAATTTAGTTCCGAGTAGTGGGGGTGCTCGGTGGCATCGATTGTGCAAATATCTAACTTTTGACATATTTTGCATAAAATGATTATTTCATATTCGAGCCTACAACCTTATTATCAGACTAACTTTTAACCATCAGAATATGCTTCACTCCGAGTCCGTCGAACTCATTCTTTTAAACAAACTTAAAATTAAATTCGATTATCAGCCCTATGCTTCACTCATAACTAGAGTCAGCTTCCCAGGCTTCCACTAGCAACAGCCAAAAAGAAGTTAAAGTGAAGTTTAATAAGAGGAATTGTGATAATGAGCAGAAGAGGGCAAGTGAGCAGATGATTTATAGGTAAAATGATGCAACAATTATTAGACAGAGTGTCAGAGAAAGCATGGTTGGTTAATTGACTTTTAACTAAACTGATGGAACATCGATCAGTACTTACTGTGGTTAATTGACTTTTTAACTTTATTCATACACGATCAGGAGAAAGTGGTTGTAGTTAGGAATTCAATTGCTTTTTATAAAAGTAAGAATATGATTCCACTTCAAATTCATAAAGCAAAAGGATGGAATGCAAGTGCTTAGTAACAGAAGCACATCAACCGCACCACTGGAGTAACTTTTTCCTCTTTTAACATGTAAAAGTTGGTTTGGGCTGGACTTCACCTCTCTCTCTCTCACCCCGAGTAAATATTTTCGGTGTAACAGTTACACTACGTGACAATAATAACATGTTGTAACGGTAATACTATTCAACAATTAACAAAATGAACGTTTTTTTTTTGTGTGTGGACATTATAGTTGCTAAATTAAATAGGGTCCACTTTCTTGAATATTGATTTATTATTGATTGATGACATCACGTGACAATGGTGACATAGTGTCACAAATACATTTAATAGTTTCTCCTCGCACCCACCTTCTTCCAACCACATTTTTTTTCTTCCTCTTTGGCTCTTTCCCTCGTAAAACGAGCCAAGAAAGAGAAGACGAAGGACAAATTACACAATGGCCCCCTTAAATGTGTTCCCATTTCATGTTGTCTTCTCAACTTTAACGTTTCTTACATTTCATCTTTAGCTATGGTCATTGATCTCACATTATCCCGTCAACTATTACATTTCTCACATGTAGGTTGCATTTCAAGATCATGAACCGCTACCCTTCTCCTTGGACAGGTTGAGTAGGGATTTGAATAAAAACTAAATTTTTGGGTCAAGGGATTCGAATTTAACCGATGCATACTATTTGAAAGCGATTATGTACATCTAAAATTTGTAGTGTGAAAATACATAACTCGAACGATTCGCTGTTAACAAAAGTACAATGATCAAATGGTTAAGAAATAGGGGAAAAAAGTGAGATAATTACGAGTATGAGTTGTCTTTTTCTCTCTTACTCTAGCATATAAAGAAGAAGAAGATCACAGGGAGAACTTTTATGGAGTGAGGAAGAGTGCTAAAAGTTCTTGGAAATCATCGCCGTATAAAATAAATATTACAGACATCGGAAACGACAGAAAGTGCTTATATTTATCACTTTAATTTAAAAAGAAATGATTAAATTATGTACCCGAAATAAAGAAAGAGGTAATTTTTTCTTAATTTTCAAATTCTGTATTTACAAACTGGCAGGTATCAAGTGCAATAATGAATAACTTTTTATGAAAATAAAGTGATAATATAGATGAATTATAAATTTAGATATTTAAAATTCGAATCTTTATAATTAATTGGGGTCAAACTATGAGAAATTTTATCTCTCATGAATACTCTAGTCTCGGGATGAATAATTTGCTTTTGATTGGATCGGAGAGGAAATTAGTCGAGGTATGCGTAAACTGACCCGAACATCTCTGATCATTAAACTAAAAAAAAAAAAATCGAGTGCACTGTCTTTACAAAGGGGTTCGACTGCCCAAATATAGTACCCCCCCCCCCCCCCCCCCCCCCCCCCAAAAAAAAAAAATGGTATCGTTACATCTTCTTTTCATCTAATTCTATTTCTAAAACTACTCTTAGCATCTCTCTATCGACAATTATGCTAACTTGTTCAGGTAGTTTTCCTCAATTTCTTTCTTGTTTTAACGGTTGTTTTTCAAATTTTTGGTGCCTATTAAGTATTGATATTTAGAACTAATTTGAGAATTTAATTTGGAGACCAAATTCAATACAACAATTGGATCGGTAGTGGACTCTATCTAAAATTAGAACTCACAACTGATCCAATGATTTGATTGAAACCACATTTTTAAGTTCTCAAATTAGATTTACATAACATTACTCTTTGGTTAAACAAATGTCACTTGATAATCTTTTTCGACTAACTTGTTTGTTAAACATGTGTCAGTCATTACTTATTCATCAAAATTATAGAAAATGGTCCAAACACATGCACAATTATTTTTTAAATCAATGACTATAAATCATTTAAATCAAAATTAACGATTGTAAATCGAGTTCAGCACGAAACCTCTGCGGCATGGTAACTTATCCGTGCACAAAAATTAAAGGCCTGCATGCACCTTTTCATGGCTCTTGATTGCAAAATCTTGTGTACTTGTTTGTTGATATTTACAAAATGACTTATAAAAATAATTAAAATATGTTTAATTATTTTTTTTTTTTTTGTAAAAATGATATTTGTTCATTTTAGTATATATTTATATGTATGCATACGTGTATCACAGTATATGTGATAATAATGTTAGAGAAAGGGAATAAGCTCTGACAAATGAAAAAAAAAGGTACAAATATAAAAACAAACATTACTTTAACAAATAATTAAAAAGGGGGAATCACAGTTTTTACCCTAAAAGTTTTAGGAATTTTATTTTATACTTTCAAATATTAAATTTCTCACGTCACACCCTCAATATATTACAATTATTGCAACATGGCCCTGCATCATATAGTTGACAGCCTTTTGCCGGTAACATTTTAGATTTTAGAGCATCTGCAACACTTATCCTTTTTTGTACATTTTTTTTTAAAAAATCCCAACAAAAAGGGCAAAAGAAAATAAAACACAGTAAGTCAGATGAAAAGTAAAATGATATGATGCATGGAAAGAACAAGTGAGAGCAGTTACTGCCATTTGTTGAGTGTGAGCTTGGATAAACCTTGCAGCAATAAATAGAAGGTAAGCTCTTTGAAATTTACAAGTAAATAGAGATTAACTAGCGCTAACCCGTGTCATACACAAGCAATGACATTTATTAATTTCTAATTCAAAATATACATACCCGCATAAAAAAGATTGCTTAATTTGAAAAGAAATACAATTAAAATCGAGTGTTAGAGATGAAGAAAGTTCAAATAAGAAATGACGAATTCAATTTCAAATAACATATTATAAATTCTTTGTTGAAAGCCAAATAAGTCGATACTTCAACAGTAAACGACAAAAAAAATAAAAAAAAATCATATCTTTAAATCGAAATTGAACATCTTTATGACTGACGGATCGAAGAAATTGAAAGACTAAACCAAAACCCAGTAGGGTAAACTTAATATATCATCTATTAAGTTGTACATGCTGAGGATAATTTGCAATGGTTGACTAAGCAGTAGTGCTGACATTTCAAAATGTACTCCTTGCTACATTAAGAGCCCCCATTATTTCAGCATGTACAACTAACTTTAGCTTTAATTGAAACCACTTGTTCAATAACATTATTACTTGAGCATAATTACAAAAGAAAAGAAAAGACAAGACCAATCGTTAAAATCTAGAACTTATTTAACTTTAGATATTCGAGCGCTAAGAGATGGGTTAAAAAAAGAATTTTACAATTCAATTAGAAATATTGTACACATCAAATCCCGCTCAAACTATGGTGGTGTAAATTAATTGCACTCGGTGAGGAAATTTATTCATGTTTTGCATCTAAGTTCAAACAATCATCAACAATGAATTTTTTTTTACAAAAAAATCCACTGAATATAAAAGAAAACACTGAAATACCTAGCACTTTTTATTGAAAAACTAATGAAAGTGGTGTAGTTTGCTTTATTTAAAAAACTTCCTCAAGGTAATGAATGTATTAAACTATTTCTTAAGTTATAAGAATTAGGGGAAAAAAAAAACTAAAAAAACATCCTCACTAATAACCATAAGAAGGCGGAAATACAGATATTGCAAGCGAAATTAAAGGTAAGCGAAAAAAAATTATAAAATGAAAAATTAAGAAATTAAGTCGGGCCAACTACATTGTAACAGAATATAGAGATTATAATTGATATTAAGTTAAATGACTATTAAAGAAGAACACTTATATCTTAATGGGTCCAATTTGGGAGAAAAATATTTAGAATCGATGTCAATTAATCTTATTTTGTGGTACTTTTAGTAAATTGAATTGTAAATTCATATTTATTTTTAGCAAATTAAAGAAAAAATAATCTAAGTATCATAGTATAACTCGTAAATACAACTATACTTTCTCTTGTCGAGGGTGAGCGTACTTATGCCGTATATATGCATACAATCATAAATATATGTGCCAATATGAAAAGTGATTTTTTTTTTTTTTTTTTAATGATGCTTTTAATGTGTTCAGCAGATTCCATGAGGAAATTTTTATAATCATTCATCATTCAAACAGTATGTAAAAGACCACAAAAACATTGAAACTTATAGAAGCCCAAACACACCCTTACCTTTGCACCTTTGTTTGTTATTATTCATTATTAGGTGTAACATCTACATCCTTGTTACTATTTTGATCCACCTTAAGTTGTGATAGACACTTTCATTTTTCGGTCAAACGCCCTTAGATTGAGTTTTCATTAGTTATATAAAGATCAACGAATGCAAGCAATCCAATTGGTCACCTTTTGATTTCTTCGACTAAAAGGCCGGATATCATATTTTGTCCGCTATTTTGTCATCTTATTTCACACATGCAATCCAACCAGTAAGATTTTCTTTCCCTCTTCCCATTCTGATTTTTGTAGGTTTCCTGGTAATAGGGAGATCTGCGATAACTCTTACCCATGTTTTACTATTTTTTCAGAATTGTCCACTCATAGCCGATTGAATTGTCCAATTATAGTCCAATGCACTACTTCAATGGTTCGATATGAAAGACGACTAGAACTCTTTAGGACATTGGACATTAGATAAACCATTTTTTTTATATAATGAAAGATCACTATTACAAATACCATCTATATAATAAAGTAGCTTACAATTCAAATCTCAAAAGATAAACAAAATGACTTTTGCTATTCGCGGTTGAGATCACTTTAAATTTTACTTTAAAGTTAATCTAACGGCTAATATTAACACCCTAAATTTAATAGGAAAAATAGGACCCTAAGGGTGTGTTTGGAGTGATTTTTTAAAAGTACTTTTAGAAATTATTTCTCATAAATACTTTTAAAAAAATAATAGTATTTGAAACCGCCCCATCACTACCTCTACCCCCACCACCACCACGACGGCTGCCATCACCATCATCGTCGCCGCCGCCACCACCACCGCCACCATCACCACCACCGCCGCCACCACCATCGCCGCCGCCATCACCGCCACTACAGTCATTGCCACCCACAACAACCATCACCGTCTCTTACCACCATCACTGCCGCCCACCATTTCTCACCC
Source organism: Ilex aquifolium (assembly GCA_951799425.1). Taxonomy (NCBI): domain Eukaryota; kingdom Viridiplantae; phylum Streptophyta; class Magnoliopsida; order Aquifoliales; family Aquifoliaceae; genus Ilex; species Ilex aquifolium. Next base: position 9,706,332 of record OX637391.1, on the reverse strand, counting down.
CCCACTACAAACCGATACTTAAATTCTTTTATCTCTTCTCTATGTTTGTGGTTTAATTTTGGATATGAATACAAATATGTTTATTGTTTACCATTTTTTATTATACTGTGCCTTCAGGCACAGGCAATAACTAGTATATCACTATTGTACTTAAGTCTTTATAAACCACTATAAATAAATGTAAACGAATTATTGGCATAATAAAAGAGGGATACAAACTCAAAATCGGAGTAGAACATGCATTCGAACTCTTAAATCGTGTTCTGACCAAAAAAAAACTTTTAAATTGTGTATATTCTATTTGGGTCAGATAAATAAAGTTACTCATCCTGAACGTGCAAATGTTTATTTTTTTAATGGGTGGTTTCAGGAATTTAGTTATAATCACACGAATGGATAAAAACCAAGAAATTGAAATAGGTTTTGACCCAAAAAAAAAAAAAAGTAATCACACAATACCTTGGGATTTTAACTTAATTAAAAATCCTATGGAAGAGGGAAAATGTGAGCATGCATTATTAAGAAAAATCAAAGGTTGGTGACAACAATGGTCATAACATAAAATTAAAAAAAAAAACATGACAACAAAGGATATTTTAAAGATGACAACTATAATGTGAGCAAAACAAAAGTACATGTAATAATTAGTAAGAAAAAATAATTGATCAACAACCGTTGCATTGTTGGAAGGGAGCACAATGATAACGTTGACCTTTGATACTTTATTAGTCATATCATTGCCACTTGGTTACTATGCTAACAATAATATAGAGGTGGTAATTTTTTTAAACAATAGGGTGTAAGGGCGGAATAGTTTTTGATACGAACCCAAAAATAATATAATATATTAATTCATATAATAAACATAATGCATGAATTTAAAACATGAATCATTAAGAGTTTAACAACAAAAACCCGATTATACGTTTTTTTAATTACTTGAACAAGTATTGTATCAATCATTATAAAATTAAAAACATCGATTATCGATTAATACACAAGTATGTTTAATAATAAAACATCGATTATCGGTATTATTTGAACACATCATGATTAGTAAACATGTATGTTTTATAGTAAGAGATTAAAAAAATGATTAATTTGATAGATTGAATTAAAATATAGTAGTCATCGATAACACTAACATAAATAAATCAAAATTAAAATCTCTTTTTTTTCATCTGCGTGATTGACCCGTTATTGAAAACCGAAAAGTTTCAATCTCTAGTTTCAACACCAAAGTAAACCATCTCTTTTATTTCTTTTTTTTTTTCCTGGGTAGGTTGTATCTCTGTGATAAATTGCATTCTTCTCTAGTTTCCGAGAATAAATAATGTTATACGGACTTAAAATTCTGACTTGATTTATTAATTTGATCAATAACGGTCATTGATTTGACTGTGAGTCTTAGTATTTATTGAGATTCATTCACTTACACAATAATTATAATTGATCAACTCAACAAATTAAGTTAATATTTTAAGTTTGAATAGCATTTTACATTTAAATTGTTAAAGCCAACCAAATTGCAAAAAGACAGGTGTTGGTCAGAGGCATCGTTTAGGTTGCAATGTGTACACTTGTATGTGGTCTTACAATATGATAAATATTCAATGTAACAGTAAAATCATGTCATCGTTGTCATAAAAGAAAAAAAATTTAAATGGATCAAGTGTACTCCACTTCTAGACATGAGATAGTTACGTATTATAGATAAATAATTATTTAATTGTGTGGGATCGATCGACCCACTTGTTACCTTATTTTTTTATGGTTAGAGCATCTCCATTAACTTCTCTATTTTCTTGATAAATGAAAAAATGACACATGTATATTTTTTATTAAATGTTATTGATTATGAGATTATTTTTCGATTAGAATACGGAGTTCATTAGAATTGTCCAAAAAATTTCAATTTCTATTTTAAATTTTTATAAAAGATGTTCTTTATCTTAAAAAGAATACTCTCTAAAATAGAGATTACTATTAGAAATGCTATTATACAATAATTATTACCAATATAAAAGTGGGATGGATATTTACTTTTTAGGGTGAGGGCAATTTATATACAATAATTAGTGTAGAGCCAGAGGAATGGCAACATCGAAGGAGACGTACGGCGTATGTTTCAGGTAAACAGGAAGGTTTTCTGCTGTTCTGTTTTCGATGTATAAACACCACCACCCCCTCTCTCTCTCTCTCTCTCTCTCAATGACTGAGGACTGAGGAGTCGTTGTCCCTTCCGCTTTTTTGCACTACTGATCTTTACCAACCAATACTGTTTTACAATCAACTTTTACATCTTAGTATTGTACTGTTTTCAGCTCAGATCTTTCCACTGAGGACTTCACTAGGGTACCCAAAACAAATATTTATCATTTTTGAGAGATATTTTTTATTATTGTTATCCCAATAGTGGTAAAAAGATATACGATAGTGATAAAGATGTCGATAAATATTATAAATGTAACGACGATACCGAAATATATTTTTTTGGGTACTGTAATCAACTCTCTCTCTCTCAATTGAGTTTGACTAAAATATCAAAAAGAAAAAGAAAAAAAGAAATTCAGAACATTGTCGTCTAACAACCAAACCAAAATTTTATCTTGAAAGGCCAAACAGGAGTTGTTTACGGTATCGAAAAATTAATTTTTTATATTGTATCAACATTTATCACACTTGTGAATTTTTTTTTAACATTGTTGTGGGTTTTTTTTATCATTGTTGTGGTATTGAAAAAAGTGATACAAATAATTATCTTAAAATGGTAAAAATACATACAAAAATGGTAATTTTTTTATACCGAAAAAATGGATAAACATAATTACGACAATAGTGGTAACAACACTTACAAAAATGATAAATCACCTACAAAAGGGATAAATTTTTTTATTATAAAATAACACACAAAAATTATAAAAAAATATTTAAAATACCACACCATTTTTTTTTCTATACTGTAGTCAAGTCAGACCAAACTTTATGTACATACACTAGAGAAAATTACTCGCACTCAATACACACAAAAAAGGTACTATATGAGTAAAAAAAAAAAGATATACACAATTTTTTACTTAAAATTGAGTTAATATTTGAATAAAAGCCTGATTTGATACAAAAGTACCCCAATTGACAAACTTTAAGTTAAAAGAGGACAAATTCAAATTTAAAATGAGTATAAACTTAATTTTAAAAAATGATAGAATATAACCATTAAATTTTTAACGGAGGATAAAATCTAACTATTTAAGATTTAAATCTCACTCAATTTGAGAAAAATTTTGAATCTCACTCGATTAGAGTAAAAATTTGAGTCTCATTTCTATTGGTATAAGTTTGAATAAAAGATTATATGTTGTTTTTTAGTTTATTTTTATTTAAATTTAAATTTAAGTAAAAATTCTCTTAGAAATCTATCAAAGCGGCATTTAACATCTTTTTCAATCACGAACTTTATTTATGATTGAAATCGTATTAATTTTTAAAAAAAAAAATTCTTTTCTATTTACATAATAAAAAGGTTTATGAGAAAATCATCTTACCTCTCATTTCAAATTTTAATTTTGATAATATTCATAACAAAAAAAGTACAATGTGAAGTTGAAGTAAATACAAAAAATGTAAATACACATAACTATTGTAGAAATGGAATTCTAGGCACAGGTCTAATCAATTTAATGCAAAATGGTAGGCTTCTCTGATTTACCAATAAAATGTTTTGATGAAAGTATTAACATAGATTGCAACCTTATATCATTAAAACAATAGAATAAATTTTTTGAGATTGCCTGAGGGGTAGGCTATGAAAGAGACAAACACTTATGCTCCGTTTAGTAGGAAGGATGAAAAGTAGGAAGGATGAAAAAGTAGGAGGAATACACTTTCTATCATTCAAGGAAGGAAAGTAGGAATGATACACTTTCCTTCTTTTGTGTTTGGTTGGACGGATGAAAAATAAAAAATGACTAATTTTTTTTTTTGTGTTGGCTAAGATTAGGGGTAACAATCGAGTCGTGTCGCGTCAAATTCGTGTTAAGTCATTATGGGTTTGTGTCGAACATTAATCAAACATAACTCAACTCATTTAACTAATTGTGTCGTGTCGAGTTGAGAGTTGACATGTTTATTTTTATTTTTAAAATATATATATATAAATACATATTTTATCATTGTATTTTTATATGAAATTAATGTATATATAATATATGTATATATTAAAAGATATATAGATAAATAAGATACATCTCAACACAAATAATTAACTTTCCATTCACTTTCCTTCAGATTTTGGAGGGATTGATTTTGATGAGTTGGAAGGAAAGTTAATCCATCCACTTTTCCATTCTTCCTACTTTCCTTCCTTACCAAACATGATGTTTTATCTATCCCTCCCACTTTCCATTCTTTCAACTTTTCATCCTTCTATTTTTTCATCGTACCAAACGGAGCATTAACATAAAAATTATTTTTGGGCCAATGTCTTGGAGTATTTATATACCATTTTTTGGGTAAAGTCTATCAACTTTTGGAATGTATTCACTTTTCGGATAAAACTTGTTGTTTTTATGATTATTTTTTTATTTTTACTTATTGATATATTACCCAAAAAAAAGGGTGGTATTACAATTGTATTGTATTGTATTGTATTATATAATTTATATAGAAATAAAGTCATTTAAGAGGTACTTTTTTATTTCTATTAATTAAATTTTGCAAAAAAAAAATTTGTATTGGTTAAAATTAAAAAGGTTAAGGGGTTAAAATCAAAGATTTTTTTAAAATATGTTAATTATAATTAGATCCAGTTTTGTTTGTTTGGGCATGGATTTTAAGTAAGGTCTGATTATGGGTATGGGTGTCGCTCTAAACAATATTTTTATCAAAATTGCTAACACTGTCCAATTATTTGACTTTCTTTGTAATTTATCCCTCTAACTTTTCATCATTTTATTTTTTTATCCACTCAATCAAACACACCATAAATATTTTGGGAAGTCAAATATCACACCTTAATTTTTTTTATAATTTTTCGTTTACATTTTTTTAAGATTAATTTTTTATATTACACCCTAAATGCCGTCAAATGGTTATAATAATTTCTATTGCTATTTTTGACAAATCATGATGTACGCACGTACATGAATTGTATAGAAATATCAATGAAAGTTAGTGTGAGGGTCATATTTTAATTATTTTATGATATTGAGGGTATAATATGAAAAAATTAATCTTTGAAGGTACAAATTAAGAATTTAAAAATCTTTGAGGGTGTCAAATATGATTCTACTTAAAAATAATGCTTATAATCAGGACCGTTCATGAATTGCAGAGTACACGTGTCCCACTGTTATGCAAGAGAAGGGTATTTATATAGGAAACATCTGGGTATCACGTGCCCTCACTTTTAACCTCTTTTTCTCCGAATTAAGACAAATCATTTTCGACACGGTCAACGTTTTTACTTCCCACGGACAACACCCAATCCCCTACGCCCTTTTCATTCGCGTGAACTACACCTTCCACTTTGAGTGTTTTGGACAATTAATCCGATGCATTTCCTCAAAAAGTCCCACACTGGGTACAATTTCCAAATTATCGAAGCCTTGTTCTTGCAACATGTTTGCACTTTGGAGTTGCTTCAGTCTCAAATTCCTTAATTTAAGTATAGATGACTTGTTTTTGATCGAATTAAAGAGAAAATTAATTAAAATACGTGTAAATTAGTTTTAACACTACTGAACGTAATATAAAAAAAGATGACCTAAATTTAGGAATAAAAAAGATGATAGGAGTTGAATTCCAAGTGTATCATTAGATCATGTATTCATAAACGGAGAAGATATGTTTGGATTGGATCAAATTATCTACCATTGTGTTTAGTAGGTGATAATGAAGCGTGAGAATAAAATGGTTAGTATTTACTATTTAGTAATGTTTATTCCAATGTTTTGTATGTCGTAATGAAAATTTATTCTCCTTCCAATGAAATACATAATCCCATCAACATAAGATTTGTCATTCCTCAATATTTGGTGGTATTTTTAATTCTCAATTACTATCACTTGTCACTACCACCACTCGGGGTTAAAGTTTAGTCCGGGATCTGGTCTGAGTCTAGGGTTGGGGTCAGGTCCGAGTCTAGGTTGAGTCTGAGGTCTAAGGATTTTTCAAATATTTATTTATCTAAATATTTGAATGAATTTTCAAATTCTATTCTAGCGTTTAATCCTAATCGTTTCCAAACGTTAGAATTGTAATATATATTTCATTTTATTCCTATCTTAATTTTATTATCACCTTGATTTTGTTATCTTGTAAAAAGTATTATCGCATACCAAACGCAGTTATAATTATACTCCAATTCAATTTATACTAATTGGATAAGTTGAGAAGTTATATGCTATTTTAGTCATCATGTGATTGATGTGGCACTATATGAATTAAGTGACATTCCATTTATCCAATACATTCCATCATATGTTTTATCAATCTATAATCAATGTGTGTGGGGGCTAAAATACATCAAAATTTCGATTAACCACTTCAGATCTATGTGGGGGTGTAAGTGTCATATAAAATCCCTTTGCAGGACTTTGACAAAACACATCAAAATTACCAATTTATCCTTGAGATTGGTTTTCTTGAAGGTAATCTAATTCTTTTGTAAAACAATCCAATCCAATGGAACCCATCAAAACATCCAATCTAATCACATCCTTCGCATCGGTTGGAATAACATCACACCAAAAAGGGATTATCAATATTTTTCATGTGAGGCTCATACTATTATACACCCTCGTAATAAAAGATTTAGGAAAATATTAAATAGACTTAAAAAATTAAATTTGATGAATCACTACTATTGAATAGACACCGAGTCTCAATAAATACTGAATAGGTACTGAGTCTCAATAAATACTGAAATTTATATTTAAATCAAAAATTATGACTCACCCGACTTTATTAATATGAAGAAGTGTACACGATATGTACTTAGTAATGATACGGACAATTAATATGAACAACACATAATAGGGTTATAGTCAAACCCGAATAATCTATTTAACTTCTATTATATAAATAAAACATTTATTAATCTAAGTTTTGTGCATTGTAGTAGCACTAAATACTTTTTAGTTTGGTATTGTTAAAATATAAATCAAGTAATTTTTTTTTATGAGGACGTATTTGAGAATGGACATTTGAATACGAAGTTAAAACAGATTAAAGTTAAAAAAAAAAAAACTCTATTAGGACACAAATAGGTCCTTTTTCTGTGATTGATGGAAAATTGACAATTTAAATATGACATGATAAAAAATTATATGAACTCAACATCTATATATATAATATTATTGTTAAGAAGTGAAATTATTAAGTTATAAAAATATAATCATAGTTCAAATTGATTTAATTTTTATCTATTTCGATCAACTGGTACAAAGTTTATCCTAATTTTTTTTTCTCACTCAAAATTTTTTTTTTCCCGACTCCTAATATTAGATAATTTAACCAGTACACTCCCTAATCCTAGGCAACCTCATTATTCTACATCTACCTCTCTTTTATTTTTTTTTATTCACTTTAATTTTAAATTGTGTAATTAAAGAAAACAAAAGAAAAAATAAATTGTTATTTAAAATATAAATACTATACGGTCAATTCTCAATTTTTAATATTATAAGTGTCTTCAGACATGAGATTATTACTAGTCTATCAAATATTATAATTAAGAAGTCGAATTTTCAACTTATAAAAACATAACAACGATTAAGATTAATCTAATTTTTATTTACTTTGATCTTATAGTATAAATTCATTCCAATTTTTTTTTCAAAAATATCGTCTACTCTACACTACTTTCAATGTAAAACAATTCGACCAATATATTCCTCAATACCAAACGACTCTATTAATCCATACATATATCTCTTTAATTTTTTTTGTTCATTTTAATTTAAATTGTATAATTAAAGAAAAGAAAAAAATAAACTATTATTTAAAATATCAATATTATACTATTTCTATTAGGGGTGCAACTCGGGCGGGTTGGGCGGGTTAGACAGTCAACCCTAGCCCAACCCTAGGTATATAATCTTCAACCCTAACCCTAACCCTAACCCTACCTCGGGTTGAGAAACTCAACCCGAGCCCAGCCCGAGTTTAATTCGGGCGGGCTCGGGTTGAATTCGGGTTCACTGCAAGAGAGACAGAGAGAGGGGGGAATAATTACAAATTCATAAAACAATCCATATATTTCATTCATAACAGTGCACGATTATTGATCATCTGTTTTCACACCAAAAAACTAGTAATCTCAAAGTACAATCTCAGAAAACATAGAAATTAGACTCATAAAAATATTAAACTTAAAACATCACACTATCACACTAATTGAATTCGGGTTCGGGTTGAAATCGGGTTGCCGATGCCTCAACCCGAGCCCGGCCCAAATTGAATTCGGGTTGAAGTTTTTTTACCCAAGTCCAACCCAAGTATTAAAAACCCTAACCCAAGCCCTAATTTTTTCGGGTTGGGCTCGGGTTGAAATCGGGTTGCCCAACCCAAGTTGCACCCCTAATTTCTATACGTCGAGAATCCTCGGGAACACGCCCCTTGTTTGGGACAAGATTCATCTCACTTGGAACATGATTCGCGCGTGAAATGCACGGCCCAAAAGATTAATTGAAACAACTAGGATACACATATACTTTGTTAACGTTCTCTCTCATCTAACAGAAGAACGTAGACCAGTCCAAATGTTCAATACGTTTCTGTCTTATTACACATTCGTATGTAGTTGTACAGATGGACTTTGGTATACTGTACCGTTACATTCCTTTTTCTTGGGCGCCAAACGCCCCTTCCCTGTTTGTCCCTCCCCAAAACCTCTTGAAATAAGTGGAAAAATATCATTAAAGAGAGAGACAGAGAGAGAGAGAGAGAGGGGGAGGGAGAGAGATAGGAAACCCTGGAAAAAAGGACAGGCGTGAAAGCCATCTCAGATAAAATCCCTCCTCTGCTTACTTCTTTGGGTCTATCTTCCTCTCCCTCTCTTTCTTTCCAGTCCCAGAGAGAGAAAACAAATGCAGATATGATACTGTGTCCAAGATTTAGTTTGAGCTTCTTTTTCTATATCTTCTCTTGAAGATAATGAGCAGAAGCTCTTGTATCTTCTTCTCAGAAGAAGATGGTTGTTTCACCTTTAGAATCCATTCTCGATGGTCTTTACTGTGAAGAAGAGCGTTTTGAGGAAGATCTGGAAGGGTTTGGTTTTGAGGAAGAGAGTGAGGGATGTGATGAGACTCTGAAAAATCCTGTGGCTTTGTTAGCACATGACTTGTCTTGGGAAGATGATGAGCTTGTGACTCTATTATCTAAGGAAAAAGAGACCCATTTGGTTGACAGAGATTTGAGTTCTGATGGGTCTCTAGTACTGGCAAGGAAAGAGGCTGTTAAGTGGATGTTAAGGGTAAATGCTCACTATGGGTTCACTGCCATGACTGCTGTTTTGGCTGTGAACTATTTTGACAGGTTCTTAACTAGCCTCTGCTTTCAAAGAGATAAGCCATGGATGAGTCAACTTGCTGCTGTTTCTTGTCTTTCATTAGCTGCCAAGGTGGAGGAGACCCAAGTGCCTCTTCTCTTAGACCTACAAGTATGTGTTATATATTTGTAGATTGCTGCTTATGCAATGTGGGTGTTTGTGAAAATGTCATACTTTGTTGTTATTTCAGCCCTTTGTTGTGCCATTGATGTGGATTTGTGTATTTTCAGGTCGAGGAATCGAAATTTGTGTTTGAGGCAAAGACTATTCAGAGAATGGAGCTGTTGGTGCTCTCTACTCTTCAATGGAAGATGAATCCAGTGACCCCACTCTCATTTATTGATCACATTATAAGGAGGCTTGAATGGAAGACCCGTTTACATTGGGAGTTTCTGTGGAAGTGTGAGCGCCTACTTCTCTGTGTCATCTCTGGTAAGCAGATCAATAAGTTTTCAATTCACTATTTGCAATGAATGAACATACATTACCAGAATAAACACAATGAAGATTTTCATATATCTAATCTCGTTTTGGGTTTGTTGTCTTACATTCAACATTGGATACAGATTCAAGCTGTGTTCGTTATAATCCATCTGTGATAGCTACTGCAACAATGTTACTTGTTATCAAAGAGGTTGATCATTCTGGTGCATTGGAATATCAGGATCAGCTTATGGGCGTCCTCAATATCAGCAAGGTTTGTATTTTATATACATGGTGGTTCTCTTCTCTGTTTTTATTCAATCTGTTATAGCATAGTTCCTAGAGTTGAATCCGAATATGCTGTCTATAAGGCTTAATAGTTCTTCATTATAAACAATAACAGGAAAAAGTAGATGAGTGCTATAAATTCTTCCTGGAACTACTAGACAGACATGGCCACAAACAATCCCAAACCCACAAGCGCAAGTATGCGCCTATACCGGGCAGTCCAAATGGTGTCATTGATGCGTATTTCAGTTGCGACAGTTCTAATGATTCGTGGGCTGTGGCATTATCGGTTTTGTCATCACCAGAACCTTTGTTTAAGAAGAGCAGAGCTCAGGATCAGCTGATGAGATTGGGTCCAGTAAACCGTGTCTCTGTGGGTGTTCTGAACAGTCCCGATCTCTCATTTTCTCATTAATCTAGCATATCGGCGCTGGTATTATATAGTCTCTCTTTTGCTATGTGTTCTTAAGGCACCATTATATTGGTATTGCACTCTATTATGTCATTGTATTTCTGGTCAAACCCATGTGTTGGATCAGACATCCAGATATCAAACATTCACTTCACCACCTCCTTGAAAGGGGATGGGCAGTGAGGTTGAAAAGGAGAGATTGCTCGAGTGTTTCCTTGAATTGCATACATAATGTTGCTCTATCCCGCATATGTGATCAATTCGTGTATGAACATTATTGTCGAATGGATATAAGTGCAAGACTTCCTTTGTATCTGTATGTCATTATGCCTAAATGCTTGTTTTAAATCAATAAACCAAGGTAGGTGGATTTGGAATCATAGATAGAGATGGTGTGCCGAGTCCTTGGTAGTTTTCTCAAATGAACAATTGATGAGTTGAGGGAGTTTTTCAATGTTAGGACAGGTTGGCAGTGGACTATGTGCTTGTGAACTGGTATACTATTAAATTAGGATGTGAGATGTCTCAATGCCGGGAACAGACAGTCGGCCAGTGGGTTTAGTTGTTATTGGCTAGACCAATGTTTCTGGGTTTGACCATGTTGGAAGAAAACTCCATCATTCGGTTTTGAATTTCAATTGATCAGTCCAATTACCTATCCCCTCACCCCCACCACCACCAAACCAAAAGGAAAAAAAAACTTAGTATTACCAACTTGTATAACGGAATGGTAATCGTGTACTTGAAAGGTAATTTAAACACCTCAAAATGTGCAATTTGATTGAACCAAGTGCTAAACCTTGAGGCTCTTAATATTGTCAAATTTTGTGTTATTTTTCTCAAAATAATACTGTTGAGTAGTGTGTTGTGCTCCATTTGAATGTGTAGCTAACCAAGACCAAAGAGGCAAAACATTGGTATGTAAATTGATGCCACCTCTAGTATTCCATGACCTTCACTGGAAAGTTTATAGGGAGAGTTCAGTTACTTATTTATTTTATAAACACCAACTATGGATTTCATTCTACGATTTCCATAGAAGGGTACAGGATCATTCACTAATTCCCTTAAGAAAACATTCGGATTCTAGATTTATCTTTTGGCATAATTTTCTTAAGAAACATTCCTAACCTGCTGGGATGATGTCTTTCAGTGCCAGTATGGTACATTAGTTCTATCAGAAACGATGAAGAAAGGAAATATGAATGTTGAAAAATAGTTATTCATTTAGCTGTAAACATGAATGTTGTCAATAATTACAGCTTATGCGCTGGGGAATTTGCTTGATAGTATGTAATGGATTGATCCCCAAGGATAATCATTGCATGACAATGTTTTGTGTATGTTTATCCCTATTTGCATATGTTTGCAAAGCTATAATGCCTTGAATCTGAATGCTTCTTTCTTGCTGTCCATCCTAATTGCGGTTTTGAGCTTCTTTGTCACAACTGTGTCCTTGGTTCTCTGACTGCTTCCACCATATCCAGCTTGAAAATACTAACCAGAGGGCAATCTAAACTACTGACTAAAAATAAAAAAACACGATTTTACTGTTTTACATTGAAAAAGTGTAGATTTTTTTAGAACATAGATTTATAACACGTTTTCATGAAAATAACGATAGATCTAACAGTAAGTTAGAAAGTAGAACTAGAGGACAGAAAGTGGAAAAATTTGCCAAAGATTGGTAAAAAGACTGAGGTAAAAGTTGAAGGGTGGTCTTGACTTTGGGTTTGATAACGGGCAGAGTTGTGGAACCGTTTTGATTTGGTGGGGATGTCTTCTGTCCCTGCGGTCCCGTTGTTGCATTTCAGCTTTTAGGTTGGTTGGTTATGTAAATCAGCAAAATGTCTTATTGATTCATTCATTCATTCATGAGAGAGAGAGAGAGAGAGAGAGAGAGAGAGAGAGAGAGAGAGAGAGAGAATTTTCAACGGAACAGCTGAGGCAGTAGGGACCATCCAATAATTCTGGGATGATATGATGATTACTTATTATTTAGCTTTATGTCTCACATGAGGTTTGACTGGACATAACATAATTAACAACCATGTGTAAAGACTTTTGGAAGAAATTTCACCTCAAAAACTTCTTTGAGATGTCTATTAAACAAATAAGCCAGCTGAGAGTACAACTGTGATACTTGGAACGTTCATAAAAGAAGTTGAGGTGAGTTGACTATTTGCTCTTTACCATGGTGTGGTTTCAGGGTAGTTGATGGGTTGGGGGTAGTCATATTTTTTTTTTGGTTTGGTTAGGAATTTTCGGATCAGATTACGCGCACTTCGATTAATTTTATTTTCGGTTCAGTAAAAGGCAAATCATCCACGTCGGGATTAGGGCATTCATAAATGATAAATCTCTCATGATCTCATCTTAAGGAATTTGTTAAAAATCGAAGATCCAATTTGATCCGAATAGCTCAATAAAATCTGAATCAAGTTACATTTGAATTTGATCTCATTAAACTATTCCTCAATTTTTATAATATGTTTGTGTATAGAATTTGGATTTAATTATAATCAAATCAAATATTAATATATCTAAATAAAGAAATAGAACTAAGATATGATGCATCGATAGGTCTAGTCTTTTTTTTTTCATGTCTTTTGCCAAAAATTTCTAAGATGATAGTTTGATTCATTTGAAACTATTAGTTGTGGAAATAATAAAGTAAAAAAATAATAATAAAATAGAATAATTTTATACATAGAGAGCAAGATCGATCATAAAAGGTTGAGATCGATACTTAGAGTTTATGATCAATCATAGATATCTGTGATCGATCATAATCTTCTTTTGAATGATTCTTGTAATTTTTTCTTATTTTACTATAAAAAGTGGTATCGTGGATTTTCCCTAACCTAAGAATCAAAAAGAACGTAAATTGTCACCACTAATGATGATGGTAATTGGTCTTGAGTTAGTCTTAGATGATTTCGAGGGATTAAGATCTCAAATTCAACTCTAGCAGAAGAGAGAGTTACGATTCGTACAAAGGAACGGAAGAAAAAATAACCACAAAACGACATTAGATGAACCTTATCTGTCGCAAGGCTTGACCCCCGTGACACGGTTGGCCATTCAAAAACAACCCTCAGGACTATATCCATATTACCCGTGTCAATCGTGTCGTATCAGATTGTGTTCGTGTTATGTCATTTCGAGTTAGTGTTTAGTATTAATCAATTCTAATCCAACCCGTTTAACTAATCACGTCGTATTGTGTCGACCTATTTATTTTCGTGTCGTGTTCGTGTTGACCCATATAACACATGAATACAAAATTTAATACTCAATTTTATATCTAAAATTTTATTATCACTTAATCGAACATACGCTCATACTTTTTCTATAAACTAAAAATAAACTTAATAAATATAATAATAAAAATGAATAAAAATATCTTTTTTTTTATACAAGAATTAGGTCACTACTTTATAAAATATAATTAAAAATTGTTAATCGTGTCAATTTCTTATTGTTCATCTCATATACGGGTTAATGTGTTGTGTCATATACGAGATTGTGTCGAAAAATGACAAACCCTAATCTATTAATTTCAAGTTTTATTTTTGTATTGTGTCAGAAATTACCGCTCCTAATTCTAATCAGGTGAGTTAGGACTATATCATCATCTGATTTCACAGGTCAAAATCATCCTAGTTTTAGTGAGTTTCAGCTAAGTGATTTGAACATTTCCTTCAACCTTCCTTGCTTAATCTATGCCAAGTGTTTCCTAATCTACCACAAAAAAAAATATCCACATGATTTCATTTGTACCTTGACCTTTTATCAACAATAGTATAGGGGTTTTTTCTGTTCCTTCAGGGAAACCAACAAGATCTGATATTTCTGTGTTGTGCTATTTATGATGTCTCTTCATGAGACTAGAGCAGAATGATAGCTTCAATTTTAACCATATTCACTGCCAAAATGACATTTTTGCCCTTTTTCATTCCATGAATTACATAAAATATCTTGTCCTCCCAACATGATTTTCCCTATTAATAGAGGACACATCTGTTATTTCATAATTTAGACTCATGTAATGGTAAAAATATCGGGTTAACAACTGCAATATCTATATAATAGCGGAGCTAGCAACTTGAAAGGGTAAAAATATATCCCTATAAAGAACGATCCAGATTAATTTAGACTTGATCTAATGGTATAGATTTTAGTCATACAAAATGAAAAGACGACGAAAGTAATAGTATTCATGTGAGAGAACAGTGAGAGAGAAAGTGTTGGAAACAGATAGGTATTGTTGTTTTTATTGTTTCAGATGTATAGTTTAGAACATGTAAAATCAGTACTTCTTTGGTTTTTATTTTCCTTTTTACATATCAGTAGGGTCGATTTTCAGGGAAGTTGGTCTGAGGACTGTAGTCTAAGCAAAAAATAAAGGCAATAAAGTTGGAGTTGTTCTGATACATCCCACCAACCATGATCCACATGTTCTGAAACTGGATGAGTTCACGATTTAGATCACCAAAATTCTCGACTATAAATTGTAATTTAAATTCAAAACCAACCTTAAACTAGGTAATTCCAAATTATAACCCTAACCCAAAATTGTAACTATATAGGATTAATATCACTTTTGGTCCATAAACAATGTATTTTTTGTCAGTTTAGTCCTCAATGTATCAATTTAATCCCAGAAGTATTCAATTCGTGTTATTTTGGTCATAATATAAATGGACCGTTAAATTTTTAACAGAATGATCACGTGTTGGATACGTGATTCCGTCTAAAAAATGACATGTGGTCACTTCTTTTAAAACATTTAACGGTCCATCTATGTGTAGACCAAAATAACACGAATTGAATACTTTATGACCCAAATTGATAAAATTAATACATTGAAGATTAAACTAACAAAAAATGCATATTTTGATAATCAAAAGTACTATTAACTCATGCTCCTAACTCTGTTGAAAAACATAAGGACGTTAAAAAACCTTACATTTTTCAACAAGCTAGCGCGCCCTTGCAATCAAAATAAAGCATTAACACTCTATTTATAGTATAGTAAGGGGTAAGGCTCGCGTAAGGGTACTCACATTTTTTGGCTCCCTTCGCTCCACTAGCGTTGATTGGCAGATGGAAGTACCAAGGTGCGTCTGGTGGGGTATTGGTTTAAGATGGGGAAGGAATAGTGGATTATAACTTCTATCATTTATTACCACTAGCCGATAAGTTGTCATGTTGTGACAAACATTGAGTAAATAAAAGTTAAGCATATATATAATATATCATGTACACTTACATGAGAGGTCTCATCTAGTTACACAATAGGCCCCTCTCTATTGAATACAAAAACGACACACTGCAAGGATAGATAGAATGTTATACCAACTTAAATGAGGAAAGATCCACTCAAATTTATTATAAAGAACTGAAAGGAAAAGAAGCATTCAGCAGCCACTGTACTAATACAAATCTGAAAAATGCAGCCTTTTCTCTCCATTTTCATTAATGTTTCAACAACTTAAAAGTTTTTGTTACTATATAGCATAACTTTTGGATTAATGTGCCACCAACATATACTCTTTTTGAAACGAAAGATTGTACCCGTTTCCAATTTCCAATCATGCTTCAAACGTGAATAAAAGTATGTTGTAGATGCCTTGTATTTCGCTCGATTAATATGCCTCTGTTACAAAACTCAGAGGGCTTCTGTCCATTGTGACAGAGGGCTGGACCCAAATAGGAGACTAATAACACTTTGGAAGTATGAACTCTTTCAAGATTTGGAAACCTAATTTAAATTAGAAAACAATGGTATTTCGGTACTACAAATTCGTGGGCAAATAGGCCATTCATTCTCTTATTTTCATTTCATAGAATTCTCTGCAATCTTATAGTGAATTTTTCCTACTCCATGGATGTTAAGCTTTCGAGCT
This sequence comes from Ilex aquifolium, assembly GCA_951799425.1. Lineage (NCBI taxonomy): Eukaryota > Viridiplantae > Streptophyta > Magnoliopsida > Aquifoliales > Aquifoliaceae > Ilex > Ilex aquifolium. The sequence continues at coordinate 9,689,747 of OX637391.1, read as the reverse complement.
GAACCACATATATTCCTGTGCATATTTTTCTATTGCATTCTATCGATTGCTCTTTGGTCTCGTGCATAACCAAATATACAGCTAAGAACTGACCAAGTCTCATGGGCTATAATGAGCAACAATGTCCTCCTCACCTACCAATGAGATACAGATTAATGGTACTTGGACTTCTTGCCTTCAATTTTTCAAACAAGAGGAAGAAGGCAAAGGCGTAAATTAGAGATCCTATCCACCAACCGTGGTTGAACAAATGAACCTTCTTATACATTCATGATTGAAGTTGCACACTTAACACATTTCATTCATAGTTTTAATGCAGTAGATTCCCACATTTATTCTGCACTTGTGTTTTACCATGAACTTGATGCCACATGGACACTGCAATGAATGCCATTGTTTGAACTATACAATCTGTCTGACACTGTGTAACAATACAGACGCCAAGATGGAGCAATTGTTAGATAAGAATTTGAATGCCATGATAACATTTGCAACAACTTTCAGTGCTAATGTTATGAAGAAAATTAAATGTTCTTCTAACTAGAAGTACATATTGAAGTGTGTAATAATCGGGTCTGATGTACCAAGCAGAGGAAATGTATCGGAGGAAATGTATCGGAGGATACGTCTGTGTAATAGCAGTTAAGACTGGATTTTTAGGATGCTATATTTCCAGAGTACTTAGGTCCAATATTATCCACAAATACTAGTGAGTATACTGTTGAACAATGAAATTTATAAGCTACATAGTTCCAAGTAGTGCTGATCTGAAGAACCCGAAAGGCCTCAGTATGGTGGCCACAAAATGGTCTCCACATTGGTTGTAGATTTGACAAGTGCTACGGGAGTTTCCATTGCAACTCATGTGGTATCGAAGACTAACAACAACATTCAGCATACCCTTTCCCGACTCCCCAAATGTGCAACTCTTCGGTTTTTTCAGTTTGTTTTGCTTTCGCAGGAGTTATGACTTAGGTTTATACGCTTATAAGCATTTCGACTTTTTTGCTTGATGTCATTAGACTTTGGGCTTAAAAACTTATTACACTGCTTGTGTGTGTCTGATTGTGCTGCACTTTGAGTTGCAATCATAAATAAGTATTGGGCTCAAAAGCTGAAACTGAAGATTTCATACATTGACATTGAAACAGAAAATAGTTCAAAAATATGCCGTAGAAGGTATTAATTAAACCGGAGATTTTAAAGCTATTACTTATACAAAGTGTACTTAATAATACTTCAGGGCAACACAAATATAGGTCCGACAAGAGGACCCAGAGAATTGAAGGCAGTTCAATTATCTCTGCAAGTAAACAGAAATGAGGACATTAGTCTGAATAGTAGTTTCCGGGATAAAAGACAGAGATATAGAGGAGGCTGGATGATCATGCCTTGCTGGAAATATTGCTTGATAGCCAATCAAGACCTTCATAGAGTCCTTGGCCAGAAGGGGCACAAGTGCTCTGGATGTACCTGCATCGAAATTAACAACCATGTCATAGTCCCGACACTATGGCTTCAGATATGGAGGTTATTACGGAATGCATTAATTATTATAATTAGTAAGGTTTACCATCTACGTTGACGCAGTGAGTGCAGGCCAAGTTTATCAGTGATCTCAGAAACACTCATAGAATTTGGAAGGTCTTGTTTATTGGCAAACACGAGAAGAGTTGCATCGCGTAATTCATCCTGCAAAAGAAAGGAATAAGTATTTTACAGTCCATGATTTGGATTTAGTCTATAGAATTTGTAGCTAGACTTGCTGAAAATTTATAAGATGGAAGAAGTTGTAATGATACAACTGACCTCATTCAGCATCCGGTGAAGCTCATCTCTGGCTTCCGAAATTCTTTCTCTGTCATTACTGTCAACCACAAAGATAAGACCTTGAGTGTTCTGAAAGTAGTGCCTCCATAAAGGCCGGATCTGCGTGTGAAACAACAAGAAAGAGGGAGCCAAGCAGATTTAATGTAGGAAACTCAGATGATTCATAGTATCCGATTAATACAAGAAAAGATCAGTTGAGACTAGTTGAAGGGATTAAGTTTAGCACCTTGTCTTGGCCTCCTACATCCCAAACTGTGAAGCTCACATTTTTGTATTCCACAGTCTCCACGTTGAAGCCTGGTGGTATATATCAAAGGATTACCCTTACTATGCTTCAATTTAATATGGAAAAACACACTTAACAGATTGAATTTTTTAAGAAATCATGTATAGCCACGGAATTAAGATTATTTTCAGGAGCATCATGCGGGATTATCGTTAGCAAAATTTAATTTTTTTTTTTACTTTACTCAATGATGGGACTATGATATTTATAATTATCTCTACAACATTGATGTAATGTAACAGAGTAAATAAAACATACTAGGAACATAGGTTAGAAGAGTAAGCTTAGTAGATACCAATTGTAGGAATGGTAGTAACAATCTCTCCAAGTTTAAGCTTGTACAGAATAGTTGTTTTCCCAGCAGCATCAAGACCCACCATCAAAATCCTCATTTCTTTCTTTGCAAAGAGCATCTTCAAAAACCGAGATATCGCCAAACCCATTGCTGCAACCAAGCCAACCAACTATATAAAAAAGATAAAATTTTCTAAAAAATACATGAAAAAAGCTTTGGCTTTGTTCACTCAACCTGGAAAAATGATGTGATACAAGTACAGATTTCAGAGGACAGAAGTGAAGTTGTGTGTGTTGGTTGCTTAATATAAGTAATAAATCAAAGTGAGATATGGTCTAAAGGCATAAAAATGGAGAAAAAGAATTGGATTCGGATGAAGAATGGAGGAGAATAAAGTGTACTACATTTCCTCTTTCGGTGCTTAAGGCATTCATTCTGATGTGAACTTTGAAGCTTGTGTTTGATTGGATTGAAAAACGCTGAGATTGTTAAAGAACCAACTACTCCAAATGCTTAAACTGTTGGAGAGGATGTAATTTAAATATTTATTATTCAACAGAGATTTGTTTTTCAAGTTGAGGGAAAAAAAGTATGCGGTCCAGTCCCGCTCAGAGGGACAAGGAATGATTCTATTGTTCCATTCTTGATGCTTTTCTTAACAACAAAAGGATAGCAACATAGTATTGTGTTCAACCTCTCATGCAAGCCACCACCACCCCCCCCCCCCCCCCCCCCCACCCCCAACTCCCACACCCACCCACACTACAGAAACCATCACTGTCTTTAAAATCTCTTGTTAATCGAGAGAGAATCGATTGATACGGGGTCGACATATACAATTACAATAAAGTTCATTGGTTGCATCAACCATGGAGAATGACATGATCACCATTAGCGGAATGAGATAGTGAAGAAGTGTATGGTTATTTGAAAATAAACCCGACAAAAAAAAAAAAAGGAACAAGACCATTTTCTTCATATGTTGAAATAGAAAAATACACGGGATTACATTCGCAGTAAACCTAGTTCCAGGACCATCCATTAATCAATGATATTTTGATTCAAAGAAAAGCAATTTCGACAACATAAAATGGTTTTACAAAACGCCATAAAATTATTGAAATAAATCATTGAAAATACATTAGAGCTATTTTCCAGAGACAGCTTCTTTGGCAGACTGAAGGGTGGATGCAGCAGCAGCAGTAGCACTAGCCAGAACGCCGCTTCCGGTTCCTGAATCTTCTCTACCGGATTGTGACTGATGGATCACTTGCACCGGCTTCAGTTCTTGGCCTTGACCAACCGATGACCGGTAATCTACTGTGTCCACCCTTCTTTCCATTTGCCCTTGTGCGTTTAGAGCTCGAGTCCCCTGGTAATAAAAGTCACAGAATTACGATTTTTCTGAAGAAAATTTATGTATAAACCAGCAGAAATTGATTTGAAAATATACCTTATTGGGTGTTGTGTTCAAGTTGCTAGCCATGGTGTTTGATTAGATGAAATGAAACAGGTCTTGATGAAGAACGAATAGTCAAGTGCTTGTGGTGTTTATATATTTTCATGTTTTATTTCCTAATAATTTGCTGTTATGAGGATAGAAATGGTCCTTAGGCAGTGAGTCTATAACCAATCGGTTAGTTCGTTAGAGTTCTGGACAAGTTTAGTGGTCAGTTTTGCCAACTTTAGAAAAGAAGTTAGCCGGAAAAAAACAAACGAAAACACAAACACAAACGCATTTTTGTTTTTTGGCAAAAACTGAAAACAAAAACACCAAAACCAAAACAAAACAGTTACCAAACACAGGTAATTCAAGGATATAAAATTATAGGGATTAATTCAGAACAATGACACAATATGACTTCTAGAGCAATATATGAGGGTTTTTCAATTCCATATTAACGGAGAGGGAAAAAAAAAAGAGCCCAATAATGAAAGGCAGAATTAGTGATAATAAACTTCAACGCGCAATTGCGTTCGTGCCAATTACCAGTTAAACGTACCCTGATGCTTAAAACAGTCTGCATTTTCATCTCTCAAGTGCATAGCACGAACCAACAACAGCAGAGATAAAGGAAAAAAGATAAACAAAACCCAACCAAATCCGGTAACAGAATTTAGTGTTATATTGCCATCTGGATCAGTCAAAGATCCATGAGATGATGTTCAAATACCATTTCTTGAAGATCCAACAGATTCTGAATGGTGTTCATCAAATCGATATAACACAGCTTACAGGTGATAGGCAGCCTTAACAACCAAGGCCTCAAGCTTTTAATAATAGGATAAAGCAACATATGATGGACTTTCAAATCCATATTAACAAAGAGAGAAATAAAAACCCCCAATAATGAAGGGTAAAATTACCCATAATAAACCTCAGAGTGCAACTGCGTTCATGCCAATTAAACATACCATGATGCTTCAAACACTCTGCATTTTCATCTTTCAAGTGTATAGCATGAACCAACAACAGCAGGGCCAAAGGAAACAAGAATAACAAAGCCCAACCAAATCCTGTAGTAAAATTTAGTGCTATATTGCTAATTGGATTAGCCAGAGATCCAGGAGATGATGTTCAAATACCATTTCTTACAGATCCAACAGATTCTGAATGGTGTTCATCAATTGATACAACACAGCTCTGAATAGCCAATGCCTCAAAATTTTCAGTTATAGGATAAAGTTACAACTAGGCCTGAAGCAAAGAGGAGATATTATTGTCATACATGCTAGACAAACAACAGAAGCATGACGGACTCCAAAAGGACCAAAACATTGCGATCTGTCAACTATTGGATTTCATTCCCCATATTCTGACATTATAAAGGAAATTTAATGTGCAAGACAGTAAAATGGGGTTGTCTTATACCCCACAAGAAGTATTGTAGTCATCTCCCCACAAGAAGTATAGTAGTCATCTTCAAGAAAAGGAAATGATCAATAAGTCATTAGGGGCGATCCATTGCAATGGACATCAGAAGCATCAGAAATCCTTTGCCTTGGAGACAATGTAATGCTGGCAGCAACATCAACATCAAGATTGATAATGTTTTTCCTTTTCTGATTACCCGTACCTGGCAAGTCTTCGTCCTCCTCAGCTATTGAACTCAATGGTTCTGCTTGCAGCTGGTGCTGAGATATCATAGCTTGAGCTTCAGCCACCACTGAAGCATCATCATCTATAGCATATAGTATTCTCTTTATTGCTTCTACAACCTGCAATAGACAGAAGATGCTAATGAACAATTCTTATTTAAACTTAGTTACATTTATCCAGTTGTTCTGAACTACATCATATGAGACAAATATAGAAACAGTACCGGTAGGTCTTCAATCTCACGAGACTGGCACAAGATCTCAATATCCCGCAACTTTGCAAAATAAAAATCCCTCTCCTTCTCAAGACTATCCACTGACAACTTCAGCTCTGTGATCTGTGTATCAAGATAAGTTTCAGTGCGTCAACATTTTTACACTATTAAGCGTCTCCATTCCACACTTTATTACCTGCTGTTCATAAGTGGTCCGTACTGCTTCAGGGCAAACAGAAGGCCCTCCACTTGAAGAAGGTCTAGGGGCCTTAGCAGATTGATTAGTAGGGTTTACAGAAGGTGCATCAGCCCTTCGGGCATTATGGGAGGCTTGAGTTTTGATGGGAGCTCCTGCACACTTGGCTGATGATTGTGATGGTGCAGATTTCTTGCTGACATCTTTTCCACCTTTGCAAGCCTCTCTCCTTTCCAAAGGGTTGTAACTAATATAGAAAGAAAAAGAATCAAATCACAAAAATAATACAAATGCTTTACAAAAATATCATTAGGCCTAAGAGTTTAAAAACTAATCTGAATAAAAAATCTGGTTCCATTAAAGGCTTGTATAAACTCAATCTAGCTTCAGAAATGGCCCTAAACATAAGAACACTGTTTAAACAGTTTTATATATCTCAAGACGTCAGCAGCTACAGATGCTTCATGAAAATATGTATCAACATGCAGAGCTCATACAAAAAAAAAAACGAAAAAACAGAATCAATAATCACCTTCTATAGCATCTAAAGAAGGCCTTTACATAAAAAAAAGCCAAAGAAACCATCAAATATAATGTTAGATTTCCACCATATTTCATCATATGATCATTTTTAGGCTCCCCAAATCTACAAAATTCAAATATTTGGATTCATTGGGATAATTGATTCTTTGGGATGATCACCACCATGACTATATTCATTTATACACCAAATACATCCAATATAATTGCACAGAATGATAACCTTATTGGTATGATGCACAAGAAAAGAGCAGAAATAATGCAGTTAACCGAACATAAATTTGTGGGATGGTAACTAATAAAAATTAGCCTTGCCAACTAGAATATAAACAATATCACAGGGCTATGAACCACTAGAACACAATTCTTTCCCTGCCATTGTTTGGGCTGAAATCAAGTTTTAAAAACACAAAATTCTTACTTATTTAACAAAAGAACATAAATTAAAAAATTCAAATAAAAATTACTTATGTAGGCCCCCTCCGTTGACAGAATCACAGTATCGCTTCATCCATTGCATGAACTCCAGATTATCCAAGGGCCTTCCTTTCACTAGCTTATTTACCTCAATGTGCTACACCACACAAACATCACAGATCAGTCCACTACACAGATATCCAAAACGTAAACTTGAATAAATTCTTTGGGTTTCGAAAGGAATGTTTCTGAGAAAAAATAAATGTACAATAATCCTCAGCCCAAACCGTAAATTTTACAAATTTTGTTGTTAAATGTGTAATTTGTTGATAAAACAAAGCCCAAAAAAAACAAAAAAAAACTTAGAAGCATATATAGCAGAAAAAGAGAGAGAAATTAAGGTAAGTAGACAACCTTGGTGATCTTGAGTTTATTAAAAACGTCCTGGAGGACCTTGTAGTTCTGAATCATCTCGTACTCGTTCTTGGCATCAAAATTAACCTTGTGCATTGGAACCATGCCAGGATGAACCGCATCCATCAGCTGGCACTGAACCGCACCAGAACACGCCTGTCATTCGTTGAATCAGATCCAAAGCATCACATAAACAATTTTAATCAACAACAATTGAACCATAAATAGGGAGAAAAAAATCTAGGGTTTGGATTTGAAGAAACACCTCTTCAACTTTTGACAGACTGAGATGAAGTGTCGAGTTGATCCAAGCCAAAATATCCGATCTTCCGACGAAATACGCAGCGTCCATCATGCCAATATTCGTAGCCATTTCTTCTCTCTCTCTCTCTCAGTGGTAGAGAAAAAACGTTTGAAATGAGATAGGAGCGGGATTTGTTGCCATTTTGTAATTCAAAATATGGACGGGTTACCAAACCTCTTGCTTTCATGAGGCTCGGATCCAGGCACGGGGCATGACATGGGCCTACCTCAGGTTGTTAAGGTACGAATGGGTAAAAATTGGATTAAGCCCGTCTCTGAGGCCCAATTCGAAACTATTAGCAGACCAAGAAACTGTCAGAAGGGATGACATTGGACCATGGAAAAAACGGGGATTCGTCTAAATTCGTCTCGTTTGGATAAGAGATGCACCATACGTATTAGACGGTGAATATATACAAAAATATTCGTATAAATCCATGTTGGAATTAAGACGAGGATGGACTAAAACTTATCCCTACCTTGCCCCGCATGGTTATGATTGTGCCTTAAATGAATTGTTATGGGTGGAGGCATGAACGAGAATTTGAATTTGCCTACGAGGGTAAGAATAGGGATTAAAACTTGTCCTATTAATGGGGGTAGAACGGGGATGAACTAGATTTTTTAAAACGGGTACAAGGGTGGAGATTACTCCCCGCCCCCCGATCCAGTCGAGGGCGGAGGCAGCCCTGTTCTAAGGTGGGCAAGTGCCCCCCCCCCCCCCTCAAATTTTTTTATTTATTACTTAGGTGTGTATATTGTATATTTGTATAATATATTATTTGTGCCCACTCAAAATCAAAGACAAAAATATTAGACCCACCATTATAATATAGTGAATATATATTTTAACTATTTCTTTAATATGTTTAATTATGCCCATCCTATTTTTTTAGCACATCAATTAATGTACACTTATATCAAATGAATAATTTTAATTATGTCCTCCCTATTTTTTTTGGCACATCAATTAGTGTATATTTATATCAAATGAATATGAATTTTTTGACACATTTTGGGTAGGTTATGTACCTATCTAGATAAATTTTGAATATACTAGAATTATTTTATATTTTCTAAGACTAAAAAAGACATAATATACATATTCGCTAGTTTACTTGTGATTTTGACATTTATTTTTGCTAATTATGGTAAAAATTATAGAGTACATAGTGAACTGCATAATCGATCAAATGAGTTATAAATACCAAAGTGATAACATTATTATGTATCTAAAGAATAATAAAGTTGTTATGCAACGTTTTTAAAGTACAAAAATTCACCGAAATAAATTCTAAATGATTTTAATTAGTTAATATTTTGTATTAAAAAAATGTTATCGTTTGTATATACTAGGCTTACCAAATTTTGGTATGGTGGGTTTAATGAAATTTTGAAGTATTAAATAGGATGTAATTAAATAAATTATTGTCCTATTTCTATCAATTGTAAGAAAAAAATAATAATTTGTTGAAATATTCATGCCCACCCTGACACAATTTTCTGGTTCTGCCCCTGGTTCTAGTCCACTATCATTCCTAACTGTTACCTATTCAGTGATTCTTTTTGTGCTCAAATATTTTCCATATGCAAATAAATAGTATAATTCAATCAATAATATTACGAGTTAAAAAATAATCTAACAATATTACCCTTGATCCACAATATGCGTACATAATGAAATATCTAGAGAATGAGAGAGAGGGCCAAATAGAACACCTAAAAAAATCCAAATATATAGATCATTTTCTTGGTTAAATATTGATAAAAATGAGAAGAAAAAAAATGTAGGAATAAAATTTAAATGTTTAACTATCTTATTAGATAGATTGACTTCACATTTTAAAAATGTTAGAAGTTGTCAACTAGACTAGACACATTGTTTTTGTGGTGCCCCAAAAATTGACCACTATAGATTTATAGAGATTGCGTATTATTATTGTTTAACGATTATCATTGGTGCCCCAAAAATAAACGCATTGGTGGAGATAAAATTCAAATGTCTAACTATATTATTATACAATATTTATAAAGATTGCATATTACCAATAAAAATGAGGGTCGGTACCAATAAATAATTCTAAGATAACGATTATAATCATTGTTTAAGGCAACTAGCTTTGTGGTTAAAATTTATAGATGTTGTTTTTTAAGTAATATTATTTAGAATTGGATTATTTAAATAGACGAATCGAAGCTCATTTAATTTAATTTTTTAATTTTGAATAAAAATATCACATATCTTTAATTTATCCCATGTTTGGAAATAGTTAGATAAAAATAAAAAAAGTGGGCTTCGTGATAGACATTAAATCAGATATCTTTTTTGCATTGATGATTTTTTTTTCTTTTATTGCCCTTTTAACCAATTCAGTGTTTCGTTCAATCCAAGGACATTTTAATAAATAAAAACCTAATCCCAATAGAGGAATTTGGGAGCTTTTCAAATACAAACCTCTTACTAGATTTTTTTTTTTGATGAAATTTTTTTAAAGCCAGATGCATGAAAAAAAATTCAATGCAACGATAATATCATATCAGCATTGATGACATCATATCACCAATCAATAATAAAATTCTAAATCTATAAAGTAAACTTCACTTGGACAGCTACTGGTTTACATGGTGTAGGTGAGGGTTAAAAGAGTTTGATACACATGTTTATGCCAAGAGTAATCAAAGGGGGGGTGAGTAGGACAAGTGGATGAGATGGAAGGAACTCGAGCAGCCTGTTAACGAAGGGACGAACCAGCTGGATAGAGGGTAGGTGAAAAATGCTCTCACCAGCCAGAAAATCAACATGCGCAATGGGCAAGTAATGTGGGCATTTATAGCACAGTGCTCCCTTATCACCCGTGCGAACCCACAATCGCCTCGACCTTGACGATACCAGTGGCCGTTAACACGAGTCATGCGTCCCAACATTAACTAGGAAGATGTGATATTTTCCCAAAACGCAACCTAGACGTGGCACTGAGGAAGGTGCAACAGCCAAGGCGAGAGCGGGCTCCCAAGGTCCATGACCGCGACTGGTCACCGTGGGACCATGACTTCGAGAGGGCCAAGTTCATGATGCCCCCAGCGCGCTCCTACCCGGGGTCTTTCTTTCCCTCTCTAAACCCTTCCTCGAGACCTTTGTTGAGGTGCCCAATAGAGGAAACTCACATAATTTCGGTCCTTCAGCCACCAATTCACATGTCCCATCATCCCATATATTCATCCGGACCAGTAACCCTAGTTACCTTAGGAGTCCCTTCGGATCCTAGTCAAGCACATCTCAGTGGGCAGTGAGCCATACACTAGGAGACCTGCTCGAGCAGACTAAACCTTCAAGACCCTGCCCTAGGCCGAGGTTGACAATCGTGCCCGTACATTCTCACTGCTCAGTTCTCCCTTGAGGAGGGCCATACTTTTGTGCCCTTGGGTGGGGACACCTCCACTTAGTCTAGTAGGCCAGTCGAGCAATGGTGTTCAATAGGCTGAGGATACCACTCCCGCAGTGAGGGAGACGAGTCTTGTCGACGTTGCCCCCACACTTTTGCGATTCCACTTTTGTCCCACCTTGGTGAAAGGTCCATTTTGCCACTTCCAATGCTGTGGAGATGTATTTTGGCCTGATGCGGTATTGTGCTCGAGGGCGTCGTTCCCAGGGGGCATCGCACCTTAGGTGTTGCGCATGAGTGTCATGCCTTGGGCGTCACGCATGACATTGTTATCTACACCAGTCCAGTTGACGATGTTAGGCGCCATTTTCATATCGACTAATAATTGTTGCCACTTGTCCTGTTATGGTAAAGACATGTGTCTTGAAATTTTTCGAGTACTACATTTTTCCCCTGCGCGCTCCAGGTCGTAGGAAGCGTCCTGCGCGTGCACACCATTTTTTGTCCACACTTGTCGTTTGAATGTAACTATCGTCTGTGAGCTGACCGTGGTGCTGATAACTAAATTTTTTTCGTAAAATTGGCCCAAGTCTGCTACCGTCATTTCTCTATTGCCAAAAACATTGTCATGGTTAGTTGCCCCTGCATGCATGAACCTTCTTTTGATGGGCTTTGCATGCATAATGGTCGCGAGGACTTGTGTATTTTTGTCCTTGTGCAATTTTTTGAGGTATATCTCTGTATCCTTGTTCCACTGCGGATATAAAACCTTGACTACCATTGAGCAGTGAAAATTGCCGATAAAATAGCCAATTATTTTCCTTGAAAACCTTTACTGCTATTGAGCCCTGAAAATCGCCAATAAAATGACCAATTATTGCCCTCGAAAATCTTGACCTTCGACTGTCTCAAAAATCATAGTGAATGAGTACCTCAAAAAAAACCCCAACCATTAGTCACTACGACTATACCGATGCCGAAGTCCTTTCCCCAACTCCCCAACTCCTTGCCAAAATAGTATAATATCTCCATAAAGTGATGGGTCATATATATATATATATATACATCTATGGTTTTCAAATTGAACATGTGGGCCCATATTCTATTAAATCCTCCATTTTCCTTATTTTCGTAACTTCTTCAAAAAGTGCACCAAATTTATATAAGCCTTTGTTGACTTTTCCATTTAAATAACATGTTTCTTAATATTTATGGAATATCAAAGTTTGATAAAGTGGTGGGCCCCACTACCTTTAAACAAAGCTTTTTTGACTTTTCTCTTAACAACTTGCTTTCACAACTGCCGAGCTGGTTGACCGAGGCAGAGTGTTGCAAGATACTGCTGCTGAGGCTGACGTCTGACATTGGAATGACTGGACAACTTAGACAACTCTGCATTAAATACTAGCGCAACTGCTGAAGAGGAAGGGACGGTGACTGCTGGTCATTGACAGCGACTGCTAACGCCTGGGGGGCTAATAGTTGTCCCTTCTTTTGGCCAATGTGACTGGTCACCGCGACTACCCCGTCTCCCTTGCCTGCTCTTATCTCGCGACTCAATCTCTATCCTGCGACTGCCCACCTTGGATACTGCACCTGTGACGCCCCAAAATCCGGGGGTCTTTTATTACCCGTTGACGACCTATCAACCCGCGGAAATACCCGTGGATGTCGCTTAACCCGACACCACGTCGTTAACATTCCCCAAAGTCGGAATTATTGTCCATAGTTGTGATCTATGTTTCTTTAATCATTTAATTCAATCAAGGTCCAATGTACCCTAATCTACCTCAATTTTGGTCCATTTGTGTCATTGGAACTAAAGAAAACAAGGTCCAAATGCTTGGTGAAATAATTTCAAATTTCCAAATTTTAAGGAAATTTTATAAAATTTATTTATGGGGACGTTCGTAAGGTAAATCGCCACGCAGTCGCCTCGAACGACGTGCAAAATCCGACTACTTCGGAATTCGACGAAATTTGACGGGGTGGCTAAATTTCACGATACGAATCCAACGGCGAACTCCGTTTCCTCATCCGAGGTCTGGAACATGAGTATTTTAAATACGCATTATAGTGACAAATTACTATTTTGCCCTTTTTTTTTAAAAGTTTAAATTTCCCGGGTTTTACAGCACCCTCTTTAGTTTATGTGCATAAGCCTGCACTTTTTTGCCTATAAATTGAAGACTTCTGAATTCACTTCTCATTTCTTACTCTTCCTTCTCATTTTTCTCACTGAACCTTGGCACCTTACCTAATTCTCTTGCAAGTGTTGACACTTTGTTTTTTCAAATATCATAGCCTTACAATTTTTTTTTCAAGACTTTTATCCTTACTTCCTCTTCCTAGTATATGTTTCTCTCTACTCTGCCTCTTCCTTTTTTGCGAAGTATCTAGCCCCCCCCCCCCCCCCACACACACACAGATATATATATATACTTTTTCCTTGAACCATATTTCATTTCCCATACCACTCATATATTTTTTCTTTTCTCATGGCCGATCATCGTCATATTCGCGCGGGTCTAGTACCTCCGTCTGAGGAGTGATATTGCGCCCCCTTTCTCGGTGGTGATGTTGATGGATTTTTCGAGTACCTCCGTAGCTATGTACCGGAGGGGGAGGAGCCGGCTCATCCATTATTTTCTGGATCCCCCTGCACATCTTTATAAGGCCCCTTGTATCGATCCCGAGTTTGTGTTTCAGATGCCATTGGAGATGGGAGACTACCCTTATTCTTTTATTGAATTTGAGACCTCATCTACTCCTTCTGCCGGTTGGCGTAAGTGGTCTGACTACATTCTTGCAGATGGGACATTTTGCGAAACTTTAGAGTCTCTCGGTATTATTTCTGCTATAAAGTTGTGCCGCAAGATTAGCGTTAACTGACGTAATGCCAGCCTATTTTCTTTGATTTCTCGCTTGTGTCATGAGACTCATAACTTCGTCACCGCTTGGGGTGAGTTTAACCCCACTTTAGAGGATGTCTCGGTACTAATGCGACTGCCCATTTTTGGAGATTCCATTTACCTCTTTGGAGATTCTACTCCTGCCGAGGTGGCAACAGTATCTTATTTATCCGACTTTTTTACCGATGTCGCGAGGTTTCCTTCATCTTTCGGTGTTGGAGGTAGTGCTGGCGGGCACAAGTGTACTTACACATCTTGGGTGAGGTTCTTTTTTAGGGATATCGAGCCTGCGAAGAGCAAGGGTTCCAAGCGTGTTGGCCAAGATAGCCCCCGATCCAGGAGTGAACATGTATTGACTGCCTTTATCGTAATGTGGTTGACGCGATATGTTACACTGGAGTCCCCTTTTGATGGTACCAGCACCAGTGTTTTTCCTCTGGCTGCTAGGTTGGCTCGCGGCTGCGCAGTCCCTTTAGCTCCTCTATTTCTTGGGAACCTATATCTTCGCCTTGATGATCTGCAGGAGGCGACCTCCATTTCGATGGGGCGTTACGACATCAGTAGCTACGTCTCTACCCTCTTCTTGCAGCTCTTCCTACTTGAGCGTTTCCCCGGATCCGCCCCTGAGGCCAAACGTCCTACTAATGGTAGTCCTTCTCCCTGGGGACTACGATGGTCCGAATGCTCCATATCTAGGTTGGTGGGCCCCCTTCTCGATGATGAGTCACAATTTATCTTTCGCCCTTATGTGGTTCCTCATTCTATAGTCGAGTCACCTTCTTACTACCACGCCGAGTCCACAACTATCACCGCTGATGCCATTGAGACTGTGGCTGATTGCTATTTTGATTTTATTGCTTGTTCTACCAAGGGATACCTTCCTTGCACTAGAGACCAGGGCATCGGGGTTGTGGCTTATAACCCACACCAGGTGGCTCTACAGTTCAGGTATGACCATGGCGTTCCTTCTGCTTTAGGGAATGCTTCGAGTTATATTGACACAGTGCGTTGCTATTTATTTGCTTACAGAGCCGGGCTACTTGGGGATAGAACGGTCATTATTCCTTCAGCATCTAGGGCTGGTGCTTTTACGCCAAATTATCGAATTTATTAGGCTGCTGTGGTGTTTTCATTATTATGTTTTCCTGATACTAAGGCTTGTGTCTTGCCTCAAGATGCGGGCATCCAGGGCCTTTCTGCTTGAGGAGTTTCAAGTCCAAGGTGAGGATCAGAGGAGTTTTGAGCGAGGTTACCCCGGTCGACCATCCACTTAATCAATGAGGTGTTACGGGAGAGGGCCCTATGGAGATTCAGCCACGATGAGACCCCCTTGTTCGTGCTAAGGAACGCCTCTTGAAGAAGTCTTGACGGGTTACCTTAGGGAAGTCTAGTGATGTTAGGCCTGCTAGCACCTCTCACTCTGGTTGTCAGGCACATAGGACCCGGTCGCTGCAGCTAGTTCCCGCGCAGTCCTTCACTCATGCTGCAAACTCTCATTTTCGCCGTCTGCGGAAGGTAAAAACCCACCATTCCATTGATTGGTGTTTTGGCCTTTAAGATTTTTTCGATACTCTTTTTTTTTTAACCGTGTACATGCACCTATATATTCTTTCACCAGGGTCTTCCTGCATGAGAGGCCTCTAGAGACATAGTTTGCTGTCTCAGGACGTCCCTTGGCGCAAAGGTCACAATAGGTGAACCTCTTGTGACATCTGCTACGACGTTGCCTCCTCGGAGGGTCTACATCGCTTGTGATTCTGACGACGACGATGACTTATGTATTATCATCACTTTTTTCCTGGGAGGCAGCCTTCCATCCTCGCTGCTTCGCACGAAGATGATGATGCTCAATCTCTAGCCTCTAGCATTGCTGAGGGGTTAAAACCTCTTTCCCCTGGCGTTGCGCAACGCATGGAAGAGCGCTAGGAGGCTATTGTCTCTTCCGCAGTATACACTTAGACAGTTTATTTTGTTATTTGTTATTTGTTATGCTTCCCCTCCTCACAGACTAACCTTTTTGCCCCCTTTTTTTTTTTGTTCTAGGTTCGTGACTTCGGCATGACTTTTCCCGAGGGTTGGTCTTCTGATTCTGTACTTGACGTTAACCTTGCGGGACAATTTGACTATATTGGCGCTGATATGGCGGGTAGTCTAGAGCCAACTCTCTCTTCTGGGGGAGGGGAAGCCCTTAACGAGTCCACCCGTTCTGGCCCTAAGACCCATGAGGGTGGCCTTGGAAATCTCGATCAGGTATGCCTCTTCCCCTTTGGCCTAGACTTCTCAAACGCAGACTTTTATGGTCTTTCGCTCAGTGACATTATACTTTTTCAGAATGAATTTGGTGATAACTTTTTTGCAGGTATTGCTTCTCCAAGCTTGAGCGACGTGACTCTACCTCTTTCGGCACCTTCCTTGTTCCCTTACTCGGATGTTCCAGGCACTACCCCGCTACAGGTCTCTCCGTCGCCCCCATCATAAACACTACCTCCATTGCCTCCGCTGATTGTTCCTATTTTTTTGACTGTCTCCTCGGATGTCCCTCTGGCGCTTATTCGACCCATTCCCTCCCATGGAAGTGCTTTCTTCCTCTTGCCCCGGAGGGGCTCGTCTCCTATCAATCGGCATCCCTAGGCCGAGCGCCCCGCTCCTACTACTGTCGCATGTGCCATTGCATCCCAGCCGACTATGAGCACTTCCACCACCACTAGCCGCGTTACCGAGAAGCGTGGTCCTGCACAACCTTCTAGCACTGTTATGCTTCCCTTTCCCCCTCCATATGATGGTCCGGGCTGTGGTGATGATACTGTTTTATGGCGCGACCGGTACTTCACCACTCGACAGAGTATCCCTCTCTTGGATTGTTTGTTGTAGCGTTTTCCCATGATACTTCACTGTTTACCCGCGTAGCATGAGCGTATGCAGTCTTTTATCTTGGACCTCCTGGCATCCTTGGTGTACACCTGTCAGCACCGATCAACGAGAGATCTTGGCCCAGGTGACCTTCTCCATTTGGAGTGCATAGTCCGGGACTTACGGTGTGTTGGGATTACTGTTCCAATCATTGGAGACCGCATAGCTCATGCCTGTATTTTGTACGACTGCGAGCATTCACAGAGGCTAGTTGACCATTTACGAGCTGAATATGATGACATGCAACAAAGACTTGAAGCGCTGCGCGATACCTTGGGGACCCACGAGCGGCTACATATGGACCGCTTGCAGGCTACGCAGGCCCTTGGAGATTCTGACACAGAGACACCATTTGCTTATGAATTATATATATATATATATATATCAACTGATGTTTACATTTCTGTCTTCCAAAATCTATTTACATGTTTTCTGTGGATGTTTACATTTCTATCCCTTAGGAGTAGTATAGCTTCAACCATTTGACATTAAACTTCTCCATTGTTTTCTCTGACCCGACGCACCCGATTTCATAATATCCGCTGTCCTCAGCCTTACGGACTTCGAAAGGTCCTTTCCACATGGCGGCGAACTTAGGAATGGTTAGGCCGCACATAACACTTGGGACTGTTTTTAGCACCAAATCACCCTCTTGGAAGGTCCTTGGCTTTACCGTCAAGTTGTAAGCCTTAGATATTCTTCGGTGATATTTTTTCAAGTGTTCCCTTGCCTCATCTCGGTGCTCGTCAAGTGTTTCTAACGCTGCGTGTCTCACCTCTGAGGTTACTTTGACTCTGGCTGCCAACCTCGCGGAGGGTACCACTATCTCTGTGGGGGAGTACTGTTTTCTCGCCATAGACCAGTGAATAGGGCATCGCGTCAGTGGACTTTCTTTTTGAGGTTTTATAGGTCCATATCGCTATTGGCAGCTGTTCAGCCCAATCTTTCTCATTCTCGATGGTTCTGCTCAAGATCCATATCAAGGTCTTATTAGTGGCCTCAGCTTGACGATTTCCTTGTGGGTAGTATGGTGTGGAGGTATGGTGGATCACCCCATATTATTGTAACGTTGCGGCAACATCTCTATTAACAAAGGGGGTGCCATTATTCGACAGTAAGTGTTTAGGGAAACCAAACCTGAAAATTATATTTTCCTTTAAAAAGTTGGACACTGCCTTCCCTACGCCCTTTTTAGGGGGACTGCCTCCACCCATTTTGTGAACAATTCCGTTGCGGCCAGTATCCATATATTTCCGCGAGATGGAAGATTGATGGGTCCCATGAGGTCAGTGGCCCAAGTATGAAAGGGCCATGGGGTGGCTAAAGTCCTTAAGTTTGTGGTAGGTGCGTGAATGAGATCCTCGTGCTTCTGACAGACATCACACCTTCGTACGTACTCTATGCATTCCCCCTCCATCTTTGGTCAGTAATACCCCAAGTCCAACATCTGGGTGTACAGCTTCGCCCCCCCTTGGTGTTCTGCGGCATGTAACATTTTTAGCACCTCCAAAACTTCATTGCCCGCGAGGCACCTTAGGCTTTTTCCATTGAACCCCCTTCTATATAGTTCATTGTTATTCAAAAAGAACCTAGGGGCTCTTCTTTTGACCATTGTCGCGGCACTCTTGTCTACCAGAAGTGACCCTTCAGGGAGGAAGTCGATGTACAGTTGGTGACAGTACCCTACTTCTTCTACGATGATGCACTACTTGGATTGTGGGTGTTCTTGGCATCGGGGGCAATTTCGCTGCACCTCCCTGGCATCATTGGCCATTTATGGCCAATCGTACCCTCTCATTTGGAGTCTCCTATAGAGACTGATGTCTACATCCCCACAGGTGTCTTGGTGGAGTTGGACCAATCTGTCGCGTGATTCTTGCTGTGAAAGACATCTTAGGAGAACTCCCTCAGGGCCGCGGAAGTGTAGCATTCCGTCTATCACAGTGAATTGGCTCATTTTTTAAACCAGGATTTCTCCTGTCCTTTTTTCCAACTGTTCCACTATAGGGGTTCTCCAATGTTCGTAGTTTGTGGCTGGGAAAATTTCAGTGATAGGACTGGATAATGTCTGCCTTTTTACTTGGATGGTTGTCTCTTCTTCTATCATGTTCAGTTTTGATGCCAAAGTATCCAACGCGTTGAGGAACCTATTCTCTGTTCGCAGTGCATGCTCAATGGTGGCCTCCTCGAATTCCTCTAGCAGCCTCTATACCAATGCCTTGTACCTGGCAAGTGCTAGCTCCTTCACACCATATTCCCCAATTACTTGCTAAATGATAAGTTTTGAGTCCCCCCTAATTTGGATGTTTCGTATGCCTAACTTTCGTGTCGCGAGTAACCTTAGAACCAGTGCTTCATATTCTACCTCGTTGTTGGTGCATTGAAAATCCAGTTTGTATGACAAAGTTATTTTCTCCTCGTATTCTGGTCTAGTCAACACTATTCCCGTTCCCCCCTCCCCCACTTAGGGTAGATGAGCCGTCGAATGCTAAGTTCCACTTGGGCGAGGGTATGACATCCATTGTAGTAAGTATTTTCGCGATGGATACGGGTTCCACAGTTGTGGAGGGTCCCGCGGTCTTTGAGGGCGTCGTGACTGTGGGAAGCCCTTGCTCTGGTTCTCCTCCTAGCAGCTCTTTTTTGAGTGGTTCATACTCATTATCTAGGAAATACGCCAATAAGTCGGCTAGAGGCTGGTTTTTTATCGCTTTCGGCGTTACACACTTAATGTCGAATTCTGATAGAGTGAGGAGCCATCGCGTTGGCCTTCCTGTTAGGGTGGGGTACGTCAACAGATACTTGAGAAGGTCACACTTGGTCATCAGCTTGACCTCGTGAGTGAGAAAGTAGTGTCGCAACTTCTGTGCCGCGAATACCAAGGCCCGACAATGCCTTTCCACCCTGGGGTACCTCGTTTCTGCATCTTTTATAATACGACTGAAGTAATAGATGGGCCTTTCCAGACCCTTCACCTCTTGTGCGATTAATCCTCCGATAGCCTTTCTTGTGGAGGTAAGATACAGTAACAAGGGTTGACCTTTTCGCGGTGCAACCATAGCCGAAAGCCTTCTTGATTGTGTTGAGAGCCTGCTGTTGCCCCACATTCCAACTGAACGGTGCCTTTTCCTTGAGTAAATGGGTGAACGACATGGTTACCTCAGAAAGGGCTAGAATGAATCGCCGTAGGTAGGACACCTTCCCGAGGAAACTCTTCAACTGCTTCTGGCTTCTAGGCTCGGGCATGTTCTGGATAGCCTTTATCTTTCCCACATCTGGATCTATGCCATGCCGATGTACCAGGAAGCCGAGAAATTTTCCTGCTATTACTCCGAAGGCACATTTTAGGGGGTTCATGTGTAGGTTATACTTTCGGCACCTTTCGAATACTCTTCGCAAGTTTGCCATATGGTCCTCCTCCTTCCGCGATTTTACAACAAGGTCATCGACATAGTCTTCCACAATTTTGTGCATCATATCATGGAAAATAGCAACCATAGCACGTTGATAGGTCGTGCCTGCGTTTTTCAGCCCAAAAGGCATTACTGTATAGTAAAAATTGCCGAAGGGGGTCCTGAAAGCAGTTTTTTCTGCATCCTCTTCGGCCATCTTGATTTGATTGTACCCCACAAACCCATCCATAAAAGACATCATCTCGTACCCTGAGGTAGCGTCGATGAGAATGTCGATATTTGGCAACGGTAACTCATCTTTCGGGCACGCCTTGTTCAAGTCTCTGAAATCTACACATATCCTGATGACCCCATTTTTTTTCTTGACGGGCACTATGTTTGACAGCCACACAGGGTGCTGAATAGGCTTGATGAAGGTAACTCGCAATAGTTTTTCCAACTCTTCCTTGATTTTTATCATCACATTAGGGGCATAGTTTCGTGAGTGCTGTTTGACAGACTTGTCTGAGGGACGGATGTTTAGCTTGTGGCAGACCAGGCTTGGGTCCAATCCAGGCTTCTCCACATATATCCATGCAAAAACATCAGCATATTCTATCAGTAGTGCCAAGAACGCTTTCCTCTTTTATAGGGATAGCCCCTTGCAGATGAAGACTGGCATCGGTGATTCCCCAAGTGGGGCGAGGTTTACTTCCTCGAGCTCCTACTTCTGCAGCTTAGGGCGATCCTCCATGCATTCTGGCACAGGGACCGCGTTAGTGGGCGTCGCGGTGATGTTGGCCTCTGCTTCATGCACCTTGTCTTGGGGACTCACCCTCCCGGCCTCGTGAGTGTTCCCCCCACACTATCATAATTGGTAAGTGACTCGCCCATCAGGTAGGACACGACGTATACATCTCTTTGGAGCCACCTCCCGTGAGGGCTCTTCAACTTGCCATTTTCCTCGGGCCCATTCTCCGAGCCTTTCTTTCACACTAACCCTTCGCGGTGTTACGTAGACTTCTCGCTAAACCTCCTCCTAGGAAGGGATAGGGAAGGACAAGGGCTGCTGTAACGGACTGGCGGTTTCATCGTCTTCGGCCACTTCATCGTATAGTGCTTCCTCCACCAAGTGTGCCTCATTGCTGCTAAAGGAGTCCTCGGTCGCGGGTATCATCACTTCTTTTTCATTCCAAATCATCTCCATGCACTGGTGGTACATAGAAGGGACCGCTCCTAGATCATTCATCTAGGTGCACCCCAAGAGCGCATGATAAGTCGTAGGAGCATCGATCACGTGGAAGGTTACGGGTACCCTCACCTTCCTCATGACCAAAGAGACAGTGACATACCCGAGGGTCCTTCTCTTGTTGCTGGTGAATCCGGCGATGATAGTCATTTTTTTGACGAAACTTGACTCGCGAAGTCCAAGCTGCTCATATGTGGACAAAAACATAACATTAACTGAGGCCCCATTGTCTAGAAAATTCCTTTTCAACTGTATCCCATTGATCTTGGTGGTGATGTAGAGCGGGCGATTGTGCTTCCAGGGTACTTGGCGATCCCTCTCCGTGAAGGTGATGACATTAGACCTTTCCTTGATACTGTGGGACACCGAGTCTTCCGCAGCCATGCACTTCTCGGGGCCTGAGGGCCCCTCAGCGCACAAGTCTATGATGGCCTTGGTGGCTGCCAATCTGGTACCATCAGTAAGTCCCAACTGATTAGATAAATTTTTGAACTTGACTATTTCCTTCAAGATACGTGCACTCGCATAGGGGTCAATCTTTGGCACATTGTGGCAATCTTCTAAGGTCTCTCGATTTAACTGGATTTCAGGCCACTCTTCGAAATTACCTTTCGCTATATCCTTGTTTTTGTTGTAGAACAACACCATGTGCACCTCCTTACCTTCTTCGTGGTCTATGAGGGGTTGATCATGGACATTGCCCCTGGTGCCCGTCAGTACCAACTCTCCACTCTTTAAGCGCTTCTGAAATAGTTGGCGCACAGTCCAGCAATCCTTAAGGTTGTGCTTGGTGTGGCGATGAAATTCATAGAAGGTCGGGCTATTTTTTTCTTCTCTAGTTGCTCCTTTTCCACTGGTGGTAGTTCGACATCATCGTTTTTAATCCATTCCATGAGAATCTGCCGGACTTCCTTCATACCACAAGGATACGGAGGTGGCTCCTCAGGCTTGGAGGTTTTTCCTCACTTCTTTGGACGCTAACACCCCTTCGGGACCTCCTCAATAACTGCAACAGTTGCTCCTTTTCTCTTGTCCTTCCAACCGGTTATGTTCAGGGAGGGCTGGACCACCTCTGAAAGCCTTTGAGCAGATTCGCATAGCCTAGTAAAAGTTTTAAAGTCACTGTTCACCAAGTATGCCTTGTATTTGTTGTGCATTCCGTCGATGCAGATTCGGACAAGGGCCTATTCGGTGACATTTTTTTGGCACTCGATGGCTTTGTCACGGAACTTGTCAATGTATGTCATCAGGGCTTCTCTGTCATCCTGAATAGTCTTCGTCAGGGAAAGTACTGTAGTACACTGCTCGACATGGAAAAACTTTGTGTAGAATTGTGCGACCAAGTTGTCCCAATTCCTCACCAATTTTGCCGGGAGGTTAGCATACCAGGTGAAGGCTCTTTTCTTGAGGGACTTGGAAAATTCCCTCATCCGAAGAGGCTCGTAGAGCACATAGTGGCCAAGGCTATCAAGATAACGGGTAATGTGCTCCCTGAGGTTGCCATTTTTTCCATCGAACTTCGGGAGTGAGTACCCTGCAGGATACATAGCTTGCTGCACAACTCGGGTAAACTTGGACCTTATGTCCATGGTTATTGGCATGGGCTCCTTATGTCTATCCAGTAAGGCTTGTATTTGGGCCAGCGTGACAAATCCAGCATTAGGCACTGGCCGTTTTGTGCTAGCCGAGTACGGCGTCCAAGCGGTTGCAGATGGAAACGAGGTGGTGGTGACGGGGGCTGAAAATGCTAAAGGCATGGTTGCGGGGACAGTGAAAAAAATAGTTTGACCCCACACTCGAGTAGTTGTCGGTGCTATTGTAGAGATGGTGAGATGAGCCATTTGGGAAGCTGCGAGGCCATAGTTGTAGCCAGTCGCAGCGTGCTCACATCCGAGAGTCGTTGGAAAGTTTAGGAGAGGTGCACCAGTCATGGTTACGGGTCTAGCCATAGTGGGTACCTTAGGGGTTGTGACATTTTGAGGGCCCGTTGTAGCTGCTTGCTATATGGGAGTTAGAGATCCCGTTGCAGTAGTTTGTTGCAAAAGTGCTAGAGGGTTTCTGGTGGTAATTTGCTACGAGGGAATTAGAGGGTTAGTTGCATCAATTTGCAGTGGAAGTGGTAGGGGTTCTGCTTGAGTTATTCCGTCGTTCCTAATTTTCGGCCATGATTTCGGTAATGTGTATATGGCTTATACGGTTAGGTGAGTGTCACTCTCCCTCGGATATCATGCAAGAAATGGGAAAACAGGTGTGTGTGAATGAAATATGTGTGTGTGTGTGTGTACAAAAGTACTCCCCAAGCGCAGAGAGACTTTTGAGTGTCGTGTTTTACTTGGAATTGGTATTGCAAAGTCGTCTCCTCAAGGAATGAAGGTGAATTGTGTTGAAGGTGATTTTGGTGAAAAATGAAAAGTGTAAAAATCTTTGAGTTTGAGTTTTGGTGAATTGTGTTCTTAATGAAAATGAAATGGAAACAAGTGTTGGTTAATCTAAAGAGGTCATTCCAATGGGAATAGCAAATCAACTCAAGACATTCTTCCAATGGTGCCTAGACGTTTGATTGATTCGTAGGAAGTGCGGGACTTAAACGGAGGTGAGGATTCAAGCATACCCCGTGACAAGTCTACGGTGTATCAAGAACTCACAACCACGTCCACACTCAGCCTTGTCAAACCAAACCGTCTTATACTGCGAGGAGGAATGAAAAAGAGTTGATTTAGTATACCCAAGATGAATTCTCCCTTGAATTAGCCAACTTAAAGCTTAGCTACTCATATTTAATGCAAAAACATACAATATGTTAAGAGCCATGGTATTGAAATGGAAGTTAAACTTGTATTGAAGTGAAGAGAAGTAAAACTACAAAAACAAGTGCATTTAATACCCAACTAAAAAGCTTGAAATGTAAAACTTGAATGTAACAATGGTAGATTGAAAAATACCTAACTAAACTTGCAATACACTTGAAATAAATGACATTGAGTGCAATAAATGAAGCTTACAAGACTCTTCCAGAAGATTACAAGTGAAATGGGTAGAAGAAATGCAAAAATCTAACTTCTCTCTCTAAAACTATGTCTTCCTCCTTGAGCTTCTCCCTCTACAATGCTCTACAAAGCTGAATAATGGTGAAGTGATGCTTGCATTTTCGTCCATGGAGGTCTATAGCCTGTGTGTGAGGCTTCCCATCAATGCTGAGTTAATGCCTTGGACAGGCTAGGAAAAGCCTAGCTTGTCACTTCCCAGGCTTCCCTATTCTTTTTCTTCCTCATTAATACTTGAGCCTCCAAAGTCCAAGCTTAGGCAAAGGGAGCCATGTATGTGTGTAAGAGATGTCAGGGGATAAGTGGGAGAATTATATGTGAGACCCCTAAGTGGCAGAGCTTGAGTTGCAGGCTGTCAGACATTTCTAGGCAAAACCTTCTGAAAGGTTGATGGAAACCTTCCTGAAGGTTTATGCAGGAACAGAGAAGAAAGATGTCCAATGGCCCAAACCTTCCGGAAGGTAGATGTAAACCTTCCATAAGGTTTATTCTAGAAGGGAAAACCTTCCGGAAGGTTTTGACAGTGTATAGGCAGATGATGAGTGGGTTTTATACCTACGAATTGAGTACTTTCGGCTTGAGGAATTTGCAAGTTTTCAATTATTTTATGTTCTTTTTTTATTTGTTTTGTGTGTTTTGATGTTATTTTGTAGGGATAATCATTTAGAAGGAAACAAGATGATTTGGAAGGAAACAAGGTCAATTTGGAGCCTAAATGTTGGATTTTTGAAGGCTAAACAACAAGGGAAGATGCTAGGCTTAAAAGGGATCAGCGCCCCTGCGCCACAAGGGCAGTAAATCAGCGCCCCTGCATTGATTTTGGCGCAGCTGCGATTGTGATGGAAGTTGGACGCGAATTAGGACTTGTTTTTTACCCGAAATTGGACTCTAATGCCTTTTATGTGCTAGGGTTTGAGGGGAATATAAAAAAGAATGATTTTGGGGGCTGAAAACATAGGGAAAAAGACCAAGGATTGATAGAAAATTAAAGGCAAGAATCGAAGGAACCGACACGAAGAAAATCGGGATTGAAGGTTAGAGAGAGATTGAAGATTGCAACTAAGTTTTCATTCATTTTCTCTTACTTTTAGTTCTTGATTTTTTTGAGATGTTGTTTTATTTGAGAAGGATGTTTTTCAATTACATTATGAACTAAATTTTTATTAAGATTGCAACGGAACCTAATGTCTAGGATGTTTTTCAATTACATTATGAACTAAATTTTTATTAAGATTGCAACGGAACCTAATGTCTAGTTAAATTGATCTACTCTCGATTCTAGTTTTATTAATCATACATGAGTTGTTTGTCATATTTTGTGCTTAATATATGATTGTGTGGCCAACAATTAATTTGATAACTTAGATTAAATTGGAAGATGAATTCTAGGTTTAGACCTGAATATGATGACATGCGTCTGGTTAATTTTTCTTAGGATTGAATTGTTGGGTTTGTGTATAGGATAGGAATATACCTATATGTCGCGTGTAACTTTTATGAGAGTTTGAACTTAATGAATCTATTCCAACTTATTTTGCATAGGAATATAGCAATTTAATTGGGAGAGATATGTTTATCTTACTATCAGAAGAGGTTTGATAAATAATTTTGAAGTCTCAGTTAACAACTTATTTTAATCAATTAGCTGGAAAGAGAGTGGAGAGATTTATACGAAGCATTAGGGAAAGTTGTAATCTTAACTTCTTCTATCTGTTAAATTCAATCTTTGATTATTAAATTTAGGTTTAGTCTTAAATTATAAATTCATAGTTTAATTCCTATTGTTTAAATAAAATCGAATTGATATAAAGTTAGTACTTGAAAGTTATTAGCAATAATTCTCCGTGGGAACGATACTCTACTTATCACTTTATTACTTGTTGATCGTGTATACTTGCACGTAAATTGTCAATACCAAATTTGGACATCAGCAGACCAAGTGAAAACCTTCCGGAAGGTCGATGCAAACCTTCCGGAAGGTTTTGGCAGTGCATAGGCAAACCAAGTGAAAACCTTCCGGAAGGTCGATGCAAACCTTTCGGAAGGTTTTGGCAGGGCATTAGGCAGTTCAAAGTGCAGAACTTCCGAAAGATTTTCATCTAAATTGCTTTTTTCTTGGTTTCTTCACCTTCCAATCCTTCCTTTAAGCTATTCCTTCAACTCCATTGTCTTTAAGCACTTCAATGGGAGCTTAACTCAAGCCATTTGCAATTCTTCACCTACATTCACATAAGATTTCATTAAAGAGTAGATTAAACGAATTTCTCCCCAAATTCACAACAAAAGCAAGTATAAAAGGGCATAACAAGCATGTAAATTATGCAATATTTTGTGCTAATTAGGTTCACTGGTAGGATTTTACAAAGTTAAACCATAAGGGCTTGAATTTCGTGATGCACCATTATCGCCCGACAGTGCCATTGGAGGAGATGCCGGCAAAGTCGAAGGCGGTGGCACCGGGTACTGCGGGAGCAATGACAAGAACATCGGTGGGTTTTACAAGCCAAGTGGTAAGCCAGGTGGTCAGAAATACATCTGAGCTTGAATCATTTGCATTACCGTAGCCATCTGCTGTTGCAGAGTTGACATATCGTGCAGAGTCTACGCCATTGCGGAGGGCCCTGGCACCTCCGGAGCCCTTCGACTCGTAGAGGAACCATGGCTATCCTCGCGCTGGGGTGGGCTTTTCTGCTGCTCGCCTTCCTTGTCGTTGTTGTTTTCGGTCATCGTATTAGACAATACTCTTCCACTTCAAGTTGTAATAGGCATAGGCTAGCGAGGACAAACCTCCCAGTAGAATCGCCAAAAAAATGTAGGTGGGGGTTAAAAAAGGTTGACACATGTATCTATGCCAAGGGTAATCGAAGAGGGGTGAGTAGAACAAGTGGATGAGATGGAAGGAACTCGAGTAGCCTATTAACGAAGGGACGAACCAGTTGGGCAGAGGGTAGGTGAAAAATGTTCTCACCAGCCAGAAAATTATCCTACGCAATGGGCAAGTAATGTGGGCATTTATAGCACAGTGCTCGGGCAGGTCGGGCTGCCCAAAGGGCTACCTACCGCGACCCCCTATCACTCGTATTAACCCACAACCGCCTCGACCTTGACGATACCAGTGGCCATTAACACGAGCCATGCATCCCAACCTTAATTAGATAGATGTGAAATTTCCCCAAAATGCAACCTAGACGTGGCCCTGAGGAAGGTGCACCAGCCAAGGCGAGAGCGGGCTCCCAAGGTCCATGACCGCGACTGGTCACCGTGGGACCATGACTTCGAGAGGGCCATGTCCGCGATGCCCCCAGCGCGCTCCTACCCGGGGTCCTTCTTTGCCTCTCTAAGCCATTCCTTGAGACCTTTGTCGAGGTGCCCAATAGAGGAAACTCACATAGTTTCGGTCCTTCAGCCACCAATCCATATGTCCCATCATCCCATATATTGATCTAGACCAGTAACCCCAGTTACCTTAGGAGTCCCTCCAGATCCCAGTCAAGCACATCCCAGTGGGCAGTGAGCCATACACTGAGATACTTACTCGAGCATCGAGACCCTGCCCTAGGCCGAGGTTGACAATTGTGCCCGTCCGCCCTCGCTACTCGGTTCTCCCTTAAGGAGAGCCATACTTCCGTGCCCTTGGGTGGGGACACCTCCTCTTAGTCCAGTGGGTCAGTCGAGCAATGGTGTTCAATAGGCTGAGGATACCACTCCCGCAGTGAGGGAGGCGAGTCTCGCCGAGATTGCCCTCACACTTTTGCGATTCCACTTTTGTCCGACCTTAGTGAAAGGTCCATTTTGCCACTTCCAATGCAGTGGAGATGTATTTTGCCCTGATGCGGTATTGTGCTTGAGGGGGTCGCGCCCCGGGGTGTCGCACCTTAGGTGTCGTGCATGAGTGTCGTTCCTTGGGCGTCACACATGACATTGTTATCTACACCAGTCTAGTTGATGCTGCCAGACGCCATTTTCATGTCGACTGATAATTGTTGCCACTTGTCCTGTTATGGTGAAGACATGTGTCTTGAAGTTTTTCGAGTACTACACATGGAAGAAGAGTTGGTAGTTATTGGCTTATATGGACATGTAATTATTGACTTATGTGAAGTCTATTTTTCTATTTGCTTATAAATTATTGGTTGGATATATCATGTCATTAATGCTGACATAATATCACTGTTACATTGAGTATTTTTTCATTGGGTTTATTTCTACTATTCCCTTTTAGTTGAGAAATGCCTAATTATTTAATTCCCCATGCATATGATCAGTCCAAACGTGAGTGATATGACTTTTGTATTATTCCACCCTTTTTCCATGAACTAAACAACTAGGGTAAACAATACTCACACTTTCTAATATTTGATTTTATTATACGGATATTCTCTTACATTTTAAAAATGACACCGAACTTCCTTTACATTCAAAACTCTTTATAACCACACCCCCTCCATCTAACTGACGTTAGAATTGTTACCAATTAAAACTGATGTCATCAATAATAATTTCTAGAATATCAAAATTACCCTTTAAAATTAAGTTTAAGAATTCAAAAATTCAAATATATGTTCTTCTTACCCTATAAATTTATCTAACCTCTCATTTATTTATATTTAATCTATATATTAAAATTTTAACATTTGGGCGTAAAGGGTTCTAGGTCATGGGTCACCGGGCATGGAATGTTGACTTGGGCATTGGGCGATAGGTTTAGAACTAGGCATGGATTAGATCAATTAATTAAAGGTAAAATAGTCTTTTTAGTAACACGGTTAACATCGTTCACCTATTGAGGTATCTGTGTCATTTTTAAAATGTTAGAGATGTCCATATAATAAAATCAAATATCAAAGGGTGTGCGTGATATTTACTCAAACAATCAATACTATTTGGGGAGGATGATGAACCATGTTTTATTCTTCCTTTCTAACAAGGGTCATATGTTTCTTAAATTAATAAAAGATCACATTCTTTTTGTAACTAATTTATTTAGTTTAGAATTTCAAACTTTATAGTCGGTATTGCTTGGAATCTCTTAGAGCATTTCTAATTCTCACCTTTTTTTAAAATCAAATTTAAATCTAAGTAAAAAAATATTTAAAAACATTATCTAATCTTGTACTCAAATTCTCATCAAATCAAAGAAGACTCAAAATTTTACTTAAATTCAGAAATACTCAAATATTTCCTCAAATCAAGAGTGGTCAAATTTTATTTTCTTTTAAAGATTTAATAGTCGTATTTTATATTCCTTTAAATTTGGATTTCTCCTCCTTTAAATTTGAGTTTGTTCATTAGAGTCTTTTGTATCAAATCAAGTTTTTTATTCAAAATATTGACTTAAATTTGGGTTAAGGTTTGATGAGTAACTATTGGGTGTGACGATGACACCACATGTGGATAAAGTGAACCCCACATCGTTTTTGAACAATATGTGAACTCTACTTCTTTTTTGAACAATATGTGAACTCTACTTGAGTAGTTATTAAATGACATGACAGGGTGATTACTATAATATGTAAGATCCACCTGCTTATTTGAAATATTTTTATGAGTAATGCTATTGTGACTTAATTTACTTACATAATTTACTGACCTAATTCACTGTGATCTTTGGATTGACTGTTGGTTCCATCAAACATTGGAACTTTGTGTTTATCCAATGATTCCTATAAATCAACATCATTATGTCAGCAAATTAGGTCAAATTTTTAGGTCCAAATAGCATTATTTTATTTTTATTGAATGGTGACACCACGTGTCAATAAAGACGTGGTGTCACAATTATACCCAATATTTTTTTTTAGAAAATGTTACACAATCCAAATGAAATCTAAAAACTGTAACTCAAATGCATATTATCCAAAGGATGATATATATTATGGTTGTAATTTTTTGGGTTTTATTTGGGTTGTGTAGTATTACTCTATTTTTTTCAAATTGAAAAAATATTAGGGTATAACGATTACATTACGTCATCATGTTGATATGGTGTAATTATCAAATAATAAAATAATATGTGGATAAGTGGATTTCACATGAGTAGTTACTAGGATGAATAATTATTTAAGGGAAAATTTCAACCACACCCTCTCTAGTTTACCATATCTTCAAGGACACCCCCTCTATTTTCTGAATCTTCAGTGACACCCCCTATCAGATTAAAAATATTAACTAGAATGCAATTTTACTAAATTGTCCATTATATATTTAAGGACAAACTTCATCCACACTCCCTCTAAGTAAGTATATCTTCAATGAGACCTCCACTGGATAAGCATATCTTCAATGAGACCCCCTGTATTTTCTAACTTTTTTTACGTATTAAAATTCGAGTGAATTAAAATTCGATCAAAGCTAATTAAAATTTATTTTTTTTACATATTAAAATTTGAGCCAATTAAAAATTATATTTTTTACGTATTAAAATTTGGGCTAATTAAAATTCTATTTGAGCCAATTAAAAATTATTTTTAATTGACTCAAATCAAATTTTAATCAATTCGTATTGAATTTTAATCAACCCAAATTTTAATACATAATAAGTATATATTTTAATTGATTCAAATTTTAATAAATCGAATTTTCATTGACACGAATTTTAATAAGTAAAAAAATATAAATTTTGATCGATTCGAAAATGAATTTTAATCGGCACTAACAACGCGGGTAGAGTTCAAATCGACTCAAATTTTAATATGTAAAAAATAAATTTTAATAGGCTCGAATTTTAATACGATAAAAAAAATAAAATTTATTCAGCTTCAATCGAATTTTAATTGGTTCAAATTTTAATATGTAGAAAAATAAATTTTAATCAGCTAGAATTTTAATAAAATTTTATGTAGAAAAATTACTTGAAGTTTATGTAGGGACATTTTTGGTATTTTAGATTAATTTTTTTTGTTAGAAATAATAGTTTAATGGTAAGGGGTGTCGGTGATGTTTAAATATAAACTATAAGGGGTGTCAGTGATGTTTTTAATAATAGAGGGAGTGTCCTTGAAGATATAGTAAACTAGGAGGGGTGTGACTAAAATTTTTCCATTATTTAATTATGTGAAATCCATCTGTCTACGTGTTATTTTATTATTGAACAATGACATGATTTCTGATTTTGACACTATAAAGTGTGTTATTGACAAGAAACGATATTTTAGCTTCAACCCCCGTCTCTCTTGCCTTGGTAAATAATTATAGTAGAAGTTATATTGGCAAATCAAATGAAGTTATGAACCTCAAACTGCCTAATCATTTTTGGCAAGATATATGATTAATTGTAACGAGTTCTTGGCCATCCACATTGCCAACACATGATATCTCTAATCACCATATCAGGTTACCCAAAAGTCCTGATTTCATCACGTCCTGTTTGATGAAGGTTCTCTAAGATAATTTTTCAAGTTAATGAATTTTGATTAATACCAAGTTTGAAAGGTAGATTTTAAATCTTCGAGACATTACAGATGAGTTTTTAGAACATTTTATCTAGAGATCGTAAGTTTCAATATTATAAAAATATATAAATTTACGTGATACATATTTTTTATAGATCGTATCTATAATTTACATTATAATCACAGTTCTAATTGATTTCCTTTTGATATGTATTGGTGAATCAAACTGTCAAAATCAGACTATCTCATCGAAAAACATTACAGACCATGATCAATCATATTAAACCAAAACAAGAAACATATAATCAATCTAAAATTAGCTAGCTGTCAGACAACAAAATCTAATCAATATCTATGACAACAACAGCACAACCCCTACAACCATCGAACACAATCACAGGTATCTCAGTTATTCCACAACCTGTCGGTCAATCATAAATACAAATGGGTCCATTTATCATTACTAGTGACCATAATAGTATGATGAGGAAGAAGAACAAGAGGGGAACTTCTCAAGAGCTTGAAGGACCTCTTTCATAGATGGTCTCTTCTGTGGGACAGGAGATAGACAACTAAATCCTAATCTCAAGAGTGCCAACATGGCCTCCTCTTTCCCCTCCATGTCAGCACGAATTGCCACGTCAGCCATCCTCAAAACCCGACTTCTCTCTTCTTCAGCCTCTAACGTGGCAGTCCCCGTGGCAATCCCGAGGGCCAATTCATCTGAAACAATGACCTTTCCGGTCAGCAATTCGAGCAACACCACACCGAATGAGTACACATCCCACTTTGGGTTGGGCTTGAGACTCCTAAGCGATTCGGGTGCGTGATAAGGCGACACCCCGAATGAGCTCGGGCTCGGGCTCGGGGTGGGCCCTCCAGACACAGCGTCTTGGAAACTGTCACGTGACCCTGTCGACCTCTTGCTACCAAAATTTCGAGCCGATCCTCCGGCTTTGTAACTGGTCTCACCCGTCACGAGCCTCTCGAGCCCGAAATCTCCTATTTTGGGCTCCATATCGGGCCCCAAGAGGATGTTACTGGGCTTTAAATTTCCATGAACATGCTTCTTGTCATGGATGTAGGTTAGCCCCCTGGCTACGCCTTTTGCTATCTTGAGCCGCACTTCCCAGGGTAAGTGACAGGGTGATGCCCCAGCTTTTCCTGAAATAGCAAAATGGGTTATCATGTCATTCCTGTTATGCCAAATACAATAAAGAGTTAAAGACTACAAATCTCAGGTCTTTTTCCATGGAGGTGGTGACCACTAGATAATGGAGTTTGGCTTATTATGATGCGCTGGAAGCTTATGTTAGAATCAGGCACCATGGGCCTAAGTGAAAGAGTAAACAACAGGAGCTAAAGACAGAGTTGACTTAATGACTTGCAGTGGTATGGCAGTGCAATAAAAGACAAGGTTGCAGTTGCAACCACTCCACCGTCTGAAGTCAGTCTACGCCGGTGACCAAAAAAATAAAAAAAGTCAGTCCACGCTGGCAGTAGCAAGGACCACAAAAAGTTGCTAACATGCGCGCCAGTGTAGGTTTAGAGCCAAATAGACATTTAGAATGTGGATGCTGCTTATTGCTCTTTATCTAGGGTTTTAATGTGGACGTGAGAACTTGAGTTTAACCCAAAATATTTACTACTTAGATAAATAATTTCAATTTTCGGGTTGGGTTAGGCAAAAAATTCACATTCAATATAAGTTTGGACTGTACTGCAATTGAAATCTCGGATTTTCAAGACCAAACCCGAATTCAAACTCAATCTAAATAAACGAGTTTAGGTTCAACCCAAATTGAGCATGAATTCAACACACTCCAGCCCGAGTTTTATACCCCGAAATAGAATTCCGAATCAACCGAAAATTGTATTCTAATAACAATCCAAATTGAATTCGAATTTCAACTACCCAAAACCAAACCCCTTGTTAACTGAATGCTTCATAACATGGGTAATAATTGGGTTAAAGGTCGAGATTGAATATAAATTCAGATTGTACTCGGGTTATGCATTAGATAATTTGGATTAAGATTGAATTGGATACCTCCAAATTCCTTTTTTTTTTTTCTAACGGTCACAAGTGTTTGAATCAGTTTATGCACATATCGACTAATTTACTTTCTGGTCTGGTCAAAGACAAACCATCCATACTGGAAGTAGGGTATTCATGAATAGGGATAGTAGTGGACTGGGAAAAAAAGGGTATTCGTCCAAATCCGCTCCGTTTGGACTGGGGATGAACTATACGTATTGAACGATGGACATATATCGGGATACCCGTATAAACTCGCACGGGGATGGAGGCGGGAATTGACTGACACTTACCTCGCCCCGCCCCTGCTAACCCGTGATATATATATAAGATCATAAACTCCAATCACATTCTCATCCACCTATAAAGTTAATTTCAAAATTTAGTGGCCCACTTTTTTTTTTGTCCAATAAGGTAAGATTTATTATCTTTGTGTTTTTTTTTTATGACTTTTGTTAGATCTATGATCATTTTTGTTAGATTTGTGATGAGTTTTGTTAGATCTAAGGGTCTGTGTTGTGTTAGCTATTGAGGATTTTTGTTTCGGATCTATGGTGTGTTAGATACAAGGTTTTTAAATGTTGCTTTAGTCCAATTGTACTCTTTGCCTTGTGAATATTTTGTCTTCTTGAGGTCAAGGGTTCAAGCTCTCTTCCCTCCTCCAAAAAAAAAAAAAAAATTATATATAATACATTACTATCTCCAGAATAAAAAACATACCCCTTAAAAAAAAAAGATGTTACATTTTTTTTTTTTTTGTGTTAGATGTGCAATTTTCATGTGTTATATTTGATTTTCTATGTTATATATGCAATATTCTGAATTTTCTACTTTTATGTTACTTGAATATGGTCTTTGTTGAATTTTGATTATAGTGTTAGATATGATTTTTGCTGATTTTTGAGTTTATTTTACTTGAATATGGTTCTTACTCTTTGAAAATTGTTGGATAGACTTTTTGCTTGAAAATTGTTAGATAGACTTCTTGTCTACTCAGTATACCAAATGCTAGTCTTTATTGATGAGAAGAATTGTGTGGTAATTTTCGGTTTGTGACATACAATTTTTTTTTAATTTTTTGGATTATTTACAATGTTGGATTATGTTGGACTTAGGCTAGGGGCGAAGGCGGGGGTGGGGATTACAAATTTATCCACAGACGAAAATGAGGATGAAAATTATACTCGTTAACCGGAGTGAACCAGGGATAAACAGAGTTTTTTTAAGCGGTACGGGAATGAGACTACACCCCCCGCCTCTGTTTCGGTCCACTGCCATCCCTATTCATAAGGAATATCCCTTATAAACTAGTCTCAAAAAATTATCAAAATTTAAATTTATAACGTCTAAATTTACAGTTTATCCCTTATACCGCTTCAACAGTTTTGGTGTTTTTTAAATGCGCTTCAATATGGACAATTTACGTTACTACTTGTACTAATCCCATGACTAGCGTATTTTAGTAATGGATAGTGTGGTTCACTAACTTGCGCACTTAGAATGCACACAGAGAGAGAGAGAGAGAGAGAGAGAGAGAGAGAGAGAGAGAGAGAGAGAGAGAGAGAGAGAGAGAGAGGGGAACTCACTGTAACGAGCGTTGGCGAGGCTGCCATTGGGAACGAAATCATAGATAACAAGCTTCTCATCAGCACCCCAATAGAACCCACGAATCCTCACCAAATTTGGATGCACCAGCTTCGCAACCACTCGAACTTGGTTCTGAAAATCCCTGAACCTCTCCACACCACTCTCTCCGATCCTCCGAACCGCCAGTGTCGTCCCATCTTCAAGCACAGCTTTGTACATTATACTCGACCCAGTAGCCCCCAATATATACGCCGAAGCCTTCAACAAAGTCTCAAGTTCAAGCTCTTTCTCACCATCAACAGTCACTAGTGCTCCTGTTTTCTGTTCTTGCTGCATTTGATTTTCATGACCCTTTTGAACACCTTCATTTTCTTCGCTTTCTGAGTTTGTAGTTTCTGAAGAATCTTCATTTTCATGTCTTTGCTTTCTCAGACACGTCCATGAACGTAGCCAATTATTGTGTTCTTCCGAACTTGAAGAAGATGCCCAGTCGAAGTCTTTAGCTTCACTAGCTTCCTTCTTTATTGTCTCTGCAACGCTCTTCTTCTTTTTCTTTAACTGGTATACGTACAAGAAAATGCACACAAGAATCACAATTCCTGCTGCGTCGCCGACTATGATTCCGACGATTGTGGCTGTTCGAAGACCATTTCGGCCTCCTTGTTGAGACCCATTTGAAGTGGTAGTTGAATTCGTTGTTGGGTTCGAGTCTATGGTTTTGGGAATCGCTGCAATTGCCGGCGGTGAGGTCGGTGCGGTGGAGTTGGGAGGGGTTGAAATGGTGGAAGCAATTGGGCATAAATTTCTTAGTGGGCTACCACAAAGTTCAGGGTTCCCAGAAAACGATTTGGTGTTTTGATTTTGGAAAACAGGAGATTCTGGGATTTCGCCGGTGAAATTGTTGAAGGAAAGATCAATGGTGGCCTTTATAGGGATTGTGTTGGCGAATTCAGGTTGAATTTGGCCGGAGAGTCTGTTATACGATAGGTTCAGGTACTGAAGATTGTTGCCTCTGAAATTTGGAGGCAGTGATCCGTTGATCAGATTGGAAGACAGATCTAGAACTTCAACTGAATCAAACCCACTAGGAAGATTACCAAAGAAGTAATTGTTTCTCAAAGAAAGGACAGTAAGATTATGAAGAGTGGTTAGATTTTCCGGTATTGTCCCGGCCAAAGCGTTGTCGGAAAGGTTGAGAAGCACAAGATTTTTAAGTCCTCCTATAATCTCCGGCAGCTCTCCGGAGATCAAATTGTTGGAAAAATCAAGCATTCGAAGCTCAGAAGCATTGAAAATTGACAAAGGAATAGACCCATTGATTGAATTATTCGAAAGATCGAGGTTTTGTAGGTGTTGAATCGTACCAAATCCGGCCGGAATGGAGCCGAGAAGCTGAGAATCCGGCAGAGATAAGCCGGTGACACGAGCGTTTGTAGTGGACATTCCCGGAGCTCCACATGTGACTCCATTCCATGAACATGGTGTTTCATCAGAGTAGCTCCAACTGTCTAACACACCCAGAGGATCACTTAAAACATTCAACTTGAAAGAGAGCAAGAGAATTCCATCTGTGTTGAGCCCAAAACATGGGTATAGAAGTAGAACAAATCCAAGAATTCTCCACCATAAATGGAGTGCAAAGCTTTGGAAGGTCATGATGTCTCAAAGTGATCCCACATATCTGTTTACTAAACTATAGAGAGAGAGAGAGAGAGATGGGTTTGAACAATAATAACCAAGATTTATAATAGAGTTGTGGAAGTTTGTAAAAGTATTGAGAGAAGTGCAGAGAGAAACAGCTGTTCAGCCCTTGCAGTTATAAAATAAATATGGCGTACTTCAATAAAACAAATGGTTTAATCCTCTGACCCCTCTCTCTCTCCCTCCCTCCCTCCCTCCCTGTGCTAACGTTATCAAAAACAAACTCTTTTCAGTGTATATAATTAATTAATCAGACATTAGAGAAGGAATAGCATCTTTGCTAGGTGACATAGAGGAGGAGTTGGAAGTTTGCAGAAACTATTGACTTTAAAAGGGATGTTCAATAATGGATAGTTTAGGTGCTTTGTAATCTTTTCCAATGGATGGTATCACCATGTGAATAACAGGGATTTATGTAGCTGATTGCATTTTATATTTCCATATTTAGAACTTTTGGACGGCTAAGCAATACTTAGTTATAGATCTGCAAGTTCATAAACTATGTTTTTAATTCAGAAAATCAGATCCACAGAAATTCACAGGATACAAATCTTTTTGTTGATTCGCTTGGGTTTTGTCTCAAGAAGTTTTTTAAAAAAAAAAAGTATCTCACAGCAGTAATACTCATCACTGATAGAGAGGTAACAAATACGGATCCAAAACTTTTCTAATATTTTTTTTTTATTTTTGTTCTTTATAATAGCTCATCTATCAGACATGGATTAGGGGTATATTTATCTCTCATGCTTATTATTTGAATTCTTAATAGGTGATACACACACACACACACAATATATATATATAATAACAAGATCTCACTCCCACAAATGTCTGTGGCCTTAGATGTAACGGTGATACCATGTGATAATAATGACGTAGTGTCACCGTTACACTCAATATTTACTCGACAAACTGAGTGGATAATTAAGTTAGGGGTGCTTCAATTATGCATAGCTGATGTTTGGTAGGATCCTTCCAACTGAATTCAATTATGTACCTCTGCAAGACAGCTAAAAACATGGTACAGTAATTCGAAATAATGGATTTATGGCAGTTTATGGAAGAACTGCTGGGTTTTTACTTGTTCTTGTGAAACTGTCCAGCAAGTTTGTTTTTTTTGATCATTGGCTGTTTTGAAATCTGTATCATTGGGGAAATAATCATAATATTTTGGCATAATTTGTTGACCTAATTTTTTCTTTTGTTCAGGTAAAAGTGGGTGGGGTTGGCCAGTAGGTCGTAACTCCCCCCGATCGTGACCATATCCATAAGAGTCTCCTCCACTGTAGAATGTTCGATTTGAGCCATATTTGTTGGCCTAATTAACTCATGTAATTCATTACACCTAACTAATATTAGAATCCAAAGTCAACCTAATGGTATAAAATAATTACGTCAACAAATTGGGTTAAAATTTAAGCTCAAGTGGTATAAGCCATTTGAGAAAATGAAAAAAAAAAAAAAAAAAAACTTGTATAATGGAATGATAGAAAACACTTTAATTATTGTTGTCTTCTATAAGGGTCATATTCCGTGCATAAGTTTTCTCCTATAAAAAAGGTAAGCGATAGATAAATTTATTTCCATCATTGACAAAAACAAAACAGACTCTCGAGATTGTTATCTTGTATGGCAAAAAAGAGGCAAAAGACTAAATTACTGTTTAGTTTCAATAAGAAGTTCTATTCACTGTTCTTTTTTGAGGAAACGTAGCATACATAGATCATAAATTTGAAAAGAATTAGGTGCAGGAATTAAACCTAAATGTGCAGTAATTCTTATTATGGCTTCCATTCATTCATTATTAGACAAGATGGTGCGGACCACCAAATTTTATTTTGGAATTTACATAAAATTCATACAAAGATTGTTGGTTTGCAATTGGCTTCATTATCAATCAACAGGCCATGTTAATTTTGAGTCCCTTAGCAGCAAAAAGTGCTCTGTTTTTGGTCCACTCTCCATAAAGAGAAGGACTCCATTCAAGACAAGGTGGGTGGGGTCTTTTTTTTGGTACAACATGTTCATGTTTGTGCCGATTATTTCTTTTGAGTTCAGCGACTGA
The DNA here is from genome assembly GCA_951799425.1 of Ilex aquifolium. Taxonomy (NCBI): domain Eukaryota; kingdom Viridiplantae; phylum Streptophyta; class Magnoliopsida; order Aquifoliales; family Aquifoliaceae; genus Ilex; species Ilex aquifolium. The sequence continues at coordinate 9,650,483 of OX637391.1, read as the reverse complement.
TCATTGTGTCTTTAGTTGAGTTAGAGTATGTACATAAATGGACAAGGGTGATATGTACATAAAGGGACAAGGGTGATTTTGGTATTTCACAAAACGTACCACCCATGTACACAAATGGGAATCCAATAAATAATTCATCAGCTTTTTCGCTTTGTAAAATGGTTGTGGCAGCTTTATCTACTTTTATTATAAAAACCACTGAATTATTAGGTTGGTAAGCCTCTTTAAGGTTAATTGATCTAGATTAAAAGTCTGTTTATTACCAACTTTGTTTGGTGGACCATTCACTTTGTCTTCTTAAGCTTTCACCCACTTTCTCTAAAAACTGAAAAAATAGGAGAGAAAGATGAGAGGTAGAGAGACGAAAAGCTCCTTTTTCCCCCCTTGATCCGGCAAAACTCTCTCTCTCTCTCTCTGGGATATATGTATATATATATATATCTATACATGATGAGACTGATGCATGTAGGGGTCGAAGTGTAAAGAAAGGAATAGGAATGGGAAGGAAAGCCCCACCATGCATTGAACCTTTTATATTCTATGTTGAAAGATGGTAGTGCCAAGAGGGATTAGAAGTATTCATTTGCTCAAATAATAAGTAACTAATTCGAATTCAATAATCAATATTTTTAATATGTAGGGTGTAAGACTATCTATTCTTTACCTCTTTCAAAACTGTAATTGACGAAAATCCTATAAGCAAAAGAACCTAGATTAGTCTATTGCTGTGTGATTAGATCCATCAACATTACAAAATTCTCAAAATGGACTCACTTTGAGGAGGTTTGACACACAATCCAATCATGTGGCAAAATGAATTTTTCAAGTTTTAGATTATGTTGTGGCCTACATTAACCTCATATCTGGTAGCTGGACTAACTTGAACCAAGAGAAATCTATCTTCTGACCCCTCAATGAAGGGATTTTGTTTATAAAACTCTCCAATGGAAAGCATGGTTAGAATAAGTAGCTAACTAATTTCAACAAGGTTAGTATGAACACCTAACTAATTTTACCAAAACTGAGTACCAACTTGCCCTAAACAATCAAATATGCAAGGTTTTGATAATTGATCTCAATTCTATAGTATCATTTTATTTATCGCAACTAGACACCCGTTAGAATTGAACTCGAATGCTCATATGCCAATTTATATGCATGGCTTAATATAGCGTTAATCTTAACTTGCACCTCGAAAGATCATTCAAATCCTAATTTACACTCTCTAAGTTTAAAACTATCAATTTACACCCTAAAAGATATAAATTCATATCAATGTGCAACTGGAGCTAACTCTGTCTATTTTTCCGTTAAAAAAATTTGGGTTAATTATAAATTATACCCTTCAAGTTTAAATGTTTCATATTTATGATCCAAAGAGAATTCTATTCATTAATGTTCGTTAAATATCTCTCAATTATATCGTATCATAACATCTTCGTGTTGTGTTCGAGTCAATAAAAAATATTTTTTAAAATTTAAAAAAAAATATAGAATACCTATTTTTTATCTACAATACTCGTTAAATAACTATTTTCTGTCTATTGCCAGACACAAATCTTTTGATTGTCCGATCAAATTAAAGTTAGATATGAATAACACAACTGTAGACAAAAAATAGTTATTTAACAAGTATTATAGACAAAAAATTGCTATTTTTTAATTTTTAAAAAATATTAAATAGTATTATATGAATTGTCATAAATGTGAAATATAAGACACAACTCAATTGACTCGATACGAAAATATTATGATACTATACAATTGAGAGCTATTTAATGAGCATTAATGGATGAAATTATTTTTGGGTCATAAATGTGAAGTATTTAAATTTTGAGGGGTGCAATTTATAATTAATCCAAACTTTTTTAACGGCAAAATAAATGACAGTTAGTCTCAGATATACATTAATAGGTATTTATATCTTTCAAAGTGTAAATTAGTATTTTTAAAATTTGAGAGTACAAATTAAGATTCGAATAATTTTTCAGGGTGCAAGTCGAGATTTGCCCCTTAATATAATCACCAAAATGACCCTTGACATATAAATATAACAATCATAGTATAAGATAGTAGCTACTAGAGGAGCTAAATCTGTACAAGTAAAATATCACTGTCGCGGTGGGGACTTGCAACAAATACTTATCTATAACAAGTAATAAGTTGCGGGTTCAAATCTATGAATCAACCTCTACAAACCAGAGGCAACGTCGTATATACTAGTTAATTAGCTTTATCAAAACCCATTATATAATCCAATTGCTGCATGGGACTTCCCTAGGTAAGCACTAACATGGTTGAAATATGTAATGGAATATAATGGTATTTTTTTTTTTTTTTTTTTGTTTAAGAAATAAGCTTCCTAATTCAACGTCCATTGCTGTTGGCTTGCTGATATATTTATGAACCTACGAAGCTCTAGTCATGAGCATGCGTCGAAAGCATTCTTATAACCATATGAACGTTTGAATTTGTTTTGAGCATTGACTGGCCATTATTATTATTATAAACTAGTATTCTATACACATTATGAGCATGAGAGAGAGTTCATTGAGTTGATTGGGCACATTTTGTTGTTATTTTTATCATTTATAAGAGAGGTTTGGTTTCAGTATAGAGGTGTATCATGTCCGTCGTGATCTATATAGTTTCATGCATAGTCGTGTTTCGTGTTGTGCCTACATGGATCCCTTAAGTAGGCACGACATGACTCATGATCAGCATCGGACAATATGTGCTAAGTTCGTCCCATGATGTATGGGTCGAGTCCATATTATACTTCATGCTAGTGTATTAGTCATGCCTAGAGTATTTATAAAGAAATTGAAAACATTAGATTACAAGATTAACCCTCAAAATAGTTGTTATATATATTTGTTAGTAGGGATAATCAGGGTTTTGAAAAACAGCTGTTACGTGACGTAACGTAACGGTTGTTACGTAACAGTATTGGAGGCCGACGATACTGTTACACCCCGATTCAATGGCTAAAAAAATATTCACACTCGTAACGGATGTTACAGTGACGTATCGGACTGTAACAGGTGTTACATCCCGTTATGCAGCCGTAACTGTCATTACACTTTTTTTTTTTTTTTTGATCAAAACTGTCATTACACTTCAGCTGCCCTTGATTGGCTACCAGAAAACTAGAAAATCAAAGACCAAATGAAAGGAGGAGAATAGAGACGTGTAGAATCATATATAAGCCAAGTTTATTCCTGTCATGCTGGACCATGCCCGGGCTTATGCTTGGAAAATGTAGGGCCATAACTAACAGTCGGCAGGCCCATTATTGCTCGAGAGTGAAGCCGGTACATGGCCGACATGTCTTCTGATAGAGTCTCTCACTCCACATCAGTCAATTCAGGAGATGGAGCATGAAGGACATACTAGAGATTAATGAACCTGGGGGGATATGGGTTTCTTAAGGACATTGTTTGAGCTATCTGTGTAATTGCAGAGATGTTGACACTGAGATATAGTCTCATGCTAGCTTCTCCAACGCCGAACCTCACAAACGTCTTAATATACGTGATTTGTCTGTAATTACACACATTATGAGTTTGCATAACGATCTCAAGTCCAAAGCTATGTGTTTCATACGATTATCGGGTATTAACAAAAAAAACCTAATGGTGTATACTACCAACTCTCTAACATGGAAATTAATCATAAAGCAAGGTGGAATCCTACTTTTAGTTTAATGGAAGCTTTAGGTGACTAGTCAAAACTTGGGCCTACTCCAAAAGCTTCTCTCAGCTGTAACTGCACGTGGTTTGCCGCGTCTTAGTACAATAACTTGGCCGTCAACTAAGAAAAAGGGGAAGGGTGGGGGGAGGGGTTACGGATGCAAGCTACGCACATGGAAGTTAGAAATGTACTAGCTCAGCTTCGATAATTGGAGTCCAACCCGTGAAGAAGAAGACACCATTTGGTCCTTTCTATGCTCTTGTAATATAAGAAACTCAGGTTCAAAAGTTATACTTGATGGTTTCAGATGGATGAAGGAATGTTGGCGATGATCTATTGATAGATTGGGGATCACGTACCAAATTCAAGTAATGGAACAAAAGAGAAAAATCAATAGAGCGTGATTATAATGAACATCAATTTGATGATACCTAGAAAAATCCTAAGTTTGAGTTCGGGAGAGGAGGTCAGGAAAGGAGTTCAGCCAAGGATCCTCCTGATCTGCACCTCCGCTGGAGATGAGTAGAAGACAGTTGGCGGTCGCTATACACTCCCCCAACGATAACAGGCTCCAAGTTAGGCGCAAAATCCTCAATCCATCACAACTGTTACCTAAAATTAAGCAGGACACCACGGGAAGGAGACGATGATCTCGTCCCGGATCCCGTAGAAGTAGGAATTGAACTATAAATATTGTACAGTGTCTCTATTGTGAGACAGAAGAAACACTAGCTGTAACAAAAATTCTCTGTAAGCAGTGATCACCATCAATATAGACTACAGGAGCAAGAGACTCCATTGAAGAGTGGATTAGCTGAGTTCCCGAGCTGGTGAACCACTATATTTTACCTGTGTCAGCTATCTCATATTCCATCAGTTTGGAAAATCAACACACTGTGACCACGAGCCTAGTAGCTTAGATCCGACCTTGCCCCATAAATTTACACGTCTTGCTCATTCACATTTTATACACCATCACAATTGATACTTTTTCAAAGCCCACTTGAGTGAGTATTTATATGCCCGAGACATCCATTCAGATGAGTGGTACATAAAATTTCATAAGATTGTGATTGTTAACAAAATGACAACTTTTTCAATAATTACATTTTTAAATTTAACCCGTCATTCTTATTCTCATTCTCATTCTCTCTCCTGCTGGAAAATAACTATTGCATCCATTCATGACTTAAGCATACAAGTATGATCACTCAATTCATGGGTCAGCCGAGTCCTTGGTTGATGTTCAATTATTCTCAAAAAGAGCATTGCTTTGTCTCCTTCAAGCAAAGAAGTTGGCAACGTGCTTGCTTGTTTTACTCTGAAATATGTCGGGTTCTGTCATAAAATGGGAGAAGCATGTGGTATTAGAGTGTAATCTGATTGGTTTTCAATAATTTTTTTTTGGATGGTTCTCAGATGAAGCCAAGAGCTGAATAGTACTGGGTAAGTCCCAAAGTCAGTAACAAAGCTTAATTAGTCTGATTTCTCTTAAGAGTAATCCTTCAAAAAAGGAACATTACATTAATGTTAGTTTGACTTGGCTGACATAGTGAAGAGAGTGCATGACGTTTCCTCCACGACACCCATGAGATATTCTTGAATCTGTGATCCATAAGATAAGACCTTGTTTTATTTGTTTTGTATATTGTTTATGTGACATTTATGTTCTTGCAACTATCCGAAAAAGTTTGTCATAAAAGACAATAAATCTAATTGTCTTTAATCGCTAAACAATAATGTACTCTTCGCCCAATGTTCGTAAGATTACTCGTAGTACAATATTATTAGCTCGTTCTTTTAGATTTGTTCTAAAAAATTTAAGACACTCACCTGAATTCTTGGATTCGTCTCTATTCTTAAATCCACCTTGATATTGGCACCATATCCACTCAGCAACACTCCTCTTTCACCTTTATAAACATGGTGGTTCCACATTTGGTGTTCCTAATTAGTCCAAGCTTCTAACAGTATATTGATCTCCTTACACTAAAATGGCCACTACAGTATGTTTGGATTAATTTTAGGAAAAAAAGGGAAGCCGGTTTCTTTATTAATGTTTCGTTTGGTACGATGGAAAAATAGAATGATGAAAAATTGGAAGGATAAAAAATTGGAGGAATAGATAAAACATCATGTTTGGTATGAAAGAAAAATAGGAATGATGAAAAAGTGGATGAATGAGCTTTCTTTCTAACTCACCAAAATCAATTCCTTCCAAAATTGGAAGGAAAGTTGATGAAAAGTTAATTATTTGTGTTGAAATGTATTTTATTTTTCTATATATTCTTTGAGATCCAAAATTATGTATATAGTATATACATTAATTTCATATATAAATACAATAATAAAATATGTATTTATATATTTTTTTTTAAATTTAAAAATTTTAATTAAAAAATATTTTTTTCATCTTACCAAGCACAAAAAAAAAAAAAAAATTAATCATTTTTATTTTCCATCAATTCTACCAGATATAAAGGAATGAAAGTATATCATTTCCACTTTCTTTATTTGGAGGATAGAAAGTGTGGGCGTGTTTGGTTTGCGTCTCAAAAAACAGTTTTTGAAAACAGTTTTCGAAGACAGTTTTCGAAAATTGTTTTTAGTGTTTTTTGTTTCGCAGAACTTGTTTGGTTATATAATTCTAAAAACTGTTTTGCAGAACAAAAAACAAAAAACATGTTTGGACAGTAAGACAAAAAATAATGAAAACAGAGATGATGTTTGGATTGAAATGTTTCACTGGCAGAACATTATATTACAAATTATAACATAATACAGACCATTGTTCGTACATACAAGCTCCACATTATATTACAATGAGAGAGCTCCACATTTATGTTGTTGATATTACACCCACAACATAAACAAGTGAGCCAACCCTTACTTAATATTTTTAATATTACATAATGACAGTGTACTAGTAATAAAACTTAAACAACATAAAAGTTCAACCACCACGAGAAACAGTTGCCCACATACTCGCAGCCATTGTATCTCTCAAGTGCGACATAGCATTGAGTTGTGATGATGACATGTCTAATTCAGTCAATCGATGATGGTTGGAACTCTGTTCATTATCTAAAGGGACGTCTTCATTTAGAAACCGCTGAAAGTACATGTCACCTGCTGAATGCATACGAACAAAATTATGAACTGCACAACATGCTGTTACAATGGCTGGTTGGCGTGCAGGTTTGTATCTTGGCATTGTATTTAAAATAGGAAATCTCGCTTTCAACACGCCAAAACATCTCTCAATAACATTTCTCAAAGAAGAATGTCGATAGTTGAATAGCTCTCTGGGTCCACGTGGTGCACGTCTGTTACCACTACGATCAGGAATGTGATATCTCTCGCCACGATATGGCGAGAGAAATCCAGGCATGTTTGTGTAGCCGGCATCTACCACGTAGTACATCCCTAATCCAAAAACACATTGTCAACATTAAATATTTAACATCATAGCTTTGATTATAGGAATTAAATCAATCTACACACCAACCTTCTGGCGGCATAGGAAAGTTGACTTCACCTTTTGTTATAGCATCCATAAAAACACGTGAATCATGTGCACTACCTTCCCAACCAGGCATGACAAATACAAACCTCATGTCAAAAGAACAAGCTGCCATCACATTTTGGGTAATTGTTGTTTTTCGACCACGGTATGCCTCATGCTTAGAAGCAGGGGCCCATGCAGCTACATGAGTACCATCAATTGCACCAATACAATCCTACATTTATAAAGTGTGTTTTTAGTAGTACAATAAAATATATGTAACATGTTTAGTAGATGTTACCTTAAACCATGTATAGTATCTTTACCTTAAACCATGGATAGTATCGTTCATCATATAATATCTCAGGTGGAGTTTCGTATGGAAGTTGTGGCCGAATTAGTGACACCCCTAGACTGACTAATGCACGCATAACCTTCTTGAATTGGCGATTAATAGTTTCAGTTGAGTGTTGAAACATCTCAGCAACAAGTCTTTGTCTAACACTATGTGAAACTGTGAGTAAGAAAATAGCCACAGACTCCTCAATTGTCAAACGGTTGTGGTAGTCCTCTTGTATGTGACCGCCATCTCGCAGTGTTTTACACAATGCAAGGAAAGCATCGGCATCCATCCGTAGACAATTATATATGCGTGACGGATTTCCATTCAACAATTCCATAACCCATTCATGGCCAGTTAATTCAGATGTCATGCATGGTGTTTTGAACAAACGGTTGTTAGCATATGGACAAATTATATTGGCAAAAAACATATCGTCCAATTCATCATCTAAACTGCTTGATGAGCTTAGTGAGTCATCAGTTGATTGGGCAGCTGTATTTTCCATTGTAACTACAAACATAACACAAACTCACGATTACAATGCATAAATACGACAATGCACCATGCACCAACTGGGAGAGACAAATCAAATATGATTAAACATATTCAAAACAAATATGATTAAACATGCAGCCCATGCACCACAGTGTCTTCGTTGAAACACACAAAAAGTTAAGTCAACTTTGGACATCCATGCCCAAATAGTTTCATACGTAACTAATCAAACAAAATGAAACTTAATCTAGTGTGTCAAGCCAGTCCTTCCTACGATGTGCAGACATCTTAATAAACATTTGACGCCACTCAGGGTCCTTGAACTTTGCACAAGCACGCAAATATTGTTGGGATTCAACACCCTCCATACCCTCTAACACATCCATGCAAGTGTCAATGTTGTAAGCGTCATTCACAGTGTTCACTTCACAAGTACGCTTGTATTTCTCCGTCCTGGCCAGTGAGAATGCAGCCCATGCATCCATAGCATTGTCCATCTTTGAACTCTTACTCACTTTCTTTTGTCCTGAACAACTACCAGGTCCATTTTTAGGTGGAAAGGGAAATGGACCTTCAAGATCATCGTCAAGAGAAACAGATGATCTTTTTTGACCAGTGATGAACTCCTCCTCCAACTCTCTCTCCTCATCAGAATTAAGTGGGACTTGGGTCGAAGCACGGGCTAAAAGGCCTGTGGCTGTCGATTTTCCAAAGATAAGTCCCAATAAGTTGAAGTGCTCACACCCTTTCTTGCGAAAAACTTTCGCCTGCGGGTTTGCCTAAAAAAAAAAATTATCATTAAGGCTATTAATAAATAACTAGCCTAAAAAATATATACAACTATGTCAAACTATGCATACCGCAATATATCGCGCCCAGACATCTTCCTCAGCCGTCACAGTGTTGGTTTCTGGATCCCAACCAAATCCAGTAGTGGTCAAGAGTTTTTTGAAAGTCCGATATTTATTCCTCAACCTATTGTACTTTCCCTTCAAATTTGCAACACTGTAAGTACGACCCATTTTTTCGGTCATCAAAACCATCAATTTTTTCCAGGTCTTTGCTCTGATATTCGTGTCATTCTGGTTGTCCTTCTCTACCTCATTGACCAGAAGTTTAATAAATATCTCCTCAGCCCTCGGAGGCCAAGTGGCCATATCATCGTCATTACCTTGGTTTGCCATCTAAGATAATATACATCATACAATACTTAATCATGTATAAAAAGAATTACTCAAATTATGTTGCATAAATCATACATAACCCATACATTAAATAAATGAAAAACATACAACCATTGCACATGCTTGTAAAAATAGTACCATACATGCTGTTACATTCCACATTGCTCTCATTTTTAAGGAATACGGTATACCTGGACAGATGATACGTCTAACAAATCGATGATGTCGTTCTCGCCGACTGAGGATTTGATAATGGTTGAAACTTCCTGCTGAACAACCAGTTGATCTGCTATATTTAATAAATATGAAGAGACAAAATTAAACAAGCATGATGGAAAATAAAGATCAGCTATTATTGTCAACACCAAAAACAGGCAAACATATATGGAGATGTAAACTAAACAACAAATATAATATGTTATGGATTGCAGGCATAGCAGTAAAACTAAACCTAAAGCAAAGGAAGCCTTTCAATTTTCAATAAGGTGCAATATTAATTAGTTTTACCACCTGTTCAGAAAACAAGGTGTAACCGTCAATGAATGCCCATAAAAAAACATAAAACAGAATGCCCAAGCCAGACCAAGCAGTCACCAAATACAGAATGCCCATGAAAAAGATCAGACCAAGCACCATAGCAGTCGCCAGAAATAATTTCAAGGCAAAAAAACCAGACCAAGCACCATAGCAGTCACCGAAAACAGCAGTCACCAGAAATAATTTCAAGGCAAAAAAACCAGACCAACCACCATAGCAGTAACCGAAAATAGCAGTCACCAGAAATAAGTTCAAGGCAAAAAAACCCAACCAAGCACCATAGCAGAGTCACCGAAAATAACTGAGTCACCAGAAATAATTTCAACGCAAAAAAAATAATAAAATCAGATCTATGAGATCTGAGTCACCGAAACATCATGATCGGTTCGCCGGAGTTGTTAGACAACAGATCTGTTATAGATCTGAATGTAAAAAGAAAAAATGCAAACAAATCTAACAAACACATACCCTATTAAAAAATCAAGGCAAAAAAACAGAAAAAAAAAAAAAGATTTATGGGTTACCTGTCGCCGGAGAAGCCAGGCTTGTGATTCGTCGGAGTTGCGCCGGTGATTCGCTGGATGTGTCGTCTGTGTTTCGCCAGACCTAAAGTGAAGAAGATGGTTGAGTTGAGCAGGGCAAATGACGAGAGAGGCTGAAATAAAAAAAAAGGCACAATTTATACTTAGACCATTAATGAACAGTAAGAAACACGCCCCAGTTCTCCGTGTTTTCTAAATTTCGTAGAAACTTCCCGAAAACAAGCCTGGCTTGTTTTCTATTTTTGTGTCTCAAACCTCATTGTTTTCGAAAATTTTGAGAACAAAAATGCTAAACAAACATGATTTGGGTGTTTTTAAAATTTTGAGAACAAAAAACTGTTTTGCAGACACAAACCAAACATGGCCTGTATCTCTTATACTTTTCATCATTCCTACCAAACAGTGCAAGTAGAGGTGGCAATCTTAACCCATTACCCATTAATTTGCCCAACCCACCCATAAATAAATGGGTTGGGTAATATGAATCATTTTAATTAAGTGGGTTAATATGAATTACAAATGGGTACCCATTGGGTTGAATATTTATCTTTTCATTAAATAACACAAACAATAAAATTAAATAAATATACTAATATACCAAAAAATACACACACTATTACACAAAAAAATACACACATACACACTAATACACCAAAACATACACACACTAGTACACCAAAAACACATGCACTAATACACCACACATGACCCACGGGTCGACCCATGACTCACGAATCGACCCATGACCCATGAGCTAACTCAATCAATGGGTAAACCACGACCCATGGGTTGATCCATGACCCACGGATCGGTAACACGGTACGCTTAAACATAATATAAAAAAAAAATTCAAAATAATTTAAAAAAAAAAAACCGGTAACACCGTACGCTTAAACATAATACAAGAAAAAAATTCAAAATAATTTTAAAAATTTTTTTTTAAAAAAAAATCGGTAACACTGTACGCTTAAACATAATACAAAGAAAAAATTAAAAATAATTTTTTTAAAAAAATTAAAAAAAAAAATCGGTAACACCGTACGCTTAAACATAATACAAGAAAAAAATTCAAAATAATTTTAAAAAAAAAATTTTAAAAAAAAATCGGTAACACTGTACGCTTAAACATAATACAAAGAAAAAATTTAAAATAATTTTTTTTTAAAAAAATTAAAAAAAAAAACCGGTGACACCGTATGTTTAAATATAATACAAGGAAAAAAATCAAAATAATTTTTAAAAAAAAAATTAAAAAAAAATCGGTAACACTGTACGCTTAAATATAATACAAAGAAAAAAATTTTTAAAAAAAATTAAAAAAAAAATCGGTGATACCGTACGCTTAAACATACCACCTAGTAGTGTGTGTGTATATTTATATTTTGGTGTATTACTAATGTGTGTATGTGTTTGTGTTTTGGTGTACTAATGTGTCTATTAAAAATTTTAATTATTTTATGGGTTAATCGGTTTAACCCAACCCATTATAACCCATTTATTAGGTGAGTGAATAATGGATTTGATTTATTTTAACCCAATCCAATTTAACCCAACCCATAACCAACCCAACCCACCCATTTGCCACCCCTAAGTGCAAGTATTATTTGAGAGATTTTTTTTTTTAATTTTTTTAATAAAAGTCGACTTTGAATGAAAAAGTCGATAATACCCTCCAACCACAATTCTAATCGCTCAAAACATGATTATGAAACCATGTTCATTCCACTTAAGCAACCAAAAGGATCTCCTTGATTCATGCCAATCGGTATCAACTATACTCTAAACACGGACTCTGGTTTCATCTTCAATCGCCCATTTCAAATCTGAATCAAAATAAAATTTTCGATTCCATTGTTTTCAGAATCATGATTTTCAAAATTTGACGTTGTTAAATTTTGTGATCTTTAAATAACAAATTTGAGTAACTTGCATATTTTTTTTAATATGTTACAACATTATTTTTTATATCGTTACATTGTTTTTGAGTAAAAACTTGTCATATAATTTGTTTAATATGTTGTTACATTGTTTTTGTGTACCTTGTCACATTTTTTTAATATGTTATCACATTATTTTTAAGTTAACTTGTCACATTGATTTTCATGTTGTTACATTATTTTTGAGTAAAACTTGTCACATTATTTTTTATGTTGTTTCATTGATTTTCATTGTTTTGCTGCATTGATGCTGGTTCATCGTCTGCTCAAAATCAAATATTCACGACAAATTTAAGCAAGTCCAAATCAGCTTTCATTAGTCCTAAATTGCAACCAATTCTCTATAAAATTTATGGTGAATAAGTCGAATTTTAAGAAAGATTTACGTCCAATTCTCTGTAAAATTTTGATTCAAGTAATCAACAATGGCCAAATCAAAAAAGAGAAGACGAAACTAGCGCGTCTAATTGAGCAATTTATGTCGGGCTAGAAAAGAAGGCAAAAGTTTGAAATGATAAAGAAAAAGGCAAAATCTCACTACAACAACACAAAAAAAAAAAAATTTACTGCATGCTATGTAAAATGAAAAGCTTATCTGAAGAAAACTGAAATGTTGAAGAAGAAAAACTTTTGATTCAATAGGTTAATGTCAAACGAATTGATATCAATTTTTTAAAATTCAAACATTTATATACATCACAATAACATTGTAAAGAATCTTTTTCAAATATTTTAATATCAGTTATATGAATTAAGGTAGGGATAATTAGATAATATTAAAAAAACTGAAAAGTGTACTTATTTACAAATATTTTACTATTTAAAGGACTTACTTGCTTACATATTAATTCTGGAAACTTATATCCAAATAAGACCTAACACAATCCAATCCAATCCAATCCAAACCCGTTGTTCAAGAATATAGGACAATAAAGAGGATAAAGCCCATGAGGCGTAATGACATTGGGCACTTTGGGCTCCAAGACTACATACTATGGGCCTTAAGCCGACGCTCCTAACACTATGGACCCAACTTCCCCCTTCACAACCTCCACCCTCTCGTTGCCACCTCCATCCCTCTCGAACCGACTCACACATTAGTGAATAGTGAAGTAGTGTACTGTTGGGGATGAAAATGTGTCGTGGCCTCAGTTGTCCAATAGTTCTTGGACTTTTAGCTGGGCGCTTTTGGCCCAATAAGGAAGATTGGCTTGGGCTTTACTTGAGTGCTCTCGGTGATCAAGAGGTTAAGGGTGGTGACAGCACGGCAGCCGAAGGATTCCGGTTGAGAAAGTGAACGGCGAAGATTGAAGATGGCACACAAGTGAGACAACTGGGACCCACTATGACCATCTTATCCACCAATCGATGGCGAGGAATCCCACTTTACTGATATAGAAGCAAGGTACCAACCAAACATCAGCCATTACATGGATTATGAGTACAGGCCCCAAGTCATGGACCAGTCCAATAAACCACTAAACCCAGTCTGTGTTCTACTATATAGCCCTAGGCTCACAACTCCCTTAAATTGGATCTCGTTATGTGGTGTTGTGGATTTTGTATTCCATTTTCTATTTGTAACCAACATAAAATTTGTTAGATTCTAATTAGTTGTCTAGCCCTTCCCTCCATAGAATGTTTCGTTTGATACGATAGAAAAATATAATTATAAAAAGTTTGAAGAATAGAAAGTTGGACGGATAGATAAAATATCGTATTTGCTAAGGAATAAAAATAGGAAAGATGGAATAGTAGATGAATTAACTTTCTTTCCATCTCACAAAAATTATTTCCTCTAAAATTGGGAGAAAAAGTGGATGAAAAGTTAATTATGTGTGTTATTTATCTATACATCATTTGATATATACATATATCATATTTATCAATTATATATTATATATACTTTAATTTCATATATATATAATGGTAAAATATGTATTTATATTTTTAATAAAAAAAAAAATTTCATCGTATCAAACACAAAAAAGTTAATTTTTCCTATTTTCCATAATTCTTACCAAATATAAATGAGGAAATGAATGATTCCTCTTTTGAAAGATGAAAAATATATCACTCCTTCTTTCTATTCTTTCATTTTTTTATCCACTCTACCAAACGGAGCATAACACTCTTTTGTAGTTTTGTACCCTTAGACTAAGGCTTTTCGGTAGTTTGGGGGCGCTGCCTATAGAGTAATGGTGTTTTTAAAATCTGACTCCAATAGCATATTAATGGTGCTTTGAGAATTTCTTCTTTTCCATCTAGAGGGTAGTTCAAATAGTAATACATTAAGTTCAAATTTAGACAATCCATTAAGGTCAGATCATAAAAAATTTATCCCTCATGAATACTCTAGTCCAAATGTGGATGGTCAGCCTTTAACCAGACCAAAAAAAAAATTAGTCGAGAGACACGTAAATTAATTCAAACGTCTTTGACCATTGAAAAAAAAAAAATTGTTCTCTTCAAGAATTGAAAACTTAGTCGCATTGGAAAAAAATAATTCTCTTGCTTACATTTCAAAGAATGAAAGAAGAGTATTTGTTATCTTTCATGGCAAACCTTTGTAGCTATGTTCCATTTGTGCACATGAACTTTTGAATCGAAGCACATAAATTTGAGTGTTATGTGTCTTCTTTTTTTTATTATTTTGTTCTTGTTTTAGTGTCTCGCACATGGGCGATGTTGTTGCTTTGATTAGCATATGCCCTCATGTAATGGTCACTTCACATCATTAGTAATCATGAATTCCAAATGGGAAAATTAGCTAGTGAGAAATGACATCTCCACCGTCCACTGATTATCCTAATGCACAGCTAACTCTCACTTTGCTTTTAAAGTGTTTTGAAAACCCTTTTTTTGAAGAACCCAGAGGCCAAGGGAGGTAGAAACCAGCACTAGGCCGACAAGAACTGCCACCCATATTAGCCAAGTACCACCCTTCTGCATCAGAAAAAGAGACAGGTGAATTATTGCATTTGTCACTAACTGCTTATCATCAGAAAATGATAATTAGTGCTTCTCACTTTAACTACATGGACAGCCAATCCAACATCTTACATAGGTTCTAACAAACTCACCCCCCCCCCCCCCCCCCCCCCCCCCCCGGGGGACAATTTCCTTCCATCTTCTTCACATCAAATATCAAGTTGCAGTTTCCTTTGACACTGAAAGTTGAAGCAAATGTTTTCTTAATAGGAAATCCTCCCAATCATGTATTTTTTAGAAGAATTTTTTATGTGGGTTTAACACATCATATGGTTAACTCTAAGGGGTAGTTTAAGTGGTAATAAGAACGAGTTGTAAACTCAGACATCCTGAGTTCGAATTTTGGCAATTTTTTGGGGCCATGCCATGAGGAATTTATCTCTCATGAATACCCTAGTCTAGAAGTTGATGGTCTGCCTTTGACCGAACCAGAGAGGGGATTAATCGAAATGCACGTAAATTGACCTTGACACCCCTAACCCAACTGCACCAAAAATAAAATAAAATCAGGAGCGGGCCAAGACTATTTGAGGCCTAAAGCAACTACTACAAATGAGACTTTTTTATTTTTAATATTAATATTTTTTTATTTAAAAATTATTTTTTAAAATTAAAAGTAGTCTAATCTTTATTGTAATAATCGATCTTAGGGAATATTTAATCAATTTTAATTTTAAACAATCGTAATCTACTGATTTTAATTTTTAAGTTTAATAAAAAAGTATTTTGGTTTATTTTTCATATTAGAAATAAAAAAAATTGTAACACAAAAAAAAAACAGAGAATTTATATTTATTAGAGAGTGAGTGAGAGGGAGGGCCTTAGTTTACTAGAGAGAAAGATGATGATTACAAATGAGTGGTGTGTTTTGGTTGATTAATTAAAATTATTTTTTTAACCCTTAGTTTTTTATTTTATTTTTTTTCTAAAAAATTTATTTTAGTATATTTTTAATATTATGGGTTAGGTTCATGAGCTTAAACTACTCAAATTTATTTTTGATTGAGTTTAAAATTTCATAGGACTTTTTTTAAGGCCTAATTTTTAGGGATTTAAAAATTTTGATTTGGACTAACTATGCACCTAAAAAAATTGGACCCTTTTAAAAATATGGAGCCTAAAACTGAGGCTTTGTTGACCTTGTTATAGGGGCAGCCCTAAAAAAACACACGACTTGGTATTGTCGATGTAGTGTAAATCACCAATAAAATATTGTACATTCTCAATGAATGACTATTACCTATCACTTTGTTAGAATTGTCATTTTAAAAAAAGTAGACTTGTGTGTACCAAATTTAATTTTGTGAAAACTTGTAATTGGATGTACAAACCACATAACAATGTTATCTGCTCTATTAAACCCATTATAACTTTTCTCACTTTTTAGATTTATGGTTGCATCGCAAACTTTACATATATATTATTACTCACAAATCATGCGCATCAATTAAACTCGAATTTAGTACAGTCAGAGAGATTCAAACTTGTCATAAATTTACACCTCGCCCTCTATTTGACCATTAAACTAGGAATCTATTACCAAAATACCGCTCTTTTAAAACATAATTACCAATATACAGCCGTTTTTAACTTATTTACCAAACTACCGTTGTTTTAAAAGCGAATGTACGAAATCCGCTTTCATTTAAAAGCGGATTTAACAAGTACGATTTTATCAAAAAAAGCGGAGGTAACAATTCTGACTTTAAGAAGCGGAGGTAACAATTCCGACTTTAATATAAAAGCGTATTTGACAATTACGCTTTTAATTTAACAATTGCAACACAAACTACTCTGCTCGAGGCTTTCAGTGGCTCAGTGAGAGTATTGACCTTTTGAAAAAGTGATAAATTACACTCATGTGGTTTATAGTTCTTGTTTATTACAATAATAGACTAATATTTTATGATATTATATTGACCGCTTTATTTGTTTCATTTTGATATTAGATATTTTTTTCAATTTTTCACTCAAACTTTGTTCCAGCATTCTTTTTAACACTGTTATTCTTTATTTGAACAACAATATCCTTAAATTTTATTTTTTTAACTTATTAAAATTTAAGTCGATTTAAACTCTATCTGAATTGTTAGCGTCGATTAAAATTCGCTTTCAAGTCGATTAAAATTTATATTATTTTACTTATTAAAATTCATGTTAATTAAAATTTGATTTATTAAAATTTGAGTCAATTAAAATTTATATTTTTTTATGTATTAAAGTTTGGGCTGATTAAAATTTAATACGAGTTGATTTTTTTTTTTTTTTTTGGGGGAGGGGGAGGGGGAGGGAAGAAGAGGGCTTGAACCCTTGACCTCAAGAAAACAAATCTTTTACAATGTAAGGAGTATCATTAAAATTTTATTTAAGCTGATTAAAAATAATTTTTAATTGACTCAAATAAAATTAAAAATTAAAAATAACTTAAATTTAAGGATACTGTTGTTCAAATAAAGAATAACAGTGTTAAAAAGAATGCTGGAACAAAGTTTGAGTGAAAAATTGAAAAAAAATATCTAATATCAAAATGAAACAAATAAAGGGGTCAATATAATATCATAAAATATTAGTCTATTATTGTAATAAACAAGAACTATAAACCGCATGAGTGTAATTTATCACTTTTTCAAAAGGTCAATACTCTCATTAAGCCGCTGACAGCCTCGAGAACAGAGCAGTTTGTGTTGCAATTGTTCAATTAAAAGCGTAATTGTCAAATACGCTTTTATGTTAAAGTCGGAATTGTTACCTCCGCTTTTTCGGATAAAATCGTACTTGTTAAATCCGCTTTTAAATGAAAGCGGATTTCGTACATCCACTTTTAAAACAACGGTAGTTTGGTAAATAAGTTAAAAACGGCTGTACATTGGTAATTATGTTTTAAAAGAGCGGTATTTTGGTAATAGATTCATTAAACTAGCCCATGAAAGTTGGCAAACAATATATTTACTTTCAATTATTATTGGTTTTGTTATTCGGTCAATATAGGGATAGTCATTCAAGTTTTCAAAAACCATAATAAGCCAATCTCAATGATGAAGAAAAAATAAAAATAAAAATAATATATATATATATAAAAATTTTAAGAAAATACTACGTAACTCAAATTTGCAATCCAAATTTATATTCCAAATGAAGGGGGACCATTGAATGAGTGGGTCTCATCAACTTTTTTAAATGGGACCCACTGATCCAATGATCCCCTTCATTTGGGATGCAGATTTGAATTGCAGATTTGAGTTATATAGCATTTCTCTAAATTTTATGCATACCACGGGGTTGAGGTGCTAGTGATTTCATAATATTATCTTAGCTACACATACCTTTTTGTAAATGCTTCTGATAAGTGTCTGGGTGAAAAAATAAATAAAGATTAAAAAATTCCTCCAAATTTAAAGGAAAAAATTGAACCCCTGCCCCTTAATAATTTTACTCATAAGATAGATAGAATGTCTTCTAAACCGAAGTCTCAAACTAAAGTCATCTCTGTCCTCTCTTTCCAAGCCATTATTTCAAAGAAATGAGACCCACAAAGAGCCCAATCATTGCTAAACCATAATCTACAAACGGACAAGAAAAGAACCAGTCTAATAGTTGGACCCAAAAGATCCTGACCCACACACTGTCATCATATATATTCCATTCACACCAGTCCACGGCCCACATGACCAAACCCACCGTCCAAAACCCAACAATCAAAGACATTGTTGATTAAGACAAAATTCGGTTGATTTAGTGCGTAAGAACTCAATATTTGAGTTTGAATCTCCACAGTTACGATAGTTTGTAGAATTAAACTTAATTTTCAATGGCTAGAGCATACAGTAGGAACTTAGCTTTGGCTGCACTTTGCACATAATTGTGTTGTGCTGAGGGACAATGCTCCCGAGTCCCAACAAATATATAAAGTAGACTTATCGACATATCTATTTTTAGAACCCAAAAAAAAAAAAAAAAACATCAGCATAGAAACAGTAGAGAATAAGACAATGGATTATGCGGCCAGTAGATTTAAACATATGTTCAATTGTACTAAAACAGTGGGGGGACATAAATAAGTGTGAATATTCATTAGTTTCTAACTGTACATCAATATTAGAAGAGTTTGGACTAAAAAATCTGAACATTTGCTGACCTAATAACCTGGTAGTGACATGAACCAATAACGTTGTTATAATATGTCATGTCGAGTTTTTGTCATTTTAAAATCACATCGTCTTAAAATTTGTCCACCTCATGCCGTGTCAAATTTGTGCCTAAGCCTTGTCTGATGAGTTAGTGTCGAAAGTGAATTCGGGTTGAGGTTTTTTGACCCAAGTCCAACCCAAATATTAAAAACCCTAGCCCAAGCCCTAATTTTTTCGGGTTGGATTCGGGTTGCCCAACCCAAGTTGCACCCCTAATGGTACCAAAATCTTCAAAACTTGGTCCGCAACTGTTAATCGGTTTGTTTATGGTCATTGATCATAAAAAATAGTAAAAAAAATGAGATAATAAAATAAAATGACTTTCCATCTGCTATGTTTTGAGAGGTCGGCAAGCGGGCCGCAGACACTACATTCTATATAAATCTTTTTGATTCATCAGTTGGTCTTCCTCTCAAACTCCAATTTTTCATCGACTGATAGGGTGAATTCTAAGATTTATTATTTCGGTTGTAAAACGGGACGGAAGAAGAGAGGTTTAGAGAGAATAGGGGTGACACGACGCTTTCGAGCGAAGCTACTTGCCGGTCTATAGGATTCGGTTGGCTCGTGGAATATACTCCACCACGATATATCTTGGGGATTTGATAAAACTCTTTGATTGAATTTCACAAATAAAAAAATAGAGGTATAATACCAAAAAATTACTTTACAATGCCAAAGCCTAGCCCCAAGTGTAAGAAATTTTAATGATTACTTTATGAAATTTAGAGCACTTAAATTACAAGATTTGGATCATATAGGTTTAGAACATACATGTATGAGCCATGATACTCGATCTCCGAATTTCTTTCGTGAAAGGGCAAGGTTTTTCTCTCCTTCTTCAAAGCAATAGATGGCTCTCAATGGGACAAGTCAAATTAGGGTTATGAAATGGAGAAGGGACCTAGTCTGCTATTTATAATGAATTTAATGGGCTCTCTCATTATGGGTCACAATTAGATTAAGACCTACACTTAACCGCCTCAACCACATCAATTAAAAGATGTACATAAATCCATCAAAATAGATCACTTAAGAATATTGGACTCATCACATTGGACCATAAATTCAGCCTGTTTTTCACAAACCCAAAATTAACTATCAATTAATTGAAGTCCAATATAGAAAAATTTCAACATTCTCCCACTTTGACAACATTAATTGTAGTCATTTAAAAAATAAAATAAAATTATTTGTTTGAAAACTGACTCTCAGGCTAATCAAACAAAACTCAATGTGGCCACAATAAAAATATAGTCCTGAGACAACATCTCAAACACGACCCGATCCAATAAAATTATTATTTTCGAACCATGACGGTCTTTACATCCTTTATTGACATATGATCATCCATGATTACAAAAAATAATAATCCTATTGACATAAATCAAGATGTCAATAATAATCCTATTGACATGAATCAAAATAATAATCTTATGAATCAAGATGTATCTCAACCATAATGAGTATCAAATATCACATATGAAATTAAATCAATACTAAAGTTCTTAACACATAAATAAACTCCTACTAACCAAATACATCAAAAGACCCCAAAATGCTCATGTTGTCAACATGTTTCTTAAAAGTTACAGGTCTCAGTCTCTTGGTTAAAGGATATCAATATGTTCAATCACAATGTCACATATTTTCACAAGATCCCTAACATAAAGATATTTAATTTTCATATGTTTAGACCCACTAGAATGTTTGTTGTTTTTTGAGAAGAACACAGCTACACTATTATCACAATAAATTGTTAGTGGTCTAGCGATGGAATCAACAATCATAAGTCCTGAAATAAAATTCCTTAACTATATGGCTTGTGTTGCAGCTCCATAACAAGCTACAAATTCAGCTTGCATAGTAGAAGAAGCTGTGAGAGTTTGTTTAACACTTTTTCATGTTATTGCTCCTCCAACTAACATGAAAATATATCTTGAAGTGGATTTTAAATCATCCGGACACCCAACAAAATCTGAATCTGAGTAACGAATCACCTCAAGACTATCAACTCTCCTATAAACAAGCATGTAATTTTTTGTTCTTTGCAAGTATCTCATAACTTTCTTAGCTGCCACCCAATGATCTAATCCTAGTTTAGAAAGATATCTGCCAAGAACACTAATTGTAAAAGTAATGTCTGGCCTAGTACAAACATGTGCATACATTAAACTGCCAATATCACTCGCATAAGGTATATTCTTCATAGATTCCTTCTCAAGATCATTCTTAGGGCATTGACTTAGACTTGATTTATCACCTTTCACAACAGGTACATCCCCCAAACTTACAATTATGTATATTAAATCTTTCAAGCCCATGATCTATATATGCCCTTTAAGAAAGTCTCAATGTTTTGAAAAAATTGTTGTAGATATTTTGAAATTTGGTTTTAAAACAATAATTGAAAATACTAAAGTGTTGGGGATACCCTTATTATCACCTTATCTTCAAATCTTCCTATCTCAATCTTGACTCTTCAATCCTTATCAATTATGATTTTTCCTCTAGTGATTGTTTCACTTGCATTATCCATTATTAATTTAAATCAACCAATTTACCTGCAAAATAAACCAAACAACTAGAAAGAAGTATCAAACTAGAAAATCAAGGAATTTAACTCATTAAATCCAAATAATATGCAATTAACCAATCACTAAATATAATCAAATAACATTTTTGATGGTTAATCACCCAACAATCTATGACTCCTATCCCGATGAATTTAAATATCTAACACAAAATATGCTTCCCCAAGATCTTTCATGTCAAATGTTTTGCACAACAATTGCGAAATCTCATGAAGTAAACGCAAATCATTACTTGTAAGTAAAATATCATCAACATAAAGAACAAGAAAAATAAATTTGCTCTCACTGACCTTAAGATATATGCATTAATTCATCTTGTTCTCAACAAAATCAAGAGAACTTACTATCTCATCAAATTTGAAGTACCAGTGATGAGAAGCCTATTTGAGACCATAGATAAATTTTTTCAACTTGCATACTAAATGTTCTTTCTCATTCTCCTTAAAACCCTCAGGTTGCATCATATAAACTTCTTCACTAAGCTCACCATTCAGGAAAGTTGTCTTCACATCCATCTGGTAAAGTTCTAGATCAAAATGAGTCACTAATGTCATAATGATCCTGAAAGAATCTTTAGTAGAGATAGGTGAGAAAGTTTCATTAAAATTTATACCTTCCCATTAGCTATACCATTTTACTACCAATCTAGGCTTAAATCTTTCAATCTTACCTTTGGAGTCCATCTTAGTTTAAAACACTCATTTGCAGCCAATGAGTTTATACCCCTCAGGAAGTTCTACAAGCTCCCACACTTCATTGTGTGCCATAGAATGCATCTCATCTTTTATGACACCTACCCACATATTAGACTAAGGACAAGTAATAGCATCATGGTATGTAACAGGATCAACAATATCACCTATATCATAATCAATTTCTCCAAGGTATACATAATATTCATTAGAAATAACAGGTCTCATTGGTCTTGTAAACCTTCTTAAGAAAATTTCAGTAGTAGACTCTAAAGGCTGAGGAGCCTCAATAGGAACAGAAGGGTCAATTGCAGGAACAAGAGAATCAACAACTAGAGGAGAAAAATTAACAGCATGAACAAGTATAATATTCTCTTGCACAACAGGTAAAAGAATAGAAACAAATTTATCTTGCTCATGCTCACTAATAGGCTGCGAGCAACCAACATCAGCAACATCAAGCTCCAAAAATTTTGCTATTAAGGATTCAACAGTTGTAGTACCACGTGTAGAACAATAGAACTAGTATCCTTTCGAATGTTCTGAGTAACCTATGAAGAAACAACGAATAGTTCTAGGATCAGTCTTTTTCTCAAAAGGGTTATAGATCTTTGGTTTTCTATTGGTCCATAATTCAAAAGGTATTTTTATGACAGATTTGCTAGGAACTCTATTAAGAATGTATAAAGTTGTTTTAATGGCTTCTTTCCAAAGATAATAAGGTAAGTTACACCTACTCATCATGCTCCTCATCATGTCTTTAAGGGTGCAATTACGTCTTTCAGCCACACTATTCTACTCGGGACTATCAGACATGGTATATTGGGCAACAATCCCACAATCTTGCAAGTACTTGACAAACGGTCCTAAATGCTACCCAGACACGTCACGTTTGTCATAATAATCACCACAACGATCAGACCTAACAATTTTGATGACTTTCCCTAATTGTTTATCTATCTCAGTCTTGAAAATTTTGAAATTTTCTAGAGCATCAGATTTTTCATTAATTAAATAAATATATCCATAACGAGAGAAATCATCAATAAATGTAATAAAATATTTATTACCACACAAGGTACATGAGTAAGGTCCATTGATGTCAGTGTGAATGATTTCTAAAAGATTTAGACTGCGAGTTGCACTTTTCTTCTTAGTCTTGGTCAATTTATTCCTAATGCAGTCAACATAAGTTTCAAGGTCTCCAAAATCAAAGAGAGGAATAATATCATTCTTTATTAATCTTTCTATTATTTCTCTAGAAATATGACTCAAACGTTTATGCCACAGCTGTGAAGATTTTTCTTTAATGAGAGGCATCTTAGATACAACATTCACTATATTTGAAAGACCATATTCATTATTGACAGCCAAGCATATACTATATAGACCATCTAATAAAACACAATGACCAACAATTTTGGAATTTAAAGACAATTGAGTTTTACCATTACTAAAATTAAAACAATATCCTATTTTATCAAGCAAGGAAACTGAAATCAAATTCCGCCTAAATGACGGTACATAAAAAGTATTTTTTAAAACAAGTTGAAAACCAGTATCTAAATTCAACCTAACAGTGCCTATGAACCCAACATGGTCTTCATTATTATTTTCTACTTTAAGTTTGGCTTCCCCTTCACTTGGCCTCCGTTTACTTGTGAATCCCTATAAAGTCATGGCAACATGAACAGAAGCCCTACTATCAATCCACAAAGTCATGGCAATATTTTATTAAGAGAGTCCAAATACATCACTACAAACTCTCCTTCGGGCAGAGAATACAATATGATATAGGTCATCTCTTTCATGAAACTAACCAATGAGAATGCTCAAGTTTCGAAAAATTTATCCCATTTGGATAGATAAACTTTCTAGACTATTGCACCTCTACCACAATGTTTCATGACATTTTCAAATTACAATACACAATAACCCCATTTGAGCAGGTAATTATATATTATAATTTAGAGACCATCTCGTAACCAAAGCATGAGAAAAATCTTCAAATTTCAATGAATAGACCACTTTGGTGGCAACCATCCATCTTAACTCATTGAATTTCTCAAACTGGGATATTATAACAAATTGCTCATAATTAAGTATCATGTGATCAATTAATATGAAGTACTAAGTAATATGTATCTCTTAGATCACTCATCATCAATCGTTGCATTCAGGTCTCAATTTTATTTTTACTATTAAAATTAAGTAATTTAAATTCACTTATACCAACATTTAATAAATAATATATAGATCATAAAAAAAAATTCATCGTATAAATCACTACAGACGAAAATTATAATTGTACAAACACCCTCTACAAATTATAGTAATTCAATCAAAATTACATCAACAAGAGAAAATAATTTGTATGGGTAAAACATATGTCTAGTCGTCAACAAGATCCATAAATAATTAAAAAAATATATAATAGGCTGATCGAATATGACATAATCAAATAAAATAACAACCCCACCATAATAACATTAAACTTTAAAAAAAAAAACTTATAGGGATCGTGAATACAAAATTTATTTGATACACAGATCCAATTCAAATCAAATCCCTTAATCAAATTATATTTGTATATATGATTGGATTAAAAGTCAATATAAATATCTAATTTGGTTAAACCATCTAAACTAATTTTATATATATGTATATATAATCCAAATAAGCACCTAACAATCCAAAACCGAAAAAAGGTGAAGATGGATTATGACAATCATATAACTACAGCTGCCAATTGGTTTATGAAAGAAATTATGGAAGCTTTTGCCGACAGTTTGTGTGATCCTCTTTTTTTTTTTTTTTTTAAAAGGTCTATTGACAGCATTGTGTTGCAAAACTCGATGCCGCCAACGTCTCAAAAATATTGTGAAATCTCAAATTATACAAAAAAAAATAATAAAATAAATTGGGTTTTAAATTTACATACGATAAGCTCTGATACCACATGCAAGGAATTTTAATGATTCGTATATGAAATTTGGAACACCTAAATTACAAGATTTGGATCATATAGGTTTAAAATATACATGTATGAGCCATAATACTCGATCTTCGGATTTTTTTCGTGAAAGAGCAAAGTCTTCCTCTCCTTCTTCAAAACAATAGACGGCTCACAATGGGACAAGTCAAATTAGGGTTATGAAGTGGAGAGGGGACTTAGCCTGCTATTTATAATGAATCTAATGGGTGCTCCCATTATGGACCACAATTAGATTAAGGTCTACACTTAACCGTCTTAACCACATCAATTAAAATATGTACATAAGCGCATCAAAATAGATCACTTAAGAATATTGGGCTCATCTCATTAGATCATAAATTCAGCTTGTTTTTCACAAATTCAAAATTAACTATCAATTCATGAAAGTCTAATATAAAAAAATTTCAACACCAAGATGTCCGAAAGCCAATTTGGGAGTAGTTAGCATAACAACTCTTGGGTGAATAGTCCTTGGGTACTTCTTGTTGTCCAAGTTTAAACTGTTTTGCCAAATAAAGTTCTAAATTCTAAGAAGACAATGACCCATTACCTAACCATAGGCCACAAAAAAGGGACGTAAGGCTGCACCCACCTTTGACCAAGCTCGGAGTATGGGAGGCTATGGGCTCTCTAATTTATAGAAGTGGGGCTCTGATATTGACTTCAATGTAAATTCCCTTAATTTGCTTGAGTGATTAAACTGCCTCCGAAGGATCAATCATTGATGTGTCAACTTCATAGCTTTGAAAAAATATCCTTACCACAAACCTTTGGGGCTTGTTTGGTATGCGGGTTTGGAGGGGTTTGGGAACATGGGTTAGGGAATAAACCCCTCAAACCCATGTTTGACAATGTACATCCAGTCCAGGGTTATGAAACCCGGCCCGGTGTAGGCCCGGTCATGAAACCCATGAACTTGGGTTTCATGAAACCCATGGGGGGGTGGGTTTCACATGTGGGTTTGTTGGTTTAACATCCAAATGACATTTATATCCCCATATATCTTATATACTCCATATATTAAATTGGTTAAGGGGTAAAATAGTCATTTATATACAAATATATTATCATAATAGTCATATATCCCTGCGCATACCAAACATGGGTATGGACAACATTAAATATTAAATCCCATCTTTGAATCCAATCTTTAATCAAACCCAGGTTTGGACAAGCCAATCCAAACCCCTCCCCAAAAACATACCAAACAAGCCGTTGGGGTGTTTGGATGATTTTTATGGGAGAAATTGAATTACATTTATGAAATTTTTTTAAATTCAATCTTTACGCTTTATACATAGAATTGAACAATGCATTCTATCTAACTTCACGTTTAACAAGTGCATAAATACATATGAAACCCACGAATTGATTATAAATATCACCAAATATTTATCATGAAATTAACTAAACTCACCCCCCCCCCCCTCCCCCCAAAAAAAATGGGTTTGTTAAAATCCATATACTTAAATTTTAATCCATTATTCATTTCGGGTCAAGATTCAATTGTCCTAAAAAATTCGGGCCACATATCTTGAACCAAACATGGTAATAAGGTAAATTTGACTATTTTCACAAAAATTTATCCTCTAAATCTCACTCAAACCCACATACCAAATAGGTCATGGGTGTGCTTGGTACAAATATTACGGGATAGGATTAGATTAAATTAGTCTAATACTCGGTTAAATCAAATTATTAGGTTTGGTACTATAATGTCATCCAACATCACACATTTTTTATAAATTAATATTATATAATAGGCGATATTAAAATAGATATATTGGTATTAAAGCAATGTTAAATGAATCTTATTTAGTGGATTTATCAAGTGACCTTATCATTTTCGACCATTAAATTGACAATGGACTCACTATCAATTCAATGACTATGATCTATCATGCCATCAAATAAGGTCATTAAATTAAGTATAAATATCTTTTCCATTGGTATTTCAAGTGGTAACAGAAACGGACTGTAAACTCAGATGTCTCGAGTTCGAATCTTGACAACTCTTTGGGGTCAGGTCATGAGAGATTTATCCCTCATAAATATCCTAATCCCGGCGTGGATGGTCTGCTTTTGACCGAATCGGAGAGGAGATTAGTCAATGTGCGCATAAATTGGTTCGGACACCCCTAACCCAACTGAACCAAAAAACAAAAGGTTGGACTATTCCCACCTCATAAATCTCCATTTACACCCTCATTTAATTTTTCATTATTAAATTACTAAGCTCACATCTTCTATACTGTCACGCCCCATCCCGGTCTCCCAAGGATGAGACGCGACTAGGTTTTTGATACACCTGTTTACATATATAATCAGGATTAATAAAACATAAAATAATCCCACAGGTGCAACAACACCACCCATCCGCTTAGTCAATAAGCATGATGGTAAAACTTGTCTCATAACCTGTACCATATATAACACCTGTACTAATGGTTTATTTCCCAGGTTATAGACATATACAAAGAAATCCCACACCCACATAGCATACATCACAAGTACGCTTGTTGAGTCTATATACAAATATATGCTATTTACCTGACATGTTAATCTCTCATAAATAAACTATATAACTCAGCAAAATAAATACACAATAACCTGAGTAAAATCACACGAACTTCGTTGAACCACTAGACACAATTCAACCGACTGGACAGTGGACTGATCTGAAATTTTCCTCTACAATACCTGAAAAAGAGAAACTATAGGGGTGTGAGCTAAACCACGCGCTCAGTGAGTATACATGTTGTATATGAAATGGAAATGATAGTAATACACTGAAGTAGGTAGATACTACGTAGATACACGTATCAAACAACAACATCATTCCAATTCCAAAGAATTCACAAGCCACATCACATTCACACTACCCCTCATCGGGTAATCGATCTCACATGGATCCGTGTCTCCCGAACCTCCAGGGAACACCACAGTGCTAGCACACCACTGCACGCCCAGTGATCAGGCATCGACGCCCCTGTCTCAAACAGTGCACCACATTCCACAATACACAATACACAGTACAAAGCATCATTCAATCACATAAGCACATAGCACATAATCCTGGAGAAATACTATTAAATTCTATCATTTACTATCATCTTATAATAGCATTTCTAAAACATATAAAGATATACACCCACCTCAAATATACAGATCTACGACCCTTCGGTCCTATCGGTAGATCCTTCCGGTGTTACCGTATTTGTTCCAACACCGACAGTCTCACCTGTTCCACCTAACACATTTGTAATTTCAATATCAATATGTTTATCACACATAATAATTAATTATGCACTAATACATGCAAAGTGATGCACCCCAAAGTGCCCCGGTAACTCCGGTTACCGCACTATTCACTCACATATTAGCACTTTTATTCTAGGGATCACATTTCCTCCCCAAATATTCAAAATCACTCACATTAATCATAATTAGGATTAAGTAGGTCAAACACATTGACCGGGGGTCCATTTTCACACATTTCGACCCTGAATCCTAAAAATCGCACTTCCGGCATTTCATACATTTCGCATCGGACATTATACTCATTGCATTCGAAAGTTACATTATCACATCAAACATCATTTAAAAATGATGCCTGCAAAATTTTAGGTCATTTGGATTAAAATTCACACATGTGATAATAACATTTAAAAATTCAGGGTTTCGGCGTTACCGGCAACTCTTTCCAATTCTTGTCATACATCTCTTTTAAAACAAATATACCTAATCTCACACTCTCATTAAATCCCGCAAAACAGCCCCCTATTTGCACCCTTAGACTCCCCATTCCTCACCCATAATTTTGGTTTTTACTTAGCCTACTCAAAGCATTCCAAGCATCACAATATGCATTTTTCCCCATTGTTCTCACATCTAGTTTAATATTCATTCATAACAGCCCCTAAAAGATGTTAATTCACTTAATTAAGCTAACAAAACAAACTGTTTTGCAACTAAAACAAAACAGCTCATTGACATTTACATAAACCAGCCCATTTTTTAACACAATACAGCCCGCTAATTATGTTTAATTCACTTAATTTAAACTCACAAAAATATGTTTTTAAATTACACTAAAACAGCCCACAAATTAAAATCAAGCAAAACAGTCCATGGAATTAAATTAAAACAGTCACTAATTGTAAATAAAACAGACCCCATATTTACGTACATACTAAAATTAATCACATAAACATGCTTAAAATTAATCTATATACTTTTTTGTTTTCCTCTCGGTTGGTACTAAAACACCCACCGACCCTTGATTCTTTTTCCCTCTCTCCTCCTTAGTCTCGGCTCAGAGGACCACACACATCTATTTTTTTTTTTCCTTTCTTCCTTTCCTTTTTCTCTTTCTTTTTCCCCCTTTCTCTCTTGCTCACAGTCACTCACTCTCTGTTTCGGCTTCAGCAACCAGAACACACACACACACACACTTTATATTTTATTCATACACACACACACTTTACACCTTAAGACACACACACACATACACACGGCACACACCTACACACACACACGGCACACTTATGTATATATATATATATATATATATATATATATATATATATATATATATATATATATATATATATATATATATTTTATATGCCAACACCTGTAAAGGTGTTCCTTTTTAAAGGGTTAATTACGCTTGCCTCCCCCAAGTTTTTAAGTGATTTCGAAATCGACCCACTAATATTTTCACACATAAAATTTTATAAATGGGTCTCACTAATACATCATTAATGGGGTCCACATACCCAATGTATGCTCACACACATCATGGCTATGAAATATTAATTTAATTAACCCTCTAATAATTTCACATAATTGTAATTTAGCCCACAAAATTATGTTAATATGCATGTGATGCATGATTTGGGTCTCACATATACTCACTCCATTAGTAACTAAGTCTACTCTATACTACATACACCTCTTTAATAAATAAATTGACTTTATATTTTGTCTAACTCATCTCATGCACTCACAAAAACACTTTTTCAATATCAATTTTTCTAGTGAAATATAGGTTAATATTACTTCTCAATTTAATTCTATATTTGATTTCATATTTGTTATATGGATTTTCATTATTTTCGGTATGTTTTGATATCTCAGTCAAGTTTGATAATTTTTTGTTTCAAATTTATATGTGTGTACATATATATGTATACTTTCAGATTATTTGTTCTTTTTTATATGTTTGTTATTTTTTTCTTGTTCGATTTTGTGTTTGTGCTTGTGCTTATTTTTTTCCTATTTGTTTCGGTTTACTTCCTTTTTTTTATTTTTTTCCTTTTTTTCTTTTTTCTTATTCTGGTCTGCTTCTTTCTTTTTCTTGTTTCGTTCTTTCTTTTTCTTGTTTCGGCATGTTTTTTTTTTTTTACTTGTTTCGTTTTTGGTTTTTTTTTTCTTGTTTCAGTTTTGTTTGGTTCTTTTTTTTCTTATTTTGCAAATATATTTATGCATTCAAACTAATTTTTTTTTTTTCATTATTTTTTTCTTACGATGACTTCTTTTATTAAAGGGGTGTACATAAAATGAGTTAGCTTAACTATTAATTGGGGTGTATGTAGCATGGGGTGTGTTTAGTTACTAAAGTGGTAGGTATAGAAGGGTTGAATTTAATAATTTGATAATGAGAAATTAAATGGCATGAAAATGGAGATTTGTGATGTGGGAATAGTCTCATCCAAAAAAAAAACAAAACACGCCACATGGTATTGCCAATGTGGTATAAATCATCAACAAAATATTGTACATTTTCAATGAATGACTATTACCTTTGTCAAAATTATCATTTTTAAAAAAAAATTGTTAACTTGTGTGTACCGAAACTTGATTTTGTGAAAACTTCTGATTAAGTGTGCAAATCACATGACAATATCACCTGCTCTGTTAAACCCATTATAACTTTTCTCACCTTTTAGATTTATGGTTGCATCGCAAACTTTACATATACATTTTTACTCGTAAATCATGTGCATCAATTAAACTCGAATTTAGTACACTTATAGAGACTCAAAATGAAGACATATATATTTACACCTCTCCCTCAATTTGACCATTGAACTAGCCCATGAAAGTTAGCAAGCAATATTTTTACTTTCAATTCTATTGGTTTTGTTATTCGGTAAATATGGGAATAGCCATTCAAGTTTTCAAAAACCATAATAAGCCAATCTCAATGACGAAGAAAATGAAAAAAAAAAAATGATAAGTTATAAATCTCATGCATTACACGGGGTTGCATTGCTAGTGATTTCGTATTATTATCTTAGCTACACTTACCTTTTAATAATACTTTTGATAAGGGTTTGGATGAAAAATAAAAATAAAAATAAAAATTCCTCCAAATTTAAAGGAAAAAATTGACCCCTCTCCCTTAATAATAATTTTTCAAATAAGATTATATAGAATGTCACTAAACCTAAGTCTCAAACTAAAGTCATGTGTGTCCTCTCTTTCCAAGCCATGGTTTCAATGAAATGAGACCCACAAAGAGCCCAATCATTGCTAACCATAAGCCACAAACGGACAAGAAAAGAACCAGTCTAATAGTTGGACCCAAAAGAACCTGACCCACACTGCCATCATATATCTTCCATTCACACCAGTCCACGGCCCACATATCCTAACCTACCGTCCAAAAACTAACAATAATCAAAGACATTATTGATATTGGCACATACCACGAAGGGGCTTGTTTAGTCGGTAAAAACTTCTTTTTTCATTTAATGCTTGAGTTCAATACACACTTACGATAGTTCGGTGAGATTAAACTTAATTTTCAATTGCTAGAGTATACAGTAAGAAATTATTTTTGTCCGCACTCATGTAGATAATTGTGTGGTACTAAGGAACAATGTTCCTAATAAATATGTAAAGTAAACTTACATATCTACATATCTATTTTTAGAACAGAAAAAAAATAAAAAAATCAGCATAGAAACAGGAGATAATAAGACAAAGGATTATGCGGCCAGTGGAATTAAACATGTGTTCAATCGTAGTAAAACAGTGGGAAAATTTGCAAAGTGGGGATATGAATAAGTGTGAATATTCCTTTGGTTCTAACTTTACATTAATATTAGAAGAGTTTGGACTTAAAAATTGAAACTAATTTGTTGATCTAATAACGTGGTACTAATAGTGACATGAGCCAATAGAATTATTGTAGTTTTATCTATTAAACTTCTTCAATGGGTTTCTATAACTTGATACATTGTCGTGCCAACAAATAAGATCAATTTTTTAAGTCAAAATTATATTACTCATATTAAAATTCTTATCTCAAAAAGCATGTCATATCGAGTTTTTTGTCATTTCTAAATTACATCGCCTTAAAATTTGTCCACCCAACACTCGATATATGACTTCGTGCCGTGTCAAATTTGAGCCTAAGCCTTGTCTAATGAGTCGGTGTGCGGTATTTATATCGACTTATTTGTTTAACGGGTCTAGTGGGTCTACATACTTACCACCCTAATAGTAACTCTAGAAGTCCATATCTCTCTCCTAATTGTCCAGAAATGACTTTTTTAAAAAAAAAAAAAAGAAATAACCTAAATATAGATAATAATAGTTTTCAAATTTGGACAAATAAATTCAGCACATTCAGACAAGATCCAAGTTGGGCCCAAAACATTTTGCCGACATCAAATATTACAAGTTTGGACAACAGGCAAGAGATAAGGGATGGTGTATTTCTAATGACAAGGATATCGGAGAAGGCTATTGTACCAAAATCTTCAAAAAAAAAAAAAAAAAATGAGATAATAAAATAAAATGACTTGCCATCAGCTATGTTTTGAGAGGTAGGCAAGCGGGTAAGACAGAATGGGCGGACACTATATACCATATAAATCTTTCTGATTCACTAATTGGTCTTCCTCCCAAAATTCCATTTTTCCAACGACTAGTAGGGTGAATTTTAAAATTCTTTATTTCAGTTGTAAAGCGGAACAAATGAAGTGGGTTTTAGAGAAAATAGGAGTGACATGACGCTTTCGGGTGAAGCTACTTACCGCTCTATAGGATTTGGTCGCTCGTGGAATGTACTCTACCACTATATAACTTGAGGGTTCGGTAAAACTCTTTGACTGGAATCCACAAATAAAAAAATAAAGGTTTAATACCAGAAAATTACTATACGATGCCAAAGTCTAAGCCCCAAGATGTCCGAAATCCAATTTGGGATGCCTTAGCATAGCAACTCTTGGGTGACCAGTCCTTGGTACTTCTTGTTGTCCATGTTTAAACTGTTTTGTCAAATGAAGTTCTAAATTCTAAGAAGACAATGACCCATTACCTAACCATAGGCCACAAAAAAGGGACGGGACGTAAGGCTGCACCCACCTTTGACCAAGCTCGGAGTATGGGAGGCTATGGGCTCTCTAATTTATAGAAGTGGGGCTCTGATATTGACTTCAACGTAAATTCCCTTAATTTGCTTGAGTGATTAAACTGCCTCCAAAGGATCAATCATTGATGTGTCAACTTCATAGGTTGGAAAAAATATCCTTACCACAAACCTTTGGGCTGTTTGGATGATTTTTATGGGAGAAATTGGATTACATTTATGAAATCTTTCTAAATTTAATCTTTATGTTTTATACATTGAATTGAACAATGCACTCTATCTAACTTCACGTTTAACAAGTGCATAAATACATATGGAACCATGAATTGATCACAAATATCACCGATATTTATCATGGATTAACTAAACTCACCCAACCCCTCCCTCCTCATGAGTTTGTTGAAACCCATATACAGGATTTTAATCCATTAATTCATTTTGAGTCAAGATTCATTTGCCCTAAAAAATTCAGGCCACAAATCTTGAACCAAGCATGATAAGAAAGTAAATTCGACTTTTTTCACAAAATTTATCTTTTAAATTTCACCCAAACCCATATACCAAATAAGTCGTGGGTGTGCTTGGTGCAGATATTACGGTATAGGATTAGATTAAATTAGTCTAATACTCATTTAACATCAGGTTTAAATCAAAATATTAGGTTTGGTACTATAATGTCATCCAACATCATACACTTTTTATAAGTTAATATTTTATAATAGGCTATATTAAAATAGATATATTGGTATTAAAGCAATGTTACATAGACTTTATTTAGTGGTCTTATTTGGTAATGTTATAATTTTCTACCATTAGATTGGCAGTGGACTCCACTATTAGTTAAGACCTACTATTAATTTAATGACTATGATCCATCATGTCAATAAATAAAGTCATTAAATTAAGTACAAATATCCTTCCCCTTGGGATTAACATTCAAAATGACAAGAGAGTAGTAATGATAGGCGATCGAGGATAAAGATAATGTGTTGTCATTAGTATAGAAATTGAAATGGACAAATAAAACAAGGAGTAATGCTACATGGATTTAAAAATTAGACTTGATAATCACAACCTTTGAATAGGTAGTGGGTCCCAATAAATGTTAGGACCCACAATGAAATTAATAGTTGTAATTATCAAGTCTAGTTTTTAAGTTCATGTAGCATTGTTCTAAAACAAGGAACTTGAATTGGCCAAGCCAGAACATGTAATGGCCATTAGCTAAACATGAAAAATTTTATTAAGGAAAAAAACTGAATTTAATACAGAGTATGAGGTAATGTTGCTTAGATTCCATCACCCCTGTTTGATTCCAAGAAGGAAAGTCCAATAAGGTGTAGAGCCTGATATTATTTAGTATTTTTATGCCCATATCTTGCTGATTCAGTATGGGCTTTAGACTTTTCTTTTCACACTGGAATTTATTAATTATCATAAAAAAAAATCCCACAAATAGGCCATGAGCATAGGCAATAGACTCTTCATTTTCACTTAAATTTGCAATAGGGTCTTCATTCTAGTAGGTTTCAAACACCACTATTAGATTCCAACCATTAAATTAGTTTGATCTTTAGTTTCATGTACAATTTGACTAGCTAGGAAGATTAAATTAATAACTTTGATCAGTAAATTAGACAAATCTGGTTGAAGTTCCAAATAAGATGGACAGCAAATGACAGGAACAATAAAATATTCAAGTTTAGTAAATATAATGGAAAAAAAAAATGAAAGGAAAGTCAAATTTATTCTCAGAAAAGACAAAACATAAAATGATAAGAATAGAGAGTACTTTTGAAATAGTTTATAAAAATTCACTCTCTATTTTAACTTTTTTACAAAAAAATGTTTTCTATTTTAAAAAAGATGTTCTCTAATAGAGAGCACTATTGGAGATGTAAGTGTGTTTAAGTGATATAGTTCCAGTACCAAAATCAGTTTGAACCACTTTTTTCTTACCAGCTAGTATATATGTATCATTTATCTAATAGGAAAATCATCTCGTGACTCTCTTCCACTGCCTTGGAATTGGATCCCATAATTAGGGTTGTTAGTCGAACGAGTCCGAACCGAGCTTAAAAAATTTGTTTCTTAATTGAGCTTAAAAAATTGTTCAAATTTGGCTCGTTTAGGAAACGAGCTGAGCCTGAACGAGCTAAAAACAAGTCGAGTCCGAACCGAACCCGAGTACTTGCACATAAACGAGTCGAGCATGTCGAGTTTGAGCTGAACTTGTAGGGCTTGTTTTCTAAAACAAGCCTAAAAACTTGTTTAAGTTCAAGCTCGTTTAGAAAACGAACCGAGCCTGAACGAGCCAAACCTTAGCTGATCTCAAGTCAAGTTTGAATAGCTCAGTTTGATTAATAGCCCTACCCATAATCGCGCAATCCCCTTGCAACCAAAAGGCGTGCTTGGCTGCAGAGAGAATGGTTGGTGGGATTACTGGTAAAAAATTGAATTTTTAATTTATAAAACTATAACGGTCAAAATTGATTCAATTTTTATCTATTTTGATTTAATGGTATAAAATTTATCTAAATATTTTTTCCACCCAAAAATATCATCTTCTCTACATGTCCCTAATATCAGACAACTCAATTGACACACTCTCTAATAACAAACAACTCCATTAATCCTCTCATAACTCTCTTATTTTCTCTCTGTTCAAATACAAAAATTGTATAATCAATATTTATTTTTAAATATTATAGAGTATTTTCACATACAAAATTATTGTCGGTGAGCAAATATGCCATGATTGGGGATTTTCAATCTAAGAGGGGTTGTTCTTCGATTAGATTGAACCCATTTCACTCATTGAAAATTCGATGTCCAAAATGGGTTCTTTATTACAAAGCCAATGCTTTGAATGGTTCATGTTTATCAAATAGATAATGCAGGTAATTATCAGCTACAACTGTCTAATCAATGAAACATCACTTCACCTAGAAACTTTTGCACTAATGACCTTTAAATAGAATACTTTGACCATCTTTGGTAGCTAATTTTTTTTAGTAATGCTATGTAATCTAAATCTGTAACCTAAATTTGCATCCTAAATAAAGGGGGACTATTAAATCAGTGGGTCCCATTTAAAAAAGTGGATGAGACTCATTCATCCAACGGTCCCCCTTTATTTGGGATGCAAGTTCGAGTTACAAATTTAAGATATTTAGTGTTTCTCATTTTTTTTATCCTTGCCTATCCTGGTTTTGTGGATAAAGGACGCAAAGTGGTTCCTTATAACACTATATCGCATAATGGATTACACCTGTTAAAATTTTATTATATTAATAAATTAGATCAATTTTTTAAGTCTTAGTAACATTAATATTTCGCCTCCATGATCGATCACGGTATTTTAAAATTGAATGTAAAAATTGTAACTTTTGGTACGGTATCAGCATCGATACCGTAATCTTCCCTTCCCTATTTATTATTTATCGTGTTTATTTATATTCAAGGATCGTTGAAAAAAAAATTAAAAAAATATATATGTTGGAGGTATTCAGATTCAAGAGGATTTGGTACCTCTAAATTAAACCATGCAAAAAATGAAGTTAATTAAAAGCATATAAAAATTATTAATCTGGCCCTACATCAATCATATGGTCACCTTCCAAATAAAAATAATAGTAAGTGAATTAAAAGCATGGCCACGTTATCATAAGCATATTTTAGACAGTATGATGTTGATGAGTCCCATAAAGTATATAGCTTTTTCTCTATGAGGACAAAGAAAAAGGAAAAAAACGAATTGATATGACACACAATGGGAACTTAGTAAAGATTTAGTATAGTAATGTTGATGATTCCTGATTTTATTATACACTGTGAAACAAGATAGATTCTTTTTCAAGAGAGTAATCAGCACAAATTTGAATATTTTGTAGTAAAAATATATTTTTAGAAAGTAAATTATCTTTCTGACAACTTATATTAATGTAAAATTATTTCATTGATAATGGGTTCGAATGTCCAACGATCATTCCAAAATGGGATTGACGTGATATTTTTAAGGGTTTTTCAATCACTAATTATTTGAACTCATGGTTATACCGTAATTTTCAAATGCGTTCAATCACATATCGTGTTTATCACACATTTGACATATTTATTACAAAAATCCAACTTATATCTTCGAGATAATAATGGGTTTTTTTTTTACATGAGGTATCTTGGTTTCTTGATTTTGTTTTTTAAATTTGCTTGTTTACCAATCTTTCCAACAAATGACCACATCTACATAATCATATGGTGACTTTTCCTATAAACTTTTTTTTTTGTTTGTTTAGTCCGGTCCTACTTACGCAAACTTCAATTAATCTTTTTTCGGTCCGGTCAAAGACAGATCATTCATGTCGGGATTAGAGTATTCATGAATGATAGATTTTTCATGGACTAACTTTCAAGGGGTTGTCAAAATCTAAATTCAATACGTCTGAATGTACAACTCGTTCTTATTATTTTTCGAAAACAAGGAAATCTCATGGTCTATCATCAGCGAGTAAAAGCGCCCTTATGTCGCTCAGGCTCGTAACTCTGAGTAGAACTAATGTCAAAACCCGAGGTATGAACCGGTCCCTCAATTCGTACACCATTAAATCAAGACTTGCGTTTCGCCAGAGACTCAAGACCCACACTAGAGATTTGGATACGGTTCGTTCAAGCAACTAAGATCTTGTCCTACCAAACAGTCATGCTTTTGTACTCAGGAACTTCAAACCCCTAATCTTCCACTAAAAAATCAAAGACTCTTGCCAACTAAACTATCCCAAGTATTCGTTCTTATTATTACTAAAGTTATTCTTAGAGTTCTCCAATAAACTTTTCTTAGTGTGCTCATGTTGTCATTTTTGTTTTTGGGTATTGGAATTTTGGTCAAAAAGAACCAGCTGTTTCTTAGCATGTAGGAGTATAAATTGGTTAGTACCTCCTGTGAGCTTTGACCACAGACTTGCAACCAAGAAATATCAACGTCTTGTCCAACCGAGAAATTTCAAAGCATAAAGATAGAGAAAGTAGTGGTTGGAAGGGCAACATCAACCCTCTGTTCTGAGGTTGGGTGGTAGTCAGATGGGAGTATGACAGTTTATATTAAAAACACAGCTTTATGGTCCAGCTACTATGTATGAGCTGCATATAATTAAGTAGAAATATTTATTCTAATGATTTTTAGTTTATACAGTTATTCTTATTCAATATTTAATAAACAAATATGAAAAACTTAATTTAATATCTCATAATTCGAGATTTTAAGTTCGACTCTTTAAAATTACTCGATTTATCAAAAGTTTATATAATATAAGAAGGGTTAGGACTAGTGGCGGAGCTATGTTTACCGGTGTGGGAACACTTGCCCCTACTTTTTTTTTTTTTTTTTAAATTTCTGATACTGACTTTTCAATAACTCTATAGTATGATAAATTCATCTCTATATTGAAATTGATAAATTGTCTCCCCTTAAATTTTTGAAAATTTGTATCCCCCCCCCCCCCCCATCAAAACATGTGTTTATCTATTTGAATAGTGAAATAGATGTGAAAAACTGGATTCTAATATATATTTATGATAGATAATATCTCTCTTATCCTTTAATTCTTAGAAATAATTATATAGCTGCACCGACTCTTCTAAAAATAATTTTATTGTAACCTAATGTTACTATATGCTCTTTCAAAGAATCAATCTTTCGAAAAGATGAGGGATGGTGTCAATGAGGCATCGTAACAAAATAAAAAATGATTTTAGCATGAACTCTATGAATATATACATTAAATGCAAATTATTAATAAATTTAGCATAAATTAGTCACTTATAAACGATTTCTGAGATTCATAATAATTGTGTTCCACTTTAATATCTAATTGAGTTAAAATGTTGAACACAAAAATTGCTTTTTAGATTTTTTGAATTTATTTTGTTTGTGTTGAATGGATACTGTTTTTAATTTTCACACATTAATAATTCTTGAATCTTAATATATTTATAATGCTTGAACTTTGTATAT
The DNA here is from genome assembly GCA_951799425.1 of Ilex aquifolium. Lineage (NCBI taxonomy): Eukaryota > Viridiplantae > Streptophyta > Magnoliopsida > Aquifoliales > Aquifoliaceae > Ilex > Ilex aquifolium. The sequence goes on along the minus strand of OX637391.1, from coordinate 9,610,392 downwards.
ATATATATTTTTTTTAATTTTAGTTGCTTATTTGTATATTCTTGTTTTGCCCTCTCGGAGGTAAATCCTAACTCTACCAATAGTTAGAACTATTCTGTAAAAAAGTCACCTTAATTCTCTGATTTCATATACTCGTCGAAATAGAATTAGTTTTTTTGTTACCTTGCCAAATAATTTCCCGTAAAGTCCTATGTTTTTCCAAATTGCCTCCAACTAGTCTTCAAAGTTTTCATTCTTCTCCAAAAGAGTAAGTTAATTTTGTTAACTACGTCTCGGAAGATAATTTTGTTAATTTGCACGAGTAGCTCAATGGTGTAGAGTTAAATTATCCAACTCAAATATTCCAAGTTCAATTACTTCTTGGTGGATTCTGAGTGTGACATACTAAGAATTTACTCTGCAAAACCAATCTAACGTGGCATTCTCGTTGTCATTAAAAAGATAATTATGCTCAGTGGTGCATATTTTTATTCTTAAATAATAAAACAAGGAATTCAAGAAGAGGTCTGAAAGCTAACATGCATATCTATACTACTTTAGTATGAAGAGATCTAAAATTACCTTAGTATGAAAAATTTTTGATTCACTATTTTACCCTTATAAATTTTTTTAAATACCACATTATTCTTTCATAGTTAAATATCAAAATTACCATCATATCCTCATGTATTTAAATCTATAAATTACACCTAACATTTCATTTAATTCTCTATATATAAATATCAGTATCTATGAAACTTTTTAATTGACTATGTTACCCCCTAAAAAAATAAGCATTTATTAGAATATTGATAAATATTGTTATTTTATTCAATGATAGGCTAGATTATGATTTGATTTATTTTTAGGTATTGATTATAAAAATAATAAAATAAAATAAAAAACTTTTTATTAAATAAAAAATAAGAATATAGAAACGAAAAATGGACACTCTCACGTGCGCATGTTGAGTTTTGGTTGTTAGTTGCACGAACGAGGGAGGGAGGGAGGGAGGGAGAGAGGGAGGGAGCTCTAGCAACTAGCAAGTAAAGAAGGGGGTGGAGAGAGAGAAGTGAAGTTTGTACGATGGATGCAAAGGGACATACGGTCGGCGGAAATCATGGGATGTGAGCTGTGGGGAAAAGGGTTCGAATCCCCATAACAAATGCTGTCTTTTTCGGTAACATAAAAAAAATTCAAAATAATAAACAGATCTGTATACATCTTTATCTTTACAATAACAAAAGCAAAGCCCTCATGCGTTATAGCTGGCATGCCCAAACTTCCGAGCCCTGCCTGACGTCTACCCTTCCCTATTGCAATTGAATATAGTTATTTTCTAAATTATTATTATTATTTTTTTAAAATAGTTACCTTCAATTAAAATTAATTTATTGTGCCAAAATTAATGATAGACAGAAAGAGTGGTGGGGATTATGTAACGATTCATGCCACGTCATTTGGAAAACGACGAATTAGGTAGGGTCCATTTTCAACTAACTTTTTTACATGCGAGAAAATAGGGGAACCTGGACGTTCTTGTCTGTGGTTGAAACATGATATGCTTAGACACGTGGCGCATGGTTGACGCCATAAATTTTTAGTAGCCGTCCAATGTGACGCGGTATAATCGGCTTGTTTTCCACGTGCCCCAAATGCTTTCATCCATTATTGAAGAGTAAATGTAATATCAAGATATTATTATTATGTGATATCATTTAATAATAAATTTATATTAAATTTTTTAGAACAATAAAAAGCAAAGACAGAATTCAAAAAAAATCTTCTAAAAATTTTACATGGCCAAGATTGCCGGTTATATTCCAAATATTCAAAAAAAATTTAAAAAAGGGGAGAAAAAAATGAACATTTTATCATGATTACAAACGAGATACTGGACAAAGTATCACTTGGTAATTTCTTTTAGTCATAGAATGATTAGTTACTAAATTGGGTCCACTTACATAATAATATAATGTGATAACGATAGTGTGGTGTTACAATACATTTAATATTTTCTCCAATAATACAAGGGAAGGAGAGTGTGAACGGGCCCCAAAATTCGAATTAAATCTATACTACAATATATAACAGACTTTAATAAGTCATTCTGATTCAAAAAGATTCATCTAACGGTTACCAACATCTCTCTTAAAACTATTCATATTGTACAGTGCCATCAAACATGGATTATCCCTAATTTATAATGTAAACCAGAGCATGTTTCAATAAATCCATTTGACAATCTTAAATAGACTCATCCAACGACCATAATAATCTCTCTCAAAATCATTCACATTGCAAGGCACGAGTTGTCCCTAGTATTTGATATAACAATGACACTATATACATAGTATCATGTAGTGTTATCATCTAATGATAAAATTACAACTGGGCAAAGTAAACTCCTTTACACAAAGGGATTATTTTCTTACATAAACAAAACAATTCGTAAATTTAGTGTGGTACATTTTTTTATTTGTTGGATTACTAGTGGACAATGATGCCACTTATTAATAATCACGTAATGTTAATGTTACATTCAATATTTTATCCAAAAGTCAGTAGTAGTTAGAGGTGTAACTTGGACGGGTTAACCCGAATTTAACTCAAAAAAAATAGGACTTGGGTTAGAATTTTTAATACTTGGGTTGGGCCTAGGCAAACAAACTCCAACTCGAATTGAATTTGGACAAATATCGAGTTTAGGCTTCGGGTTGTCAGGTTCAACCCGAATATTAAAATCGGGTTGAATCCGAATATACATAAATATGGTTAGTATTTATCTTCACTCTTTAGAGTCCAGACTTTCACTTCACTTCAAGTCTTCACTCCTACGCCTCCATCACTTTCAGATCCCCTCTCTCACTCGTCATTTCTCCCTCTCTCAGCCTCTCTCTCTCAATCGTCACTTGTCTGAGTCGTCTTAGACTCTCAGCCTCCCTCTCTCACTCGTTACTCCTCATTTTCTCACTCCCTCTCTCTCTCCATTTGTGTCTCACCCTTCATCTCAGATCACTTGAAAAAATTATATCTACACTTCAAAAAATCAAATCTACACTTCAAAAAATCAACCCGAATTAAGTAACCTGATTTTTAACTCGAAAATCAGCCCGAATTAAGTAACCCGAATTTAACTTGAGTCCGCCCGAATTAAACTTGGATAGTACTCAGGTTGAGGTAGGGTTAGAGTTGAAGATTATATACCTAGGGTTGGGTTAGGGTTGACCTCTCAACTCGCCCAACTCGCCCGAGTTCCACCCCTAGTAGCAGTGTCCCACAACCATTGAATGTGTTATTGTGGTGAACTTTCCTGCCAAATTTTTAAAATTTTTCCAACCAAAAAAATATGTTGCTTACTTTTTTATGAAGATTGGGTTTGAATCCTCGTTAAGGAACTTATAATAAGTTTAGTTCGTCAACGAAACTTATTTGAGGGTAAGTCTTTTTTTAATCTTACTAATAAGTAGTTAAGTCCACTATTTTTTTAAAACTCCAAAATACCCTTCATTGAAAGTAACTTTAAATTAGTTTCTTAATTTAGGAGTTATTATCTCTTAATTCACTATCAATGAAGATATGTCAATAATTTTTTTTATATAAATTTTAAATTCAAAGAAGAACTGATACTTTCTCTCTCTCCAAATATATATAAATATAAATATATATATAAAATTTATTTTACCATGTTACTATTTTTGTTGAGTATGCTACTACTGTTATTTTCTCAAATATTAATACTCATTGTTATTATTTTTTTGTATTTGAATGGTACTATTTTTTTGTATTTAAATGTTATTATATATATATACTAGAAATTGCCCGTGCCTGAAGGCACTATACAACACAAAAAAAATCGCAAAAGCCCAGGTCTCATCAAATTAAAAGGTGACATCCAACTTCTTGTATATCAATTACAGAATATTTTGCAAGAAATGCAATGTGGGAATTATACAACTTTAAAGTTTAAACCAATCACCTAATACATCAAAGCCTAACAAAACAACTCTCACCAATTTTCCAGTTTCACTAAAATAACATAAATTAGTAGTCATGTTACCACTAATTTTTGCATGATTTATGGAACAATGGATTGCCACTTTTTTGTTACCTAGTTCCCTCTGTCTAGTTAATTCCTTTGAAGCACTTCGACCTTCAAAAAGTTGCATGATTTAAGCAAGTAAAACAAATATGTCCTATGTAGATGAAAGTCTAACCGGCAACTACCCCTTGATTTTTGCCAAGAGGATCGCGGGCTAGTTGAACCCATTGTTGAGGCCTAATTCTTACTGGTGCTTTTACTGTGATGAATGCTGCTCACTACCAGAACGTAAGCACATAGAACAAATTTTATGCATGTGGCAAGATAGACTAAGCATATTTCCAATACATTGTTTTTAAGTATAGCCTCAATTCCATGATTAGAAATAATTCAACCAATCTTATGTTGTTAATTATGTAGTACCAATGGCATATTAATGACAAATGGATAAATTTATCCCCATAATCATGATTCAACAAACAACCAATAAAAATTTAATTAGGCACCAAAACATATATAAATGAGATAAACTATGAATACGCTATCAAAACTACTATATCAAGGCTATTCTATAAAGTCAAAGAGGTAAATACATGCAAACACGGAAAATTTTGATCAAGAGAAAATACAAAGAAACCCATCAATCAATAAACAATTAATATGTGCAAACATGGAAACAAATAGAAAAAAAATATTTACCAATTCCTTTTCCCATTCTTCAATTAAATTTTCTTAGAAACCAAACAGAAAGTTTGGTAGGTTCGCACTTTAGGCACCTGCAAGACTAACAACCAATTAATTACGATTTCACCGATTTATTACGGTAAACTAAACACAAGATTAGACCAAAGAATAACGTCTTCCATTAACATATCAAAAAATATCAAATTTTCGTTAAATAAAAATCCCAGTTTGGTTGGTAAGAAAACGCAGAATGAAATTTGAAATTCTATATCTTATGCATAAGGTGGGAACCTAGAAAACAACAAACTCAATAGTACAACCACATCTAACTCGCACAGTACAAAGATTAGAGTATTTAATTTGGTTATTAAATAGATAAACTAAATTAATCTAGAGATATTCCCGATAATACAAAACTTCATTGAAGCGACAAAATCTAATTGAAAAAATGTAATGCATTGTCATAAGAGAGCTGAAAAATAAAATGAAGCAAGCAACTAATTAACTACCATGGCATTCTTAAGTACATATAGGGAGATTGTAAACCAATCCTCTCTCTCTCCCTTTCTATCTGTATATGATGTGTGTGTGTTTATAGGTTTTGTTGTAGTGGTAGGCAACATTTTCCATAACAACTGCACTAATATCGGAAGTACGCCAAACACAATAAAGTCGCTCAATTTTCACAAAATAATTACGTATTTGATGAAAATTACACAACTTTCGTGTGTGTACATACAAATATGCATGTCTATATCAAATCTCTAACTCACATTATCAAGTAAACAAAACATTGACACAGCCAAAATTCCTCACGTGCTTCCATGGCCCTTCAAACAGAAATATTGGAGCTGCTGGTATGTAATTTGATGCTTCAGCTAAAACTGATGAAACAACAAATGCTCTAAAATCTCTTTTGCAAGAACCTAACCAGTCCAAAATTTGCAACATAGCATTCCTTCTACTTACACTAAAGCATTACAGAGAATTTTAAATTTCACCCAAAATACCTAATGTTCTGTTTGGTTGCTAAAAAAAACAATGAAAGAATACAATAAAACTAAACAAAATAGAATAAAAAGTTTGAAGCTTCACCATTTTCTTTAGTTTCAAATTTTGAATTATGCAACTTAACTAATCCAATGCATGCAGTACACAAATTTTACACAACCAAAGAGTAGAATTAGCAAAATTCTAGAAACTAATTATTTGTACAAAGTGCCGAATACCATAATACCTCAAACGCACAAAAAAATAAAAAAATGGAAAAAAATCTTTTATTTTCCAGTGATATTGCAAGATAAACTGATAAACACAAACTTGTCAAGCAAGTGAGTCCATTTAATCACATGTGAGTGATTAATAGTTCTTTCTAGCCTCATGATCAATTTTCCTTCCTTTTTCCAACTTTTTTCTGGCAACCAAATTGAATATCTAGAGTATAGTTACCGTGAATGCACCTTCTCAATGATAACCAGTCCAACCTCAATACCCATATGTAGTGAAGCATCAAGCTACAAAAACACTTACCCAAAAAAGCTACAAAAGCACCCCAAAAAAACATTAAGTGTGTAAAAATAAAATGATCAAAATCATGACTAAAGAGAATGAGTAATTTTGAGGATAGAATGACACAATCTCAATCACATATGATATTGTCATGAAAAATGATACTAACTTCAGGTTGAATTAGTACAATTTATTTTCAATGCTAAAACCATATTTTGGAATAATGGAAATCATAGTGCATATACCATTAGTGACGCTGCTGAACCACCATTCTGAACATAAGCAGTCCAAGAAACCTCATTTCCAACTCCTCTATGCGACATTTTATCAAACATTAGTTGTGCATCAATCAAAGCACCACACTTCCCATACATAGCTACAATGGCTGGCATTACAAACAAAAAAACATTACCATCAAATCCAGTACTACAAAGTTAACCCAGAGAGAGTAGAAGAACAAATGCATAAACAAAGTACAAAAAAAGGTAAAGCCAAGACCAGTAACTCAAATGAAGGAACAAAATAAAAAATGAGACCAGTTCGTCTCAAAATTGAATAACATCTCAACTCAAATTCAGAATTCAAAATCGGAAACAAATGTTGAAGTAAAAAATGATTCAAATTCTCAATTGGAAGGTGGTGGGGTGGTTGTTTTGGGGGTGGTGGGGTGGTTGTTTTGGGGGTGGTGCGGGGTTGTTCGTTGGTGGGCTGAAGAAAAAGAGGGAGAAAGAGAGACTTACATGAGACAGAGAGATTGTGTGTGTAGCATGAGCGCTACAGAAATGGGTTGCCCAAGAAAGCTGCGACATGAAAGAGGAATTAAAAGAAATCAGAAAAAAAAAGTAAATACAGTGATATATGGACATTGATTGCAATATAGGCAAAAAACTGCCAGCAGCAATCCTAACATCTTTAGCTACCAGCAACATCCATTTGGCAAATGAACAAAAAGATTAGACAAAGCAAAAATGTCAAAAATTGTAACAAATAGCAAATGCAAGTAAATTAAAAGTTTATTTTGGTCTCTGTTTTTCTTCTTCTTCCATCTTTTTCGAATTTTTTTTTTGAACTATGAGCGTTGCTTCTTATACTCCATGTATTCCTTGTAGGCCCACTGTCTGTGGTGTGTGTGCGTTGGGTGTGGCAATTTATCGAATAGGTGGTATGCGTGCGATATGATTATGTATGTGCTCTGTGTGTGGGCGATATGTTTGTTTGTGTGCTCTCTGTATGGACGACATGCACAGTTAGAGAGAGAGAGAGAGAGAGAGAGAGAGAGAGAAAGGGAGAGAAGGGAAAAAACCCAGAAACACACAATAGAAATCCATAACACACACAAAAAAAGTGCAAACACACGCACAGTTGAGAGAGAGAAGGGAAGAAATCCACAGGGAGATACCTGGACTCCTTGCTGGCGGTGTTGCTGGAAGGTTACAGTGCATCAATTTTGCAGGCGCAAAGTCACAGTGGCTGGCTGGGTGTCGGGTGAGGTAGAAAGAGATAAGGGAGAGAGTGAGAGAGGCGTGATATAGAGAGAGAGGCGTGAGACTGTGAGAGAGAGAGGCGTGACAGAGAGAGAAAGGCGTGAGACTGTGAGAGAGAGGGAGAGGCAGAACTGAGAGGGAGAGACGTGAGAGAGAGACGTGATTCTCAGCTGGGCGGGAAATATTTTGTGATAGGGCTCAGCTGAGAGAGAGAGAGAGAGAGAGAGAGAGAGAGAGAGAGAGAGAGAGAGAGAGAGAGGTGAGTGACTGAGTGGGAGTCTAGGTTGGGTACCGTGTAACGTGTAGGAGTGAATAAGGTTTGGACGAAAAATATTAATCTGAGTCGTTCTTTAGTTATTTGCTCTGCCCAGATTAAAATTCTTTTATATTGAAAATTAAAATTAGATTAAATTTTGAAGTGAAAATGAATTCAAAAAAGAGATAGAAGTCTATCTTATTATTATAGATGAGATAGGGAAATAGAGTTAAAAAAGAGATAGAAGTCTTAAAAAAGGAAATGATGTTGGGCGGGAAAACAAAATTCAGTACTAACTGTAGACCGTCAGATCAAAATTTTTGAGATGATCTGAACCGTCTTTTATGTTGGGATTACGTTGTCCGTTGGATGTGTTTATGTTTTGTCTCAAAACGATCTGGACCTCTCTTTGTCTTTTGGATTCAAACTTCGCTCTATTTTATTATATAGATATATGTGATAGAAAAAAAAATAGTCATATTTTATATATGAATATAGATAGATATGAAAGAAAGAGAAAGAGAATTTTATGAATATGACAAAAGATGTCTTAATCGACCGGATATATATTGTTCACATATAATTGTGCATTTCTTAAATTTTAATAACAAATGTAAGTATAAAAATAAGCAATTGATAAAATGTTTTATAAAAAAAAATGATCTAGCATAAAAAAAAATGGACCGACAATTGATGAAGTTGTCTACCATCTTTTGCTTTTCTCCTCCTAGTCGTATTACTCGATTCGTCGGTGTTGTAATTCAAAAGATAATGATTTAATATAGGTGGCATAGTCCAAAAAGTTTGTAACAAAGTGTTTTTGCGGCTTAGTAAGAGATGGTGCCCCCATAATAATAAATGTGAAGAAAACCTCCTCCACGGCTCCATCACGTGAATAGTTGTGACTTATTCCACCAAGCTACACAACATCTCTAATGTCTATTACTATTTGCGATCTCACCGACCAGGGGAGGGTAAATGACATAAAATAGTGAGAACCAATGTGGAGTTGAATGAACTCCAACACCACATACCAAACAGGCAAACACCAGGACAATAAGTAGTAGGGTACCACGTACGAGTGACACAACACTGATACGTTTCTCTTTGTATCGTATCTTTATCATTTAATGCTCCCCAACCCCCCTCCTCCACTAGAAAATATAGATTAAAATTGTAACAGACGGATATTATCACTTATTATTAGGATTGTCAAAATTCGACACGACATGATTAATCGATACGAATTAAACGGATTTGGGTGATAAACGGGTTAATAAACGGGTCGTGTTCGGGTGAGATTTGTCAAACAATTTATCACACGTTTACCCGTTTAAATAAAATTAATATAATAATAAATTAGTAATTATTTTAAAAAATTAGCAAGAAAAAAAGAAGTAAAGAAATCAATACAAAAAAAAAAAGTAAAGTAGTAGGTGAAAGAAAAAGGAGGGGAGATGGGGAGCACTTCAAAGACAAAGGCAAACCAATGAATTTTGTTTTTGTCCCACATTGACAAATGAGAGGACATGGGGAGGGGTGAGTTGCCTATAAAAGACAATGACCTCTTAAACGGGCCGTGTTCGTGTTGAGATTTTTCACCCGTTTATTAAACGTGTCGTGTACGAATTTACATATTTTTCACCCTTCACCCGTTTAATCCGACACGTTTGACACCCCTACTTATTATAATTGTGAAGAAGATAAAATTTACTCTTTTTTAAATAATTATCTTTTAATTTAATTTAATTTATTATTAAACAATTATGCCACATGACAATATCAATGTAATACTCTAGTCTCGGGATGCGTATCTTGATAAAACATTGAGATTAGATCATGAGAGATTTATCTCTTATGAATACCTTAATCTCGAAATGAATGACTTATTTTTAATTAAACTAAAAAAAAAATTAATTAAAATGTATATAAACTGACGTAAAGACTCTTAATTGTTGAAAATTTATTCTTACCCCTGACTGCAGTTGTTTAATCACTCTGTAATCTAATCCTTACCCCTTTAATAGTTGAGATTAAATAAATCAGGAGTAGGGTTGTTAGTCGAATGAGTCCGAGCCGAGTTCGAGCCGAGCTTTAAAAGCTTGTTTCTTAATCGAGCTTAAAAAATTGTTTAAGCTTGGCTCGTTTAGGAAACGAGCCGAGCCTGAACGAGCCAAAAACAAGTCAAGCCCGAACCGAGCCCGAGTATTTGCACATAAACGAGTCGAGTCTGTCGAGTTTGAGCCGAGCTTGTTTTCTAAACGAGCCTAAAAACTTGTTCAAGTTCGGGCTCGTTTAAAAAATGAGCCGAGCCTGAACGAGCCGAACCCGAGCCGAACTCAAGCCAAACTCGAGTAGCTCAGTTTGATTAACAGCCCTAATCAGGAGGAAGTTATGGGGAAGGAAAGCCTCTTGGTCTTGGAAAGCGTGTATGCGAACGTGGGTTATCTGAGTCCGTACAGATAAACTTTAGGGAAAAAAAAGAGGTTGTTTATACAGTTTAAGAGGAGAAGGTGTGAGTGTGACCGGTCATAGCAGGTGGGGATGTGAGAGAATTATTTTTGACAGGCTGGACTGACAGTTACGCCCTCCAATTCGGCAACCTATCTTGTCGTTTTGTGCCACCTCAGCAATTCCGTGCTCCCATTTTTTTGTGCTTTTGTAAGTCAGGAAATAAATATTTTAAAAAAAGAGAGATAATGACGAAAAGGAAAGTGCTCTCCAGGCTGGCCCCCTCCCTCTCTTTCAGTCAAACATGATCGTCTCTCTCTCGCTTTCAATCTTCTATCCAACCGTTACGATTTTTTATACGCAACTCTCTACGTAAAACTCATGTATTTAACATTGCTATCATTACAGTTGCGTGTACAAGTAATGGTGGTAAATTATTCAAAGTTCTTTGGTTTTTTCTGGAATTCGGATTGTTTTGAACACGATTCAAGTTTTTTTGTTTAAAAAATGAATGGGGTTTGAATAATTTTTTAATTTTATTTAGAAAATGAGTTTTATAAATTTGACTTATTTTGAACTCCAATTCTTAGAATAATTCTTACACACTCTTTATTTTTCATTTCTTTGCTATTTCAGGTAACTCGACACCAAAATATCTGTTCAATCCACTCTCTAGTTTCTATTTCACTTTTTTTTGGCTCTCCAAATATAGCAAGCCCCCTCCCCCCTCTCTATTCCTCTCTCTCTTGGTTCAATTAACTTTATCTTTAGTCCTTTCTATTTTTTTTTCTCTCAACCTGATTTTTTTTTGGGTTAATCTCAAATTACACCTCAAAAGATGATTCAAATTTTAATTTGTATATTCAAAGTTTAAAAATATCAATTTACACTTTGAAATATATAAATTTAAATCAATATGCACCGGAGTTAGTTACTATCCATTTTGCCATTAAAAAAGTTTAGGCTAATTGCAAATTGCACCTTCAAATTTAAATATTTTATATTTATGATTCAAAAGTAATTTCATCAATTAATACTCATTAAATACCTTTCAATTTTGTTGTATTGTAACATTTTTTGTGTCGTGTCATTTTGTTTCATATCGTATTATTTTTTTATTGTGTTCGAGTCAATAAAAAATTATTTTTAACACTATTTTTTGACGAGTCAATTGCATTGTATTGTATATTTCATATTTATGACAATTCATATAATACTATTTAAAAAAATTTAAAATACATATTTTTTGCTTACAATACTCATTAAATAGATATTTTCTGTTTTAAGTTAGGCACGACACAATTGAGAGTTATTTAACAAACATTAATAATGGATGTAATTCTTTTTGGATCATAAATATGAAATATTTAAACTTTGAGGGTGCAATTTATAATTATTCCAAATTTTTTTAATCGCAAAATGGACAACAATTAGCCGCAGATGTATAATGATACAAATTTATGTCTTTCGGGGTGCAAATTAATATTTTTAAACTTTGAAGGTATAAATTGAGTAATCTTTCAAGAGATGCAAGTTGAGATTAACCCCTTTTTTTTTGGTTAAATATGACTTAAAAATATGACATTTAAAAATATGGCGATGACGTGATAAGTTATGTGATATTTTCAATTTAATGTTAGCGGAAGTAGTTAGTTAAAATAAAGAGCATGGTTGAAGTGAACTTGTAAAAGTGATTTTTTAAAATAGAGAGTGTAATATTTAAATATTTTTTGAATAGCAAAAATGGAGAATTGGATTAGAGTTGCTCTTAATGTTCAACTCGTTTATATGTAAAATAGTTTATCTACTCTGCTTTGGCTTGTGTTTGAGATCGTTTTTTACCCAAAAAAAAAAACAAGTCAAGCTTAAATACTTTTTTATGCTTATTTTAGAAAAACGACCTTATTAAGCTCAAGCTCAACTCGTTCTTACGGCTTATTTACCATTCTTAAGTATAACTTCCCAAATAAAACATAAATATAATTCGAATTCTATAACGACAACCTTGTGCAATGCATGTGATTTGTATTTCATTGTTTTCCATTTTCCTTTTCACATTTTTTTCTCTCTCTTAACCCACCATTTAATAAGTAAAAAATTTAGAAAAACAATTATAAAAATTTGATGTGATAGTAAGTAATTTGTTTAAAAAAAATAAATGATGAATTATTAGTATATGCTGGGGTGATTATACCGCATGGTAAAATATAATTTGATTGAATGTATTAAAATACATAAAAATTCTAAATAATAAGAGTATAGGGAGGTAAGACATCTCAAGGTCTCTCCTACTAAATCTGTTTTTGATATAATATAGTATGGATCAATAAAATTGTACTCATGATCCTCAAAATTTATCACTGATTATATTATTTTGCTACACTTAATTGAATTAAAAATATCTATTATATTATTTCTTTATAAAAAAATAGGAAAAAATACCCATAAATCCTACTTTTGATAATTTATTCTCAAGAAGTCCTAAACTCCATTAATAATTTATTTTGTTCCAATTTTATCCTTCCCATAAAAACACAAATGACATTTTTATTTTTAATTTTATATTCAATTTTATTTATTGAAATATATTTTTTATCTTAAATTAAAATCCAAGAAAACTGTACCTTTAATTATCAAAACATCCACTCTATTGACATGTAGAAGTTTATATACAAGTGAATCTTATATAGTATAAAAGTCATAAGATAAATATTTTTTTTATTTAGCCATTAAATATAATATTATATTTTTGAATGCTTGAATTCTTTTTTTTTTAATGCCTAAAACAATAATTATTTTCTAATTAATTCAAAATATAGAAAGAGAAGTGAAAAAAATATAATTAGATGAACTTTTCTCAATGACTATTCATAGATTAGTTTTTACTTTGTTAATTTAAGTAATTGTGTATCTTTATGGTTGAGATTTGATAGTCAAGTAAGTGGAAATTTATATGCTTAAAACAATTAAATATAAGAAAAAATAGAGTTGCATGATTTATAATTCTTATAAATCTTTATTGTCAATTACTTATGTGTTGGACGTTATACACTAATTTAAAAATAATAATTTGCTTTGGGTCCTAATAATAGATATTATTAGTTAAAATGTAATTGGTGTGTTGATGTGAATGATAAAATTAGAAGAAAATACAATATTGGTGAAGTATAAGACTTCTAGGAAATAGATGATAAAAAATATGACTTAATTATGTACATGATAGAATTTTTTTGGGTATCTTACCCCTAAATTTTACATTCTTTTTAGTTGTTCATATAAATTTTTGATTGTTTAAAACAAAAAATTTATAATTTTTAGAGTCATTTTATAATTTTTAATGCTTGAGTTATAATTTTTTGGGCCAAGTTGTTAATCTATAAAAATATTAAGATTAAGGATTAATCATAAATTATCCCAAAAATTATAAACAATTTGACAAAAATTTCAGAAAAAAATTATAAAATTTATAATGTTACACTATCCACTTCTTTTTTTTTTTTTTGGTGATAATGTAGACTTCTACCAATTAAAAAATGAGAAATACTATGTATCTCAAATCTCTAACTCAAATTTTTATTCCAAATGAAGAGAGACCATTGGATGAGTGGGTTCCATCAACTTTTTTAAATGAGACCCATTGATCTAATGGTCTCCCTTGATTTGGGATGAAAATTTGGGTTAAAGATTTAGGATACATAGCATTGCTTTAAAAAAATAAAAGTAAGAGCTTTTGATGATGCGAGCGCGTATATGTGTAAATCAGCACAGCTCTGATGTGACGCGTGTCCGTTAGCCAGGCTGTATCCCAAAATCAACCGCTCTCCTGTAACAAGGCGGTGCCCATAACGCCTCCGTAATGTCCACCCCTCACCTGCTCAACCAGTCATATCTCTCTCGTCTTCTTCTTCTTCTTCTTCGTATAAATCCACTCAAACGCTTCAAAACTCTCCATTGCTTGTCTCTCAGAACCATAACCCCCAAATTCTCAACCAACAGCAAATCACCCAAACAAACCCTTTTTATGTTTTGCTGAATCAGTTTTCCATGGCGAATACGAATACCCAAACCAAGAGAGATCTGGATCGCATCAAAGGTCCATGGAGTCCTGAAGAAGACGAACTGTTACAGAAACTAGTTCAGCTACACGGCCCGAGGAACTGGTCCTTGATCAGCAAAGCCATACCCGGTAGATCCGGAAAGTCATGCCGGTTACGATGGTGTAACCAGCTATCTCCTCAAGTGGAGCACCGTGCGTTTACTCCCGAAGAAGACCAGACCATTCTCAAAGCTCACGCCAGGTTCGGTAACAAGTGGGCCACCATAGCCCGGCTTTTATCGGGTCGGACCGATAACGCCATAAAGAACCACTGGAACTCTACACTTAAGAGAAAGTGCTCGTCGATGAGCGGTGAAGAAGGTAAGGAATTTTCAAATGAACAGCCTTTGAAGAGATCGGTTAGTGCCGGGTCGGCTATGCCGGTTTCGGGGCTGTACTTTAGTCCGGGTAGTCCTTCTGGATCCGATGTCAGTGATTCGAGTCTTCCTGTGATGTCTTCTTCTCACGTTTATAAGCCGGTGGCGAGAACCGGCGGTGTTTTGCCGGTGAAGAACGATCCTCCTACTTCACTTTGTCTATCACTTCCAGGTATGGATTCGACTGAGGCCTCGAACTCAAATCGCGTGACTGAATCAACTGAACCGGCCAATCCGATTCAGTTGTTTCCGTCCGCCATGCTGCCACCGCCACCGTCACCGTCACCGACACCGACGGATATGGTGGTGACACCGATTCAACAAACTCCTCCGACAAATCAGCGAAATCACCTTGATGGCTTTGAATCGTCTGTATCCCGGGCGGTGGGACTGTCGATACAACAGTTCAGTTTGAATCAGCAGCAAAGAGACTTGGGATCATCGGCGCCATTGGCGATGCCGATGCAACAGTTCAGTTTGAATCAACAGCAAAGAGACTTGGGATCATCGGCGCCGTTGGCGAAGGCGATGCAGCATCTATCGGTGAAAAAGGGAAACGAATGCGGAAGAGGAGCTTCTTCGCTTTCAATGCCACCGGAATCGGTGGCTGTAGGACAGCCGCAGGCGTTTGTGCCATTCAGTGCGGAGTTGTTGGCGGTGATGCAGGAGATGATTAGGAAAGAGGTTAGGAACTATATGCAAGGGATTGGGCAACAACAACAGCAGCAAAGTGGAATTGGGATGTGTATACAACAAGCCAACGTAGATGTATTCAGGAATGTGGCGATGAAGTGCATCGGAATCAGCAAGATCGATTAGGGAAATTAGCTTGGGGTTAGAAAGATGAGATAGATGGGGAATAGAAAGGAACGATCTTTATTCCTTTTTTCTGTCCATTTTAGGTGTCCTCTGGTTCAGAATCAAACATGCCTGGAAAAATAATTTTGGTCAATGTACAGTGAGAAGGAAAATGAGAGGGAGATTGAAGAAAACAGAGACAAAAAAATATGGTCCGAACTTTCGTCTTTTTCAGGCAGATTTAGGAACAAAAACCATGCAACAAAAAATGACAAGACTGTTACAAAAAAGGGCAAAAAAAAAACCCCTTTGAATTTCAATCCAACTCAAAAACATTTGTCCTTTTTTCCCTCTTTATTTTTGGTCTGTGGTTGTTAAATTAGTCGAAATATCATGGTGATATATTTTTATTAGTCGAAATGCAGAGGTAATGCAAGATTTTTTCATAGCATTAATTTTTTTTTTGTCCCCATATAGTCTTTAGAATGGTTGCTGGGAAGTTGTGGACAAACAAGTGTGGGTAGAAGATGACTTGAACATAGAGAAATCACGAACACCCACAACCATGAATACACAATGAAGATATGAGACAAAACAAAACCTTGAATTAGCTATATGCTGGAACCCCTGTACTTACGCATTAATTTAAATTTTAAAGAACGAATTGTAGGGAAGTAGGTTAGAAGGGTAGATTTTACCATTGAAATTAGAGGCCATTCCAAAGAATAAGAAGAATCTAGAAATTTCACCTAAATTCATCATATTTCAGCTTCACAAGGATTCTACAGTAGCCTATTTCAGAGTTCGAGAGAGTAGTCGGTGTAAATCTGAACATTTTGTAACCAAAAAAAATACTTCACAAGGAGCAGCATTCAAAACATATCTCACATTCTCATACCTAGATTGTTATTGGTATGTTTCCTGTTTCTTATTGGACCCATAGTCCATGTTCACATAGGTGAAAGGTTTAATAGGACAAATTATCAACATGGGCCTTATT